>CM072998.1:119961846-121306846 GCA_037038555.1 Rhynchonycteris naso | reverse complement strand
AGGGAGAAGGGCAAGGGACCTGTCCAACAGGGACTGGTGGGGGCCAAAGGCCCCAGGTGAAATTGGCAATCCACTGATCCCCTTCTAATATGCAGCAGTTGTTGGCATTAGAAGGTACTAGGTGGTTTTTTGCAGCAGCAGTAGCAGCAACAGCTAAGAGAACTGTCAAGGCAGCACAGGCCTTGAATGTGTTTCACTCCACCAGGCCCTGTGAGCTTGGACCTCTGAGGGGTTTGGATGGGGCTTGTGGCAACGGACAGCACACTATGGAAAGGTGCTGAGGTCTGTTAATAAAGAGCTATATGGCTAGTTGGCAGTAATGGACTTTTACCTTGGTGATTTGCACAGACAGCTGGGCTGTTGATCATGGACTGATCATTAAACAGTATATTGGACTCTTGGACTATGACCAGAGGGGGCCACCAGCTCCCTTGAGGGATGGGCATGTTGCTTGTGGAGAGTACTATGAGACTCTGATGGTGGGGGCACAGCACCTGTGGAGGCCCTCCTGCTCCAGGAAGCTGCTTTCAACCAGTTGCAGAGATGCACCAAAGACACTCTCTTCAATGGACATAGCCCTGGATTATGCAGGCCCTCTCATCTGTTGTGGGATAGAGGGCTACAGGTAGGCTTCCAGTTGACTCCCTGGGAAGAGTGCTCAGGGAGACATTGTAAAGGGCACCTTTGTAATTGTTATTTTTGGTAATAACTTATGTATGTAATGTACCTATTGTGAGGCAAGCAACCCTGAAGGGGTTGACTGTGGGGAAGCAGCTGTGTTAGGCTTACTCGCTGGTTTACCAGCTGCAAGCACTTTGTCTGATTGTTGCATGGGCATGTGGTAGCGCCACATATGTGTATGACGTATGTAAGGTTATGGGTGCTTGAGCTTGGGATTGCGAATGGTAGATTGCCTGCTGGCCACTGTGAGAGGCCATTTTTGCTGTTCATTTGCCTGAGAAGCAGTTTTCCCCTGCCTGTTTAATAGAGCCCGCCATTGCAAGACTTTATTAAATGGAATGGCTCAACGCTTTCTGGCTCTGCAGTTTCTCTACTGTCTGCCTGAATCTAACATGGACCTGCCTAGTCTCGGCCACTGGCATTACAAGGACACATACAAAATATAGTGTGTTCAGTAAACAAATGTTTTTAGGTTTGTTCACTTGTATTGGGGCAGTGCCATGTGTGTATAGTCTATGGAAGGCTGTGGATCCTTGCCCTTAGGGTGGTAGACTGCAAATCGCAGATGGCCTGCCACTGTGGGGAGAAGGTATTTTTTTTCTCTCTTTTTTTCTCTCCAGCCTGTTTTGGTTAGAGAGTACAGAGAGAGGGAGGGAGTGCTGATGGAATTGGGAGCCCTGATTTCAGCCCAACCTGCTTGGCTACAGAGTGCTGTTTTGCTTGTGGGGGCCTGGCAGTCCAGGAGAGTCTGGAGTGAGAAAGGGAAGCTGTCTTCCCTGCCTGTTTGCCTGTCTGCCATTATGAGACTTTAATAAACTGAATGGCCCACCATCTTCTGGCTCCACAGCTCCTTTACCATCTTCACGAATCCAATGAGAACCTGCATAACCACAGTGATGGCAATTGGCCCTACATCTGGCATAGTTGGCAGGATTCAAATCAGATCGGTATGGGACTGCCACCACCCTTGAAGGGTGGGGTAGAGGAGTTGTCGTTGCTCTTCAACATATGGTTTCCCACGGCTCTCCTTTTGGGGACTGTTGACTGGATTTTTTTTTTTTTTTTTTTTTTTTTTTTTTTTTTTTTACAGCCTGAAAGCTCCAAAATGGTCTGCAAACCAAGCACCAGCAATGGCTTGAACTGGAGCATTGGGTTCCAGAGTTGCTGAGCACCAACAGTGCCTGGAATTGGAGTCATCTACAGGTTCGTGAGTTGCAGTTTGCCCTGAAAGTTGAACATTGGCAGCGGCAGTTGTTGGAGAAACAACAGCAGGTTCAGCTTCAGGCTGAGAACTGTCAGCCACAGGGGCAGAAGATGGAGCTGTGCCAGCAAAGTGGCTCTGAGTTGGCGGGAACAGGCGTTACCAGCTCCCCTTCTGAGGATGAGGAGGTTCGAGCTGAAGCTACCGTCCACAGTCTCAAAACCTGGCCAGTGGTCATCCAGAAGATAAAAACCCAGCAGCAAAGAGTACCTACTGGGCCTTTGGTAGGCTTGTTGCAATTGTGGGACATAGGGGTGGATGGCATCATGCTGTCTGGAGCAGAGATGGAGAGGTTGGCTACTCTTGTCATATGCTCCTCCTTGGGGCAGTGCCTTCAGATCTGCCATGATGATAGGAAAGAGGGGAGGTCTGAGGCCCTAAGTGAACCTATTTGCCTGTAATGAACCTTTACCTTGGTGATTTGCACGGACAGATGGGCTGTCTATCATGGACTGACTCTTGGACTGTGGCCAGAGGGGGGCACCAGCTCCCTTGTTGGATGGGCATGTCTCCTTTGGACAGTATGAGAGACCCTGATGGGGAGGGGGCAGTTCTGGTGGAGGCCCTCTTGCACTGGGAAGATGCTCTCATCCAGTTGGAGAGATGCACTAAGGACACTTTAATGTTTCACAGACATAGCTCAGCTACTGTCAGGCCCTCCCAGTTACTGTCAGGTAAGGGGCTAGAGATGGGCCTCCAGTTTGCACTTTGGGCAGAGTGCTCAGAAAGACATTGTGAAGGGCACCTTTATAATTGTTGCAATTGTATAACTTGTGCTGTTACTATAGTTTGTTTATATAATGTACCTGTTCCTTGCACAGGGATACCTGTGGTGTAGATTGTGAAGCCAGCAAAAGGGATGGAATATTGAGTAAACAAATATTTTTTAAGTTTGTTGGCTTGTATTGGGGCAGTGCCTTGTAGGTACGGAAGACTATGGGTGCTTGTCCTCAGGGTGGCAGATTGCAAATTGCGGATTGCCTTCCTGCTTGGGAGGGGCAATTGTTTGCTATTGTTTGCTGGAGAGGGTTTTTTCCCCCAGCCTGTTTTGGCTGGAGAGAGCAGAGAGAGAGAATTTGGAGGGTGAATCTGGAGAATGAGTCTGGGTTTTGGAACTGGAGACTAAGTTGGGGCTTAGGAGCCCTAATTTTGGCCTGACCTCTTTCCTGGGGAGTATGAGATGGGTGGGGACCTGAGATGGGGAAAAGGAAGTGGTCTTCCCTGCCTGTTTGCTCGTCTGGCACCACGAGACTTTAATAAACAGAATGGCCCACCATCTTCTGGCTCCACAGTTCCTTTACCATCTGCCCAAATCCAATGGGGACCTGCAAGGGCACGGCAGTGACCTCTGGTCTTAACATTTGCCATTAACTCTATGATCCATTTCAAGTTAACTTGTGTGTGTGTGTGGCAAGGGTCCAATGTCACTCTTTCGCATGTGACTATTCAGTTGTCCAACACCATTTGTTGAAAAGACTGGCAAAAAAAAAAAAAAAGCCTGACCTGTGGTGGCTCAGTGGATAAAGGGTTGACCTGGAACGCTGAGGTTGCAGGTTCGAAACCCTGGGCTTGCCTGGTCAAGGCACATATGGGAGTTGATGCTTTCTGCTCATCTTCCCTTCTCTCTCTCTCTTTCTCTCTCCCTCCTCTTTAAGAATGAATAAGTAAAATCTAAAAAAAAAAGACCGGCTTTTTCTGCTGAATCTTCTTGGTGCCTGTATGGCCAGGTACCAGGCCATGAAGATTCACATTAAAATCGAGGAGACGGTAAAGGGGGCTCCACTTTATTGGAAGTTCACAAAGACAGGCAAGCCAAAATAAAAAAGGAAAAGAAGGTCCTGGCCAGTTGACTCAGCAGTAGAGCATCAGCCCAGTGTGTGGAAGTCCCAGGTTCGATTCCTGGTCAGGTCAAGGAACCACACAGGAGAAGTGCCCATCTGCTTCTCCACCCTTCCCCCTCTCCTTCCTCTTTAACTCTCTCTTCTCTTCCCACAGCCAAGGCTCTATTGGAGCAAAGTTGACCCAGGAGCTGAGGATGGCTCCATGGCCTCCACCTCAGGCGTTAGAATGGCTCCTGCTACATCAGAGCAACGCCCCAGAGGAGCAGAGCATCGCCCCCTGGTGGGTATGCCAAGTAGATCCCGGTTGGGTGCATGTGGGAGTCTGTCCGACTGCCTCCCCACTTCTAATTTCAGAAAAATACAAAAAAAAAAAAATAGAAGTGGCGGGAGGTACACTAATTTTCACAGTAGAGGGCAAGGGATCAGGAAACCAACGGCACCATCACCCCTGAGGGTAAGCACTTAGTATATCCTTATAATAGTGCTGTCACGTGCTCCTGCATCAATTGCACAAAGTGCTTGCAGCCGGTAAACCTGTGAGCAAGCCTAACAGCTATACTGCTCACAAAAGTTAGGGGATATTTCAAAATGAATATGAAGCTATAAAATATCCCCTAATTTTTATGAGCAGTATATTTACCCCACAGTGCCTATAGGAAAAACAGCTGTGTTAGGTTGACTCGCTTACATTTTGCATGATTAGTGCATGAGTAGTAGCCACATGTTTAGCCTATATAAGGCTACAGGTACTTTCCTTTGGTGAAGATCACTCTTCCACCACCGTGAAGTACAGTTCCCTGACTCCCTCAGCCGTCACTGTGAGGGCCAGTGTTCCTGACCCCTTTCCCTCCACTGCGAAAAGCAATTTTCCTCTATTCTCTTGCCCATCTGTGTGAGCCTCCAGTAAATAGGAATGGCCCCACACTTTCCAGCTCCACAGTTCCTCTACCGTCTTGTGTGAATTCAATGTGAAACTGCCTGGCCTCTACCATCGGTATTACAGTGCCTTTGTTGAAATTTCTTGGCAGGTCACGTGCAGGGCACAAAGAACAGACTGATGTTTCTCTCCTCTCTTTCCTCTCTCTAAAATCAATAAATAAATTTTAAAAAGAAAAAAAATGCCCTGGCTAGATATCTCTGTTGGTTAGAGCATTGTTCCAACACACAGATGTTGCCAGTTCGATCCCTGGTCAGGACACATACAAAAAGACTGTTTCTTTCTTATATTTCTTTTTTCTCTGTCAGAAAGACGGATAGATAGGGACAGACAGACAGGAACAGAGAGAGATGAGAAGCATCAATCATTAGTTTTTCATTGTGACACCTTAGTTGTTTATTGATTGCTTTCTCACATGTGCCTTGACCGCGGGCCTTCAGCAGACTGAGCAACCCCTTGCTGGAGCCAGCGACCTTGGGTCCAAGCTGGCGAGCTTTTGCTCAAGCCAGATGGGCCCACTGCTCAAGCTGGCGAGCTCGGGGACTCGAACCTGGGTCTTCCGCATCCCAGTCCGATGCTCTATCCACTGCGCCACCGCCTGGTCAGGCCAGAAAGACTGTTTCTGTCTCCCATCTTCTCTTTCTAAAATTAATAAACATTGGAAAAAATAAAGGCCTAGGGCTGCTCTTCACCTGAGCCCCCCATTTCCCCAGTCACAGTCCTCGCCTCAGTGCAAGGACCCTTCCTTTGCATCAGCACTTGTTTCTTGAGCCTCTGCAGAGGAGCTGGCTCCCTTCTTCTACCTCTAACTTTTTCTTTTTATTGTGTGTGACAGAGGCAGAGAGAGGGACAGATAGGGACAGACAGGAAGGGAGAGAGATGAGAGCATCAGTTCTTTGTTGCAGCTCCTTAGTTGTTCATTGATTTCTCATATATGCCTTGACTGAGGGGCTCCAGCAGAGTGAGTGACCCCATGTTCAAGTCAGCACCCTTGGGCTCAAGCTGGTGCCATGGGGTCATGTCTATGCTCCTAAATGAAGCCAGCAACACTGAGCTCAAGGTGGTGACCTCAGGGCCTCAAGCTTGGTTCCTTTGCATCCCAGTTCGATGCTCTATCCACTGCACCATCACTTGGTCAGGCCTACCTCTGTAACTTTCTAAATAAACTTTCTCTTATAACTTTAAAGAAAAGAGAAAAAAAAAGAAAAAGGCCTGGGCTGACTTGTGAAACATGGGGCTTGATCTCCTGCAAGTGAGAACTTAATCAATGAACTTCCTTCCTAGGGCCAGAGACCTGCAGGTGAGGGAGGTGAAACGCAGACTGAAGGCAGGTGTGCCTCACGCCCCACACTGATTCTGACCCAGCACAGGTGCGGCTCCTGAGCTGAAAACTCCTGGAGGGCACCATGCTTCCACCTGCCCCCCAGACCCTTCTGCTATACTTGACACGCCATCCCAGGAAGCCATGGGGAGCTTTGTCCACTGCTCTGTCATGTGCCCCAGAAACCTCATGTCCCACCCTGCCCTCTGCTTTCTGTAGTGCACTGGTCCCTGGCCAGGCCAGTCCCCACCAGACGGCCTAACCAGATGGAGCACTTTCTCCCCAGACCTGGTTCATGCAGGTATTGCATAATGTTGGCCTGGCTGGGAGGAGGCTGGTGAGATACCAATTGACTGCTGCCAAGGGTGCATTTTACTCAGGTGAATCGATGCTGGTTCTCCAAACCAAAGCAGCTTTTAGGAGACAACATGGTCCATGACAGCCAGTTTCTGAAACTTATTTTTTCCTTCAATTTCAGTTGACATTCAGTACTTTTCATACTAGTTTCTAGTGTACAGTATGTTAGACAATTATATAATTTACAAAGTTGTCTCCTGCCTCCTGATATTTCATTCCCAACTAGCATCATGCAATATTATTATAGTATTGACTATATTCCCTATGCTGTAATTTATGTCTTCTGTGACTATTCTGTAATTACTAACCTGTACTTCTCAATCCCTTTACCTTCGTCATCCAGCCCCCCCATCCCCTCTCCCATCTGGTGGTCATGAATCTGTTCTTGGTGTCAAGCAATTTTTGTCTTCTAGATTCTGTATATAAGTGATATCATATGTAGTTTTTCTCTGACGTATTTCACTTGAACTTGCTGCCTTTCTAACTCTCCTGGGGCCCAAGAGTAGCAGCACCCCTCCCCATGACCATCTCCACTCACCTCACCCTCAGGTGTCACTACGTGGGCAGTGGGGCCCAGTGGCCTGGGTAGGGTTTAAAAAACCCAGCTTTATAGAGATATCATGGTTTCTATGTAGTCTCTGAGCTATGCAACCATCATCACCACCATCTAAAATCCTATTTTTTTACATGCGTGAGTGCCCAGAACAAGGGTGTCAGAGGTCCTGATATAGGAAGGGGCTGCTGAGACCACCTGCCCTGCATATCAACAGGCTAGGGCAGGCCCACCTGTCTTGGGATGTCAAAAGACCTCAGGGCAGTGCCGAGGCCAGCTTCCTGAGCCTGTGTGAAGGTCTGCAGTCCAGGGGACCAGGATCTCCCGAGCCCCTTCTGGGCTTGCTGGACAATCAAGAGCCCAAAGAAGGCTCTAACTCAAGGGGTACTTCCTACAGGCAGGAAAGGGGAGCTCCCAGGGAGGTCCACCAGCCTGGCTAGGGGGTTTTATAGTCCCCAGGTGCTTGCTGATAAGGTGTGACCCTGTGGGGTCCATTGTGACCTGGATCTGGAACTCAGCACTGACCAGACCCCTCCACTCACAACCTACCCACCCTCTTCTTGCTTTGGTTTTAGGTGCTGCCCCCCACATCCCCAATCCCTCTGCCCACAGGATGCCCCAATGCACTGACAAAGTTGCACTTCTCTCTCCCTCTGGGTCCTGCCCCATAAACCAACAGCAGAGAGGTCTCATCACCCCTGGATAGCAAGGCAGCCTGCAGACCAGCAAGCGACCTGGACACAGGGATTGGACGAGAGGCAGTTCACCATCCTTTATTACTGTCCTTGAAGACTGGCCCCTTGCTGGGATGGGGACACAGCCCCAATGAGGCCCAAGGAAGCAGACGAATGGTGCCCCAGCTTCATTTGGAGCGAACAAGCTGCTATGGCAGTAGACCCTGGGCAGTGGTGTTTTGGCTAATCAGCTGCTGGGGGCCTTCTACACAGAGGGGATCTACACAGAGGGGATCATGGAGGACCTCCCACAGCCTCCTTCTGCCCAGGAAGCTGGAGGGGAGGCACAAACAGTGTGAATACAGCAGTGGCCTTTGGGCACTGGAGGGTTTTTGGTGAAACTAAATGTTAAAGCAATTGGGGGTTAACTGGAGTGGGAGGGGCAGGCAGGGCACCTCCACTGAACTCAGATCCTCCACCTGTACCTGTCTCACACGTGCCTTGTTGGTTCAGCAGCTGTGGAAGCACAGCTACCTTTGAGAGCTTCATAAAAGCTATGGCCCTTCTCTTAAGACAAAAGTGCACGCACACACTGGTCCTTGGTGAAAGCTGTCAGAAGACAATGCTGAGAACCCTGGGCAGCTGCTCTATGAAAGAAGAAACCTCAGAGGCTGGAGAAGGGGCAGGGGATCCAGAAAGCCTGGACAGCTCGCATCTCCCATCTTGTGTTAACTATCTACTTGGGGAGAAGAGAAATTCTGGGGCCTGGACGCCTCCCTTCTGAGTAAGTCACCATGTGTAGGGCAGGTCCTGGGGGGCAGGTGGGGGTTAAGGTGAAGCTACAGGGGCTGCTGGTGGGAAGGAAATCTGGTCCAGGCAGGCTGGGGGAGGAGAGGATCAGAGCTCTGCGGGCAGGTGCTGGGCTCAGGGCAGCTCTCAGCCCACTTGAACTCTACAAGAACCTGGTGCTGGGGGCTGGGCATGGCCCAGCTCACTCCCACGGTCCCATCAGGATGGCACTTTGATGCCAAAATGTTTGCGAAGCTGTTCCAGAAACACAAACGTGAGCACAGTGTGCGGCATGAGGCGGATGCCAGCAGGCAGGAGGCCCTGAGTGGGGAAAGGAGACACAAAGTGAAGAGGTGGGGAAGGACCCCCGGTCCCCTGCCCCACCACCCTGACCCCACCCCACCAAACCTTGTAGAAGGCCAGCAACCCGAGCTTTGCAGTCTCCATGGCGCAGTGAAGAACACCCTGCAGAAAATGACAAGTAAAACAATAATGAGAAAAGCTGCTTCTTACTCAAAAGGTACAAATTACTACACCCCCCAACACCAGCCAGCAGCCCTGCAGGCCAACATGAAGATGTGACCTAACAGCCAGAGCTAGTGTGCACGGTCTAGAATGTTCAAGGGTAAACACAGGAGAACATGTGAGCAAATAAGGTCATGGCCGCTCTGCCACTGACCGGCTGACTGCTGATGTGGCAAAACCAGAACCCCCAAAGGCATGTCCAGCAGCAGCCTGACCTGCCAGGCATCCGAGGTAGGGGTGGGGAGAGTAGGAGGAGGGCCTCAGGTGCCCTGAAGACACCTTAGGAGCCCCAGGAGGTGCTTGGCTGGGCTGCCCACTTTCAAACAGTACCTCCCTAATTCGTACTGACAGCAATGACCCTGTTGCCCCTGTTAATGTGTCAAATAAGCTGACTTAAGAAAACACAAGGGGCCAAAGGCTGCTGGAGGCAGCTGGGTCAGCATTTGGGAAGGATGCAGTCAGGAGCAGAGAGAGAACAGCTGTCTCTATACCCCAGGATGAGGACATGGGCTCACCACCCACGTAGCCTGAAGGGCAGGGCGGCACCCACCCTGGTCCACACTCACCTGGTACTCGCCCTTGGAGTTCATGAGGCGGGTCTTCAGAACATCGAGGGGCTGGCACAGGATCGTGGCACATCCACCCTGGGGAGGGTGGAACGTATCACCAACGGGTCTGCCATGTAGGATGCTTGGGTACACCTCAACCCCGCCCCCCTCAAAGGCCCCAGAAGGCATCCCAAGAGTTGCAGGGAGACAATAGGAACTGCTCTAGCCTGGGTACTGGGTGACCCGTAAACTCTCCTGGCCCAGCACCAAGACCAAGATGGGTATCCACCAACTAAGGCGCCTCCTGCCTCCTGATCCCTAGACCTTAGCTCCAGAGGCTGGTCAGGAACCCCATACCCACACACCACACCACACCCACACCCACACCATACCCAGGACTCACTGCAATGAAGCTGGAGATACAGTGAGTGATGACCCCATCAGACAGGTACCCCATGCTGAGAACCAGCTGCTTGGCCTGGTCATAGCAGGACAGCTGCATGAATAACAGGGGTGGTCAGGGTCTAAAGGACGGCCCCCAACTTCAGAAAATGCAAATGGACCCACAATGATACCACCCAGATTGAACAAGCACCTACCTGTTCTGTAGTCAGCTACATGGTCCTATAGCTAGGTAGACAGGCAAGGCCCAGAAATGGAGGGGATTGCCCAAGGTAACACACTTGACCCACCTATGCTCTGTAGGCACTGCCTTCCTCTTATCTCTAGGAGGACTGGGGCAAGGCCAGGGACCCCAGAGGTTCCCCTGAGAGCCCCACCCTCAACAGAAGCCTTACCTGGCCCACGGTGACCAACATCCCTCGACTGGATGCCATGGTTGCACCCGAGAAGAGCTTCCTCAGACCCTCTGCCAGAGGAAGAGGGAAGGCTGGACACTTACCCAACTTTGTCAGGCTTCCCCCCAGGTCCTGGACAATGCTCCCTGCCCCCCCCCCCCTCCTTGGGACTCTCTTGGATCCTAGCTGGAGGCTCTCCCAAGATCCTGCCACTTACATGGCCTGCTCCTCACCTTCTTGGGTCACACGGTACAGGCCGTCCAGGGCATGAGCGTAGCTGCCAAGGACATAGAATGGGTCCAGGTGAGGCTATCCCTGACCACCAACTCCCCTGGGAGGGTTTTCCCCAGGAAGAGCCATCAACCCTCAAAGAAGCATCACAAAGGTCAAGGGCCAATGGCCTGTGCCGCAGCTCAGAGCATCCTCCTCCCTCAGGGGACCTCAGCACTGAAGATTCCAAGACCCACAAGTAAACACCTGGGAACCAGTCCCTTTGGGGAGCTGCCAGCCCTCAGTCTGGTCCTGCATGCAGCTGTTACCAAGGACAGCAGGACAAGACACCTTGCCCGGCACTCTCTCACCCAGTCCACTCGGTCCATCTTCCTCATGGTTTATGCTTTGGCCAGAGTGTGGACAATGGGCTCCTGTGGAGCTACATTTCACCCTGAACTGACACTGATAACTGGGGCTTAACTGCAGTGTCCGTCCATGAACACTTCGTTAGAGTTAACAGACTTTGTGAAAAATATTTTTATCATTGAAAATTTTAAAATCCCAGCTCCTAAACACTTTGAAACACTCAATCTCAAACTTCTAAACCAGTGGTTCTTAACCTTTTTTGAGGTACCGAATCCACCAGTTTCACATGCGCATTCACTGGACCCTTCTTTAGTGATAAATAAAATATGATTTTTTCCCCCAAATTCAAGACATAGGTATATGTTTTTTTACTGATGCACAAAATGAGCCGTGCATGAACATCACCTTGCTCAAAGAACAAAACCAACAAAGTACATGAACTCACAACAAATTACGGTATTACTTTATTCTGGCCTCCACGGCAGAGGCTTCTCCAAACCCCTGAGATCGACTCATCGAACCCCTAGGGTTCGATAGAACCCAGGTTAAGAACCACTGTTCTAAACCATCCCCCATAGGAATGTGTGCAAGGAGCAGAGAAAGAGCTCAGTGACCTGCCATCCCGTCCCTAGTCCCAGATTCCTCCATAGAGAAAGAGCTCAGTGACCTGCCATCCCTGCCATCCAGTCCCTAGTCCCAGATTCCTCCATAGAAGAGATTCAGAGCTCCTAGGGACCCCTGGTGACTCCAGGACAGATGTGCATGGTGTATGTTTCCAAAAGCCAGCAGTTGCCCTGCTCTGCTGCAGTTGGCCTGCTGGAGTCCCAGCTGAGTCCCCATATAGTGGCTGGGGGCCTTGCTGGCTGGAGCCCCCCAGCCACACCCCAGGACAGAACTCGGCCCCACTACTCACTTTCGGCGCTGATTCTGGGGCAGTTTCATGTCATTCTGCATCCTGAAAAAAATCACACAGGCTCATGGGCGGGGGGCCACACATGCCCCCCATAGATCCCAGCGATGGCAGGGCTCTCTCAGCTGCCCACCCTCACCCAATGCCCAGAACTCCAAGGTCCAAGTGCCTTTTTCAGGATAAGCCCTGGCCCTGTTAGGGAACAGCAAAGACCTTGAGGGCCATACTGACCTGACGTTGACCATATCTGCAGGAGTCCCCACGAAGCCTCCGATGCAACCTGGGTTAACACCCCAGAGCCAACATGTGACCATTGGCAGTCCCATGCTGCCCTTGAGGCCCCACCCGAACATATTCTCCTGCTTGCCCTCCCCCACTTGGGCCCTTTCCCACCCAGCCACTCACCACTGATGGAACCCAGGAACACCTTCTTATAGAATGGAAGGGGACCCTCACTGCCCTTGGCTACGTGGTCCCGCACAGTCTCGTAGATGGCGAACCGAGTCAGGGAGTAGGTCATCTGAAGGGGAAGGGCTGAGCTCAGAGAGTACAGGTGAAATGACAGTGCTGGGCATGACCTGCACACCTTGGCTCTCCCCCACAAGCCGGCCAGGTGCATATGGTTATCACTGGTGGACCACAGGGACACTGAAGAGCCCTCCACATGGCCAACAAGTGGCTGAGCCAATTTGCAAACCTCTTTCCCTCCCCAGACCTCAGCTTCCCCATCTGTAAGTAGAGATCTCTGGCCAGCTGTGAAAAGAGGGCTGACCCGGTGGAACATGGAAAGCAGCACACGTCCACTGCCATGGCCTGTGCCCAACCAGGGTTGCCAGCAACTCGGGCCCTGGGGTTTCTTCCTCCCAAGCAGCCTTGAAAAGGAAAAAGTTGCTTTGATGCCCATGGGTGTCAGTGGTGGGTAGGAGGCTCAGCCACATGTGAGTCTGTGTGTGGGAGATGCCAGCCATCCCTTCTACCTGCTTGGGCTGCTTAGAGCATGGGCTCTGGAACCAGGACCTATGAAAGCCCCTGGTGGGGGGCTGCCCTTGGAGATGAGAAAGCCCCTGAGGCACCTGTCTGCACAGGGAGGCACTCAGGCCATTGTAGAGTGCCAGTATGCCGTCAGAGCGCACCACCTGCAGCGCCATGCCCATCATGCGCAGCTTCACCTCCTGCTGCGTCTGCAGGTGCACCTGTGGGGGGATAGGGCATATCTGCTCAGAGTGGCCATCCAGCCCCACCCTGCAGCCCGCTCTGTACTAAGCCTTTTCCAGAGCCTACTGCTGTTATTCCTACCCCACAATGACCCTGTAGGCCAACTGCCACCACATCCCCATTTAGAGATAGAAAACTGAGGCAAGGGGAGGCAAAGAGGCCTCCTAAGGACACCCAGCTGGGGGATGGTGCTGGGATGCACCATTCCACACTTTTGTTTTACAAATGACAATACCAGGTGACTGTTGCACCAGCCAGGCCCCTGAGAAACACTCTACATCTGCCTGAGTCCTCTGGGCACTTACTGTGGGCAGGGGTCCTCAGCAACATTTTTCAGAAGAGGAAGCTGAGCAGGACCCCAGCAGGGTGACTCCGGAGCCCCATTATTCAGCCTCACCCACTTTTCAGGAGAAAAAGTCATGGGGATTCAGCAGGGGAGAAAGGGAAAGGCCACCTCATATGGTTATGTTCTGCTGAGCCTACTTGGACAAGTCATTGATCTGTGCCTCAATTTCTCTCATTGTGCTGTGAGGATTAAAGAGCTCAGTGGATAAACCCTCTCCCCCTTCAGTGCCTGCCTGGGGAGCTCTGAGTTGTGGGGCAACAAAGGTGGGAATGGAGAGGGTCCTTGTGTCCAGCTCAGTGACATAAGTGCCATTCTCCTGCTGCCTGAGCCAAGCTGGACAGGACAGTAGGTTCTGGGCCCACAAGCAAGCTCCCGTCCAGTCAAGAAGAGTCTGAGGATCAAGTCAGAACATGAGGACAAGATCAGGGAGCTTTAGCCTGACCAGGCGGTGGCGCAGTGGATAGAGCGTCGGACTGGGATGCGGAAGACCCAGGTTCAAGACCCCGAGGTCTCCAGCTTGAGCGCGGGCCCATCTGGCTTGAGCAAAGCGCTCGTCAGCTTGGACCTAAGGTCGCTGGCTCCAGCAAGGGGTGGCTCAGTCTGCTGAAGGCCCACGGTCAAGGCACACGTGAGAAAGCAATCAATGAACAACTATGGTGTCGCAACGGCAATGAAAAACTAATGATTGATGCTCCATTCCTGTCTGTCCCTATCTATCCCTCTCTCTGACTCTCTCTCTCTGTCCCTGTAAAAAAAGTAAAATCAATAAATAAAATATTTTAAAAAAGAAAGAGAGAGAAGCAATTCCCCCCAACCCTTTAGCAAAAAGGCTGCTGAAAGAAACATGCCCACAGGCAGGGGACACCTGGGATTCCAGCTCAGCCAAAGCCACAGAAGCCAATTCCTTCCAGGGGGCCAGTGTGGGCACAGATGGCTCTGGGTGGAGTTAAGAAAGGGAGCTGGCAGAGTGGCTGACTCTTGCTTACAGGCCTCATGTGACACTGCCAGTCCCCTGGGCAGACTATGGTTTGTGCCTCTGGCCCTTTCTTCTTTGTTCTTTGTGGTGAGATAGGGCAGAAAATGACAGGCTTGACTGGCTGGCCCTGGAGACAAGAAAGTTCTATCTAGTTCTGCCCCTCAAGCATTTACAAAAAAACATAAAAAGAGTGTGCATGCTTCCGGCTCTGAGACACTTACCCTCATAGGGCAGGACCTGCATGGCTTCGCAGCACCCACCCAGTCCAGGAGGAAGCAGGCCAAAGCAGGGATACCTGTGTCCACCACTCGCCCAGGCTACACCCCTCATTTTTTTTCCCCTCGTGTATGCCAGGACCCCACCTGGCAGGGGACGGCTGGGTCCATGCCCTGGGTGTGCTAGAGCGCGAGCATCCCACCCCTCAAGTGTCATCAGGCAGGACAAGAGTCTTCAGAAGCGTGGGGGAAATTGGGTCAGCTAGAGCAAGTGACTGCCCAAGGTCACATAGGCAGTAAAGCCTAAGGCTACGGCTTGGACCGGCCCGCCAAAAGCCAGGAGCGGGCTGGGACGCGGTGCACCGGAGTTGGTCCACCCCGGGGTCGGCTGAGCCTCGGGGACCTCCTTCCATCTCTCTCCACGCGGGGTCTTCGGGCGGGACAGTGAGCCGCTGTACTGCGGCCCTCCGGGCAGGGCAGGGCAGGGCAGGGCAGGGCAAGCTGGCCAGTGCTCACGGGAGTGGCGGCCTGGGTAGGAGCGGAGCCGGGACCCCTCGCTGCCGTCCGCACGGCCCACGCCGCTCTCACCTTGAGCAGGTCCAGTGGGTGCGTGCAGCAGGCAGCCCCGCACGAGGCCAGGCCACCGAAGTACCAGCGCGACACGCGTGTATCAATCGCCATGCCCGGAGGACCGCTGGTTGCCCAAGTTCGACCCAACCCGGAACGCTATCCCGGATCCCAGACCGCACCTCCAACCTGGCGCCGGGTTCAAAGCGCCGTTGGCCACCCGCGCCAGGAGGCCAGATCCGGGGCGTGGCCTACGAGAGCCCGCCCCCAACACCTTAAAGGCGCCGCGCGCTAAGGCAGTCAACCATTCCGCGTGGGTCCCACTCAGTCTGCCTGTCTCCCAGACTCAGGGAACCTGCTGTATAGGCCTCTCCCAGTCCCCCTAGGAACCTGGCGCCCCTCCTCAACCCTGCGCGGGCCCGACCCCAGGGTCACTGCAAGCCCATGGCAAGTGTCCGAAGGACACGGTCGAGGAGTGGACTCGGGGCTCTGCCAGTGCCCTGCCCCTCTCCTGGAGGCTGGCCTCTGCAAGCTCCCTGCGCAGCGCTTGCCCCTCCACTCAGGCTGGTCCTCCCTGGGCAAGACGAGTACTGTTGCAAGTAGCAAAAACGCTCCTTGGGACCAGCCGGCGGTTTACATGAAAAGTACGGGCAATTTGATGAGACAATCCATCCGTATCTTCGAGACACCGCCCCTACCCGCTGCTCCCAGCCAAATACAGCCTCAGTCCTCTGACCAGCCAGCCCCAGCCTGGAGGAGGCCTGTGAGGCAGGGCTCTGGGCCTCAGCGTCGGCGTCCTGGGCTCAGGCTCCCTGAGGTGGCCATCAGGCATGATGGCCACCTGCCAGTAGGTTCCCATGCTCACCCCACTCCCAGCAAACAACAGGAAGTGCAGGTGGGCTCTGAGCCCAAAGTAAAGTCCAAGTCCCCAGGGCCACTTTCAGGTAGGACCAGGGGTTCTCTGCTGAGGCAGCCTTCAATCTCAGAGGGGCAGAACCTATGTCCAGCTTGACCACTGCAGCACCCACCCCAAGGCAGAAGGGGTAGGGAGATTGGGGAAACCACTTATTGTTCCCTGAACCCGGGAAGGGCCAACTATCCTAGCTGTCCTCTGAGCTCACAGCGTCTCCAGAAATGTGTAAGCAAACCTGCCATCAACTTAACTAAAGCCGCCCCTTGGAGACTCAGGAGCCAGGTCTAGAACCCCAGGAGGCCTCTGACCCTATGGTCATCATCTGGAGAAATGAACAGCTGTCTGCAGAAATGGTGTTAATCCCAGAAATGCTGGCAGCCCTGGGGCACAGAGAGGGGCATGTTTGACACAGGACAGCTGCTTTATCTGAAAGGGGGAGTAAGAATTGAGAAAGATGTCAGATAACAAACTAGGTAAAAACACTACCCTGGAGGCGTATGGAGCACACTGGGGGAGAAGGGTGGCAGGAATTCTCCAGAGGAAACCAGAGAGGAAGGGTATACACAAGACTCACAGAACACTTTGTTTAAAAATACCAAAGCTGAAAAGGTTGCAGGTTCGATCTCCGATCAGGGGACATACAAGAAATCAACTAGTGAATGCATGAATAAGTGGAACAACAAACCAATGTTTCTGTGTGTGTGTCAAATCATTAAGTAAAAAATAAAAAAATAAAGCCTGTTTGGATAGCTTGGTTGGTTAGAGCATCATCCCAAAGTGCAGAGGTTGCTGGTTGATTCCCGATCAGGGCACATATAGGAACAAATCAATGTTCCTGTCTCTCTCTTTCCCTCACTTCCTCTCCCTCTAAAATCAGTAAAATAAATGAAGAACACCAAAAATTAAAAATATATATATTGCTGGGTGAGGGTGTTATACTGAGTAGGACACTTGAATCCATGTTAACACAATAAATTAAATTTTTAAAAATATAGCTAATAGACCAATTGCAATGATGCAGGAGACGTGGTCCCTAGCATGTGTCCCAGGGAAGTGAGCCCCCTCACTGCCCCATATCTCATTCACAATTGCTGTCAGCCCAAGGCTACTGACTACAAAGAAGCAAACAAGTCAATGAAGCAGAGGTGACAGAGACCTCCAGGGTCCCTAAGACTTTGTGATAGCTCAGGACTTTGTGGTAGCGCAGGAAGCAGGGGGCCAGGCCCTAAGAGGTATCAGGATGAGAACACTAGATCCAAGTAGGCTGGGTCCTGCTGGTGGGGAACCCTATCACTAGCTCTGCACAGAACAAAGGCCATACTGTCTGACCTGTGGTGGTACAGTGGATAAAGTGTCAACCTGGAATGAAGTTGCCTGTTCAAAACCTTTGGCTCGCCTGGTCAAGGCACATATGGGAATTGATGCTTCCTGCTTCTCTCTCTCTCCTCTCTAAAATGAATAAATTAAAAAGGAAAAATTAATAACAAAGGCTGTCCTCACATTGGGAAAGGCTGGCCAGAGGATTAGTAGCCTTAAGAGATACAAATTAAAAATGTGTACCTCTTCTTGGCCTTCTGGCTATCTAATTCAAGTGTCATGATCTCAAATCTGACATTAGTATTTCAAAGAAAAATGTCAAGAGCAGCACGTGAAATGCATGAACTCCTGTGAAAGGGTGGTTGGCAGGAAATGCACTGATATTGCAGGTTAGGGAACTAAAAAAGGCCTAAGTGGAATTCTCAAATGGATTCTAGGCCCAGGCACAAGCTCTGTGGTGATAGGCAGGCCAGCAGGAAGGCTTGAAAACAGGGCTGCCAGCCAGGCCCAGCCCATAGGGCCTGGGGTCTGTTCTGTGGTATCTATACCTCCTCCTGGAGCCTAGCAGGGAGGATGGAGCCACTTGAGTGGCCTGGCAGACACTGGCATCCATGAAATGGGGATCTACTGGGGCAGGTAGCACATGAATCAGCTCCTGCTCTCTCTGACATGTCCCATGACCTTCCCACTACGGTGGACAAAGAGGAATGCTAATTCCTACCAGGATCTGATAGGATCTTGTAAGGTATTGTGTGGGCATCAACAGGGAAAGCTGGGACACACAGCACACCCCCCTCCCACTGTGGAGCCCAAGGGCCAAAGCCAGGTGGGCTCCAGGGACCAGGGCAATCCCCAGGAGCCCAGCCCCTATTCTCAGGTCTGAGACACTTCTTCATGAGCCACTCACAAGCAACAGCATGTCAAGGAGAGCTGGCAGTGGTAGGCTGGGACCTACATTAGGAGGCCCAGGATCAGACCAGTGCCTTTAGGAATCTGACTGAGGTTGGGTGCAGGGCACCAAGTAGACACCACCAAGTACCACCCTAGCCTGGTGTAAGGGAGGAAGAATGTACAGGGCTCTGCCTTTGAGCAAACACCCTAGCAAGCCCTGGATGAAGCAGAGGGCCCCATCATCCCAGTCATCTCCCTGGCTCCCCTGGAAAACTGGACAAGGGTCTATAATCTTGCAAGCCTGTCCCCGAACATTGCCCACTTCCTCCCTCCAACCCCCAAGAGGCCTTCAGGTCAGCAAGCCACACTCAGCCCCAGGTGGCCTAGCAGCCACCTCTGGAGGAAAGGTATGCCAAGAGATCTGGAATCATTAACCTTGAGAGAGGTGGCACAGCCCCAGGCTTGGCCAGAGGGCTCTCCGGGTCAGGTAGCAGTCTTCCTGGGCCTCCTGACCCTTCCTACAAGGTCCAACAGGGAACACACACAGGGAACTAGACTGGGGGTGGGGGGCACAGCACAAGGTGGGGTAGGGATGCTGGACACAGCAACCTGGAAGTACACAGCGCCCCCTTCTGGTCCCACAGAGCTAATCTTGCAGGTGATTCTTCTAATAGGGCCAAGGGGAGGAACCAAGGACAGGAGTGGAAACCCAGGACAGAGCAGGTGGGGATCTTGAGGGGGGGGGGGGCACAGGTGCTAAAAGCACACTGCAGGCAGTCTCCTGCTCTCAGCCCAAAGTCCCAGGATTCTCCTGCTAAGAACAGCAGAGGAAGCAATCCATTGCCCCCAGAGGAGGAAGTCAAGGGTCCTTGGAGCAAAGCCCCAGGGCTGTCCTTACTCAGGGGCTAATAGCAGCCACCACCAACTGTAAATGCCATATGCAGGCACCAGGCCACCTCCTGCATCTCACCCGGGTTCCAAGGCCTAGTCCCCTGAGTTGTCCTCTTTAAGGACCATATGGGAATAGTAGCCGACTCCCAATAGATGAGGGCTGCCCCTCACAGGGCTGCCTGGGGCACCCACCTCACCCCTGCCAGCATGGGTAGGGCTGCACCATGACCTGAGACTGCCTCAGTGAGGTCAGTGCCACATACCCAGCTCCTGGGTAAAGATCTAGCATTAGCCATGTAGTAACTGCCACCTGAGAGGCAGGACAGGTGCTGTCCAGAATTCCCAATGCGCAGCCGGGGGACCTGGATGATCGCCTGCAGACCCTCACCCATCCTACCGCCCACATGGACACAGCACTGCACACACACAGCCTGAGTTGTATATTTCTCAGGACCCAGGGCACATTTCAGAGTCCACCCCCAGGGGGCTCATCAGGCAGCAGCTGCCCTTTCCTGTCTGAGTAAATCCATGCCTGTCCCAGAAAACTGGGCTGCCACATAGTGGCAGTGTGGAATTCTGCTCTGAGGCACCTGTCAGCTGAGCCTGGGTGTGGGGTGAGCTGCAGGGCCTCACTCTGGTACCACAGACCCCTGTTTACAAGTTGTCAGCCGCTGGCCTACTCCAGGACCACAGTGCCTCCCACTGCCTCCAGGGCTGCCTTAATCTTCTCTGCTTCTGCCTTGGCGACATTGGCTCTGATTTCCTGGGGCAGTGACTCCACCAGCTTCTTTGCCTGCCAGAGAGCAAAGTCAGACACCAGGTCTGGGCTTCCTGGATCAAGCCCAGCCCAGAAAGGTCTGCCTGAAACTCACCTGCACGAGGTTTATGCCTTGTATGTAGTTCTTGATTTCCTTGATGAGCTTCACTTTGTCCACGGGCTTTGCCTCTGTCAGACGGACAGTGAAATGTGTCTGTTCTTTTTGTTTGGGGATGTCTTCTACTACCTGGGGGAGGGAGAATGAGCAGCCAGGTGAGAAAAGATGGCGTGGAACAGCAACATTTGCTCCTGGGCAGCTTGTCCTGTAACCTCAAAGGCAAGGCCTCTGCAGAGCCTGGGATTCCAGCATGAGGCCAGGCTAGCCCCCGACCCACTTGGTGCTTCCCTCCCTTATCTGCTCCTAGGTTAGACTGGGCTCCACCACTCAGAATCGTTTCCAGCTCTCCGAGGCTGTTTTAAAATTGCCTCCTGCCCTGAATAGCTCAGTTGGTTGGAGTGCCATCCTGACATGCCAAGGTTGGGGGTTTGACCCCTGTCCAGAGCACATACAATGAGCTAACAATGAATGCATGAATGGGTGGAACAAAAAATTAATATTCCTCTCTCTCTCTAAAATTAAGTAAATAAATAAAATTAAAACAGCCTCCCTCCCTAGCCCCCAACACTAAACTCTTAAAAACTGTAACTTAGCCTGACCAGGAGGTGGTGCAGTGGATAGAACGTCGGACTGGGATGCAGAAGACCCATGTTCGAGACCCCGAGGTCGCCAGCTTGAGCGCGGGGCCCATCTGGCTTGAGCAAAAGCTCGTCAGCTTGGACCCAAGGTCACTGGCTCCAGCAAGGGGTTGCTCGGTCTGCTGAAGGCTCGTGGTCAAGGCACATGTGAGAAAGCAATCAATGAACAACTATAGTGTCGCAAGGGCAATGAGAAACTAATGATTGATGCTTCTCACCTCTCTCCGTTCCTGTCTGTCTGTCCCTATCTATCCCTCTCTCTGTCCTTGGAAAAAAAAATAATAAATAAAAATAACTAATTTATAAAAAAAAAAACAAACCTGTAACTTATGAGACAAGGAAGAGTGACGTCAAAGTGCTTTGTGGGTATTTGTAGGCATAACATTACAGAAAAATAGTACCATTCTAGGCCTCAGCCAAGTCTAAGGTTGTACCTTGGGACAAATTTGCAATCAACTTTAGCCCCACCTTCACTGAGTGGACAATGGACAGCAGAGTGGACAACAATGGATAGCAGGTGGTGATAGAGCTCCCGAAATCTGAATAGGCTGGATAGGAAGTCACTGCCAATTCCCTTGGTTGTGCAAATGGCTCCTGGCTACCTGTGTTTAGAGAGGTGTGCTTGGGTGAGCACACAGAAGGGAAAGGACAGAACAGAAATCTGTCTTAAACTTCAAGGGACAGGAGATACATATATGGCAAAACCTTAATTATTGCTAAGACTGGTGAGAGGTACATCAAATTGTGTTATTTCTATTTGTGGTCAATTTGAGATTTTAAAAAATAATATTGAAAAAACACAAAAACAAATTAGTATATGGCTTCAAGTCTTCTGGTTTTCTCACAGAGACCCAGACCCACGCCATTCACCCAGAGGATGGGGCTGACAATCATCTCACTGATCCTCCCCAGCCCTGTACATGCCTCATAGTCCTTATGCCCATCGTCCCTCTGCTGGGAATGCCTTGTTCTCTCTCTCAACTACTTACATCTCCTCTCAGAGTGTCACCTGCTCATTAGGGCCTTTCTTGAACTCATAATCTCCCCTTCCCTTAAACTTTTTACCTACTGTTCCCCACAGTACTTAAAACATCCTACTACTCAATTTAATTTCTGTTTATTTTTCCTCTCATCCGGCTCATCATGTCTCCCTCCACTAGAAACATGGCCTCCAGTGGGCAGGGACTTGCAGTCCAAGGCAGGAAGGAGGTCCCAGAGAGGCTGACCAGAGCCACAGCTAGAAGCAGACACAGATTTTCAGGGTGTGTTAACTGGTGCAGGACCGAGATGATGGACAACGGGTACTGAGTACCAGAGAAACATGTCTTTCTGCACAGGACACCAGCTGGGCTCACCTCAGGGGCAGCAGCAACAGAGGCAGTAACTGGCATCATGCCACCCATTGGCATGAGCCCCACATCTTGTATCTTCAATGTTTTCTGCAGTAACAGAGGAAGGCAGTCTCAGAAGCTCTGTCATACCCAAAACAATTCAAAGACAAGTCTGGGACACCCCTAAATCAGCAGGAACAAGACGGGTCCCAGACCTCACTGCCCAGGCCTGGCCCATGATACCTTCAGTAGCTCGTTGAGGTCTGAGATCTCCAGGAGTGTGAGGCTGGCAATGTCCTGGACCAGCTGCTGGATCTTGGGGGGGTACTCCTTGGGGGCATTATCTAGGGGTGCACCAGCGAGTCCCCTTCGATGGCTGCTGCATCTCATTAGTCGCACAGGGCAGACGCGTGGCACCTGTTGCCTAGACCCCATTCAAACAGAGTAGTCAGCATGGCACAGGTGAGTGACAGTCCAGGTAGATGGGTGCCAAGTCTAGCCCCTTGGTCCCATCCCGGGTTCTCAGATTTGAGTGTTCACGTGAATAGCAAGGTGTTTCCTCAATTGCTTCACACTCTTCAAAAGCCTCAGAAATTCACGTATTATTGCAGAATGCTGCCTACAACTCTAACTTTCCGGTTTTGAATGAACCGTAGCAGCTCAGGGGAGTCGTGCAATTACGTAAATGCATTTTGCTGCAAAAGGACTTTCAGAACCTGTGTCCCTTGACGGCAGACCGCCGGATGCACTGATGTGAACCCTACCACATCACTGGGCTGCGAGGGAAACTGAGGCCCGGGGAAGGGCAGGAACCAGTCCAAGGTCATCTAGAGCCACCCTGGCACTCTCTGCGGCCCGTAAAATCAGGGGGTCGGCACGTGGGGTGTTGGCACCCCCATCCCCGCAGGGACCCTGCCGAGTTTGGGTAGCCTCCCTGCCACCCAACCTGAACCATCGGTGGCCGGTCAAGGGCCGCCACCCTGCCGGATCGGCCCTCGACAGCCCGCAGTACCTTGCGAAATGGAGCACGGGGCCTCGAAGCCCAAGACATGGCCCCCACAGCGGGAGAGCGGCCGCCGGCAGCATCGCTCCGCGGGCGGGAAGGTCACACGCGACTCCCAGGAAGAGGGACGCTCTAGCTGTTGGGACACCGAGTATACAAACTGGAAGGAGGCTCTAGCCGACGGGGCCGCCGAGTACTCGCGCTGGAGAGGACGCTCTAGCCGCACCTTGCGCTCGCTTCCTCTCGCTCACCGAGATTACCCAGGAGGCGGCGGGCCACGCAGGCGCACAGTCTCGTTGGAGGCGACGTTCGAGTTCTGAAGCCTAGTTGTCGAGCGGTTCGGAACCTTTGCCCCACGAACTGAAGCTTGACGTCAGGCTCCGTCCCAGTCGAGAGACAGACCCCGGCCGTAGCCTCCCGTCTGCTAAGCATGTCTCTCGGCTTGTAACGGTTGCTCCGCAGCCTGTGGTCACCCGGCGCAATGAGTTCCCGCTGCCGTCTGGCCAACATGCTCCTTGGCTGCTTGATTGGCCGGTACGGCTGCCTCTCCTGCCATCACGGGAGGGAGCACGTTTTGTCTTTGGTCCAGGCTGCTCCGGGAGTGAGGGCGCTTCCTTTCGGGGGACCTAGCGCGCGTCTTGGGCAGTGGGGCTAGGGCCTCTGCTTAGTGTTTGCTGAAGATTGTGACTGAGCCCGGAATGGTCGAGTGTTGGGGACCTGGGCGGAAGGTCTAGCAGATCCCCGGGAGAAGAGAATTTGTAAGCCCTGGCTCTATCTCCGGACACCCGGATCCTCCCAACAACGGCTGAGGAGTGTCTTCAGCTCAGCCTCGCTGCAGTGTCTACCCTGAGCGTCCTGGGCCTTGGCTTTTTATATGCAGCAAGCGGAAAAGCACGCAAGTCTCTCCCAGCTGTCCCCGCCGCTACTGATTTCCTACGAGAAGGCAGGGCTGCCCTCTGCCCACCACCTCTTATTTTGCTGGTCCTGCCTTTGATCTGGGCTCAGGTAGCATCTGTACCTGTTAAAGCAGTCCATTCCTTCACAGAAGAGCTAATGCTGGAGTCACCTAAGAGATTTGGGGTATTTTTTTTAAATTCATTTTAGAGAGGCTAGGAAGAGAGAGGAGTGAAGAAGCAGGAAGTATCAAGTCCCATATGTGCCTTGGCCAGGCAAGCCCAGGGTTTCTAAATGGGTCAGCGTTCCAGGTCGACGCTGTATTCACTGCACCACCACAGGTCAGGCCTAAATTTTACTTTAGAGATGGAAGCGGGCGGAGCGGGAAGCATCACTCAGTAGTTGCTTCTGTGTGCATTGACCAGGCGAGCCCAGGGTTTTGAACCAGTGACCTCAGCATTCTAGGTCAACGTGTAAGTTTGGGTATTTAAGGTGGTGGTCTGAATTCCAGACACAAGGGACCATGCATCTTCAATATTTAACGTTTTGTAGGCTATAACTAGTTGGCATTGTAATCAGAATAGAGCCGTGGGCCGTGCAATCCTGTGCCAGGACTCGGGGCAGAGCAGTGACCCATGGCACTGTTTCAGGGAGATGAGATTGCATGTGGAGCTGGGGCAGGGGATAAATTGGGCTACGGGATGCACCTACACACCCCTAAACAGAGCTGGACCAGCTGCCCACCACATTTAATCTGAGCAGACACTTGATATTTGTTGAAGAGGTTTTATTATCTCTGTTTCATTTGGTCTACTGGGGGCACTGAGTGAGATGACAGCTCAGAAGCAGAGAAGCTGAACACGAGCTCCCACCCTTCCCATTAGGCTAGGAGCACCCCTGCTGACAGCCCCAGGGGCAGCACTAGAGGGCTCTAAGGAGCACTCGCACCATTCAGACCACAGGCCAGCAAGGGTGAGAATGAGAGGGCAAAGGAACCTGACACACCAGGCTGGGGGCTTCCTGTCAGAGGAGATGCTTCCTTTCCACCCTCCACCCCGAGACCCAGCCATGGGGAAAGAAGTCAGAGACCAGCCTGGGGATGGACAAGGGTAGGGCCCGGGGAGGTGAGCCAGCAGGCAGGACAGAAAGACATGGGCTAGGGAGAAGGGTGCCCTGCTTGCATGGAGCAGGGACAACACAGGACATAGAAGGAGAGCATGAGAAGGGAAGATATCGCTAGTCAGGGATGGAGGCCACGGTCTCAGAGAATGTAGTGTTACTCTGGTCATTGAGCTGGCACATGATCAGTCAAAGGAGATGAGCTGGGCTTCATTGCCTTGCACCTGCTGCCCCTGTTGTGGGGGCTGCTGGGTCACAGGTGGTGGCTGCTGGGGAGGGCCACCAGAGGGCGCCATCTGAGGGACAAGGGACCACTGATTCTCTTCCCCCAGGCCCCAGCTCCCCATCCTCAGGTGACTTGCCTAGAACTTTCCGTCTAAACCTTGTCCCTGGCACTCAGTCCCCTCCAGCCCAGGGAGTACTGACGTAGGCCCCGTCTCCAACTTGTCCTGGGTTCTCTGTGGGCTTCATGCCCCGTAGCCAATCCCAAGATTTCCCGACAATGTCCATAGAGTTGAGCTTTTAAGTGAACACAGGGTTTGCTCCCCATCTGTTACTGTATGTCTGGATTCTGTTAGTCAAACAGCTATCCTTCCCAGGACAGTCCCCTAATAAGGGTCCAGGTCCCTAGGGTGGTTGTTCTGGGAGAGGCTCACCTGCTGGTACATTGGCTGCTGCCCCGAGATGTAGGGCTGCTGAGGGGGTGGCAGAGGTGCATCCTGGCTGGGGAGGGTGGTCATGAGATTCTGTGGAGAATGAAAGGTGCCCTTATATTGAGAAAGGAGCCCTGCCTGACCTATGGTAGCACGGTGGATAAAGCACTGACCTGGAATGCTTAGGTCACTAGTTTTAAACCCTGGGCTTGCCTGGTCAAGGCACATATGGGAGTTGATGCTTCCTGCTCCTCCCCTTGCCCTTCTCTCTCTGCCCCCCCCCCCAACACCATGACTAAATTTAAAGAAAGAGAGGAGTCCTGTAGTCAGATGGAGTTTCTGACTCAAAAGACCAACTAGGGGAGCCTAGTTGAGGGGAAAGGAGGTGGTGATCAGAAGGGCCATCCTGCCTAGTACTGCTCCAGCCTGCTTCCCAAGGACCTGTCCTGTCCGGATGCCCCAGGCAGTCTCACCTGCATGCTGTAGGGCTGGTAACCCATCGACACAGCCTGGCTCCCCATGTAACCCATGCTGCCAGACTGCGGGGCCTGGGAGGCCACATTCTGTGGAGGAAAGGAGTGTGATGGGAGAAAGGCTGGGCTGGGTGCCTCACAGGGGCCTTTTGGAGAGGTGAGGGGAGTGGCCTTGCCTGCCTACCTGATAGCCCTGGGTTGGAGTAGGCTGGTAGGAGGAGTAGGCTGGGCTGGCGCTGGGCCCCACTGGGCCCTGGGAGGCTGCCTGCGTACCAGTGGCCCCTGCTGGGTACATGTAGGTGCTCACCATGCTGGGATCTGTGGAGGAAGAGGAGTGAGCTTGAGAACCTGGGGTTGGGGAGAACTTCTCTGTTTTCCTTTTTATTTTGGAACTAAGTTTATATTTCAGAACCATTCTCACAAGAGGAAAAGACACAAAATCAAAAGGATGAGAGAAGACCTCTAAAGTTGAACAAAACAAGATACAACTGTATTCCAACTGAATAAATGACACTGCTGGGGTGGGTACAAGGCAGCCTGTTAACTTTTGAACTCAGAATCGAGGCTTGGGACAATAAATATCAACCCTTCACAGTTAGTTGCCAGGGCTGGCATTCCTGAAAGTACTTTCTGTGAATCCTGGGACTGAACTAGTATAGTAAGTCAGCATGGGACAGCACAAGCCTGTCAAGGATGACAGGCACTGAAAGAGGAGGAAGACTAAGCTGTTGGAGTAAAGATGTCTTAGTGCATGCAGATAAAAACGTGTGTGTGTGTACAGATAGCAAATATGAAATGTTCAAATTCGGGGAACTTAGGCAATTTTGTGCATCTTTACTGTCAAGTATTCTGTAAACCTGTTATACCAAAATAAAAATGAAAGAAGGTAATGTCTGGAGTTCATCCTTAATGGTTGGCAGTTCCGTCCACCCCGTTACCTGCTCCAGCCCCAGGCACACTGGGGTAGGGACTGCTGCTGACCGGGGCTGGCTGGCTCATGTACACAGTGTGCATGGGGGAGCCCTCCACTGAGCCTGCTGGGCTGAAGGTCCCTGGGAAACTTGTGGGGCCAGAAGGTTGGTACAGCACGCCTCCCGCTGTGGGCATGGCCTGGAGCTGTGGACAAGAGTGATAGCTGTCAGGTTGGCTCCCAGTAGCTGTAGGCTGGCAGGAGTGAAATGACTAGGGCGTGTACCTGGGCATAAGGCAGGGAGAAGGCAGGCATCTGGGCACGCATCTGGATGGTCTGCTTCTGCTGCTCCAGGCGCAGCTGCCGCTCCTTCTCCTGCTCCTGCAGCCGCTGGATGGCCAGCTGCCTCTGCACCTCCAGGTACTCCTGTGGGCCACAAGGCAGCAATCAATACTAGCAGTGTCCCGGTGCCCTGCAACCCAGCTGCCCGCTGGCCCACTGTACCTGCTTCTTCTGCCGCATGATCTCCAGCTTCTGGGCCAACTGGATCTGGCGCTGGCGCTCTGCCTCCTCAGCTGCCCTGCGCAGCTTTTCCCGGTGCTCCTCCCGCAAGGCGCTCAGCGCCCCCCGGGCATCACGGATCTGTGCCAACTTGTCCTGCAGCCCCTCATAGTACACTTCCAAAAGAGCAGAGCAGGGCCCTTGGCTTTGCATGGACATATGGGCTGCCTGCCCTTGTCCAGCCAAGAGCTTATTGACAAGGGTATAGCTGGCTGTCCCATGCTTAGACATTTCCTATCACTGTCACCACCTGCTGCCTGGAGCCTGACAAGCCGCAGCCCAAGGACAGCCCTGCCCCAAGAAACTTTCTACCACTCAGCCACTGGCCAGCTCGGGAGGCCCTCACACCAGTGAGTAACAGGGCCAAGAGGGCGTCTGTGGCACCATGTGGGTGCAAGGTGACCGGGACGGAAGGTTGGGGCCAGGAGGGACATACGTCTGCGTTCGTCCAGCTGGTTGAGCAGCTCCAGCAGATGGGGATGCATGCCATTGATGGACTGGAAGAGGGACAGCACAGCCGAGTCGTTGGTGATGCTACGGCCACGCACGTGGTTGCTCTTCATGCGGTTGACAAAGGTGCTGACAGCATTCTGCAGGGCCTTCAGGAACTGCGCATGGCTCTCCTCTGACTCCCCATTCTGGGACTGCTGCTGGAGATACACAGGGGTCCCTGGGCTCCTGAGTCAGGGTCAGACTCCCTGGGCAGAGCCACTCTGCCCTGGGCCTCAGCAGCCCCATCTGCACCAGATTCTGACCTGATTCTCCAAGCACTCTGCAAGCACCATAGCCTCCTGTCCCACAAATGAGGAAACTGAGGCCCAGGGAGGTTTAACTCTCTCCCACAGGTAAGGCACTGGCCAGGACAGAGCTGGCTGTGGACCCCATGGCCATGTTCACAGGCACTCCCACTGCTGGTGACATGGGACCTGCCTCCCCCACAAAGGGCCTGGAGTCTTACTAAAATGGCCAGTGAAGCCCAGGAGCCTCAGGACAGACTGAGCTGGGTGGCTCTGGTCTTTTAGGGTAGGCAGTGAGTGGCAAGCCCACCTCTGGAAGGTCACTATGGGTGACAGACACCTGAGGAGAGAGCTTACCTCACTAAAGGGGCCACTGAAGGAAGTTATGGGCTGAAGGTCTGTCTCCAGGAGGGGAGTCTGGAAAAGACCAGAGATGAGTGAGGCCAGCCTGTCCTGATGTCTCCCTCGCAAGGGACTATAGACCAAGAGTACTGAGAGTGGCTCATCACCTCCACCATGTTTGTTGGGGCTGTGTGTCCTTCCCCAGACTGGGCAGCTGGCTCTGTCAGCGGCACAGGTGCAGATGGTGTGGGGCTCTTCCGCACCTCCTCCTGCTTCTTCTCCCAGTAGTTCCGGTTGAGGTACCGGGCGAGCTACATGGGTGACAGACAGGAGGTCATCCAAGGGCCAGGGAACAACCAGGGGAAGTACCTCACGTGGGAAACTCACCTCAGGGTCCATGTCTTCAGCCAGTGGTGCCGATGAGTTCTGGGGAGACATGGGAGGATCTGAGAGCTCACAGGCCACATACCCCTCTCCCCACTCCTCCCTAGCCATCACTTAGGAGGCCCAATGGCACAGCAGTGAAAGAGGACCCTGGAATCTCACCAGGACTGGTTTGAGAGTAGCCCACGGACTCCATAACTGTTGACAAGGTGAAAGGCAGCACCTGTCCACCCCATCAACCATACAGATGGTCCCCAACAGGTAGATGGCAGGGCTGTTCTAATCCTTGGTTCCAAATGGCCCTAGCCACCTAGTCAGAGTGGCTGGGTTGACCCCCCAGATAGTAAGTCCTGTCACAGCCATAGGTTAAGCTAGAAAGAGGTAGCCACCCTTGTTGCCAGGACTCCCACTTCCTCCTGCCTGGGGTTGTGAGGGAGACTGGGCTCTCACCCGTGGAGCCTTCAGCATTTCTGGTTTTCTGGCCCAAAGGGAACCTCTGACCTGGGAGCCAAAAGCCAGGGGTGGTGGTGGGGGACAAGGCCAAGTGACATGATGCTGCCCTTTCTGGGGCAGCCTTCCCACAGGAAGCAGTCCAAGCCAGTGTAGTGGGCTACAAGAGGTGCTTACCATAGGCGAAGAATACAGGCTGCTGGCGGGGGGCGCCGATGAGGCCACAGGCGCGGGCTCTGCCTTGGGGTATGCAGTGTATGTGGATTTCTGTCTCTGTGGGAGGACAGGAAAGAGTGTCCCACAGGGAGCAGGTGGCACAGCAGGCTGATGGTCCACACTCCGTCCTCCCCCAGCACTCCAAGACTTGGTGAAGCTTCAGGTCCCCTCAGCTCCCGATAGCTTACCATCCTCTCCTTCTCCTCAGCCTCCGACTGTGACAGGGCCAAGGCCAGCTGTAGCTCCTCTTCCTCCTGCAGTGCTGTCTCATCCCTCTTGGGGGGCAGCTGAGGATGAGCAGGTTGGGTGAGCAGGGCCCAGGGAGAAGCCCCCAGGGGAAAGGCCCTACCGCTGGGCATACCTGGGACTGCTGCGACAGGGGGCTGGTCAGATACTCCGGGGGCAGCTCCATCATGGAGGGGGCCTTGCCTTCCACTTTCCTGAAGCAACAGGATGCTATGGGGGACCGAGCACTGCACCCAGGCCCCCCAAGTTCTCAAGGATGTCACCTGGAATTTCCTCCAATGTCACTATGCAGTGACGACAATGGTTCCACAGGCCACATTCTGGAGAAAAAAACCCTCAAACCAGCTGTTGCTTCCAGGCCAAGGGGCCCTGGGCGAGTCACCCAGCCTGAGCCACAGCCCATCTCCTGGAAGTGAGCCCACCTAGCTGGGCTGCGGCTTTCCACAACTAAGAAATACCCCAGTACAATAGCTGTGGACACCACCTAATGGATCACTCCTGCCGCTGACACTGGAACAGATGGATGGGCAGCACAGGCCTCTGCACCCACTGCACTGAGGACACGGCGTCCATCTCGAGGTTCCACCAGGAGTGCAGACTCTGACCCTAACCACGAGGGAACCTAAGGCCCAAACTGAAGGCACACTGCAAGGGCCTGGATGCTTCAGGAAAGACACAGGATGGGAACACACAGTGGGTGAGGGAGCTGAGAGCTAGGTGGGCTCTGCAGGGAGAGAACTGCCACTGACATCACTGGGACTCGGTGACAGCAGAGCAGGGACTGCAGAGGACACACTGGCACCATACTGACATCAGTGCCTGCCCCAACAATCCCACTGGGGCTCCAGAACCCAACATTCCTCTTCTGGGCCATGCACAGGAAGGTTCACAACCAAACCCATGTGTGAACATACATGCAGTCAGGGGAATCATCCTGACATGTCAATGGAACAAGACAGGACCAGGTGGAGGGCACCACTCCCCTCGTCATACCTGTGTCTTTCCTGGAAGTTTTACTTCTAAACTAAAAAGTTAAAAGAAACTCTGCCTGACCAGGCGGTGGCGCAGTGAATAGAGAGTCGGACTGGGATGTGGAAGACCCAGGTTTGAGTCCCCGAGCTCACCAGCTTGAGCGCAGGCCCATCTGGCTTGAGCAAAAGCTCGCCAGCTTAGACCCAAGGTTGCTGGCTCCAGCAAGGGGTTGCTCGGTCTGCTGAAGGCCCACGGTCAAGGCACATGTGAGGAAGCAATCAATGAACAACTAAGGTGTTGCTACGGCAACAAAAAACTAATGACTGATGCTTCTCACCTCTCTTCGTTCCTGTCTGTCTGTCCCTAATCTATCCCTCTGTCTGACTCTCTCTCTGTCCCTGTAAAAAAAGAAAAAAAAAAAAAAAAAAGAAGACACAAATTATAAAAAAAAATTTTAAAGACAGATGTAAAGAAAGGCAAAGAAACTCCAGCAACTAGCTGGCAGGTCCCTGGCCCCTGGAGTCAATCTGGCTCTGCCCTGAGTCTGGGGCACAGCTGAGGTTGGAACACAAGGTCCAGGCTGACCCTCCGACACACGTTGGACAGATGGAAGCTGGGCTGCATGGAGCACTGCCTGGTGGGACTTACTTATTGAGCTGCTCGTAGCAGGGCTCACATACGCGCACCTCCTTCTCGATGCCAAACTTGGGGATGGTGGAATATCTGGAGGAGCACTTGCCACAGAAGATCTGGCCACACGCCCGGCAATGGTGCTGTGACATGGGGTAGGAGTGGCAGCTGCATGATGGGTCTGTGACCCCTTGTACCACTCCACCCAGCACTGTGTACTGAGTATAACCAGGCTGGCATCCCAGACCAGGTGGGCCAAGGGTGGGTGGAAGACAGGCAGGGAGGACAAAGGCCCTGCCTGGGAACAGGGCCCAGGATCTCAACTGCAGCAACTGTTTGGAGGACAAGATTTTAAAATTAAAATTAAAAAGTTCACAAGAAACACTTGTGAACACTGCTGCGCAGGGGTCCGGTGAGTCTGCTGACACTCCAGGTCCAGACATCACCATCACTGGCCTGGGCCACAGTGGGAAGAGTCACTGGCTTGAGTGTCTAAGCAGGACATGCTGAATCAGCAAAGGGGATGTAGCTGAGGGGCTGCTAGCCCAGGCAGTGCAACCCATGCCCCCAGCCTTGGGCCTAGGTGTTCCTTTCCCTGGGGAGAACTGAATTTTTACCTGGCGGCATCGGCCGTCAGACACCAGACCCTTGGTGACCATGCTCACAACACAACTGAGGCTGTATTTCCTCCCGCCACTACCAGGCCACCTTCATGAGGGAAAGGACTGTGTGTGGCTGCAGTGGCCTCCCAATGGCAGTGGGTGGCAGGGCCCCTCCCCCCACAGGTGCACTCACCTTGCGGGTCACCACCCCGAACTGCACCCTGCACCGGTGGCACTCTTCAGCATCCACCCAATCGGGGGCCTGGAGGACAGCAGAGTCAGGACCCCACATCCCCGCCCTCCCTGTACATGATCCCTGCTCCTCAGATGGGAGAAGACTGAGTGGGCAGAGGCCAAGCCCAGTCACTGAAAACATGAAGAAGGAGCCCCCTTCAAAGGGATTCTTTTCTTTCTAAGGCTCAACAGCAAGATGCCTGTGGTCTTAGGGACAGGTCAATGTTCATTTGACTACATGAACCCAATAACCACACTCCAAAGGCACCCTGAACTGTTTTCCCATCTCATTCTGCTCGATCTGCTTGGCAACATTAGACGTCTCATTTCTGAGAGAAACAGCAGCTCGCCCACAGCCAGTACTCTCATCAGGTTCCATCTCAGGCTGCTTTCAACTTCCTCAGAGCAGCCCCAAACCCACACCCAGCACCAGAGACTCACTCTCTCTGCAGCAAACATGGCGTCACTCTCCTTGAACTCAGGGAACACGTGTCCTGGAGAAAGGAGGCTACAGTCACTGTTGGGGCCCACACAGCCTCACCTGTCCTCACCAGTCTGCCCTCACACCTTTAGGAGCCGCATTCTAGATCTCAGCATCTGCCTCCCCAAATAGAACTCTAAGAGGCAGAGCTGGCGGGCTGCCCCACACCCTGGTGGCTCCTCATGAGCCACTAGTCCTGGGGCTGAAGCACAGCCAGGCTTTGCTCCCATGTCAAGACCTCACAGACCTTCCATGGGCCTCCCATCTGCTTCCTAGCCCTGCACTCCAGCAAGCCACACTTTCTACTGCTCTCAAATTCAGAGTCCCCAAGTTTTTGTTGAAGCATAGATCCCTTGGGAATACTGTAAGACTTGGACACTCTCCCCAGGAGAGCAAACATGGACCCATACCCAGCATCCAGTGTCCAGGGATTGAGGGTCTGAGATCAGCCCATGGACTTGGACAGGACCCTTGTTACACCTTCTCCACACAGTCCTACCCACGCTAGAGGCCAATGATGTGGGCCCTGCTCACATTTAGTCCCTTGTCTTCAGGGCTGGGGTACCTGACCAAGCCTCTTTCATTCTCTGCTCAGCAAGCAGGGCAGCAGCAGATGCTCTAAGTATGCCTGGACCACAGTCCTCCTTGAGAAACCCACAGCTCTTTGTGGCGAACACAACAGTGGGAGAAAGGCAGAGAGATCCTTACAACATACACTTCAACTGTCATGCCCCGGCTTAAAACTGCTCAGGGACTTTCGCTAAACTCAGAGCTCCGGCCTGTACCCCTCCTTAGGGTAGGAACCCCTTTGCAAGATGGATGTTTGGCCCAGGCCTCTACTCACTGCTCACTCTAAGGGTCAGGCATCCCCACCCACTTATCCTGAACCTCCCCCCTACCCCCAGGGGCCAGGTCTCAGCTTTACTTCCCTCCTAGGACCCTTTATTCTCAGAAATAAGCTTCTCTGTTCACTTCTTTCTTGTGTATTGTGTGCTGCTTGGCTCTACCCGAGCCCCAAAGAGGTGTGAGGTCCAGAAAGGCAGGCCCTTCGGTGCCCAAAGCTGGGCTGACCCCATGTACACACCCACCTTGGGGACACCTGGCCCATGTGCCCATTGCTGGTCACTTGATGAGGTGCTGTTCTGTGCCCGCCCAGGATGAACACAGCCCCCCTTTGTTTTGCCTGTTGTAGGGGGTGTCCCAAAGCCGACTCACCCTCCACTTTCATGATCTGGTAGGTGTCCTGGACCACCTTATACTTGGGCTCATTCCGGAAAGCATGCGCCCAGGCCTGGATCAAATACAAAATCTTGTTTCGGACGTTGACTTCCACCTGCCTCTGCAGAGAAGGGAGGAAAGACATGAGGAGGACTGCAGAAGACGCAGGCACTAAAAGGATGTCTCAGCGTGACTAAGTGGCTGGTAAGACCCCACTACTTGGGGCAGAGGTGGGGCAGGTCCCCTGGATGGGGCATAGGGGTCATGTATGACCCTCTCCCCAACCCTGAAGATGAAGCCCTCAACCTGTCTGCCTACTTGGGGCCTGCATTGTAATTCCCTGGAAAAGCTGGGGCTCCTGAGACCAAAACTCTCCAAGACGCTTGACCACATAAAGACCTACCTGAACAGATTGGGAGCCCCTCAGTCTGTAACCTACTTTTGCCCTGCCTGACGCTGACCCCCTCCTTCCGTCACAGCCACTCCAGGGCCGTCCCCACATACAAAGCCACAATTTCCACCAGCTTAGAGCTTAGCCAGTCACACTTCCAGAGAACCTGGAAGGAACTATCCTTACACAACACTCAGGAGGATGGCGGGATGAGAAAACTGCTTAATGGAGATGCCAACCACAGCTCAGTGCTCGGTTTCTCGGTCTTTTCTCTGATCTATGTCCAATCAACAGGCCCCCCCTCCTTTCTCCAAGGACGATTAACTGTCTTAGATCACGTGCAGCAGAAAACAGGGCATGATCTGCTGATGCAGGAAGGAAGTGGCTTCTGACTCCATCCATTCTTCCTGATGGGCTTTGGAGAAACCAGCTCTGAGCTCACATCCCAGATAGAATCTTGGGACAGGACCAGAAAACCGTGGCCTGGCCTTCTGATGACAGTGAGACAGTGCTTGGGGTTGTGCTCCTTGGCAGCCATACAGGAGCCTCACTTCTGTGGGGTGCCTCTTCACCTCAAAGAATGTCTGCTGAGCAGACAACTGCTGAAGGCACAGGGGTGCCCACCCTGAAGAGAGGTGCAGGCCAGAGCTTTGAGTGCTGTGGAAGTCCTTGGGCAGTTTTAAGCCAGGGCATGACAGTTGAGGTGTATGTTGTAAGGATTTCTCTGTTGTGTGTGCTCTGCATCACACAACCTGAGGTGTCACTGCCCACATCACAATCCCTGCAGGGTGGGAGATCATGGGCAGGGGCTGCATAGGACAATGTTTTGAGCTGAGAATGGCTTTATCTCCTCTGCCAAAGGAGGGTGTAAAGCCCTCTCCAATGGGTCTCCCTCACTCTCCCTCCATAAACATATCAGACTCACATATCTCCTGCTCAGAAGCCTTCCTGCTGTGCTTGGGATATGCCCACTCGCCCTTGGGGCTCCTCAGGCCTCTGCCTGCACAAACGCAGCTCCTTCTGCCACTCAGTGATTATCCCCTGCCCTTCAAGTCTTGGCTCCCAGCCTGCCCCCAGGAAACCTTCCCTCACCCTACAGGAAGAGAGGGGCCACAATGTATTTCAGTTAATAAAAATACAGAATGAAAAAAAAAAAAAAAAAAAAGGAGAGGGGCCTTCTGTACCCAGACATCATCATGCTGGGACTGGCATGGTGCAGGGACTACAGCTGCCCACCCTGCTGGCCTCTGCCACCCTGGCACTGTTCCTGCCACAAGTGCCAGCAAACACCCGGAAAAGTAAAGGCCTGGCAGTGGGGCAATGCACCTCTCTCCCCTCATCTGGACCCACTGCTGCTGATGGAGTGCCCACCTTCAGCAGCTCCTTCAGCTCCTCCATGGTCTGCTTGTTGGCCACCTCATCATGGACCGTCTGGCCGCAGTTCTTCACCACAGACTCCATGACCTGCAGACCCAAACAAGGAAAAAGGTCAGGCTACTAGCCAAGGCAAGAGCCCCTTCTAGATGGGCCTACCTTCCCAGCACAAGGCAGGCCTCAACAGGCCCCCCAGGCCACCTACCCGCTGGGAGAGCCCCCATGGCAGCCTAAGGTAGGCAGCAGCCAGCACTACACAGGCTCCTCCTAACTCCACATGTTATTACCAAGGACAGAGATTAGAGTCACTCTACTACCCTAGGTGTGTCAACTTCAGGTGGAGAAGCTGAGACCCATCTCCTACCCCAGCTCTCTGTCAGGGTTGCTCACATCTGCTTTCATGCTTAGTGCCCACACTGTGCTGACAGTGTACCCAGGCAGGTGGACAAGGCTGCAGTGGCCACTCTTCCCTGCCATCTTGACTGCTGGGAATGGGGAACCCTGAGAGGATTGGAGTGCAGGGATCTAGTCACCTCTAGAGCATACAAGGCTACATGGGGGTTCTTGTCGTTGACTTTCTTCTTGATGGAACTCACGGCATACTTTGCCCTGAAAGAAAAGTGTGTTGGTAGAAGCAGAAAGAGATGGGAAAAAGAAAGTCTCAGTAACTAAGATAGGACATGTCCAGCTACCATATGGCCCCTGAGATCTTCCAAGATGTACAGAGAGAGATCACCAAAAGGCTGAACCACCTTAGGTTGCTAAGTTCCTTACTTGAACCTTTGACTGTCCCCCAATCTCAAAAACCCCAACTTGCAGACCATGCAGCTCTCCATCAAGGTTGTAGAGACCAGGAGGGTCAGTGCGTCCAAGTGTCCCCCTCACTTACTGCGTATCTCCCTGGCGGATCAGGTCACAGATCTGCAGAATGGACTCCCAGTCGGTCTCTAGCAGAAGCTGGCTGGTCGCTTTGTCTAGGACAGGAATGTACTATTATGGGGGCTCATCCTGCTGTGGTTCCCTAGGGGGCCCCTAGCTTAGCAACAGGATGGAGGGACTGCCTCCTACTCATTTTAAACATTTGGACCCAATGGAAAACCCTGTGAAAATCCTCCTGATGTAGTGATAACCATGAGAATGCTGTCCTGCTGTACCGAGGCAAACAGCTTGAAAAATAACAGAGAAACCCTGTTGTGGGTCTGTTCCATGCCAGGTGCTCTTGGCCAAATGCTTCCCGTGAAATCGGTTCTCACACAGCCTGATGAGCTAGGTTCTATTTCCATCCTCTTGCAGAAAAACTGAACCAGAGAGGTGAGGCCACTGCCCAGAGTCACACAACTTTCTGGGGACAGAACCAGGATTCAATACTATGCTGACTGGCATATTCTCAACAGAAATCTTCCACCTCATCTCTCAGAGTCCCTGGTTTCAGAAGTTTGACCTAGTTGGTTAGATTTCCACTGGGGCAAGGCTTCAGAGACACAGCATAGACTCCTGTCTTCTGCTTCAAATGTCTGTGTGGCAAAAAAGGACTGACATCCAAGACTTCTCCAACTAGCACCTCACTCTCCCATAGCAGCTGCCTCAGACAGATGAGCTCTTGAGGTACTGCAGCTTCTAGCCCCTCTAGCACCTCCTTCCCCAGTGACTACAAATAACCTAACAAGGCCTGTCCACCTTCAGGTTTTTTAAAATATTTTTTAAAGATTTTATTCATTTTAGAAATGAGAGAGAGAAAGAGAGAAAGGGGAAGAGCAGGAAGCATCAACTCCCATATGTGCCTTGACAGGGCGACCTCAGCATTCCAGGTTGACGCTTTATCCACTCCGCCACCACAGGTCAGGCCCACCTTCAGTTTTGATCTGGTGGTAACTTTTGGATTGATCACCGAAAGGCTGACCACCTTAGGCTGCTAACTAAGTTCCTTAGCTTGAACCTTACAAGAGCAAGAATGATGTGCCATCTGAGGTCTCCAAAAACACACCTCCAGGCGGCTCAGAAAGGATCAGCCAAAGCCTCGGAGAGACGAAGAAAACGCCTTCCTGAGCTACCGGGCGCTCTTCGGAGCGAGTGAAGACAGAAGGGGTTGGCCTGGTTCCCAGGGAAGCAGCCTTGAAAAGCTCGTGGTAGGTCCCATGGAGGTGTCTTTCCTTTGGAGGTGCCAATGTTTGGGTCAAAAGACCTGAACTCGCCTGACCTGTGGTGGCGCAGTGGATAAAGCGTCGACCTGGGAACACTGAGGTCGCCAGTTCAAAACCCTGCACTGGTCTGGTCAAGGCACATATGGGAGTTGATGCTTCCAGCTCCCCGCCGCCCCTTTCTCTCTTTCTCTCTCTCTCCCTCTCATTCTGTGTCTCCTCTCTAAAATGAATAAATAAAAAGAATTAAAAAAAATACAAACAGGCCCCACCAGCCTTTAAAAAAAAAAAAAAAAGACCTGAACTCCATTCAACTTAAGCTTTTTGGGGAGAGGGCATCTACTGAGATTTTACTATTGAATCGAGTCACCCATCTTCATGACTCAGGACTTCGGGCCCATTCGGTCAGATGACCGTGATCGATTCCCCGGGACCTGCCGACTTCAAGCCCGGCCTACCCGCAGACTCTCGCCCGACCCGGAGCCCCATTTGCGGCACGCCCACCCAGAGCTCGGGTCGACCTGCAGGGGCAGGAGACGCGTTACCTAGGAGACGCTCAAAGGTGCCGCTGCCGCGCCCCATGGCGACCAGGGTCCGACCTGACGCCGCGGCCTCCTTCGCTGCGAGCCAGCGCGCCCCTGACTTCCGCTTCCGCCTTCTCCTCGGACGCGCGCACGCTGTCTTCGCCTGGCAGGCTTTCGAGCCACAAGGGGGCATCCTTTCCGCTCGCCACAGACGGGGTACACCAATTTGGGCCACGCCGAAGACCAATGAGCAGCTCTAAAAATTAGAAAAAAAAAGAAAGAAGCTGTGGTTTATCCAATCAGAGCGGGGAGAGGGCGGGCTTTGCATCGCTGCAGGGCGGAGCTTAGGGTTCCGTAGGGCGTGACAGATTGGGATGTGTCTACTGTTGGGGGCTACAGGCGTGGGGAAGTCGCTGTTGGTGACACGACTGCAGATTATCCTTCCGTCCCAGGCGAGGAGATCTAGGGAGACAAGGGGTGCCTGGTGGGGGGTTGGGGCTGGGGTGCGGTGTGGGGGACGCTGGGGTGACCGGGGTTAGGGGACGCGGGACGCTCATGGGGCGGTCGAGGACAGGGTCGCAGTGGGAGCTGGAGAGGGGTCCTGGAGACCTGGGGGAAAGCTGGGGTCGGGGGTCCAGCCGCCGCTCTCCTCCTCTTCCCCGCTTGGAGTCCTTGACCGCCTCGCACAGCTGAGCTCTCAGGATGGGAAGGGCGACCTGGGCGATCCTCCCCCAACGCGGCCCACGGTAGGCGTTGCCCTCCCGGGATTTTAGTAGAAACGGTACTCCTTGCGGTTTGCAAAGTGCTTTGGGTTCTTAAGCGGAAACGAATCTAGCCGATAGATGAATTAAATACATCCCAGGGGAAGAGAGGGGGATGTCACAGGAAGGAGCTGGTCCCACTAGGAAAGAGCCGTGGTGGAAGTGGGTGCTTGGCGGGGAAATCCCGAGCCGCCCCTATACACAATTTAGATTACTGTCGCTGGTCGCCCCACAGGGCGAATCCACTGGTAGGAGTTAATTCTTTGGCCACAGCCAGCCGGGAGGGGTAGGACCCAGAACTCTTGGAAGCGTCTGTACCCCGCCCCCTTTGTTAGGGTTTTGCTTTAGGGCCTAAGACAATGGTTCTTAACCTTTTCTGAGGTACCGAACCCACCAGTTTTATATGCGCATTCACCAAACCCTTCTTTAGTGATAAATAAAATATTTTTTTTCCAAATTCAAGCCATAGGTATATTTTTTTTACTGGTGCACAAAATGAGCCGTGCATGCACATCACCTTGCTCAAAAAACAAAACCAACAAAGTGCATGAACTCACAACAAATTACGGTATTACTTTATTCTGGCCTCCACGGCAGAGGCTTCTCGAAAACCCTGAGACCGAGTCATCGAACCCATAGGGTTCAATAGAACCCAGGTTAAGAACCACTGGCCTAAGACCTTGATAAAGGGTCTGTTGGGGTTTAGGTTATAGTGTAAAATGACCAGGGACGTTATTCTGGAGTTTTAATGGGAAAGAGCTGTGGTGGTCTCTGCATCTTGTATTTTTCCCACAGGTGGGCACCAACCTTACTGACATTATGGCCCACAGAATGATCACAATCCGGGAGCTGGGAGGGTGCATGGGTCCCATCTGGTCCAGTTACTATGGAAACTGCCGCGCTCTCCTGGTGAGTCATATTCTTTTGAACTCTTTTAGAATTATATCCCCATATCAGTATTGTCTAGTCCCTAACCTCACTTTGTACAATAGGGAGTTTGGATTTCTGGGCGACCAATCTAGCTAGTGAAGGAACAGGGCTCATGCTACTGCTTCCTTGGTGGAACTCAGCCTGATCCCTAGTCCTCCCGCTACCCAGCTAATGTAAAGGCTTGCTCAGGGCAGTGTTCATGCTCTGCAAGTAACTGCCTAATGCCCACCCTCTACCTTGTTGCCGTGGGTGTGTTTTTATGTTTATGCTTAAATTCTACATTTCTTGGGTTCAACCCATCCTGGCAAGCTCCATGTCCCAAATTTTGGGACCCTTCCTGGAAGAACTGATGGCCACATGAGACTTCCACATAGGTGACAACTGGTTTCCTTCTGCTTCTGCCTATCCTCTAAGCCACGGGTCCCCTAACTACGTCTTAGGGGTCCTATGCGGCCCCTGAGGCCATTTATCCGCCCTGCCGCACTTCCAGAGGGGGCACCTCTTTCATTGGTGGTAAGAGGAGCACAGGATGCATCTGCACCCATAGTTCCCACTGAAATACTGGTCAGTTTGTTGATTTAAATTTACTTGTTCTTTATTTTAAATATATTTGTTCCCGCTTTGTTTTTTTTACTTTAAAATATGTGCAGTGTGCATAGGGATTTGTTCAGTTATTTTTATAGTCCGGCCCTCCAACAGTCTGAGGGACAGTGAACTGGCCCCCTGTGTAAAAAGTTTGGGGACCCCTGCTCTAAGCCCTTTGTTTCAAAAGTCATTTTACTGTTCCTGAGCCAGGTCTATGATGTCTAGAGAGATTTGGCAGGTGCTGTCTTCATCACAGAGTGGCCCTGAACTTTTTTCTTCTTCTTCCCAGTTCATGATGGATGCCTCCAACCCCACCCAGCTCTCTGCATCCTGCATGCAGCTCCTGGGCGTCCTTTCTGCAGAACCACTTGCACAAGCATCGGTCCTGATACTCTTCAATAAAATGTATGGATCTGTGGCCCATGGGGGAGCGCTCTAGAGGATGCTCAAAGAGGAGCTCCCTTGGAGTACTGCCAGGAAGGGGTGGCACCTTAGGGAGGAGTGCAGCAGGGGTTGGAGTGGGCTTGTGGGGCCCACTTTGACAAGGCATCCCTTTTGCTCCAGTGACCTACCCTGTTACATGACCACAGAGGAGATGAAGTCCTTAATCAGGCTCCCAGACATCATTGCTCAGGCCAAGCAGAACATCACCATGGCAGAAATCAGTGCCAGAAAAGGAACTGGCTTGACAGGGGTGCTGCACTGGCTCCAGGACACCCACAGAACCAGCAGGTGACTACTAGGTGGAGAATGTGGCTGGATGGCTCTGTGGCGAGAAAGCGGAGGATGGCCCTACTTGGCCTCTGGAGATTTGACCCAGCAGGAATGCATAAACTGAGAAGGCAGGCTTCTGTGCTGAGTTGCAGTGATGGATAAACTGAGGCACCCAGACTACAGAAACTCTTGATTGCTGACATTGGAATGAAAATACTGTCCAGGGCTGGGAGAGTAGGACTGGCCTACCAGACCTCTGGTCCCCCCCGGGCAGGGTTCCCAAAGGTAGGGAAGGCAGGGAGAGGCTATGATGGGGCACAGGTGCCATGGAGTTTGTACCAACAACCTGCTACACCCTTCCATTCCACTGGTCCTTGGGGTCACAGCTCCCCAGTTTCCTACTCTGTTCTTCCATTTCAACTGAGGGAGCTAGTGGGAAAACTCCTGCGGATTGGTGGATGTCTAGGGCACTCATAACAAATTACCACAAACTAGCTTAAAGGGACATGTTTATGGAGGCCAGAAGTTTGAAATCAATGTGTCCTCAAGGTTGGATCCTCCTTGAGGCTCTGAGGGAGAATCCATTCCTTGCCTGTCTCCTGGCTTCTAATGGCTATAGGTTGTTCTTAGTGTCCTTGGCTCATGGCTGGACAAACTTGAATTTCTGCCTCCATCTTTCCATGGCCTTCTCTTATAAGGACACCTATTATTGGACTCTGGGCCCATCCTAAATCCAGGAGACTTTTGAGATTCATAATTTCATCTCCAAAGACCTTTTTCCCAAATAAGGTTATATTTGCGTGTTCTGGGGTTACAATTTAGCTGTATCCCCCATGGGCCATTAAAACTACTGTAACTGGTAACTGGATGTGTCTGCCAAGTGTGGTTTGAAATGTTAGGCCTTGCAGTGTTCCTGGCTCTTGGCTGTGTGCAGCCTGTGCCACTGCTGGGTGCCACTTTCTCAGACATGCCCTATGGATAATTTCCGCTTACACCACTGAACAGTCCTGGACACGGGCAATCTCCACATCGGTGGGGTTCTTATAAATTTAACACATAACTTGGGACCCCAACAAAGGGATTTTAGACATCCCTGAAATTTCAGAGGACTTGAGCAAAGCCTGGCTTTAAAAGCACAAAGTGTTAGAAGAATTTCTTCAAGCTATAACCCATCAGTTCTTCAGCTAAGAGTGTAAGTCTCCCAGAAAAGGAGTTACTACTGGGTGTGAACGCTAGGACCTGCCTTCAGGGTAACAGCAACTGGGAAGGTCCCCCCCTTTTTTTTACAGTAAACTTCTGACTTATGCAAACCATGTTTTACATATTCAAAAAGTGAACTAAAACAATAAAGCAAAACTGGGAACTTAAAACTTGAAAGAAAAAATTTCCTGGCTGTATAGCTCAGTTAGTTAGAGCATTGTCTCAAAACACTAAGGTTGTGGGTTCAATGCTAGGTCAGGGTACATAACAGGGAAGTGACCAACTAAGTGAAACAAATGAATAATTCTGTGTTTCTCTAAAATAAATAAAACTAAAAACAAAAGATCTTAACTGTTTATCAAACTGGTACCATAACCAGACAAAGAAAAGAACCTCTTAAGTTGACATTCAAACAGAATAACTGGCTTGTCCATCTTTGTTGTTTTTTTTACAGGGACAGAGAGAGAGTCAGAGAGAGGGATAGATAGGGACAGATAGGAACAGAGAGAGATGAGAAGCATCAATCATCAGTTTTTCGTTGTGACACCTTAGTTGTTCATTGATTGCTTTCTCACAGGTGCCTTGACCATGGACCTTCAGCAGACTGAGTAACCCCTTGCTGGAGCCAGCGACCTTGGGCTCAAGCTGGTGAGCTTTAGCTCAAACCAGATGGGCCTGTGCTCAAGCTGGCGACCTCAGGGTCTCGAACCTGGGTCCTCCGCATCCCAGTCCAATGCTCTATCCACTGCGCCACCCCCTGGTCAGGCCCTATTCTCTTGCCTTCACAGACACCTCTGTGGCTTCTTCACGGGAGGGAGGCAGGCTGACTAAGCCTTCTGCTGCTGCTGCTGCTGCTGCCGCCGCCACTGCCCCTTCTTTATTGCCCTATAGGCCTGCACAGCCCGCTCTCTCTCCTTCACCATGATCCGCTGTTGGGCCATTGAGGTGGCCGGAGGCTGGGACACACTGCCAGGGCTCAAAAGCATCCCCAGCATCAGTGATTTCTTGTTGGGCTGAAGACCAGACACAGAAGGAACAGCAGATTCAGGAAGAGGGGAGATGACAAAAGAGCCTGGTCTAGGAGCTGTGAAGCCCAGTGAGAACCAGACTTACTGGTAACAAACAGGAAGTCCCCCTACGCCTGCTTACCTGGCTCCTGCTCCTGCTTGTTCTGGGCTTGGCAGTCAGCTCAGGGGGCTGTAGGGCAACTTCACCAAACTTCACTGTGTCTGGAGGAACAGAGGAGCATCCCTAAGGCCTACTGCCCACACAACCACTGCTGTCCTGGAACGTGAACTGCTGTCTGCCCATCCATCATCTTGGGGGAACACAGATAGCAGCCGGCCCCCAAATCCCCACCCAGGGGTAGTCCCATCTGGATGAGCCACCTTGGAGTAGCTCCTGTTCTAGCTGCTCTGCTGCCTTTTCCTCTCTTCTCTGCCAGACTTTTTTCTGTCGCCGTCTCTGGAACCTGGGGAAGAAAACAATACCATTCAGATTCCCTACTCTCATTTCACTGGATTAGCAGGATATGGAGTTGCCCTGCCTTTACAGGATGCCCAAGACAGAGCCCAGGTGGCTGCCTCCAAGTTCCCAATCCCACCACCACCCCACAGCTCTCCACCAGAGAGGGCCTGAACCCAGTTGGCCAAGACCTGTGCGATGGAGATGCCAGCACCTCTTCTTCACAAACGAGGAGCTGAAGCTAACAGGAGTCATTGCTAAGGGTCCTGAAATCTACTCCAGACAGGAAAGGTGACATTAGGAACAAAACCCCAGTCCATGTCTAGGCAGAGAATGTGGTGTCTGCCAATCAGAGGGAACGCCAAGGCTGTGGTCTCACCCAGACCCCTCCCCCAGCCGTTTCCACAGGGCAGGTATGGTTCCCAGTGGCCAAAAAGCCCTCCTGAGCTTACACAACCTCATTTTTTTCTCTAGTTCTGTACAGCAACAAGCCTGGGCTAGACAGCTAGCCGTGACTTGTTCTGGCTCTTGGAATCCAAAACTAGGCCCTCAGTTCCATGCCAGACCCTCCCTGAACCATGGAATGCAGTGTGGGTGCCCTGGCAACAAAACTGTCACTACAGAAGACAATCATGGGACCTGAACTCCTCCAGCCCCTGCTCACGCTTTCTTCTGCTCTGACTTCTCTGGAGCTGCCTGCGCCTCAGGCTGCTGGTTGTCCTGGTTCTTGTTGAGGAACAGCACGTGCTGGACCTCCTGCTCCATGCGCTGGATGTAGGCACCATTGGACTCCCACTTCCTCTGCTTGAACTTGGGGACTGTGATGTCTGGACCCATTCCCCTTGCTTCCTTCTCCAACGTTTTTCTGAAAGCTGCCTGAGCTGAGGACAAAGGGAGATAGGGCATGAAGGGCAGGGCAGAGTGGGTGGTGCTAGGCTGGCCACCATGGTCATGCCCCTCCCAAGGCCACAAGGAAAGACTAGACTCAAGGGAGAGCAGCCCAACTACAGTGGCTGAAGAGGATCTAAGATGCCAATCTCTGAGCACCCACAGGGATGGAGTTCCCATAGCCCACTGGTACATGTTAAAGATGTCATTGCAGCTTGGCTGAAAAAAGATAGGAACCAAAATGTCCATCAGTAGGTGACTGCTGACTGAGTCCCCTGTGTTCACTCAAAGACATCACTGCCCAGGTGTATAGGAGAGCACACTGGAACTCCACACAGCAATGTGGATAGATCTATAAAGTCCACTGTAAATGAAACCCAGGACACTAAATGCATAGAAAGAAGGTATAGAGTTTACATTGTATGGATGTGAAAGTATGCATAGATTTCTCCAGGGAAGGTTTACAAGATAAACAGTGGTTTCTTTCAGGGAGAGGGAGGCTACACCTCATTTGATGTCTTTCAGAACTATTTGATTTTACCATGTGAGTTTGTTTTTCTTGACAGAGAGTTGAGTTAGAGATAGGGACAGACAGACAGGAAGGGAGAAAGATGAGAAGCATCAATTCTTTGTTGTAGCTCCTTAGTTGTTCAGTGATTGCTTTCTTTTTCTTTAATATTATTTATTGTTGCCTGACCTGTGGTGGCGCAGTGGATAAAGCGTTGACCTGGGAACACTGAGGTCGCCAGTTCAAAACCCTGCACTGGTCTGGTCAAGGCACATATGGGAGTTGATGCTTCCAGCTCCTCCCCCCTTTCTCTCTCTCACTCTGTGTCTACTCTCTAAAGTGAATAAAATAAAATAAGAAAAAATAATAATATTATTTATTGTTTTTACAGGGACAGAGTCAGAGAAAGGGATAGACAGGAACGGAGATGAGAAGCATCAATCATTAGTTTTTCGTTGCGGCTCCTTAGTTGTTCATTGACTGCTTTCTCATATGTGCCTTGACTTCGGGCCTTCAGCAGACTGAGCAACCCCTGGCTTGAGCCAGTGACCTTGGGTCCAAGCTGGTGAGCTTTTTGCTCAAGCCAGATGAGCCTGCACTCAAGCTGACGACCTCGGGGTCTCGAACCTGGGTCCTCCGCATCACAGTCCAATGCTCTATCCACTGCACCACTGCCTGGTCAGGCTCAGTGATTGCTTTCTCATATGTGCCTTGACCAGGGGGCTATAGCTAAGCAAATGACCCCTTGCTCAAGCTGGTAAGCCTCTGCTCAAGCTGGATGAGCCCACACTCAAGCCAGCAACTTCAGGGTTTCAAACCTGCATCCTCCATGTCCCAGTCCGACACTCTTTCCACTGTGCCACCACCTGGTAGGCTGTTTTTTATTTCTTAAAAGGGATTTTAAAAATGTTTATTGATTGACTTTAGAGAGAAGGGGGGAGAGAGAAACATGGATTTATTGTTCCACTTAGTTATGCACTCACTGGTTGATTCTTGCACGTGCCCTGCCCTGGGATCAAACCTGTGACCTTGGCATACTGGGGATGATACTCTAATCAACTGAGCTACCCAGCAAGGGTTGAGTTTATCTTTTAAATATACTGGTCACAAAAATTAGGGGATATTTTACAGTTTCATATTCATTGTGAAATATCTCCTAATTCTTTAGTAGAACTAAAAAAAGGGATCACTGAAAAATCATGGTTCAAATGTGCCATCTTTCCCCAAGTCAGCGAACCTCCTCCACCCCTGCCCTTCCTTGCCTATTTCACTATCCCTTTGGCAGCCAGGTAACCCCCAATAAAAAGCCCAAGGTTTAGGTGAAACTATCAAATTTATGTAAAGTCAGCTCTACATTTGGGAAAATCAATATGTATCTTCACAGCAGAAGCTGATGGCTGGGCACCAGCCTGGCCTTGGGGGAGGGGTGGGGTCGGTTTGTCATAGGGGGCCTCATCAGTTCCCTCCTTAACTCCCAGAAACCACCCACTTCTCTCCACCAGCATCTCACTTGCAAGGGCCTCATGGGCCTGCCCTGTCCACTCTCTTTCACTTGTTCCACAGCAACCTTTCTTCAAAGTAAAGATGAACGAATCCATCTCTTTTAATGAATCTCCACTGCTCTTGCGGAAAATCAGTGGTCCTTAAAGCCCAAGTCTTCTTTGGGGTCTCATCTGAAACTACACTGGCCTCAGTGGCTGCTGTGGCCTTGGAGACACCGGCCTTGGGTCAGTCCTCTGCATGCTCTCGCACACTCAGACCACTGACAGGCCATTAGATATCTGGGCAATCACGTTTTATTACCACCCACGTGGGCCTGCACATTACCCTGTTTCTTCCTCTTCTTGCTACTGACGGGGTTTTTCATCTCCTGGCGACTTCTCATTATTTCTCGGAGACGGAAAGGGATTTCCTGTTCATCCCGGTTCTTGGGCTTACAATTCACTTTCTTCTTTTCTTTGCTAAGAAGGAGAAAACGGGGGTGAGACACGTCCCAAGTCCGCTTAAGCAGAGTCAGAGAAACCGAAGCTGAGCCTGAAAAAGAAGCTTCGCAGGTCACCCTGGCTGCTGGGGGGCACGCTAGTCAAAGCAGCATTCTCACACGGAGGCAGTCTCTGAACCGGATTCCCGCAGAACGCTCCTAGCGTCCCAGGGGGGCCGTCGCTCCCTGACCTCATCCAGAATGGCAAAGATGGCACCCTGGAAGGTGGCAAATGCCATACCGGAGACTCCCCCCGCCCTGCCACTTGCCAGCTGACCTTCCGGCGCGCCCATGTGGACATGGATAGGGCAGGGCGCGGGGATTGGCCAGTGGAGGGGACCGGGCAGACTTCGGGGCGGTGAGACCCACCTGCGTGGCCTGGGCCTTGGTGCCAACAGCTGCTTCCCCTGAAGCTGCTGCCACGGCCCTTGCGACCGCCTTGGGAATCCAGGCCCCCCTGTCCCTGCAGGGGTTCTGCGCCCAGCTCCCGCCATCCGCAACCGCCGCGGAACCGGGAAAGGCCACTTCTTCCCGCCCCACGACCGTCACTTCTGCTTCCTGCGCTCAACTCCTTGCTCATTGGGGCGGTGCAGCTCCCAGCCCAGCTGCTATTGGTCAAGGAGTTCGCCGCTCATGGCCCTCACGGGGGCGGAGACGAGCGCGCAAGCGCCAGGAGACAGGCTGTGGGTGATGTTGCTACGCATCGCAGCCGGGGTAGGCCGGGCAGTGACCGCAGCTGCCCTCTGTTTGGTAAAAACCTGCGGGGAAGCATGCGGTGGCGGGGGCAGTGCTGGGACTCGTTCGCGGGACCGGGGCAGGCACGGGCCGGAGAAGCCCCACCTACCCGTCCTCCCCGCTTCCAGGGCATGGTGACTGCATCCACCGCGCGGCGGGTAGGCAGTGCCTCGCCTCTTGTGCATTCTCTCTCGCTAGGCACCGCTCCTAGTCTGCGAGAAGGGCTGTTTTGCCCCTGGGCAGAGCTCCGGGACAGTGCCAGCTGGTTCTGAGCTCGTTCACCCGTTTGACAGTTTCTACTAACTACGTGCTGTATGCAAGCCCCTTGGGAAAGCGGCAGTAAACAAGGAACTGATGCTCCTTGCAAGAGGAATTAGAAATAAATGAAATTTGGACTGATTCCTTCAGTGTTGAGTGCGCGGGAGACACATGGAGCACAGGAGGGAGCCCCAGGGCTAGGCTGGGACTGGAGGAGGCAGGGAGGGCTGCCCACAGGCCTTTGGGAATGACCTGAGTAGCCTGGACTTCTCCTGTGATAGAAGAAAATTAACACATGTGGTTAATCAGATGGTCAGGGGGACAGGCAGTCTGTACTGGTTGGAGAGGGAGAGGTGGCATCCAATGCCCCATTCCTGTCTATGGAGCAAAGCCATCTTAGCTGGAGGTGCCAAGCTTCCCACCCCCACCCCACTATCTGCTGGAATGCACGCCTAGTGCCAGACCCTAAACCCAGCTCTTCTCATGCTTTGTATCATGCCATCCTCATACCAACCATCATGTTCACTTTATGGATGGAAACTGTCTAGAGGTGAATGACGTAACTTATCTAAGGTCACACAAAGTGTTAAAGCCAAGGAGGATGTGGAGCTCTCTATTACAGACAGCAGACTGGTGAAATTCCCATGAGCTGGGGGCTGGTGACACTCACAGGCTTATCTGTATTCTCAGGGGCCAGGCCAATTCTGCAGCTGGGACTGGTGCCACAGACTTCCTGGAGGCCACAAGACTCTGCACAGGTACAATGTCTGGATCCCAGGCAATGAAGACCGCAGAGAGTTCAGAAAGGACTGTGTGGAAGAGGGCTCCCAAAAAGGTACAGATGACACCCGACATCCCAAGTCCTCTCTGCCTGGCGAAGATGCCTCAGAAGCTCTGTATCCCCCACCACCTGAGTTGCAGCCACCCACAAACTGTTGCATGAGCGGCTGCCCCAACTGCGTGTGGGTGGATTACGCAGATGCACTGCTAAAGCACTACCAGGATGGTGGGGAGCGGGCCCTGGCCACCCTGCAGGAGCATGTGGCTGACGAGAACCTCAAGGCCTTCCTCAGAATTCAGATCCAGCTCCACTTGAAGAGTGGAGGCTGAGCAGGCCTGGCCAGACACAGTTATCCCATGGGCTCCAGCCTGGAGTGCCTTACCCAGGAAGCAACACAGCCTCCTCTTTCTGTGGCTCCTTTGTGGGGCTTATGTCAGGTGGGAATCGGAAGAATTATTTATTGACTTTACCTGAAAATAAATAAGTTCTCTGTGCTGATGAGATGAGGTTACTGTGCTGTTTTCTGAAAGACTTCTGTAGCCTTGTCAAAGAGCAGGTACAGGTTGTCATCACATGTTCACTGAGCATCTACAGCCTTCAATCTGTGAGGGAGAAATAAGACTAATTTCCTTCAATATTCAAGTAACAATGATCATAGAGACCCCCTTCCATGCCCCAGCATCCTAGAAGTCCCACACAAAGGTCAGCTGTAAATTACTCAGCAATACAGCAGAGGGAGGGCCACCTGGTCCCAGGAAATTGTCATTGGCAAAGCTCTTGGCAGGCACGAATGCTCCTGGCTGCCTGGGAAGTTTCTTACTTGTCTAGCTGCTAGGATTCTCGATATACCCATCCACCAACCAAGTAGACACTGCAGGCACCTGAGCACTGTGTAGCCCCCAGTTCTTCCAACCCACTTAGGCATGGCCCCCAGGGCAACTGGCCAGGTCAGAAGGGCCAGGAGGCCTCAGGCATTAACCATATAACCAGTGTCCTGGCACCAATCCTGTCTTTGGCTATAGACCTGGCCACTGGACCATCAGCCCAAGTAGGACTTTATCTTACAGCCCTCACTGCCCATCCCCATCTCTCCTGCTCATCCTTTGTCCATGGAAAATTTCCTACTTCATTCTTCTTCCCCTCTCTCCCACCCACCCACACAGTAATTACAAGCTTTGATACCAGTGACCTGAACAGGGCAGGGGTTAAATGAATATGCCAGTTTTATCTTCTCATTTAAGGGAAAAGCTAAGGTATTATGACTTCACAAGGGATTTGAGGTCACAGACAGGCCTTCCCTATTTTTTTCTTAAGTGAGAAGCAGGGAGGCAGAGAGACAGACTCCTGCATGTCCCCCCACCAGGATCCACCCAGCAAGTCCCCTATAGGGCAATGCTCTGCATATCTGGCCTGTTGCTCTGCTGCTTGGCAACCAAGCTATTTTAGTACCCGAGGTAAGCCATCCTCAGCACCCAGGACCAACTTGCTCCAATGAAGCCATGGCTGCAGAAGAGGAATAGGGAGATTGAGAGAAGGGAGAGGGGTAGGGGTAGAGAAGCAGGTGGTCGCTTCTCCTGTGTGCTCTGACCAAGAATTGAACCTGGGACATTCACACACTGGGTTTATGCTCTACCACTGAGCCAGTGGGCCAGGGCCAGGCCTTCCCTTTAAGTGTTTCACCTAAAGATAGAGATTTGTGGGCAAGAGAAGGAAACCACACAACCACATGTCTAATCTGACACCGGCTAGTTTGGGCTGTTGTCTAGCATAGCTATCGCGTGTCATCCAGAAGCATTCAGAGTTTGGGTCGGTTCAAAGACACCTGATTATAGTGACGCATGTTTATTAGAGTATCTCAGAGGGTGTCAGCTTGACCTTATCTGTATAGATTTGAAAATGGCCTGCCTGACCTGTGGTGGCGCAGTGGATAAAGCGTCGACCTGGGAACACTGAGGTCGCCAGTTCAAAACCCTGCACTGGTCCGGTCAAGGCACATATGGGAGTTGAGCTTCCAGCTCCTCCCCCCTTTCTCTCTCTCTCTCTCTCTCTCTCTCTCTCTCTCTCTCTCTGTGTGTGTCTTCTCTCTAAAATGAATAAAAAATAAAAAATAAAAAAAAAAAAAAATTTAAAGAAAATGGCCTAAAAGCACAGAGATTTCCCCCCAGAGATGGCAGCACAGCAGAGCACTGTGCACTCTGTAGCCCCTTGGAGAGTCTACAATAGATCTATTTACTTATTTTTATTTTTTTAAGTGAGAGTCAGGGAAGCCAAGAGACAGACTTCCACATGCACCCTGACTGGGATCCACCTGGCAAGCCACTTACACAGCCATGCTCTGCCCATCTCTGGCTGCTACTCTGTTGCTCAGCCACTGAGCTATTTTAGTGCCAGAGACGAGGCCATGGAGCCATCCTCAGCACCCAGGGTCAACTTGCTTAAACCATTTGAGCCATGGTTGTGAGAGGGGGAGAGTGAGAGAGAAGAGTGAAAGGGAGGATTGGAGAAGCAAATGGTCACTTCTCCTGTGTGCCCTGACTAGAAATTGAACCCAGGACTTCCACATGCTGGACTGACGCTCTACCACTAGCCAAACGTCCAGGGCCAACAGATCTATTTCTGTATTTTTCTCAAAAATGGATTTCTAGCCTGACTTGTGGTGGTGCAGTGGATAAAGCATTGCCCTGGAATGCTGAGGACAGCCAGTTCAAAACCCTTGACTTGCCTGGTCGAGGCACATATGCTTGATGCTTCCTGCTCCTCCCCCCATCTCTGTCTTTCTCCCTCTCTCTTCCCCTCTCTAAAATTAATAAAATATTTTTTCATAAATGGATTTCTGGCCTGACCTGTGGTGGCACAGCGGATATAACACCAACCTGGAATGCTGAGGTTGCTGGTTCGAAACCTGGGCTTGCCTCGTCAAGATACATATGGGAGTTGGTGTTTCTTGATCCTCCCCCTCCCTTCTCTCACTTTCTCTCTCCTTTCTAAAATAAAGAAAATCTTTAAAAAAAAAATTAGCCTGACCTGTGGTGGCGCAGTGGATAAAGTGTTGACCTGGGAACACTGAGGTCACCAGTTCAAAACCCTGCACTGGTCTTGTCAAGGCACATATGGGAGTTGATGCTTCTAGCTCCTCCCTGCTTTCTCTCTCTCTCTCTCTCACTCTGTGTCTCCTCTCTAAAATAAAAATAAAAAGAAATTTAAAAAAAAAGAAGTAAAAAAAATTTAAAGCCTGACCAGGTGGTGGCGTAGTGGATAGAACATCGGACTGGGATGCGGAAGAACCAGGTTCGAGACCCCGAAGCCACCAGCTTGAGCACGGACCCATCTGGCTTGAGTAAAAGCTCGCCAAATTGGACCCAAGGTCACTGGCTTCAGCAAGGAGTTGCTTGGTCTGCTGAAGGCCCGCGGTCAAGGCACATGTGAGAAAGCAATCAATGAACAACTAAGGTGTCGCTATGGCAATGAAAAACTAATGATTGATGCTTCTCATCTCTCTCCGTTCCTGTCTGTCTGTCCCTTTCTATTCCTCTCTGACTCTCTCTCTGTCCCTGTAAAAAAAAATTAATTAATTAAAAATAAATAAATAAATATATGGATTTCTGACCAGGTGGTGGCACAGTGGATAGAGCGTCGAACTGGGATGCGGAGGACCCAGGTTCGAGACCCTGAGGTCTCCAGCTTGAGCACGGGCTCATCTGGTTTGAGCAAAAGCTCTCCAGCTTGGACCCAAGGTCGCTGGCTCGAGCAAGGGATTACTCGGTCCTCTCTAGTGTGGAAGACAGATTAACACAACCTTTTTCAAGCACAGTGAGATCTTACCTCACACCTGTCAGATTGGCTGTCATCAAAAAGTCAAGTGTTGCCTGACCAGGCGGTGGCGCAGTGGATAAAGGGTCGGACTGGGATGCGGAAGACCCAGGTTCGGGACCCCAAGCTCGCCAGCTTGAGTGCGGGCCCATCTGGCTTAAGCAAAAGCTCGTCAGCTTGGACCCAAGGTCGCTGGCTCCAGCAAGGGGTTGCTTGGTCTGCTGAAGGCCCGCGGTCAAGGCACATGTGAGAAAGCAATCAATGAACAACTATGGTGTCGCAACGGCAACAAAAAACTAATGATTGATACTTCTCACCTCTCTTCGTTCCTGTCCGTCTGTCCCTATTTATCCCTCTCTCTGACTCTCTCTCTGTCCCTGTTAAAAAAAAAAAAAAAGAAAAAAAAGAGTGCTATAGGCCTGACTGGGATGTGGAGGACCTAGGTTCCAAACCCCAAGGTCGTCGGCTTAAGCATGGGCTCATCCGGCTTGAGCACGAGCTCACCAGCTTGAGCACAGCATTCTGGCTTGAGCATGGGATCATAGATATTACCCCATGGTCGCTAGCTTGAACTCAAAGGTTCCTGGCTTGAGCCCAAGGTCCCTGGCTTGAGCAAGGGGACACTTGCTCTGCTGTAGCCACACACACACACACACACACACACACACACCGTCAAGGCATATATGCTAACTATCAATGAACAACTACGGAGCTGCAATGAATTGATGTTTCTCATCTGTCTTCCTGTCTGTCTCTCCCTCTCTCTGACTCTGTAAGAAAAAAAAAAGAGTGGTATCTTGCCATTTGCAATAGCATGGATGAACCTAGAGATTATTATGCTAAGTAAATTAATTTAGAGAAAGACAAATAACATGATTTTATTTATATGTAGTATATAAAAAAAAAGATAGATAGTTGCATAGAAGGAGAGAACAAACTGATGGTTACCAGAGGAGCTCTGCTGTCCAGGAAGAAGGGGAGCAACAGATGCAAAGGCCCTGAAGTGGAAAGGGCTTCTTGGAGCACAAAGAGCAAAAGGAAGGAATGAAAGGTGAGGCCAAAGAAGTGGCTAGGGGCCTGGCTGCATGGGGCTTTGGAAGCCTTGAAGGAGATTTTTCAAAAGTCAGAGGACTGGACTGAAAGAGGTAGGGAGGCCCAAGACAGCAGCCAGTGAGTTTCATCTTGGTTTCAAAGATGAGCTGCTTCTGGAGAAGTCCTGCCTTGCTCACTGTTCCCGATCACACCCTCCTCGTCCTGGCCCCATTCCTACCTCATCCTTCCTGCAGGCCCTTGACTGCACCTGAGCCCCTTTCCCATCCCCTGAAATATCAGTGGTGGTGTCCGCTCAATGGCCCTGGCAATCTCATTATTGTAGCATCAGGGGATAGTCCTAATCGGCTTACCCAAACACAGGATAAATGCCTGGCTGACCCCCCGGTGAGGAAGGCCCAGCCACTCACACCCATGGTACCCTGAGACCTTCCCAGTGCTTGGTGAGTAGTGACCTCCCCTAGCTGCCTTTCCTGGCAGCCGCTTACCCAAGGGTGTTAGTGGACATCTGCCCATAGGGTGGGAAGTTGGTGTATTTTTCACCACCACACTGAGGCCTGAGTCTTCAGTTCATCCACTGCCAGCAGGGAGTCTTTCTAGTCACCTCCTCTGCTCCCCCAAGTCAAATGGTGACTCCGACTATCCCCAAGACCAGTGATAGTATAGGAGTATCAGGCCACACACACTTGGTCAACTTGAGTGAGCACCAGCCATATATGCCTGGGTGGGACCGGGGCAGCTCAGGCAGTGGCTTCCATGGAAACAACATCTACTCCTTGGAGCTCCATCAGAGCTCACAGCTGTCCACTCCAGGCCCATGACTCAAGATTGGGGAAGGGGTTCACTGGGCATACACTGTCAAGGCTTGAGGAGTGGATGTTGGAGTCTGAGCAGCCAGGACTACCAGGACCCCTCCTGGGGTGGTGCTGGTTCCAGCACAATGGTTGAACCTTAGGGAAGGAAGGCCCATGGTGGATCCACTCCAATCCCAGGTGTCTGGCACCCACCATCAAGCTTTCCTTGCCAGAGGGACCACCTGTCCTTGCTTCTCACTTGGTCTCAGCCCTAATGCTCTAGTAGGCAGCCATCAGCAGCCCACGACTGGACTTTGTCATTGCAGCCCACCAGACTGGGGACAAAAGGGGACCTATGAGATTGTGCCTGTGCATGCAGTATGAGGGCAATGCTCCTGTCTATGTCACATGCTTAGCCCCAGTAACTGGGCCCCAGTGGCCCTGAGGGATTAGCCTCCCTCTGGTGCTAATAGGCTTAGAGGAAGCCCAGCTTCCCTTAACCTTGTCCAAGTTCACTGGGGCTTAGGGTATCTGGGTAGAGGCTCTGGGAGAAGAGAGGAGGTCACCTGTGCAGTGCTGCAAGGAGCAGGTGACACTGGCGCCAGATTGGGCTCAAAGCACAGAGAGCAGTTGGGAAGACACTGGTGGGTGAAGGTATCACAGCTCAGCTCAGTGTCTCATTCTGAGACAGGCCCTTTCCCTGCCCAGGTACCCCACCCCCATCTTTCAGGTCCCCTATTAGCACTGCTGGGTGCCCAGCATGCCACTATGACTGGGAAGGGTTCCACAGAAGAAGAGACAGACAAATGAGGAGGGGACACATGAGGAGGGTTCATTTGGAGAACCTCCAGCACTCTCCTCCTTTTTTCTTTCAGGGACAGAGAGAGAGAGTAAGAGAGAGGGATAGATAAGGACAGACAAACAGGAGCGGAGAGAGATGAGAAGCATCAATCATCAGTTTTTCGTTGCAACACCTTAGTTGTTCATTGATTGCTTTCTCACGTGTGCCTTGACCGCGGGCCTTCAGCAGACTGAATAACCCCTTGCTTGAGCCAGTAACCTTGGGTCCAAGCTGGCAGCTTTTGCTCAAGCCAGATGGGCCCGCGCTCAAGCTGGCGACCTCAGGGTCTTGAACTTGGGTCCTCCGCATCCCAGTCCGATGCTCTGTCCACTATGTCACCGCCTGGTCAGGCAGCACTCTCCTTCTCTTGTGTGGCCCCAGTAGAGCCCCATGTGGAGATGGCAAGGCTGATGTCTGGCTCATGCTAAGGGCCCACTGGGTCTCATGTTTTGAGGTTTCCTCTGGTGGGTTGAGACCTCAAAGGGGGGTTGGAAGCAGGAGTGCTGACTTGGACTCCCACCTGGTCTGCTTCCAGCCCACAGTGTGAGGGAGTCCGGAAGCCAAAAGTCACCACAGGGTCTCTGCCAGCCTGGCCATGAATCTGGAGCTACCAAAGGCTGAGATCCGGTCGGCCACTAGGGTGACTGGGGGGCCCGTGACCCCCAGGAAAGGGCCCCCCAAATTTAAGCAGCGGCAAACCAGACAATTCAAGAGCAAGCCCCCCAAGAAAGGCATCCAAGGGTAAGCAGGGCTGGGGAAGGGGTGCCTCTCTGAGGGGGTGAAGGGGTCCACACAGCAGAGAAGTAGGGTCTAGGTAGGGGTACTCAGCCACCCTTTCTTGGCTGAGGGTGGTACCACTGTCTTTTAATAGGGTTCTGAAGGGCCTGGATAGGGTCTGTCTCAGGGACCTCACTCCCTAGCATGGGGAGAGAGAGGAGAGGTGGGCTCCTATCACTTTCTCCAGTCATTATTGCCAAAGAGATATGGAAAGCATGCTCACTGTCATCTAGACTCAATCACAACTTACTGATGTGGCTCTCTTTGCACACACACCCACAGCCCCACACATATATAACCAGGACACACCCACAGCTGACAAATTCACACCTAGGACACACCCACAGGCACTCCCACTCTCAGAAACCTGCCCTCGAGGGCAGACATACCACCATGTACCCCACTCCATTCTGTTCCTGGCCACCATCCTGACTTCCTGTGTCTTTGCAGGTTTGGGGACGACATCCCTGGAATGGAAGGCCTGGGAACAGGTATAACAATGCTAGGGTCCATCAAGTTCTCCCTTTCACCTCCCCACAGTGTGCAGGGGCCCAGCCTCCTCTGGCTTCCCCAGGCCAAGGCTCACTTAGGGTCCTGCCTCCAACCTGTCCTTCATTTTCTTCCCAACATCAAATGTCAGGTCTCTCTGAAGTGGGGTCATTCCCACACAGTGGTTTCACTAGGTATTTGGAGGGGCTAGGAGATAAGGAGGAGCCCTTGCTGTCCCCTCCCTTGGGTCTGCTGCCCCTACTATATTCCAGGTCGATGTGCCCACTTGAAACCCGTCCCCCAAAGCTGGTGTGTCCTAGGAGAGTCTTCACCACTTGGGGTGTGAACAATAGGGCCCCAAGTGGATGGTGGAGCCACAGGAGTTCCTGGACACACTGGCCCCTTTTCCTGCAGACATCACAGTCATCTGCCCATGGGAGGCCTTCAACCACCTGGAGCTACACGAGCTGGCCCAGTACGGCATCATCTAGCACCCAACCCGTAGGTCCTGGACCCTACCCTGCTTCCCATTCCCCCCACTCAGGATTCCTGCAAGGAAGCCCATCCTGAAGCAGCCAAGGGCATCAGGATTAAGCAGATTATGTCTGAAATACCTAAAAGGGTGGCTACCTCAGGCTCCCAGACACCCAGGAGTCCCTGCCTCTCTGCAGGATGCCCTTATGGGACCAGATAGGCCCAGTTTGACTCCCAGAGAGGCTGACCTATAGACCCTCTCCTTCCATTGCTGGAAAACCAGGGCAGGGCCCCCTGAGCTGTGGTGGCGCAGTAGATAAAGCGGTGACCTGGAATGCTGAGGTTGCTGGCTTGAAACCCCAAGTTTGACCAGTCAAGGTGCATATGAGGAACAAAAGTTGATATTTCACACTCCTACCCCCTGCCTTTCTCTCACTCTCTCACCTCTCTAAAATCAATAAAAATCTTAAAAAAAAAAAAAAAAAGAGTAAGACCTCCCAGGAGTGTCCCCCAACACCTTGGCCTCCTGTCCTTCCTGCCTGTCCCAAGGTGGGGACAAATTCTCCCAACTAGCCATTTCCAGCTGGTCCCCTGGTCGGGGTGGTGGGTGGCAGGAGTCCCAGGAAGAGTGGTATCCCTCCAAACCCACCATGCCTGTGGGAAGCTTGTCCTTTCCAACACGGTCATGCTTGCTGTCTCTGTTTCAAAATAAAATTATCTTGCTCCCACTTTTTCATCTGGGGTATGTTGGGATTGGATACAAGAAGTAGGTCACTGCCTGACCAGGTGGTGGCGCAGTGGATAGAGCATCGGACTGGGATGGGGAAGACCCAGGTTTGAGACCCCGAGGTCGCCAGCTTGAGTGCAGGCCCATCTGGCTTGAGCAAAAAGCTCGCCAGCCTGGATCCAAGGTCGCTGGCTCCAGTAAGGGGTTGCTTGGTCTGCTGAGGGCCCGCGGTCAAGGCACATGTGAGGAAGCAATCAATGAACAACTAAGGTATCACAACGGCAACAAAAAACTAATGATTGATGCTTCTCATCTCTTTCTGTTCCTGTCTAAGTAGGTCACTCCTGCGTGAGTGTCTGGATGAAGGCACAGGGTAGTGGGGGCAGCAGCGATCTGGCCAGGTCAAGAGGAAAGAAAACCTGTCAATCAATGAGCCTGGACCTGTGATGGCCAGGGCACAGGCAGTTGGGCCAGTACCGAGTGGGCAAATGCACTCCTGGCGGCCAGAGCAGACCTCACCGAGGAGGTGGACTGGACAAGGCCCCAAAACAGCTTGCACTAGGAGAAGGGAGCTCCTATTACCATCAGACATTGTAACTCACCAAGTGGTCTGGCCAGACCGTTCCATAGTGTCCCCTAGAATGGGCAGGCTGGCATCCGTGACCCTGCAATCCCATTCCTGACACCACACCCAGGAGAAACAGATGCACCTCCACTCAGATCTGTGCCAAACTATACCGAACCTCATCAATCGTCCAGAAGCCTTTAATTGCATGTCATGGACCAGGCATGGTAACCAGACAATGACTCTCAGGAAATTTGTGTGACAGCCAGAAAAGACCACCCTAAAGAAAGGCAAAGAAGCCCAAGCAGGGTAACCACAGGGAGTGGATTAGGTGGCTCTGCAGGTGTTTAGATAGGTTAGAGTTTCTTATGCTGCCTATTTAGGATTGCTACAATTTATTGTACAAATGATACATCTCAAAAAAATTTACTCTTTCCCCCGCAAAAGCATAGGCTTCTCCCTCAACCACCATAATGGACAGGAGAAGGGGAGGTGGCTCTAAAGAAGGGCAGGTGGCAGACTGTGGTGAAGTGGTGGGATCTCAGGGGTGCGGCTCATGGTGGTGGTCAGAGGCACCATTGCAGGGTGATCAGAGGTGGTTGGAGGTGAGGGTCTGGGGATGGCCTCAGAAGTTGGTGTTGGACATGGATATTTGGGCTGCAGGTAGGCGTGGTAGGTGTGCTCTCAGGCCCAGCCTGGGAGGCTGAGGGTCAGAGGAGGGGTGGGAGGTTGGGGGAAGTCTAAGGCTGGGCCTTGGAGGCAGGGCTAGGAAGGGTGAGCATGAGTGGTGGGAGTTGGAGTGGTCTCAGCAGTGGATTTTTTTTTTTTTCTTTTTACAGAGACAAAGAGAGTCAGAGAGAGGGATAGATAGGGACAGACAGACAGGAACGGAGAGAGGTGAGAAGCATCAATCATTAGTTTTTTGTTGCTGTTGTGACACCTTAGTTGTTCATTGATTGCTTTCTCACATGTGCCTTGACCGCGGGCCTTCAGCAGACCGAGCAACCCCTTGCTGGAGCCAGCGACCTTGGGTCCAAGCTGGCGAGCTTTTGTTCAAGCCAGATGGGCCCGCGCTCAAGCTGGCGACCTCTGGGTCTCGAACCTGGGTCTTCCGCATCCCAGTCAGACGCTCTATCCACTGCACCACCGGTCAGGCTCAGCAGTGGATTTCATCCAGCCCCTGCCCCTCCAGTCAGGCGACCTTGTGGGTAACCTCCGTGGCTGCCAGGCTGCGTCCGCCCCTGGGAATACAGCAGTTTGCAAGCGAGGAGGCCATGCCACTCTGTGGTCCCAGGAGCAAAATCATCTGAAAGAGAGAAATCAGGCAGCGGGAAGTAGCAAAACCAGGCAGAAGGTGGGCAGCCGGGTCCTTGGGAAGAGGAACCCTGGAGGGCAGAAGCGCGGCAGATGGAGGAGACTGCGGGTCGTTGGAGCGGGTCCACAGCTGCGGGTCTGTCAGGGGCAGGATTGGCCGGGGGGCGGGGCCGGAACTCTCCACCGCCCCCTTATGGACAGCCAGGGCACTCAACAGCTGCACGGCCAGCAGGAGCTCCGCCCACTCGACCAGCACCCGCAGGAGGACAAAGTCGCCCACCGCCAGGACATTCCGGCGCAGCCACAGTCAAAGGGGCGCCCCGCAGCCCTCCAGGTGCACCACTCTCTGAACCGCATCCTCTTCCAGGCCCAGGACTCGGAAGCCGCACTGGTTGTTGACGGAGGCTCCATTTTCCCAAGGTTCGATGCAGCACAAGGCAGAAAGACTGGAGCCTTGGAACCCTGGGAGCGGCAGTTAAATACCTGCAAGAGGCACTGGCGTCAGTCTGGAGGGCGGGGCCCACTGTTCCGGGACCCCACGCTGCGTGGGATGGCTCCTACCCACCTTCACACTTCCTAGCCACACTTGGGCGCGCGCGCGCGCGCGCGCGCGCGCACACACACACACACACACACACACACACATGATGTACACACCTGTACACAGGTATGAATCCACACATGCACAGGCACACATAATTGTGGGAACACAGACACACACAATACCCAGTTTTCTGGGCTGGAAGGGACGTTTTTAGTGGGATGGTGGAAAAGAGACAAGTATTGGAAGGGAGGGGGGTAGGGTGGAATTCCTGGGTAGATGCTGCTGAGTTGGTTTGAGAGGATAGAGCTGGAGCAGAAGGTGAGCTGAGACCTGGCAGAGGCCTCTGTAGTGGTCAGCAGGTCGTAGCAGGGATGTAAAGGACAGTACTGGGCAGTAACAAGAGGTGGAAGGCTTGGGAGGAGCTCCTAGGGCCTGGGGAACTTTTGTCCTCGTCACAACTGCAGGTGCCCTTGGCTTTTTTTTTTTTTTTTTTTCCCAGGGACAGAGAGAGAGAGTCAGAGAGAGGGACAGACAGACAGGAATGGAGAGAGATGAGAAGCATCAATCATCAGTTTTTCGATGGGACACCTTAGTTGTTTATTGATTGCTCTCTCACATGAGCCTTGACCGCGGGCCTTTCAGCAGACCGAGTAACCCCTTGCTCGAGCCATCGACCTTGGTTCCAAGCTGGCGAGCTTTTGCTCAAACCATGAGCCCACGCTGAAGCTGGCGACCTCGGGGTCTCGAACTTGGGTCCCCTGCATCCCAGTCCAACTCTCTATCCACTGGGCCACCGCCTGGTTAGGCTGCCCTTGGCCTTTGATGGGGGTCCAGGGCCCTGAGACCCACAGGTTTATCCCCCTTACCCTCCCAGGCACAGTCCCATCTCCCAGAAGAGTGGGCCTCGCTAAAGCAGAGGGTCGAAGGCTGGCAGGGTAGGTGGCCTCACCACCACAGGTAGTTGCCACCAATGCAAGGTAATATGTGGCAACAACAAGAACCACCCAACAAGAACAACCCATGTAGATACTTCTAGTGTGCCTGGTGCATGGAAGGACCTAACACATTTTAATGCAATTGGGTACAAACTACCATTTTTTTTAATTTTTAATTTTAATTTTATGTGTTAAGTGAGAAGAGGATGTACAGAGAGACAGACTCCCGCATGTGCCCTGACTAGGATCCACCTAGCAATCCCAGTAAGGAGCGATGCTCTGCACATCTGGAGCCACTGCTCATTGGTCAGCAACTGAGCTATTTTAGCACCTGAGGCGGGGCCATGGAGCCATCCTCAGTGCCTAGTAGTGCCCATGGCCAACTTACTCGAAGCAAATTTGAGCCATGGCTATGGGAGGGGAAGATAGAGAGAGAAAGAGATGGGGGAAGGGGTGGAGAAACAGATGGTCGGTTCTTCTATATGCCCTGACTGGGTATTGAACCCAGGACTTTCACACACAGGGCCGACACTCTACCTCTGAGCCAAACGGCCAGGGCCAAACTACCATTTTTCAAGAGTCCCCATATGACTCCATCTCTCAAGGTCAGGTGTCCAGGAAGGGCCAAGATAGGGGCATACACCATCTGTTGTGGGGTCACATGGAGAGCAGGTGCTCCTTAAGTGTCTATCCATGGGAGAGAGATAACAGGACAGATAACCTCAAGCAGAATATAAAACACACAGTGCTGTATTCCTAAACACACACACACACAGATACATATACACAAATACATGCAGAGACACACAGAGTGGTGGGAGAACATCCTGAATTAACCTAAAAGCTATTTTCAGTTGCCATTGAGATGTTTCATATGATGTCCTTACTAAAAAACACCCAAAAGTGATTTTCTAAGTCTTCTAAGTCTGCTGGCTAAGATTCTCCATTAGGGTCCCTGCATGTCTATTTGAACATGGGTGTGTGTGTGTAAGTGCATGAAATGAGTGTGTGTGGTCCCTCTCTGGAATTCAGGACTCACATGTTCTGCTGCCAGTCCTGGTAGGAGGCAGCCCCACAGCACTGCAGCCTGAGCTGGACTTGGTCAATGGGGAAACACAGATCAGGGTTATCCTAGTACTGGACGATGGCCACGTGAAGGGTGTGCTCCAGGCCATCCTGCAGCGGGCCCCAGAGGGCCACCACCAGAATCCCCGCCATGGCCTCCAGCACCAGAAAGGGCAGGACCCCAGAGAAGCAGCATAGCAGGCAGGTGTTCTCACAAAGGGTGCCCAAGCAGCCCACCAGGCCCACCACACTGACTACCAGCCCGCCTAGCACCAGCCCCAGCATAGGGTTTGTGGGCAGGGGACCCCCCTAGCTGCTTCCCAGAGAGCCCTTGACAGCTAGGCCTCAGAGGCCAATGGCCAGGGCCAGCAGGCCAAGCAGAGAAAAGAGGAAGTTGGACAGAAAAGTCAGGCACTGGATGTAGCTGCTTCTCAAAAGGAGGGAAGGGGCCTGGACTCCCGCAAGTCCTGCCCTCCAGGCCCACCCTTCCTGGAGTGCTGGACTCAGGTGGCTGGAAGTGAGGTTTGGCTTCTGGCCTCCAGCATTCTGCAGAGGGAAGAGGGACAGGAGATCTCATAAATGCAACCCTTCAGCAAGGGGTCAGAGCCTGCAGGGTGTTGGGCAGATAAAATATATTATGCTTACTTTGTTAAAGATGGTGCTGCCCACTTGCAAGTTTTAAGAGTAAGCTTTTCCCCACACCCTTGACTGATTGGATGATGTGGAGTGGTGCACTCATGAGTAATCCTCCCATTATGCCTCAGATAAATGACTTTGTATCAGAGACTTCCTTGTTTGTTGTTGGGCAGATAAAATATATTATGCTCACTTTGTTAAAGATGGCCCTGCCCACATGGAAGTTCGTTATTAATGTGTAATGGGGAACAGGCTGTAGGCAGGCCGGATCGTTATAGCCTAAGGCTTTAAGAGTAAGCTTTTCCCCACGCCCTTGACTGATTGGATGATGTGGGGTGGTGCAATCTCATGAGGAATCCCATTGTGCCTCGGATGGGTGGCTTTGTATCAGAGACTTCCTTGTTTGTATAATTGGATTGGAGGTTTTGATTTTACACTATAAAGTGGGACAGATCAGTAGCTTGCGCTCTCTCGGTTCCTGGGATTAGTATAGAGAGGAGAGCAGAGTAAGGCGACATGGAGGCCAGGAGAAGCAGCCAAGATGGCCGAGTGCTGATAAAGAAGCCAGTTTGTGTAGAGAAGGAGATGGGAAACTGTAAAACCAGTAGTAGCGGTCAGGATCACAACCGCCTGACCCACGCAGGTTCGCAATGGATTCGAACAGTTGGTAATTGTAAAGCCAGTAGTCGCGGCCACTATCACAGCCGCCCGACCTACGCAGGTTCGCATTGGATTCGGACTGACGGTGAAGAAATGGCAGAGTCGGAGGATGGTAGGCCATTCTGTTAATTGGTGTCTCACCAATACAGGCAAGCCACAAGAGAAGACAAGGGAGAAGCAGAAAACCAGCTTTTCCCATGGAGGTCAAGGGATCAGGGAGGCCCCTGCAATGGGGATAGCAGGAACCGAGAGAGCGAGATCTGGCTACCGGTCTGCCCACTTTATAATGTAGAATCCAAACCCTTAATCCAATTATACAAACAAGGAAGTCTGATACAAAGTCACCCATCTGAGGCATAATGGGATTCCTCCCTACATCACCACCCTACATCATCCAATCAATCAAGGGCGTGGAGAAGAGCTTACTCTTAAAGCTAAGCCTTAGGCTATAATGACCTGGCCTGCTTACATTACAGCCTTTCCCCCATATCCATCCCAAGCATAAGGGCAAATAATATCACCTGGGTGACGGGCTTCCATGTGGGCAGCGCCATCTTTAACAAAGTGAGCATACCATATTTTATCTGCCCAACAATCCACCCTTATGCTCACTTTACTACCCACAATCTATACCACCGGCATCCCTGTACAAGGAAATTAAGTACATTACACAAATTACAGCAATAGCCCAAATCATACAGTTTCAACAATTACAAAGATACATTTCACCAGTCTCTGAGCACTTTGCCAAAAGTGCAAAATGTCCTCGGCCTTCTTTCTAGCCATGGGAAAAGCTTCCCAGGGCAGGAGGGCCTCCAGCAAAGCCATCCCCACCTCCATCAGGGTATTTCACATTGTCCAAAATCCGTAAGTTCATTCAACAAAGGAGCCTGTGCTCACTCCGGTCATAGTCCAGGAAATCAGTCCACGCACAAGGGGTGTAGCCTCCCCCCTCATTCCTGCCATTGTGGCAAGTCTCACACTGTCCTAAAGAAAAAGCATGTGGCAATGGCAGTCAGCATTTCCATCTCTGCTCTGGGGAGCATGATGGCATCCACCCCTATATCCCAAAATCGCAGACCTACTGGCAGCGTAGCTACTCCTTGCTGCTGGGCTCTCACCTTCTGGAGGCTGTGGATCACAATTTCAGACCAGTTCTCCTCATCCTCGAAAGAGGAACTGAAAACATCAGCTCCTGCTGCTGGTCTTGAGCCCCTTGCTGCTGCTGCTTTCTGCTCCATGGGCCTTGCAGCTCCAGCCCCGGCCTCAGCCCCGGTCCTGGCCTCAGGCCCGGCCTCATGCCGTTGCTGGCTCTCCACAACATCCAGGGCAATCTCCAACTCACGAACCTGTGATTCCTTCTCCAGCATCTGCTCCATTTCCAGGTGAATCTCGCAAACCTGGTCAGCCTCCTCCTCCAGCACTTCCATCAGCTCCAGGGTCAACATCTGTTTCTCCCACGTTTCCTCCAGCTCCTTCCGCTGCTCCACCTGCAGGTCCTGGGCAGCCTCTTCCATAGAGTTCTCGGTTTCCTCACGCATGGCTGTAAAAGTCAGCCAGCCTACAGTCCCCCAAAAAACAGCTATGGGAAACCAAAACAGCAACCAGTCCTCTACTCCACCACTCAAAGGTGGTGGTGGCTCCATGCCGAACTGTATCGAATCCTGCCAAAGACTACGCCAAATGTAAAGCCAGTAGTCGCGGCCACTATCACAGCCGCCCGACCTACGCAGGTTCGCATTGGATTCGGACTGACGGTGAAGAAATGGCAGAGTCGGAGGATGGTAGGCCATTCTGTTAATTGGTGTCTCACCAATACAGGCAAGCCACAAGAGAAGACAAGGGAGAAGCAGAAAACCAGCTTTTCCCATGGAGGTCAAGGGATCAGGGAGGCCCCTGCAATGGGGATAGCAGGAACCGAGAGAGCGAGATCTGGCTACCGGTCTGCCCACTTTATAATGTAGAATCCAAACCCTTAATCCAATTATACAAACAAGGAAGTCTGATACAAAGTCACCCATCTGAGGCATAATGGGATTCCTCCCTACATCACCACCCTACATCATCCAATCAATCAAGGGCGTGGAGAAGAGCTTACTCTTAAAGCTAAGCCTTAGGCTATAATGACCTGGCCTGCTTACATTACAGCCTTTCCCCCATATCCATCCCAAGCATAAGGGCAAATAATATCACCTGGGTGACGGGCTTCCATGTGGGCAGCGCCATCTTTAACAAAGTGAGCATACCATATTTTATCTGCCCAACAGTAATGAAACACAGGAGCCACAAACTGGTGAGCCATCAGCTTTACTTCTAGCTTGCACCCGGCGGGCAAGCAAAAACACACACTGGGCTCCAAAACCCATACATTCAGTGCTCACAAAGCTACTGACTTATCCGAGTTTCCTAGCATCAAAGCTTTCCAGCTCACCAGACTTATTCACCTCTGTTTCCCATCTCCTCCTGCACAAACTCTTAACAAACTGGCTTCTTCCCCAGCACTCTGCCATCTCGGCTACTTCTCCTCCACATGGCCTTAATCTGCTCTCCTCTCTAATACCTCAGGAACCAAGAACCAAGAGAGAGATCAAGCTACTGTTCTCTCCCACTTTATAGCAGACTCAAAACCTTTAATCCAATTATACAAACAAGGAAGTCTCTGATACAAAGTCACCCATCTGAGGCATAATGGGATTCCTCCCTACATCACCACCCTACATCATCCAATCAGTCAAGGGTGTGGAGAAGAGCTTACTCTTAAAACAAAGCCTTAAGCTATAGACCCGGCCTGCTTACATTACAACTTTCCCCTCACAGCCATCATAAACATAAGGGCAAATAATATCACCTGGGTGACGGGCTTCCATGTGGGCAGCACCATCTTTAACAAAGTGAGCATATTATATTTTATCTGCCGAACAGAAACAGAGATGAATAAGTATGGTGAGCTAGAAACCTTTGATTCTAGGAAACTCTGATAAGTCAGTAGCTTTGTGAGCACTGAGTGGGTGGGTTTTGGAGCCCAGTGTGTGTTTTTGCTTGCCCGCCAGGTGCAAGCTAGAATTAAAGCTGATGGTTCACCAGTTCTTGGCTTCGTTGTTTCATTACCAACTGTTCAAATCTAATGTGAACCTGCATGGACCAGGCGGCTGTGATGGTGGCCCTGTCTCCTGACTTTACATTTGTAGATTGGATTAAAGGTTTAGATTTCTACACTATAAAGTGGGGCAGACTCGAAGCTTGCTCTCTCGGTTCCTGAGATTAGTATTAGAGAGAACAGATTAAGGCCATGTGGAGGCCAGGAGAAGCCAAGATGGTGGAGTGCTTAGGGAGAAGCCAGTTTGTGCAGGAGATGGGGAACAGAGATGAGTAAGTCTGGTGAGCTAGAAACTGAAAGATTGCCGGGTGCCGCCGATGAACGAACGAAGAGCCGAAACAGCCAGATGAGCAAAAGTCAGGCTTTATTGGGAGGACTTCGGGCTGGTTCGCAGACTCGGAATAGGAGCCCGAGAAGCCGCGCCTAACTGGTGGAGTTTGAGATTTTTATATCCCTTCAGGATAGTTGGGAGATTTCCACTGCGGTTTAGGCCTGCAGATGTCTTGTGCAACCAGGGACGTTAACGGTTGAGGAATTTCTATTGTGTTTTCGGACAGGGTGTGTGTGCTAAAGGTTAGTGTTGGGCAGATAAAATATATTATGCTCACTTTGTTAAAGATGGCGCTGCCCACACGGAAGTTCGTTGATATGGTGATCTCCTGAAATCGGGTCTGCAGGAAGCAAAAAAGACAAGGGGTAATCAGTAATATTAGTCCAATTATGAAAATAGGTCCTATGAGAGGAGCCAGTAAAGAATACATGGAGGAGTTCCACCAAGAAGAGGCTTCTGCTGAGAATTTTTGCTTCTGGAGGTCAGAGCTGAATTTGTGGAGGGCTTCTACCCTGGTCTCTACAAGGCTGGATTTGTTGATGTAGTAGCAACATTCTTCCCGCAGGAAGACACAGGTGCACCCGTGCTTCGCAGTAAGCAGGTCCAGGGCTCGCCAGTTCTGTAACGAGACTTGGGTGAGAGAAGTTATTTGTCTCTGTAGGGAGGATACAGTGGGGGTATCCGTATCCCAGACCTCAGGGTTTACCCCAGGTAAAAGCTGGACCCTGGGGTCCGAGTCAGGTTCAGGATTGGGACCTGGCATTAATGCTAGTAAGAAGGCCTGCTTGGGGGAAAATGAAATACTTGCCCGGAGTTTGGACAGAATGTCTCTCCCCAGGAGGGGAACTGGGCAAGAGGGTATGACTAGGAAGGAGAGAATGGGTGACCCTCAAATAGGCAGTTAAGGAGGGTCGTCCGCCGTGGGGTTGTTGCATTCGCCGGGCCAAGAACAAACATCAGAGACTTTCAGGGCTTAAGATGTTACTTTATTGGCCAAGTTTTAACCTGCGCAGGGGCGAGCTCTCTAGGTGCTCAGTGACACCTCACCCACAGAGGGGCTGCAAATGAGAGTCGCGTGCGCGCTTACAGCCTTTCCCCTTTATATATCCTAGCAAGCGGATTACAGAAGCAGATGTGGCCGTTAGCTATTGGCTAATTCATATGAGTGCAGCATAACAACCCAAATATGGAATAGAATTTTTTTTTTTTTTAGAAACCTCTAAGCTATCGGGGTGGGGGGAATTATAATGGTCAGGTTCCTTGTTTTCACCGTAACTCAACACACATCCTATTACTCTGAACATTCAAACTTCTTCTGATCCTAACATTCCCTACTCCTGTTGGGGCATAGATCAAACCCTTGATTCTTCTTCGGTGGGGAGAATAGTATATGGTTGGGATAGGACCATCAACTTGACTACTTTTATGCGTTCTTTAATAAAACTCAGGAGTTTATTGAGAATGATTGGTCCAATTGTTAAGATTAAAAGTAGGACCAGGAGGGGTCCTGCAATGGCTGATATTAAGGTAGTCAGCCAGGGCGAAGAGTGGAACCAAGAGGCAAACCATCCTGTCCCTTCGTCATTATCTAAGTTCCTATTCTTTAATCTTTTTGTTAAAATTTTTATATTCTCCCTTATGACTCCTGAGTGGTTTACATAAAAACAACATTCTTCTCCTAGGGCAGCACATAGTCCCCCTTGCTTTAGGAAGACTAGATCTAATCCTCTCCTATTCTGTAATGCTACTTCAGCTAATGAATCTATCTGCCTTTCTAGGAAGATTACCTGGTTCTGAAGAATGGCAATATCCTTGGAGAAAGTCTTTGACAGCTGCCTGAGAGTAAGTTCACTCTGTATTAGTACCGCTGTCCCTGTGGCTGCTGCTCCTATAACTCCAATTGTAGCTATAATGGGGATTAGGAGAGGAGCTCTCTTTTGTCTCCTAGGGCTAGGAGTACTCACGAGAAACTCAGGATTTCCTCCATATAGATACACCTGTAGGATAATGTAAGCACTTATGCATAGCTCAGGGCGAGTAGGGGATATGCATTTGAAGATTCCTTGGGTACACACAAACCATAATCCTTCTGGTGCCTTGGTGATTTGTGGGATTCTATTTATGTCTGGTATTTCTTCCACTCCTAGGCAATAATCACTATAACCAGAGCTCTCTATTGTAAAGTTTGCTAGTAAATAGCAGGTTCCTTTCCCATGAAACTCTGCTAAATTCAGAGTTCCTTCAGCCTCACAGTCCTGAATTTCCTTTTGACTTTCATCTGATGTCAGGTTAACTACTGTGGGCGTTAGCTCACTGGTTTCTGACGTGTTGGCTCCTAAACCTACATAAAATGGGGGTCTCGGACTAAGGCAGAACCAGCATGACTTAGTAGTTTCTGGCTGGGTTTTATTGAGATAAGGAAAAACTTAGTCCAATAGCTCAAAAGTATTACTTTCATTTTGGTATGACTTGGGGTTATAGGGAGGAGGCTGAAAAGTTGTCTCTACTCTTAATACCCGGGGAGTGCCTGATGAGCTGGTTGAGGTGTTTTCGTCTCCTTGTAACGCCAAGGTGAGGACATTGGATTCCGGTGTTGGGGCTAGTGGGGCTTGAGTAGGGGATTTTGGTGGTAACCCTTTCCCTGATCCTCGTAAAAGGGGTCTGTTCTTAGTCGGGAGTTTCCTAATAGTGAAGAATGTTCCTGGGTCATTTCCCCATACATACAGCCTTAATCCCCAAGTTTTTCCAGATTCCCAACTAGGGTCTTGTGGCTCCCTTATAGTAATTAGAATAGGGTTACAATTGTCCTTTGCACAGTCTTCATCCCAAGTGTCATCAGGCCATCTCCCACCTAACCTAGTTCCTAGTCGAAGGAGGCTTATGTCTGGGTCAGTTTTAGGTGGTTTCCACTGAAATTCACTAACTAAAGTTTCACAGCCCCATTTCTTACAATAGTAGTCTGAGTGGGAGCCACATATACGGCGTCGACCTGAAGGAGGTTCAGGACAAGCATAATGGGGAGTGTACCACAAAGCTCTATTCTTTGTACTTGGGTTGCAGTCCCTAAGGGATAAAGAACCCTGGGGATCCTGCCATAGGCTGGTAGTCCAACCATCCTGTAAGGGGCTTCGTGACTTCCAGTAAGCCCCTTCCCATGGGATTGGGGCATCACAAAATTTGTCCTCAAATAGTTTGGAGAAATCAACCCGTAGTATGACAGGTTGATCACTAGTCCAGGTCTTATTCTGTGCAATGACAATGCCATCGGCAGTCCTAATTAGGACCCACTCCTTTAGTTCTAGTCCACTACACAATGTCCAACATAGTAGTAGAGTCCCTATTTCCTGGAGAAAGTGACTTTGAGAGGTTGATCGGGTTTCGGTTGTACCCGCCATGTCTTATTATTTGTCTCTGGTTCTGTAGCCTGTTTCACATGGGACAGATGAATCCAATAGGGCTTTTCAGCTATCTTGACTGCAGAGGGGGTACTTTTCAGCTATCTTGACTGCAGAGGGGGTACTTAACAGTACCTGATAAGGTCCTGTCCACCGTGGCTCTAAATTTCCCCTTCGGTGGTTAAGAATCCATACCCATTGTCCAGGTTCTGGTGGCTGTGTCAGAAGGCTGCCTTTCTGGGTTGCTGCTTTTTCCTCCCGCAACTTTTGCACTTCCGCTCGAATTAGTTGTAGAGCCTGCAAAGACTTGAGGAAATTATGATTAGACATTTCTATTACCTCCCTTGTAAGTTGGGGCACTAATGGAGTGGGTTGTCCAAACATAAATTCATAGGGGGTCCACCTATTTGTATAGGGGGTATTCCTAGTTCGGAACAGGGCAAAAGGGAGTGTCTCTACCCAATTTTCACCGGTCTCCTCCTTTAACTTAATTATAGTTTCTTTTAAGGTCCGATTCATCCTTTCTACTTGCCCTGAGCTTTGAGGCCTATAAATACAATGTAATTTCCAATTTATTCCTAATCTCCTAGCTAGTTCCTGAGAAATTTTGGATACAAAGGCTGGTCCATTGTCGGATCCTATTGCTATGGGGATCCCATACCTAGGAATGATTTCTCTTAATAAAATTTTGCACACGGTGGAGGCAGTTTCCCCTCTGGTTGGAAAGGCTTCTGACCATCCTGTAAAAGTATCTACCAACACTAAGAGATACTTGTACCCTGCCTTTCCCGAAGTCATTTCTGTGAAATCTACTTCCCATAGCTCTCCTGGACTCTTTCCCCTATATCTTGCTAAGGGAGAAAGTTTCTTATTTATAGCATTTACCTTAGCGCAAGCTTGGCACCTAGAAATAATGGACTGTATTATATCCCTAATCCAAAGTCCTTCATAGTATTTCTTAATTAGCTGTTCCATCTTGTTTTGCCCTAAATGAGAACTTTCATGGATTTCCTTTGAGATTTCTCTTATCACCCCGTGGGGTAGATAAAGTCTGGTATTAGGGAGTTCAATCCAACCATGTTTATTCTTTTCACCCCCTAATTGTTTTCCTTTTTCCTCCTCTTCTGGAGTATACTTGGGCTCAGGAGGTAGAGAAGGATGTGGTAGAAGTGGAAGCAGGTTAGCAGTTTCTCCCTCTGCGGCCTCTCTTGCAGCTGCATCAGCGTAATGGTTCCCTTGAGCCACTGGAGAATCTCCCCTTTGGTGTCCTTTGCAATGGATTATGGCTACCTTTAAGGGCAGCCAAATAGCATCAAGCAGGGCCAGGATTTCAGTCTTATTCTTTATCTCTTTTCCCCCTGCCATTAATAAGACTCTTTCCCTGTAAATGGCCCCGTGAATGTGAGCAGTGGCGAAGGTGTATCTGCTATCTGTGTAAATGTTGGCCACTTTGCCCTCTGCTATCTGGAGGGCTTGTGTAAGTCCAATTAATTCCGCTCGCTGCGCAGATGTACCTTTTGGCAATGCTTTCTGCAATAAGACACTGTCCTGGGTGGTCACAGCTGCTCCTGCATATCTTTGTCCATCTCGGACATAGCTGCTTCCATCAGTGAACAGCATGAGGTCTGCTTCCTCATAAACCTGGTCCCGAAGGTCCGGTCTAGCCCCTGTGACAGTGTCCAATATCTGTCTGCAGTTGTGGACCACTGAAGGGTCTGGTAACAGTAACAGGGTGGCAGGATTTAAGGCTGCCGTCTTCAAGAATTGCACTGCCGGGGGATTCAATAATTGTGTTTGGTACTGTGTCAGTCTGGCATTGGAGATCCACCTATCTGGTGGGGCACGTAGCACCTGTTCTAGATAGTGCTCTCCAATAACCTGGATGTCCTGACCTAATGTCAGCTTGTTGGCTTCCTTAACTAAGATTGAGGTGGCAGCAAGCGTTCTCAAGCAGGCTGGCCAGCCAGACGCTACGGGGTCCAGCTTTCTAGACAAGTAGGCTACAGGCCTCTTCCATGGTCCGAGTTTTTGACTGAGGATCCCTAATGCTACCCCTCCTTTCTCAGCAATATATAGCTGGAACGGTTTGGTCATATCTGGTAATGCCAATGCTGGGGCAGCTACGAGGGCATCCTTGAGTGCCTGAAATGCCTTTTTCTCCTTGTCTGTCCAAATAAACTGCTCTTCTTTTCCCCACGTCAATTCATGAAGGGGCTTGGCCATTTCAGCAAACCCTAGTATCCAGAGTCTACAATATCCTACTGCACCTAGAAATTCCCGTACTTGCCTTTTGTTAACGGGCTCTGGGATCTGCAACACAGTTTGAATCCTCTGGCTAGACAATGTCCTTTGCCCCCCTTGTAAGTTATACCCCAAGTAACTTACAGTTTGGGTGACAATTTGAGCCTTCTTGGCAGAAACACGATATCCCATCTGTTGGAGATTCTGGAGTAGGTCCAAGGTGGCCGTCCTGCATTGTCCCTCCTCTGCTGTAGCGACGAGGAGGTCATCTACATACTGCAGCAGCACCACTGACAGATGGTCAGCTCGGAACCCCTGCAAGTCTTTACTTAGAGCTTCATTGAAAATAGTGGGAGAATTTTTGAACCCTTGAGGAAGTCTGGTCCAAGTATATTGTCCTACTAGCCCATTTTCTGGATTGTTCCATTTGAAGGCAAACATATCTTGGCTTTTGGGGGCTAGCGGGATGCAAAAGAAAGCATCCTTCAAGTCCAGCACCGAATAATATGTATGCGTAGGGGGCAAAGAGCTTAGTAAGGTGTAGGGGTTTGGCACTGTGGGGTGTATAGTCTCTACCCGGGCATTGACTTCTCGCAGGTCTTGCACCGGGCGATAGTCCTGGGTCCCAGGTTTTTGAACTGGCAACAAAGGTGTATTCCACGCCGATTGGCACTCCCGAAGGATACCTGTCACTAGTAACCTCTTCAAGTGCTGTGCTATCCCTTGCTTAGCCCGAGCTGGAACTGGGTATTGCCTTACCCGCACGAGGCTAGCAGTGCTTAGCAATTGCACTATGACCGGGGGCTGGTGGGCTGCTAAGCCTGGCGGGTTAGTTTCTGCCCATACTCCAGGGACTTGTTGCCTTATTTCCTCTGGGACCCCAGCGGGTCGGTCCTTACCTTCCTGAAGGGTCGCTATCAAATATTCTTCAGACAGAGGTACTGTTACCTGCAGACTTCCTTTTTCTTGGTCACTGCCTTGCTTGAAGGTGATTGTGGCATGAAGCTTCTGCAAGAGATCTCGACCCAGGAGTGGGTAAGGACAATCTGGAATGACTAGAAACGAGTGAGTGATGGTGCCCCGACCTAGGTCCGTTATTCGAGCGGTTGCCCGCGGGTAGGACATTGTTTTGCCAGTTACCCCTATTACTTTGGTAGTCTCTTTTTGTAATCTCCCTTGTGGACTTTTGAAAACTGAATAAGTGGCTCCCGTGTCAACTAGGAAGTTTGTCGGCCTTCCTTCGACAGTCAAGATGACCATGGGCTCTTGGGAGCCAACAGGGATAGAGCCCTGGCCCCCTCAGTCAAGTTGGAGGAGCACCTGCGACTCCCTTTCAGGCTGTCCAGCTCTCAGCTTTGGGCAGTCTTTCTTCCAATGTCCTTTCTCCTTACAATAAGCACACTGATCTTTAACAATTCTTCCTTGGAATGGATTCTTTCCTTTCCCATGGCTGGGTTGTTCCCTTTTTCCCTTTCTTTTCCCTTCTTGCGCTGCTAGGAGGATTTTTACTGCAGCTTTTCCAAGTTCCGGGTCATCTCGGTTCACATATACTTTCTGGGCTATTTCTAGAAGCTTGCTCCTATTCTCTCCTTCAAATCCCTCTAGCTTTTGCAACTTCTTCCTAATATCTGCAGCTGCCTGGGTTACAAAAGCTATGTTAACCAGCCTGCAGTTTTCTTCTGTTTCTGGATCTATTGGGGTATAAACCCGGTAGGCCTCTATTAGCCGCTCTAAAAAGGCAGCGGGGGATTCGTCCCGTCCCTGAATAACCTCACTTACCTTACTGAAGTTTGTTGGTTTTCTGGCTGCTGCTTTTAACCCCCGTAACAGAGCCCGGCGATATTGGATGAGTGCTTCCTTTCCTTCCTTCACATTTGGGTCCCAATTCGGGGGCTGCCTAGGGAGAACTTCCTCCAATTCCCTTTCCGTTCCCCCGTCTTCCCGGAATGCCTTTTCTGCTTCCTGACTTATACGGTTCCTTTCTTCAGTGGTGAACAAAGTCTGTAAGAGCTGCTGACAATCATCCCATGTTGGCTGATGGGTCCTAAAAACAGTCTCAAGTAATGAAATTAACCCTTGAGGCTTTTCTGAAAAAGAGGGGTTTTGATGCTTCCAATTGTAAAGGTCACTAGTAGAAAAGGGCACATAGACCATGCGGGACGGAACTCTTGGTCCCGCATCTAATGGTGGGGGCGCCTCCCGAAGAGGCAATATGGCGGCGCCTCCCGCCAGAGAAGGCAACATGGCGGCATTTCCCGCCGGAGGAGGCAAAGCATAAGCCGTCGTCCCCCCCCCCCCCCCCCCGCCGCGCGCGTGTGTGTGGGGGACTCAAAACCTCGTCTTGCTGAGTGGAATCAGGCTCCCTTTTCCTCTGGTACAGTGGTGGAATATTCACCGGATCTGCAGGGTCTTCAAGGGGTTCAGGGAGGACAGGATAGAGTCTAGATGACTGTCTGCTGGGACGAGCTGGATTGTTACCTTTTTTACCCTGGTCCTGACTGCCAGCTGTCACACAAATAGCCCTCTTCTCTCTTTTGCTATTCTTTTTTTTTTTTTTTTCTCTTTTGCTATTCTTAAGGCACTTTCTAATATATCCTGGCTTTTCTGTAGCGATATCAATCCACACATCTATGTATAAATATTGGTCCGGATGGGGCACTTGGTAGATAACTGCTCGGACTGCAAATACAATGGGGAGATCAAATGTGCCCTCGGAGGGCCATCCTACATTGAAGGAGGGCCACTCTAACTGGCTCAATGTTCGGAGGGTCTCTCGATCTGGAGGCAGTCCTCCGTAACCTTGTGCCCTTTTCTGGAAATCAGAAAAATTCTTTAGCAAACAGTCGAGCGGAGAGCCGGGTGTAGATTCCTGTTGCCCCATTTTTCGATACCCCGCTCTATCAGCTTCCAAACCTTCTAAGATCAGCAAAACAAGAATTAGGATGCCCCAACCCACGATTAGGGCAGCGAAAACAAAAGACCGTTCAACACTTCCTCCAGACATTCAAATACACATGCACAACTACACATACAACGCGGCGCAGCGCAAAATCCCTAGACCGGTCACTTTTACAGAAACCTCAAGGAGCAGCGTCCTGCTTTCCCTTGAGGGCCTGGGCGAATCTCAGACAGCGTCCTGTCTATCACCTCAGGCTGCAAATACTCCGGAGTCAAAACCAGACAAACGGGATCCCAGTTCACTTACCAGCTCGAGCTGTTCTCTCAGTCTCCAATCAAATTCCCGTTATGGAATCCCGGACGAGCCCCCAAATGTTGCATTCACCGGGCCAAGAACAAACATCAGAGACTTTCAGGGCTTAAGATGTTACTTTATTGGCCAAGTTTTAACCTGCGCAGGGGCGAGCTCTCTAGGTGCTCAGTGACACCTCACCCACAGAGGGGCTGCAAATGAGAGTCGCGTGCGCGCTTACAGCCTTTCCCCTTTATATATCCTAGCAAGCGGATTACAGAAGCAGATGTGGCCGTTAGCTATTGGCTAATTCATATGAGTGCAGCATAACAACCCAAATATGGAATAGAATTTTTTTTTTTTTTTAGAAACCTCTAAGCTATCGGGGTGGGGGGAATTATAATGGTCAGGTTCCTTGTTTTCACCGTAACTCAACACACATCCTATTACTCTGAACATTCAAACTTCTTCTGATCCTAACAGGGTCAAGGGTGATCCGTCAATTCCCATGACAGAGACCTGGGAAGGAACTTCCCAAATGAGAGGGAAGGACAGAATAGGTAGCCCCCGTGTCTATTAAAAAGGAAACAGACTTACCCGCTACCTGGAGTGTAGCCCTAGGCTTGGTGAGGATAACCGGAGTCGAAGAGCCAGGGCCCCCTCAGTAGTCTATCAAACCCAGCAGTTTTGAGACTGAAATGCCTGGTTCTCAGTTCTCTGGCATTGAGGTGCCGGAGGCTGAGCCAGGGTCGGGCAGTTTGACTTCCAGTGGCCCATTAGTTTGCACTGTGGGCAAGGCGTGGTGGGGGGCCCTGATTGCGGACAGGCTTTGGCCCAGTGGCCCTCTTTGCCGCATTTAAAACAAGCGCCCGGCGGTGTGCGCTGTCCTCCTTTAGAGGTTGGCCTTTTTGCCGGTTCCCCTACCAGCCGGAGGGCCGCTACCAGAGCTTGGGTCTGAAGGCTAATCTTCTGCTGTAACCGTGCCTCCTGGGCTGCTTCAGCCGTTTCCTCTAGGGTATTAAAAACTTTAAAAGTCATTTTGTTATAAATGATCCAATGTCATCATTTCTTATGGCTGAGTAGTATTCCATAGTATATATGTACCAAAGCTTTTTAATCCACTCGTCTTCTGATGGACACTTGAGCTGTTTCCAGATCTTTGCTATTGTGAACAATGCTGCCACGAACATGGGGGCGCATTTCTTCTTTTTGAACAGTGCTATGGTGTTCTTCGGGTATATTCCTAAAAGTGGGATAGCTGGGTCAAAAGGCAGTTCGATTTTTAATTTTCTGAGGAATCTCCAAACTGTTTTCCACAGTGGCTGCACCAGTCTGCATTCCCACCAGCAAAATGGATGTACCTTGATAACATTATACGGAGTGAAATAAGTAAATCAGAAAAAAAGAAAAACTGAGAACAGCATGATTTCATACATAGGTGGGACATAAAAGTGAGACTATGAGACATGGACAAGAGAGTGGTGGTTACGGGATGGGGGGAGGGAGGGAAGGATGGGATAGGGAGGAGGGGAAAGACACAGGGAAAACCAGATAGAAGGTGACAGAGGACAATTTGACTTTTGGTGACAAGTATGCAACACAATTGATTGATAAGATAACCTGGAGATGTTTTCATTGTACATATGTACCCTGATTTATTGGTGTCACCCCATTAGAATTAATAATAATAAAATATATATATATAAAAAAAACACTTTAAAAGCCGCCTGACCAGGTGGTGGCGCAGTGGATAGAGCGTCGGACTGGGATGCGGAAGACCCAGGTTCGAGACCCCGAGCCCACCAGCTTGAGCGCGGGTCCATGTGGCTTGAGCAAAAGCTCGTCAGCTTGGAACCAAGGTCGCTGGCTCCAGCAAGGGGTTGCTCGGTCTGCTGAAGGCCCGTGGTCAAGGCACATGTGAGAAAGCAATCAATGAACAACTATGGTGTCACAAGAGCAACGAGAAACTTGTGATTGATGCTTCTCACCTCACTCCGTTCCTGTCTGTCTGTCCCTATCTATCCCTTCCTCTGTCCCTGGAAAAAATAAATAAATAAAAATATAAAAAAAAAAAAAAAAAAAACTTTAAAAGCCATTTTCACCAGATCATGGATGGGAGTCTCAGGGCCCCCTTCAGCCTTTTTTAGTTTTTTTCTAATATCTGGGGCTGACTGAGAGATAAAGTGAGAGGCTAAGACTGTGGCCCCATGCGGGACCCCAGGTCTAGGCGGGTGTAACGAACTATCAGTTTCACTGTTTTTACTCTTAAATAAAAATTTAACTTTTAAAAATATATGAATGTATGCTTCTACATTATACATTTTATGTATTGTTTTTACAGTAAAAACAGAGTCTGTCTAATCCAGTCTTAGGATATTCTTTCTTGGACAAAGGGTTCTGGCATGGGGTCAGGAGACAGCCTAACTCATCTTAACCTGCTGTGCTATTGAAAACATGCACACTGTGTAGGCTTTTAATTTGCTCTGACAATCTAGGACCAAGCATCGTTCCTGTTCATTTGCTTTTACTAACTCTAACTAGAAATCTTCCAGACAGTTCTAACTTTTTCCTGACTGTGCCCTATCTGTGCAGCAGCCTTCTGAAGACATTCACCTGGGATCTGGTATAGACCAGCAGTTACGAGCATGTGTGCTTGGGCCAGACTGCCAGAGTTTGACCCCTGGCTGTGGCTTTGAGCAAGTTATTAAACTCCTGGGTCTCCATTTCCTCAATTGTAAAATGGTTCATAACAGTGCCTACCTCACAAGTGGAAAATTAAATGAATTATTATGTGTAAGGCACCAAGGACAATTCCTGCACATAGTAAGCCCTGCCTATTATTACCCGCCTGCTCCCCTTCTGGTGCTAAATGTGGTTCGGTTATCACCACTAGCCCGTCTCTGGCCCTTTCCAGTGGAGGAGACTACGTGCTTTGCTCTCTGCCTTCTTACTCCAGCTCCAGGATTGCAGACAGGCCTCTGCTCAGCGTTTATGTATCTTCTATCCCTCCGAGTATCCACAGTCCTCAGGCAGGCTTCCTGGATAGTGCTTCATAAGCTGTGAGTCCCAGCCATCTACACTAACACCGCAGGTCTCGGGGCCCTGCAGTGAGTGTACCCTGACTACCACATGAACACGGAATCTCAGCAGAGAGAATTATCCGGGATCAGGTGACTCTAGTTGATGGGAGTGATTCTCTGGTGCCACCTGGGCTGACCTCTGGAGGGCCCGTACTTCATTTCTGATGTTCTGCAGAGCCTGCAAGGACTTAAGGAAGTTATGGTTAGAATCCCCTAGCTTTTCCCTTGGTTAATCGAGGCACAAGGGGTATGGGTCTTATAGGGAGCCCATTTCTTCAGGTACGGGGTACATCTTACTTTAAAGAGGGCAAAAGGGAGTAACTCAACCCAGTTTTCGCCAGTCTCCTCTCTTAGCTTTATTATGGTTTCTTTCAGAGTCCTATTTATCCTTTCTACCTGCCCTGAACTTTGGGGTCTATAGATGCAATGTAACTTCTAATTAATTCCCAATTTGGTAGCCAATTCCTGGGATATTCTGGACACAAAAGCGGGTCCATTGTCAGACCCTAAGGCTAGAGGGATACCATACCTTGGTTCGATTTCTCTCAATAAAATTTTGCAAACTGTGGAGGCAGCTTCTCCTCACGTGGGGAATGCTTCTACCCACCCTGAGAAGGTATCTACTAAAACTAAAAGGTACTTATATCCTAATTTTCCAGAAGTCATCTCTGTAAAATCTACCTCCTATTCTCCTGGGGCTTTCCCTGATACCTCACGAAGAGTGGTAGCTTCCTGTTTTGCGCATTCACCCTGACACAAGTACTGCATCTAGAAACAGAATGAACAGTTTCCCTAATTATTCCTTGAGGAAAGTAGAGCCTAGAATCAGGGAGCTCTATCCATCCTTGTTGGTTTTTCTTTCCTTGCAATTGTTCTCCTATTCGTTCCTCCTCAGGGGTATATTTAGGATCCGGAGGCAGGGCTGGCTTAGGCAGTAATGGCAATAGATTCTCTTGCGGTCCAACAGCTGCTTCTCTTGCCGCTGAGTCTGCAAAATTGTTTCCCTGTACGACTGGAGAATCGCCTTTTCAGTGTCCCTTGCAATGAATGATAGCAACTTTGGTGGGTAGCCAAATAGCCTCTAAGAGAGCAAGAATTTCCCTATGATTCTTAATGTCTTTTCCTCCTGCTATTAGGAGGCCTCTTTCCTTGTATATGGCGCCATGGACATGGGCTGTTGCAAATGTGTAACGGCTATCAGTATAGATGTTAACCATTTTGTCCTTAGCTATCTGAAGGGCTCTAGTCAGTCCAATTAGCTCTGCCCTTTGTGCAGAGCTTCCTGCGGGTAATGCTTTCTGCCACAGGACCTTATTTTTAGTGGTCACTGCTGCTCCTGCATATCGCTGCCCATCCTTGATAAAATTGCTCCCGTCAATAAAGAGGGTTAAGTCCACCTTCTCATAAGCTACGTCCCTCAGGTCTGGGCGTGATCCAGTCAGTGTCAAGGATTTGCTGACAGTCATGCACCACGGTTGAATCTGGTATGGGCAGCAGGGTAGCAGGGTTCAAGGCCTCTGTCTTAAGGAACCGAACAGCCGGCGGGGTCAACAAATGAGCTTGATACTGCGTCAGCTGCGCATTGGACAGTCATCTGTCAGGAGGCGCCCGTAACATTTGCTTCACACAATGTTCTCTAATTGTCTGTTCTCTAATTGTCTGGAGATCCTGTCCCAAAGTTAGTTTACTAGCTTCTCTGGCTAGTATTGAGGTTGCTGCAAGAGCCCTGAGGCATGTTGGCTACCCTGACTCTACAGGGTCAAGTCTTTTGGACAGATAAGCAATGGGCCTTTTCTATGGCCCTAGTTCTTGGCTCAGTACTCCCAGCACTATTCCCCTCTTTTCTGCTACAAATAGCTGAAAAGGCTTAGTCAGGTCTGGCAGGGCTAGCGTGGGGCCGTCACCAAGGCTTCCTTAAGCGCTTGGAATGCTTGTTTCTCCTTGTCTGTCCACACAAACTGTTCTTCTTTGCCTCTAGTCAGTTTATGCAGGGGTCTGGCCAACTTTACAAATCCTAATATTCACAACCGACAGTACCACACAGCACCAAAGAACTCCCGGACTTGCCTCTTACTGGTTGGCTCGGGAATCTGTAAAACCGTCTGAATTCGCTGATTAGACAATGTCTTTTGTCCTCCCTGTAAGTTATAACCCAAGTAACTCACAGTTTGCGTCACAATCTGGGCCTTCTTGGCAGAGACTCGATATCCTATTTTCCCGAGGTTCCGCAGGAAGTCCAAAGTAGTTTCTGCACACTCCTGTTCATTCTGCGCAGCTAAGAGGATATCACCTACATACTGGAGCAGTACAACTGACAGGTGCGAGGTGTGGAAGGCCTGCAAATCTTTACCAAGAGCTTCATTAAAAATGGTGGGGAGGCCTGACCTGTGGTGGCGCAGTGGATAAAGCGTCGACCTGGGAACACTGAGGTTGCCAGTTTAAAACCCTGCACTGGTCTGGTCAAGGCACATATGGGAGTTGATGCTTCCAGCTCCTCCCCCCTTTCTCTCTTTCTCTCTCTCTCACTCTGTGTCTCTTCTCTAAAATGAATAAAGTAAAAAAAGAAAAATTAAAAAAGAAATGGTGGGGGAGTTTTTTGTTTTTTTTCATCCCTGTGGCAGTCGTGTCCATGTGAACTGCCCTACCAGTCCATTCTCAGGGTCATTCCACTCAAAGGCAAATATTTCCTGGCTCTGAGGTACCAGGGAAATACAAAAGAAGGCATCTTTCAAGTCCAAGACCGAGTAATAGGTATGGGTCGGGGGCTTCTGTGCAGCAATTAGAATCTTAGCAACCTCCTTTGTCTTTTCAATCTCTGGATCGTCCCTATTAATGAACACTTTCTGGACTATCTCTAATAATTTACTCCTGTTTTCCATTTCAAACCCTTCGATCTTTTGAAGTTTTCTCCTTATATCTGAAGCTGCCTGGGTTACAAAAGCTATATTCAGTAGCCTCCTGTTCTTTTCCGCCCCTGGATCTAACGGGGTGTATACCCCATAGGCTTCTATAAGCCTCTCTAAGAAGGCTGATGGGGATTCTTCTCTCCCCTGGATAACCTCACTTTCCTTACTAAAGTTGGTTGGCTTCCTAGCTGCTGCCTTGAGTCCCCTTAACAGAGCCCAGCGATACTGGAGGAGCGTGTCCCTTTCCCCAGTGGTGTTAGGGTCCCAGGTAGGGGGCTTTGAAGGGAGTGTGTTCTCAACTTCCCTACTCCGCCTCCCCCCCCCCCCCCCGCCTCCCCTGCTCCCCCTCTTCCGTCACCTAAAACAGCCTTAGCTGCTTCTCTCATTATTCTATCCCTCTCTCCGGAAGTGAAAAGGGTTTGCAAGACTTGCTGGCAATCATCCCACGTTGGCTGGTGGGTCCTAAAGATGGTTTCGAGGAGGGATATTAATCCCTGCGGTTTCTCAGAAAATGGAGGATTCTGATGCTTCTAATTATACAAATCGCTGGTGGAAAAAGGCACATAGATGAGGCGAGGAGGTGCTTGTGTTGCATTCGCCGGTCCAAGAACAGACGTCGGAGACTTTCCGGACTTAAGATGTTACTTTATTGGCCAAGTTTAACCTGCGCAGGGGCGAACTCTCTAGGTGTTAGGGAACACCTTACCCCCCAGAGGGGCTGCAAATGAGAGTCGTGCCTGCTGCTTACAGACTTATGGTTTATATAGTGGCAGCAAGCAAGCAGTTTACAGAAGCTGACGTGGCAGTTAGCGGTTGGGCAAGGCTGAACAAGCTTCACAAAGAAGTAACGGGGAGGAGATAGTGGTTATCTGTGTTAGCCACAGCAGGGCGGGTTCAAATTCAAACGGTTACCTTTCAAAAATTCAATGCACAAACAGTTCACAGTTCCTCTTATGTTAGATTCATTGTTAGGACACTATGAACTTTGTTTTACTTTAGGCTATCTTTCTGGCAACATTCCTATGGCTCTACATTCCCCCATTTCTTTTGGTCATAAATCAAACCCTTGATTCTTCATCAGTGGGAAGAAGGATATAGGGTTGGAACAATACTATCAGTTTCAGTTTTTACTCTTAAATAAAAATTTAACTTTTAAAAATATATGAATGTATGCTTCTACATTATACATTTTATGTATTGTTTTTACAGTAAAAACAGAGTCTGTCTAATCCAGTCTTAGGATATTCTTTTTGGACAAAGGGTTCTGGCATGGGGTCAGGAGACAGCCTAACTCATCTTAACCTGCTGTGCTATTGAAAACATGCACACTGTGTAGGCTTTTTTTTTTTTTTTGGTTTAACACAGATATGTTTATTTTCACTTGTGTTTCCATCCAATGCAGGTCAGATGGCTCTTCTGTGCAACTCTCTTCCACGCTATGACTTCTTTCATCTGATAATGACTCCATACTCAACATGTGGCCTCCACAAATGCTGTGACATGGAAATAGAGGGAGTATGGAGATTCGTCCAAGGATTCCCATGGCCAGTCATGGAATAACATCTGCTCACCTTGTATTGCCTAGAATTCAGGCAGGTGACCTCCAGCTAACGTAATTGTTCTCCGGGCCCTGTGTAGGCTTTTAATTTGCTCTGACAATCTAGGTCCAAGAATTGTTCTTGTTCATTTGCTTTTACTAACTTTAACTAGAAATCTTCCAGACAGTTCTAACTTTTTCCTGACTGTGCCCTATCTGTGCAGCAGCCTTCTGAAGACATTCACCTGGGATCTGGTATAGACCAGCAGTTACGAGCATGTGTGCTTGGGCCAGACTGCCAGAGTTTGACCCCTGGCTTTAACCCCTATTCTGTGGCTTTGAGCAAGTTATTAAACTCCTGGGTCTCTATTTCCTCAATTGTAAAATGGTTCATAACAGTGCCTACCTCACAAGTGGAAAATTAAATGAATTACTATGTGTAAGGCACCAAGGACAATTCCTGCACATAGTAAGCCCTACCTATTATTACCCGCCTGCTTTCCTTCTGGTGCTAAATGTGGTTCTGATATCACCACCAGCCCGTCTCTGGCCCTCTCCAGTGGAGGAGACTACGTGCTTTGCTCTCTGCCTTCTTACTCCAGCGTCAGGATTGCAGACAGGCCTCTGCTCAGCGTTTGTGTATCTTCTATTCCTCCGAGTCTCCACAGTCCTCAGGCAGGCTTCCTGGATAGTGCTTCATAAGCTGTGAGTCCCAGCCATCTACACTAACACCGCAGGTCTCGGGGCCCTGCAGTGAGTGTACCCTGACTACCACATGAACACGGAATCTCAGCAGAGGGAATTATCCGGGATCAGGTGACTCTAGTTGATGGGAGTGATTCTCTGGTGCCACCTGGGCTGACCTCTGGAGGGCCCGTACTTCATTTCTGATGTTCTGCAGAGCCTGCAAGGACTTAAGGAAGTTATGGTTAGAATCCCCTAGCTTTTCCCTTGGTTAATCGAGGCACAAGGGGTATGGGTCTTATAGGGAGCCCATTTCTTCAGGTACGGGGTACATCTTACATCAAAGAGGGCAAAAGGGAGTAACTCAACCCAGTTTTCACCAGTCTCCTCTCTTAGCTTTATTATGGTTTCTTTCAGAGTACTATTTATCCTTTCTACCTGCCCTGAACTTTGGGGTCTATAAATGCAATGTAACTTCTAATAATTTCCAATTTGGTAGCCAATTCCTGGGATATTCTGGACACAAAAGCGGGTCCATTGTCAGACCCTAAGGCTAGAGGGATGCCATACCTTGGTTCGATTTCTCTCAATAAAATTTTGCAAACTGTGGAGGTAGCTTCTCCTCGCATGAGGAATGCTTCTACCTACCTTGAGAAGGTATCTACTATAACTAAAAGGTACTTATATCCTAATTTTCCAGAGGTCATCTCTGTAAAATCTACCTCCTATAATTCTCCTGGGGCTTTCCCTGATACCTCACGAAGAGTGGTAGCTTCCTGTTTTGCGCATTCACCCTGACACAAGTACTGCATCTAGAAACAGTAGAATGAACAATTTCCCTAATTATTCCTTTTTATTTTATTCATTTTAGAGAGGAGACACAGAGTGTGAGAGAGGGAGAAAGAGAGAAAGAGGGGAGGAGCTGGAAGCATCAACTCCCATATGTGTCTTGACCTGACCAGTGCAGGGTTTTGAACTGGCGACCTCTGTGTTCCCAGGTCGACGCTTTTATCCACTGCGCCACCACAGGTCAGGCCCTAATTATTCCTTGAGGGAGGTAGAGCCTAGAATTAGGGAGTTCTATTTATCCTTGTTGGTTTTTCTTTCCTTGCAATTGTTCTCCTATTCGTTCCACCTCAGGGGTATATTTAGGATCTGGAGGCAGGGCTGGCTTAGGCAGTAATGGCAATAGATTCTCTTGCGGTCCAACAGCTGCTTCTCTTGCCGCTGTGTCTGCGAAATTGTTTCCCTGTACGACAGGAGAATCTTCTTTTCGGTGTCCTTTGCAATGAATGATAGCAACTTTGGTGGGTAGCCAAATAGCCTCTAAGAGAGCAAGAATTTCCCTACGATTCTTTTTTTTTTTTTTTTAAGATTTTTTATTTATTTATTTTTACAGAGACAGAGAGTTAGAGAGTGGGATAGATAGGGACAGACAGACAGGAACAGAGAGAGGTGAGAAGCATCAATCATCAGTTTTTTGTTGCGACACCATAGTTGTTCATTGATTGCTTTCTCACATGTGCCTTGACCACGGGCCTTCAGCAGACCGAGCAACCCCTTGCTGGAGCCAGCAACCTTGGGTCCAAGCCCATGAGCTTTTGCTCAAAGCAGATGAGCCTACGCTCAAGCTGGTGACCTTGGGGTCTCGAACCTGGGTCCTTCTGCATCCCAGACCAACGCTCTATCCGCTGCGCCACCACCTGGTCAGGCTTCCCTACGATTCTTAATGTCTTTTCCTCCTGCTGTTAGGAGGCCTCTTTCCTTGTATATGGCGCCATGGACATGGGCTGTTGCAAATGTGTAACGGCTATCAGTATAGATGTTAACCATTTTGTCCTTAGCTATCTGAAGGGCTCTCTAGTCAGTCCAGTTAGCTCTGCCCTTTGTGCAGAGCTTCCTGCGGGTAATGCTTTCTGCCACAGGACCTTATTTCTAGTAGTCACTGCTGCTTCTGCATATCGCTGCCCATCCTTGATAAAAGTGCTCCCGTCAATAAAGAGGGTTAAGTCCACCTTCTCATAAGCTACGTCCCTCAGGTTTGGGCGTGATCCAGTCAGTGTCAAGGATTTGCTGACAGTCATGCACCACGGTTGAATCTGGTATGGGCAGCAGGGTAGCAGGGTTCAAGGCCTCTGTCTTAAGGAACCGAACAGCCGGCGGGGTCAACAAATGAGCTTGATACTGCGTCAGCTGCGCATTGGACAGTCATCTGTCAGGAGGCGCCCATAACATTTGCTTCACACAATGTTCTCTAATTGTCTGTTCTCTAATTGTCTGGAGATCCTGTCCCAAAGTTAGTTTACTAGCTTCTCTGGCTAGTATTGAGGTTGCTGCAAGAGCCCTGAGGCATGTTGGCTACCCTGACTCTACAGGGTCAAGTCTTTTGGACAGATAAGCAATGGGCCTTTTCTATGGCCCTAGTTCTTGGCTCAGTACTCCCAGCACTATTCCCCTCTTTTCTGCTACAAATAGCTGAAAAGGCTTAGTCAGGTCTGGCAGGGCTAGCGTGGGGCCGTCACCAAGGCTTCCTTAAGCGCTTGGAATGCTTGTTTCTCCTTGTCTGTCCACACAAACTGTTCTTCTTTGCCTCTAGTCAGTTTATGCAGGGGTCTGGCCAACTTTACAAATCCTAATATTCACAACCGACAGTACCACACAGCACCAAAGAACTCCCGGACTTGCCTCTTACTGGTTGGCTCGGGAATCTGTAAAACCGTCTGAATTCGCTGATTAGACAATGTCCTTTGTCCTCCCTGTAAGTTATAACCCAAGTAACTCACAGTTTGCGTCACAATCTGGGCCTTCTTGGCAGAGACTCGATATCCTATTTTCCCGAGGTCCCGCAGGAAGTCCAAAGTAGCTTCTGCACACACCTGTTCATTCTGCGCAGCTAAGAGGATATCATCTACATACTGGAGCAGTACAACCGACAGGTGCGAGGTGTGGAAGGCCTGCAAATCTTTACCAAGAGCTTCGTTAAAAATGGTGGGGGAGTTTTTTTTTTTTTTAATCCCTGTGGCAGTCGTGTCCATGTGAACTGCCCTACCAGTCCATTCTCAGGGTCATTCTACTACTCAAAGGCAAATATTTCCTGGCTCTAAGGTGCCAGGGGTATACAAAAGAAGGCTTCTTTCAAGTCCAAGACCGGGTAATAGGTATGGGTCGGGGGCTTCTGCGCAGCAATTAGAATCTTAGCCACCTCTTTTGCCTTTTCAATCTCCGGATCATCCCTATTAATGAACACTTTCTGGGCTATCTCTAATAATTTACTCCTATTTTCCCCTTCAAACCCTTCTATCTTTTGAAGTTCTCTCCTTATATCTGAAGCTGCCTGGGTTACAAAAGCTATATTCATTAGTCTCCTGTTCTTATAGGTTTCTATAAGCCTCTCTAAGAAGGCTGACAGGGATTCTTCTCTCCCCTGGACAACCTCACTTACCTTACTAAAGTTAATTGGCTTCCTAGCTGCTGCCTTGCGTCCCCTTAACAGAACCCGGTGATACTGGAGGAGCGCGTCCCTTTCCCCAGTGGTGTTAGGGTCCCAGGTAGGGTGCTTTGAAGGCAGTATGTTCTCAACTTCCCTATTCCACCTCCCCACCCCCGTCACCTAAAACAGCCTTAGCTGCTTCTCTCATTATTTTAAGCCTCTCTCTGGAAGTGAAAAGAGTTTGCAAGACTTGCTGGCAATTATCCCACGTTGGCTGGTGGGTCCTAGAGATGGTTTCGAGCAGGGATATTTATTAATCCCTGCGGTTCCTCAGAAAATGGAGGATTCTGATGATTCTAATTATACATATCGCTGGTGGAAAAAGGCACATAGATGAGGAGAGGAGGTGCTCGTGGGCCAGCATCTGGTGCCCATGGCGCCTCCCTAAAAGGCAAAATGGCCGCGCCTGGGAGGCGAAATGGTGGCCCGACAGCTTCTCCTTTCAAACGTGAAGAAGGCTGCTAAGTCTGGCAGCGCAGCACAACAGTGTCACCCTACACTGTCCCAAACTGCTCGCGGAGTCAAAAGACACCAAGTATTTGTCAGAAAACACACTTCCCCAGGGCGTTTCTACAACACTCACAGCCTTCATCAGAAAAGTCAGGGGCTAAAAACCAGTTACGCTAATTTCCTAAGAATTGGAAGCGACTTCCCTAGATGCCGTTTGCTATTGGTCTATTCTAAAATTCACTTCCCAGCGTAAAATTTTTCCCTTACAAAAGGGGGAGGGGGAGCGGCAGTAGCCCCCCCCCCGTGTGGCTGCTGCCGCACGCGCAGGAATGTCCCTGTCCCCCCCAGCCCGCCGCCACCGCCAAGCCCCCAAATGTGGCATTCGTTGAAGTTGTTCCCTGGGAGCAGCTGGCTCTCCGTGGCGCTGCTCAGCAGCAGGCGAGGCCCCAGCAGCCACATGGCGCAGCCACCGCTCCCACTGCCCGGCGCCGTCGCTGCCCCTTCTCAGGTGTGGGGTGGGTCTGAGAGCCCATCTACGCCCTGCCGCGAGGAGTCTGGTTCCTCCTGCAGCCGGTAGGGTGGAGGGGAAATCACCGGGTCTAAGTGGTCCATCCGGGCACGGACTCCTGTTGTCCCATCCTAGATGATTCAGGAATAATGAGGAAGGGCAGGAGACAGGCGATGCACACAAACAGCACAAAGAATATACTTGCTTCTCTCACACTCCATTCTGTCATTCACACTCAGACAGAACGCAGTGCAGCGCGGCGCAAAAGGATTCCTAATGTGACCGGTCACGCCTAAGGTTAGCAAATCCAAATTTCAGAAAGCGGCGACCCGCTTCTGAAAGTCCTGGATAAATTATCGGCAGCGTCCCACCTATTACCTCAGGATTGTTTGCTCCGGAGCCCAGAAACCAAACCAAAAGAGGATCCTTGGTAAATACTCAGCTCGAGCCGTCCTTCCGTTCTCCGAACCAAAACTCCACAAAGGGAGATCCTGGACGAGCCCTCAAATGTTGCATTCGCCGGGCCAAGAACAGACGTCAGAGACTTTCCGGACTTAAGATGTTACTTTATTGGCCAAGTTTAACCTGCGCATGGGTGAACTCTCTAGGTATTCGGGAACACCGTACCCACCAGAGGGGCTGCAAATGAGAGTCGTGCCTGCTGCTTACAGACTTATGGTTTATATAGTGGCAGCAAGCAAGCAGTTTACAGAAGCTGACGTGGCAGTTAGCGGTTGGGCAGGGCTGAACAAGCTTCACAAAGAAGTAACAGGGAGGAGATAGCGGTTATCTGTGTCAGCCACAGCAGGGCGGGTTCAAATTCAAACGGTTATCTTTCAAAAATTCAATGCACAAACAGTTCACAGTTCCTCTTATGTTAGATTCATTGTTAGTTAGGACACTATGAACTTTGTTTTACTTTAGGCTATTGTAAAGCCAGTAGTCAAGGCCACCATCACAGCAGCCTGACCCGTGCAGGCTCACATTAGATTCAAACAGTCGGTAATGAAACAACGGAGCCAAGAATTGGTGAGCCATCAGCTTTAATTCTAGCTTGCACTCGGTGGGCAAGCAAAAACACACACTGGGCTCCAAAACCCACACATTCAGTGCTCACAAAGCTACTGACGTATCCGAGTTTCCTAGAATCAAAGGTTTCTAGCTCACCAGACTTATTCACCTCTGTTTCCCATCTCCCAAACTCTTAAACTGGCTTCTTCCTCAGCACTCTGCCATCTTGGCTACTTCTCCTCCACATGGCCTTAATCTGCTCTCCTCTCTAATACCTCAGGAACCAAGAACCAAGAGAGAGAAAGATCAAGCTACTGGTCTCTCCCACTTTATACCGTAGAATCAAAACCTTTAATCCAATTATACAAACAAGGAAGTCTCTGTATAATGGGATTCCTCAGGGAGTGCACCACCCTACATCATCCAATCAGTCAAGGGTGTGGGGAAGAGCTTACTCTTAAACTAAGCCTTAGGCTATAATGACCCGGCCTGCCAACAGCCTGTCCCAGAACACACATTAATATCAACGAACTTCCATGTGGGCAGCGCCATCTTTAACAAAGTGAGCATAATATATTTTATCTGCCCAACAGCTATCTTTCTGGCAACATTCCTATGGCTCTACAGGTCCAAGTTGGTGAGCTTTTGCTCAAGCCAGATGGGCTCGTGCTCAAGCTGGCGAGCTTGGGGTCTTGAACCTGGGTCCTTCGCATCCCAGTCTGACGCTCTATCCACTGTGCCAACACCTGATCAGGCCTTCCTGGAATCTTGAGTGTAAAATACCTCTAGGCTAGTGAGGGAAGAGGAACCCTGAAAGATTTGTAAACATCTATGATTGTGTTACCTTGAAAGTCTTAATGTTTCTGTGTAGCCCCTAAACCAGGAGTGCTTAATACTTCGATCGCGATCTACTGGTCGATCGCGAAGGAAGTGTGGGTAGATCGTATGACATTAAAAAGACATTTGTCTTTTGATTGGCATACAGGGTAACCAATCTGACATCTGAACTTTTGACAACCTATGCATGCGCGTTAAACTCAGCTAAGTTGTTCAGTTACATTGCTGCATAGTTAGCCTTCAATTTATTTAAACTAAATACAACAAAGGGTATAAAAATGAGTGCCGTAGCTGGTCCGAGTAAGAAGCCCAAAACCTACCACTTTCATACAGAATGGGACGGATTATTTTCACTATGCAATATTCTAAGTGCTTTTGCCTCATCTGTCTGTGTGCCATTGCTATTCCAAAGAAGGGAAGTGTGGAGCGGCTTTTTCGGACTGTTCATAAAAACTATGACATTGACTTTCGGCCGAAAAGAGAGCTGAGAAGGAGAAAGGTGAAAGAAGAATACACAATATTGAATGGTAATAATAGTAACTTACATAATGATAATATAGAAGAAATAAACTTATGTTTTGCATTTTTATTGTAGGTAGATCATTTTGACTTGGTCATCTTATAAGTAGCTCGCAAGCTGAAAAAGTGTGGGCACCCCTGCCCTAAACAAATGTTGCCAGCTAGTACTGTGATATCACGCTCTCCCCCACCCATGTGTGATCAATGGTATATAAACAGCCCCTGAACTATTTTTGGGACTGCATGATTTGGGTCTGCTGCCCCGTATCAGCCATATGCGGTCAGCATATTTAATAAAATCTTCTCCTTTAGCCTGACCTGTGGTGGCGCAGTGGGTAAAGCACCAACCTGGAATGCTGAGGTTGCAGGTTCAAAGCCCCGGGCTTACCTGGTCAATGCACATATGGGAGTTGATGCTTCTTGCTCCTTCCCACCTTATCTCTCTCTCTCTCTCTCCCCCTTTCTCTAAAACAAATGAATAAAATTTTTAAAAAATGTTAAAAAAAATCTTCTCCTTTAATAAAACTCTTCAAAATTCATCTGGACTGGGTGTCTCTACGTGAACTCAATGAAGTGAGGTACAGTGCCTTTCAGAATCTGGGGTGCAGTACTTTATAATAACTGTATCCTGAGAAAGGAGACCATGGGAAGAACGTGCTCCACAGATGCATGCCTCTTCCTGCCTCTCCCCGCACCCCTCTGCACCTATGTGATAGAGGATGTGATCTTGAGGGGACTTCTCCACCCAGGCTGGGTTCCCAGGGCAGGGGAAGGACCACTGGGAGACGACGACTCCATGAGATGCAGGGCCTTGCAAAGGACCCTGCCTTGTTCTCTAGCAGGACCCTCAGCCAAGCTCAGTGGGGCCTGGCTATACCAATGTGGAGGGGAAAGGGGTGCTGAATGTTGGGGACTTGTCCTCACTCTTGGTCTCCCACAGAGGAGTGGCTCATTGATCAGTGAGGTTGGGAGAGGCTGGTAAATCTGTTCTACCTGGCCCCCTACTGGACAGTCTCAATTTCAGACCTTCCTGTCCACTCTCCCAGCCTAACTCCTCCACCCACAGGCAGGTGTGAGATGGCCTTCTGGTCTCTCCCTAGAGGTGGGGAGAGCGACAGCCTGCCCCTGCCGGCCCTGCTGGGGGTCCCACAGGCACCAATTCTGTCAGTGCTGAAGTCTGACAGGGGGAAGAATGAGGAAGCTGTGTCTGTGAACCCAGGCACGGGTCCTGTTCCAATCCAGTTCACCAGGAAGAAGCTGTTCCTTCCCTTCCCATCTGTCTGACTTTCCACGGACACTTACCAGCCCTTCAGACCTCAAACATTAGTAGAAGCAAAAGGGCAGGCTGCTGGTACCAGGTTGGGGGACTGGGGCTACAGAGGCCATGGGAATGGGCTGGGGGATTGTCTTGAAGCTCCACAGCCCACTGGGAGGGACACTGGCCTTCAGTGCCTCCTGTACTCTGAGCCAGAGGTCACCCTCATATCTGCAGAGAGACTTTCTACCATCCCAACCCCTTGTCCAGAGTCTGGCACTGGGCTGAGTGACATGAACAGTGAATAAGGGGTCACAGGGAAGGTGAGAAGGCTGAAGGGTTGAAGGGTGGGAGGAGTGGAATGAGGAGAACATGAAGGAGGCCTGATGGCCCGCTATGGGCACCATCCCCTGGCACATGTGCTTTACTGGGGGCATAGACGCACCCTGTGCTGGCTGGGTCAAATAGTCGGTCTCAGGGGTTCGGAGAAGCCTCTGCTGCGGAGGTAAAGACACACTTGTGTAAAGTCCTGATGACACGCCCCGCTTGGCCATCACTTGCTGCAGAGGATCATGTTACATTGCTTGGCCAACCAGTGCTGTGGGGAATTTAGTAAGCGCAATAGTCAACGGCTGTCGTAGTTGTATGTCGTGTGGTTTCTTTCTTAATATTTTTTTAATTAATTTATTTTTTCCAAGGACCGAGAGAGAGAGTCAGAGAGAGGGATAGATAGGGAAAGACAAGAACAAAGAGAGGTGAAAAGCATCAATCACTAGTTTCTCATTGCTCTTGCGACACCATAGTTGTTCATTGATTGCTTTCTCACATGTGCCTTGACCGTGAGCCTTCAGCAGACCGAACAACCCCTTGCTGGACCCAGCAACCTTGGGTCCAAGCTGACGAGCTTTTGCTCAAGCCAGATGGGCCCGCGCTCAAGCTGGCGAGCTCGGGGTCTCGAACCTGGGTCTTCCGCATCCCAGTCCGATGCTCTATCCACTGCGCCACTGCCTGGTCAGGCTTTCTTAATATTTTAATCCATACTAAATATGTCGAGCAAAAAAAGAAAGTGGTCGGACGAATATGTACAACATGGATTCACATGTATCACGGAACGGGATGGGAGTCAGCATCCTATTTGCATGATATGCAATGTCAAGTTGAGCAACTCTAGTCTCACACCGGCAAAACTAAATTTGGAAAAAAAAATCATATTTTATTTATCACTAAAGAAGGGTTCAGTGAATGCGCATATGAAACTGGTGGGTTTGGTACCTCAGAAAAGGTTAAGAACCACTGGCCTAATTAGTAAAACCCCACCCTGATCTTAGCAGCTCCCATGGGCCTCTGGGCTAGGGACATCTCCAACCCAGAGAGAGGACTAGGCTGCTGACTTACCTTGGATAGCAGGGGGTTCTTTTCCCCCTCTTCCATCTCCACCAGGACAGGTGTGCTGGTCCCTGCCAGGCCTCTCTGTCTGGGACACAAGGGCTGGTGCTGTTGTGTCCCTGGCAACTCTGGGAGCTGTGAGCCCAGGGCCAGGTGAGCTGTGAGCCAAGATAACATAGTCACAATGGGGTCATGTGAGGAATCACATTTTAGGGCTTAGGACAGCCTCTGCTTGTCTGGATGGAGTCAGCCTTTCTCTTCTTTTTGTATTTTTCTGAAGTGAAAAGCAAGGAGGCAGAGAGACAGACTCCCGCATGCACCCAACCTGGGGCAAACCCACCATGGGGCGATGCTCTGCCCATCTGGGGTGTTGCTCCACTGCAATAGGAGCCATTCTAGTACCTGAGGCAGAGGCCGTGGAGCCATCCTCAGCGCATGAGCCAACTTTGCTCCAATGGAGCCTTGGCTATGGGAGAGGAAGAGATAGAGGGGGAAGGGGGAAGAAGCAGATGGGCGCTTCTCCTGTGTGCCCTGATGGGGAATTGTACCCAGGACATCCACACACCAGGCCAACGGTCTACCACTGAGCCAACCTGCCAGGCTGGCCTTTCTTTTTGGGCCCAGTTATTGGCTTCATTCTATGGGCGCCATGTAAGTGGGGCTGTTAGGGTGCTGGCCTCATGGCCTTCACTGTAGGGCTTCAGTGTGGGCCTCAGCCAGGCAGTTTCAGTGGCTACTCCTCCAGCCCCCCAGAGACACAGAGCCCTGTGACAGTGACAATCCCAAGTGACCCATGTGAAGCTAAATGCCAGTTTATTTCCTGTTTTACTCCTTGTAAAACTTAGACAATATCCATTGGCCAGATCCCATCCTTCCTAGTTACAAGGTACCTGGGATCTTCCACCCTCTGAGCTTCTACGGGGCAGGACTTTTTAAATATTTTTATTTTTTATTAATTCATTTTAGAGAAGAGAGAGAGAGAGAGAGAGAGAGAGAGAGAGAGAGAGAGAGAAGGAGGGGAGGAGCAGGAAGCATCAACTCCCATATGTGCTTTGACCAGGCAAGCCCAGGGTTTTGAACCAGCAACCTCAGAATTTCAGGTCGATGTTTAATCCACTGTACCACCACAGGTCAGGCTGGGGCAGGACTTTATCATGGTCACCATTGTGTGCAGTGCCTAAAGAACACCAGGTATACAGCCACCATGCTCTTGAGGCTCTCTGACCCCATATCATCCAGTGGGAGGAAAGCGCAGATCAGACCCCCATCTGCCACCAATTCTGTGAGGCCGTGGGCCTGAGCTGGCCACACCTCCTTTGTCCCCTCTGTGGTATGTATGTCAAAGCTGTTGTTGGATTCCAGGGACCTGTTGAGGTCAGAGGGGTAAGGACAAAGGGTGAGTTCCTAGACTATGCCTGGTCCTCCCCATCATTCCCCATGCCCGCCATTTTTTGGCTACTTCTGCTTGACACTCAGGTTCCAGCCTCTTTTCACCTACCACTTTATAATAAGCAACAGGTGCTGCTATTGGCCCCCAAATGACCTAGCATGTGGGTGTCCCTGACCTTTGTCATCCCCTAGCAGGGCTCTGTTTTCTTTTTTTAATGTTTTATTTATTTTTACAGGGACAGAGAGAGAGTCAGAGGGAGGGACAGAGAGACAGGAACAGAGAGAGGTGAGAAGCATCAATCATCAGTTTTTTGTTGCGACACCATAGTTGTTCATTGATTGCTTTCTCACATGTGCCTTGACCACAGGTCTTCAGCAGACCGAGCCACCACTTGCTGGAGCCAGCGACCTTGGGTCCAAGCTGGTGAGCTCGGAGTCTCGAACCTGGGTCTTCCGCATCCCAGTCCAACACTCTATCCACTGCGCCGCCACCTGGTCAGGCAGGGCTCTGTTTTGTTTCTGCTCTATCCCCAGCATGGGAGCCATGCTACCCAGAAAGTACACAATAAGTATTTGGTGATGGAATGAACAAGTCAAGTTCAAATAACTGCTGTGACTGAGGTGATAGAACAGAATGTGTCCCAAATATTGACACTGTTTGCATCCCAAACAGTAACAACAAAATCAAGTGGGGATTGGAGGAAATAAGAGTAAACAATTTCCTAACTTTTTCCAGCACAGGAGTTAAATATATTCCATCTGAAATTGAACCACAGGGGTCAAAAAAACCCATAGATTTTAGCCTCTTGGATGTTTTATAACTTTTTTACAATCGTAGGCAAGGTCAGCTACAAAATTTGCAGGGCCCAGTGCAAAATAAAAATGTGGAGCTCCTGGTTCAAAGTTATTAACAACTTTAAGACAGCGTCAGCAGAACATTGAACGGAGCATGAGGCCTTTGAGCATTAGAGGTGAGTTGGCAAGCTGGCCTTGTTGGCACATCATAGGACAGGATATCTCTGTGGCAAAGAAATGTTTATCGAAAATGCAGTTTATGTTCAAGTGTCTTCCTTAAGTTAGATTCAGGGAAAGTAACATTATTATTATTATTATTATTATTTTAATAACATGGAGGCACAATGTCACTTTCCTGAAATCATTTCTCTATTTCTGTGTGATGAGCGAGGTGTTTGCAATGCCATTTTCCTCAATAACAACCCATCAATGGTTATTTCTGCTTCTCTTTAGACTTTTCTCTATTCCTTGGGTTTCTAATAAGGAGCATATGTCATTAAGGAGCATAAAGTCTTTTTTTGATTAAAAGTATTTTAAAACATAAAACATTTTCAACTACAGGTGACATTCAATATTACTTTATACTAGTTTCAGGTGTACACAAAGCCGCCTACCCAGGAGTTTCAGACGGTGAAGGGGCGCGGCGCGGCGGAGCCGGGAGCAGAGGCTGGCGCATCGACGCAGTGTGCACGTTAGGCCGTGGCGCGGCCGGAACCTGGTTTCGGGGCTGCGCGGCCTGCGGAGTGCGTTGGGCGGGGCACCGGATGTCGCGGCTGTGGCTGTCGGGCGGCGAAGCTGCAGAGGCTGTGGCGGCGGCAGGCTGGGGTCGGGGCTGAGGCCGGGGCCGGCGCCAGGGCCGGGGTTGGGGCTGCGAGGCCCGCGGGGCGGCAAGCGGTGGCGGCCCGGGGCTCGAGCCTGGAGGCGGGAGTGGCCGCCATGGCCGAGAGCATCGTGAGTGAGGCGGCGGGCGGGAACGGGCGCCGGGATGAGGCAGCAGATTTGCCGGCGCGGCCTGTAGGGGCCCCCGCGGCCCCCCTGCCTTCCGCTCTGGGCTGGCTGTGGAGCTGGGCTTCCGACCCTCCGCAGCTCCTCTCGGTTCCCGAGCGTAGCTCTCACCCGCGGGCCGGAGAAGGCGGCGGGGCTGGCCTAGCGGCCGTGCCTCCCTACCCGTCTCCCCGCGGCCGGGCTGGCCGGGCGTCCCTGGCGGGCTGCGTCCTCTCCTCCCGCATGTCGCTCAGTCCTGCCCCGCACCCGCACCTGTCGGGGTCCTGTCACGACTCGCGAATGCCGGGCGCCACCTCCCCGCGGACACCTTGCAGGCCCGTCCGTGGGGAGGACGCTGAGCTGAGCCAGAGCAGACGGGAGCCTGGCCGTCTCGTTCCTGGTGGCAGCGAGCGGTTGACAGCTTCCTGCCTGTGCAGGAGCAGTACAGAAGTTGTTGATTTCCTGAAATTAGGACTCGACACACTCCTCTTTTACCTCTTAACAGGGAGAACAACCTCTAAAAATCAGAAAGCGTTAAATTAACTCGTGGAAAAGTGCGCTTCCAAAGTCAACGTGTCAGGAAACAGAATCAACAGACCAGTTGGACAGAAGAATTTTGGTTGCCATTAAAGACTTTGGGATTCCCCAGGGCAGCCAAGCATCACTGGGTGGAAAGTAGCAGTCAGGTGTTAGTGGTGCTGGGAAGTACTGGCAAACTTCCATAAAAGACAATCCTTTGTGGACAGTCACCCGCAGTGAGCCCTGAAACAAGGCTCACCGGCAGAGTTAAAGAAATGAAACCTAAGACCCTGGACTCAGCCTGCTGTCCAGAGCAGTCTTCCCACATATCTAGAGTCTGTAGGAAGCTCAGGCCCTGAGTTGAAGGCACCCCTGCAGTGACTCCTGACTCAGCTCTCCAGCCTGGAGGTGGCCCAAGAGAAACTTGACTCCTTTGAAAATGAGATTCACTAATCATTGGTGACTTCTAGAAATAAGTTCAGAGGTAGCATTCAAATCTGGTTTCATACTTCCAGATTTGAATGCTTTTAATTGAAGTCATCCCCAGACGGGAGTTTCCAATGAAGCCATTTTTCTGCTGATGTGCATTAAGGGGAGCCTGCCCTCTACGGCATGGATCCCTTGTCTAGTTTCTCAGATGGTGTGGCATGGAATCTAATCCTTCTGAAATTGATTCAAAAGTTGTTTGTTTGAGTTTAGAAAGAGGTATTCTAAAAATTTCTGTGGGTATAACTAATTTTCATCTTACCAAGAAGTTTTCTGAGTGCATTTTCTTACAAATAGGGACACCTGAGTTATCAAGAGGCTGTGTATTCATGTCAGGTCTGTCCCCTGTGTATTTTATTTTGTAGCCCATGTTAGACGCCAAGCCACAGTTTCCCTCAGTAAAGGTTCAAAGTGGCTTGCCTCGGCACCCAGACCACCACGCCCTGTTGTGGCCAGTCAGGTAGAATGACTTAAGCTTCACAACTGTCCCTGAACTGTGTCAACTTGACCTCTGGCTCCGAACAGAGTGGAGTGTCAGGCTCTTGTTCTCAAGTGAGCAGTTGAAGGAGTGGTCACAGAATCTCTTAGAGAGAAACAGCTTTCTCTCTCAACAAATCTCAGTGCTGGGGATGTTTCAGAAGCAAATACATAATGCCCAGAGTGTTTTTTAGGTGTTGGATCAGAGTAGAGAGAACTAGAAATCGAAAGCCAGAAGCCTGTGTATCTGCACTCCACACGGATGTGGGAGAGATAGTTAGGTGTAGCTAAAGAGCAAACAAAATATTTTATGCTCTTAACAGTTGGGATGTCATAAGATTATTCAAAACAAAATCTTAAAAAGAGAACAATATGAGGGCAAAGCCTTTTTCAGTCAAGTGAAAATATTAAAAAATGAGAAAGACAGTCAAGCTACTTTCGGAAAGTCTGGATTATTCTTCATTTGTTTGATAAATGCAGATAGTAGATGGAAAGCCATTGTAACATTTTGTCATGTGTCAGTGAAAAACTTTTATTTTTTAAAGACAATGACTTTGATTTTTTTTTTTTTTATCTGTATAGTGTTGTTTCAGACACAGTGCACAATGCAGAGATTGTTGAGAGGGAAGAATACCACATGAGTGCTTTCTGGCATATTTCTATCTGTGCATCCTACCCTTCCCAGATAATTGGAGCATCACCTGTCTGGGCGGCAAGACATGCCTTCTCCTGCCTCTCGTACAGTTGGCTAAGCGTAATAACTCACCTTCAGGAGGGCTTTGATCAGCATAAAGTCACATCTTGGAAAGTGGTGCTCTTTGTCCACTAGTCTTCCAGGCCTGTTGGCTGTTTTACATTTTCTTAAAACCCTGCCAAGTAATACCGTGGTATTAAACACATTTAATTTAATCTTTTTACTAAAAGTAAATGACAAATTAAAAGATTTCCTGTGATTCTTTTATTATTATTTTTAAATGTTTATTTTATTGATTTTAGAGTGAGAGGAGAGAGAGAGAGAGACAGACAGAGACGACAGGAACATTGTTCTGTTCCTGTATGTGCCCTGACCAGGAATCGAACTGACAACCTCAGTGCTTTAGCATGGTGCTCCAGCCAGCTGAGCTATACAGTCAGAGCTCCTGTGATTCTTTTAAATCAGCCTAATGTCTGTATATAGATCCTGGAACAAAGTTTGATCTTTTTTTTTTTTTTTTTTTTAATTTTTTTTTTTTTTATTCATTTTAGAGAGGAGACACAGAGTGAGAGAGGGAGAGAGAGAGAGAAAGAGAGAAAGGGGGGAGGAGCTGGAAGCTCAACTCCCATATGTGCCTTGACCAGACCAGTGCAGGGTTTTGAACTGGCGACCTCAGTGTTCCCAGGTCGACGCTTTATCCACTGCGCCACCACAGGTCAGGCCTGATCTTTTTTTGAAGAACCCAGTCATTCGTGATTCATGGTAGGTTGCCCCCCCCTTTTAATTTGAAGAGAAAAAGTCAGTGTTTCAGATATACTCTTTATACATGATGGTTAAACATTGAAGTTGTGTTTTTCCGATTGAAACAATAAGAGTGGAGAGTCAAGGCAGCGCTCTCAGTGTGTCCTGTAAGTGGCAGACCCTGCACCTCCCCTGTGCTTCCTTTTTTTTTTTACAGGGACAGAGAGAGGGATAGATAGGGACAGACAGACAGGAACGGAGAGATTTGAGAAGCATCAATCATTAGTATTTTTTTTTTTACTTTTTTTTTTTCTTTTTATTCATTTTAGAGAGGAACACAGAGTGAGAAAGAGAGAGAAAGGGGGGAGGAGCTGGAAGCTCAACTCCCATATGTGCCTTGACCAGGCCAGTGCAGGGTTTTGAACTGGTGACCTCAGTGTTCCCAGGTCGACGCTTTATCCACTGCGCCACCACAGGTCAGGCGAATCATTAGTTTTTCATTGCGTTGCGACACCATAGTTGTTCATTGATTGCTTTCTCACATGTGCCTTGACCGTGGGCCTTCAGCAGACCGAGCAACCCTTTGCTGGAGTCAGCGACCTTGGATCCAAGCTAATGGGCTTTTGCTCAAGCCAGATGGGCCCGCGCTCAAGCTGGCGAGCTCGAGGTCTCGAACCTGGGTCTTCCACATCCCAGTCCGACGCTCTATCCACTGCGCCACCGCCCGGTCAGGCTGTGCTTCCTTTTCAAGAAGTGTGGGTGGGCATTGTAGGGGTCGGGTGGGCTTGGGGGACTACATGCGACAGTCTCAGTGATAGAGCTGGACCTTCCTAGTCTATAGTAACTGTCTTGTTTGATTTACAACAGATAATCCGTGTCCAGTCCCCAGATGGGGTGAAGCGGATCACAGCAACAAAAAGAGAGACAGCTGCAATGTTTCTGAAAAAGGTACCGTGGCTTTGGGTATTGACCTTTCTGGATCTCCATTCTCCACTGTAACTCCCTTCCTGTTATTTACTTTTCTCTTTTCCTCATTTCCTGGTCCTACCCACGCCTGGGTTGTCTGTTATGTGCTTTATCCTGTCATGATTGGTTGGAGTGATACAGGGTCAGATTGTCATAGCTGGTCACAACGTACAATTGTAGGACCAAGGTCCTAAAGAAAGTGCAAAAGTATTTCACTGGGGTAATATTTATGAGAGGGAAAAACTTGACTTGTTTATAAAAGGGAAATTGTTAAAAACGTGTAGAATAATCCTACTTTGTTGTTAAGAGGTGACAGCTATGTAGATCTGTTTAGCACAGAATGTGATGAGAAGGAGCACAGCCAGACTTCAGAGTCAGCCTGGGAGGAGAGGCCTGGCCTGTAGGAAGGAGAGAGCAATGAACTAACTATGCCTCATGGGCTGGCCGCCTGTTGGGTTTTTTTTGTTTGTATATGAAATTGTATTGGGACACAGCCACTCTCACTGGCTTATATATAATGCTGCTTTTGAGATCTAACAACCAAGTTGATTAGTTGTGACAGAGAACGTGACCTGCAAAGCCAAAATATTTACTGTCTGGCCTGTTACAGAATGTTTTTGCCAACCTCTACTTATACATTTAATGTTATTTGAATTTGTTGCAAGCAGGTGAAACCTTTGTAATGACAAAAAATTAATGTTTTTCATAAGCAAAAAAATTGTAGGGTCATAGACTGTTAGAGGAAATCTTAGGTTTCTTATACTCTGATCTTTTTTTTTTTAATGAAAGGACATGTATTTAAAAAAATTTTTTTTTACAGGGACAGAGAGACAGAGAGAGGGATAGATAGGGACAGAGACAGGAACTAAGATGAAAAGCATCAATCATCAGTTTTTTGCTGTGACACTTTAGTTGTTCATTGATAGCCATTTTTTTAAATTTTTTATTTATTTATTTATTTTTACAGGGTCAGAGAGAGGGATAGATAGGGACAGACAGGCAGGAATGGAGAGAGGTGAGAAGTATCAATCATTAGTTTTTCATTGCCGTTGCAACACCATAGTTGTTCATTGACTGCCCTCTCACATGTGCCTTGACCACGGGCCTTCAGCAGACTGAGCAACCCCTTGCTGGAGCCAGCGACCTTGGGTCCAAGCTGGTGAGCTTTTTGCTCAAGTTGGCGACCTTGGGGTCTCGAACCTCCCAGTTCAATGCCCCATCCACTGCGCTACCGCCTGGCCAGGCTTATCTTTTTTTTTTTTTAAAGGTTTAAGTGAGATACACATTTTTTATTTTTTTAAGATTTCATTTATTCATTTTGAGAGAGAGAGTAGAGAGGAGAGACAGAGAGAGAAGTGGGGGGAGTAGGAAGCATGAACTCCCATATGTGCCTTGACCAGGCAGGCCCAGGGTTTTGAACCAGCAACCTCAGTATTCCAGGTTGACGCTTTATCCACTGTGCCACCACAGGTCAGGCCTTATACTCTGATCTTTTTAATTTTACAAAGGTGGAAACTGAAGGCCAAGGGAGTGAAGAGGTTTACTGGAAGCCTTAGTAGGCCTGTGATCTGTTAGGGAAGATAGAACACTTAGAAAATTTGGTTTCTAAAAGGTATTTGCTATTATGATTTCAGTGGCACTACTTATGGGGCCATATTTGTAAAGGAAAAGAACTATGTGTAATAGGCAACAGAGAAGAGACTGAGTTTTCAAGAAGTTTTTTTTTTTTTTTCAGAGACAGAGAGAGAGGGATAGATAGGGACGACAGATGGTAACGAAGAGAGATGAGAAACATCAATCATCAGTTTTTCTTTGCAACACCTTAGTTGTTCATTGATTGCTTTCTCATATGTGCCTTGACCATGGGCCTTCAGCAGACTGAGTAACCCCTTGCTCGAGCCAGCGACCTTGGGTCCAAGCTGGTGAGCTTTGCTCAAACCAGATGAGCACGCACTCAAGCTGGTGACCTCCGCATCTCAAACCTGGGTCTTCCGCATCCCTGTTCAATGCTCTATCCACTGCGCCACTGCCTGGTCAGGCTCAAGAAGTTCTTAATATCCTACTCTTGGTCTAGGTAGCAGCTGACCATTGTTAGCTTGCCCCTCCAATGGTAGTAGGTCACAGTAGGTGCCAGAGTTCTTGAAAGATCATCTGAGATGAGGATGAAGCCTTAAGTAACTATCCCTCACCCCTGGTCGACAAACTGTGGCTCGCGAGCCACATACGGTTCTTTGGCCCATTGAGTGTGGCTCTTCCACAAAATACCATGTGCGGGCGCTACCTTGATAAGGAATGTACCTACCTATATAGTTTAAGTTTAAAAAATTTGGCTCTCAAAAGAAATTTCAATTGTTGTACTGTTGATACTTAGCTCTGCTGACTAATGAGTTTGCCAACCACTGCAGACAGTTGTAAAGATAAAGCAGCAGACAAGAGGACTGTACACAGTTCTTTGTTCTCTGGGGCTTTGTGAGGGGAATTTCTTGAACTTTAGTCTGTAGTAACCAGAGAGAGAGAGAGCCATTCATTTGTTGTTCCACATATATTCATTCATTGGTTGAATTTTATATGAACCCTGATCGTGGAGCGAACGTATAACTTTGGTATATCCAGACAGTATTCTAACCAACTGCGCTACCTGGCCAAGGCTAGTCATTAATGAATTTAAGGAGAAATATTTATGTACCACTAAGAAAGAAAAAGGAGTTGTTATGCTTGCTTTTCCTTGCTACTTAGAACTTTATTTTATACTTACAGATACTGCTTTTTGTTTGTTTGTTTTTTTCTACAGGGACAGAGAGAGAGTCAGAGAGAGGGATAGATAGGGACAGACAGACAGGAACAGAGAGAGGGGAGAAGCATCAATCATTAGTTTCTCGTTGCCATTGCAACACCATAGTTGTTCATTGATTGCTTTCTCACATGTGCCTTGACCGCGAGCCTTCAGCAGACTGAGCAACTCCTTGCTGGAGCCAGCGACCTTGGGTCCAAGCTGGCGAGCTTTTCCTCAAGCCAGATGGGCCTGCGCTCAAGCTGGCGACCTTGGGGTCTTGAACCTGGGTCCTCCGCATCCCAGTCCGACGCTCTATCCACTTCGCCACCGCCTGGTCAGGCTAGATTTACATCTTTTTTAAAATGAGAAAAAGTAACAGAAAATCTTTCATCTAAACCATTTTTAAGTGTACAGTTCAATAGCATTAAGTATATTCATATTGTGCAACCATCATCACCCTCCACCTCCAGAACTTTTTAATCATGTAGATCTGAAACTCTGTCCTCACTAAACACTAACTTTGCCTTCCCCCTCCCACAACCCTAGTAACTACCATCCTACTTTCTTTCTCTATGAATCTGATTACTCCATGTATCTCATATTAGTATGATTATATTAATCTTTAATAATTAAAAATTTGGCTATACATATGAGCCCTATAAGTGGGCTTTGAAATGTCCTTTCTGTCCTTACAAACTTGCTTGAAAAGTGTGTGTTGTCCACTGTGAACAGTGCTGGTTCCAGCATGCTGTTTCCACCCTTGGTGGCCTTGACCCTGGTTTAATGTGTGCCATTAGGCTGCATAAGGAGATGTTTGCAAGTGTGTTGTCGTAGAGTACACTGCAAATGCCTCAGAGAATTGCAGTCATTGGTGCCTTTGAGACCATCTGATGCTTCTCACTTGAGTTCTTGAGTTCCCTCTTTGAGCCTTCAGTTGTAACCCTAGGACAGATCTCTCTGACTGTCCCTGTCTGCCTTCTGCTGTTGCTCTCTTGAAACAGCCCCTATTGAGTCACCCCAGGTTCTACCTGCTCATTATCATGGGTGGTTCTTAGTCCCTTTTTTTTTTTTTTTTTTTTTTTGTGGCAGAGACAGAGAGAATGAGAGAGAGGGACAGATAGGGACAGACAGACAGGAAGGGAGAGAGATGAGAAACATCAGTTCTTCATTGTGGCACCTTAGTTGTTCATTGATTGCTTTCTCATATGTGCCTTGACCGTAGGCCTTCTGTAGACCGGGTGACCCCTTGCTCAAGCCAGCGACCTTGGGCTCAAACTGGTGAGCCTTGCTTAAACCAGATGAGCCCGCGCTCAAGCTGGCGCCCTCAAGGTGTCGAACCTGGTCCTCCACATCCCAGTCCGATGCTCTATCCACTGCGTTACCACCTGGTCAGGCCCTAGTCATGTCTTAAATCAGCCTCTCAGCAGTGTGTGACACAATTCCTTCTCCTCATAGTACTTGGAAACGTTTTTTTTAACCATAAAATAAAATACATACTAAGAAATGCTTGAAAAATAGGAGCAGCCAACTGATGATGAAGTGAAGGCCCAGGTCACAGTGGAGTGGTGCCAGCACTGTGGAAGGCATCAGTTAGACTTCCCCACTCCCTCACCAGCCCTCTCCTGAACTGACTGGAATGGCCTCCTTCAGTGTGTCACCACCTCAGCATGCGTTGTTGAACCCATTTAAATTTTAGTTCTGCTGTGTTTTTAACTTAGATGGAGTCATGCTACATATTCTCTTTTGTTACCTTCAATTATAAATGCTTGTGAAACTCTCATTTCATACCATGTTTCTGGCTTTATTACAATAATCACATCAAGATAACCTCAGGTGTAGATATCAAGTTTTTAAGATTTTAATTGTGCTCTTATAAGGCTCTGCTAAGATTTTGTGTAAATGCCCATTGCCCTATGTTAGATTTTGGTATCTTCAGACACAGAACTCATCAAGTTCACAGAAACAGTAATTTTCACAGGAATACTATTAAAAAAATATACACATTCCTTTTTTCTCCCAAAGTGGGGTTCAGCAAAGGTGAAGGACTGTTGCTGGTTATATTTGAGAATGCAGTTGCATCTCAGTCCCTATAGAAGCCAGGCTCTGGTCATGTGGTTGTATGACAGTCATCTTTATATACCCCCTACCCTGTTTTGGAATTTGCTTTACATCTAGCAGTATTTAACTTTCCTAGAGCTAACCATCTGGTGATGATTTCTCATTCTTGGAGATAGTTTGCAGTGCTTTGTCTACAGAAAAAGCATGGTTTTCACAGAATTAGTGAAATGCTACAATTAGTTAATTTTCGTTTACATCTATGCAGTTTCAGGGAAGAGTCAAAGCCATTATTTTTAGTCTTGAGTGCTAATTTTTTGCACTTGGGAATACTAATATGCTCTTAATTTCTTGATGCTTTATTTTATGAATGCCACTTTTAGCTTAGGGAAAAAAAATCGTATGTTATCAGATACCATAGTATATCTGGTAGAAAATCTTTTTATTTTTTATTTATTTATTTTTTTAAATTTTTTTTCTCTTTTTTTACAGGGACAGAGAGAGAGTCAGAGAGAGGGATAGATAGGTACAGACAGACAGGGACAGAGAGAGGTGAGAAGCATCAATCATTAGTTTTTCATTGCCGTTGTGACACCTTAGTTGTTCATTGATTGCTTTCTCACATGTACCTTGACCGCGGGCCTTCAGCAGACTGAACAATCCCTTGCTGGAGCCAGCGACCTTGGGTCCAAGCTGGTGTGCTTTTTGCTCAAGCCAGATGGGCCCACACTCAAGCTGGCGAGCTCAGGGTCTCGAACCTGGGTTTTCTGCATCTCAGTCCAACGCTCTATCCACTGCGCCACCGCCTGGGCAGGCTTAACTTTTTCTTAAGGATCATTTCTTATCACTTCTAGAATTTCAGCATGACAAAGTGATTTGGAGTTAGTTTTAATCAATTTTTTTTTTATATCAGAAGAAAATAGGTTAGTGCATGAAGTTCACTATTAACTTTTTCTTATAGTAAATAAATGCTAAGTCTTATCAGTAATTCTATATTAAAGGATAAATCACTCAGGTGAAAAACAGGTAGAAGAGGGTTTGAGGTGTAGGTGAGTGTCAGGGACTTGGGGGCACAGCTCTCCTGTCTCACTCTGGAGTTGCACAGCCTGTGTCAGGGTTCTCATAGCAGTTCTGTGACATTTTCACATTGTGTAATTTAGAGTTCTTATCCTCATGACTTATGCCTTGTTTTTTCTCCAGTGTTTCATTAGGTCTGCGTTTCTGTCTGGTACCGTTTTTCTTCTGCCTGAAGAATGTCCAGGAACATTTATTTATAGGCCTGCTGGCCACTGCTCCCTTGGGTTTCATTGACCTGACATCATTCTGCCCTTGTATTTTTTTTTCCCCAGGGACAGAGAGAGTCAGAGAGAGGGATAGATAGGTACAGACAGACAGGAACGGAGAGAGGTGAGAAGCATCAATCATTAGTTTTTCTTTGCCATTGCGACACCATAGTTGTTCATTGATTGCTTTCTCACATGTGCCTTAACCACGGGCCTTCAGCAGACTGAGCAACCCCCTGCTGGAGCCAGTGACTTTGGGTTCAAGCTGGCAAGCGTTTGCTCAAGCCAGATGGGCCCACGCTCAAGCTGGCGAGCTCGGGGTCTCGAACCTGGGTCTTCCGCATCCCAGTCCGATGCTCTATCCGCTGCGCCACCGCCTGGTCAGGCTCTGCCCTTGTATTTGAAGGGTATTTTCACCAGATAATTCTGGGCTGACAGATTTTATTCCCTTTGGCACTTTAAAAAAAATTTGATTTGAACCCTGACTGGATGGCTCAATTGGTTAAAGCATCATTCTGAAGTACAGAGTTTGTTGGTTTGATCCCCAGTCAGGGCACATATAGTAACAGATTGATGGTCATGCTTCTCTCTTTCTTCCTTCCTCTCTAAAATCAATAAAGTAACTGTAAAATAATTTATTTAAAAGAAACATGGATTTGTTTTTCCACTTATGCATTCCTTGTTTGTTTGTTTTTTTAAATTTTTTGATTTTTCTGAAGTGAGAAGCGGGGAAGCAGACAGACTCCTGCATGTGCCTGACAGGGATCCTCCCAGTATGCCCACTAGGGGGCAATGCTCCATAGCAACCGGAGCCATTCTAGCACCTGAGTTGGAGGCCATGGAGCTTTCCTCAGTGCCTGGGCCAACTTTGCTCCAATGGAGCCTTGGCTGTGGGTGGGAGAGAGAGAAATAGAGAAAGGAGAGGGGGAAGGATGGAGAAGCAGATGGACAGTTTTCCTGTGTGCCCTGACCGAGAATCGAACCCAGGACATCCACACACTGGGCTGACACTCTACCACTGAGCCAGCCAGCCAGGGCCACATTTCTTGGTTGATTCTTGTATGTGCCCTGACCAGGATGATCCCTGCAACCTTGGTGCTCTAACCAATGATGTTCTAACCAACGATGCTCTAACCAACTGAGCTATATGGCTAGGGCTGTTACTCTTTTCTTTTCTGTGTGTGTGTGACAGAGAGAGAGAGAGAGACAAGGAGAGGGACAGACAGGAAAGGAGAGAGATGACAAGCATCAATTCTTCGTCCTGGCACATTAGTTGTTCATTGATTGCTTTCTCATATGTGCCTTGACTGGGAGGCTCCAGCAGAGTGAGTGACCCCTTGCTCAAGCCAGCGACCTTGGGCTTTAAGCCAGTGACCTTTCAGCTCAAGCCAGTGACCATGGGTTCATATCTGTGATCCCATGCTCAAGCCAAGTCACCCTGCTCTCAATCTAGTGAGCTCACGCTTGAGCAGGATGAGACTGTGCTCAAGCTGGTAACTCGGGGTTTCAAACATAGGTCCTCTGTGTCGCAGTCCGATGCTCTATCCACTGCACCACCACCTGGTCAGGCTTCTTTTTCTTTTTTTTAATTAAGTGGGAGGCAGGGAGACAGAGTGACAAATTCCCGCATATGTCCCGACTTGGATCCACCTGGCAAGCCCCCTTCAGTGCTATCCTCTGCCCATGTGGAGTGCTGCTCTGTTGCTTGGCAACCGATCTATTTCAAGGCCTGAGGTAAGGCCATGGAGCCATTGTTATTGCTCAGAGCCAACTTGCTTGAACTTTCAAGTCATGGCTGCGGCTGGGGTGATGGTGGCGATGGAGAAGTAGATGGGTGTTTCTCCTATGTTCCCTGACCAGGAATCGAACCTGGGACTTCCACACACCAGGCTCTACCACTGAGCCACCTGGCCAGGGCTAGGGCTGTTACTCTTAAATTTTTTTATCAAATTTGAGATTTTCAGTCATTCAAATATTTCTCAGTTCTATTCTTTTTTTTTTTTACAGGGACAGAGAGTCAGAAAGAGGGATAGATAGGGACAGACAGACAGGAACGGAGGGATGAGAAGCATCAATCATTAGTTTTTATTGCCGTTGTAACACCATAGTTGTTCATTGATTGCTTTTTCACATGTTCCTTGACCGTGGGCCTTCAGCAGATTGAGCAACCCCTTGCTGGAGCCAGCGACCTTGGGTCCAAGCTGGTGAGCTTTTGTTTAAGCCAGATGGGCCCGCGCTCAAGCTGGCGAGCTCGGGGTCTCGAACCTGGGTCTTCGGCATCCCAGTCCGACGCTCTATCCACTGCACCACTGCCTGGTCAGGCTCAGTTCTATTCTTATTATCTTCAAGGATCATTTGACATTGTCCCAGAGGTTCCTCAGGCTGTGTTCATTTTTCTTTTATTTTTTATTTTATTTTATTTTATTTTTTTACAGGGACAGAGAGAGACTCAGAGAGAGGGATAGATAGGGACAGACAGATAGGAACGGAGAGAGGTGAGAAGCATCAATTATTAGTTTTTCATTGCCATTGCTACACCTTAGTTGTTCATTGATGTGTCTTGACCTCAGGCTTTCAGCAAACCGAGCAACCCCTTGCTGGAGCCAGCGACCTTGGGTCCCAGCTGGCAAGCTTTTGCTCAAACCAGATAGATGGGCCCGCACTCAAGCTGGCGAGCTCGGGTTCTCGAACCTGGGTCTTCCGCATCCCAGTCTGATGCTCTATCCACTGCGCCACCACCTGGTCAGGCATAACCTGTCTTTAGGTTAATTGCTCCTCTGTCATCTCCCTTCTGCTGACAAGCTCATCCAGTGACATTTTCATTTCAGTTACTGTATTTTTCAGTTGTAGAATTTTTATTTGATTGTTCTTTATCATTTCTGTTTGTCTTCCAAGATTTCCTGTGTCTCTGTTTATTTACTCCGATGACCCCTAAATGTCTAAAGCTCAAACCCTCTTCTGCCCCCAGACACAAGTACTAACTGCCTGCCTGACACCTTCACTGGTGTGTCTGGGAGTCACTTCAAATCTCAGTGTTGCCTGACCAGGTGGAGGCACAGTGAATACAATGTTGTCCTGGGACACGGAGGACCCAGGTTCGAAAGCCCAAAGTCACTAGCTTGAGTGCTGCATCACTGGCTTGAATATGGGATCATAGACATGGTTGCTGGCTTCAGCCCAAAGGTCGCCAGCTTGAAGCCCAAGATTACTGGCTTGAACCCACGTTGCTGCTTGAGTAAGGCATCATCGGCTTGGCTGGATCCCTTCTGGTCAAGGCACGTATGAGAGGGCAATCAGTGAACAACTAAGATGCCACAACAAAGAACTGATGCTTCTCATTTCCGTTCCTGTCTGTCTGTCCCTTTCTGTCCCTCTTTCTGTCTCTATCTCTGTCCCTCTTGCAGAAAAATAAGTCTCAGTGTTAAGTGAAAGATCCAATTTTCTTTTAGTCTCTGTCTTCAGCCTTTTTTTTTCAATTTTTTTTTTCAAATTTTATTTTTATTTTATTGATTTTAGAGAGGAGACACAGAATGAGAGAAAGAGAGAAAGGGGGAAAGAAATATTTTATATTAATTTTGGTTTGCTGTGAATTTTTTTTTTTAGACTTTTTTTTTTTTTTAATTTCTTTTTATTTATTTATTTTAGAGAGGAGACACAGAGTGAGAGAAAGAGAGAGGGGGTGGGGAGGAGCTAGAAGCATCAACTCCCATATGTGCCTTGACCAGACCAGTGCAGGGTTTTGAACTGGCGACCTCAGTGTTCCCAGGTCGACGCTTTATCCACTGCGCCACCACAGGTCAGGCTTTTTAGACTTTTTTTTTCCTTTTTTTATTTTATTCATTTTAGAGAGGAGACACAGAGTGAGAGAGAGAGAGAGAGAAAGAGATAAAGGGGGGAGGAGCTGGAAGCTCAACTCCCATATGTGTCTTGACCAGACCAGTGCAGGGTTTTCAACTGGCGACCTCAGTGTTCCCAGGTCGACACTTGTCTTCAGCCTTTTTTGTGGTATCCTTATAGGTGTTGCTTCAGAACAGGTCTCCACCCAGTTCTCGAGCTGGAAATCTAAACTCTACTCTGATGTCCTTTCTGTTTCTCACTCAATTCTGCCCTTTGTTTTTCCAGTTAGCAAGGACTTTTGATTAAAACTGCAAGGTGCTCCTCCCTCTGCTCCACTGTCCTGGCCTCGTGTGAGCCCCATCTCCCCTAGGCTGCACACTGGGCTCTCCCGCTCCCTCTACCCTCCTGCAGTAGAGCTGGTGAGAACTAGGATCAGGGACTTGGCAACCTTTAGCCCATGGCTCCTGGGGCTTCCCTCAGCTCTGGGGCTGGAATGCAGATGCCTTAAGCACCTGTGGTCCCTTGTGTTGCTTTTGCCTACCTTCCCAGTCTCATCTCATCCCACTTCCTGCCTGCCTGCCTCATTCCAGCCTCACTGGTCTCTCTTCTGCACCCTGTCCTGCCTTCGGCCTGTGCACGTAGTCCTCCTGCTTGCATTGTTCTTTCCTAGCTCTGCATGTTGCAGGCTCATTCTCTTTCAGGCCTGTATTCACATGGGGTCCTCAGAGAGGCCTCCTCTGTCGTCCTGTCTGGAGTAGCTTCTCCCATGTCTCACTCTTCCTTTCCTGCCCTAGGGCTTGTCTCAACCTATGTTGAGTTTATCTCCCTCATTTGATGGTAAGATACTCGAAGGCAGGAACCTTGTCTCTTTATTTACTGTCTGAGCAGCAGAGTGGGGTCAGCACGCAGGACTGCTCACTGTGTTTTGGAGAGTGCATGTATATGTGCAGTGCCTGGCCCCGTGGGTGTTCATTACTGATCTACAGGAATCTTATTTTTTTTTCCTTTTTTTTACAGGGACAGAGAGAGAGTCAGAGAAAGGGATAGATAGGGACAGACAGACAGGAACGGAGAGAGGTGAGGAGCATCAATCATTACTTTTTTGTTGCCATTGCGACACCATAGTTGTTCATTGATTGCTTTCTCACATGTGCCTTGACCGCGGGCCTATCAGCAGATCGAGCCAACCCTTGCTGGAGCCAGCGACCTTGGGTCCAAGCTGGCGAGCTTTTTGCTCAAGCTAGATGGGCCAGCACTCAAGCTGGCGAGCTCGGGGTCTCGAACCTGGGTCTTCCGCATCCCACTCCGACACTCTATCCACTGCGCCACTGCCTGGTCAGGTGGAATTGGGTTTTTATAGTTGATTTCAAAAGTTGAATTTTTTTTTTTTTTTTTTTTTTTTTTTTAGAGAGGAGACACAGAGTGAGTGAGAGAGAGAGAAAGCGGGGAGGAGCTAGAAGCATCAACTCCCATATGTGCCTTGACCAGCAGTGCAGGGCTTTGAACTGGCGACCTCAGTGTTCCCAGGTCGACGCTTTATCCACTGCGCCACCACAGGTCAGGCCTCAAAAGTTGAAATTTAACTTTCCAGATGTGGCCATGACTCTTGGCTTGCTTCAGACTCTTCATTGTGTCACTCAGTCTTGTAGTGTTTACACAAAGCTTTGCTTTTTTTTGGCCTCTTTTCTCATTTTGCTTGACATCTGTGTAAGCAATTTTGCTTCCTCACAGACAGACAGTAATGAGAGAAATTTGGCTAATGAGGAACAGTTTCTAAATTGAATGAGTATTCTAGTAATGTCTAAGGTACCTGCAGTCAGATAGCAGCATTTCAAATTTCATTAAATCTCTGTTGTTGCCTGACCAGGCAGTGGCGCAGTGGATAGAGCATCGGACTGGAATTCGGAAGACCCAGGTTCGAGACCCCGAGCTTGCCAGCTGGAGTGTGGGCCCATCTGGCTTGAGCAAAAGCTCGCCAGCTTGGACCCAAGGTTGCTGGGTCCAGCAAGGCGTTGCTTGCTCTGCTGAAGGCCTGTGGTCAAGGCACATGTGAGAAAGCAATCAATGAACAACTGTGATGTCGCAAAGGCAACGAGAAACTAATGATTAATGCTTCTCACCTCTCTCCATTCCTGTCTGTCTGTCCCTATCTATCCCTCTCTCTGACTCTCTCTCTGTCCCTATAAAAAATTAAAAAAAAAAAAAATCTCTGTTGTTTGGGCTTGTTTCAGGTCGCAAAGGAGTTTGGCTTCCAGAATAATGGTTTCTCAGTTTACATCAATAGAAACAAGACTGGAGAGATAACAGCATCATCCAACAAGTCCCTCAACCTGCTAAAAATCAAGTAAGTGCCACTGGGAAGGAGACGTGGTAGGGAGGAATGGTCATGCATGAGGTTGCTTGATTCGAGCCTGTTTCCTCCTCAGGCCACTGTTAATTACAGTCCTCTTCACCAGCCACAACACAGATCACCATATCTTTGCCAGGTGTTGAGCAGTTGTAATGAATCTTGTTAATATTGAGCTGGTTTGATTGACGCACAGAATTCTGAGAGGTGTGCCACTGAGGAGAGAAAGTTAGGGTCTTAGGCCATGTGCACTGGTGCTTCCTTTTTATTTATTTATTTTTTTTGTGACAGAGACAGAGAGAGGGACAGATAGGGACAGACAGGAAGAGAGAGAGATGAGAAGCATCAATTCTTCATTGTGGCTCCTTAGTCTCCTTAGTTCAGTGGTTCTCAAACATTTTGAAGTTGGGTAGCATTTAAAATTCTACAAATAATTGTAGGTGCACTATATACAAATTTCTGAGAAATATGTTATAATAATTAAGTCAAATATTAAAGAAAAAATAGTCCAAGTGTGCTTTTATGGTAATTAAATGAAATAAATAGGATAAAATTAAATTTATTCTGGCATTTAAAAACATTTTTATGTTACATTTTTTGAGTTATGCTCTTTAGAATTTGTAAAAAGGGGTTAAAAAATAAAAGAACAAGTTATTTTTTTATATATAGATACATTCTTAGTAAGATTTAGTAAATTTGGCAGGTCCCGGCACGAATGTATTAAGATTTTTCATTCTTATGTTTATGAGAAACATGAGCCTGATGTGTCCTAGTGATTTCTTCAATGTTTGGGCATATATTTGAAAGGCAAACTCTCATTTCCTCATAAATACATTGAAGAATTCTTCTCTTTTTACTCTTAATTGTGTTGAGGGTAGAAAATCCTAATTCACATAAATAGGATGTTGAAAAATTTTTTTTTTTTTTTTTTAATTTCTTTTTATTTTATTCATTTTAGAGAGGAGACAGAGAGGGAGAGAGAGAGAAAGAGAAAGAGAGAAAGGGGGGAGGAACTGGAAGCATCAACTCCCATATGTGCCTTGACCAGACCAGTGCAGGGTTTTGAACTGGCGACCTCAGTGTTCCCAGGTCGACGCTTTATCCACTGCGCCACCACAGGTCAGGCCAGGATGTTGAAAATTTTGTAGTAAAATGTTCAAAGCTTTTTTAGATATTGCCACATATTCTTTTATAGAAATCCAGAAGGCTTCACGAAACAATTCCTTATGTTTAATCATCAATCCACGATCAGTGGATATAGCTGCCAGTTCTTCTTCTGTTAATGTTAAGCCAAAATCACTTGAAGCTTCCATGAATGGGCTTCTAATCCAATCGTATTGTTCAGTGTTAAATGATGGAAAATGCTATAAATTAAATTCTGTCCATCAGTCTTCAAGTCCTATTTTATTTACACTTAACTTGTGCTCACTTCTATTTCTTTTTTTTTACAGGGAGAGAGAGAGAGTCAGAGAGAGGGACAGGTAGGGACAGACAGACAGGAACGCCAACAGATGAGAAGCATCAATCATCAGTTTTTCGTTGCAACACCTTAGTTCATTGATTGCTTTCTCACATGTGCCTTGACCGCGGACCTTCAGCAGACCGAGCAATCCCTTGCTGGAGCCGGTGACCTTGGGTCCAAGCTGGTGAGCTCTTGCTCAAGCCAGATGGGCCCGCGCTCAAGCTGGTGAACTTGGGGTTTCGAACGTGGGTCTTCTGCATCCCAGTCCAACGCTCTATCCACTGCGCCACCACCTGGTCAGGCTCACTTCTAGAATCAGATTCTTCAATATCATGCTTCTTTTTGAGAAATCTATCCATTTTATTTGGGTGTATTTATCTAAAAATAATATGATGTGTTAACAAAAAGAGTAGTATTTCCATAATGAAAAGGTATAATAGATTAGTTATTTTTATATCTGGGCACATGGCGCGAACCAACGTAGCTAGTAATTCCAGGTCTTGAATGGGAACGGTGTGGAATTAAGAAAATACGGGGTCGGGAGGGCCCTGTAATTGCTGCTGGCAAGAACAAAATGGCCCAAGGAGCAAGATGGCAACGGAGTAGGCGGACGTACCAACTTCCAACTCCCAGAACCAAAATGGATTATAACTCAATTTTAAGAACCACCATCTGGATAAACCAGCTTTGAATTAAACTAAGTGAACTCTTCAACCAAGGAACACAGAAGAAGCCACATTGAGACTGGTAGGAATAGCGAAAGCGCGAAGAGGGCTGCCCAGCTCCACAGTGCGAACAGCAGCCCGGAGAGACCCGCGTGGTGGGAGGAGAGTTTGGGGGAGAGGGAGGGATCTGGGTCCCAGGAACCAAGCCCCAGCCTGTAGTCACAGAGGCTAGAAGAGGCGTTTGGACAGTATTGAGCTGTGAAACAAGTGAGGATAGTGGTTGTGAGAAAGAGACAGTTTTCTCAGACCCCAATTTCTTTTTAAAGGGACAGCGCAGAAAATCTCTCTCACCACCACGCACCCGGGGCTCCGGGGAACGGGGAGAGAGGAAAGGACCAGAGCAGCGGGAAGAGAGTGGACTGAAGGCATAGGGACAAACACTCTGAGGGACAGCCACCCTAACCCCTGGGCTAAGTCACTTCCCTAATCAAAAATGAATATTTCCCTTAGAACTAGCAATACCAGCAAAGGGAGACAGGACACCAGCCAAACAAGCTCTCCCGTGGCAATTAGAGCAGAGCTGCTTAGAGGGAGGGAGCTCCCAGGTCTACAGTATGGAGTGTTAGAAGCTGATCTGTGGGGCCCCTTCCTACTCTGCTAAGGGTTGCTGGAGGGATGGTAGCGGCAGGATGCTGAAACGCGGTTCTGTGGGCGGGGGCGGAGGCCCAGCCGGTGTGATCTCGGTCTAGCCCAGCAGGAGCAGAGTGGACGTGCAAAAGCTGTCCGGCAGGTGGGGGCGCACCTGTAACCCCACCTGCAGGGGAAAAGCGGGAGGTCAGGAATGGTCAGAGATCTGCTCTGCGACCCTGCGCAAGCCGGCCCTGACTGCAGGGACGGGGCTAGGACCAGGGACGGGCAGGAGCTTGCGGCTGAGCTCACGCCAGCAGCCCCGCCTGGCTGGAGAAACCACGGTTTGCCATCCTGCGAACACGAGTTGGCTCTGAACACGGTGGAGGGGTAGAGCCCAGGACGAGCGGAAGTTCGCAGCTGAGCGCACGCCAGCAGCCACGCCCGACCCAATAAACCTTAGTTTGCGACCTGCACAGGAGGGCCCCGGCCTCGAGGGTGGGGCTAAAGCTCCGGACGGGCAAAAGCTCACAGCTGAGAGCACGTCAGAAGCCCCGTCCAATTCACGAAACTGTGGCGAACAGGCTCTAACCGCGGGTGCTGGGCGTAAGCCCTGAAACAGGTGGGTCCGCAGCTGAGCAAAGGTGCTCACCTCTGCCCTTGGTGCTGAGGCTTGTGGCTTGAGTGACAGCCACTCCCGCGGAGGAGAGGCGGAAATCACAGCAACAGCCGCAGTGGGCCGGCGCTGGCAACGCCCATACCCAACCGCCCTAGGCAGAGGGGGTTGCGGGCCTGCAGACAGACCACACCTAGAGAACACAAAGGCAACACCTACTGGACTCCAGTGGCCACAACTTGCTTATACACAGACAAAATGGGCAGGCAGAGGAATGCAAATCAAATGAATCAAGAGAAATCCCCAGAGAAGGACCTGAATGAACCAGATATAACCAAATTACCAGAAGCAGAATTTAGAATAATGATAGTTAGGATGTTCAAAGAAATTAGAGCAACAATGGATAGTCACTATGAACACCTAAATAAAGAGATAACAAGTATAAAAAACGAAATTGAAATAATAAAAAAGAATCAGACAGAAATGAGAAATACAGTATCAGAACTGAAGACCACAATGGAAGGAATTAAAAGCAGGGTGAATGACGCTGAGGATCGAATCAGCAAGTTAGAGGACACAATAAACAAAGGCACAGAAGCAGAGAAGAAAAAGGAAAAGAGACTCAAAAAATGTGAGGAAACTCTAAGGGAGCTCTGTGACAACATGAAGAGAAACCACATTTGCATCATAGGGGTCCCTGAAGAAGAGGAGAGAGAACAGGAAATAAAAACTTTGTTCAATCAAATCATAGCAGAAAACTTCCCTAAATTAAGGCTGGGAAACATTTTACATGTTCAAGAAGCACACAGAACTCCATTAAAGAGAAACCCAAAAAAATATACACCAAGACACATCATAGTTAAAATACCAAAGCTAAAGGATAAAGAGAAAATTTTAAAAACTGCTAGAGAAAAAAGTGCTATCACCTACAAAGGAGCCCCCATAAGGATGACATCTGACTTCTCAACAGAAACATTTGAGGCCAGATGGGAATGGCAAGATATATTCAAAGTAATGCAGAACATGAACCTACAACCAAGACTACTCTATCCAACAAGGCTAACGTTTAAAATTGAAGAAATAAAGAGCTTCCCAGACAAAGAAAGCCTCAAGGAATTTATTAAAACCAAACCAATTCTGCAAGAGATACTAAGGGGCCTGTTGTGAACAGTTCAAAGGGAGGAAAGAATATAGCAAACGAAGAATACAGCTTTAAAAAATAAAATGGCAATAAACAACTACATATCAATAATAACCTTAAATGTAAATGGATTAAATGATCCGATCAAAAGACATAGGGTAGCTGCGTGGATAAAGAAACAGGACCCATATATATGCTGTCTACAAGAGACACACCTTAAAACAAAAGATGCACATAGACTGAAGGTAAAAGGATGGAAAAAAATATTTCATGCAAATGGAAATGAGAAAAAAGCCGAGGTAGCAGTACTTATATCTGACAAAATGGACTTTAAAATAAAGGCTGTAGTAAGAGATAAAGAAGGACACTACATAATGATAAAGGGAACAATTAAACAGAAAGATATAACTATTATAAATATCTACGCACCAAATATAGGAGCCCCGACATACATAAAGCAGACTTTGATGGATATAAAGGGCGAGATTAACAGCAATACCATAATAGTAGGGGATTTCAATACCCCACTAACAACACTGGATAGATCCTCAAGAAAGAAAATTAATAAAGAAACAGCAGACTTAAAGGACACACTAGATCAACTTGATTTAATAGATATCTTCAGAATTTTTCACCCTAAAGCAGTAGAGTATACATTCTTCTCAAGCGCTTATGGTATGTTTTCTAGGATAGACCACATGTTAGAACACAAAAATGGTCTCAGTAAATTTAAGAAGATTGAAATCACATCAAGTATTTTCTCTAATCACAATGCCATGAAACTAGAAATTAACCACAAAAGAAAAACTGAAAAATACTCAAACACTTGGAAACTAAATAGCATGATATTAAATAATGAATGGATTAACAATGAGATCAAAGAAGAAATAAAAAAGTTTCTAGAAACGAATGATAATGAGCATATATCAACACAAAATTTATGGGACACAGCAAAAGCAGTACTGAGAGGGAAGTTTATTGCACTACAGGCATATCATAAGAAGCTAGAAAAAGCTCAAATAAGCAACCTGACCCTGCATCTAAAAGAACTAGAAAAACAACAGCAAATAAAACCCAGGACCAGTAGAAGGAAGGAAATAATAAAGATCAGAGCAGAAATAAATGACATAGAGGCTAAAGAAACAATACAGAGGATTAATGAAACCAGGAGCTGGTTCTTTGAAAAGGTAAACAAGATTGAAGAACCTTTAACGACTCACCAAGAAAAAAAGAGAGAGGACACAAATAAATAACATTAGAAATGAGAGTGGAGAAATAACAACTGACACATAAAACTCCTAAAAAAGAAAAGTCCTGGGCCTGATGGCTTCACAAGTGAATTCTACCAAAAATTCAAAGAAGAACTAACTCCTATCCTTCTCAAGCTATTTCAAAAAATTCAAAAGGAAGGAAGACTTCCAAACTCCTTTTATGAGGCGAGCATAATTCTGATCCCTAAACCAGGCAAAGACAACACAAAGAAAATTATAGGCCTATATCCCTGATGAATTTAGATGCTAAAATTCTCAACAAAATATTAGCCAACCGGATCCAGCAATATATGAAAAAAATCATACACCATGATCAAGTGGGATTTATTCTGGAGAGGCAAGGCTGGTTGAATATTCACAAATCAATCAATGTGATTCATCACATAAACAAAAGAAAGAACAAAAATCACATGATAATTTCATTAGGTGCAGAGTAGGCATTTGATAAAATCCAGCACCCATTCATGCTCAAAACTCTCAGTAAAGTGGGAATACAGGGATCATTCCTTAACATGATAAAGGCCATCTACGACAAACCCACAGCAAACATCATTCTAAATGGACAAAAATTAGAAGCAATCCCCTTAAGATCAGGAACCAGACAGGGGTGCCCCCTTTCACCACTTTTATTCAACATAGTTCTGGAAGTCCTAGCTACAGCAATCAGACAAGAAGAAGAAATAAAAGGCATCCAAATTGGAAAAGAAGAAGTAAAACTGTCATTATTTGCAGATGATATGATATTGTATATAGAAAACCCTAAAGTCTTGGCCTGACCTGTGGTGGCGCAGCGGATAAAGCGTTGACCTGGGAACACTGAGGTCGCCAGTTCAAAACCCTGCACTGGTCTGGTCAAGGCACATATGGGAGTTGATGCTTCTAGCTCCTCCCCCCTTTCTCTCTCACTCTCTCTCTCACTCACTCTGTGTCTCCTCTCTAAAATGAATAAATAAAAAGAAATTAAAAAAAAAAAAAGAAAACCCTAAAGTCTCAGTCAAAAAACTACTGGACCTTATAAATGAATTCAGCAAGGTGGCAGGATATAAAATTAATACTCAGAAATCAGAGGCATTTCTATATACCAACAATGAACTTTCAGCAAAAGAAATTAAGGAAACAATCCCCTTCACTATTGCAGCAAAAAAAATAAAATACCTAGGAGTAAATTTAACCAAGGAGGTTAAGGACTTGTACTCGGAAAATTATAAAACATTGATAAAAGAAATCAAGGAAGATACAAACAAGTGGAAGCATATACCGTGCTCATGGTTAGGAAGAGTAAACATCATTAAAATGTCTATATTACCCAAAGCAGTTTATAAATTCAATGCAATACCAATTAAAATACCAATGACATACTTCAAAGATATAGAACACATATTCCAAAAATTTATATGGAACCAAAAAAGAACACGAATAGCCTCAGCAATCTTAAAAAGAAAAAATAAAGCAGGAGGTATCACTCTTCCGGATATCAAGGTTTACTACAAGGCCATTATACTCAAGACAGCCTGGTACTGGCATAAGAACAGGCACATAGATCAATGGAACAGAACAGAGAACCCAGAAATAAACCCACATCTTTATGGACAACTGATATTTGACAAAGGAGGAAAGAACATACAATGGAGTAAAAACAGCCTCTTTAACAAGTGGTGTTGGGAAAATTGGACCTCTACCTCCAAAAAAATGAAACTAGACCATCAACTTACACCATTCACAAAAACAAACTCAAAATGGATAAAAGACTTAAACGTAAGCTGTGAAACCATAAGCATCTTAGAAGAAAACATAGGCAGCAAGCTCTCCGACATCTGTAGCAGCAATATATTTGCCGATTTATCTCCACGGGCAAATGAAATAAAAGGCAAGATAAACAAATGGGACTATATCAAACTAAAACGTTTTTGCACAGCTAAAGATAATAAGAACAGAATAAAAAGACAAACCACACAATGGGAGAACATATTCGACAGCACATCTGATAAAGGGTTAATAACCAATATTTATAAAGAACTTATAAAACTCAATACCAGGAAGACAAAGAATCCAATCAAAAAATGGGCAAAAGAAATGAATAGAAATTTCTCCAAAGAGGACATACAGATGGCCAATAGGCATATGAAAAAATGCTCAACATCACTAATCATTAGAGAAATGCAAATTAAAACCACAATGAGATAACACCTCACACCGGTCAGATGGCACTCATCAGCAAAACAACACAGAACAAGTGCTGGTGAGGATGTGGAGAAAAGGGAACCCTCCTGCACTGCTGGTGGGAATGCAGACTGGTGCAGCCACTGTGGAAAACAGTATGGAGATTCCTCAAAAAAATTAAAAATCGAACTGCCTTTTGACCCAGCTATCCCACTTATAGGAATATACCCTAAGAACACCATAGCACTGTTCGAAAAGAAGAAATGGGCGCCCATGTTCTTGGCAGCATTGTTCACAATAGCAAAGATCTGGAAACAGCCCAAGTGTCCGTCACAGGACGAGTGGAATAAAAAGCTTTGGTACATATATACTATGGAATACTACTCAGCCATAAGAAATGATGACATCGGATCATTTACAACAAAATCGATGGACCTTGATAACATTATACGGAGTGAAATAAGTAAATCAGAAAAAAACTGAGAACAGCATGATTTCATACATAGAGGGGACATAAAAGTGAGACTATGAGACATGAACAAGAGAGTGGTGGTTACGGGGTGGGGGGAGGGAGGAGAGGTTGGGATAGGGAGGAGGGGAGGGACACAGGGAAAACCAGACAGAAGGTGACAGAGGACAATTTGACTTTCGGTGACGGGTATGCAACATAATTGAATGATAAGATAACCTGGAGATGTTTTCGTTGTACATAGGTACTCTGATTTATTGGTGTCACCCCATTAAAATTAATAATTAAAAAAAAAAACAACAAAACAGCCCCAAAATCACATCTGGCTCTATTTATAGGGCAAAGTGAGGCCATTAGCAAATCTTAACTTGACACCAAACAAAGGACAGAAGAATCTTGCCTCCAGTCTTTCCCTGGGAAATATGGGGGGTAGTATAAACAATCCAGCACCACAGCTTAACAGCGTTTTGCAGCCTAATCAGGCAAGTGAGGTGGGGGGATTGGGCAGGCTGTCAGCTTACAGTCAATTCCCCACACCTCTGTCCCCCCAAAACCTAAACTCCAAATGCCCTGTTGGTTTTTTGTCTCCATCAGGCACATATTTCTCTGGAATACCATAGGGCGCACCTGGAAATCTTCTAGGGTGCACCAGTGCGCCCTGGCTCACACTTGGAGAACCACTGCCTTAGTTGTTCATTGATTGCTTTCTCATATAAGCCTTGATGGGGAGGGGGACTGCAGCAGAGTGAGTGACCATGGGGTCATGTCCATAAGCCCACACTCAAACCAGTGACTCTGTGCTCAAGCCTTGTGAGCTTGCGCATAAGCCGGTGACCTGGGGGTTTCGAATCTGGATCCTCCATGTCCCAGTCTGGCACTCTATCCACTGTTCTACTGCCTAGTCACTCCCTAGCTGCTGCTTTGCAGAGAAGGATCTTGAATGCAGCTGAGCAGAGTTCCTCCTCGGGACCTGCATGGTAGGCAGGTGGAAGGGCCAGCAGTCAATGGCCCATTGCCCATGCTACATTTCTTGCTGTCAAGACCCCCTAGAATGGCAGGGAGCTGATCAGTTGTGTCAGGAGGGTTTTCCAGGTGCAAAGGCCTCGGCTGCAGCCCACCACCTGCTTTTGCAGTTTGTGTTTTCACACTCCAGGGCAAAGCTGAGTGGTAACAGAAACTATGGCCTGCAAAACCGAAAGTATTTACTCTTTGGCTCTTTGTGGAAGTTTGCTGGCTTCTGCCTAAGCTGTCTGGCCACACCTGCTGATGGGTTAGTGGGCAGGACCCTTAATATCAATTTATTTCCTAAGATAGTGGCTCCCCTGGCTGGGCTGCAGCCCACTGGCTATTGGGCTGGGCTCTGCTGGCAAGTTGAATATATATGCTCATTGACCAGTTGAAGTAATAAGCAGTTTGGGCCATTTGTGTGATCATTTTCATGTTCACAGATTAATATGTCTAAGGGAGAAATACACAGTTATAGCATTTATTTGTTCTTCAACAGGTATTTGCTGGGTACCTGTTACTTGTTTATGCTTGTCATTAGATAGAGCCTTTCATTGTGGTTTGTGTCCATTCCAGTGTGGACGAGGCTTTTCTGTCCTTCCAGCTTGGAAAGGGTTTTGCCTCTGTGAATCACTTCTCATGAGTGTTGCATAGGTTCAGATTCTCCCTCCACCACCCACTGGCTGTGTCCCTGGGTAAGTCCCCTATCTTCCCTGGACCTCATCACCCTGGGTGCCAGGGGTGCAGTGCCCCCTCACACGCTGCCCTGTGCCTGTACATGGCGCCCTGAAGTGATACCAGTGCTGTTTGTAAGAACTATTCTGGTAGCTGGATGCAAGAAAGGGATGCTGGAGAGCAGGGGTTCCCAAACTACGGCCCGCGGGCCACATGCGGCCCCCTGAGGCCATTTATCTGGCCCCCACCGCACTTCCGGAAGGTGCACCTCTTTCATTGGTGGTCAGTGAGAGGACCACAGGATGCATCTGCACCCATAGTTCCCATTGAAATACTGGTCAGTTTGTTGATTTAAATTTACTTGTTCTTTATTTTAAATATTGTATTTGTTCCCATTTTGCTTTTTTACTTTAAAATAAGATATGTGCAGTGTGCATAGGGATTTGTTCATAGTTTTTTTTTATAGTCCAGCCCTCCAACGTGCTGAGGGACAGTGAGCTGGCCCCTGTGTAAAAAGTTTGGGGACCCCTGCTGTAGAGGGAAACACTGTGGTACCAGCAGACTGGAGTGTGGTCAACCAGTACTGGGCCAGAGGCATGGGACAGCACAGCCATCCCAAGGTGGCTTTCTAAATTTTCCTGGAGTATATATTTCCAACAATGGTCATCATACTTATTCACAAGCACGGATCTGAACTTGAGAGCTCTGGGCTGTTGTGGATGAATCATCTGACTGTTTTGATTCTATCACATCTTTTCTCTCTGAGCTCAGCATTGACCTCATTCTACTGGCTTCTGAGTTCTGTTGTTTATTGTAGGTGACCTTTTCCTCCTCTGTCTGTTTTTCAGGTTTTCTGTATTGGGTCTTGCAGTTTCTGTGACCTGACCAGATGAGCTTCCTGGTTTGTCATTGTTTAGTCTTACCTGATGTAGTTCTCTGTGTCTGCAGCTTAGGTCTGGAAAATCCATGGTCATGCTCTCTCTCTCCTTTTTTTTTTTTTTTTTTTTTTAGAGAGAGAGAGAGAGGGATAGATAAGGACAGACAGACAGGAAGGTAGTGAGATGAGAAGCATCAATTCTTCGTTGTGATACCTTTGTTTTGCATTAATTGCTTTTTCGTATGTGCCTTAACTAGGGGTCTCCTGCCAAGCCAGTGACCCCTTGCTCAAGCCAGCGACCTTGGACTCAAGCCAGCAACCTTGGGCTTATGTCTATGATCCCACACTCAAGCTGGCGACCCTGTGCTCAAGCTGGATGAGCCCACGCTCAAGCTGGCGACCTTGGGGTTTTGAACCTGGGTCCTCCATATCCCAGGCCAATACTCTATCCACTGTGCTACCACCTGGTCAGGCATTCATGCTCTCTTTAAATATTACTTCTCCCTGCATTTCTCTATTATTTCAGTGGTTACATTTGCCACTTTTAAATATCATTTACTTTCTTTTCAAACTAGGCTGTAGCGTCCCATGCAGGGACTATGTTGCTCCAGGTTCTTTCCCAGATTACTTCCCAGGGTTTTCCGTTGTCATGCCAGCCTACCTACCAAGCTTCCACTGAAACTCCTGTATGCTCTGGGTGCTCTCTCTGAATCTGTCACACACACAATGCTGCCCTCTCGGGTCTTGTGATGTTGGAGGTCTGTCTCCCCTGCTTATATTTAGGGTTCATGAGTAGATCTGTCTCACTCTTGTCACTGTTTGTGGCTTTGGCCTGTCTCTCTGAGGGGATTTGGGAAGAGCCACTGAGTCTGGCCCGTTGCCACCCTGCATCCCAGAATCCCATATGGTCATGTTGGATAGCCTGTTGTCACACTCTGAACATTCTGTTTTCATCTGATACTTGGTGTGTAAGTTTACGTCCTACAACTTGATTCCACATCTAAAGCCTTGGCTGTCTAACTCTGGTTATTGTCGTCTCTGCCCGCTCTTTGCTCCCGGTTGTTTATTTCTTCTGCACATTTGGTGACTTTTTTTTTTTTATAGAGACAGAGAGAGAGTCAGAGAGAGGGATAGATAGGGACAGACAGACAGGAACGGAGAGAGGTGAGAAGCACCAATCATTAGTTTTTCGTTGCCGTCACAACACCTTAGTTGTTCATTGATTGCTTTCTCACATGTGCCTTGACCGCGGGCCTTTAGCAGACTGAGCAGTTCCTTGCTGGACCCAGTGACCTTGGGTCCAAGCTGGTGAGCTTTTTGCTCAAGCCAGATGGGCCCATGCTCAAGCTGGAGAGCTCGGGGTCTCGAACCTGGGTCTTCCGCATCCCAGTCCGACACTCTATCCATTGCGCCACCGCCTGGTTAGGCTCGACAGTGCATTTTAAAGAATATTTGTTAAAATTTATGTAGCAGCTAAGTGCAGCGTTCTATAGCTGAGGGTGTTTAGGATTTAATTCCTGTCACCAACAGAAGTCTCTGTTTACTGTTTGGCAATTTTATCACCCCGAAATGACAGAAGGAAAAGAGGGGAGGACAGATGTCTTTTTTTTTTTTTTTTTTACAGGGACAGAGAGAGAGAGTCAGAGAGAGGGATAGGCAGACAGGAATGGAGAGAGATGACAAGCATCAATCATCAGTTTTTCGTTGCAACACCTTAGTTGTTCATTGATTGCTTTCTCATATGTGCCTTGACCTCGGGCCTTCAGCAGACCGAGCAACCCCTTGCTCGAGCCAGCGACCTTGGGTCCAAGCTGACGAGTTTTGCTCAAGCCAGATGGACCCGCGCTCAAGCTGGTGACCTCGGGGTCTCGAACTTGGGTCTTCCGCATCCCAGTCCGCCGCTCTATCCACTGCGCCACCACCTGGTCAAGTGAGATCAGACGTCTTGAGGGGCTATAACCCAGCCTCCTATCATGCTCTGTGCCCACAGCTGCGCATTGTTCTTTTGTCTTCTTTTCCTGCATGTGTCTTGTTGACAACAATTAAATATTTTCCCAGTGGTAGTGCTGCAGCATATCTGTTGGACTGGTGTTGATTTGAGTGTTGCTGATCATCGCTGGTCAGCCTGGGGTCTGCCCAGCTTCTGTGAATAGCCCATGGTTTGCTTAGTATCAGGTGGTCGTATTTGACTGTGAGTCAAGTTCTGCAGCACACCAGCAGTGTGAGTCTATCAAGGGAGGAACATAATTTATATTGAAAATGATAGAAACCAAATGCTGCTGTTTGAAAGCCAAATTCTGGCTTTTGTTTTGTTCCGTTTTTGAAAGCAGTATGTCAACAGCTTTAAAAACAAACAAAAACACTCCAGTCCAATAGGGCCAGCGCCCTGCAAAAGAGAAACTGTGCCTGTCGTGGGGCATTTCCTTCAGTGGCTTTCCTGGTGGCTGGGCTGCAGAGGATTGCAAGTTGTCAGCCTGGGAGCTGCAGTGTGAATCCTGAGGTGGTTCACTGGGGGGTGTTGAGTAGCCATTAAAAGTGACAATTAGGCCTGATCTGTGGTGGTGCAGTGGATAAAGCGTTGACCTGGGAACACTGAGGTCCCCAGTTCAAAACCCTGCACTGGTCCGGTCAAGGCACATATGGGAGTTGATGCTTCCAGCTCCTCCCCCCTTTCTCTCTTTCTCTCTCTCTCTCACTCTGTGTCTCCTCTCTAAAATGAATAAAATAAAAATAAAATTAAAAAAAAAAGTTAAAAAAAAAAAGGAGCGACATTCTGTACTTTAAAAAAAAAAGACAATTAGATAAGACTGTACTTGGATGGATTACATGAGGTGTTGTTGCAAAGGAAAAGCAAATACAAAAAGCAAATACAAAATGATCTTTGAGAATATCATTTCTGTGCAGCAGTGACCTACGTGTACATATGTGGGGGTGTGTGTGGGAACATGGAGAAAAAAGTGGGAGATGTGTCATAGGCAGGTGGAATATGGCGGAGCTAGAAAGGGCTAAGGAATGAACCAGGGGAAATGGGAGCCAAGCAGAGAATGGGAGGGGGGGAGATGCTGTGTTGTGATTGTATAGCTGACCCTTGTACAAAGTGAGTGTGCACTGCACTGGTCCACTCACACATGGGTATTTTCTTAAGATTTTATTTATTGCTTTTACAGAGAGAGCAGAGAGAGGAGGGGAAGTGAGAAGCGTCAACTCGTAGTTGCTTTGCATTAGTTGTTCGTTGATTGCTTGTCATATGTGCCTTGATGGGACAAACCCAGGGTTTTAAAATGACGACCTCAGCTTTTCAGGTTGACACTTTATCTCCTGTGCCACCACAGGTCAGCCTACATGGGTATTTTTCAGTAAATGCACAGGTTCAACCAACTGGATTTTCAATATGTGGATGTGGAGGGCCAACTGCATTGATCTATGCCATCTTACCTAAGGTGGGTTCCCGTAACCCCAGCGTTGTTCTAGGGCCAACTGTGTACTCACCTGTGTTAAATCAGATAGATATATGGACATATGTCATAAATGCTAAAGGACAGTTGTGAAAGAAGGTGCAGCTGCAGAGACCCTGCTGCTGGCCTGTATTAAGCTAGGAAGCGGAGAGATGTGTAAGAAGAGAATTCTCATCTCCTAAAAGTGGAAACCTCATTTTTAGGCTCTCAGGATGTGGCATTTGCTTTTTTGCAGTTGTCAGAGAGTCTCACATTTGAGTGTATCTTCTGTGCTGCTCAGGTTCTAGAAGGAAGGCAGGCCTCGACTTATATTTATCATTTAACAGGCATGGCGATTTGTTGTTCCTGTTTCCCTCGAGCCTTGCTGGACCCTCTTCTGAAATGCAGACGTCTGCCCCGCTGGGGTTGAAGGCCTTTGGCGTTCCCAACGTGGTGGAAGATGAGATCGACCAGTACCTGAGCAGACAGGACGGGAGGATTTACCGGAGCCGTGACCCGCAGCTGTGAGTGCTGGGGCTCAGGCCTGCCTGTGCTGGCTTCAGGCCTTGGTCAGGAAGTGTTTATAAAGTGTCCTGTTGTAGGAAGGGTTCAGTGAAGAAGCTAAGTTTGCAGTTTGACTGTTTTCTGATTGTTTCACTTCGTTATTTGTAAACTTTTCTCATTGTTTGAATCTCAGAATGTGTTCCACCTGGACTTGAAAGTTTTCAGGTATTTGGAACTAAGAGATTTGAAAGAAGAGGGTCCTTAAATCACTTTTACCCTGATGTGCCCCTAAAGAGACTTGACTACCCTGTGGCAGAGGGGGCTTCAGCAAGTGTGCTGGGCAGAAGGAAGGAGAGGTGGAGGGGTGACACTTTGGTGCCTGGTCATGTAAGATGCATGTTCCCGTCACCTCGTGTAATGGTGGTGGAATAGCTTCAATATCACACGCATGGACTTTCTTCCCATTCTTAAATTTTATTTATTTATTTATTTATTATTTATTTTTACAGGGTCAGAGAGAAAGAGAGAGAGACAGATAGGGACAGACAGACAGTAACAAAGAGAGTTGAGAAGCATCAATCATTAGTTTTTCATTGCCGTCGCAAAACCTTAGTTCATTGATTGCTTTCTCACATGTGCCTTGACCACAGGCCTTCAGCAGACCGAGCAACTCCTTGCTGGACCCAGCGACCTTGGGTCCAAGCTGACAAGCTTTTGCTCAAGCCAGATGTGCCCGCGCACAAGCTGGCGAGCTCAGGATCTCGAACTTGGGTCTTCCGCATCCCAGTTCAACGCGCTATCCACTGTGCCACCGCCTGGTCAGGCTTCCCATTCTTTCAGTGACGACTCACTTGCTGAAGACAGTGCCTCTTTGACCATTCATGTTTCACTTGGGATTATATAAATGCTGAGATGGTGTACTTTGGTGTAGATTTCTGCAATTCCCTTTTCTTTGTGTGTGTGTGTGACAGAAAAAGACAGATAGGGACAGACAGGAAGTGAGAGAGATGAGTAACATCAATTCTTCGTTGTGGCACCTTAGTTGTTCATTGATTGCTTTCTCATATATGCCTTGACCCCTTATTCAAACCAGCGACCTTGGGCTCAAGCCAGCAGGATTCAAGCTAGCGAGCTTTGGGCTCAAGCCAGTGACCCCACACTCAAGCTGGTGAGCCTGTGTTTAAGCTAGTGACCTCGAGGTTTCAAATCTGGGTTCTCCATGTCCTAGTCTGACACTCTGCCCGCTGTGCATAAATTTCTTTTTATTTTATTCATTTTAGAGAGGAGACACGAGAGAGAGAGAGAGAGAGAGAAAGAAAGGGGGGGAGGAGCTGGAAGCATCAACTCCCATATGTGCCTTGACCAGACCAGTGCAGGGTTTTGAACTGGCAACCTCAGTGTTCCCAGGTCAATGCTTTATCCACTGCGCCACCACAGGTCAGGCCTGCAATTTCTTTTAAAGAGAGCAGAAACACCTGCGTTTACACTCAGTGATGCAGAGCTTTCTGAGTAAAGGTTGCCTGTCAGAAGCAGAGTCTTGTTAACTGCATCCCTCCCCAGGTGTGACAGTGTTGACACTGAGACACTGGGGCTGAAGGCGCCTTCAAGGCTTGCCAGGTTCGGGTTAAAGATCCTGAGTGGTGTTCTCCTGCTGTCAGCACAGAGCCTTCTTGTACCAGAGCCATCACCTGCATGCTTCTTCTGTGTGTTTTCTACTGGTTGCCAGTGCCAGCTCCCCCACCTGTGCCTGCCTTCGAGGCTCATTAACCACCTCTTAGAGCCTCCCTGATAGGAGAGACTGGCCATCTCCACTCAGAAATGTAGAACTCTGTGCAGCTAAGAGCTTGACCCCATTTAAAAAGGGTTCTGATTGAGTCAGAATGGACCACCACTCAGCTCTCCCACCAACCCATCACTCCCTCATCGGCTGAGTTCGTCTCTAGCCTGTCTCCGCTGTCGTGTCAAATGTGCAGAGCTTCTGAAACATGTGATATGACTGAAACCCACAGAGCAGATAGCCTTTATATTCTTCTTTCCAAAATGTGTGATGTGGGTATTTTCTAAACCGGAGTTACTGGGTATTTTCTAAACCGGAGTTACTTATTTACCACTGTCAGGGTTGTTGCCCTATTCATGGGCGACCTTTGTTAGTGTTTGCTTAATAACATTTATTTATTTTTTATTATTAAGTGAGAGGCAGGGAGGCAGAGACAAACTCCCGCATGTGTCCTGACTGGGATCCACTGGCAAGCCCCCTGCGAGGTGATGCTCTGCACATCTGGGCTGCTGCTCTGTTGTTCACCAGCCAGGCTATTTTAGTGCCTGAGGCGAGGCCATGGAGCCATCCTCAGTGCCTAGGGCCAACTTGCTCCAACTGATCCATGGCTGTTGGAGGGGAAGAGAGACAGAGAGAGGAGTGGGAGGGGTGGAGAAGCAGATGGTCAATTCTCCTGAGTGCCCTAACTGGGAATAGAACCTGGGACTTCCACACACCAGGCCAACGCTCTACTGCTGAGCCAACCAGCCAGTCCCATTTTTATTTAAATGACTTTAAATCTATTTACTTTTATTTTTGGTTAGTGTAATTTTTTTTTAACTTTTATTTATTGGTTTTAGTGAGAGATGAAGGGAGGGGGAGAGAGAAACACACACACACAGGAACATTAGTCTGCTCCTGTATGTGCCCTGACCAGGGATCAAACCAGCAACTTTTGCACTTTGGGATGATACCATAACCAACTGAGCTATCTGGCCAGGGCAGTTAGTGTCATTTTAAGCAGTTAATATCTATAAAATCACAGGTTTGAAGTGCTGATCAGTTTTTTCTAATACATATTGAAATTAACTGAACTATTAAAAACATTCACCATGTACCATATAAAACAATTTTACTTTATAAAGTCTCATGTACATTTTAAATATCAAAAATGTAGGGAGCACTAGGAACACAGGCGTGCTAACTGCTGTGCGTTTCTTTGCCTGTGCTCTTTTCAGATGCCGACACGGCCCGCTGGGGAAGTGTGTGCACTGTGTTCCTCTAGAGGTAAGTCTTAAGTTCTTGCTTCCCAGGGCCATTGAAGTGCTTCCCCAGGTCCCTGCACTTGGCTGTTGCAGTTAGAACTCATATATTTATTGCCCTGGGCCTTGGATTTCCTCCACTGCAAGTAGCATGGAGGCAAGCCTTTATTTATGGCAGTAACCTTGTGGGTGAATTATGAATGGCTCAGGCACTTGTGTTGCAGTGATAAAGGGGCTGTATTTACAGTGGGCTCCCTGGACAGTTCTTTAGAACCTGACACAAAGCTGGGTCTGGCGGTTTTATCCTAGTCATCGTCTGATTTACTTCACCCTGACTCTCACGTCTCCTCTACTGATTGTCTGGTGAGATTGAGAGTTACCGTAATAATACTGACTAGTAACTGGTTAATGTGGAATTTACAGCAGAAGGTCAACCCATTTTTTGCCATGAGGCGCCTCTTGCTTCATCTTGTGACTTCTTTGCATAATTATTCTGATATTTATTTGATTTAGAGCATTTTATATTTAATAGAGATTCATTTTCCATTTACATCTTGAAAAGATAACTGTCTTCCAAAGGAAAAGTTGGTTCTGACCTGGAGTGGTAGCGAGAGCCAGTCCCCATTCTCTTACTCACCTTCTGCGGGCCTGGCCCTCCCTGTGTCATGGGAGCGTGGTCACATGCCATCTGACTCTGCAGCGTCTGCAGGTATGTGACTGGTCTGACTGTGTCTTGGCAGCCATTTGATGAAGACTACCTGAACCATCTCGAACCGCCTGTGAAGCACATGTCCTTCCACGCCTACATCCGAAAGCTGACCGGAGGGGCTGACAAGTAAGTAACCTGAGCATGGTCAACTCAGAAGGCTGTTTTATGTGTCTGGTGGGTGTTGCTTAAAGCTACTGTTGCATGAATAAGAAAAGTAAAGATCGGGGATCTGGACTTGAAGCACTTGAATTCATGGATTTTGACCTGAGTGTAGAAAAGAAACAGGTAGGATGGATACTCTGATGCCTTACTGTTATCCACAGTGCCCGGAGTATTGGGCCAAGCTGGTGCTGGCCACTGTGTACACCTCCAGGGAGCTCTTTGACCTACCGCTGGGTGTGCAGTGCCCTGGTAACTTAGTTGTATGTGAAGGTGGATGAGATAAGGCACAGTGGTGGCCGGTTGTGTCTGGCGTCAAATCTTTTCCTCTGGTTTTTGGAAAAATGTAAACACTCCGTGATTATGTTGGACAGCCTTTGTCAGCCCCTTCCCAGGAGTCTGGTGTGTAGCAGTCATGTGGGACTGGAGCAATGACACTGCTGAGCCCTGCTGAGCCCTGCAGGCTCAGACAGGCTGGTATGCGAGGAGGCAGTGGGCAGTGAGGTAACTCTTCTCTTGAGTGCAGGCTTTGACTGTGGCCAGAGATGGCAAACTTGGACCATTTTGATTTCTTTTAAACCATGTCAGCTTCTTGCCATGTGACCTTTCTGTTGACTACATGTTCACCTTACCAGAACAGGACAAATTTCATACATGATTTTATAGTTCTTGCCAATACAGCAAGAGAAGATGGTAGCTGAACCCACATCAGCAACATTTTGTGAAGGATATCATGTTGGCCTGATTGTAGTTTTTCTCTGACAACCCGCTGACATCCTAAAATGATTTTTTAAAAAAAGTTAGGCCTGACCTGTGGTGGCGCAGTGGATAAAGTGTCGACTTGGGAACACTGAGGTCTCCAGTTCAAAACCCTGCACTGGTCCGGTCAAGGCACATATGGGAGTTGATGCTTCCAGCTCCTCCCCCCTTTCTCTCTTTCTCTCTCACTCTGTGTCTCCTCTCTAAAATGAATAAAATAAAAAATAAATTTAAAAAAAGACAAAAAAAAAAAGGCCAGGAACAAAAAAATACCACCAGAAACCCATTCTTGCCTGTCACTGGTGTGAGCTATGAAACTTTCTGGACCAGGGGGATGAATCTGTCAGCCTTTCTTCAGTCTGGGTCAAGGACCAAAGTTTCTTGTGCAGGCACCTTTGTAGCTGTCATTAACATGCGGATAGGCATGGTGGCAGTCCTGCTCCCACGTGCCATCAGAATAGCATGCTGTTGACTTGTGAAGATAAGAATGAACGTTTGAACCATTTTGTGAACAGAAGACTGATTGGTGGACGTCTCACCCTGGGTTCAGAATGGGGCCAGCACTTCTGCAGTAGAAGTCTTCTAACCACAGTTTTTATTTGGGCCAAAAGTACAATGAAGATACCTTTGTTGGGTATTCTAATCAGGTCTTCCTAGGAGTAAGAATTCTTTATAGATATCTAAGTGTGAGACTGAGAGAGTAAGTGTTGCTGATAAAGTAAGGCAGTGGTTTTCAAACGTTTTGAAGTCAAGGCGCATTTAAAATCCTACAAATAATTGTAGGCGCACTATATATAAATTTCTGAGAAATATGTTGTAATAATTAAGTCAAACATTAAAGAAAAAAAATATAAAGTCCAAGCGTGCTTTTATGGTAATTAAACGAAATAAATACGACAAAATCAAATTTATTCTGACATTAAAAACCATATTTTTGCCTGCCCAGACAGTGGCACAGTGGATAGAGTGTTGGACTGGAACACGGAAGACCCAGGTTTGAGACCACAAGGTCGTCAGCTTGAGTGTGGGTTCATCTGGTTTGAGCAAGGCTCACCAGCTTGAACCCAAGGTCGCTAGCTTGAACAAGGGGTCACTTGCTCTGCTGTAGCCCCTGGGTCAAGGCACATATGAGAAAGCAATCAGTGAACAACTAAGATGCTGCAATGAAGAATTGATGCTTATCATCTCTCTTCTTGTCTGTCTATTCCTATCTGTACCTCTCTCTGTGTCTCTGTCACAAAAAAAGAAAAATTGCATTTTCTGAGTTATGCTTTTTAGAATTTGTAAAAAGAGGGGTTAAAAAATTAAAAAATGACAAAGTTATCTTTTTATATATATAGATACATTCTTAGTAAGATTTAGTAAATTTGGCAGGTCCCAGTGCGAATGTGTTAAGTTTTTTCATTTTTGTGTTTATGAGAAACATGAGCCTGATGTGTCCTAGCGATTTCTTCAATGTTTGGGCTTATATTTGAAAGGCAAACTCTCATTTCCTCATTAATACATTGAAGAGTTCCTCTCTTTTTACTCTTAATTGTGTTGAGTGCAGAAAACCCCCACTATACATAATCTTAAATTTACACCAAAGGATAGAGGAAATGTGCCTCCAGTCTTTCCGGGGAACTTGGCGAGTAATGTAAATAATCCAGCACCATAGCTTAACAGCCTTTTGCGACCTAATCAGGCAAGTGAGGTGGGGTGCTGGGCAGAGTGTCAGCTTATAGCCAATTCCCCACACCTCTAAACTCCCAAAAAACTCTGTTGGATTTTTGGTTCCCAACAGGCACTTATTTCTGTGTAATACCATAGGGTGCCTGGAAATCTAGGGTGCACCAGTGTGACTTGGCGCACACTTTGAGAACCACTGAATTAAGGAAATTTAACAAGCACTGCATGTTCCTTCAGGGGCTCAGGTTAAATTAATTAGTAGATATTGAATGTTGTTCTTGAAAATTGTTATGATATTAGTGATAGTGAAAGTTTAAATGGGTTTTAGGCCCTGGCCGGGTGCTCAGTTAGTGAAATTATTGTCCTTGACATGCTGATGTTATGGGTTCAATCCCTGGTCAGTGCACATACATGAACAGCTCGATGTTCCTGTGTCTCTCTCTCCCTTTCTGTCTCACTAAAATCAGTAAGTAAACCCCTCCCCCCCCCCAAAAAAAAAAACAACCAATGACAGGATGAATGGGTGGAACAACAAATTTTTTTTTTAATTTATTTTTTTACAGGGACAGAGAGAGGGATAGATAGGGACAGACAGGAACGGAGAGAGATGAGAAGCATCAATCATTAGTTTTTCGTTGCTGTTGCGACACCATAGTTGTTCACTGATTGCTTTCTCACATGTGACTTGACCGCGGGCCTTCAGCAGACCGAGCAACTCCTTGCTGGAGCCAGCGATCTTGGGTCCAAGCTAATGAGATTTTTGCTCAAGCCAGATGGGCCCGTGCTCAAGCTGGCGAGCTTGGGGACTCGAACCTGGGTCTTCCGCATCCCAGTCCGACGCGCTCTATCCACTGCACCACAGCCTGGTCAGGCTGGAACAACAAATTGATGTTTCTTTTTCTCTGTCTCTGTCTCCATTCTCTCTGTAAAAAATAAAACATTTTAAATAAAATAAAAAAATATAAAAAACTTAAATGGTTTTTATAGGAAACTAGTTAGACATTCATGTAGTTTGAATGCACAGGAGGTGGTTAGCACATTCTCCCTGCTGTCCCTGCCATGTGCTTTCCTCCTGGGAGCTCTATGCAGAGATATAAGATATGTGAGTATTATTTCCATTCTACCAAACTCCTTACATTGTCATGTCTTATTAAATTTTTTCTTCTTGTTTAGGGGGAAATTTGTTGCCCTGGAGAACATCACTTGCAAGATTAAATCGGGGTGTGAGGGACACCTTCCATGGCCCAATGGTATCTGCACTAAGTGCCAGCCCAGTGCCATCACACTGAACAGACAGGTGAGATGCTCACTGTGTCCTTGTGACAGCAGAAAGCAGCTTTGTTTTCATGGCTGAGAAACGAACATTTTCTTGGAGAGGAGCTGTCACTCAAAGAGTTCATTACATGTGGCAGATTTGCAGGGTTTTTTAAAAATTATTATTATTTTTTTTACAGGAACAGAGAGAGAGTCAGAGAGAGGGATAGATAGGAACAGACAGGAACGGAGAGAGGTGAGAAGCATCAATCATTAGTTTTTCATTGCCGTTGCGACACCACAGTTGTTCATGGATTGCTTTCTCACATGTGCCTTGACCGCGGGTCTTCAGCAGACCGAGCCAACATGTGCCTTGGTTCGAGACCCCAAGCCACATGTGCCTTGACCGCGGGCCCATCTGGCTTTTGCTCAAGCCAGATGGGCCCGCGCTCAAGCTGGCGAGCTCGGGGTCTCGAACCTGGGTCTTCTGCATCCCAGTCCGACGCTCTATCCACTGCGCCACTGCCTGGTCAGGCCAGATTTGCAGGTTTTGACTGATGGATTGGCCGTTTTGTGAAATCACTGAAGATGTGCTTTGTAAGATATGTAGCTCTTGCAAGCAGGAGTAGAGCTTCTGTTGTTAGCTTATGTGGAGGCCAAGTTTTCTTGGTGACTGTTTATAATGCTCAGAGCTTATGACTTTGCCTTTTAAGAAACTGTGTCTCTGGAAACTTGTGAAGCACTGTCCTGCAACCAACCCAGGGCACCTATCCACGCCAGGCTAATTAGGGAGCTAGGCTGAAGGAAGAGAAAAAGAACCAGGGAAAATTGCATGTGGTTTTTCTGGCCTTTTCTGCTCTGTACCTTTCCTTCTGGGAACAGCCCACCCGCTATTCCCCCTTCTACTACCTACCCGGGTTTGCTCCTCAGAGAATTCCATGGTCTCCTGCACTGTTTGGAAACTTTTCTTCCTTTCCCTTCTCTCCTTTCCTCCAGCTCTTTCTCGTTTTCTTTCTTTTTTTTCTGAAGTGAGAAGCAAGGAGGCAGAGAGACAGACTCTCGCATGCTCCCAACCGGGATCCACCCAGAATGCCCATCAGGGGGCAATGCTCTGCCCATCTGGGACGTTGCTCTGTTGCAACCAGAGCCATTCTAGCGCCTGAGGTGGAGGCCATAGAGCCATCCTCAACACCGGGCCAACTTTGCTCCAATGGAGCCTTGGTTGAGGGAGGGGAAAACAGAGAGAGAGAGGAAGGAGAGGGGGAAGGGGGAAGAAGCAGATGGGTGCTTCTCCTGTGTGCCCTGGCCGGGAATCAAACCCGGGCCTTCTACACTCCGGGCTTACACTCTACAGTTGAGCTAACTGTCCAGGGGCTCGTTTTCTTTCTTTTTGAGAACTATTTTTTTCTCTAGTTTTTTTTTTGAATCCTTTATTTTAGGTAAAATCACAGTAAGATTAATCTGAATTAATTTATTGAGGAACTGTACCTCTACTCTACGTACTCACAAGAGTCTGAAGTGGTCTTAAGGGCAGAGCACACTCCTAAACTTTGCACGTGTATGTGATGTGTGTGTGTGTCAGAGCCAGGTAAATGTTCTTTATTTTATTTCATTTATTTATTTTTTCTATTAAGTGAGAGGTGGGGAGGTAGAGAAATAGACTCCTGCATGCGCCCCTACCAGGAACTATCCAGGGAGCCCCCGAATGGGGCTATTTATGCCTGACCTGTGGTAGCGCAGTAGATAGTGTCGAGCTGGAATGCTGAGGTCACCAGTTTGAAACCCCAGGCTTGCACATAAAAGAAGCAACTATGAGTTGATGCTTCTCATTCCTCACCTTTTTTTTTCTCTCTTCTCTCTCTAAAGCCAATAAATAAAAAATTTAAAAATATAGAAACATTAAAAGGATGTAATCTTTGATGGATGTTTTTATTTAGCTTGTTGTTAACTCTACAGAAATACAGACACGTGGACAATATCATGTTTGAGAATCACACAGTTGCTGACCGCTTTCTTGATTTCTGGAGGAAGACGGGGAACCAGCATTTCGGGTACTTGTACGGACGGTACACAGAGCACAAAGACATTCCTCTGGGCATCAGGGCCGAGGTGGCTGCCATTTACGAACCTCCTCAGGTGGGTTTGTTTGATGGTCTCTGCATTTCGTCGTTTAAAGGCTGCATCGTGTCCTTTCAGATTGTAGCTGCTTTTGCTTTATCCTTTGTCTGTCTTTCTCTCTCACTGTATATAAACACACACACACACACATGACACTTGTTTTTGAATTACTGGAGAGTAAGTTCATGGCCTCTAAATATCCCTAAATATTTCAGTGCGTATTTCCAAAGAATGAGGATATTCTTTTACATAACAAGTACATTTATCAACTTAAGTGAACTGAACGTTGATATGGTATTTTTATCTGACCTGCCATCTGTATTCCACTTTCGTTAGCTTCTCCCAAAGTATCCCACAATTGCTCCCTCCGTCCTCTTATGTTCTGTGTGTCTTCTCCCATGGCTGCAGTCAGCTTTCCCAGGAATGGTGGGAGCAAAGAGTCACAGACTCACTCAGATCTTTGTTCCGTGCCACACACACAACTGGCTCAGAGCAACTGCACCAATCCACTTTTGGTGTGGACTGAGAACCGTTTAAAGTTTTTTATGGGTCAGGAGGGTCCTTAGGGCACATCCCAGGGGGACCAGCCATCTGTAACTGTGTTTTAAAGTTACTGGGAAGGACGCTTGATCAGGCCGTGGTGCAGTGGATAGAGCGTTGGACTGGGATGTGGAAGACCCAGGTTCGAGACCCCGAACTTGCCAGCTTGAGCGCGGGCCCATCTGGCTTGAGCAAAAGCTCGCCAGCTTGGACCCAAAGTCGCTGGCTCCAGCAAGGGCTGGCTCAGTCTGCTGAAGGCCCACGGTCAAGGCACATGTGAGAAAGCAGTCAATGAACAACTATGGTGTCGCAATGGCAATGAAAAACTAATGATTGATGCTTCTCACCTCTCTCCGTTCCTGTCTGTCTGTCCCTTTCTATCCCTCTCTCTGTCCCTGTAAAAAAAAAAATAAATAAAAACATTAGAAAAAACAAAAGATAAAGTTACTGGGAAGGTCCTTTCTGTATGATGATGCCACCAGCCAGTTACAGTTTATACTCACTTGTTTTATTTTATTTTCAGTGTTAAGGGATTGGTTTTATATGTTGTGAACACCTGAGTTCCAGGTAATGATGTGTGTGCTGACATGGGGGAGGTATACTCATGTCAAAAAATAAGATAGGCTAAAGGGTGGCTAAAGGGATGATAAGACACAGTGAACATTAATGACTGTTCTAACAGTCTGTAGACTGCTGTATCTTTGAAATATTTTACAAAATGTTGAAAACGAAATAAAATGGACATTTCTAAAGTCAGATCTACACAAAGTGTACCCCTTTGTCCTATTTCCTCTCTTCCCCTACAGGTATAAAGTTTTCTAGTCTAGAGTTCTAAAATCTGACTTTTCAATAAACAGAGACACACCAGTGCTCATGATGTTTTCAGCCTTAATTTCTTTTTTGTGAGCCTATTCTGTACTGTGCACACCTCTGTCATCTGGCTGTGTTGTGGAGAGCACACCATGACCAGCCTACTTTTTAAATGAACCAGACTCTGAAACTGCAGGCTCATGGCCCCTGACTGGCATGCAGGTTTGTGGCTGCAGCACAAATGCCAGTGTCTCCCTGGCACAGTGTTTGTACAGGTTTGCAGTGTACGAACCCGCTCCCATTGGCAGTTACAGTATTTACTGAGAGCTACAGATGAAGTAGGCCTTTGTGTGGTTCTCTTTTTTTTTTTTCCCAGTCTCCTGTGTGGTTCTCTTAAAAGGAGCCACTAGGTGGCAGCTGAGACCCCACCAGAGAGCGCCTGGTGTCCCACTCTTGGGCACTGCATGTGCTAGGATCAGGAGTCCCCTGTGGGGGCACAGGCGCTTTAGTTCAGTGTAGGGAATCTTGTTCATGAAGATTCCAGTGTTTTGTTAGGAGTGTGATGGATCAAAGAATCAGAACAGAAACCTCTGGCACCTAGGCTACTGACAGCGTCATCAGAAGCCCAGTTTCATTGGAGTCCTGGAAGTTGAACCAGTTGACCACTGAAGACCTCCCAACTCATTAGGAGTTGAAGCTCATGCCACATGTTGTAAAATAAGATCCTCAAGTTTGTCTTGAGTGTGTGTCCTGACCTCTGCTTTGACCGTGTGACCGGTCAAAAGTGCACCGTGACTTTACGGACACACTGTATTAATGATTTCCAAATGGGTGATACCAGCAACAGACAGTTCTTTTGTGGTTTTGCCAGAATGTGACGAATTTACAAGGATAGACCCGATTAGGAAACTTGGTTAGGGCTTACTTTCACTGTCCTGGTTCTATGGCCAGGCCTTTTGCACAGCATGATACCTTTTCTTTTTCTTTTTTTTGAGATAGAGAAAGTTGTGGGGGGTCATCAGCTTGTAGTAGTCGCTTCTTGTATGTGCCTTTATTGGGCAAGGCTGGAGTTTCAAACCAGTGACCTCAGCATTCTACATCGTCGTTTTATACATTGCACCCCCACAGGTCAGGCAACACGATACTTCTTATTGGTGACCCACAACCTGCATTTCAGTGCAGATTAAAGGTTGTGGCAAGCATTGTCCACTATAGACAGTTGGGGTCTGGTGGCCAGTTTAGGTTGTATGTGAGACAGCCAGAGCTCAAGCTCACCTACGGCTTTGAGCTGAGCGCTCTGCCCACAAACCAGCAGGTTACTGATTTCACACGCTGTCTCTGTTGCTGAGGGTGATGCATGTCTGTCGCTGTCGCACTTAGGACCTTGCCTGGGAAGCTTAGCACTGTCCGTGCAGGGCTGCACATGTTTTTTCTAAGTGTTTTCTGGGAACAAGTGCTTATAGCTCTTATCCTGCCTAGTCTCGCCAAGCCTACTTAGAGTAAAACTCTTTATCCTCAGGTGTTTTGAAACTAGCTTCTATCCCAGTGAAGGAACCTTAAGAAACCGTGGGCCTTGGCCAGTTGCTCAGTGGATAGAGCGTTGGCCCAGTGTATGGATGTCCTGGGTTTGATTCTTAGGGCACAAAGAAGCAACCGTATGCTTCTTCCCCACCTCCCTCTCCCCCTTCTCTCCTCTTGTAGCCAGTGGCTCGATTGGTTCAAGTGTGGCCCTAGGCTCTGAGGATAGCTTGGTTGGTCCAAGTGCATCAGCCTTGGGTGCTAAAAATAGCTCAATACTCGAGCATGGGCTCCAGATAAGGTTGCTGGGTGGATCCCAGTTGGGGTGCATGTGGGAGTCTGTCTCACTATCTCCCCTCCTTTCACCTAAATGAAAGAAGAAAAAGAAACCACAATGAGCCTGAACACGTGTCTGCATGTTCTGAGTCTCGACTAGAAAGAAGCATGAGGCAGCGTGAGAAGGGAAGACCCTGGAGCAGCTTGCGTTGTGTGTTGTCTGGTAGCCTTGAGCTCTCCGTTAGGCCAGAGGAGCCTAGTGCTTCTTTGTGACACCAGAGCTAGAAATGAAGCTGGATGACTGTACAGTTTTCTGAGCCGCTCCTCTAAGTCCATCTCTCCCTTTAATGTCTGACAGATTGGGACACAGAACAGCTTGGAACTTCTTGAAGACCCAAAAGCTGAGGTTGTGGATGAAATCGCTGCCAAACTTGGCCTGAGGAAGGTACTGGCCTTGGTGGGCCCTGGGCCCTGGGCCCTGTGGGACATTCAGGTGGGAGGCATGGCCATGTCCCACCTGGGACTGAGCACCCAGCTTCATGTGGTCAGCTGCAGGCTGGCATTCATAAGCCTTGTTTATGTTTATTGGGCCTTTGTAACTAAATGCCTTTCTCCAAAACACTGCTCCTTAGCCTTGACTCATCACAGGCTGATTTTGCTTCTGCTCTTTGTAGTGCTTTCTTACATTTATTCTGTAAGTCCCATTTTCTTCATTGCCATCCTCCTTGTGTTTTTCATTCATTTGGGCATTTTTAGAGAGAGAAAGAGAAAAGCATTATTGTACTACTTAGCTACACATTCACTGGTTGCTTCCTGTATGTACTCTGACTGGGGATCGAACCCACAACCTTGGTGTTTCGGGACGACACTCCAACTGACTGAACTAACCAGCAAGGACCTCATATGGGCATTTTATTTCTTTACAGGGACAGAGAGAGAGTCAGAGAGAGGGATAGATAGGGACAGACAGACAGGAGCGGAGAGAGGTGGGAAGCATCAATCATTAGTTTTTCGTTGCCGTCGCAACACCTTAGTTGTTTATTGATTGCTTTCTCACATGTACCTTGACCGCGGGCCTTCAGCAGACCGAGCACCCCCTTGCTGGAGCCAGTGACCTTGGGTCCAAGCTGACGAGCTTTTGCTCAAGCCAGATGGGCTCGTGCTCAAGCTGGCGAGCTCAGGGTCTCGAACCTGGGTCTTCCGCATCCCAGTCTGATGCTCTATCCACTGCGCCACTGCCTAGTCAGGCTCATGTGGGCATTTTTAAGAAAAAATGAGAGTCCCCAAATTTGCCTGGTCATGTGTGCACAAGCTGGATATGATGAGTTCTGTATCAGGGTTGTGCTGGCAAGCATCTCAGGCACTAGACCACTTCTCCAAGGGATAAAATGGGTGTGTACCTGGATGTCAGTTCCAGTCATCAACCTCCCAGAAGGTCCTGGTTCCGGAATGCTGGGAGGCTCGTGGGTCTGGGTGGGTCAGGGGTCACAGAGTGTAGTACATACTGTCATTGTAGCAGAACAGGCTGGGGAGGCCGCTCCTGCCCTGAACTTGGTGAGTAACCTGAGGGCCTGGCATCTGGAGTTTCACACCCTGTACCCTCAGGTGCTTCCTTCAGCCTACAGTGAGGCTCAAAAAGAGTAGCTGGGCGCAGTCCCTGTGGAGGTACTTCTGTTTGTGCCGTCTCCACGGAGTCTGTTTTCTTACCTAGCTCCTGAAATGTGGTGCCTTTATATGCTTCCTCTTGGTAGTGCAAGTTTCATTTTCATTGACAGGCTGCTCATTTTATTGACTGAGGGGCCCTTGGCACCAGGCACAGTGCTGGGCATGGACTCTGCTGATGGGTCAGTGAGTTCAGCTTGCTTGCCCTCCTCTCCAGCCTGGAAGCACCAGGAAGGTAGCTGCTTTGAACTGAGTAGAGTTTGGAGGCCCTGGTGAGGCCTGGTCACTTATGGAAGTCTCACTGAGAAGTGTTCCTAAACTCTGGGCAGAGGTCAGAAAACATCACCTATTTGGAGGAGAAACTCAGAAAAGGTATTTACTTTTGTTATGCAGGTTGGCTGGATATTTACTGACCTGGTCTCAGAAGATACTCGGAAGGGTACAGTGCGATATAGTCGAAATAAGGTGAGGGTGGACTGCTCGCTGACCTGCAGCTTGGCTCCAGACCACCTCTGGCTTGTGCTCCTGGGGGAAGGGTTCTGCACGGCTCTCATTGGTGTTTAGACAAGTTATTTTCAACACTGTGTTTATGGTAAATTAAGGCTGGGTCTGTGGATTCTCTTTTACCTGACCTTCACAGGCCAGTGCTTTTGGAGGTCAGCTCCCCTGGTTCTTGCCTAGTGCTCTGGCCTTACTAGTCATGCAGGTTCATAGGAGGGTTCATAACAGCCAGGACCTGAGGGCATTGGTTTCCCCTGGTTTTTGACATGTTGTCGTTTAGTTCTTTCACGTAATGAAAGAGTAGAAGTACAATTTGATGTGCCTCTTTCCTCAGGACACCTACTTCCTGAGTGCGGAAGAATGCATCACTGCAGGAGACTTCCAAAACAAGCATCCCAACATATGTCGGCTCTCTCCAAATGGACACTTTGGCTCCAAGTTTGTTACTGCAGTGGCTACAGGTATAACTGGGGACCATTATATTGTAAATGTTATTAGTTGTTAATATGTTTTGTTCCTCTTTCAGTAGGTTTTCATTCTTAACTTAGTTGATTTTTTCTTTTTAAGGCTATAGTTTTTTTTTGTTTTGTTTTGTTTGTTTTCTTTTTAATTTCTTTTTATTTATTTATTTGAGAGAGAGAGAGAGAGGGAAAGGGGGGAGGAGCTGGAAGCATCAACTCCCATATGTGCCTTGACCAGACCAGTGCAGGGTTTTGAACTGGCGACCTCAGTGTTCCCAGGTCGACGCTTTATCCACTGCACCACCACAGGTCAGGCGGCTATAGTTTTTTTTGTTGTTTTTTTTGTTTTTAATTTCTTTTTATTCATTCAGTTTTAGAGAAGAGAGACACAGAGAGAGAGAGAGAGAGAAAGGGGGAAGGAGCAGGAAGCATCAACTCCCACATGTGCCTTGACCAGACTAGTGAAGGATTTTGAACCAGCAACCTCGGTATTCCCAGGTTGACGTTTTATCCACTGCACCACCACAGGTCAGGCAGTCGATATTCTTAATGGGCTTATGAGACATTGACTCCTCTTTTTTGTTTGTGGTAAATATCCTGAACATATTAGCATCACTCACAAAACTACTCGAGTCGGTGCCTCATATACCTCTGCTCTAGTCCATTTGAACCCAAGTCCAAGTTAACTGGATCTGCATCTGAGCTTGGGCCTACCTCTGCTTCTTTTCAGTAACCAGAGATGACTGGCTATGTGGGAGAAGCTGGATTTACAGTTTTTGTTACTTTTTCATTTTTGAGATTATGAATGGGATTGTTATTTTAAGAAATCATTTTCATAAAGCTTTTGGGAGTGACTGTGTGTGTGTGTGTGTGTGTGTGTGTGTGTGTGATTTATGTATATTACATGTTATCAGATATATATGATAAAAGATTATGGTCTGTAAAAAGGTGCCACAAATCTTTTTTCTTTTGTAAGATTTTATTAATTCATTTTAGAGAGGAGAGAGAAAGAAGAGAGAGAAAGAGAGTGGGGTGAGGAGCAGGAAGCATCAACTCCCATATGTGCCTTGACCAGGCAAGCCCAGGGTTTTGAACCGGCGGCAACCTCAGCAGTCCAGGTTGATGCTTTATCCACTGCGCCACCACAGGTCAGGCCTGTCACCAATCTTTTATAATGTGCTTGAGGTAAAGTCCTAGAAAAAAGTTAAACGTAGAGCCATACAGTTTAAAAGGAATAGGAATTTAAAACTTGGAGAGCCAACTCATACAATCCATTTGGTCACCTTGTTTCCTTTTGGAAAAGACAGGAAGGGAGAGAGAGGGTGAGAAGTGTCAACTTGTAGTTACTTTCACTTTAGTTGTTCATTGCTTCTCCTAAGTGCCTTGACCAGGGCAAGCCAGTGCCCCCTTGTTCAAGCCAGTGATCTTTGGGCTCAAGCTGGCAAGCTTTGGAATCATGTGGACAGTTCCCTGCTCAAGCCAGTGACCCCATGCTGGTGAGCCCACGCTCAGAGCCAGTGACCTTGGGGTTTCAAACAGGCTAACTCAGAATTCTATGTTGATGCTTTATCCACTACACCAGCACTAGCCAGGAGCTGGTCAGTTGTGTGTGTGTGTGTGTGTGTGTGTGTGTGTGTGTGTGTGTGTGTGTATGAGTGTGTGACAGAGAGAGGGACAGATAGGGACAGAAAGAGAGAGAGATGAGAAGCATCAGTTCTTCATTGCAGCACCTTAGTTGTTCATTGATTGCTTTCTCATATGTGCCTTGATGGGGGGGCTACAGCAGACCGAGTGACCCCATGCTCAAGCCAGTGACCTTGAGCTCAAGCCAGTGAGCCTTGCTCAAACTAGCTGAGCCCGTGCTCAAGCTGGTGACCTTGGGGTTTCAAACCTGGGTCTTCTGTGTCCCAGTCCAACACTCTTTCATTATGCCACCGCCTGTTCAGGCAGGACCTGATCTGTTTTATAAAGTAAACATTAACTGATTCTGTGCAGACCTAGTTTCCACCCTCACAGAAATGATTGTTCAGTTTGTACTTGGTAACCAACTTTCCCCTAGTTCTTTGGAAAGAAGCCAGTTTACAAACAGTGCTGGCAGGTAAGTAACTAGCTCCCCTATTTACCCCAGGCGACCTGTTCCCACTGCCGTGGGAACCAGGAAGAATACCATCTTACACTCTCATGTAGACACACAGGCTCCTTTTGAAATAAACATGCTTTTGATGTTGGAGGGGGGTAGTGATAGCATATATCATGTGTTAGTGTGAACTAATCAAGTCAGATTCATTTGCCTAAATTGTTGGATCAAGTGCTTCAGGGAGTAGATGGGAGTTTTGACAAGTATTCAAGAAAACTAATTCTACCACATGGAGTCCTTGCTCAAGGGTAGACTGCTCGGGGCCTATTGTGAGCGGGACTGCAGCCAAGACTGGGCAACAAGGAGAAGCAGAGAATAGGTGCTCTTGACCCAGTGCAGAGTCTTGCCCCACCAGCGGTGGGTCTGATGGGGAAGCAGTATTGTCTCCCTCGTGCTGCATCACCCTCTGTTCAGGCGGCTGCTCCAGGTACACCCGTCAGACTGGACACCGCCTTCTTAGAACATTTTGTGACACTCCCTCACTCCCCAGAAAGTAAAATTCATACCTAATATTCCTGCCTACATACTGAATTCTGAAAAAGGAGGCAGAGTAATAGCCAAACTATAACACGAGGAAGAAGTGATAGTAAAGAAATACAGGTGTTGATCAACTTATGACCTATGCTCCACGTCTGGAGCAGTTTTCGTATGCACCTGTATTTTGTAATTTTGTATATTTTGCAAATATTAAACCAGTTGTACTGGCAATGCAGTGTTTTACTTAAACCTGACGAATGTAAAAATAAGAAACAAAATGGTGTAGAGATTATACAAATGGTATAAAATGAACTAAGGAAATTATGATATATAACAATAATGAAAGAAAATTATGATAAAATATGACTTGAACATGTTTATAACATCATTTTACAGTACTGTATATATAGCCTACTCAACTTATGATGAAATCATGTTAGGACCGGTCTGTTGAAACCAATCATGGTCGTAAGTCGAGCACTAGCTGTATAATAAAAGTATGTTTCAGCATGTCAGTGCTTAGGCTGTCACCTGATCAGGACAGCACGCAAGGGAGCCAGAGCTGACAACTGGGGGATGGGCGGATGGCAGGTGATGCACCACTGGCCTCACATGAGTTTCTGGCGACACTCAGTGACTCCGTGAAACTCTGAGCAGAGCAATGTTTCTCCCTCAGTTACACGGCATCGTCCTCCTGGGGACAGCACAGTGTACGAAAACTGCATGTTTGCTTTTGTGTTTGTCTCTGAGATACAGTCCCTCCAAATCTCATCATCAAAGCAGAGATTTTCATCTGCACGAATGTGCAGGTACATTCAGGGGCCTGTCGGCTCTGGGACACTTGCTTGTTGTGTGGGACTCTTCTGAACTCAGCAAGGCGTCTGCAGTCTTTGCCTCCAAGCTCTAGACCTTCCTGCCACTGCTGAGCAGCCAGAACCTTTCAGATTTCCAGGGTGCCCCATGAGAGCTGCTGCTTGATTTCCCCTTGGCTCCTGGGGAGACTTGACCCCTTAATTACTGTTTCTATGAGGAACTACTCGATGGGCCAAAGACACATTTTTAAAATTGTAACTAGTTTCTGCCTGACCTGTGGTGGTGCAGTGGATAAAGCGTCGACCTGGGATGCTGAGGTCGCCGGTTCAAAACCCTGCACTTGTCTGGTCAAGGCACATATGGGAGCTGATGCTTCCTGCTCCCCCCACCCCCTCTCTAAAATGAATAAATAAATAAATAAAATTTAAAATTGTAACTAGTTTCTAACTTGGGACTGCTTGTACCTTCAGTTATTGAGTCCCCTTTTTACTGGGAGTTTGGAAATTACAGATAGCCTGGAATTTTTGCCTCTGAAATGTTTGAGAGTCAGACAGACAAAATTGCTATTTCCTGACCAGTAACTTAATCTCTTTTGTCAAAGAAACTAAAATAGAGATATTGAGGGTTTAAGTTTTTCAAAGCCATAAAAAATAACAGATGTTAGAGTGTGATGGGATTCCAGACATGTGTGTCTGTGGTGGTGGAAGTGGTCCATGTGCGCAGTTTCAGGGCCCGCCTTTCACAGCATGGCTGTCTTCACCTCAGGGTCTCAGCTGGGTGCCTGCTCGGGTTCCCTTGCCCACATCATTTCTACTCAGCAGCTCTGCATTAGCTCTGTCTTTGATTTTAAGTCATTGGAGGTTTTACGGAGTGGGGATTGAGAGAGATGCTGGTGTGATGGCATGGAGGGTGATGCATGTGCAGTGAAGTGGCATCCTAGGCTGTGTCACGCTGCCCGCAGGTCTGGCAGTGCCCACAGCTCCTGAGCGTGGTGGCCGTGCAGATTTCTCTAAGGCAGAGACTGTTGTACATGCAAGGCAAATGCTGTCATTATTGTCAATGAAAATGGCTCTGTCCTGTTCTCCTTCTTTCTGCCCCATACCTCTTCTGCCACCAGATGAATCCAATCCACCCTTGTTCACTCAAACAGAAGTTTGCTGGCACACAGGGCTCTGTCATTAAAAACCAAGAGCCCAAAGCCTTGGCTGGTTGGCTCAGTGTTAGAGTGTCGGCCCAGTTTGTGCAAGTCCCGGGTTCGATTCCCGGCCAGGGCACACAGGAGAAGTGCCCATCTACTCCACCCTTCCCCCTCTCCTTCCTCTCTATCTCTCTCTTCCCCTCCCGCAGCCAAGGCTCCATTGGAGCAAAGTTGGTCCAGGTTCTGAGAACGTCTTCATGGCCTCTGCCTCAGGTGCTAGAATGGCTCTGGCTGCAACGGAGCAACGCCCTAGATGGGCAGAGCATCGCCCCCTGGTGACTTGCCAGGTGGATCCTGGTCAGGCACATGGGGGAGTCTGACTGCCTCCCTGCTTCTAACTTCGAAAAATACAAACAAAAAAATACCAAGAGCATGAGTACTTGACGCTGATCAGAGTTTGGGTGAATATTGGAGAATGTTTACAAGTCCTGTTTCCCAGTTCTGTGACATCATGTCCTTGGTTGGGTACTGCAGCGGTGTCTTTCTACTCTGTGTTCAAGGCTTCATGCTCAAGCCACTGGTAAAATTGCCATCAAATGTTTCTAACTTTTTTTTTTTTGTATTTTTCTAAAGTGAGAAGTGGGAAGGTAGAGAGATTCCCGCATGTACCTGACTGGGATTCACCTGGCAAGCCCACTAGGGGGCAATGCTCTGCCCATTTGGGACATTGCTTGGCTGCAATCAAAGCCATTCTAGCACCTGAGGTGGAAGCCGTGGAGCCATCCTCAGCACTTAGGGCAACTCTGCTGCAATGGAGCTTTGGCTGCGGGAGGGGAAGAGAGAAATAGAAAGGAAAGACAGAGGGTAGAGAAGCAGATGGGCGCTTCTCCTGTGTGCCCTGACCAGGAATTGAACCCAGGACTTCCACATGCCGGGCTGATGTTCTACCACTGAGCCAACTGGCCAGGGCTGTTTATTATTTCTTAATGACAACAGATTACTGTGAGTTTTTGCTCTGTTGGGCTGAAGTGAAGAGTAACAGATACGGGCTTGTTCTGAATGTACTTCGTGGGTGTTCACAGAAGGTCTTTCTTTTTACAGGTGGTCCCGACAATCAGGTCCACTTTGAAGGTTACCAGGTGTCCAATCAGTGCATGGCGCTGGTCCGGGATGAGTGTCTGCTACCCTGCAAGGATGCCCCTGAGCTCGGCTACGCCAAGGAGTCCAGCAGTGAGCAGTATGTGCCTGATGTGTTTTATAAGGTAAAAAACACAACAGTGCAGAGGTTTCGAGTGGACAGAGTACGATATGGACACTGGCCTGCCTGGGCCTTGACCAGTTCTGGTGCATTCTGGCCACATGGACCATTGGTCAGTCATGGTCTTTTTAGTGTCTAGCTTGTGAATAAAGGCATTCCATAGCATTTCCGGGCTTGTTAGGGCCTGTAACTGGAAGTGGACATAAAAGATCATTGGGTCTGGGGTATAGGACACCAATCAAACCATTGCAACACAGACTTTTTTGGTTTCTAAAAATGAGAAGACGTGTGTGCCAGGGTCTCACCAGGAGTAAAGAATGGAGGCTCTCCTAAAGGTATCAAAGTTCCATTTGACAGTTTTAGACAAATAATTTTCCATTCTAAATCTTTGTTTCCTGTGAAGGCTATAAAAACTATTTTTATTGAAAGATATCATTTGGGTTGAACGTGTCATTTGGGTTCCTGGCAGGACCAGAGATAGTCTTATCCTCAGCTCAGGACTCATCCCTCGTCATGATTGGGGCAGCCTACACCACCACCTGGTCAGGTTCATCTTTATTTGTCAAGGTTCTTTTCACCATGTGAAGAATTGGGTGGTGGCACAGTGGACAGAGCATTGACCTATGACACTGAGTTCCCAGGTTCGAAACCCGATGTTGCCTGCTTGAGTGTGCGCTCATCTGGCTTGTGCACAGGCTCACCAGCTTGAACACGGGACTATCAGCTTGAGCGTGGGATCATCAACATCATCCTGAGGTTGCTGGCTTGAGCCCAAAGGTTGCTGGCTTGAGCCCAAAGGTTGCTGCCTTGGAACCCAAGGTCACTGCCTTGTGCAAGGGGTCATTCACTGGCTCGGCTTGAGCCCCCCAAGTCAAGACACGTATGAGAAGCAATCCATGAACAACTAAGGTGCCACAATACAAGTTGATGCTTTTTTTTTTTTTTTTTTTGGTGATAGAGACAGAGTCCGAAAGAGAGATAGGGAAGACAGACAGGAAGGGAGAGAGATGAGAAGCATTAATTCTTTGTTGCGGCACCTTAGTTGTTCATTAATACTTTCTCATATGTGTCTTGACCTGGAGGGCTACAGCAGAGCAAGTGACCCCTTGCTCAAGCCAGCGACCTTGGGCTCAAGCTGGCGAGCTTTTGCTCAAACCACATGAGCCTGCGCTCAAGCTGGCGACCTCGGAGTCTCGAACGTGGGTCTTCTGCATCCCAGTCCGATGCTCTATCCACTGTGCCACCGCCTGGTCAGGCAAGGTGATGCTTCTTATCTCTCTCCCTTCCTGTCTGTCTGTGTCTCTCAAGAAAGTAAGGTTGAAGGTTTCCTGTGGGAAATCGGTTCTCACCCCCGTGTGAGCCTCTGTCCATAGTGTGACTTCCTGCTGGCTGACCTGTTCTCCCATGTCATGGATTTTAGCGATTTGATTATGATGTGCCCAGTGTCCTGACACATCATGTATCCTAAGGTTTGTTGAACTTCTTGTGTGGGTGGGTTGATGGTGTCATATTTTGGCTGTTGTTTTCGTTTCCTGATGCTGCCCTAATGTGACTGCAGAGAGGGTGACCGTAACAGCACTGTGTCTTACCTGACAGCTTCGTGCTTAGGAGTCTGGGCAAAGATCAGCTGCATGTCTTCTCTGGGACAGCCAGGCCACAGGTGTGTGTGGATCGTGGCTCTGTTGCATTTGAGGTGGGAGGTGATGGCAGCACTGAGCTCCTTGGCATCTGTTCTTATCCATAGGACGGCTTGCAGTATGGCCTGCAGAATTGTCTGTCTGACCCAGCACAGCCTTGAAAGAACTCCTGTCACTGGATTGGGCCTGCCCAGGTGACCCCAGGTCATCTCATTTTGAGGGCAGCTGATTAGTAACCTTCATTACACCTGCACAGCCCCCTTGTCACGTAAGACTTGTTCCCAGGTACTTTTAGTTTTAAAATCATGTTTTCAAACTCTTGCTCTTGAGAACTGGTACATATTTGTATTGAGCAACTTTGCTGTTACTCGTCCCTCTAATGCGCACGTGTATTCTTTTGGCTTTTCTCATGGCCGCGCGGTGTCTCCCCATCTCGGCTCCTCTTCTGGAACAAGGTCCAGAGTCCAGCAGTTTGTTCTGTTATAATCATAGTGGAAGTGCATTCAGGATTTCATGATTGAGTCAGTTTGCTGTGGGTTTTTCTTTTTGTACTACCCTTTATCTGGTTGGGAATTTGTTTTTATTTCCCTGTCTTCTGAGTTTCTTGCATGTGACTGTGGGACCCATGTTGCTTCCATGGTCACACTGCTGTTCCTGTACATTGTTTACCTGCCTGTTAGTGGGTGCAGCTCAACACACTTCCCACGTTGGTGTGTACCCCTGGGAGATTGTTGACCTGAGAAGGTAGATACTGAAGTAACCCTTCTAATGCTGCTGTGGGCTTGGGGCAGATTTAACACACTTGTGAGCAGGGCCTGCTGTAGGGTTTGTCCAAGGCCAAATCCTAGCATTGCCCATGTGACAGAGGCTGAAGGTCCAACCCCAGGCTAGATACACACCTGCGTGGGGGATACTGTTGATCACTAGTGGCATGTGTGTGAGGATTATTTAGAGGTAGATACAGCATAAAACATACAGTGTAAAATTAAACATATGCCTGGATGTACGTTCTTAGTGGTTTTTTTTAAATGTTTATTTTTTTTATTTTAGAGAGACAAAGGGAGAGAGTGAGAGAGAAACAGAAACATTGATCTGTTCCTGTATGTGCCCTGACTGGGGATTGAACTGGCAACCTCTGTGCTTCAGGACGATGCTCTAACCAACAGAGCTATCCAGCCAGGGCATGTTCTTAGTGTTTTTTTAAAAAACGTGTAGCTGTTTTTGCAGGTGTACACATTGCATCCTGCAGGAGGGCAATGCTGTCTGTGCTGGGTGCGTGTGTAGCCAGTGAAGGAGGGCTGCAGGAGCACCTCCCATGCAGGTGGGGACACCTGTGTGTGTGATTTGCAAATTTAGCATGATCCTTCTGGGGCACTTGGGCAGAGGGATATGTAGGCCCCATACACACACCGCATGGTCTCCTTCCCTAGGCAGCAGTTGCATGTCCCCTCTGGCATCCTTGGTCTGGCAGGGAGACCAGGAAGGAAGGCAGATTGAATGATAACCACTGTTCACATCCAGCGTGATGCCTTATCCTTTCTTTTTCTGTTTCTTTGAAACAAAATTTTTAGCCTGACCAGGCGTTGGCACAGTAGATAAAGCGTCGGACTGGGATGCGGAAAACCAAGTTCGAGACCCCGAGCTCACCAGCTTGAGCGCGGGCCCATCTGGCTTGAGCAAAAGCTCGCCAGCTTGGACCCAAGGTCGCTGGCTCCAGTAAGGGGTTACTTGATCTGCCGAAGGCCCGCGGTCAAGGCACATGTTAGAAAGCAATCAATGAACAACTATGGTGTCGCGACGGCAACGAAAAACTAATGATTGATGCTTCTCACCTCACTCCGTTCCTGTCTGTCTGTCCCTATCTATCCCTCTCTCTGACTCTCTCTGTCCCTGTAAAAAATAATAATAAAATAAAAGTTTTAAATTGTAATGACACAGGATAAATGAGTATATTTGTTGACTATGTGCCCCAATCATCGTGTTTATGCTGATGACTCCCTCAGTTGTTTCTGTTGGTTGTTAGGGTGTTGGTGCAGCTTCAGACTTAGTGCTGGTGCCCTTGTTGTGGCTTTGGTCAGGGGTAGGTGAGGGTGCAGCTTGGGAGCATGATGTGGACTTCAGAGTGTGGGGTCTGATGGTGTTCCAGGGCCATTAGCTTGATGAGCCTTCAGGGTGTGGAGATGGAACTGAGTAGTTGGGGACAGCACATACCCCAAGTGGTGGTGGAGCCTGGAAGCTAAGCTGGGAATGGGGATGCTGTGGGCACCACGCGGCTATTGAGGCCTTGACAAGCAGCTGGCATCCAAGGTGAGGCTGGTTGATTGACATGGGTCCCAGGGTAGCCTGGGTGTAGTGAGTGGGCAGGCAGACAGTTCTGAAGAAGCTGGGCTGCAAAGAGAAGACAGGCAGGGGCAGTGCTGGTGTGGAGTGGGATCAGGACGGCCTCCTTCCTGTTTGGCTTTTTCACGTGATAGAAATAACCCACATGTGTTCTGGCCTTGGTCTGGTACAGGTCGATTGTGGTGCAGGGGTTGGGGGGACCAGGGACTGCAAATGATGTCTTTGAGAAGACAGAGGAAACGGTGCCAGCGCAGGTGCAGTGGGGGTCTTGGAGAATTTAGATGGGGCTTGTGTGGTGGGTGTGGGCTGGGCAACAGGTCCTTGAGGTATGAGCATGGTTCAGAGTTTCAGGTGCCTCAGGAGGGCAGGTCTTCTAAAAATTAACCTACAGGACATTTAGTAACATGAAATCAGGTTTGTGTTTATTATGGAGAGTAAAAAATTATGGATAATTAAGAAAACGGGCTCTGGCTGGGTTACAGTAGTTGGTTGCAGCGTCATCCTGATACTCCAAGGTTGTAGATTCAATCCCTGGTCAGGGTGCACACAAGAATTGACCAATGAGCCTGACCAGGCAGTGACACAGTGATTAGAGTGTTGGACTGGGATGAGGGGGACCCAGGTTCAAAACCCCAAGGTCACCAGCTTGAGCGAGGGGTTGCTGGCTTGAGCAAGGGGTCACTCGGTCTGCTATAGCCCCCTGGTCAAGGCACATATAAGAAAGCAATCACTGAACAACTAAGGAGCTGCAACAAAGAATTAATGATTCTCATCTCTCACCCTTCCTGTCTGTCTGTCCCTATCTGTTTCTCTCTCTGTGTCTCAAGAATTGACCAATGAATGCATGAATGGATAGAACAACAAACTGATGTTTTTCTCTTTCCCTCCTTTATCTAAGGAAAAAAAAAAGGCCCCCAGTCCCAGACTTTGCCTGCTCTTCTGGCTCCCCTTTGCATGCAGGAAGCACATCAGGTGCAGCCCCACTGGGTCTGCAGCCTTTTCCCTCAGCCCAGACTTAGATGTCATGTCGGATGTTGCACATGCCCAGGTGCTGGGACAACAGTGGTGAGCAAGTCACACTCAATCCTTCCACTCAGGCTCTCAGTGACTGTACAGGTGTCCCGGGTGGTGGGAAGGGAGCCATCTAGAGCCACATGGGCAGAGGTCTGTTGAGCTGGCATGTGCGTATGATGGGTTCGTGGGCAGTAGGAAGCCAGAAAGAGAAGTGGAAGGTGGTTCTGGAACATCCTGCTGGATGTGTGAAGAGTGGTTTGGAGGCAGGAGGTTTGTGCAGCATTACTGGTAGTCAAGCCAGGAGAGGGAAAAGGGGAGATGTGAGAGAGGCCTGAAGTCCAGTATGGGACACAGTGGAAAGCTGAAAACCAGTCATGGAAGGCCACTGTTGCTGAAGATTTGTTCTGGGGTGCAAGTTTGGGGAGCTCAGTGAGAAGGCTGGTGCTGTAATCCAGGTGACATGTGTCTACTTCTGTGGCCTTTGGTAGTGGAGAGGGTATATAGGGCCAAGCCAGGTCTGTGGTTTGGGTGGGGTGGGTGTGGCAGCAGAATGAGAGCATTGGGGGGCTGTGGGTCAGGTGCTGCTGTTCACAGTTTGCTATGGGCGGACAAGAAGGTCAAGAGGTGTGGTGCTGAGAGTGCCATTTTTAAGGTCATCTGCACAGAGAGCCCAAATTAAAGCCCTGAAAGTAGATGAGAGAAGCTGAGATTGTTCAGGGAACAGAGAAAACGTTGGACAGACCCAGGGAACTTGCTCTTAGGGGTATAACCTGGCCGGGATGGGGCTGATGCAGAGTGTGGCGCCAGTGCTGAGAGGCCAGGGAGAGCTGGCAGGTAGCTGTAGTGGGAGGAGGGGCATTGCTCCCTGGAGGAGCTTGCTGGAGGGCCCCTTTTGTCACGCCCATCACGTGGTTTACCACCTGTTCCTTGTCCCACAATTTGGTGCTTACCCCCAATGCTGTGGGCCATCCTGGGGCTCATTCTTGGCTCTGAACTACTTGGTACAAATTCCCAGAACCGGCATTATTTTGTCAATGAATAACATAAATTTCAGGGTGTTTTTTTTTTTTAAAGGGGAGAGGCAGAGGAGGTCTGCGTATTATTTTAATTTCTTTTTATTTATTTATTTTAGAGAGGAGACAGAGTGAGAGAGAGAGAAAGGGGGGAGGAGCTAGAAGCATCAACTCCCATATGTGCCTTGACCAGACCAGTGCAGGGTTTTGAACTGGCGACCTCAGTGTTCCCAGGTCGACGCTTTATCCACTGCGCCACCACAGGTCAGGCCAAATTTCAGGGGTTTTATGTGTTCTCCCAAGTACCGTCCAAGAAGGCCACACACTTTATTTACGTTGGAAAACTGTGGATAGGCTAGCCCTGCCTTTTGCCCTACTGCCCAGGCAGCTCTGGGATCCCATCCTCTGGTTGCAGTATGTGTGTGACATGATTTCTGAGTCACCTGGGTACCATGGGTGATTTGAGGGGCTGTATCACTTTTGTATCTCTGTGCAAGGTCTTCACATGCCAGGCCATCATTGCCTTGATACTTCTTTTTTTTTTTAATTTTTTTCCTAATTTTTTTTTATTTATTCATTTTAGAGAGGAGACACAGAGTGAGAGAGAGAGAGAGAGAAAGGGGGGAGGAGCTGGAAGCAACAACTCCCATATGTGCCTTGACCAGACGAGTGCAGGGTTTTGAACTGGCGACCTCAGTGTTCCCAGGTTGATGCTTTATCCACTGTACCACCACAGGTCAGGCCGCCTTGATACTTTTTATACAAAGAAGATGAGATATTTTCTGATCTGAGTTACAGTAATCCTTTCCCATTATAGTTTCTGCCTTTGTCATCATACTTAGGAAGCAGTTCTTTACCCAAAGGTTTATATTTACCTATATTTTTGTTTATTGCTTTTTTTTGTTTGTTTGTTTTTCTTGTTTTTGTTTTTTTTGTTGTTGTTTATTTACTGCTTTTATGATTTAACTTTACATTGAGATCTATAACCCATTTACTTATTTTTTCTTCATTTATCATAGGTCATAATACATTTTATACATACTTGTTATGGCAAGACCCTGCACGATTCAACTTTTTAAAAGAAATGTTTTAATGACAGATGATGAAAAATAGGATTATTCAGAAAAACTTGTCAATTAACCAAGAAATAGCCAACAAGAGAAGAGATTCTGAACAGCACATCAGCACAATGTCCCAGCCTAGGAGAAGGGACTTTGTGGCAACTGGAGCCTGTGAGCTTGGTTGTCACTTTTGCCCTTGAGCCAGAGATGGGGAATCTTGCTTGCCAGGAGTCCGCTGTCAGAGTGGAGGCCTGCAGCCACAGGGTCCCTATAAGGGCATGAGGGCAGACGTGAGGTTGGGACGTGCTAACCTCCAAGTTGTGATGAGGCTGGACCAGTTCTCATTGCCCTCTGCCCTTACCAGCTAGTAGAGCTCAGGCACCTACCTCACCACATGTTGTAGACCCAATGGCCTTGTGTTCGTGTGTTGACCTGGATCAGCACTGGTCCTGCTTGCTCCTAACAAGCACTCTGTGAGTCTCATCAACACAAACCCACTGTTCCCTAAACGGTGATTCTTTTTTTATTATTATTTATTTATTCATTTTTAGAGAGGAGACATAGAGTGAGAGAGAGAGAGAAAGATAGAAAGGGGGAGGAGCTGGAAGCATCAACTCCCATATGTGCCTTGACCAGACCAGTGCAGGGTTTTGAACTGGCGACCTCAGTGTTCCCAGGTCGACACTTTATCCACTGCGCCACCACAGGTCAGGCTAAACGGTGATTCTTTGTGAAGCTGTTTTGAGAACTTTTTCTTGCTTTTCCTGAGAAGTCGCAGATCTAACTGTTTGTGTCACTTATTTCCCTTCTTGTCAGGTCTTTAAAGAAAAACAACATGTTCAGGGTTTTATTTGCCTTTTCCAGAGCAGGGTGGTGCCCCAGGCAGTGGCGTAGGTGGCTGTCCTGGCACCAGACCCACATGCCTTTGCACTCACAAAGACAGAGGTCCTGAGTTTCTCTTTGCTGTCACAGTGCTGGTGCCACTATTTCCAGATGTGGCCCCAAGCAGGTTTTAAAGCAGAGGGGACCTTGATTTCTGACTCTCTCAGTCCTGCTCCAGGTGGAGATAAAAAGGCTGATACTTTGGCAGCTGCCAAACTTAGCATTAAGATGTCTTCCTCCCAGCGCACTGCACCTGACATTTGCTGACACCCGTTAAGAGTGATTGCCTTTTCAAATGGTGGATAGTACTCGGGATAGGCTGGCAACACCAATGCAGGGAAGGCATGGGAGAGAGAGAGAGACATTGTCTGTCTTTCCCCCAGGGAAGAGGGGATACAGCACCTTTATCTTCTTGGGGAGCAGGGAGATTTAGCTGGGTAGTTAAATTTGAAAGAGAATAGCTCGACGAAGAAAAGGAGAGGACATTTAACAAGAAGCCTCCCTGGAGGTGCTGGGAAAATGTTTCTGCATATTAGAGCTTAATTAGATCTGAAGATGAATTCCAGATGGGCTAATTACGTGTGGGTTGTTGCAGATTATTTCTTGTGGGGGCAAGCGAATATTTTTGGAAATGGTGATTTGGTTTGATTGGACTCGATTCCTGCCTCCTACCACATCTCCTCCATCAAGAAACTACAGCTTCCGGGGCCCCAGGACGCTCTCAGCCAGCTCCCATCTTGGGCTGCCCTGTTGAAGCTGGTGAACTGCCATGGAATGCAGGCCCATACTGATGGCTGCAGATGCCATCACGGGCACACCCACCCTGTGGAGGAAACAGTGGGTCCTACCCAGATGGACAGAGTGCCACTCAGCCTCCTAGGAAGGCAGGCATGGCTATGTTTCTCTCAGGAAGGTGTCCTGTGATGGAGTGTCGATGGTTCTGAGTAGAAAGCTGGTGAGGTAGACTGGGGCCACTCTGCAGGCATGCAGAGGGGCAGGTGTTTGTTGGAAGTTCTTTAGGTTGTGATCACAGAAGGAAGGGAAGGTGTGGCTAAACTGAGATGTGTTGCAGCCGGAAATACCCATCCTAAACAAAAGCAGCAAAACCTGATGGGGCAGCAGACTGGGTCTGACTTAGGAACAGCTTCTGTGTCCCCAACAAGGTGGGTGTGCTGGGGTAGCCATGCACGCCTCAGGGCGATCTGCTGGGTATACATTTGGGTCTGAGAGCTTTAATAAACGTAAACTTTTATGTAAGACCCATAATTGGAACTTATGGGAGTATAATTTATATATGACTCCATGAGTGATTTATATAATGTTAAGTGATGCTTTAGATTGAAAATATGACCCCCTCCTATAGGATCTTTAATGAAAAGCATCAGTTTTTACAAATTTATTTCTAGAGCTCTGTTTGAATACAACATGTTAGACATAAATCAGACCTAATTGTCATTTTATGATTAATGGACATATGCTGGCCATTTTTCCCCATAATTAAACTTTATGTTCTGAGCATTTGACAAAGCAAAACAAGTTTCAACTTTGACAGATTGGTGGTGGGTTTCCATGTCTGCGTATGTGTACTCATTTGCCTATGTACTTTTTTAGTAACATACAAGTATTAAGTTCCTATAGAATTGGGCTTCCAAAGGTGTAAGATGGTTAAGAATTAGCATTCAGACCTGAGACTGAGAGGTTGTGGAGGAGGAGAGGGCCCAGATGTAGCTGGGCAGGCAGAGCTTGGGACTCCTCATGGAGACTGCCGGGTAGCTGAGAGCATGGCTGTTTCTGTGTTCAGGCTGTTATGAAGAGCTCCCAGAGGTGATAGAAGTTGGGTTATTGCAAAAAAGGCACATTTTCCTTTCTGCTTTTTGTACACCTCAACAAGAATTGTCATAATTTAATAAAAAGTGAGATAAGCACGTGAAAGGAAAAATGTCACTGGGCAGCAGATTTCCACTCATCCTGTTCACCTGTTTCCCATTTCAGGACATAGACAAGTTTGGCAATGAGATCACCCAGCTGGCCCGCCCGCTGCCCGTGGAGTATCTGATCATAGATGTGAGTGTGCGTCATCCCCTGCCCAGGCACACAGCAGGCATGCTAGAGGCAGGGCTGCTGGGTGGGGCTGTGCCCAGCTGCTGCAGCTTGCACAGCTGGTGCGGGACAGATGCCCAGGAGGTGTTAGAATTGTCAAGTTCCTGGCATCCTGAGAAGCTCACAATTTTAAGGGATTTTTCCTTTTAGTTGTAGGGTTTCTTTCCTTAAAAACAGTTTACGGGCCTGACCTGTGGTGGCGCAGTGGATAAAGCGTCGACCTGGGAACACTGAGGTAGCCAGTTCAAAACCCTGCACTGGTTCGGTCAAGGCACATATGGGAGTGGATGCTTCCAGCTCCTCCCCCCTTTCTCTCTCTCTCTCCTTCTCTCTCTCACTCTGTGTCTCCTCTCTAAAATGAATAAAATAAAAAGAAATTAAAAAAAAAACAACAACAACAAAAACCAGTTTACGGGTTGGCCCTGGCAGGGTAGCTTTGTTGGTTAGAGCATTGTTCTGAGACACCAAGGTAGCAGGTTTGATCCCCGGTCAGGGCATGTATGGGAAGCAACCAACACATGCACAACTAAGTGGAACAACAAATGATTGCTTCTCTCTCTTTCTTTTTCTCCTTTTCTTACTCCCTCCTTCCCTCTCTCTCTTCCTCCCTTCCTCTCGCCCTCTCTCTCCCTTATCTATGTCTCTTTAAAATAAGTCAATTAAAAAAATGAAAGTAAGGGTTAACTTCTCCCAAACTAAAGTGTAACAAAGGACCACCAACTGGTTCATCTTTTAGAGGATGCATGTGCTACCCTGGTCATAGCTGCTGCCACCACTGGGTTCATGGTGGGCCTTCCACCAGAGTCGGTCCCCCAGGGACACAGTTGTCACTCTGTCCTTGAATGTGGGCAGTGTGGTTCCTGGGTGTAATGAACTCCAGGAACCAAAAGGCACCAGCTCCAGTGTGTTTTCCTAGAGTTTCAGCTCCTCTCTAGTGGCAAGCTCTGGTCACAGAGATGTGGCCGCACCCCAAGGACGAAAGCCCAGTAGTTTGCAGTAGTCAGCACTCTGTCCAGAGGGTACAGGAGCAGCTCGTATTCTGCATGCTGCCTGCCAGGACATTTCTGGGTTGCATTAGACTTGGCACAGGCACGTCATAAAGGATGTAAAATAAAATAGCCCTAGCCGGTTGGCTCAGTGGTAGAGTGTCAGCTCGGTGTGTGGATGTCCCGGGTTCAATCCCTGGCCAGGGCATTCAGGAGAAGTGACCCATCTGCTTTTCCACACCACCCCATCTCGCTTCTCTCTATATATCTCTCTCTCTTCTTCCCTCCTGCAGCAGCCATGGCTCGATTGGAGCGAACTGACCCCGGGCATTGAGGATGGCTCCATGTCCTCCACCTCAGGCACTAAAAAATGGTTTCGGTTGTGACGGAGTAAAGGCCCCAGATGGGCAGAGCATCACCTCCTAGTGGGCTTGCCAGGTGGATCCTGGTCGGGCTCATGCGGAAGTCTGTCTCTGCCTCCCCTGCTCTCACTAAAATAAAAATAAAAAAGAACAAAATAAATAAAAAGGATGTAAAATAGCTTTGTGTTTGGAGCAGCATTTTCCCTGGAGCCAAACCCGTCAATGCTCCTCCCAGCTGATGGCTTCTGAGAACATATTTATTCCCTAGGCTGTAAAGGCATCTGTTTTTAGACTAGCTGGGGTGTAATTAAGATGCAAACAGATTAGAAAATAAAGATGAAAACAGAGTGGTGGACTGTACACTTAGGAGGAGGAGTTGGCGTAATTCCACACTCAGTAGTAGGCTTTCTTTTGTGCCAGTTCACTACCAGATCTGCCTTCCCAAAGGGAGGCCCTGAGCCATCCACAGGCTTTGTTTCAACAGCGTGGACACCCTATCACTGTCTTTCAAAATATGACAGTGGCTAAGACTGTGTCCCATGTGTGTGGCTATTCTGAGGGCTTTATGTGTTGAAGCATTTAATCCTCAGAGCAGCGTTAGGAGGTGCAGACACCTAGGTCATTTTTATCTTGCAAATGAGCAACGAGGCCTAGGATCTGTGGCTGATAGGCCACACAGCTGGGATGTGGCCTTGTAGCTCGGGTCCACTCCCTTCACCACAATATGTTGGTGTGGTCACTAGGGCACAGTCCTAGCCAGTCATGGCCTTCACTGATGTGGAAAACAAAGCAGAACAACATATTCATTTTTAGAAATAACCCCAAAGAACCAAGAAGAGTTGCCCTAAGTCTGGCCAAGGTATAGGCTGCTGCCACTGGTATATTGCAGAAGAAATGTTTGTCCATCATAACGGACAGAGAAGTTACAATCAGTGCTCTTGTGTGGGGGGGTGCCAGGAGGAGGAAGAAACCATGTTGATTTTTACACATTGACCATGGTCCATGTGGCTCTTATGGGTTAATGTTAGATTTAATGTGTCTTCTGTTGTCACCAAAGCATGTCTGAGCCAAGTGAAGGACCTAGAGTCCCTATGGACACAAGCTCTTTTTCTTTCTTTTTAATTTTTTTTTTTTTTAAAGGGACAGAGAGAGAGTCAGAGAAGGATAGATAGGGACAGACAGACAGGAACGGAGAGAGATGAGAAGCATCAATCATTAGTTTTTCGTTGCCGTTGTGACACCATAGTTGTTCATTGATTGCTTTCTCACATGTGCCTTGACCGCGGGCCCTCAGCAGACCGAGCAACCTCTTGCTGGAGCCAGAGACCTTGGGTCCAAGCTGGTGAGCTTTTGCTCAAACCAGAAGGGCCCGCGCTCCAGCTGGCGAGCTCGGGGTCTCGAACCTGGGTCTTTTGCATCCCAGTCTGACGCTCTATCCACTGCACCACCGCCTGGTCAGGCTCTTTCTTTTTAATTTTTATTTACTGACTTTAGAGAGAGGAAGAGAGAGAGAGATAAACTTATACATTTGTTGTCCCAATTAATCATGCTGTCATTGGTTGCTCCTTGATATGTGCCCTGAGGATCAAACCCACAACCTTGGCATATTGGGATGATGCTCTAACCAACTGAGCTACCTGGCTGGGGCCTGTACACAACTCGTGATTTTAGCTGTCTTCAGGGGAGAGCTGTGCCTGCACCTCAGAGGCCTCATTCACTTCCTGCCTGACACATGTGGCTCCATGGAGCAGGGCCTATGAATTCAAAGGGCCTCAGCAAGCTTGCTGAGGTCACTGGGGCTCTCAGGTTGTTAGGCTACTCGGCTGCTCTGCACATGCCCTCCAGATCCAGTGATGGGAACAGGCAGCTCCTGAGATGCCTCCTTGCGCATCCATTCTGTGCCCGTGGTTCATGGCTGCAGAAAGAGCTGTCTGGGAGGCTCGTTACATGGAAACTGCCCCTCGGGTCAACCCAGTGAGGCTTGAGTTGCATACCATAGAGGCCAGAAGACAGAACTGCCCATCTGTGATGCAACCTTGGAAATAATTAGAAGTGATTCTCAGTTTTTTCCCAGAGTCAGTGTCAGAGTTTTTATTGAGGGTGGTACTAGCGGTTAACTCGTCCCTCCATGTGGAACAGTCAGGGCTCTTTGGTTGCTGGGACTAACTTGGGGTTTGTTGCTGTTGAGGTTTGCCCAAATCCTGTTCATAGCACAACTAATATGTCATGGGTTATTTTTTCTTTGTTCATTAGATCACAACAACTTTCCCCAAGGATCCAGTTTATACTTTTTCTATTTCTCAAAATCCATTTCCTATTGAAAACCGGGATGTGTTGGGTGAGACACAGGTAAGCTCTTTTTGAAGTAACTACTGCTTGTTTGGTGCCTGTGTTGCTTTTCCCAATTGTCCAGCTTTCAGGCTGTCCCCATGCAGTTTCTGCGACATAGCTGACCTCAGTGATCCCCCCTGTAGGCTGGGTGACACATGGCCACCAGGGCAAATCCCACTAGTTCTCAGGTAATGGATCTATCAGGAGGACCATTCTTAGTTGAATTATTTTTTTCCCAAAACTTACTTGTCACTTTGTCCTCTCACAACAACTTTTCATTGTTTATGTGTTGATGGTGTTGTCTCTTTGTGGAGATGTTTTGCTCCACTGTCTGTGGTGGCCCCTCTTGTCACCCTGCTGCGTTTCTCAGGCACCACACGAGTGTGTGGCCACCGCTCTCACTGGCAGCTCAGGCCAGATAAGAACTGCAGCTGCTAGTGTGTGCCACATGGATGGCCAGTGACACATGGGCATTGCGAAAGTGGCTTGGGTAAAAAATGTCCACAGTGAGTTTCTGAAGCAGTGGTTCTTTACAGAACCTCTCTGACAGTTGGGTCTCCTCACTGCCCATCTGCCTAGGGACTCGGCGCAGAGCTACTTTTTGGGACGGCACCCTTGAGCCTCCTGTTTTTAGTCCTGCCTTAGGTGTTCAATTTATATAACACCCCCCCACACACACACAAGTACACACGACTCCTCCTGGGGGTCTGCTGCCCTAGGTCAACAATGCAACTAGACAGGTAGTACCTGGGTCTCTGGCCCTCTCCACTGAGAGCGAAGGGCAGGTCCCCCTGTGCATGTGTCTCATAGTCAGATTCCCCAGTGTACTGAGAGTGTCCATTTCTCTGTCCTGGGTCCCCATTATCAGATATATAAGGGGGGGGGGGTGTTGTCAGCCTTGAATGTATTCAGTTATATTCTGGGAGGAAAGAGCTCTTCTCTGGGAACTGTAACAGAATACTGTTTTTATTTCCTTCTGTCCCATCACTGTCACTCTAGGACTTCCATAGTTTGGCCACCTACTTGTCACAGAATACCTCCTCCGTGTTCTTGGATACTATCTCAGATTTTCACCTCCTGCTCTTTCTGGTCACCAATGAAGTCATGCCTCTGCAGGTATGGAACAAGAGTGTATGACCACTGACACCTGGTGTTGGTGTTCCCCCAGGTGGGTCTGGGCTGTGCAGATGCTTCCTTTCCTCCTGAACCAGATGTGTGGTCACAGTCCCCTTTACATCCTGTGGACAGTGGCTTTGCACAGGGGGCTGTTGATCGGAAGTTGAATTTTTTCACAGTTAGCGTTTGTAGTAAGACACTGTGTAAGTGCCGATCTTTGGGGTTGGGCCGATCTCCTTTATGCTTTCACCACAGGGGGAGCAGCCGTGGTTAGCCTGGTGTCCCCCAGCAAGGAGCGGCAGAGGTCTCACAAAACAGCCCTGTCCTGACAGCTTCAGAATCGCAGCTCTGCTTCCTCCCCATGCCCCCTGCCTCCTGAAGCAGCTTTAATAGTTGAGCCCAGATGGCTGGCATCCAGGTCCCAAGCTCACAGCGGCATAGTTGACCTCTGTGAGACACACTGAGGGGAGAGAGGGTGGGTGTACACACGGCAGGTTCTATCTGAGCCTTGTGGGAAGCTGGGCAGCGTGTCCAACCAGGAGGCTCAGGCATGTGCCGTGGTGTGGGTGACATTTCTTTTTGTCTGAGACCCAAGGGAACACCAGGGAGAAAGGACTGATTTTTTTTTTTTTTTTTACAGGGACAGAGAGAGAGAGTCAGAGAGAGGGATAGATAGGGACAGACAGACAGGAACGGAGAGAGGTGAGAAGCATCAATCATTAGTTTTTCATTGCCATCACAACACCTTAGTTGTTCATTGATTGCTTTCTCACATGTGCCTTGACCGCGGGCCTTCAGCAGACCGAGCAACCCCTTGCTGGAGCCAGCGACCTTGGGTCCAAGCTGACGAGCTTTTTTGCTCAAGCCAGATGGGCCCGTGCTCAAGCTGGCGAGCTTAGGATCTCGAAACGGGGTCTTCCGCATCCTAGTCCGATGCTCTATCCACTGCGCCACCGCCTGGTCAGGCAGGACTGATTTTTTTAAGACTTTATTTATTGATTTTAGAAGAGAGAGAGGGAGAGAGAAAGAAGGTGGTGGGTGGTGAGAAGCATCAACTTGAAGTAGTTGCTTCCCACATGTGCCCTGACTGGGCAAGTCTGGGGTTTTGAACCAGCAACTTCAGCATTCCAGGTTGATGCTTTAGCCACTGCGCCACCACAGGTGAGGTGAAAGGACTGATTTTTTCCCGAGCCACTGATAGTCAACTCAATGCATTCCCCACAAGGGTCCCATGTCATTGTCAGCTGGCCTGTGGCTGCTCTTATATTCTGCCAGCTTTGTCTCATGTCTGTATTTTGTCCAAAACGACCCCCTTCTGCTCATACCAGGCATTCTGTGATGTCCCACCAGCTATGTCTTCCCTGTGAAGCCCAGAGAGTTCAGCTCTGGTGGGACAGATGGTAAAAGTCTGGGCCCTCCCTGCCAGGGCTCTTGCTGGGCAGCAGGTGCTGTTCTGCAGCCACTCCAGACATCATGTCTGCAAATAACTGTGTAAACCCCTGAAGGCTGGCACATCTCTCACAGAAACTATTTTAATTCTCTGCTTTTTGACCCTGGAGGCCTGGGCTGTATTTGATGACGTGACTGAGAAGGTAAAGAACCTGAGAGGAGAGTGAGAGGGAGGACTTAGGATGGGGGCTCCTGTTCATCCACCTAAGCCCAGTAGGAAGGGCCAAGCCTTTTTTACCTAGGTGATGACAGATGGCACAGGAGCAACTTGGGGCCATTTAAGAGGGGGCCTAATTCTAGCTCAGTTTAGTACTTATAGACCAAACTGTATGGCATTTTGCATTTTGTAGCAACAGCTCTGAGGTTGTCTCCATCTCCTCTGAAGAATGTCATGATGTTAGGGAAGAAATTAGCAGGAGTTGTCTACTGCAGGAAAAGCATGTTGGAACCTTCCTTTTTGGCTTCTTGCAGGACAGCATCAGCTTGCTGCTGGAGGCTGTGAGGACCAGAAATGAGGAGCTTGCCCAGACATGGAAGAAGTCTGAGCAGTGGGCCACCATTGAGCAGCTCTGCAGTAAGTGGCCTCCCTTTCTCCCCGTTGCCAGAGCCCAGGGGTCCAACACGTGCTGTGCAAAAAGCTTCCAAACTTCTCCATGTGCCTGCAAGCCTGACTCCAGACATGTTCTGATAGGCATCATGAGCATTCAAACGGGCACAGATGGACCTCTGCCAGGGTACATGGGCTTTCAGTGCTGTGACATACGTGCTGTGAGGGCCACAGATCTTTGGTATACAGCTGTGTGAATTCTACACACATCAGCAGTGGGCACGCTACTCTTCAAGCATCTTAGGAGCATTTGGAAAGTCACTATTTTAGAGAAAAAGAAACTACATTCACACAAGTGCTGAGAGCACAGAAACCTTTGGTCTCTTTGGGCCTTTCTTTTTCCCCACCATCCTCAGTGCTTCCTCAGTTGATGAAGCTGCAATTAGGTAGTTTAGTGGAACAACTTGTTCTCTGTCTCTTTAGAATTTGAGGGACACAGTGTTGGTTCTACTGTTAGAACTGCATGAGGCCTGACCTGTGGTGGCGCAGTGGATAAAGCGTCGACCTGGGAACACTGAGGTCGCCAGTTCAAAACCCTGCACTGGTCTGGTCAAGGCACATATGGGAGTTGAACTTCCAGCTCCTCCCCCCCTTTCTCTCTCTCTCTCTCACTCTGTGTCTCCTCTCTAAAATGAATAAAATAAAAAAAAATTAAAAAAAAAAAGAACTGCATGAAAAGAAAACAACACATTGAAGGGCCACAGAGCCTCTGGGTGTTTCAGTATCAGGAGACTGAGAAATCCCACTAGCTCCCTACAGCTTAGATCTTGTGGAGGGCCTTAGCTAATTCTGGTTTTAGCATCTAACTATAGTACTACATAGAGAACATAGTATCAACATTTTTTTACTTTATTTTTTTATTTTATTTTTTACAGGGACAGAGAGAGAGTCAGAGAGAGGGATAGATAGGGACAGACAGACAGGAAGGGAGAAAGGCGAGAATCATCAATCATTAGTTTTCTGTTGCTGTTGCGACACCTTAGTTGTTCATTGATTGCTTTCGCACATGTGCCTTGACCGCAGGCCTTCAGCAGACCAAGCAACCCCTTGCTGGAGCCAGCGACCCTGGGTCCAAGCTGGTGAGCTTTTGCTCAAGCCAGATGGGCCCGCGCTCAAGCTGGCGAGCTCGGGGTCTCGAACCTGGGTCTTCTGCATCCCAGTCCGACGCTCTATCCACTGCGCCACCGCCTGGTCAGGCAGTATCAACATTTTTTAATATGTATTTTAAAAATTGTCTTAGGCCTGACAATAATGATTGATGCTTCACACCTCTCTCCGTTCCTGTCTGTCTGTCCCTATCTGTCCCTCTCTCTGACTCTCTCTCTCTGTCCCTGTAAAAAAAAAACAAAAAAACAAGGCGGCATGGGAAAACCCCCTAGCTGTCTTAAAAAAAAAAATTGTCTTAGAAGGGCATTCCAGCATTTATTAAACCTAGAAGAAGGCTGTGCCAGGAACGCCTGCCCAAGGTGGCAGACAGGGCTCTCACCAAGCGGCGCGGTCACACAGCTTAAGGAGGCATGAGACTCCAGAGTCTGTTCTGTAACTTTTTAGGGATGTGTATTGAGACTTGGGGGTCTGTGTATAGAAAATGACCTTAGCCTCTGTAAGCACACTGTGTATGAGAATCAACTCAAGATAGGTCATGACTCATGGCAGAAGCTAAAACAGCAGATAGGTTGAATATTTTCAGGCCTTGGGGTAGGACAGGAAAACAGTGACCATAAAAGTTTGGTCAGTTGGACTTTATCAAAATGAAACACTTGTGCTCATCAAAAGACTGTTAGAAGAATGAAAAGGCAAGGCCTAGGCTGGGAGGAAACAGGTGAGGGAAGTGCACGTATGTGACATGGGACTCACTGAAGTATGCAGTTGTGCATGCTCCATGATGGGCTTTGCTGAGAAATGCTTGCATGGTGTCAACACATAGACGTCAGGTACATGGCCCTACAATATGATGCTGGCTATGACATCATGGGCAGTAGGAAATTCTCAGCTCCATTGTAACCTATGGGACCGTTGTTTTATGTCCATGTCTATCACGGACCAACATTGTTAAATGACGCATGACTGTATAGAGAACTATACATGTTGATAACCAGTAATCCAAACAAAACATGGGTGAAAGCTGGGCAAGAGTCCAACATTTAATGAAAAGGCAGTGATGGTGAACATCCTTGGTTGGCAGGGAAATGCAGACTCAATGAGCTGTCCCTGCGTGTTCATTAGTGGCTAAAATGAGAAGCTGCCAGCAGCTAGAACCTTCATACAGCTGTGAAAGCAAGAGCAGGACCCAGCAGCCACACCCAGGTTTTTACCCAAAGACTCCTACAAAAGCATTCATGCAGCTTTGTTCACAGTGTCTCAGAGCTGGAAATGATTGAGTGTCCTTCAGAGAACCACCATTCAGCAGCAAGGAGCAGAGCTACCAACAGCAGGGGCAGCAGGTGGGCCAAGAGCAGCATAGCTGACAGATTGCTTCAAGCTCTGTACCCAGCAGCTGTATTCAGCAGGGTGCTGGGTGCTAGAATGGGACCCATACTGGGGGTCCTCAGGCCGCATTTGCATAGAGCAGTTGCTTCTAGAGTTCACTTTCACTCCAATAGGCAGTGATGTAGAGCCCAGACTGGTGAAACATTTTTCTTGCACAGAAAAGATAAGTGCTGCTTTTCTTTCCACCCTGCAGGCACAGTCGGGGTGCAGCTTCCGGGCCTCCATGATTACGGAGCTGTCGGAGGCTCTTCGCATGCTGCTGCAGTCGCCATGTGGGCCTGTGAGCACTGCACCTTCATGAACCAGCCTGGCACTGGCCACTGCGAGATGTGCAGCCTCCCCAGAACCTAGGGCTCCAGCACACTGGCAAGACTGGGCCTACCCAACCCTCTCTGAAGCCAGGGTCATGGAGCTATTCCCACAGAGGGCAGTCCTGAAGGGCAGGGTAGGGGTGGCTGCCCTGGGGTCTTTGGCCTATGAAGCCTCTCAGCACCGGGCTTCCCTGGAGGATGGAGCCAGGTTGGTGCTCTGCTGGCTGAAACCAGGCTCCTAGTGGATTGGAGGAGCAGGGCTGCCTCATGCAGATGCCTCTTCAGTTCCAGCCCCCACTGTGGTGGACAGACTGTTGCCTCTACATCGCCACCTGCAGAGGAGGTGGGAGTGCTGCTGCCACCAGCTTCCCCTGTCTGGATGCTGTTTGTTCCTGTCCCTCCCTGGTTGTGGTTGGGGCTCTTGCTGTCCTTTGTACCTTGTGGCCCTGGGGCAGACCCTGACTCTAAGGGCCAGTGCTTTCCCTTCTGGTAGCCACTGTCCAGTGGAAACATAAGTGGCCACAGGCTTGCTGGCCTCCCATCTGCTTGGTCTGCAGGTTATTTTGCTGCCCACCCTTTATCTTGTTCTCACCTGATGTCCAGGTGGGATTTTAAAGTTGGCATTGGTTGTAATAACAGTTATCAGTAATTCCTGCCCAGAAGACTTTTATTTATTTTTTTAAGATAAAAGCTGCATAAAAGGGGAGTAAGAGAGACTAGTTTCCACTTCCTTTTCTCTAGTGAGTCCCTCTGGGTGTGCACAGGGTGACTGAGTGTGGACAGGGGCTCGCAATCAGTTCTCCTTGGAAGTAAACCTCAGTGCCTGAGTCTTTTCTGCCAGGCTACACAACCATGGCAGCTGCAAACAAAGGCTGTCTGAGCAGGAGCACAGCAGTGGCTCCCGCCAGATGGCCAAGGCTGCTGACAAGGCCTCATGGGGTGAGCTGGAGCCCAAGACCAGAAGCTCTTGTCCCTTTTGCCCCATACACAGTTGCTTCCTGTATCCCTGCCCAGCCCTGGCCTTTGGCACAGTGACATGGCCATTGATACAGGCCCAGGTGAGGGAGTAGGGGCTTGGCCAGTTGTAAAGCCGTATGGGTCTCCCGTGGGGAATAGGAAGGTTGCTACTGTGCTAATGGTGTGAGGTCCGGGCCATTCCAGGACAGAGGTCGTGGTCAGACCTTGCACATGTCCTTGGGTCCACACATGTCCTCTATGGCTTAACTTTGGCCAGGCCCTGCCCCAAGAACCTGGACCTGTGGGCATGCTGATGCCTCTTTGCCTTAATAAGAGCCAGATCTCTGAGCTGCTCTGCACCCCTGGGAGAGGCTGGCCCAGATACAGAGTGCTTAGGGACCTCATGTCTGCCCTGGGGCGGGAGCAATCCTGTTGCACCCTTCCTTTCCCTCAGTAGCTGCTATGCACAGAGAGCACTGGGTATTGGCTTCTTTGGTGGCAGGAATCCTGTCTAGCACCTCCAGGTCCACCAGCACAGACTTGGGTCTTGCCAGGGCAGAGCAGCTGATCTGGTGAGGCAGGAGGGCCAGAGCAGCCAGTCCAAAGCACAACCACCTGCTGAGGACTGTGGTCACACACCTAGCGGGTTTACTGGCTGGAGCTCTAGCCTCTGTAGTCTGGTCCTGCAATAATCAGAGGCAAGGCTGTGGGCAGGCGCTGTGCTTGACCTCACTTCTGAGACCTAATTGCCTCTACCAGCTCCTCTCAACTCTTTCTTGTCTTCATCCACCCAGCTGGCTTTCTTTTCTCTTCCACCAGCGTTCTCATTCAAGTTCTGGCATCCACATAATTCATCTGTTTCCTTTTGTGTTTTAGCTAAAGAAAAAGTATTGTGGTTTCTTGGTTTTGAGTCACTCTTTATTCAGTAATGTACTTTTATTGTCCAGAGAGAGTCAGAGCTCAGTGTTAGGATTTGTGGGGGTGCCCTGCCAGTGGGCTTAGCCCAGGCAGCTCAACCACCTTCTTTCCCCAGGGGAGGGGCCCTCAGCCCCTTGTGTCCCACCTGCCCTTGTGTGAACCTCCTTTGCTACCACCAGGCACCACAGCCCAGCAAGCAGTGACTGAGTGCTCATCGGCTCAGGTGAATGCTGCTGGCCACTTCCAATCAGTCTGTTGCGCTCTGCTCTGCATGGGGCTCAAGATGTGCTTGGACTGTGTTGCATTAGCGCTGCTGGGCTTCCCTGTCATTCTGAGCCCCAGGCCTCTCCTCATGCAATGCACATTTCTCTGCAGGGCCTTTGTGTCCATTGTGACCATAAGGGCAGAGACCCTACTCCCCTGCCCAGGCTTCCAGCACGTGGTCTGGGAGGAAGAGGAGAGCCTAGCCTCCTTGAGTGCCTTTTCAGCCTGTCACCTGTGTGGCTGCTTCTGGGCCTCTACATGCTGAGACAGGTGCATGTGACCAGAGAGCAGGTGAAGGATGAACTTTAGGAGCCCCACAGAGTTGTGGGGTAACAAGACTGGAGGTAACATGTTGCTGGCCTGAGTTGTCTTGTCCCTCTAATTTTGGTACCAGCCTTCAAATGCACCTTTTAGCATTGTTCCTCCCGGTGAGTCACTGCTTTCTGAATGGATAAAACACCACCTGCTGGTGTTTGAGGGGCCTTGTGGTGGGCAGGCCTTCAGCACCTGCATCCAAATCTGTTCCTGAGATGACTGCTTTAGTTCACACCATTGACAGCTCCCAAGTTCAGGTGTGGCTGCTGTGCTGGCCCAGGGCATGTCTCAGGCTGCTGAACTTGAAGTGAGAAGGTTCTCGGACCTTCCCAAGATATCAAGCAAATGGAGTGCTTGGAAACAGAGCTTTGGGGTCCCCCTTTTCCTGGTAGGTACACCTGATGGGCAGGCTGTGCTGCTTGAGAACAGTGCCCAGCACAGCCTGAAGCTTCCCTGTACACACTGCTTCTCAAGAGCTGGGAGGTATAATTTGTCCTTAGGAAGATTATTACACTGCCTCCAAATTTGGCATAGAGATCACTGACTGTCCTCAGGCTTCTGGCCAGGAATGTGCACTTTGCATACTCATGCGGAGGCCCCATTGGTGTCACTCCTCAGATTTCTGAGCTGGACTGTGCGCCCTTTGCTGATATCTAATCTCCAAGATCAGGACTCAAGGCCCTCTTTGGATGGGCTGCTGATGCTCATAAATCCTTGTCATCCAGTGTGGGCTTTCCTTTGCTTGTGGCCAGGAGCCTGTTAGCCCCCAAGAAGGGAGTGGGACAGAGGAGCCACCCACTTCACAGTGCCTGTTGGGAGATTTCCCTCCGTGTTGGAAAATGGCCTGGGATGACAAGCATGTGGCTCACAGGCTTGGTGAGCAGAGGAGACCCGGGGAAGGGTGGACAGTCATTGGGATATGGCTTGAAAGAAGCATGTCCTCACTTCAGAAGACTAAGTGGGAGCGCCTATTGCCCTCCCTTTTCCCGGCATCCAGGACAGCATTTCGTGCCCAAAACCATGGAGCAGAAAGAGGCAAACATTGCAAATGCCACACACATTGTGTCCATACCAGTGCCCAGAGGTAGGACAGTTCGCTGTTCCAGGGGATGAGTGCCCACCTCCCCCTCAACAAGGGCACTTAAAACTTGTTGCTGCTTTACGTTCTGGCAGACACACCAGCCTTCCTGAAGCCAGCTTAACTTCCAAGCCCAGAAACATTTGGCAGCTGGGCTCCTTCAGCATGCCATGCTTGACCATGGCCCCCATATGCCTCTTATGGGAGGCCTTGGAGATTGTCCCATTGGCTTCTTAAAGAAGAGGGGTGATGAACGTCTACAGGTACCTTTCAGCGGTGCTCTGGGTATCCGAGTTTCTCATCCGGAGGAACACTCTTGGCCCCTCTCTGGTCAGCACCTCCCCCAGGTCCCAGAGGAGGAGGACAACGAGAGGGAGCAGTCCGGTGGGGGCAGACATTGCTGCTGATTGCCTTCATTTTCTTTATGGCCCTTTGCCCCCCAACCCAGGATTCGTCTGGCTTACCCCACTGTCCATTCAAACCAGCGCCCACACACAGTTCGAGTCCAGGCAGAGAGGGGGCACTTCTGTCCACGCTTATAAGTCCCAGCAGTGAGAGAGAGATCTAGAGCCGTTAAAGCCCGTCCGCTCGCTCCTGGACCCACAGGCGTTCCCCACGCGGGAGCCTATGCTGAAGGAGCCCAGCTGCCAAATGTTCCCCTAAAATATCGCTTTAGGGGCAGCCCGCCTGATGTGAGGAGATGCGTCTTTCCGGCCCTGGGAGAGCCCGCGTGCTGGCCCGGATGGGAGCCTGTCCAGATCTAGGGTGCATGAAGGGAGCCGGGCTTGGTGCCGGACCTAAGGGGGCCCCCGGCCCTACACAGGCATGGGAGATGCTGCGGAACCTCAGGGCATTCGCAAGACGGCGCCTCGGACCGCCCGGCGGACGGATGGCGTGGACGAGGACGCGCTATCGGGTTTCCTGCATTTGCTAAACAGCTCTGTGTCCCCTGACTTAATCGCAGGAGTGTGGGCTCTCAGCCTGCGGGCCGGGACTTCCGCCCAGAGTCCACCACGCGGCCGGGGTCCTGCCTGGCCACGGCCTCGCCGCGTGCCGCTTTACGGCAGAGGCCGCGCCCCGACGTAGACTGTCGTACAGCGCCTCCGTCGCCCCCACCCCCATCAGCGCCGGTAGGCTGTTTTCCCGCGCGCCACCCGCGCTTCCCCGTAAGGGGGCGCGCACCATGGCCGGTCTCGCGCCGCACGTCGACTACTTGACGGGCTTCAGCTGCCCCGTCGGGGGCCCGGCGGCGGGCAAGCCCCGTGTGCTGTGCCTCGGGGCGGAGATATTTCTTTCCACCGGGAGGGAGCTGGTCTACGTCTACGATCTGGAGAGGAGGCAGCTGACCGTGAGCATCGGAGCAGGGGTGGAGTCCCGGGACCCGAGAGGCTGCGCCGGGAGGGTGAAAGGGAGGTGGGCCTCTCGGTCGTTCCGTAGGAATTTGTTCAGAACTAGTGCCTCCGCTCTCTGCCTCCCGATGTCCAGGCGGTGTACCGGTTACCTGCTCAGGTGTGGCACCTGGAAGTCCTGGCCCTTCGCAGGGCGCTCTACGTTCTGTGCGCCCAGAGGGGCGTCTATTGCTTGTCTTTGGACCAGGCGAGCAGGTGAGGCGGGTTGTAGGGTTACACCGCTTGGAGCTGGTCTAAAGGCCGGCCCTGCCCTCCCTAAACACCGGCCTGTAGGACTCGCCTCCTCCTGAATTGGGCTCGAATGAGCCGTCACCAGCCGGTGCCATGGGGACACATGGGGAGGAGGGGTTCAAAGCCAGCTCAGAAGTGGTAGGTGTGCTAGCCCAGCACCTGCGTCTCTTGACAGGCTGTTGCTGGCAGAGAATCTTTAGTAAATGGGGTGCAGAATGGTGAGTCTGTAGCCAGAAGCAAGACCTGTCTTCTATGGCCTGACACACTTAGAAGACTGGTTTCTGTAGTTCCTGAGTGGTTAGATGACTGCTGGGTGGTAGTAGATTGTCATAAAGACAGCATGTGAATATCTTGAGTGACTCTTCCCTGTGTTCTCATAGGTCTGTGAGCCAGAGTGATAGGGACGATGAGGACAGTGAACCCCCTTCTGTTGTTATCCCCGTGGACCCAGACACCTGTGTCCTCCCTGACTCCACATTGTGCACTTTCACTGTTCTGGATCATATGCTCATCACGCTGGCACAGGGCCCCACCCGGTGGAAGATGCAGCTGTTTGAGTGTCCCTGTCCTGGGGAGGACCCTAGGCCCCTATGCCAGATTAGCGAGGTGGAACTGTCCACCTACACAACCCCAGCTGGGAGCCCGCAAAAGCCCACAGTCCCCTGCTTCCTCCCAGTGCTGTATTCTGTTTCACCACCAGGCTCCAGGGACCTGCACAGCCACCTGCAGTGTCCCAGGGGCTTTATGCTGGAGGGGGCCCTCTTTGGGCTACTTTTTGGAACTGATGCTTCCATCCTGGAATCACCTGTGATCCTCTGTGGCCTCCCTGATGGCCAGCTCTGCTCTGTCGTTTTAAAGACCCTGGTCACCTCCAGGTTGGCCCCTGGTGGCCTGAATGCCCTTGTCAGGATTCTCCATCACCTGGAGGAGCCTGTCATCTTCATTGGGACCTTGAGGACTGAGCCACTGGCAGAGGACATAGAGGACACGTACTCTGACTGCTTGGTGGCGCTCGGTCAGCATGGCCGGACACTAGCTGTCAAGGCCAGCTGGAATGAGGCGGGAAATCTGGTGCCAGAGCTGAGGGAGTACTGCCTGCCAGGGCCCGTGCTCTGTGCAGCCTGTGGCAAGGATGGCCGTGTGTACCACAGCACCCCCTCCAACCTCTGTGTGGTAGACCTGGCTCAGGGAGGCACCTCCCAGGACCCGGCACAGCCTGATAGCCCAGGAGGCCTCCCCTCTCTGCTTTGTCCAGCCAGCTTGAGTGTATGCAGTATCATCACCCTCTCGCTGTCGGCCAGGTCACCTGAAGGTATGAGGCACTGTTTAAACCTGAAAACTAAGGTTTGGGCGATGGGTAGAACACTCCTTTGGCAATCTTCTCCCACTCAACACCCCTCAAACTGGCCTGTCCTCTCCCTGCCTCGTCTCCCTGGCTTCAGTAAACTTGATAGGACAAGCTTATCCTCACCTGGCAGAGCCTTGTGGTTGACAGTCCTTGTCTGGGGTCAGGGAGTGTCTGACTGCGTGCATTCTGTGAGTTTAGGAGTGGGAGATGTGCCCTCTACCTGTGCAAGAGCGTCTTTCCATGACAGGTCTTACGCTACATGTAGTCCAGGGTAGATCCACATCGATTCAGGTCAAGCCTTGACATTTCTCTTGATGGCCAGGAAACACCTGGATGCTTACTGTATGGCCCACTAATGAGCGCAGTCTGCAGTAGAGGCAGGTGCTATCCTGGAGCTCTGATTGTGTATGTTCTGCCCAGTGTTGGGGGACAAGCAGTTTGCCCAGTGCGCATTTCTGCTAAACAGCTCATGAATCGGCCCGAGAACTGCCAAGGACAATTCTAACGGAAAAGAAATGCTTTGAAGGGGACTGTTTACCGCAGGGAAAGTGGGGGATGGTGGGACATGGGAAAGCATGGTAAGCCCTGGGCTGAGCAGCAAGTGTTTGTGTGCCGAGAGCAGCAGGGCTTTAGGCTTCAGTGGTGTTGGGCTTAGGGATAGGCAGATAGATAAGCCTGTTTCCTGGAGGGCTCCCTGGTAGCCTAGGAGCAGGAGAGTAGGCAGGACAATGCCACAGACTTCCAAAAAGTGCTACTGAGACAGAGCAAAGCAAGGGGAGGGGCACACAGCAGTCACTTTTCTCAGAAAACCTCAGAGCAGTTTTGCTTGGGCGGCCTGTTGAAGGTCAAGCCATGTCCAACTGATGTGACCCATGTCGGTCCTTGTTTGGCCCCTTTTAGTTCCTTGCATGTACGATGTATCACCGCAGTGCTACCTCAACTGTGCCAACGTCTCTGCCATGGATGACCCTGTGGCATGTGCGTAATGAATGTGGACAGCTCCATTCAGCCCCTGGCACATGTCCAGGCTCTCCTGTCATCCTGGGTCCTCGCTTTGGTGATGGCTTTTTGCCAGCACTTGTCTTCAGTCTGGGGGAGCTCTCCCAGCAGCTTGCCCTCCTCACAAATTGATTGAGCCCGCCTATGTCCATCAGGTAGCACCGAGCTCCTGGCCTTGACTGCCAAAGGCCGCCTGATGACCTGCAGCTTGAATCTGAGCTCTGAGACACCTCGCTCCACCACAGTGATCATGGCAAACACGGGCCAGAAAATTAAGGACTTGCTCTGTGGAATCGGCACCATCTCTGAGAGGTAAGCAGCAGGCTGTGTCCTCAGGAGGCAGTGTCCTGGTTGTGGACATTGGTCCAGGCCAGACCTGTTACTTTGCCTCTGGTCCCCAGAGAGAGCCCCAGATATCAAATTGCCTGACAAAAGGGGCCCTCACCATTTTCTCAAACTGCCTACCCTTTCCCTGGTAGGGAGTGTAAGAGATCCTCTTTTCCTACCTGCACGTAGTAATGCTGGCAACAGTCCCTTCCTCTGACCCATCCAGAGAGAGCAGGTCCTTCACCTGTCCCCCTGTGGCTCAGGGTGAGCATCTTTAGGCTCTAGACCAGGGGTTCCCAAACTTTTTACAAAGGGGGCCAGTTCACTGTCCCTCAGACCATTGGAGGGCTGCCACATACAGTACTCCATACACTGACCACCAGTGAAAGAGGTGCCCCTCCGGAAGTGCGGCAGGGGCTGGATAAATGACCTCAGGTGGCCCCAATTTGGCCTGCGGGCCGTAGTTTGGGGACCTCTGCTCTAGACCCTTGTAGATTAGTGCTGGCCACTCTCTGAGCTGTCATGGTGGCACAGAGGAACAAAGGGGCCAACTCAGAACACAGAGACACAGCAGGAAGCCAGCCTCAGCACAGGTACCATCTAGCCCATGTGACCCTGGCTGGTGCCCCCTCTACTCTTCCCAGAGTATCTTCTCTGAAGAAGGCCGTTGATCAGCGCAACAGGGCCCTGTTGTGTCTCAATGAAGCTATGAATGTCAGCTGTGCCCTACTGTCCAGATGGGAGGGCCTCCAGCCTATCTCGTGCACAACTACCACCACCTGGAGCCGCTGGGAGCTGCAGGATGTGCTGACTGCCACCTGCCGACTGGAGAACAACAGCTTCCATCTGGACCAGGGCTGGGCCCTGTGCATCCAGGTGCTGCCCCACACCTCAGACCCGGACTTGGCGGGCTCGGCCATGACCTATACCATCCCCATGGACCAACTTGGCCCTGGTGGTCAGCAGGAGGTGACGCTGCCCCTGGGCCCTGATGAGGACAGCATGCTTGATCTTCCTGTTACTGTGTCCTGTGCGCTCTTCTGCAGCCTCAGGGAGGCTGTGGGTGGGGCCCTGGTCCCATCTGATTCCTACAAGGACCCGTCATTAGATGGGTGCACTCTTGATGTCTTGCCAGAGCAGGGGGGCATCTGCCTGCCCCTGAGTGAGTACACAGTGGACATGCTGCAGGGCTTGCGTTTCCCTGGCCTGGCTGAGTCCCCCACAGAGTCCTCTGGTTCGTTCCATTCTGTCGGTGATCCCTTGAACACCTTCCTGGACACTTGCCACAGACCCAGCAGCAATCCATCAGAACCCAACTCCCTGTGGGCCAAGTACCGGCCCCCTTCTGTGGCTGCCATTAGGGTGTCAGCAGACCTGCTCAAAGCCGCCTTGGGCGACAGTTACTCAGGTTGGTGGTGCTGACTAGCTTTGCTTTGGTCCTGGGGCCCTGAGTCCTGTGGATGTGCTGAGGCCTGTTGACGTGAGGTCCTTCCTCACTGTCCCAGGATTTGTCCAAGTTCATGGCCTACTCCTCTGTCCTTTAGGCGTGTCCCTGTCCTGTGCCACCCTGCAGTGGCTCCTCACTGAGAATGTGACAGCAGATGTTGTGAGAGTCCAAGCACTGTCCTCTATCCAGGGAGTGGCCCCAGATGGCACTGGCATCCGTCTCATCATCCATGAGGCAAGCAAGGGGTTAACTTGCCTATCTTTGGGGACACCAGCCTTGATGACAGCTGTTTTCAGAATGGTGTCTTCAAGCATTTGGGTGGCTCAAGAGAAATCCTGTTTTTCTTTTTTTGGGTTTTTATTTTTTATTCATTTTTAAAAAGGAGAGAGAGAGAAACGGGGGGAGTAGCAGGAAGCATCAACTCCTATATGTGCCTTGACGGGCCAAACCCAGGGTTTCAGCCTGTGACCTCAGCATTCCAGGTTGACGCTTTATCCAGTGTGCTACCATAGGTCGGGCAAAGAATCCTATTCTTGTGCCCACCCTGCAGAGAATGTCAACTCCACTGGAGTTTGAGGCACGGCTGTGCTGGAGCAGCCTCCACAGGGCCAAAGCCCGCCCAGCACTGCATACATGGCCCTACCCCATACACTTCTGTACTCACAGCCAGTTGCAGGGACCCCACCAGCCCTACCTGCTCACCCCTAGATCACCAGGCTAGGGGACATCATGGAAGTGACTTACACAGGGCACTGGCAACTAAGATGGAGCTACCAGCTCCTGGTTTCTCCCTGAGGTTCTCCTGGTGGCAGGCCCAGGCCACATCCAGCCAACCCTTATGTCCCGTGTTGGAGGCTCCCGCAGAGGAGCCCAGGCAGCCAGGAGATATCCCCCAGGGTGGTGGGTAGAAGCTGCCTTGACCTCAGGGAGCCAGCCACTGCTCACTGCACAACTCTTTCTGGCCAGGCCAAGACCAGGCTGGTGTCTAGTTTGGAGCGTCTCTGGGCCTTGATTCTGGGACCTGGTAGTGGGAAATGGCAGGGTCCTCATCCTCATAGGTGCCCCACACGTCTCATGGATACCAGAGGAAGAGCTGCCAGTGACAGTTCTTCCTAGAGCCCTCCAGCTCCTCAGGTCTTGCCTTTTGTCCTCTGTGTGGAGAGAAAGCCAGATGACCTGGTTCTCAGTCTGAGCTTGCTGGTTTCATCTTCAGTGTACTCAAAACCTCCAGGAGGGCACTTTGCTGACCTCTGACCTCAACCACCCAGCCCACACCCTGTTTTCATACTTGAAACTCTGACCTTGCTACCAGGTGACTTGAGTTGTCTAGTGTGGGCTGTCGGTGCTGTTCAGGCAAGGTTGCAGCTGTCACCTTGTTCTAGATTGAGTGCCAAAGAGACCTGGGTTCTTCCGGGACAGGTAAGCAGATTTGCTATTGGTCAGCTGGCTGGTTCTTTAGGTGGAAATTGCCATTAGGCAGAGAGACCCAGGCCTAGATGTCCTGTGGCATAAAGTTTTGTGTGGGACAGTGTAGCAGGGCAGCCCAGACCAGGGAGCTATGGGTGGGTACAAGGCTCCCTATGTTACAGGTGGCTGTGACTGACCTGTGCCCAGCAGGACCCATCCAGGTTGTGGAGATCCAAGTGGAGAGCTCCTCTCTGGACAACATGTGCAGGACCCACCACGCTGTCATCAAACGTATGCAGGTACATCAGCCTGTCGTGGGACTGCTGGGCCAAGAGGTCTGTGGCTCCCCACGCCAAGACAGTCTCCACCTCCTTCCTGCTTCCAGATGCACATGTCATACAGGCAAGCTGAGGGGATTTGCTGTTTACCCTCCTGGCAACAGCCCCTGGTGGGTGCCCAGGGCCCACCTCACCAACAGGTTTAAGGAAGACATTTCAGCTTATCACCAGCCAGGGTTACCTGGAGGTTTCTGCACTTGTCTGGCTGAGCAAAGGCCTTGTAGAGTGACCATGCCCTGGGGTCAGACACCCTTGGCTCAGGTCCTGGGACAAAGTGTCGGTTCATCTGAGCCTCCATGTCTTTGCCTAGAAAGTGGGAGTAGTTGCCAGCACCTCACGCAGCCCCGGGACTCTGTGCCACCTGGTGCAGGATTAGGCTGCTTAATACTATACTGGGGTGGGCTCATGTTCCAGAAAAAGTGTGTCAGCTGGTGCTCTTGGCTGGCACAGCCTATCCGCTCTTTACGGGTCTGCAATACAGCCACCCACCATCTTGACAATTTCCCTTAAGCATGGTCTCTGCATCTTCTCGCCCAGGACTTACCAGTGCCCAGGCCCAAGCCCAACCCCTGAGAATCAGAGCCCACAGTCTGACTTTGGTGAAGGTCTTAAGGCTGTTCTAGACCTGGCCCTTTTGATCCCATCCCACTGATAACCTCACTGCCACAACAGCCCCTCCTGGCATATCTTGAGGCTTTGCATCCAGGCTCAGGAATCTGGTCCTGACCTTTGGGATCAGGGGCTGGTATGTGCCTGCAGTTCAGGGGAGTCCCAAGGGGGCCAAGGAGGAATTGGGGGGAGGGAAGGAACCACCTGGCTTAAGGCTGGAGGACAAGTGCCTTGGGACTGTGGCGCTGCCTGTGATCCTTTAGCAACCTCTCCCTTATTCCCACAGAGGATGGTCATGGAGCAGGCTGCCTGGGGCTCCAGCCCACCTGACCTCCGTGTGCAGTATCTTCAGCAGATCCAGGCCAACCATGAGGTGAGGGCCTCGGGAGTCCTCTCCTCAAACCTCCCAATAGCTTGGACAGTGAGGACTGTCCCCAGCCAGGCTCCTGTGTTGAGCAGGGTGGGGGAAGGTAGAGAGTAGGCTCAGTCCTTTCTGTCTCTGGCCCACTCCTATCGCTTGGCTAGAACCTTCCTATAACCTGGGGGTGTCGTTTCTCCAACCCAGCTTCTGATCTGAGGGGTCTTTAGTGGCTGGGAAGGGTGTCCCATGCTTTGAAGTCACAGATGAGTATTTGTCCTGAACTCCCTCCCATGTCTCAAGCAGGGTTTGTGCATGACAGGTGTCCCTTAGAGGAACCTGGTGACGTGTGTGGGAGGGTAGGGGGCGTAGCTTTTGCCACCGCCCCCACTCCCCCGCCCCCCGCTTCTGCAGACGCTGCTGTGGGAAGTACAGACCCTACGTGACCAACTGTGCACGGAGGACAAGGCCAGCTCATGTGCCACTGCTGAGAGGCTCCTACAGATATACAAGCAGCTTCGTAGCCCCAGCCTCCTCCTGCTGTGATGCCAGGTGGGTCCCGCCCCAGGCTATGTCCACACTAACAGCTTCTCTGAGGAGGCATTGCCTCTGGTTGTATGGAGAAAAGTCCAGAACACAAAAGGCTAGTTTCCAGCTCCTGAGCAGGGAGGCGGGTGCTCGCTGGCTGTGGCCATGGTAGGTCAGGGTGAGTTTGCTGCTGCACTAACACCTGGCCGCCCTCTGTGGATATACTCACGGGAAGTGGGTCATAAAGTGAGTTGTTTCAGGACAGCCCGCTATATGCTGGGCCCTGCCCTTGCTTGCTGCATCTTCCCTTGTGCCTGCCCTGGGTTTAGGGCCTCAGCCTCCATCACTCCTTTCTCTCCTTCAACAGCTGCGTGTGGTCCCCACCCTCAACCGGTTGCTGCTGGGTAGTCTCCCCCCAGAACGTAGGGGTTGGATCATTGATGTCTTCTCCACTCAGAAGTCCAGCTCAGGACATAGGGCCGGACCCCAGAGCAGAAGTGGCATTGCTCAGGCAGCTTTCAAAGGCCAGGGAGAGACAGCTTGACCAAGGCATGGGTGAGGTTTCTGTCTGGCTGTCACTGTTCCTGGGGACACTGCCTGTCTACACCTGCCCTGCCACCCCACTCTGGGTGCCTTGGTCTTGCCTCTGCACTGCTGGGGTCACCCAGTAGAAGGGTGTTCCCTGTGACAAAAGCACAGAAACTGGTGGTGAGGGGGATGCTCTGGGTTGGCTTGTGGCCTGTACACTCATCAGCTAAGTCCCTGTGGCCATGGCCACCCCTGCGCCTAGCACTGTGTACTCCCAGGGCTCCAGTGGGTGGGCGGGCCTGACCCGGTGCTGGTGTTCTGAGTATCTGGGGAGATGACTACTAGATGTCACATGGTGCTTTTTGTGTGGGGCTGTAACAACCCTGCTGCCACCAAAACTGGCCCTTTCTGTAAGCTGCCTCTGCCTCTATTTTGTCACCTTCCCTATCAGTTGGCATGTAGCTTTGACCCTGATTCCTGGATGCCCCTCAGCTCCACACCAGATGAGCCCTGCACTGGCCTTTTCATGGCCCTGAGGTGAAGCACTACACATGGAACAAAGGGGAAAAAACTTGATAAATATGAAAGGAGGAACAGATAGGACACAAGGCACAAAGCGATAGACCACAGCCCAGCTATGACACCATGTGAGAGCTGGGTGGACACACAACCAGTCAGGGAACCACCCAACTAGCACAGATGCAGGTACATGGTTGGTCCCTGCAGTCATTACTCAAGGAGCCCCCTGGAACAAACCCTTCACCTGCTTGGGCACCCACTCTCAGTACCCCTTGGCTACTAAGTGTGGTCTCCACATGGAGTGGGCTGTGTGTGAGGCCCTGGGATGGCCAGGTGATGGCCCTTACATACAACTCCAGCCCACCTCAGCCACAGCATGTCCTTCTCCATCCAGTCCCAGCTTTTATTCCCCATCTCAGGGGTGCTAGGGCATCCTTACTACCGCCGCCTCTCCAGTCCACTTCTCCCCCAGACACACACACACTTTTTGCCTCCCTTCTCCAGCAGCTGCCCTAGGCTGTATGGGCACCACTCTGTGAGTGCCTCAGGCCGAGTGTACTGTGGCTGGCAGTAAGAGGGAGACCTCTCAACATCCTGCATGATCAAGGAGCCCAGGGGGCAGTACGCTGGGATTTCCAGCCTGGTGTGGCCTTCTTCCAGGTCTAGAGGCTCTGGCAGGTGGGCCCTCAACCTTACCTCCCAAAATGCCACAAGGGGGCAGCACAGGCTGCAGCTCAACAGTCCTGCCTGCTGGACCCAGTGTCTTCCTCCTAGAGCTAACTGGTGTCTCTGCCTTAGACCCCAGCCCATGACTTCAGCCCTTTGTCTCTAAGGCGAGGGGAGCTTGCCTGGGGGTCCTTGGAGAGAGGTTGCCGGATTTCCATGCTTCCAGGACTGCTCAGCCCCTTCCTCTCCTGCACTTCTCCCTGGTTATGCCTGTCTGGTGTCTGGTACCCATCTGTACCCCTCTGTGCTGCCCTCTTTTCTCAGAGCATTCCATTCTCTGACCCCTCTCCTTGTGCCACCCTGGCAGGACTCATGGGATAAGACTTTAGGCCCCAAGGAAGGGCTGGGGCTGCCTTGGGTAGGGAGTGGGGCGTGGCCTAGGGGCAGGGTTGTGAGGGCATCTCTGTCAGGTGAATTCTCTGTCCCACATCTCATCCTCCCTGCATGTTCTAGACCAGGGGTCCCCAAACTTTTTACACAGGGGGCCAGTTCACTGTCCCTCAGACCATTGGAGGGCCGGACTATTAAAAAAAAAAACTATGAACAAATCCCTATGAATACTACACATATTTTAAAGTAAAGAAACAAAACGGGAACAAATACAATATTTAAAATAAAGAACAAGTAAATTTAAATCAACAAACTGACCAGTATTTCAGTGGGAACTATGGGTGCGGATGCATTCTGTGCTCCTCTCACTGACCACCAATGAAAGACGTGCCCCTTCAGGAAGTGTGGCGGGATCAGATAAATGGATTCAGGGGGCTGCATGTGGCCCACGGGTGTAGTTTGGGGTCCCCTGCTCTAGACCTTCACTCAGGATGTCTCCCACTGGCACCCCTGGTCCCCCATTGCCCCATTCTCACTGTGCTGACCAATCCCAGGGAGCAGGCCTACTGTGGAAGTCCCAGGTCACGCAGCCCATCCAACAGGTGTTACTCTGTGTGGGTGTCCTTGTGGGCTGGGGGTTCTGGGTTCCCCCTACTATGGAGGAGACATGTGGGTGAACCATGGGCCTTGACCGATTATCCACCCTGGCCATAGGGCTGCCAGCCAGCTGTGGGACAAGTCAGGTGAGGAGCTCTGTGCACATTTTGGGGTTGGGCTTGGCCTAAGAGCCCCTTGCAGGGGTTAGATGGGCTGGGTAGCAGCAAAGCAAGTGCAGGAGTGGAAAAGGGCCCTCTCCGGCCCTCTGGCCACAGCTTTGTTTGGAAAGTGTGGGGTTGCTTGTCCATCAAATACTTACGGGATTCCTAGACCCTGCCCCAGCGCTGGGAGCGTGGTGACCCTTGGAGACATGCTAACCACAAAGACCTAACTAGCCTGCTCTGTCCCAGCTTCCCAGCTACCTGAGCCCCAATCGATCCAGCTGGGTGGGTAGGGTGAATTCTCAGGTCCTGGGGAGGTGTGTGGGAGCAGGACAAGAGGAAGAGACCCAGGGCTGTGCTTGTGCAGGACAGGGGAGGGGGCAGAGCCGCCTGGACCTTCCCTCTGCACAAGCCCCTGACACTGCATTTTCTAGGCTAGAGGAATGGGGAAGTCAAGTGCACACTGCTGGACCTAGGGAAAGCTGCAGCGCTTCTGAGTAGGCACAGCCTCCGGCTCCTGAGGGCCCCAATGCTGCCTCTTCGCGCCCACCCCAAGCAGCTGCCACCGAGCCCACCAGCCACTGAGAAAGACATGGTTTAATAGGGACAGTGGCCTGCGTGCTCAGTACTCCCAGAGCGCGAACCCGGCGGGTGTGTCCCCGTCCGCACGCAGCAACCCCGAGGCGCCACCGCGTAGGTACTTGCCGTTCCGGGCACGGATGGCCAGGCGGCCGCGCTCGCGGAACTCAAAGAGGAAGTCCTCGGCATGCTCGCCATCGCTGCACACAGTGCCGTGGCTGCCGGTGTGCCAGAACCCACCGCCGCGGCCTGGAGAACGAGCAGGTGTTGGCACGAGGCCCTCCGGGCCCTGAGCAACACCTTGTGCCCCACTTGCACCCCTTCTCCCGCCCCATGCCGGCCGCACCTTGGATCTGGTAGGCGCCATCACTGAAACTCAGGTTGAAGACGTCGTAGACTGAGCGGTTGGTGTCCAGCTGGTTGGAGCCTCGGCGGTGACACACGAAACCGTCCAGGCCGCGCAGCACCAGAATGGGCCGGTTGATAAGCTTGAGGAGGAATTCCTCATCCTCGCCTGCAGGGAGAGCTGTCCTTGTCCAAGCCATTCAGGTGGGGCACAGCAGGGGCTCCCCAAAAAGAGCTTCCAGTAGACTCGGGCTTCAGGCTCATGGGCATGATCTACCATTACCATTGTCCTACATGACTGCTTGAACCAGGGCTCCCCAATGGTACCGTGAAGTTAAGGGTTCTCTGGGATCTCACTGCTCCCCTGAGTTCAGCAGCAATGATCTGAACCAAGTGTAGGGGAGGGGCCAGCTCTTGGACACAGGGTCTTTGAGCAGGGTGCCTATCCCAGTCACCCCAAGCAGGTAGGGAGTGCTCACCCACAAAATCACTGATGGCCGCCAGCTGCCCATTCTTCTTCATGCACACGTAGCGCCCATTACTGGCCTTCAGGGCTACCCGCCGGCCACGCCACTCCATCTCAAACATGGTGCTGGCAGAACTGAGGGGGCAGGGCAAGGTCCCTTTAGAGCAGCAGGACATGGGAGCTCAGAGCCAGGGCTTCCCATCCCCTCAGATCCAGTACCTTCTCCCAGGGGGAGCAACAGGCACTGGCCTTCCACTGATATGCTCACCACCATTAAGAGCTGTGCCCACGCCAGTAGGCATTCTTCCCAGGCTGGGCTGCTACAATATCCTTGTGGGTGAGGGAGGTAGTGGTGGTGGTGGTGGTGGATGTGGGGATGGTACACTCACACTTGTGTGGCTGTTGCCTGGATACCTCCGTGAGTGACCAGGGTCCAGTAGCCCCCAATGCTGGAATAGAAGGTGCACTTCTTTGTCTCCCGGTCAATTTGCATCAGGAAGGTCTCATGATCCAGTTCTTCATCTTGGTTGGCTGAGACATTGACGCCTGGAGGGAGGAGATGGGAAGCCCCTCACGCCTCTCCCTGGGTGGGTGGTTGGGGAAGCAACCCTGAAGCCAGAGGGGGCTCATCTAGAACCTGAAAGGATCCAGAAGGTCTGGAAGCTCTGCCCCTGGGGTCATGTGGGCACATGGAAACCCATACACCACTCCATAAGGTCCTTGGCCCAGCTCCGACTGCAGCCCAGGGACCAGGCCCTTCCATGCCATGCCGGCAAATCTCCTGTGTCGCTAATCAGCAGGTAATCTGCTTGCTCCCGCTCTAAACCAGCACTTACAGTGCCTCTATTTATAAGTCACTCCTAAGCTATTATGTGGGCACCATTGGGTCCCAGTCCTTCTCAATGCCATGACCCTGGGCAGGATTGGCCCCTTGTCATTTCCCCAGCTTCCCCACTCGTGTATGGGGTCTCCCAGGAGTCCTAGGGAAGGGCAAGTCTATCTGAGACTCTGCCTGGGGTTCCTAGGCCAGGGACAGAGAGGGTGTCCATGCTCAGGTGGGAGAAGCAGGCAGCCACCGGGGCCTCCCAAATATCTTTCCATAAATTAAGTTTCTATTGCTATGGCAACTGGCCACTGAGTGGTATGCCAGAGCTCCCCCTTGGGTCCGGCATGTCCCACTAGGCCACAGGAGGGGTAGGGGCAGACCCCCATCAGGGCCTGAGGGTTGGAGCCAGATTCTGTCCCACTTGCACCCGGGAAAGAAGGCTGGGCTCAGAGCAGAGCTGGCGCTAGATAGCCTGGGGTCTCCCTCCCTCCACAGCTGCCAGGTGAGCCTCCCCTCTTACTTGGGTCACAGCTCAAAGGAGGATAAGGTGGTTGGTGTTTTTCACCACCACCCCACCTTCTGTCTGTCAGCAGCACTGCACTAAGTGAGTGACTGCTGCCCTGGGCATACACGACACAGAAAACAGCCCTTGCCTCCTGGCACTTATCGTCTGCTTGGAGTGGCAGATGACAAAACGGGTGTCAAATGCCCATGAATACTGTGGGCCTGGGCTGGGGAGAGCCTTCCAGGGAAGGTGACACTGAAGCAGACCTGAAGGGGTGAGGAAACGGTCCTGCAGGTGCTAATGGAGGGGTGAGGCTGGGCAGGGGGCACCGATGCTGGGCTTCAGACCTCTGCCACCATCCCCAGTGCATCCCACACACCCACTAGACAGGATGCGGTCCAGGGGCTCCATCTCGCAGCCACCTGCTGGGCCCTGACCCGAGCTGGGAGCACATGGAGTCCTGGCTAGTGCCAGCAAAGAGCACAGACCCAGCTCTGGGAGGGCCCAGCTGAACCGAATATGTGAGCCCCAGGGAGGGTCTGTTGGGCTTTACGAAAGAACTTTCCTTACTCTTGTGAATACACCAGAAAACTTGGAGCCCCTCTTTCCTCTGGACCGTGTCCTGTCTGGATGTAAGGCCCAGAACAGCAACAACCACGTTGTGACCATAAGGGCACCAACTCTCAGGTCAGAGCTGTCCCAGGGCAGTGGTTCTTCAAAAAGGAATGAGCAGAGGAGTTGGCAATGGTGTCCTCTGTCTGGGACCCCCTCCCCTGTGTCCCCAGGTGCCCCTTTATAAGAGATAATAAATGTCCTGCGGGTCTGCCAGTTTGCAGCCATTTTTCTGATATTTGCAGCAGCCAACACTGTCGTACACCACAGCAGAAAGAGAGGACAGGCCAGCAGGGTGCTCACACACAGCCTGGAGGAAGGAGTCAGGTTTAAGGGCTGCCTGGCCAGGAGGATGACTGGGATCCAGGCACAGCTCTGCAGAACCCACTGCTCCAGCTGCCTTGAGTCTAGAGGCACCCTCCAGGACTGTGATGCCACATCCTGCTTCCTTGCACCTTGGCTGTCAATTCAACATCTGAATATGTGGGGAGCAAGGCTATGTGCTATCAGGCTTACTGCAAGAGAAGTGGGGAGGCAAATACGGGGTACCTTGGCTTCTACAGTGGGAGATGGGTCTGGTCGTTAGTGGAGGATTCACCCATCGATGGTATGGGGTCAGACCCAGGGTGGTCCAGTGGACAAAATATGGCCTGTACTAGCCCTGTCCCCAACCTTCACCATCATCACTATCTCCAAAACCACCATCACTGTCATCAACCACCACAAACATCACCATCATCCTCACCAATATCATGTATACTACCATGACTTGACCACCACTACCACTATCCCTACCAACACCATTACCACCAAAACCATCATCATCAAAACCATCACCACCAGAACCACTAGTAGAACCTTCAGCACCATCTCTTTCACCACAGCCATCCTTACCGTCACCACCATCATAATCACCTCACCTACCACCAGGAGTCTGACTTACAAGCTAACAACGTACAAATACTTTGTGTCCCGCACCTCCTTTGACTTAGAGGGGAAGCTTTTTCATGTCATATCCCACACTTCGCTTACAAACTAAGCATGTGAGCCTTGAACCAGGTCAGATGCTGCTATGGCTAGACCCTAGGGCCTTTGATGGGAAAGACCAGGACTGTTCACCCTCCAGGACCCAGGCACACACTGGGACAAGTGTTCAGGAGGTGTTTATGCCTACCCCTGTGCTGGACTGACCTATAGGCAGGGCCCAATAGCCACAGTAGGGCCACTCCTCCCAGGTATTCATGATTGGGCCTCTGCCCTCTGCCAATGGGTGGTGGCACTGTGCCAGGCCAGGTTGTGTCCTGGGTGCACAGAGCAGAAGCCCAAGTGGGATACAGCTGAGACTGGTAGCCCCTACCAGTATGGGGCTACTCAGGACCTACTGCTTGTATCCACTCCACAGGCATATGATTGCAAGAGGAAGGGCCCACTGGTCAGGTGAGGCAGGTGATCACTGATCCAGGAGGCAGGGGAAGCCAGCACAAATCAACCAGGAAAAGACAGTTCCTTCCTACCGAGGAGCACAGGCCTGAGAGAGGACATATACTCTATGCATCCCCTGGACTGGAGGGACCCCTAAGGTCCCTCTCTAACCCCACTCTTGGGGCTGGATGAGGAACAGTTAGTTCATCAGCCACATGGGGGTGTAGGGATCATTGCCCTGCTGGATTCTTGCCCTGTCCTTGGCACCCTCCCCAATTCCCTTTAATTTTTATTTTATTTTATTCATTTTAGAGAGGAGAGAGAGAGAGAGGGAGAGAGAAAGAGAGAAAGGGGGGAGGAGCTGGAAGCATCAACTCCCATATGTGCCTTGACCAGACCAGTGCAGGGTTTTGAACTGGCGACCTCAGTGTTCCCAGGTCGACGCTTTATCCACTGCGCCACCACAGGTCAGGCCCCAATTCCCTTTACAGTTCAGAAAGTGGACTGGTGGGAGAGAAGCAGGGTGAGTGGAGGGGGGTCTGCCTAAGATGAACAGGGCCTGGACCTTGCCATTCCCCACTGCGCACCACCCATTCAGCAGCTTCCCAGCTGTCCTGAGACATCCCCTTCCTTCTGGCCCTCTATGGGGACCCCACACATGGTCTATGGCCCACCCAGCTTCGTCACACATCACCACACACATGCACATACATCTTCACCCCTTGGACCCAAAGCCACTCCCCCACGTGACCCCCATGCTGATGTCAGGGTTGCTGGCCCCACTGCAATCTCTTACCTTGCCTCACGGACACATAGCGGTGGTTGGCAGCCACCAGGACCACTTGCGGGTGACTCTCCTCCAGGTCAAACAACTCGTCTTTGCCAGGCCGCGTGTTGCGGCCAGCCCTGAGTGTGCCGGTAGGTCCCACGGGTGCCAGGTAGCGGCCATCGCAGTCCTTGAAGGCCAGCTTGCCCGCCTTGAACTCCAGTGTATAACAGGCACGGGCCTCAGGCTCCCAGACAAGGTGGCCATTGCTACACAGGTAGCGGCTGTCGCAGGACTTGAGGCAGTACTGCCTGTTCTGGAAGATGAGGGTGATAAGTGCGTCCACTCCCCATGGCGTGTTGCTGTCGGCAGCAATCTCATCCTCCTGTGGGCACAGATGTGCATAGCGTCTCCGGCTCACGCTCAGCAGGTGGGCCTGCGGGTGGATGGCTAGGTGCACGGTCCACAGCTCGGCTGGGGAGATGGCAGTGGCAAAGCAGGACAGCCGGTCCTCAGTGCCACCAAAAAAGCGGCCGTGTGGCTCCGACTGCAGCACCCAGCGCCCGTCGGGCTGCGGCAGGACTAGGAAACGGCAGTCACGGCCCGGCAGCTCTGCCTCACAGGCCACGCGCCCATCCTCCTCCGCAGACAGGTAGCGGCCCAGGTGGCTACTGCGGAACAGCACGGCCGTGCCCTGGCCGGGGTCCGGCTCTAGCACCCATATCTGCTTCCTCTTGAGGCTGGGTGCCGAGGCGTTTACCTTGAAGCCGAAACTCTCAGCCGTCAGGTAGCGGTCAGTGTCGTTAACAAGGCCAAATTGGATCTTAAGCACCTGGTGTAGGCCGTTGGTGGGCATCTTGGGGACGGCCCAACAGGGGCCTGGGAAGCTCTTTCTGTGTGCTCACAGCACCCAATGGTCCCCAGAGACCTGGCTCAGCTGGGCTGGCCCGTGGCCCTAAGGCCCCATCAGCGTCATGGACCCACTGCCTACTCAGACACCGCCTCTGAACAGTGGCCGTGGGCCCGGGCAGCTCTTACATGACCAGTAGGCAGCAGAGGGCGGGTGGGAGGCGGATCAGAGCTAGGCCGGCTTAGGGACAGTGGCTACCTGTCATTACCTCAGCTTGGATTTCAGCCACTCCCGGACTGCACCCAGGCTGGAGCTGGGTCCTCGGGGCTGGAGGGCACCCCTTGCCACAGGTCTGACCACCTTGTCCTCCCCAGTAGCTGATGCAGCCCAGGCTTGGGCCCTGTGTCCTGCCGTGTGGCTCTGGCAACTCTTGGACTCTCTTCTTGCACCCCACCTCAAGGCCCCCAGACCAACTGCATGGACTAGCCAGCCCAGCCCAACTCTCCCAACATAGCAAAAGCTGCCTAGTGGAAAACAGCGCAGCCGCAACCCGATCACAGCCCTCCACCCTTGGCAGCCACCAGAGCCTGGGCCAGATCCAGTTACTGCTTCTCTGATTCCTGCTGCCAGGAGCACGGCCAGGCTCTCCACACAGTGGCCTGCAGCCTGCGTCATACACCCCCCTAGGCTGCCCCTCACCTGCAACCTGTAGCCCTGGGCCTGATGCTTCTCCAAGGGTTGCCAGTGCTGCAAGAGGCAGGCAGGGGTGTTGATGCCAGTGAGCTAGACAAGTGCCCTGTCCTGCACTGGTGGCATCAGACCCAAGCCAGGGTACAGGTAGTACAGAGAGGCATCTGCTCACCCTGTCCTCACCAGGCCGGGCAACCTGGCTTTGCTGGGCCCCAGGAAGAGGGCCCTTGCTTAGGGCTGAGGTGACAGCTGTGTGATGGAGGTAGTGACACCTGCTGACAGTTGCACAGGGGAAGGGTCATAGGAAAGTGTGAGTGCGAAACATGATGTCTTCCAGGCGGCATGGGAGGCAGCAGGCTGCCGGACCCAGGTCAGAGGGCCCAGTTCCAAGCTGACCTCTGTGTCCTAAGCACCTCACAGCATCCATGAGGCTTCTCTCTCCTCTGTGGGTGAGCTCTGGTCGAATCTGCCTCATTGGATGGCCTTGGGGAGCCCTGAACTGCCATTCATATTGCCAGAGAAACTGGCATGACTATGGGGTCTCAATAGGGTCAAGTTCAGGGGGTCAGGTAGGGGTGGGGCCAGCTAAGCCAGGCCAGAAGTTAGCCATGCCCAAACCTAGTACCCACCCAGTCCCAGCTGCTGGGCTTCCCCTGCACCCCCTCCCTGTGAGCCATAGGGGGCCATCTTTGGGGACCTGCAGTGGCCTGCCCAGCCTGGCCATGCCTGTCAGTCTCCTGCACCTGCCTCAGGGGCCGGGAGCCAACTAGTGAAACCAGAACTGCCTGACCTGGGCCCAGGCCAGCCTTGGTGTCCTCTTCCTCATCACAGTGTATGACCCTTAGGGCTCCCTGGGCACCAGGACCTGGAACCATGAGTTACTTCCAGCCACAGCTCCAGAGCCTAGCTCCATCCTCATGGACCCTCGAGGCTCCAGGCACACCCCTGCATACCTCTCAAGGCCATGACAGGGCTCCATGCTGTTGGGGCTCCAGCAGATTGAAATGGACTTGGGCTGAGCATATGTGAACCCCAGGGGGTGGGCCAGGCAGGTAACACGAGGGTCCATGGTTGGAAATGGACACAGAGTCCTTCTTTTATTCGCCCAGCCCTTGGCAGCAACCTAGCCTGGCACATGCAGACTGAGGAGACCAGAGCACCCAGCCCAGGCCTCAGTGCAGAGAGACATCCTTGGGTCAGGAGGATGTGGTTAGTGGGTCTCCTGCTTGGGGACAGTGCAGCCAGGCACTCAATGAGGGAAAGTGGCCCCTACTCCAGAGCCAAACAACTCAGTCTCTGTCCATCTCCAACCTTGGCTCCCCCAGGAGGAGCGTACCACAGGGTCAGATTGGGTGCAGCCAGCCAGCCCCACTGCAGGAGGAAGCTCAGCAGGGCAGACAAGCTGTGGTGCTGTCGGAACCTCAGTTCACCTGTTCCTGGGGGGCCCCCGGGGCAGCTGTGCCCATGGTCCCCCTCATCTGCACCCTGAACCCTGAGCCAGGCTGCACAGGAGCAGGTCATCTGATGAGCATGATGGCCTCATTAGCGCTGACTGGCGCTGGCAGGGTGCTCACAAGCATCACGTGCCCAGTAGAGGAAGCCCAGCTGCCAGGAACTAAGCGGGCCTGGCTCTGGGTAGCCTCTTGGCAGCAGAGCCAAAGTAGCCTCTAAATTCTGGGTCCCCACAGTCTCAGGTAGGGTGGGGTAGACTGCCTGGAGTGGCCTCTCAGGCCCCTGAGGGGACTCAGAGGTGGGCCTCCCAGGCCAGGTTTCCCTGGAGGAAAGGAAATTTACACAGACCTCCCCCTTCCTGCCTCTCAGGCCCTTGCTGAGCTGCCTGCTAGGGTCATGGCTCCTTTCTGGAACACCCCCCAAACTTCTGGCACATAGTAGGTACTTAATAAGTCGATGTGGGGGTTCTTGTGTGATGGGCTGAGTGAGCTCTGCTGTGTGCATGGATACACATGGACAGGGATGGAAAGAGTGAGCCACAGCTACCTGTTGGGTCTCCTGGTCCCTGGACCCTGCTTTTGGTCCAGTCCTGGCTACCCAGTAGGGTGATCAGGCTGTGCACTGCAAGGAGTCTGTTTCAGTGCCCTCCCCCCCACACCCCAGGTATATACTGCTTCCCAGAGCCTGCATGGGCTGGGCGTTCTCACCCCTCAGCAAACCGCTGAGGCCACGTGGACACTCCTCTCAGGCAAACCCCTCACAACCTTTGGCTCTGGTCCCTCCCAGAGGGTGTCCACACAGCTACTCACTAGTGGAACACACACGTGTACACCATAGTGTTCTGTCCAGTCTGCCACTAGCAGTTCAATTCACCTGTCCCAGCTCACCTCTGAACCCGATACAGTCCCCTCTAGGGCTGGGTTATGCGCCTACTGCCCCGGCTGCTGTCTCTGACTGCTGGACCAGATGTCAAGCCACTTGATGCACTGCCTTAAACATGCTTGACTTGAGGAGTACCTTTTCCTGATGGGCATCAAGAGGCCATTTGAGTAAGTGGTGCCCCCTAGCCTCTATCTCAGGGAGTGACCATCTGTGGATGGACACAGCCAGAGGGACCCTCATGGCCACAGCATGCCATAGAAGGCAGGGGTCCCTCAGCTGTTGGAGACCCCAGCAGAAAAGGTCTGTCTGGTCTGTGGCCCCTACTCCTCCTAGGGAGTGTCCAGCTGGGACCAGGAGCAGAGAGGGCCATTTCAAGGGTCTCCTGATCCCTGACACCCATCCTGGAGCACTCAGGAAACTTCTCCTTCCCCAGGATGCTGGGGGATTGGTGGGCCTGACCTCTTGGAGGCTCCCTCTCCTGCTTCCCCCACCCCCAGTCAGGTAACTCTGGGACTACTGGAGAAAGGATCCCTGCCGCAACATGTCTAGACCACCAGCCCTGGATACTAGTGTCAGCCTGGGCTCCTGCCAGCACGCTGCATGCTGCCATGGCGACCAACACGTGCACCAGGCTAGGTACCCAGGCAACGCTGATGCTGATGGCGTGAGCTGTCGTGGGCCCTGTGTGAGTGCAGACTGGGGGGTGGGGGGCGGCGGCGGCTCCCTGTCTTGGCTGGCCTAGAGCCCTGGAAACTGGGAAATGGCCCAGGACAGAGGCCTAGGCAGCCCCACTGGCTGACCACTGGCTGAGATACTAACACAGGTCACACCTTTCCCTGATCCAGGCCTTGGTTGCCTACTCTAGACACTGCCCGCCAACCTCCCCATGGGCAGCGAGGCTCTGAGGAAATTCCACCACTCACTCTGCTTTTCAGAGCTCCTCAGCTCCAGGACCTGGCCCCTGTTGCTTTTGTGGCTTTCAGGTCCTAAACTGCCCTGGCACTTTACCCTCTACGGTCGGCCATGCTGGCCAGAGCCCTGCTGAGCCTCTGCCCCATGAGGCCAGGGCCACCCTGCCAGTCTGGGCGCTGGTGGGCACAGCCCAGGCACTGATTTTCTGGATCCTGGGTCCATTGCCTGCTCCTGGGGTCCAACATAGCCAGCGCCCAGGGTTCAGTCTCCTGCGTCGTTCCTCAATACAGGCCCCTGGTTTGGTTGTCTCATGAATTTTTCATGGCTGAGCTCTCTGCTGCTCTACAGTTCCTCTTACATGGCAGGCGGGGCCCTCTTCTCTTACTCTGGCCTCGGTGGGTTGGTTTACTGGAGGCCTGCAGGCGGTTTAGGGTGACAGCTCTGGGTGGGATGGGGGCAGTGCTGGAATGAGCAGTGTGGGAATGGGGCTCTGCGCCTCAGACTCCGTGGTGTGCACAGACTCTGGGGGTGCCCTGCCTGCCCACTCCACATGAAAACCCACCCCATCCCACTTCTCAAGACATATAACCTAACCCCCAACCCTATGCCACCTACATGGGTCCACACCCATCCCCCAGGACCCCTATCTACCACCCCCTTCCCAGGGCTTGGCAGCCCCATGAAATACTTGTTTGCATGGATCCCTTTCTGCCTGGTCACCTTTCCACTTTTTTTTTTTTTTTTTTGCAAAGACAGAGTCAGAGAGAGGGACAGACAGGAAGGGAGAGAGATGAGAAACATCAATTCTTCGTTGCGGCTCCTTAGTTGTTCATTGATTGCTTTCTCACATGTGCCTTGACCGTGGGCCTTCAGCAGACCAAGTGACCCCTTGCTCGAGTCAGCGACCTTGGGTCCAAGTTGGTGAGCCTTGCTCAAACCAGATGAGCCCGCACTCAAGCTGGCGAGCTCGGGGACTCGAACCGGGGTCTTCCGCACCCCAGTCCGACGCTCTACCCACTGCGCCACCACCTGGTCAGGCTCACCCTTCCACTGTTTAAAAACTTTTTTTCCCTTTTCTTTTTCTGAGGGTGGGGATGGCAGGCTGGGGCCCCAGGCACCCTGAGATGTCACCATGGGCCAGCTTGGGTGCAGCTCTGCTGGTCCTCCTTCCACTTCAAGCACAAAGCTGCTGGCTGGACAGGGAAAGCCTGCTCAGAGCAGTCAGAGTAAAAACCTGGGGCAATCTCTTTGCTTTTGTCTCTTATAAAACCATAAAGGGGATGGTTATGTCCAGTAGGGGAGGGGAGGGAGAGACCAAAGGCCTCTGGGCCTCAGTGAGGCCAAAATCCCCAAAGGACCAGGAGGATAGGACTGAGGGGTCTGAATGATCTGAAATGCCCAGTGAACACTGGGCAGTCATTGAACACGCAAACCCTCGGGCCTCTGCATATACCTAGGACAAGGGGGCATTCACAAGAATATCTCAGAGTGCCTTGGCTGCACAAGGCTCAGAGTGAGTACCAGACCAACTCCAAGAAAACAGATAGCTACTTACTACCCATTTGGGTTTTCAGACACAGATGTGAGGCCAACGTGTCAACATCTGTCAGGAGATAACTCCACGGGTGACCATGGCAGCCTCTGCCCTGCTTCCATCCACGTGCACCCTTCAGAGGAAAACACACACACACACACACAGTCACACATGCATACACATATATGCATGCACACACAGGCAGACACTCAGCACACAGATACACATACTGATACACACACAGGGAGACAAACAGCACACAATGCACATACAGACACACATGCGCATGCATGGAGAGACAGACTGCACAATGCCATGTCTATATGCAGAGGCTCAGCCATTGTGAAAGATCCAGATCCTGGACATCAAGCAATCACAGACACTGATTATGTACCTACTGTGTGCCAGAAACTTTACAGGGACCCAAAAAGGAACTGATTCCATTTCTAACTTCTGGGATAAAATACAGTAGGCAATTTCCATGTCCTACAGTGAGATAGGCTCTGCATATGGTCACTGTCCTTTGTCAAGTGGCTCCCATTGGGACGGAGCCACCCCACTCTGCTTGAGGCTTTAGTGCTGGTCTACTTTTGTAAAAACTTTCTCACCTGTATGTGACACTATAAACTGTACAGAGAATAGGAGGGAGGCCTTGGGGGATAAATATTTGATAGTTTATGAACCAAATGTTTTATTTTTAAATTCATTTTAGAGAGGAGACACAGAGTGAGAGAGAGAGAGAAAGAGAGAGAGAGAGAAAGGGGGGAGGAGCTGGAAGCATCAACTCCCATATGTGCCTTGACCAGACCAGTGCAGGGTTTTGAACTGGCGATCTCAGTGTTCCCAGGTCGACGCTTTATCCACTGCGCCACCACAGGTCAGGCAATCCAAATGTTTAAAACCCTGGATTAGGGCAGGGAAAATGCTACAGAGGACACCATTAGGGCAACTGTCATCATGGAAATGTAGACTGTAGATTAGATGAGTGGTGTCATATTGATGTTAAATTGTGTGATTGTTGTCACTGTACTATAGCCACATAAGATAACATCTCTGTTCTTAGGAAAACACTCTGAAATAAGGGTAAAGGGCAGAATGCCTGAGATATACTCCAAAATGGTTCAGAAGTGAAGAGAGAAAAAAAGAACAAGGCAAATGTTAATAATTTAGTAAGTTTGAAATGATCTCAAATCAAAAAGCTATAATATCAATATTAAAAGATATAATAATGAATAAAAAATTCCAGTGCAGGGTCAAAAGAAGTAAAAAAAAAATCCCAAGCCCTGGCTGGATAGCATCATCCTTATACACAAAAGTTGCAGGTTCGATCCCTGGCCTGGTGGTCAGAACACATACGGGAATAGATAGATGTTTTTGTCTCTCTCTCTAAAATCAATCAATATATTTTTTTAAATCCCAAAAGTTAACAAAACAAAGCAAAACAAGGACAAATAGAAGAAAAAAAAATGTTAATGTATTCATCTATCTAGTAGTTATGACACCCAATTAACAGAAATCTCCCTAAAAAAATAGAAAAAATAAAACAGAAAATAATGAAAAAAATAATATAAGAAAATTCCCAAGAACTGAAGGACCTGAGCAGCGAGGGCCCAGAAGTGGCCAAGACAAGAAAGAGAAGGCTCCACCGAGGGTACCCCCAGACAGTCCAGATCAGCAGGAACAAAGGGAAATGCTGATGTAGAAGCACTAACAATCACAGACTCAAGTGATGCCATTTCCCAGTAGCAACACACTGCAAGCAAGAACCAAGCAGTCAAACCTTCAAAGCCCTAGGGAACATTTTCAGCTTAAAACTCCCTCCCTTTAGGGTAGAATACAGGCCAGTGTGGACATGAAACTCAGAATCTTACTGACCAGCCCCAGGCCCTGCTCCTTCCCTGATGGGTGGCCTTCTGAGCTCAGCCAGCCAAATGGAGGATGTTGTGGGGGCTGAAGGGAGGGGGTCAGTACAGCTAACCTCAAATTCCTCCATGCATGTGGATGGGGGATACTCCTAGGGGCCAGCTCCCTACAGTGATTCATTCCCACAATCCCCAGTGGACACATGGGTGGAGGCCAGCTCACCTGTCACCCAGGGAGGTGGAGGTGCTGCCCAGGCCACTTGACCATGGGCGTCTTCTGTCCTTCCCCAGCAATAACCTGACCCCACCTGTCTCTCTGCACCCCTACCACATCACCTCCACTTCTGCCCTCTGCTCCTCTCCCCACCCACTCAGGGCCTTCCATGGCTCCCCTGGTACCACTAATCTGGTATAGCACTGCAGGATCCCTGAGGCTGCCCCAGCCAGCGCCCACCCCTGAGTCCCACTACTCTGGCCTCCCACAGACAGTAGGGTGTGCATAATGGGGGTGACTCCTCCTTTCCTGCTGTGTGACCTGGAGCCAGCCTCCTTTCCTTCACTCTGGATTTATTATCTACTGGATGCCTGCCACGTACTCAGCAAACACCACCAGATCCAGGGGCAACTCTAGCGTTGGGCTCCCTCTGTTGGTGCTATAAGCCCCTGGACAGAAAGTGTTCCATACATTGGGGTGGCTGGCCCTCTCCTGTTCTTTTGCTCTGAGTGTGGGCTGACTTCATCGATTGCACCTTCTCTCTCTGCATCAGCACTAGCTAAGGTCACTGGCCACTCCCAAGTCACTCTGTGTCACCCTTTGGCAGTGGTGACTCACTGGAGGAAGGCACAGCACAAAACACCTCCCCAGAACCAGGGAAGACCAACCAGCTCTGGGTGTGGGTGAGGCGGGTCAGGCCAGATGCGGGACTCCTCACTGGGCCCCAGTGACCAGTCTTGGGAGCCGGACCCACCTGGTGGCCCATCCGGGAATGACACTGGACCGCTGGGGAGCTGGGCTCTGGGTGCCACCACAATTGGCCAGGGCGCCACCTCCTGGACTAGGTCTCTAAGTCGGCTGCCTTGGGGCTGTCCCTGGTGTCCACCTGGAGAGGAGCATGCTGAGTGCAGACAAACACTGCACCCATCTCTGGTCCCCAGAACCCCAGGTGCCGTGCCCTAGCCGCAACCCAGAGGAGAAAGGGGTGTGCAGTGGAGGAGAGAGGGCTGTAGCACCAGATCTGAAACCAGCTAACAGTGGGGGCTCAGAATGGCCATAGGGGTCAGGGCTGCCTCGTGGATCCAGACAGGCAGGGAGTCCCAGACTCCCAGCCCCAGTCTGGGCTGCTTGGGGCTGCCTGCTGGTTTTCCTACCTGGGTCCAACGCATCTCTCAGGACCCATTCAGGACCCATTTCTCCTACAGACATAGGCTCAGTTCCCACAGGGTGCAGGGAAAGCCATTGCTGGGACCAGGTTCCTGGAGGTGGGGTAGGGTCGGGCATGGGTAGGGGCATAATAGCATGTGTGATCCAGGCAGTATCCCAGAACAAATCAGTACCGGTGGCACTGGGTTGGACCTGGAAGTGAGTGTGCAGCGGGGGTTCCTCTGTGCACTGCAGGGTCAGACCTATCTCCAGATAGGGCAATATTTCCCTGTCTGCCGGGGCTGGGCAGGGCAGAGTGCAGCATCCCACAGGGCCTGCTCCCCTCTCTGTGCAGGGACACTTCCCTGGAAAGTCTGTGCTGGAGAAGGAGGGGTGGCTAAGTCCAGGATGACTGGTCAGGACCCTATCTCCCTCCACTCTGCCTATCCTGGGGACAGTGATGGGAAGGATAGAGCTCCCAGAAAAACAGCCTTTTACCCCTGTCCCACCTCCTGGCTCTAGGGGATCCTCAGGGTGGTGTCACTGGTCACCAGCCCCAGATCTAGTCTAGCTCAGGAAAGCCTGGCTGGCCAGGTGTGCTCCCCACAGCCTGGGACCAGAGCAGGAGGTACTGGCAGGATTATCTGTGCACCTTCTGTCACCTCAAGGAACCACCTACCGGTGTCCTGCAACCCTAGGATCCTATCAGCTGGGTGGGGAGACAGTCCCCAGGGGCAATCAGGCTCCCTTCCATCTCAGCCCTAGAGCCAGATCCCTTTTCGCATATTAGAGTCAGGGATGAGGTAACAGCACTTGAGCCTCCCCCGCATCCCCTCCTGCCTCTCAGTACAGGCTCTTCCCTCTCCACTCCTTCTGCCTCTCTTCATACTTTCGGTGGGCGGGCGTGTTGGTGCCAGGCATTGTTCCAGGCACCTGGGACACCAGCTTCACCATTATGCTGGAGAACTTTACATTCTGGGGAGGAGGTCAAGGACAGACAATATTTAGGGGGGAGCAGGGAGATTGACCCAAGGCCAGAGAATGGTCTAGAGCCCTTCATGGAGGCAGCAAACAGGAACAGCTTTCTGGGTATAGAAACAGCCAGGTGCTGGCTGGGGCTGGAGGACAGTGAACCACAGGTGCAGAAGCTGATGGTTGAGGGTCAGACCCAGAGACCCTATAGCCTCAGGGTTAGGGCTCAGGTTCCATCTGAGGCAGCAGGTGGCACAAGGAGATGGCCTGGATTTTCAACATTGAGGGGAAACAGAAGGCGGGTGGACAAGCGGATACCAAAGCAGGTAAGAGATGTGCTGGGCATGCTGTAGCCTGGTGGGCACCCTGGTTTATGGCTTTGGCCATGTGCAGAGGTACAGGACTGTGGACGAGACTTATGACTGTGAGTGAGGCTCACTGCTAGTAAGAACTACTGTGGGGGGTAGATGGTCAATCACCAGGCGACAGTGGCTGTCACCCTGTCTACAGACATCCGAGGAGGCGTGGCCTGAAGAGTATCCTGGAAGTAGAGTGAGGATCTGCTGCCCCTTGGCAGGTTGCTGTTCCCAGGAAGCTCAGGTCTGACACACAGCAGCGCTGAGTGATTGCTTCTGAATCATCACTAAAAATTGGACACCAAGGGACAGTAAGGCCAGAGGCCTGGAAAAACCTCAGTGGTGATGCCTGGGAGAGAAAGTTTGGTGAGCCATTCAGTGGCTTCCTGTCCCCAGGCCTGTCGTCTAGTGCAGGAGGACCACCAGCCTTAGAGCCTCTGACGGGCCACGTGACCCTCACAGAGCTGAGGCCTAGGGAGCCTGGATCCTGAGTCCTAGCCTGGTGTTCTTCCATGGGCCCCCTGGTTCCTGCTGTACCATAGTCAGGAAACGTCAGATAAACTTGGTCCAGTGGGGCCTGTCTCCATTGCCGGAACAGGAGGGGAAGAGCTCAGGGACTCTTGATCTGGGTGTCTCTGTGCACCTGACCCCCTCAACCTTCATGTGGATGCCAACTGTGAGCCTCAGTCTCCTTGTTGTGATGTGGCATGGTGAGAACTAGACAACACCTTGAGGCCCCACCCAATGCATCAATTGCCTCACTGCAGTGATGACAGGGCTGGCCGGGTGTGGGAGGGGGCTTGGGCCCAAAACTCTAAGTGAGCCTCTGGACAGTGGGACCTCAGTGCTGGAAAACAAGTTCCCACTGGGTAACAGACCAGAGGCAAAAGTGTGTGGCCCTGACTTTGTCCTTTGACCTGAAACCTAGGCAAGCAAGCTAAGCTGGCGGGAACCTGGCCTTGCCACTAGGGCAGCCCTCCGGACCACTGTCCCAGAGAAATAGCCAGTCCAAGACTGCCCCTGCCCCCACCCCCATGGGAGCCCACCCAGCATCCTGACCATGGGCCAAGAATAGGACAGTGAGCTGAAGGCAGGGAAACTTTGGTTTTCCTTGCACCATTTAAAATAAAAGTTTTTATTATAAGATGACTTTAGATTTATGGACAATTTGCAAAGAGCATCCCTATAGGCTCTCCACCATTTCCCCCAATCTTAACATCATATGAGCTCAGTACAGTTGTCATGCTGAGGTTGACCTTGGTGCTAGTGTTAAACTCCAGACTTCATCTGTTCTTCCACTCCCATCCTGTTCTCTGTTCCAGGATCCACCCGAGGGCGGAAGGAAAGACATTCCTGGCAGGTGGAATGGTAGAGGCAAAGGCCAGGACTGGTAATTCATCACCAAGTTCCCTGTCTGATTGAGGAGCAACCAGCTAGTTGGGAGGTGGCTCAAGGTGGGAGGGTGGCACGTGGTTTGGAGGAAGGGGGTGTGTAGAGGTGGACTTCCAGCTATACTACAAGGTGGGAAGTGATGCACATCCTGGGGAGCATCCCTGGAGGCTGGAGCGGGGAGCTGACAGGAGGCATGGGTGTCAGAGGGAGGAAGACACATGGAAGGAACCTGAGCTGGTTTTGCCTGGCAGAGCCGACACACTCCCTTGCAAAGGGTATCACATCCCTGTTCAGTTTTCTCAGCCATTAAAAGGACGGAAGATGAAATGACACCAACCAAGATTACAATAAATCCAAAGGCAACACTGAGCTAGAAAAAAATCACATGATTCTCTGAGCCCCAAGCGTCCCTCCTTCGGATGGGAAGGACACACCCGCTTCGTTTCGGGGCACAAGAGCAAATACTGACTCTTCCTTCCCCCTCAGGGCCCCCGTGATCACGGAGCCCGGCTGCCACATCCAAACGGTGTCCTCCACAGGGACGCCGGGCCCGCTCCAGCTTCAGCTCCAGGTGGGGTGGGGGCAGCTTTACGCTTCTAAGAGCACAGCGCTTCGGTGACCTTGGGCGAGCCCTCGCACTACCGGGTAGCGAAACAGAAAATCTCGGTGCAGAATGCGAAGATCCCACATCCCTCCGTTCCGGGCTGGGAGGCCTCACTCTACCTGGGACCTGGCTCCACCGCGTCCACTCACTCCTAGCTTCGGGCGGTGCTTCCCTGGCGGCGGCTGCCCCCGACCTCGCCCGTCAGGCATCCAACTTCTCATACCCCCACCCCGGCGGCCACCAGACACGGGGACCACAGGAACCCACCTCGCACCCTCGTGGCTCAGCCTAGCACCGAGTGGCAGCCACCCTTTTCCTGCCCCACCCCCTTGGAGGAGCCCTGGCCGCCCCGTCACCTTTGTTCCGCTGGCCAATCGGCAGCCTCCGTGACTAAATAAGGCGAGGAGGACGCCCGGCGCTCCCTGTCCGTTACTTCCGTCCCCCAGCCCCGCTGGTGACTCAGAGCGGGCGGAGGGCCGGGACGGGGCTTCCCGGGACGCGGTTCTCCGGGCGGTGCCGAAATCGCCAAATATGGTCGCGCCGTGCGCCGCCGCGCCCCGCCCGCACACCTGCGGCCGCACCTTGACCATTCCCCCCGCGGCGGGTGACACAGCCATGTTAGGGGAAGTAGCTTCCCCACCTCCCTAATTCCAGCCCTACGTGTGGGTGGGGGCTGGCGGCCTACCGAGGCGGAGCCCCGGAAATCTCGGCCCCGCCCCTGTTCTCCCGCGACTCTTTGGCGTGCACCTGGCGTCCTACCGAGTGCAAGGTAGGGAAGAAGAAACGTGGGGGGCGGGGATAGAAGACCTCTGCCCCCCTCCTGTCCCCAGAAGCAGCTCGGGCCGGGTACAGCCACCCCTCCCAACATACACCAGACAAAGGAGGGAAGGCTAGAGGGAGTTGGAATGGGCTGGCAGGCGCCCCCCTGAGTCACGGGGACGTGGGTGGAATGCGGGCTAGGCAGATAGGACGAGGATGCTATAGATACTTTCGACCTCTTCCACGTCCTGTGAGTGACAATTTGGAACCCCCAAGTGGGATCAGTAACCTTGCATCGCCCACGCCACCCCCCACCCCCCCAGGCACGAGTAAGGATGAGCTTTTTGGTGGCCCAGCCCCAGGTTATCCCATGGGTGGGGCAGGCACCTGACAGACAGCAGTCTTGTCTGCACCCTGGAAAGTCTGGGGAGTTGGTGACCTAGCTACGCCTGCTGGCACAGGTGGCCAAAGTCAAGGCCTTAGCGTCTGGGGACTGCAGCCTGGAGGTGAGGTGCTTTATCTCTGGACTCCGTGTTCTCATCCCTAGAGGTGGTCACCAGCTGACCCTGCAGAAGTCTTGGGGCGCCCTGTGCCCCCACCATCAGCCACACCTGCCCCGGTCAAGCTGAGTGTTCGAGACAATGGCCGAGTCCATGGTCTCTCTCTGCCAGGCGCCACTGCCACCCACCTCTCTTGGCAAGTGCTCTTTCTTTCCTTATAGGGAGCAGTTCCAAAAGTTACAAGTAAGCCAAAAGAAGGCACAGTGCCTGCTTCCTCTCTGGGCATTCTGGGCATTACCAAATCACTGTTGCCAGCAGATGTCTCCAGGCCTGTGACAGGTCTTTCAGAGCAGGCTCCTAGGGAAAGGGCATGCCTTGGACCAAGGAAAACCCACAGTCCCAAGCAACCCCGGCCAGAGCAGGAGAACCCAAACCCACCCCCAGGCCTGGCCCATTTTTAGTATCCTAACGGGAGAGGGGGTGCCTCTCAATTTTCAATTCTAGTGATGAGCAAACCGTTCTGCCAGTTAGGACTACCCTGTTTCCCTACAATGCTTACAAGTGATTAAAATAAAACAAAGCCCTATTCCCTCCCTAGCAGATAAGGGGTGGGGTGGCCCCAAATCCGAACTGGAGTCGCGCTTGAGGACAATCGAGGCTGCGGTTTGATGAGCAGGATGTGTCTTGTGCGGGTAGAACCGGGCCAGTATCTGCACTGTGCACCACTAGGGACCCTGAGCAAGGTGCCCCCTTGTCTGGCGAAGAAGCCTGCGCGGTTATAGCTACCGTGTGGGACGGGCGACCTCTTCCTAGCGTGACGAGGGCGAGATCACGGCTCCTTGGGGTGCCCCAGGCCGTGGGTCAAGAGTGCCACAAGGGCGGCCTTTGGGGACCCCATCCCACTCTCCCCCCAGTCCGGGTACCGTCTTTGCCGCCCGGCTCTCTGCAGAGCCTCGGGGCGGGGGGAGGGGCTTAAAGGGGTCGCGGGGGTAGCAAAGCCCAGCAGAGAGGCAGACCGCGGCGACACACCCCGACTTGGGGCACGGCCCAGCCCCAGGTCAGGCAGTTTGGGGTGCTGCCAGGCCCGGGGCGGAGCCGGTTGGGTGGCCTCGCGGGGTCCTCACTACAACTCGCTCCTAAACCCAGAAGGCACAGGCCTGCCCGACCCGCACCCCGTCCCGCACACAGAGCCTCTGCGCTAAGGGATCTAAGGAGCCGAGCTGGCGCGGGCGGGGCCGTTGGGGGCAGTGCGGACGTGGAGAGGGGCCGGCGTGCGGATCTCCACGTGCCCTGGCAGGGCAGGCCAATGGGCGCCCGGCGTTCGGAAAGATCGCCATATATGGATATGTTCTGGGACCGCGCGCGCCACCGTGACGCGCGCGCGACCCGCTCCGGTTAAATACCGACGGGGGAAGTCGTAATCGGTCTTATTCACTGCAGCGGCCTCGTAGTTTTACTCAGTTCGTTTCTCTGCTCTCTTCACTGCTTTTCCGCGACCCGCGACCACTGCCCTCTCAGGTAAGTGGCTTAGCCCAGTCCCGCTCCTAGCCCTCGTACCTCTTTCTGCAAGCCTTCTCCCGTCTCGAGAGGCCCGGCGCGACGTCTCCGGGAACAAAGGAGAGCCCGGGCGAGTGGCTAGCTGGACCAGCGCCTGTGCCGACGCCGCCGGCTGGGGGGAGGGGAGCAGGGCGGGGTTGGGCCGCAGTGCGGAGAGCCCCTTGTCACGCCTCCGTGGAGGAACGTGGGGGGCGTTGAAGAGTCCCGGCCGGTTCCAGGCAGTTACTTCTGCCGGCGGTGGGCTGAGATCCGGGGCAGGTGGGACCTTCACGCGGAGACGGCCTGTCCTGGGCCCTCCTAACCCGGTCGCATCTTCACCCAGATCGCCATGGAAGAAGAGATCGCCGCGCTCGTCATCGACAATGGTTCTGGCATGTGCAAAGCTGGCTTTGCTGGAGATGACGCCCCCCGGGCCGTGTTCCCTTCCATTGTGGGGCGCCCCCGGCACCAGGGTGTCATGGTGGGTATGGGGCAGAAGGACAGCTATGTGGGCGACGAAGCCCAAAGCAAGCGCGGCATCCTGACCCTCAAGTACCCCATCGAACATGGCATTGTTACCAACTGGGATGACATGGAGAAGATCTGGCATCACACCTTCTACAACGAGTTGCGTGTGGCCCCCGAGGAGCACCCTGTCCTGCTTACTGAGGCCCCGCTGAACCCCAAGGCCAACCGTGAAAAGATGACTCAGGTAAGTGCCACCTTGATGCTTCTGCGGTTCCTGCCATTTCACCAGTCATTTTCTGTTGAGTTTATTTTCTGAAATTCAAGTATTTCTTTCAATATTTTCAGGGCTCTGTTCTTCTCCTGGCATTTCTTCCCTGAAGTCTCAAGGTTTCCTATTGTGTTTTTGCCTGCTTTCTTTCCTTTTTTCACACATTACATTTGTGGCATGCTGGCATGCAATTTTTGAGCATGGGGTGGCCCTCAGTCCCTACCTTCCATTAAGGGGAGTCTGTTGCCTCTTGTCCAGATCATGTTCGAGACCTTCAATACTCCAGCCATGTACGTGGCCATCCAGGCTGTGCTGTCTCTGTATGCCTCTGGCCGTACCACTGGTATTGTTATGGACTCTGGGGATGGGGTCACCCACACTGTGCCCATCTACGAGGGCTACGCACTCCCCCATGCCATCCTGCGTCTGGACCTAGCTGGCCGGGACCTGACAGACTACCTCATGAAGATCCTCACCGAGCGGGGCTACAGCTTCACCACCACTGCTGAGCGAGAAATTGTGCGTGACATCAAAGAGAAGCTCTGCTATGTAGCCCTGGATTTCGAGCAGGAGATGGCCACTGCTGCGTCCTCCTCCTCCCTGGAGAAGAGTTACGAGCTTCCTGATGGCCAGGTGATCACCATCGGCAATGAGCGATTCCGGTGTCCGGAGGCACTGTTCCAGCCTTCCTTCCTGGGTAAGTGTCGGGAATTGATTTGAGGCACTGTCCTTCACCTTGAGAGGGAGGCAGGAGTTAAGGGAGAGCTTTTGTCTCCTAGGTATGGAGTCCTGTGGCATCCACGAGACCACATTCAACTCTATTATGAAGTGTGACGTCGACATCCGGAAGGATCTGTATGCCAACACTGTGCTGTCTGGTGGAACCACCATGTACCCTGGAATCGCTGACAGGATGCAGAAGGAGATCACCGCCTTGGCTCCCAGCACTATGAAGATCAAGGTGAGCCAGGAAGGAGTGGGGGGCTTGCTGGGAAGATGTAGCATAAGCTAAAACCACATTCTTTTTTCAGATCATTGCTCCCCCAGAGCGCAAGTACTCAGTGTGGATTGGTGGCTCCATCCTGGCTTCCCTGTCCACCTTCCAGCAGATGTGGATCAGCAAGCAGGAGTATGACGAGTCGGGCCCCTCCATTGTCCACCGCAAATGTTTCTAAATGGACTGTGGGCAGATGCGTAGCATTTGCTGCATGAGTTGATCAAGTCTAAGTTTGCTCTGGCAAATATATACACCTCATGCTGGCTTTGTGAAACTGGAATACGCCTTTGAAAAGAAATTGTCCTTGAAGTTTGTATCTGATTTCAGCACTGGATTATAGACCTGGTTGCTGATTTTGACCTTGTAGTCATGTTAAGTGTTTCCTTGGTACATGTTTAATACCCTGTACGTATCTTTGATTAAACCCTTATACATATAGTTGGTCACTTGGTGGCTGAAATGAGAACAGGTTTCTGCAAGAGAAATCTAGTGGTTTGATGATAATCTGCAAGACCGCATGTTCTTGATGTGTGCAGGGTATTAACATGCGGGAGCTGCCTATTCCAGGTTTTCTCAAGAGGCTGGCATGAGTCCTGAACACACAGTTGTCATTTCTGTCCTGTTGCTCTGACAGGGTTGTGAGGGTTTGAGTGTTAGGACCCATTTTCTTAGCTGATGTTTCCTGCTAGAACATCTGGGTTGTTAACTTGCCTTGAGTTGGAAAATGGTTTTCATTTCCATTGGTAAATTTATTCATCCTTTTAATTTATGTAAGGTTTTTGTACGCAATTTTCAATTCTGTAAGAGATGACAACAAATTTTGGTTTTCTACTGTCACATGAAAACATTAGGCCCGAGCGACACTTCATAGTGAGGAAAATAAAGTGCTGCAGTAAACATCTGGCTGCTATTTTGGGGCAAGGTGGGAGGTAACTTTCCTGGTAGAAGAGCTTTTGCTCAGATTGAGCAAGAATCCGGTTTCTTCCAAACCAGGAGTGTTAGCCAACAGGTTGGCATGATCAGTGTAGGAAGCATGGAGACTCTTGAGTGTTGGCACTGGAGCCCAGGAGCATGGAGAATGCAGAGGTTTTGCCTTCAGGCCCATTTCATCTGTGTAGTGGGGATGTGGCAGGGGGGGATAATTTGGTGGGAGTGTGTCAGAATAGCAGCCATGAAGCTTTAATGGCTATCCACATAATGTCAACTAGTGGGTGGGGTGACTGACAGGCTCTGGGCTTGCTGACACCTTTTTGTTCTCCAAAACTACCTTTACCTGGGTCTCCAGGTCACTGCTGCTAATAGTGGGTCCAAGTCTTCATTCACAGCTATTTCAAGTTTGCAGGTTGGGTCAGTGAGGTAAGATGTCTTCACTAGGCTAAAACGAGCTTTAGGATTTGGAACAACAGACACGGGAGATGTCATACTAAGGTGGCAACAGTTGTGACCATGTCACCAGTAGGATTGGTACTTTCTGACTACCTACCTATACCTGTTTGGGTGGGGGACTTCAGAGTTGAGGGTCAGGAACTGGAAATCCAGGAAGGTGATGGGGAGTGTGTGGAGTCTTCAGCAGAATTGCATCCTTCGGAGCTCAGGCCTCCACCCTGTTCTTCCTGTTACCTCCGGGACCCTGCAGTTCCCTTTTTTCTTTGGACAGTTTTACACTTAATAGGTTGAACTAAATAAAAATCACTGGGTGTGGGCAGGTGTAGGGGCGTATACTGGATTGAGTGGGGCAACTTGTCACAGGGGAGGGAGGTAGCTGGTATGACCTCTTGCTAACTGGCCCTGTCCCATTTTACCCTGCCCTTGGGGCTGGTAGGTGTGTCTACTGCAAATGGGACAACAGTGTGTTCACCAGGACATTTGGATTCAGTGAGGCCCCTGCATGCTACCTGCACATGGTGAAGGTTCACATTTTGACATTTCTACTTCTGTGGGTAGCACAGTAGACACTGGCCTTTGTGAATTTTAGGAGAGTAAGCAGATATCAAACTCCATCTCTGTCCTCTGGGTGAAGGATTATGGTATGGAGGAAGTCTTGCTGTGGGCACTGTTTCACGGTATGGCACCCTGCCCCTGGGCCTACAGGCCGCCAAGGACGGCCTTCACTGCCAGAGTGAAATCCATACAGTGACTCCTGACTCTGGTGAGGATGTGTGATGTTGCTGTAGGCCCTGTTAGAAACCTCACCTGTCCCAGTAGCTCAGCACTGAGTGCACAGAACTGCTGAGCACAAACTGAATCTGCACCTGGCCTGTAGATAAGGCATTGACCTGGAATACTGAGATAGCTGGTTTCAGTCCTGGAGTTTGCCTTGGTCAAGGCACATATAGAAGCAACTGCAAATAGATGCTTCCTGCTCTTTTCTCTGTAAAATCAATAAATAAAATCTTAGAAAAGAAAGAAACAACTTGCTCAAGCCAAAGCAAGACATGGCTTCTTTCCTTAAAGAGGCTTGCTTCAAGGAATGATGTAACCAACAGTCAACAGTAGAACTTGGGGGCAAACATCCTCAAAGTGGGAAACAAGGGATTAGTCCCCAGACTAGGCAAAGCACCAAATGCCAAGAAACAATCTGGGGCTAAGTGACAGAAAAGCAGTTTACAGAAGATCCCTTAAAGGCTGACTCAGTATACTTCTGACATGCTCCCTTCCCCTAGGGCTACCAGCTATCCTGATGAGACTAAGTGAAGAACAGGCTCCCAGCAGCAGGAACCTGTCCACATGCCCAGGGGACAGCCAGCAACCCCTTCAACCCTCATTCCGTGTCCCCAGGCAAGAGGTGGACATTGTGTTATTAGATGCAATTTTAAGTTCAAGGCCTTCTCATCCCCAGTGGCCAGTGTGTTAGTAGAGCAGACCATTTCATGGAGGGAATTCAAGGATTTGTGCTGGAGATGCTGGTGTCTGGTGACAGAGAATCTGGCTTCCAGGACCCTCACCCAGCTAGAGACCCTAAGCCAGGGGTCCCCAAACTGCGGCCCCCTGAGGCCATTTATCCAGCCCTGCCGCACTTCTGGAAGGGGTACCTTTCATTGGTGGTCAGTGAGAGGAGCACAGGATGCATCCGCACCCATAGTTCCCATTGAAATACTGGTCAGTTTGTTGACTTAAATTTACTTGTTTATTTTAAATATTGTATTTGTTCCCGTTTTGTTTCTTTACTTTAAAATATGTGCAGTATGCATAGGGATTTGTTCATAGATTTTTTTTATAGTCCGGCCCTCCAACAGTCTGAGGGACAGTAAACTGGCCCCCTGTTTAAAAAGTTTAGGGACCCCTGCCCTAAACAGCCCAGAGAGGTCCCCATGGGGTGTTACTCTCTGAGAAGCACGTGAGTCATCTCTGCTGGGGTTGCCTGCTGCACACAGATTCCCCGAGGTTCCTACACTGTGCTGCCCTGCAAGCCCGGTCCCCCACCAACCAGCTATCCAGAGCTCCTTTCCTGGGAAGCTTCCCTCCCTTCTCTTCCCCAGCTCTTGCTGGGACCCTCCAAGGGGGATCAGTTTTTAACCTATTGGTTTTTTTCTGCTCCAGAATCTCTCATAACATTTAGCAGGCTGGACTCTGCATTCTCCTCTGGGTATGACTGCCTCTCAGATGTTCTTTGTTTTGGGTGACCTTGACATCAAGTGCTGAGTGCTTAGTGAGGATTGTGCAGACTGTCCCTCTGTTGGGATTTAGCTGACATTTTTCTCATTATTAGGCTGGCCTTGTGGATTTGAGGGAGGAAGACCTTAGAAGCAAAGTGCTCTTCTCATTAAGTCATGTTAAGGGGTCATGCTCTCAACATGACTCCTGGTGATGTGACCTTGGTCATCTGGCTGAGGTATCTACTTCTAGATCATATCCTGTGAATAATAAATGTTTTACTTAAAAAAACCCACTCCCTTCTTTTTTTTTTAAAGCGAGAGAGACATTGATTTGTTGTTCCATTTATTTATGTATTCATTGGTTGATTCTTGTATGTGCCCTGACTGAAGATCAAACCTGAAACCTTCATATATTGGACCTTGCTCTAATCAACTGAGCTATGCAACTAGGAGTTAGGTCAAGTTTTGATAGTGTTGAGTGTTGTTCAAGTCTTCTATACCCTTACTAATTTTTTCTTTGAAAATTAAGAAGATTATTGAAATTTCTACTTGTGAATTAATTGTCTGTGGCATTTTGTCTAGTTTATTTGGAGCTATGTTATTAGGTGTATATACCTTTAGAATTAGTGTGCCTTTGCCTCTGGTAGTATTCTTTGTTCTTAAATCTACTTGGTCTGATATTAATCTACCAACTTTTGTCTCTTATGATTAGTGCTTGCATGGCATAACACAGTCGGTTAAGTTTTAACCTATTTATATTGGTTATTTTGGTCTTGTTTTTTCATACAGAATGTCAATCTCTGACATTTTTTTAAAAGATTTTATTATGATTTTACAGAGAGAGAAGGGGCAGAGGACAAGAAGTCATTGCTTTACTCTTGCTGTTCATTGGTTGCTTGTTATATGTGACTTGACCAGACAGTCCAGGGTTTTGAACTGGCAACCTCAGCATTCCAGGTTGAAACTTTATTCACTGAGCTACCACAGGTCAGGCTGTCAATCTCTGAGTTTTTTTTTTTTTTTTCTGAAGTGAGAAGCAGGAATGCAGAGAGACAGACTCCCACATATGCCCAATCGGGATCCACTCGCCATACCCACTAAGGGGAGATGCTCTGCCCATCTGGAGCATTGCTGTGTTGCAACTGGAGCCATTCTAGCACCTGAGGTGGAAGCCATGGAGCCATTCTCAGTGCCCGGGCTAACTTTGCTCCGATGGAGCCTTGGCTGTGAGAGAGGAAGAGAGAGATAGAGGCAGAGAGAAAGGAGAGGGGAGGGGTGGAGAAGCAGATGGGCGCTTCTCCTGTGTGCCCTTGCTAGGAATCAAACCCTGGACTTCCACACTCTGGGCTGACGATCTACCACTGAGCCAACTGGCCAGAGCCAATCTCTGACTTTTAATTGGAGTGTTTAGACCATTTACATTTAATGCAATTATTGATACAGCTGAGATTAAGTTTTACCATATTGTTACTGAGTAGTATTTCATTTTATCTCCTCTGTTGGCTTATTTGTTAAACCTAGTCTTATATTCCCTTCCTCCCATTCTGTTCTTGTGCTCATTCTTGCTCTAGAATTTACAATATACATTTTAAACATGTCACAGTTTACCTTCAAATATTATTTTACTGACCCTGGCCGTCTGGCTCAGTAGTAGAGTGTGTGGAAGTCCTGGGTTCAATTCCCAGTCAGGGCACACAAGAGACATGCCCATCTGCTTCTCCATCCTTTCCCCTCTCCTTTCTCTCTCTCTTCCCTTCCCACAGCCAAGGCTCCATTGGAGCAAAGTTGGACCAGGCGCTGAGGATGGCTCCATGGCCTCTTCCTCAGGTGCTAGAATGGCTCTGGTTGCAATAGAGCAACACACCAGATGGGCGGAGCATTGCCCCCTGGTGGGCATGCCGAGTGGATCCCAGTTGGGCACATGCGAGAGTCTGTCTCTCTGCCTCCCTGCTTTTCACTTGAGAAAAATACAAAATAATTATTTTACCAATCCAATATGATTTAAGAACTTTACAATAGTACACTTCTATTTCATTTCTCTTATCTTTGTCCTAATTTTGCCATATAGTACTTCTACATGTTCAACCTGACTCTCATGTTTCCCATTTTTGGCACTCTTTATTTCCATTTGCTATCAATTTCCTTTTATTTGTAGACTTTCTTTAAAATTTCTTGTAGTACATGTCTGTTGGCCATAAGCCGTTTCAGCTTTGTTAGTCTGAAAAGTTTAATTTTTGCATTCGTTTTTGAAGAGGATTTTCCCTCCTGGATATAGAATTAAGCTGACAGATCCCACCCACCCCCCACCCCTTTTTAGCAATTTATTCCATTGTCTTCCTGTTTGCATTGTTTCTTAAAATAAATCAGTAGTCACTCTTATCCTTTTAAACTTTAAACTTCTCTATCACTTGTTTTCAAACTTTTTTTTTTTTTTTTTTTTGGTGGGAGAGACAGAGAGAGTCAGAGAGAGGGACAGATAGGAACAGACAGACAGGAAGCGAGAGAAATGAGAAACATCAATTCTTCATTGCAGTTCCTTAGTTGTTCATTGATTGCTTTTTCATATGTGCCTTGACCGGCGGGGTGCGGGGCCTACAGCAGACCGAGTAGCCCCTTGCTCGAGCCAGTGACCTTGGGCTCCAGCTGGTAAGCCTTGCTCAAACCAGATGAGCCTGCATTCAAGCTGGAGACCTCGGGGTTTCGAACCTGTGTCCTCCACATCCCAGTCTGACGCTCTATCCACTGCGCCACTGCCTGGTCAGGCTCAAACTTTATTTTTAAAACAGGTGAAAATAAATTTTATACATACTCATGGGGAATTCATATAAAAATCCCCCATTCTGAAATTTTGATTCAGATGTGTCATGATGTGTTTATCTTGCTTTAAATTTGTCAAATATTTGGATCTGTGGGTTTATAGTTTTCAACAAATTTAGGAAAATTACAGCCATTATTTCTTTTTTAAAAAATCATGCCTGGCCTGACCTGTGGTGGCATAGTGGATAAAGCGTCGACCTGGGAACACTGAGGTCACCAGTTCAAAACCCTGCACTGGTCTGGTCAAGGCATATATGGGAGTGGATGCTTCCCCCCATTTCTCTCTCTCTCTCTCTCTCACTCTGCCTCCTCTCTAAAATGAATAAATATAAATAAATTTTTAAAAAAAGAGTAAAAAATCATGCCTGACCTGTGGTGGTGCAGTGGATAAAGCATCGACCTGGGAACACGGAGGTCGCCAGTTCAAAACCCTGCACTGGTCTGGTCAAGGCACATATGGGAGTTGATGCTTCCAGCTCCTCCCTCCCCCCACCCCCCGCGTCTCCTCTCTAAAATGAATAAAATAAAAAATAATTTAAAAAATCATGTCATCCCTCCTGTCCTTCTGGGATCCAAGTACATGTATGTTAGATGAACTGTTGTTGTCCTACAAGTCACTGGGGTTCCATTCACATTTTTACATTTTTCTCTCTGTGATTTAGTTTGGATCATTTCTATTGTTATGTCCTCAAGCTCACTACTATTTTATTTTGCTTATCTATCTGCTGTTAAGTCCATAGTTCATTTTTTTATTTCAACTATTGTATTCTTCACTATTAGATGATATAAAAGTTGGCTTCTTTTATATCATCTTCTCATTATAGTCATGTTTTGTTTTAAATTCATGAAATTTCTACTTAAAAACCCTTATCTGCTAATTTCATTATCTCATATCTTGGTCTGTTTTTAGTGACTGATTTTTCTTCGACTAGATCACATTTTCCTACTTCTACACATGTGTAGTCATTTTTCATGGAATGAGGCACATTGTAAATATGTTGAATCTCTGGATTTTATTGACTTCTTTTTCTTGTCTTTCTATTTTTTTTTAAGAGTGTTGAAGTTTACTTTGACAAAAAGTCAGTTTATTGCAGAGTAGTTTGATCTCTTTAAGGTGATTTTAAAACTTTGTTAGAATGAGTCTAGATTGGCCTTTTATCCTTGGATAGTCTTTTATCCTGTTACTCTTGTGGAATCTCCACTAAATGTTTTGAGCACTTAATGAGGTCTTTGGGAGCTCAGGGGTCTCTTGGCTTTGTGTGAGCTCTTGGAATTGTGCAGCTTCACAGCTGTTCAGGAGTCATTCCTGGTTGAGTCTTATGGGGTTTTTTTATACACATGCCCAGTTTAAAATTCACCAAGACCCTTAAAGGAACTTTTATGTAGATTCTGGACTTATTTTCTGCATAGCTGCCACCACCTAGGCACCCTGCCTTTCAAATTCCAATTGTTTCAGCCTCTCCAAACTCTAATCTCAGTGTCTCAACTCAGGAGACCTCTGTATTCTGTCGTCAATCAGGAAAGGGCCTCCAGGCAGAAAACAAGATAATTGTAGGACTTCCATCTGAGGTTCCTTCTCTCAGGGATCTCAGTCTTGGGTTGCTTGTTGTCCACTGTCTAAAAACACTTTGTGCTTTTTCTTTCTTGTTTTCTTATTGTTTATGGCAGGCAGGCATATCCCATATCAGTTATCTCATGATGACCAGGAGCAGAAGTCCCTTCTGTACTTTGTAGTGTATATGCTAACATATTATTATGCATAATGCATATACAATTGACTTGCTTTATCTTTCATCAACATGTTAGTGACATCTTTCCATGTGAATATGGTCACATGCTACAAAACAATATTTTGTTCAATGACAAACCACATACATATGATGGTGAATCCATAAAATTTATAATGGAGTTGAAAATTTCTTATTGTCTAGTGACATCAGAGCCATCATAATAATATAATTTTATATAATAGTAAAAAATGCATTACACTCATACCATTTTATAACATGGATTTGTTGTATTTTATTTTTTAAGACTTTATTCATTTTAGAGAGGAGAGGGAAGAGGGGAGGAGCAGGATGCATAAACTCCCATAAGTGCCTTGACTGGGCAAGGCCAGGTTTTGAACCAGTGGCCTCAGTGTTCCAGGTTGATGCATTATCTACTGTGCCAACACAGGTCAGGCAAATTTTTAATTTTTTATTTATTTATTTTAGTGAGGAGAAACAGAAAGAAGGAGGAGGAGCAAGAAACATCAAGTCCCATATGTGCCTTACTGGGCAAGCCCGGGATTTCAAACTGGCGATCTTAGCATTTCAGGTCGAAACTTTATCCACTGCACCATCACTCACCATTTTATAATATTCAGCACAGTAATAGGCTGTACAGGTTTGTGACCCAGGAACTGAAAGAAAACAGAATTTTTCACCCAAATACATCTCTTTGGCATAAGAATCACTTGAGGCTGGTTATTTTAAGAAAGAGCAGAGGTCCTGACCAGTTAGTTCAGTTGGTTAGAGCATCATCCCAAAACACCAAGGTTACAGGTTTGATCCTTGGTCAGGGAAATGCACAACTATACTGCTCACAAAACTTATGGGATATTTCAAAATAAATATGAAGCAATAAAATATCCCCTAATTTTTGTGAGCAGTATAAGTGGAACAACAAATGAATGTTTCCATCTCTCTCTTCTTCTCTTTGTCCCTCTCTCCCTTCCTCTCTAAAATCAATCAATCAGTAAAAAAAAAAAAATTAAAAAAGAAACAGCTGACATGGGAGAAGCTCTGAAAACCAAATAAGTTACCCTTTGCAAAAGACATTACATTTGTGAGAGAAATCTCCATATGTAAGGGTGTCTCATTTCCTGTATTAGGAAGAAGGGGATGACCTCATCTTGAAACTCTTATCAATGCAGAAAATTTAAATCTGCATGACCTTGCCCTGTTGATTTGTGCTTTTACTGGTCACTCCCCCATAACTGACTCCCAATGCCCAACATATTTTTTTTAGACTTTATTCAATTTTTAGAGAGGATAGAGAGAAAGAGAGGGGGGGGAGGAGGGGGGAGGAGCAGGAAGCATCAATTCCCATATGTGCCTTGACCAGGCAAGCCCAAGGTTTTGAACCAGTGACCTCAGTGTTCCAGGTTGATGCTTTATCCCACTGCACCACCACAAGTCTTTTTTTTCCCCCCCAAAGTTAGAAGCGGGGAGGCAGTCAGACTCCTGCATGCGCCTGACCAGGATCCACCTGGCATGCCCACCAGGGGGCGATGCTCTGCCCATCTGGGGCATTGCTCTGTTGCAACCGGAGCCATTCTAGCACCTGAGGTGGAGGCCATGGAGCCATCCTCAATGCCTGGGCCAACTTTGCTCCAATGGAGCCTTGGCTGCGGGAGAGGAAGAGAGAGAGAGAGAGAAAGGAGAGGGGGAAGGGTGGAGAAGCAGATGGATGCTTCTCCTGTGTTCTGGCTGGGAATTGAACCCAGGACTTCCACACACCAGGCCGATGCTCTACCGCTGAGCCAACCAGCCAGGGCCTTAAGTTTCTTACTATCACCTATAATCCAGTCACAGGCATTCTTATTTACTCATCTCTGTGGATTTGTCTGGGCAAGCCCATTTCTTCAAACCTCTCAGCTCACCAACCCTCAGCTTTCACCAAGGGCATTTGCACTGTAAGACTTTTCCTAATTTTCATGGAGAACATTTCTGTTGAAATGTACAGACTCCTCCAAAACACTTCTACTACAAAGCAACAAAAGGCAATCATAGCAGTATGAACAAGCTATTGATAAATAAATAGACAAACATAGAAACTTTTCCAAACCTTTCAGACAACTCAGTTTAGATTAGGTAGGCCTGCCTACTGCTTTCTTGCATTCAAGAAATAATCTGTCATCAGTCTTTGCCAAGACAACTGCAGGTTGTGTAATCTCAGTCAAATTAACTTCTTTGTGCCTCGGTTTTCTCATCTGTATAGTGGGGATCATAATACCTTCCAGTACACAGGAGGGCCAATAACTTTGGGCAGAAGGAGCACCATGTGTAAGGAATGTGGTCAGTTGACTATAGAGCTGGCCAGCATCATTCAGGGATGGGAACCTGCTGGCCTGGGCCAGGGCTGGAGAGAAGGGCCTTGAGGGTCCATCCCAGTGCTCTGACCTCAATCCGGGCTTCACCTGCTATGCTTTGCCATGAAGTGTCCTCCTCTCCCTCTTCTTGTTTTTAGAACCATCTCCTGTAGGTGTACGGCTGCATCTACTCCACTTGCTGCTCTTTCAGTGATACATCGGTTGTGTGCGTGGCTTGCATGGATGGTCCTGGCTCAGGGTCTCCCATGAGGCTGTGGTCAAGCTGTGGGCTGGGCCAGTGGTCTCTGAAGACTTCAATGCATGGCCTCATGTGGCTGCTGGCAGGAGGCCTCAGTTCCTCGTGTAGTGGAGGAAGTGAGAGCCCCAGGGTCTTACAAGCTAATCTCAGAAGTGCCTCTGCTCTATTCCACTGGTCTGACTACCATGGTACACTGTGGGAGAGGACCCCAGGACACAGGACATTGGAGTCACCATGCAGGCGTCCACCGTATGGTGTGTGTGTCTGCCCAGCTACATGTTTATTTTAAAGGCTGACTTTGAAAATGAGTTGACTTTGAGTGATGGGCACACAGCACAATCAACAGTTCAAATGCCATGGAGAGTTCACCTGCAACCTATGTATGCTTATTGGTCAATGATGCTCCATTAAATTTAATTTCTAAATTAAAAAAAAACCTAATTGGCCAGTTTGTTATTAAGATGCCTCAGGTCCACTTGAAGCAGATTGAGCGCCACACCTGGAAAATGGCTGTTCTGCTGGCATTCTTCCGGAATCCTTTCTCTAGGGTCCTGCCGGCTTGATGGGCTCAGCCTGTGCAGGGTAGAGGCAGAATTCACTTGGATACTTTCTCCATTTTTTTTTTCTTTGCTGAGAATACTCCTTTACTACAAATAAGTTCTTTGTATGAGTGTTGGGCAAACAAGTGTGTTAGGCTTGCTCGCTTGCATTTTGCCTGATTGGTGCATAATCACAGAGCAGTGCCTTGTGTGTATAGTCTATTTAAGACTGTGGGTGCTTGTCCTCAGGGCAGCAGATTTCAAATTAAGAATTGCCTGCCTGCTTGGGAGGGGCCATTGTTTGCTAGAGAAGGGGTTTTTCAACCCAGCTTGTTTTGGTGGGGAGCCCTGAGAGAGAGGGGAAGCGGTCTTCCCTGCCTACTTGTTTGTGAGCTCTTGTGAGACTCTGATAAATGGCCCACCATTTTCTGGCTCCACAGCTCCTTTACCATCGACCTGGATCCAATGTGAACCTGCATGACCATGACCATGGCCACTGGCCTTATATCTGGTGCAGCTGGCAGGATTCAGATCATATTGGTATGGAGCCGCCAACACCTCGTATAATGCTGGTGGCTGAGACCAGGCAGGTTCTCACTGAATTCAGGTAGACGGTAGAGGAGCTGCAGAGCCAAAAAGCATTGGGCCATACCCATTTATTGTAAGCTCACAAAGACAGACAAGCAAATAAACAACAAAAGGAAAAGATCTTATAAACAAAGGAAAATCTGCTTTTCGCAGTGAAAGGCAAGGGAACAGGGAAAACCACACCTCACGGTGGCAGGACTACGATCTGGGAGAATCGCTGTGGAGGGCAAGCACCTGCAGCCTCACACAGACCACACACACAGGGTGCTGCCACGTGCCGACGCACCCATCAGGCAAAGTGCTTGCAGCTGGTAAACCCGGGAGCAAGCCTAACACAGCTGTTTTCCCCACATTCTACCCCTTTAGGGTTATTTGCCTCAAAATCTACGTGACAGGTTTCTTCTGCAATGGTCCCTGTGCGAGGAGTGAGGTACATTACAAAAACAAACAGTACAGACTACAGAAGTACAGAAACACAAGCTATGGGCAAAATGAGAGTGGTCAGCAGCACCAAGAGAGGCAAGTCTTTCTCTTCTGGCAGAATACAGGCCAGAGTTCTGTCTGCAGACAGCACAGTAGCAGGTACCAGAGGCCACCCAGGGCGGGCATTCCAAACCTTATTAGCCTGCACACCGGGTTCTGTTGGTTCTATGTAGAGCAAAATGGGAGAGCTCATTATGGGCCATAATGAAATTAGAAAGGTGCCCTTCATAATGCTGTCTCCCTGAGCACTCAAGGGATAATATACTTCTACCTTAGGTGGCCAGGTGCTGGTTGCCCAGGGAGTTAACTGGAGGTCCACCTCTAGCCCCCTACCACACAGTGCCAACAAGACAACCTATTGTAGGTGGGGGGGGGCTGTACAGTCCAGGGCCATGTCCATTGAAGCCATTGGCCTTTAAGGAGGGTGGTTGGGGCAGGCAAGAGCATGTTGCCCTGCCATCCAAATCCCAGCTTGAGTAAAGCATCCTTGGTGCATATCTGCAACTGGATGAGAGCAGCTGCCCAGGGCAGGAGGGCCTTCACCAGAGCTGGGCACCCCCGTCGAGGTCTCTCATTCAAAATTCAGAGTACTGTCCACAAGTGGTATGTCCATTCAGTATGGGAGCCAGTGACCCCTTCCTGTCTCAGTCCCTGCTTTAAGAGTCCATTATACTGCTCAAAGATACCAGTAGCCTGTGAGTGATAGGGATCTAGTCCACCCCTAGGTCTTGATCCCATTGCCTCACCATAGAACCCATTAAATGGGTACCATTGTCACTTTCAAAGACCAGTGACTGCCTGTACGCAGCACTCAGGCAGTCCAGAGCCTGTATGACTGCCCTTTGGTCTGGGTTATGGGCAGGTTAAGCAGCAAGCAGACCGATGTAAACAGGTAACTGCATACTGGCACCCGTGCAACTTTGGTAAGGGTCCAATGATGTCTATCTGCCACCATGTCAATGGAACACAACCCCTCTGGCTCTGGCCAGGTGATGCCTGTTGTCTCCGAGGGTGCTCTCTGGAACACAGCACATTGCTCACAGGCTACAAGTACCTCTGCATGGGGCACAGGAAAGTTCCACACCTTAACCCTAGCCCATATAGTTTTCTGTCCCACATGGAGCAGACACCATTGGACCGACTGTGCCATGTCACCTGCAGGTGTAGTCTTCAACCATCACACAGTTGCCAGGGTGTCTGCCTCATCATTCCCAGGATGGGCTACATGGGCATGCCCCATGACATGATATATTGTCACCTGCTTCTGGTGTCCTATTTCCCATAACCCTGACACATGGCCTGTCCTTATAGCAGATGGTGCATTACCATCCACTGGTTAATGTGCCAAGTAGCAATCCAAAGAATCACTACATGATAGACAGCCCAGCTGTCAGCACAAATCACCAGAGGTGAAGGTTCATTACGGGCAACTAGCCATATGGCTCTTAATTCTGCCCATTGGCTGCTTTGACCTGTACATGTTTTCATCCAAATAGTCTCAGTGGCCGAATGGAAGGCTTTGGCCGTCCCATGGCAGGTTGGCCCGTTAGAACCATCAGTATACCAGGCATCCTTCGGGATGGGTGTTCGCCTCTTCTGGTAGGGACTGACTTCAGGTTCTGCCTCCTGAACCCCAGCTGCACCTGACTCTAAGATCACATAGGTGACAGGACCCAAGACTTCCCGCACTTTTGCTCTCAATAGGCTGGTGCTAAGAGCACAGCGTTGTTGCAAGTATGCACACCACTTGGCCAGGGTGGAGGTTTGGGCTGTACCACTACGAGGTTGGGTTGCCTAATCTCTCACCCATCCTGCAATAGGGTATGTGGTCTTGACCATAACTGGAGTTGTGGTCGTAATACTCTCAGTGGCCAGGAGGGCAGCATACACAGCTGCCAGCTGCTTCTCCACTAATGAGTAATGGACTTCAGTGCTTCCCCATAATTCGGACCAAAACCCAATAAGTTGCTGTGGGTGCTCCGATCATTGCCACAAACCCCATCCAAACCCCTCAGGGGTTACATGGACATCAAGCTCACAGGGCCTGGTAAATCAAACATATTCAAGGCCTGTGTTGCCTTGACAGTTCTCTTAGCTGCTACAAATGTATCTTGTGCCTGCTCAGTCCAATCCCAGAGAACCCTCTTCCAAATAAGGTGATATAAGGGCCACAGTAACTGAGCTAAATGGGGTGAGTGCTCATCAACACCCCAACAGACCTAGGAATTCCTGTAAGTGCTTTACCGTAGTGGGCACGGGGTATGCTTGGATCTTATCTATAACTGCGTCAGGGATAACCTTTGTCTTACCCAACCAGACAACCCCCAGGAACTTAACAGATAACCCAGGTCCTTGTAATTTTCCTCGTTGACCTCCCCACCACACACTTTCATATGGGATAGCAGGGTAGGGACTGCTGGCTCCAATTCTGGAAGAGACGCTAGTTAGCATAATATCATCAATATAATGATACATACAAACTTCCTCTGGCTGTTTCCATCTAGCCAGGTCAGCAGCCACCAGCCCATGACACAAGGTGGGGCTATGCAAATAGCCCTGTGGTAATACTGTAAAGGTCCATCGTTTTCCTTCCCAAGTGAAGGCAAATTGGTCTTTACTCTGCAGCTAGATCCATAGAGAAAAAAGCATTGGACAAGTCTGCTACAAAGCGGTATGTCTCCAACTCATTGCTTAGCCGATCCATCATGTTAGCTATTGAGAGTACAGCAGCGTGCAAGGGGGAACAACTTTGTTAAGTTCCCTGTGATCTACTGTCATTCTCCAGGTTGCATCTGGTTTACACACAGGCCACACCAGGGAGTTGTAAGGGCTGTGTGCCGGCTGGATAATCCCCACCTTTTCTAGTTTGAGGATCATCCCAGTGATTATTTTTCATAGCCACCTGGCAGGCAGTACTGCTTCATGCTAGTCACACGCTGGGGAACGGGTAATTGCAAAGGGGGATGTGCTGCGTGTCCCCACAACACTACTTTCACAACCCGGACTTGTAGGTAGAACTCCCGAGCTGTAGTTTCCAACCCCAGTCCTTGTAAGACATCTACTCCCAAAATAAACTCAGGAATAGGGGATACCTATATCTTATATGGCTTAGGAGGCAGTCTTCTTATCCCCAATGAAATAGTTATTGGCTTCACTTGAACAGTTTGGCCCTCATAACCGTCAATGGCCACTGGGGTCCCAGCAAACCACTCTGGGTTCCCAGAGAGGAGGGAACATTTTGCACCTGCATCCACCAAGGCCAACACCCGTTGTACATTGGAAGGGGACCACTGGATAGCCAGTTTCATGTGGGGCCGCCATTTCCTGCCTGTCCAATAGGGTCCCTCAGTCTTCCCCTATTCAAATGGGAACAGCAAGTCTTGGGGGTCCTCCTTTTCCTCAGCTGTCTCTATCATATAATCTTGTAACTGTACCACACAAGCACCAACTATTTTTTGGTTTGTTTTTTTGTGTGTGTGTGTGTTTTTTTCTGAAGTGAGAAGCGGGGAGGCAGAGAGACAGACTCCTGCATGTGCCCGACCCGGAGCCACATGGCAAGTCCACAGGGGGCAATGCTTTGCCCATCTGGGGCATTGCTTTGTTGCAACCAGAGCCATTCTAGCACCTGAGGCTGAGGCCATGGAGCCATCCTCAGCGCCCAGGCCAAGTTTGCTCCAATGGAGCTTTGGCTGCGGGAAGGGAAGAGAGAGACAGAGAGGAAGGAGAGGGGAAAGGGGGGAGAAGCAGATGGGTGCTTCTCCTGTGTGCCATGACTCGGAATTGAACCTGGGACTTCCACACGCCAGGCTGACGCTCTACCACTGAGCCAACTGGCCAGGGCCGCAGCTGTTTTATTAATAGCTGCTGGGGCCATTCATCTCAGGGACTGGAACCTTTGTCCTGGTTTAAGCTGCTGCCAAAACTCCAAAAGAGCTTTGTGAGGCTTGCCATCTAATTTCTCCCTATCTGCCCCATCTGCAATCAAATCTACCCACATCTGTGTTTGGGTAACCATTACAGGCCCTTTCTCTTGTTAGTTGGTGGAGGAGGGGCAGCCCTCAGAGTTCTGTGATTCTGTGCTGCCTCCAGCTCCTCCAAATCTGCTACCATCTGTGTAACTGCGTCGATAGGCTGTCCCACATAGGGGCCTAGGATAGCTACCAGTAGCCCAAAAAGGACTGATGGGGCACTGCAGAGGATAAGATCCCTCATCCCAGTCGTAAACACTTCCTTGTCTGACCCACGACACCCCGGGTTGAAAGCAGCATTCTTCATAACTAGTTCACTATAGCACTACCACTGACTCACTGCCCCAGCAAGTCTTAGCATTCTTCTAGACCATACGAATACCAGCTTTTCACAGTGAAAGGAAAGGGAGCAGGGAAAATGGCATCTCTTGGTGGTGGGAGAGTGATCTGGGAGAATTGCTACAGAGGAAAGCACCTGCAGCCTTACACGGACCACACACACATGGAACTGCCATGCACTCACGCACCAATCAGGCAAAGTGCTTGCAGCTGGTAAACCTGCAAGCAAGTCTAGCACAGCTGTTTTCCTGGTAGGGTTGGATAGATAAGTGGTTGTTGCTCTCCAGTGTACTGTTCCCCTTTGGGGGACCATGGGTTGGGTGCTTTTTGTAACCCTTCAAGAGGAAATGAGGAGTTCTGTGCAGAAGGTGCCCAAGGTCGATAGCTTCAGGGTGAGCTGCAGACTGAGTGACAACAACAGCAGGAACTGGAACAGTCATGGGAGAAAAAGCTGCATGACTGAGAACTGCAGGTCAGGCTACAGGCTGAGAACCAGTAACAGTGTGGACTGGAACGGGCACTGGAGAAGAAGGCCAACCACTCTCGAGAGCCACAGTGTGAGATGCAGGCTGAGCACCAATGGCGCCTGGAACTGGAGTGATCTCTGTAGAAGGAATTACAATTTTATGATCTCCAGTTTGCCCTGGAAGCGGAATGCTGGCACCAACAGTTGGTGGAGACAGAACTTCAGGTTCAAGAGCTTGAGTCTCAGCTTTAGGCCGAAAGCTAGCAGCCACAGGAGCCTAAACAGTTGGCAAGAAAGGAGCTGCATTCATGCCAGAAAATTGTCTCTGAGCCAGCGGGAACAGGAGTTTACAACTTTTTTTCTGAGGATGAGAAGATTTGGGCTGAAGCTGCCATTTGCAAACTCAGAGCCCGGTCAGTGGTCATCCAGAAGATAAAAATCCAGCAGCCTCAGGGGCAGCCCATCAATGTGGTTACACAGATGGCGGCAGATTTGGGGGAGCTGGAGGCAGCATGAGACCATAAGGCTGTGAGAGCTACTGCTCATGCTGCCCCCCTGACTAACAAGGGGAACAGGTCTATAAAGACTACCTGAACACAGATGTGGGTAGATTTTATTGCAGCTGGAGCAGACAGAGAGAAATTAGATGGCAAATCTAATAGAGTCCTGTTAGAGTTTTGGTAGCAGCTTGAGCCAGAGCAGAGGTTTTAGCTGCTGTAAAAGTGGGGCAAGCGGGCGGCTCCAGCAGCTGACAAGAAAATTGCTAATGTTCAGGTTGCACAGTTGCAAGATTACTTGTTGGAGACAGCTGTGGGATCCTCCCCAAGACCCATTGTTCCAGTTTGAATAGGGGTAAGGCGGAGAGACCTGCCTAACAGGGATGTGCAGGGAGGCCTGAGCCCCATGTGAAATTGACAATCCATTGATCACCTTTAAATTCTTCTGCAGAAAAATGCAGAAGAGGGGGGCCTGCAATATTTGTAATCTTAGGTGTTGGCATTAGAAGATAATGGGTGCTTCTTTTTGTAGTGGCAGAAGCAACAGATAAGAGACCTATCAAGGTGGCACAGGCCTCAAATGTGTTTGACCCCCACCAGGCCCTGTAGGCTTGCTGAGGGGTTTGAATGGGGCTAGTAGCAACAGAGTGCTTATGGAAAGGCGCTGAGGTCCGTTAATAAGGAGCTGTAGCCTAGTTGCCTGTAGTAGACCTTTACCTTGGTGATGTGCACAGACAGCTGGGCTATCGTGGACTGATCATTGAGTGGTGTAATGGACTCTTGGACTGCAACCAAAGGGGGTCACTGGCTCTCTTATCAGATGGATATGCCACTTTCAGACAATAGGAGAGATCCTGACGGAGAGGACCCAGCTCTGGTGGAGGCCCTCCTGCACTGGGAAGCTGCTCTCATCCAGTAGGAGAAACGCACCAAGGATACTTTATGGTTTCCATGGACACAGTCCTGGACTACACAGGCCCTCCCGTCTACTGTCAGGTAGGGAACTAGAGATGGGCCTCCAGTTTGCGCCTTGGGCAGAGTGCTCAGGGAGACATTGTGAAGGGCACCTTTGTAATTGTATACCTTGTGCTGTTGCTGTAGTCTGTTTATGTAATATACCTTATTTCTTGCCCTGGGACCATCAGAAAGATACCTGTCATGTAGATTGTGAAGAAAGCAACCTTAAAGGAGTGGAATGTTGTGCCATCAAGTGTGTTAGGCTTGCTTACTTGTATTTTGCCTGATTGGTGCATGAGCACCGGTCAGCACCATGTGTGTACAGCCTGTGTAAGGCTGCAGGGCAGGGCAGCAGATTGTAAATTGCAGATTGCCTATTGCCATTGGGAGGGGCCACTGTTTGCAGGAGAAGGAGTCCCCCCCCACACCCGGCCCCACCTGTTTTGCTGGGGAGTCCAGAGAGAGGGAAGTGGTTTTCCCTGCTGTTGTGAGACTCTAACAAATAGAATGGCCCACCATTTTCTGGCTCCACAGTTGCTTTACTGTCTGCTGGTATCCAATGTGAACCTGCATGGCTGTGGCCACTGTCCTTACAATGAGGCTCACAGATCTTGCCTGTATGGGCGATTTGGGCAAAGGAATAATCCAAATTGTCCTCACAGCCTTGTCAGAGAGCTCAGCACCCCCTTACCCCCCATCCCATCCAGACCTCCTGTCCCCCTGGAGGCATGAATGAGAGGCCATGGGGCTAGGACCTGCCACCTGATGGGGTCTCCTATGAGAGAGGAGAAACCAGAAGAATGCAGAAGAGGGGGGCCTGCAATGTTTGTAATCTTATGCTCAAGCCAGTGACCTCGGTGTTTCATATTGAGGGAGAAAGGGCAGACTGAGATAAATTTGAAAAATAATAAACCACAGCTGTGGTCCTTGCTTATTATCAGTTCCTTGAAATAGACTTGCAGTACCAGCAAGAAAAATGAGTTCCAGTTGAGGACAGACCCTCTAGCCTCCTCTTATCCCCTCTCCTCCCGGAGACACAAAAGTCACGTAGGTCTTCAAACAAAGAAGTCATAGAAATCAGTCATTTGTCGTACAAAAGCTAAAGCTGTAAAGGTATATAAGATGGAAGAAATCTAATTTTGGAGAGTACGTGTCTTTGGTGCTATCAGCCCCACATGCTCTGCCGGCTATTAAAATCCTTTTTCCTCTATCAGGTTGACTGGGCATCTTTGTCCTCCTTTGATTCCTGCTACACCTGGACTGCTGGGCATCCACAGCCGTGGGCCAATAAGCCAGCTGCCAAGGACAGCACCAACTCTGATGTCATCACAGAGTGGCCCAGAGCCAAATGGAACTGAGTCTGGGAGAGAGGACAGGGCCTCCAGTGCCTAGGGTCCATTACATCAGCCATCCAGAGTCAGGAATACTTTGTCACTTTCCATTTCACACAGCCCCTATGGAAATAAGCATATAGTCTTGGAGGAGGGGATGGAGCTATGGATTTATTGGCTCTTTAAGAAGCATCAACTCATAGTTGCTTCACTTTTTTTTTTTTTACAGGGACAGAGAGAGAGTCAGAGAGAGGGATAGATAGGGACAGACAGACAGGAACGAAGAGAGGTGAGAAGCATCAATCATTAGTTTTTCGTTGCCGTCACAACACCTCAGTTGCTTTCTCACATGTGCCTTGACCGTGGGCCTTCAGCAGACTGAGCCACCCCTTGCTGGAGCCAGTGACCTTGGGTCCAAGCTGACGAGCTTTTGCTCAAGCCAGATGGGCCCGCGCTCAAGCTGGCGACCTCAGGGTCTCGAACCTGGGTCTTCCGCATCCTGGTCCGACGCCTATCCACTGCGCTACTGCCTGGTCAGGCTGTTGGCTCTTTAATAAGCATTTCTAGGACTGCACTGGCTGCCTCCTACCAACTGTATGGTGCCCACAGGCCCCACCACTGAGGTTGTTGATGGAGCCACCCCCAACGTGGCACCCACTAGCCAGGCCAGCTGGTGTCTCTGGAGCATCAGATGCAATTGCATTGAGAAAGAGACCAGGAGGGATCAAGGGGCAGGCAGGCAGGGGCCATCCTTGAGGAAAGACCCCACCTGCACCCTACTGCGTGGCTCTTTGGTATAGTTACACCAAGTGTCCATCAGAGCTGTGCCTGGGTTTCATCAACGGAGGGGCTACAGCCCTGCTGGGTCCTCCAGATGAGCAAGGGCCTGGGGGCCCCTGTCCTCCCACCATGAGTGTCTTTCCCCTGCATCACACCAACATCATCCATAGCCACCTGTAATGTCTGTAAATCTGCTAGTTGAGAAACAACACCTCCTGTTGTTTGAACAGGCACACCTGATCTTTGTAGGGCTGGAGCCTCTTCTTTCGTTGTCTGGGCCTATTCTGGGATGCCTGCTTATCACCACTGCCTATTTCCTATTCAAGTGCTGCTGTTTTTCCTTGCTAGTGAGTCAAGACCCTCTGATATGCTGAAAATGTTAACATTTCATCGTGTACTTTATGCATGGCGGCTTCTTGCCCACCACATTGAGTCTGGTGCAGGGATACAGGACTACCTGAAAGGGGGTCCAGAAATTTATATGAATTTATAGTTGTAAAGCCAGTAGTCGCGGTCAGTATCATAGCCACCTGACACACGCAGGTTCACATTAGATTCGAACAGTCGGTAATGAAACACAGGAGCCAAGAACTGGTGAGCCATCAGCTTTAATTCTAGCTTGCACCTGGCGGGCAAGCAAAAACACACACTGGGCTCCAAAACCCACACATTCAGTGCTCACAAATCTACTGACTTATCCGCATTTCCTAGCATCAAAGCTTTCCAGCTCACCAGACTTATTCACCTCTGTTTCCCATCTCCTCCTGCACAAACTCTTCCCCAGCACTCTGCCATCTTGGCTGCTTCCTCTCCTCCATGTGGCTTACTCTGCTCTCCTCTCTAATACTAATCTCAGGAACCCAGGAACCGAGAGAGAGAGATCAAGCTACTGGTCTCTCCCACTTTATACCATAGAATCAAAACCTTTAATCCAATTATACAAACAAGAAAGTCTCTGTATAATGGGATTCCTCAGAAGAGTGCACCACCCTACATCATCCAATCAGTCAAGGGTGTGGGGAAGAGCTTACTCTTAAACTAAGCTTTAGGCTATAATGACCCGGCCTGCCCACAGCCTGTTCCAGAACACACATTAATATCAACGAACTTCCATGTGGGCAGCGCCATCTTTAACAAAGTGAGCATAATATATTTTATCTGCCCAACAATAGTCACTACTTTATTGTCAACAAACACTTAGAGAGGGCCTCATGGGAGTATGGCAGGACACAGCTGGAGAAATGGCAGAAAGAACGAATACACGGTAGCTGAGGGAAAGACTGAAAAACAAGGACCCCACACATGTTATAGCTGTGGAGAAACAAAGATGGGTGTAGGGAAACAGCTGTGGTAGGCTTGCTTGCTTGCACTTTGCATAATTAGTGCGTGAGCATGTGGCAGACCCATGTGTGTTTAGCCTATGTAATGCTATGGGTGCTTTCCTTTGGCAGAGATCTCTTGCCCGCCACTGTGAGGGGCGGTTTTGCTGTTCATTTGCCTGCTGCCGTGAGAAGTGGTCTACCCCTGCCTGTTTGCTCATCTGCCAGAATCTATTATACAAGAATGGCCCAAGGCTTTCTAGCTCTACAGTTTTGTGGGAGACTGCAAGCTGGCAAAGGCCTAGCAGTTTAAGGCTTAGCCAAAGGCTAAGTTCTTTCCCCACAACTCCATATTAGCTATGAAGCTGAGTATTTGTACTCATCCCATCCCCCCACTTCACTTGCTTGTTAAAGTTGCTAGAAGCAACTCACCCTCTGTTTGTTGTGATGTTGATTTCAGTTATGAAGGGTGGAGGGTTTCTGCACTTGGGAGAATTCTTGGGTTGCCTTGGAGATGTGTGACTTTGTATCAGAGACTTCCTTATTTGCATATGGCTCTGCACTATATAATAAAGCAGACCCCTGGGGGTTTGCTTTTGCTCTTGCAAACTAAAGGCTTCAAAGAGACCTCCCAATCCCATCCTTTTTCTCTTTATTTCTTCAACCCTCACTGTGGGGTGGCTAATGGGGGATGGTCACGTGGGGAACCCAGACCGAGGGAACTTTGACTAGGACTGCCCACACAACTAAACGCGCCAAGAGGGGCTTCCCAGAAATTCTTTGGGAAAAAAGTGATTGTCGCCTGACCAGGCAGTGACGCAGTGGATAGAGCATCAGACTGGGATGTGGAAGACCTGGGTTCGAGACCCCGAGGTCGCCAGCTTGAGCACAGGCCCATCTGGCTTGAGCAAAAAGCTCGTCAGCTTGGACTCAAGGTCGCTGGCTCCAGCAAGGGTTTGCTTGGTCTGCTGAAGGCCCGCGGTCAAGGCACATATGAGAAAGCAATCAATGAACAACTATGGTGTCGCAAGGGCAACGAGAAACTAATGATTGATGCTTCTCACCTCTCTCCGTTCCTGTCTGTCTGTCCCTATCTATCCCTCTTTCTGACTCTCTCTCTGTCTCTGTAAAAAAAAGAAAGAAAAAATAAGTGATTATCCGTCAGCCAGTGAGATTTCACTATGTCATATTAGCTGGACGACCCCAAAGGACCCCAGAAGGACCCCTAGGATCCCTTTAAATCTGGCTCCACACGGTCCCCTGGTGCGATATTCCTGGCCTCCATCTTCTAGGCCAGTGAGTGTCATCCGAGAAGCGCTCTGTACTAAATAAAACCTTTAACCACACTTGGTGGCTACACTCTCTTCCTCGGTGGGGAAAATACCTTACATTTTGGTGCTGGAAACCCAGGAGAAGTCAGAAGCCCGTTGGGGCCGCTTCTCTTCCCGTCCCCTCTGAAAAAGAACCAGGACCCAGGATATCTGACCTTCCACCTCGGCGCACGGTGCAATAAGCCCCCTGCTTCCAAACTCCCTTAAGTTCTCTCCACCGAGACTCCTTGTCCGAAACCACAGCTGTGTCAGGGAAGTCTTTATCTGTCCAAGTGCGTGTGTGTTTGTGGAAATGTTCCAAGCACACCCACTTTCCCTATCCGTCTGTGGCCAGAGTTTGAGTTTTGGGACGCCGATACTCATCTCTGACCACTCCGAGAATTGAGGGTGACCATGGGGGCAAAGGGATCCAAGCCTGACTCTAAAACACCCCTGGGGTGCCTTATCCAAAACCTTCCAAACATTGATCCTTCCCTAAAAAAGAAGAAACTAATTTTCTTCTGCAGCGTAGCCTGGCCACAATACCCACTGGATAACCGGACCAGGTGGCCTCAGGAAGGAAGTTTTGATTTTAACACCCTTACTGATTTACAGAACTATTGCCAAGAAGTTGGAAAATGGACAGAGATTCCCTATATACAGAGATTTATTCATTTGCATTCTCGTCCTAATCTCTGTGCCGGCTGCTCTACAATGCAGGTCCTTCTGGCCAGGGAAAACTCAGCCAAACTCTCCAATCCAGATCTTTCCTCCTTTGCCGACTCCCCTGAGGAACTTTGTTCCCCTCCTGCACCACTCCCTTGGTCCCATCTCGTCTCTTCGCTAAATCCTGTTTCTCTTCCACCTGCAAATGCTGATCCCTCTCTCTCCTCCCCTGTTAGCGCTCACACCCGATGATCCCACTCCAGGCCACAAGAGGGAGCCGACCTCCTATGCCCTGTCGGCGAGGTGGCCAGGACGGAAGGGGTCGTTAGGGTCCATGTGCCTTTCTCCCTCTCTGATCTGTCTGCAATCAAAAAGCGTTTGGGTTCCTATTCTTCTAATCCTACCAACTATATCAAGGAATTCCAATATCTCACTCAGGCATACGACCTCACTTGGCATGATCTCTGTATTATTATGCCTTCTACCCTTACCCCTGACGAATGGGACCGAATTTGGATGGCAGCGTGAGCTCATGCAGATAAGGTTCACGCCTCAAACGCTCAAATGCTGGTGGGCCCAGAGGCAGTCCCTGATACAGATCCCAATTGTAATACCAGTCAGAACAAACAGGTAGGAGACGACACAATCAAATGGTTAAATGTCTTACAGCTGGCATGCAGAATGCAGCACAAAAGATAGTTAACTATGACAAGTTAAGGGAAATTACTCAAGGACCTGAGGAAAATCCAGCTCTCTTCTTAAATCACCTCCCTGACGCTATGGTCCTCCATACTCGTTTAGACCCAACTTCCAGTGCCGGGGCCACTGTATTAGCTACTCACTTTATTTCCCAATTGGCCCCGGACATTCGGAAGAAACTTAAGAAGGCAGAGGAGGGCCCGCAAACCTCTATCTGAGACCTGATGAATTGGCATTTAAGGTTTTTAATTGTTGAAAGGAACAGGCCCAGGTTTTTCGCCAGGCCCGCATGCAGCAGAAGGTAGCACTCCAAACCCAGGCTCTTGTGGCAGCCCTTAGGCCAGAGCAACAGGGGCAAAGCACAGGAAGTGCTCAACCTAAGTCTGGGCCGCAAAAAGGACTCCTGCCAGCAGCTTGCTTTAAGTGTGGCAAGGAGGATCATTAGTTCTGGCAGTGCCCCTGCCCGAGGCTACCCACTAAGCCCTGCCCTAACTGCAAGCAGCCCGGTCACGGGCGATTGCTCCCTCTGGACAGCAAGCATATCCTCAGCGTCTCAGCATGGAGGACAGGCTGCTCAGATGGGAGGCCAAGCTAGCCAAGTGAACCCATCATTCGAACTCCTAGGCCTCATGGACGACTGATGCGGCCCAGATTTGAAGAACCCCCTCACTCTTTCTGAGCCACGGGTGAAGCTACAGATAGCGAGTAAGTCCATTTCATTGTTGTGGACACAGGGGCTACCTTCTCTGTTTTCCATCACACTCTGTACCTCTAGTTCCCTCACAGGTCTTGGTTATGCGGGTTGATGGGACCCCTTCTTCTCTACGCATACCACCCCTGACATGCAGTCTGGATGGAATCCCTTTTCCACACTTGTTCTTAGTCATACTGTTGTGACCTGTACCCCTTTTGGGTTGAGACATTCTACACCAGGGGTCCCCAAACTATGGCTCGCGGGCTGCATGCAGGCCCCTGAGGCCATTTATCCAGCCCCCGCCGCACTTCCGGAAGGGGCACCTCTTTCATTGGTGGTCAGTGAGAGGAGCACAGGATGCATCTGCACCCATAGTTCCCATTGAAATACTGGTCAGTTTGTTGATTTAAATTTACTTGTTCTTTATTTTAAATATTGTATTTGTTCCTGTTTTCTTTTGCTTTTTTTACTTTAAAATAAGGATATGTGCAGTGTGCATAGGGATTTGTTCATAATTTTATTTTATAGTCTGGCCCTCCAACGGTCTGAGGGACAGTGAACTGGCCCCCTGTATAAAAAGTTTGGGGACCCCTGTTCTACAGAGTCTTGGAGCCACTATCCAGCTGACAGCATCTACTCACCTACTCCTACCACTTCTGACTGAAGGCTCTCCTGCTACTACAGATCACCCTAACACAATCACGCCTCCTATTCTACCAGATGTTGTCAACCCTAAGGTCTGGGACACTTCTACCCCTGTGATAGCAACCCACCACCCACCTGTATGCATCCGCTTAAAGAATCCCTCCCAATTCCCATCTAGACCCCAATTCCCTATTTCAGCAAGTCACCGACAGGGCCTTAAACCAATAATTACCCGCCTCTTAAACCAAGGCTTACTCGTCCTCACGGATTCTCCCTGCAATACCCCCACCCTTCCTGTTCGAAAACCTTCAGGAGCTTATCGCCTCGTACAAGATTTATGCCTAATCAATGAGGCAGTAGTTCCCCTCCATCTAGATCTCAAGGATGCCTTCTTTTTCTTCTTCTTTTTTTTTTTTCCTTACAGGGACAGAGAGAGAGTCAGAGAGAGGGACAGATAGGGATAGACAGACAGGAATGGAGAGAGGTGAGAAGCATCAATCATTAGTTTTTCGTTGCCATTGCGACACCAGTTGTTCATTGATTGCTTTCTCACATGTGCCTTGACCGCGGGCCTTCAGCAGACTGAGCCACCCCTTGCTGGAGCCAGCGACCTTGGGTCCAAGCTGGCGAGCTTTTTTTTTCTTTTTTTTTTAACATTTTTTTTTTAATTTCTTTTTATTCATCTTAGAGAAGAGAGAGAGAGAGAGAGAGAGAGAGAGAGAGAGAGAGAGAGAGAGAAAGGGAGGAGGAGCTGGAAGCATCAACTCCCATATGTGCCTTGACCAGGCCAGTGCAGGGTTTTGAACTGGCGACCTCAGTGTTCCCAGGTTGATGTTTTATCCATTGCGCCACCACAGGTCAGGCCAAGCTGGCGAGCTTTTGCTCAAGCCAGGTGGGCCCGCGCTCAAGCTGGCGAGCTCGGGGTCTCAAACCTGGGTCTTCCGCATCCCAGTCTGACGCTCTATTCACTGCGCCACTGCCTGGTCAGGCTCAAGGATGCCTTCTTTACCATTCCTCTACACCCTGATTCTTTTTGTTTGTTTTTACTTGGACTGACCTAGACACTAATGCAGCCCAGCAGCTTACGTGGACTGTCTTACCCCAGGGGTTCAGAGACAGCCCACACCTGTTTGAACAGGTGCTAGCTCAGGATTTAGCTGAATGTGATCTCGAGACAAGTACTCTCTTACAATATGTAGATGATCTACTTCTCTGCAGCCCCTCCCTGCCTGCCTCAAGAAGATACACTGCCACCCTTCTCAACTCCCTTGCTGTTAAGGGATATCGTGTCCCCCCTACTGAGGCTCAACTTCACTCTCAGTTTGTAGTCTATCTGGGCATCACCTTAACCCCTACCACTCGAGATCTCACCCTAGATCGAACTCAGACTCTCTGCAGTCTCCAACCACCTACCACTGCCAATCAAATTCTTTCTTTCTTCGGTCTAATAGGCCTCTTTAGACACTGGATTCCCAATTTTGCTCTCTTAGCCAAATCCCTCTACAAGGCTGCAAGAGAGACTCCCACGGGACCTCTCACATCCCCCAACTCTGTCAAAAGGGCTTTCTCTACCCTTCAAAATGCCCTCATCTCCTCTCCCCTTCTCGCTTTACCTGACCCCAGATGCCCCTTCCATCTTTTCACTGATGAAAAGCACGGTAATGCTGTTGGCGTGTTAACTCAACCTGTGGAGTCTACATACCACCCTGTGTGTTTAGAGAGGCATATCTCTCTAAACAACTGGACACCACCGTCAAAGGCTGGCAGCCCTACCTCCGGGTGCTGGGCGCAGCAGCTGAACTCACCAAGGAGGCTACTAAACTCACCCTTTCTCAACCCATCACTGTCTTCTCCTCCCACAGGTTCACCAACCTCCTTTCACACAAGTCTCTTTCTGTTAAGTCCTTCCCGCTTACAAGAATTTCACCTCCTGTTCATTGAAAACCCTTCAATCACTCTTTTGCTCTCTCCCCGACTCAACCTAACCACTCTACTGCCAGCTCCAACACTTCCAGAACCCACCTACTCTTGTATAGAACCAATAGATTTTCTCAACAGACCTCGAGATGGATTATCAGATTCTCCTTTAAAAGAGATCTAATACTCTTTGAGGATGGAAATTCTGTACAGGGACCTGATGGATGCGGTGGTCACCACCTCCTCTACCCTAGAAGCTCAACAGCTGCCAGAGGGCACCACCTCCCAGAAAGCAGGGCTGATTGTGCTCACGCGGCACTCACCCTGGCCCAAGGAAAACGCGTAACTATATATACTGACTCTAAATATACTTTTCTTATCACCCACAGCCACTCTGCCCTCTGGAAGGAAAAGGGCTTCCTCACTACCAAGGGCTCCCCCATAATCACTGCTACCCTCATTTCTAAACTTTTGCAGGCAGTACAGCTACCCACTAAGTTGGCCGTGGTACATTGTAAGGGCCATCAAACCTCTTAGGACCCAGTGGCCTTGGGAAATGCTTGGGCTGATGTGATGGCTTGAAACTTCACCCTGGGAGCCTCCCCCACACCTCTCATGTTTCTCACCACCTCCTTGAAACCTTCCTACACTCCTGAGGAAGAACAGATCCTCCTCAGAAAGGATAGAGACGTGTGCAACCAGAGATGGATATTTCTCGGAGATAGAATTGCCTTACCAAAAGGACAGGCTGAAACTCTCCTTTCTAATAGCCACTGTTCCCTACACATAGGGCCAAAAGCTCTCTATTGGTTCTTACAACCACTCTTTTTCTTCCCAGGCCTCCAGCAGACTATTGAAAAGGTACACGCAGCATGCACTGTCTGTTCCAAAGCCTCTACACAAGGGGGACTCCGTCCCCGCTTCCCCACTCATCACCTAAGGGAGCGTGTGCCAGGCCAGGATTGACAAATTGACTTCACTCATATACCCCCTCACAAAAAACTCCGTTATCTCTTAACTTTTGTTGATACCTTTTCAGGATGGATAGAAGCCTTTCCCACCTCTCGAGAGATGGCAGACACAGTGGCCTCCATTCTCATTGAACACATCATTCCGCAGTTTAGACTGCCAACTACCATCCAGTCAGACAATGGCCTGACCTTCACTGCCCAAAGAGTCCAGCAGGTTGCCACCTCTCTCAACATCACCTGGAAACTCCACATACCCTATCGCCCTCAATCGTCGGGTAAGGTGGAAAGGGCCCATGGCATCCTGAAGGGTCAGCTAACTAAACTTTCCATCAAGACCAGACTCTCCTGACCAAACCTCCTCCCCCTGGCTCTCACCAGAATCAGGGCAACCCTGCGAAACACCACTGGACTCATTCCCTTTGAGAGCTGGTTTATGGTAGACCATTCCTAATCAACCATAACTTATCTGTCAACCACCCTCCTCTTGCCACGTACCTCCCCTTTCTGTCTTTACTTCGCCATCTTCTCAGGGAACATGCAGACCAGACCCTTCCTCCCCTAGGGGGCCCAGATGAAGCACACCCAGCTGTCCCCCTCCAACCAGGAGACAGGGTTCTTCTGAGGGAGCTCCAGCCTGGCTCCCTACAGCCCAGATGGACGGAACCCCATACAATAATACTGACTACTCCTACTGCAGCTAAACTTCTAGGGCAAACACCTTGGTATGTCTCTTGTCTCAAGCTTGCTCCCATGCAGGACCGCTGGTAGTCAGAACCACTGGGCCCTACTTGTCTGCAGCTCACAAAAAGGATGGGGCCTGCAGATCCTATGGCTCCTGTCCCTCCCACCAGAGTGAGCTGAAGCAGGGAGCAATGCTGTTCAGTAGGACTGGCCTGATGAAAGAGCTTTAATCTCCTCAACTGTCTGCAAGAAAAATTAAGCAAGAATCTCTCCTCCTATAACCCGCTTAACTCCTAATGGCAGCCACCCATTCTCACCTAGGCTGTCCCTATCCTAAATCTTCTAATTATCAGCATATAACTCATATGTGTTTCTTTTTAAAATTCTTACAGAACTACATCGGTGAAGTTTCTCAACTCAGAGCCAAACACCCCTCAAAGCCACCACCAGCCGACCTCCCCTCCCCACGACACCCCTAAGCAGCAGGAAGTAGCCAGATGATTGAATGGCGCCCCTTTTCTACTTAACAAAAAAGGCTTGAATGTGGGGTGGCTAATAGGGAACAGTCACGTGGGGAACCCAGGCCCGGGAACTTTGACTAGGACCGCCCACACAACTAAGCACGCCAAGAGGGCTTCCCAGAAATCCTTTTGGGAAAAAAGTGACCTCTGTCAGCCAGTGAGATTTCACTATGTCATATTAGTTGGATGACCCCAAAGGACCCCAGAAGGACCCCTAGAATTCCTTTAAATCTAGCTTCACCCGGTCCCCTGGTGCAATATTCCTGGCCTCCATCTTCCGGGCCAGTGAGTGTCATCCGAGAAGCGCTCTGTAAATAAAACCTTTAACCACACTTGGTGGCTATGCTCTCTTCCTCAGCGGCAAAAATACCTTACACTCACCATTCTCACTTAGGACCTGGATAGTTACTAGCTGTGCTGGTCTGCGGCACAGTTACTCTACTCTGCCTGAATCCAGTGTGACCCTCCTGGCCTTGGCCACCAGCATTATAATGGGGCTGTCCCTGGAGGAGCCTGGGAAGATCAAACATTTAAATAGGAGGCTAGCCTGGCCTGTGGTGGCACAATGGATAAAGCTACAACCTGGAATGCTGAGGTCACCAGTTTGAAATCCTAGCTTGCCTGGTCAAGGCACATACGGGAAGCAACTACTATGAGTTGATGCTTCCCACTTCTCTGTCTCTCCTTTCTCTAAAAATAAATAAAATCTATAAAAATTTATAAGTAGGGAGTTAGAGGCGGTAAACAGCATTTGAGCAAAGATTTAAAGATGAGCCCGGCCTGTGGTGGCACAGTGGATAGAGTGTTGACCTGGAATGATGAAGTTGCCGGTTCAAAACCCTGGGCCTGCCCGGTCAACTAAACTAAAGCAATTATGCGTTGATGCTTCTCACTCCCCTCCTCTCTCTTCTCTCTGTAAAATTGATAAATAAAATCTTAAAAAACAATAAAATAAATGAGATAAGTCAGCTAGCGGGAAGAGTGGTCCCTAGAGGGATCAACAGTGCAGAGGCACTAAAGTGGCAGCAACTCTGGGTTAATTCCAAGAACTGCTAGGAGCCTGACCAGGCAGTGGCGCAGTGGATAGAGTGTCAGACTGGGATGCGGAAGACCCAGGTTCGAGACCCCGAGCTTGTCAGCTTGAGCGTGGGCCCATCTGGCTTGAGCAAAAGCTCGTCAGCTTGGAACCAAGGTCGCTGGCTCCAGCAAGGGGTGGCTCAGTCTGCTGAGGGTCCGCCGGTCAAGGCACATGTGAGAAAGCAATCAATGAAAACTATGGTGTCGCAACATCAATGAAAAACTAATGATTGATGCTTCTCACCTCTCTCCGTTCCTATCTATCCCTCTCTGACTCTCTCTCTGTCCCTGTAAAAAAAGAAAGAAAGAAAAAAAAAGAACTGCTAGGAGACCATGGCACACAGAGCAGAGAGGTCACATTAGGTGGAGACTGTGGGTTCTTGGAGGACTTAGGCTTCTCAGAGTCCGGGTGGGTGGGCAGGTGTCAGTTCTCCAGGTGCCTATGTACGTATCCCAGCTCAGTAGACAGTACTGAGGCTGGAAGCACAGTGACTTAGAGGGGTTTACTCATCAGGTTAGAGGCAGAGCCCCCTCCCCCATCCAGCTCTAGGTCCACAGCCACCCTGAGGGTCTCCTCTTCTGTTCGCGCTCCCCGCCAAGCCGGGTTGGGGTTTCTGATCCATACCCACACAGCCCTTGCGAGGGCAAGGCCTTGCAGGAGGGGCAAAGGTCTTCCTGCACGAGGGAGATGGAGGAGGGAGGCAGATGGATAATAGGTTCCCTGCTCTCTTGGTCATGTGGTCCCGTAGCTGGGTGCCCATTGTGCACAGGGGCGAAGTGCGGCAGACTTTGCCAGCCATATGCCCCTCTCCAAAGGGGTTCCAGCACCAAGTTGGACTCCCAGGTTTAAGGGAGTGAGTGGGAGGATAGAACCTGCTTGCTGGCCCACTCACTCAGCCTACTCCTCTTCCCAACCCCACCTGCTCCGAAGATCCCCGTGGACTGGTCTGGGGCCTCAATCTCGGTCAGCTGGAGCCGGTCACGTGCGAGGTGCTTTTCTGAGGCGCTGAGGCTGCGGGTTCCTGCAGCCTTTGTGCAGAGCCTCGCCCGGCCACCTGGGCAGGCCCGAGGCGGAGCAGATACAGGGCTAGGCCCAAGGACATGCCCGCTTGGGCAGCAGGACTACTGGACGCTGCCAGAGGCTAATCTCCCCCGTGAAAAGGCAAGATCCTGTCCAGGAATCTCCCGGTGCCCGAAGTGCCCTTCAGAACTCGGGATAAATTATCTCCTCAGAAAGGGCGTTGGTCGCAGACACCTCGATTCTATTAGTTATTCCCCAAAGCAAAGCTGATTTGACGACAATCCTCCCAAAACCTTCCGGCTCGGCTGCCCGGCGCAGCGAGGATTAGGAGAAGGAAAAGGGAGGAGAACAAAGGGGAGGGAAAGGTCGGAGAAGAGCCAGGAGGGAGGAGAAGCAGGGGCTCCGTCCCAACCGGAATTAGACGGCACATGACCCGCGGCAGAGAGCCCCTTGGCCCCGCGCCTTCCCAGGCGGGCCGACAAGGAACCCCGCCACTGCGGCCTCGCGGGCCCAGGGATGCCTTTGTCTCTGGATAAAGGGATCCCTCTCGCAGAACGCCGCAACCAGATGTCGCCCGCCGGACTCCGAGGGGCCGTCTCGTAAATTCTGCGTTTCCCTTTTGTACTGAGCTTTCTGTTTTCTTATACTGTAATGATAGTCTTGCGGCAAAACAGTGCTTCCACCTCCCGGTCCTGGTTAGAGGTTGAGGATGCCGCAGGTCCCCATGCACGGCCTGGGAGAAGCAGTGAGTCTGCGAGAGCCTCGGGAGGCGGGACCCCAGTTACAGTAAGCGTGTGGACGCGTGGATAAGGAGGTATCCCTTCAGGCACCCCTATGTACCTGGGCCAGGCCAATGAGCAGGGCCCAGTGCACACGCGCACGGCCGCCCAGCCCCCATTGGGTGCTGAGTTGCAGCCCTCCGTGATTGGTCCCCCGGGGCTCACTCTGGGGCAAGGGGTGCAAGGTTCTTGGCCAGTGGGGATTTGGATACGCAAGGTCTGGTAGTCTGATGGGGTTGGCTCACGCTAGTGATGAACAATCTTTTGAGCTTGGTGTGTCAAAATTTGCCAAAAAACCGAGCATAACTCAGGTGGTATGTCACTTTGAGAAAAACGGCCTAACTGGAAGTCCCAGAACTAGACTAGCTCTGTGCTGGAGTTCTGTTGTTTTGGCCTACAGACCTCCTGCACAGAGTGTTTACACTACAGCAGATGTTTTATCCTCCCCTACTGCACCTGCCCTGGAGGAGCTGAGGATGAAACGTCCTTTTCGGCATGTGGCCCCATACTTCTCTGATATGCCGCTGCATGTCTTTGAAAATGGCTACGCGTGTCATAGGTTTGCCAATACGGGCTTACACTGAAGTTGCATGGTCTCTCCTTTAACCTTCAGGCCACCGACCTTCAGTGAGGGATGTGAGGCCGCCAGGGAGCCGCGATCCTGGTGGCCCCCAATAATAGACCCGGTGGTAGGGTAGCTAAGTTGGTTAAAGCGTCAACCCCATATGCCAAGGTTGCCAGTTAGATTCTGGTCAGGGTACAAATAATAACAGATCAATGTTCCTGTCTCTGTCTCTTTCTCCTTACTTATCTCACTAAAATTAAAAAATTAAGCCTGACACAGCAGATAAAGCGTTGACCTGGAATGGTGAGGTCCCTGGTTCAAAACCTCCGGGTGGTTGCCAGGTCAAGGCACATGCGAGAAGCAACTACAAATTGATGCTTCTTGTTGCCCCTCCCTCACCTCTCTCTCTCTCTCTCTCTCTCTCTCTCTCTCTCTCTCTGTCAAATCAATAAATAAAATTTAAAAAACCATAATGAACCTGGTACATAGACCTGTGGTCATCGGAAGTGATACCCCCAACCCCTGGGTGGACCCCTGTGCCACTGGCCGGGCGCTGTCTCTCAAGGGTTTTGCAGTCTGCCCTCTTCCTTGCTGCCGTCCTGCCATTCCAAAATACAAGGCCTTAGAAAGCAAAGAAACCAACATCACCCACAATTAGTGGCAGTCATCTGTAGTGGGGTTGCACATAAATACAAAATGTTTTTCTCCCTTGTAGTTTGTAAATTATTTTTAACAAATATATAGTTTGTAATGAAAATACTACTTTTTAAAAATTAATGCTATACTAAAAAAAAATAATAATGAAAATGTTGATGAGGATGTAGAGAATGTGGAACCCTGATACAATGCTGGTGCAGCTATTATGGAAAACAGTTAATGGAGGGACAGATACACAGTGATGGAAAATGATTTGACTTTGAGTGATGGACACACAACACAGTTCATTTGTTATAGAAATGTTTAGCTGAAGGCTATGTACTCTTACTGATCAATGTCACCCCATTAAATTTAATTTTGTAAATAAATTTTTTTTTAAAGTTTGTTTACTCTCAAATTGCTAAAGATAGAATTACTTCCACTCCTAGGAATGAACCCAAAGGAACTGAATGCAGGGGATGAAAAGCCAGTGTTTATTCACTGTAACGTTATTTACATGGAAAAAGGTGGAAATAAACCAAATGTCCATCAACAGATGACAGATGAACACAATGTGGTCTATTCATGTAATGGAATATGCCATGAAAAGGAATGAAGTTCTGACACATGCTACGATGTAGATGAACCCTGAAGACATTGTGCTGAGTGACATAAGCCAGACATAAAAGGGCTAATATTGTATGATTCCATTTATGTGACATATTTAGAATAGAGAGAGAAAGTAGAATAGAGGTTACTAAGAGCTGGAGGGCTAGAAGGATGCAATATTATTGCTTAAGTACAAGGTTCTGTTTGGGATAAAAAAAGTTCTGGAAATGGATGGTGATGACCACAGAACATTGTGAATACTTAGTGCCACTGAACTGTGCATTTAAAATGGTTTTAAAATAGCAACTTTTGTTATATATATTTTACCACAATTTTAAAAAATTAATGCTGTAATATATTAAAACCATAGAATCGTACACTTTAAATGGGTGAATTGTATGGTATGTGAAGTTATGTCTCAACAAAGCTGTTAAAACATGTAAGGCCACGCCTGACCTGTGATGGCGCAGTGGATAAAGCATCGACCTGGGAACACCGAGGTCGCCAGTTTAAAACCCTGCAGTGGTCTGGTCAAGGCACATATGGGAGTTGATGCTTCAAGCTGCTCCCCCTCCCCCCTCTTTCTCTCTCTCATACACACTCTGTGTCTCCTCTCTATAATGAATAAAATAAAAAAAATAAATACAAAAAAACATTTAAGGCCAAAAGATTGGAAAACACGTCTGCTTGCCCTGTGCTCCAAAAGTGTTCTTGTTGGGTGTGGCAGGATTTAAGTTCAGAAGGAGGTGTTGATTAGTTCTATGTGGGTCAGGACAACCTGCTTTACTAGGTGTCTGTATGCTACCATCCTCCATCCCACCTGGGTGAGCTGTGAAGCCTTACTAGGAGGCATTCCATGCCAGAGGCTGTGCCCATTACAGAGACAGGGACTGGGGGCACACAGCTGCACCGGCTGGGTATAAAAGCAGACACAGCTCCTCATCCGATGCTATTCCCACAGCTCCTCCCGCTGCTCCCTCCACTCCTCCCTGACAGAATCAATCGGAGTCTGAAAGACCAGTGTAACAGGCTTTAATGAAAGGAAACCTGCCGGACTGTCTCATAAGGGAGAGCAGCCCCTGGTTCTCTAATAGTTAGGTTTAAATGGGGGATTTAAGGGTGGGGGTTGGTGGTCATTAAGTAAAAATGCAGCTTTCAGTGATTTATGTAAAATTAACTGTAAATAAGCTAGGGGACCTTCCACACCCGGGTTAGTCACACAGATGCCTGGGGGAAGGTGATCTGGAACATCTAGTTTGTCAATGTCCCTTTGTTCACAAGGAGGGGATCTGGCCCCTACCTGAAACCCTATCATTCCAGCCTTTTGTTATATGGTTGGGGGGTGATGATCACTTTTCTGTAGCTACTTCCTACTGGTAAGGGGCAGCGAATCTGGGGAAGGGATGGCTGGCCTTGGGCTGCGGTGGCAAAGTAGGGACCTTCTGGTAGGTGGCTTGGAGTAACAGGAGTTCATGAACAGTCCAGTTAGTGAAGGCTTTTAGGCAGTCCTGGAGGAAATTAGAGAAAAGGCGCAGGAGATAGACCACATGCTAAGAAGGCAGGGTAGGGTTATAGGGGTGGTGGTCTCTCTTCTGTAACTTCTTCCTGCTGTTTATGGGCATAGTCATAGGGGCTTGGATTTTTCTGCCCGGCAAGTGTAGGTTTCAGAGTTGGTATATAGAGCTAGGTAGATTTCTCCAATTTTCTGATTGGTAAAGACCTGCGTGCAGTCTGTAAGAAGCCAGAGAATAGGCGTGGGAAACAGGACCCAAAAGCTAAAATGACAAATAGGAGAGTGAGTGGACCAATAAATGGTAATAACCAAGACATCCAGTTTGTGCGGAGCCACTGATCTCAAGACTCAGATGATGTTGATATTCGGGGTGAGATAGACTAGGGTACAGGTTTCCATCCATTTAGTTGGGAGGCACATATAGGTGTTGGTCCCACACATATAAAAAGCCCCTGATTGGGTGAGGCAGGCTGAGAGGTGAATAGAGAATAGATGGGCAAGGGGTTGGTTTCGTCCGTCCGTCTCTGAACTCCTGATGGTCAAGGTGGAGGAAAGTGCAGCCCCAACTAGGGGGAGACATGGTCAGAGGCCTGCTTTGAGCATTGCAACCGTGTGGAAGGGGTAGTGAGCCAGGGATAGAGTCGTGTGGTGGGATAGGAGCATTTATGTTGTGAAGCTGTAAGAGTAGGGGGTCCTGTGAATCGAACAGGGTTAGAAAATAATTCGTTTGCTTCTGGAAAGACTTGATAGTTAACTCGATGGTTCTGATGGTCTTTGGGAAATTGAATAGTTACTGTGGTGTTGCAGAGGTTAGAGCAGAGGTGACCAACTGGGACATCACCCTGAGCCTTAAAGCATAAGGGAGCCGGTGAAAGGAGAGGGGTATTTAAAGTTACTGGTATTTGCCTGACCAGGCGGTGGCACAGTGGATAAAGCGTTGGACTGAAATGTGGAGGACCCAGGTTCGAGACCCCGAGGTCACCAGCTTGAGCCCAAGGTCGCTGACTTGAGCAAGGGGTCACTTGGTCTGCTGTAGCCCCCTGGTCAAGGCACATATGAGAAATCAATCAATGAGCAACTAAGAAGCCGCAATGAAGAATTGATGCTTCTCATCTCTCCCTTCCTGTCTGTCTGTCCCTATTTGTCCCTCTCTCTGACTCTCTCTGTCTGCCACAAAAAAAGAAAAAGTAACTGGTCCTTGAGCAGGAGGAGTTAGGGGTTTTAATTTTTCAAGCTGGGAATAATAGGTTTAGTATAGTTTGTTTGCTTGGTTTGCAGCTGAGGTGGGGTCATTTCCAATGAGAGTGCTGGCTTTCTCAAAGAAGGTGGCCTCCTTTCTGAATCTTGTACATTAGAGTGGTGTGAGGGAGATGAGTATTATTAAGAGGAATAGGGGGAACTGAGTAAACCGAAGATGACATGGACAGACATATCCAGCAGTTGGCTGCATAGGAGGAGTTAATCTTGATTACGAGATTTTAAATAAGATTAAGAGACACCATGCATTAGACAAGGCAGTGGATTTGTGGACAACAAGGAGGAAATAAGACCATCAATACCCACAACAGAGATCTTTAAGGGATGAGCAGGACCTGAATATTTGGGCAAGGCAGAGTAAGTGGCCCCCGGTGTCTATAAGAAATGAGATTGGCTTACATGCTACTTGGATGGCTACCCTAGGCTCATCCATCATGACATGAGATAGGTTCAGTGGCCCTGGGCTCCTTCAGTCGTCAGTGGCAAGTCCCAGTACACTGGGCAAGGTTAGGTTGGAGGCAGTCAGTAGGAGTGGAAGAGACTGAACCCTCCCTTGGAGAAGCAAGGAGGCAATCTATCTTCCAGAGTCCCCTTTTCCCACAGCAAGGGCAAGGCCCTAGCAGCGGCCAAGGATCCAGACAGGCTTTTTGCCCAATGACCTTCTTTTCCACACTTGAATCAGGGCCCTGATAGAGTCTGACGAGGCCCCTTAGGAGCATTTGGAGCCTTTAAGGGCTGCCACCAAGAGCTGGTATTTTGCCTGATCTCTTTGGGCTCTGTCTGCCTTCTCCTGTTCCTCTCGGTTATTATAGACTTTAAATCCAATGCTTTATTTATTTATTTATTATTTTTATTTATTTTTTTACAGGGACAGAGAGAGAGTCAGAGAGAGGGACAGATAGGGACAGACAGACAGGAACGGAGAGAGGTGAGAAGCATCAATCATTAGTTTTTCATTGCTGTTGCGACACCATAGTTGTTCATTGATTGCTTTCTCACATGTGCCTTGACCGTGGGCCTTCAGCAGACCGAGCAACACCTTGCTGAAACCAGCAACCTTGGGTCCAAGCTGGCGAGCTTTTGCTCAAGCCAGATGGGCCCACACTCAAGCTGGCGAGCTCAGGGTCTCGAACCTGGGTCTTCCGCATCTCAGTCCGACGCTCTATCCACTGCACCACCGCCTGGTCAGGCTCGGTTATTATAGACTTTAAAAACATGCCTGACCTGTGGTGGCGCAGTGGATAAAGCGTCGACCTGGGAACACTGAGGTCGCCAGTTCAAAACCCTGCACTGGTCTGGTCAAGGCACATATGGGAGTTGATGCTTCCAGCTCCTCCCTCCTTTCTCTATCTCTCTCTCTCTCTCTCTCTCTCTCTCTCTCTCTCTGTGTGTGTCTCCTTTCTAAAATGAATAAAATATAAAGAAATAAAAAAAAACATGCTCAGGAGATCTCATTGAGGGGTTGACTGGGAGATAAAATGAGTGTTAAGAACTATGGCCCTCTTGACCAAACTGGGGTTGATTATAGTATATTTTTGGAGTGTCTCTGGTAGGCAGAACAGGAATTGGGCCAGATTTTGGTCCGCTCATTGTGAAATTTCTTAGTTTTTCATAATTAACTGCCTTGTGAGCGGCCTTTTGGAGTCTGCTGTTAAGCAGGTGACCATATGATTATGAAGGTCCCTGCCAAGTCAGATCGTATGCCTGGGTTAGATATCTGAATTTCTTTATGTAAGTGTCTGGGTCCGTGGAGAAGGAGCCTAGTCTCTTTTCTGTTTGGGACAGGTCCGAGAGGGAGAACGGGACACTGGATTCTCACAATTCTCTCAGCACCTGCTACCTCCTAGAGAGGGAGGAGGGGGGTTTGGGGGATTGGTCAGTATCTGAATCTGAGCTTGTATGATCTCTAAATGGCAGGGAGTTGTAAGCATAGGGGGGAGGAATAGAGGAAGCAGACGGATGGACAGCGTGATCAGCTGAATGGAAAGAAGGAGGGTCAGAATCTGCAGGAGGAGGAGGTTGAGGTGCTGGTGGTGGTGCCACGTGGTCAGAGGGGTCAAAAGATCAGAGCTTAGAGGAGAGTTGGAGGAGGATGGGGGAGAAGGGGTTCTTGCTAAAAGTATTTGGTAGGTCAAGCAAGACGAACAGAGGGAGAGTCAAGATGAGAGAAAGAAGAAAGCCTGTACATAGGGAATTTTTGAGGCCTTCCCTGTCTGGTGGCAAAAATTACTGAGATTTTTGAGTGTATTGTAAACAAAAGTAGTTTATATTGGGGCCAGGCGGTAGGTCCCCATGATAGGTAAAGGAGGTAGATAGGAGTTGGGGAGGAAGGAGAATCATCTCCCTTCTTCCTCTTCCAACCATAGAGAAAGGAAGGGGAGGAATTGTCGGGGTCGTTACCCTTGAGAATTTAGTCCCAGTGAGTAGGAGTAGGAGGTTTCTTGGCCAGGCGCCTGGGCTTCCAAAAACGTCGTCCAAGTAGACAAGAAACCCCGAGGTTTATCTCTGCAGATTTTGGGGGTGAAAAATTTGGAAGAGTGCCTACCGGAGGAAGGGGAGGTGTAGAAGAATCCCTAATCCTGGTCTGGCAGGGTTTCGGAACAGGGTCACGGAGCTGACCAATCTACCCCCACTCCCAGGACCAAGCATAATCAGGGAGTAAGCCCTGAATAAGCTGCCACTGTCTGCCGCTTCCCTGGTAGTAAGCTTGGGTGAGAGCTGGAGGATCATCCAGGCAACCGGAGACCCGTCCTGGTTTCAGCACCAAATGATAGAATCAATCGGAGTCTGAAAGACCAGTGTAACAGGCTTTAATGAAAAGAAACCTGCTGGGCTGTCTCATAAGAGAGAGCAGCCCCGGTTCTCTAACAGGTAGGGTTAAATAGGGGATTTGAGGGTGGGGACTGGTAATCATTAAGGAAAAATATCTCTTTCAGGATTTATGTAATATTAACTGTAAATAAGCTAGGGGACCTTCCACACCCGGGTCAGTCACCTGGATGCCTGGGGGAAGGTTATTTGGAACATCTAGTTTGTCAATGTCCCTTTGTTCACCAGGAGGGGGTCATGGCCCCCACCTGCAACCCTATCACTGCCCAGCTCTGCCACCTCAGGGATCCAGGTAGGAGCCCAGCAGTCACCCTAAGGAGGTGTCTTGCTTTTTATTCTCACAGGGTAGCTCCTTTTTGGTTCTCAAGTTATCTGCAATCCAATCAGGAACACGCGCTGAAAGGAGCGAGGGTGCTGTGGTTGGGGTGTGGAAGGGGACCAAGGCCTCAGGAAGAGTCACCTGCCTTCCCGCCCATCTGGTGCGCTTTATGAGCCTCTCGCTCTTTGTGTTCTTTAGGTCCGCCGCCTTCCCCGCCGCGGCCCCTGGAGGGCGCTCCCACACTGCTCCTGCCACCTGGCCCGCTTCTGGGGAGAGCCAGTGGTGAGGCGCAAGGTTGATGTTCTCAGGATGGGTGCGGGAGACCGCAGAGGCAGCTTTAAACCTGGTCCCCAAAGCCATGGGGTGGCGACTCCGGCCCCAAGGCTGCACCACAGCCCGGGATGTAAGGGCGAAAATGCAGCAAAAGTTCAGTGGACAGAGTAACCACCATTCCTTCTTTCTAGGGCCCAGCGCCTTCCTGTTACTTGCTTGGGCGCTCAGCAAACCTGGACTAACCCCACTCTCCCGGAGGCTGCCTGAGACGGGGACTGAACACTCACGTTCCTTAAGACACACCACTAGGTGGCCAAGACCCTCCATCTGGGCCCCTCTAGCCTATCCCCAACACCATACATAGTGCCTCAAAACTCTATCCAAAGGGTAGGCAGAGGTCCTCATCAGGTGACATGCAAACAAGAACAAGGGAATCCGGTATCACTCTCTCTTGCCCCTTCCTGTCCTTACCCCAACTTCGCCTTGGATTCAGGCTGCCTCAGGTGGCCTAACCAGGACAGGACAGCATCTCCCAGTGAAGTAGTGGTGGTCCCAGGCTAATTTCTGGAAGTGGGACCCTCAGCCTCTTCTGCCCCTGGCATTGGTCAGTGCTCTTTCTCAGCCTCTGCCCTTTCTCAGCCTTTGCCCTATGGTCCTGAGTGCTGGGACATGATCTCTTGCTGGCTATTCTGTCCTCCATGGGACTTTGCCGATGAGATGTCTGTCTGCCTCATGAGATGTCTGGTGGCCCAGTAAGTCAGTTGACATCAAGGGACAGACGTGGTCTGGCTGTCCAGGGTGACAGCGAGATCACCACTATGGCACATAAGAAGCAAAGGCACTTTAGCAAGTGCCTGTGACAACTGTGGCAACTTGAGGGGGAGCCTGGTCTGACTTCCTGAAATGCTGCAGCAGCCCCAGGAGCTGCCCAGGTCTCTGAGGAAGGGTATTTGAAGGGGTTGCCCTGCCATCTTTTCCAGAGTCAGGGACTGGGCACAACTTGGGCAGAGGGGTTCTCCTGCAGCTGCTGGGCTCCCAAGCAGTGGCCAGCCCTGGGTCAGCTGGGTTACAGAGCAGCCGGCACCTAAATCTGGGTTGGCCCAACGGGGAGGCTTCTACTCTAGGTGGGTGACCAACACCCTCACTATCACCTCTGCAGTCTGTTTTCTCTTTCCTCCCCTGCCTCCCTGGGTAGCCTCCTCTCCAGGTGGAGCCTCCCAGCTTCTGGAGGCATCAATGTGGGATGTGGGAGATGGAAGCAACAAAATGCCTTTGAAAGGAGGTCGCAGTGTAAGGGAGCTCTGGCCCCAGAGGGCTGTAGGGCAGGCAGCTGAGTAACTCAGAGTGCCTGCATCTTGGATGGAAAAATGGGTTTCCATGTGGTGGAGGGGAGGCAAGCACCAGTCCCAAACTTTTCTCCCTGTCAACCTCAGTGCTTTGTCCTAGCTCCCCCAGGCTGGCTTTTGCTTTTGCCCCATGCCCCTCCTTCCTTCACTGTACACAGTGGACCCCTGCCCCCAAACAGGAGGGAAAGGGGCTGGTCCTTCTTGCCTCTTCACCCTGTCACTAGTGAGACACCCCCTTGCCTCTGCTTCCCTCCTCCTTCCCATTCTCTGGGCTCTCAGCCACCCCTTTGGGGCCTGTTTAATTGATTCAATTTGTCCAACAGCAAAAACACTCCACAGATGTCAGCCTCCCAGCTCCCCACTCCCAGGGAGCCAACAGACACCTGCCAAGGACCTGTGGTTGGGAGTCCTTCCAGGGCCACTGCAGGCTGTGGGGGGAGGTTCATACTGACCCCCACACTGCTTGTTGGGAGCTGGAATGAACGGCCTGATGTGCAGGAGCTGAGTGGCCACCCATGGCTGAGGGACTGCTCCACAGACTACACATGGAGAGGCAATCTGAATGCTGATCAGGTTAGAATCTATCTTCCTCAGGGAATTGCATTTTTTACTGACTCCTTGAGTTTGGGCTGGTGACCTTGGAGATGATTCCTTCTCGCCAGGCTGCTATCCTTGAGCCACTGTCAAGGCTCCATCTTCCCCATCAACATCCTCTCTATCAACACTGGCAAGCAGGTTCTAGGCCAGTGGAGTATGGGGAGGGGTGCTGAGGATTCCCTGGGACCTAACTCCTGTCTTGGTGGCTTTGTTTTGATGGTCTCCTTGGTGGCCACCTGGTAGAAGGAAATTAACTGAGCTTGGGGCTTCAGCTGGAACAGGGCCTCAGGCACCAGTCTAGAGTTCAGAAGCCCAGTGCCCACAGCTTGGGCAGCACTGCAGCCTGTCTTCTTTGGGGGCGAGGGTAGCCACCACCTCACAGGTGATATTCTTCCAGTAGGTTTGGGAGTGGGAGGGGGAAGGCGGTAGGCTGGAAGGAAGCTGGCAAGCTGACCTCTGTCCCTGAGGGTCCCTGTCGCCACCACTTTCCACCCCTGATGGAGGCCGAGGAGAAGAGTGGTTGAAGAGGGAGGAGGATTTAGGAATCATCTCCAAGGTCACCAGCCCAAACTCAAGGAGTCAGTAAAAAATGCAATTCCCTGAGGAAGATAGATTCTAACCTGATCAGCATTCAGATTGCCTCTCCATGTGTAGTCTGTGGAGCAGTCCCTCAGCCATGGGTGGCCACTCAGCTCCTGCACATCAGGCTCCTGCACAACTGGTCAGGCAGAAGCAGGGGTTTCTGCCCCATCCCCCACCCAGCCCCATCTGGAACAACTCCCCTTCTCACTAATTTCTACGTGCTACCTTTCGGGAAAAACCAGAGCCCTTCCATCATTGATTGGTTACTTTGTAGAAAGAGCCCAAGCTCTTTTTTTATGGGCTCTTCTGCACAATTCCTAGGAAGCAGGGAGAAAGCAAGAGTAAGCGAACCGTGGGACAAGAACTGCCTCCGCACAGACCGCGTTTCAGGCGGTAGATTCTTTCTCTTGTGTGTAAGCTGTGGGATGGGGAGGGCGGTGAGTAGGACCGGGATCCGGAGAGGCCACCTGCGAGGGGCGTCGGCCGCTGGCAGCAGCCCTCCACCAGCTCCCCGCCCGCCCAGACCCGGGCTCGAGGCTCCGGGGTGGGGAAGCCCAACGCGCCGCAGAGGAAAGAACAAAAGAGAGTCCTGTCCCCTTTCGGGGGTCAGCCTGCTGTATCCAATCGACGCTGCTGCTGCCGACGACGCCTTGTGATTGGCTGTGTGGAGGCCAATCGGGCGCCGGGACCGCGAGCCTGTGTGGTCCCACGTGGGGTGATTCGCTGGCAGCCGCGGGCGGGGCGCATTGATTCCAGGCGCGCTGGGAAGGTCTAACCGCTACCCGGGCCCCCCCTACCCCCGCGCCGCTCCCGGTAGCCCTGCTTGGGGGACTTCCGCGCCGCCCCCAGCCGTCCCTGAGGGTCCCCAAGATCCCTTTGCGCAGGAAGCCCTGTGCCACCTCAGTCTTAATGCTGTGTTGGGGCCGCCCCAATGCACACGCGGAGGTGAAGTAACAACCTCAAAGTCTTCAGCCTGTTACGAACGATGCAAGCCGCTGGTGGCCCGCTTCCCTTATCCTGCTGCTCGGTGCGGGTCCTCGCTTCCTCTGAGGGCCTGGGGCAGGGCTTCTTCACCCAGCCCTGTACCCCCAGAGGTCTGCGTTCAGGGAACCGGCAAGGAAGGACCGTGTCACCTGGGCATGGCTTGGAAGCCGGAAGCAAGCCGGCTGTAAGGAAAGAAAAGCCGGTCTGCTCTTGGGTGGTGTAGGGGACAGTCGAGATCAATCATTCATTGATTGGGTTAGTTATTGACACTTTCTACTATAATGTCCTGGGGATTCAAACTGCGGAGGAGGCCACAGGGGAGGTTTGGGGATTAGCCTCCCACTTGTTTACATTAGTTTCCCTTCCAAGCTACTGCAAGTGGAACATACAAGAATATTCTTTTATATGGGTAATTGACATGGTCTTACATTTTTATGGCACCCTGAGACGATGTATTTGAGGACATTTGTGTAAATGGAAGATGAGTGAAATAAGGAGAGACGCAGTACTAAGAGCCACCAACAAAGGGGAGCTGTTACCACCCCAGATTTGAAGGGCAGCTATAGCCACAGGAGAAACCCAACTAACGGGAGCTGTGTGACCTTGGGGAGAGGGACACAGTGACCTGGCAGGGAGGAAGGAGCCTGGTGATTGATATACTGATCTCACTTTCCTCCTGCCTGCTTCTTTAATTAGTGGGCTCCTCATTGGCTGAATCTAGCCCTAGCTGGGGTAAAGGAGTCTCCGTTTATATTGTGCTTACAGGTCAGCCTCTGGCCACAGGGGAGGGTAGTTGGGGCAGCACCATGGTAAGGTGTTCAGCATCTGTCCTGAAGGGTGAATAAAAAGTACCTTAGGGATATTGCTGTTTTGTGGGCAGTGACACAAAATGTAAGTGAGACCCATGTACATGCTATGCAGAGGTAGCTTGGAAATGCGTGAGGAAGGGCTCAGCTGAGCCTCTTGTTCCTGCAGAACCTTTCAGAACCTCCCCAGGAGCCAGAAAATGTCTTGCAAGTGATGTATTCAGTATGAGGCAGAGCACTGGATCAATAGCCTACCGGTCAGTGCACATGTCCCACGAAGTTCAGGTGCCTCTTCCTCCAGGAGGCCCTCCCGAATGCTCTGTTTTCATTAAACAGTTGCAACAGGGCACTGCCTGGCAGATGCAGGCACCCAGCATACACTGGAGGATGAATGGACCAGGTGTTTTCCCTAGGTGAGATCAGACACAGGGATCCCCTCTGACGCAGGGTGCATTTATTCACTCAGCAAACCTTCTGGGGAGGGGAGGGCTTTCTCTACCTATCCAGGTCTCAGCCCCAGGGGGCCCCAAGGAGGAAAGGATGTGTTCCAGACATGAAGTTAATGGTTCAACAGAACAGCCATACCAAAGTTTCAGGGTGAGGTAGCCTGAGCCAAGGATGCTTGAGAGGTTTAGGAAGGAGAGGGCTCCTTGCTGAATGGGGACAAAAGAAGGAGGTGGCACTTGAATGACTTTGAGGGGCAGCAAGGAGTTGGAGCAGTGGAGAAGGTAAAGAAAGGCAAGGGGCACTGAGGTGAAATTGTAGAGTCCAAGGATGTGACATTCAGGAAGTCTGGATGTGTGTACACCCCACCCTGCTACTGTGGAGTCAGGGGGCCTGGGCAGGCACCCCCACCTCAATCCCCTACCTGTCATGGTGGTAATAATAGGATTATCAGGCAGGTGAAAGAGAATGTAGTGAAGTGCTTAGGGCTGTCTTGCACTTGGTAATTATGGGCTCAGTAAATGCACATGAACTGTCATTATAAGCATTTGTAATAGTTGGGGGAGGTAGTGGTGGGTTTGGTGAGCTTTGAGAAACCTGGTGGGGGCTTTTGTGGGGGTGCATAGTGAGATGGCTCTTGGGAACAGCAAGGTTGCCTCTCATTCCTCCATCACATGTGGCACTTGTCACTAATCCATCAGCCACTCTTTCCTGCAGAGCCCAGAGGTGGCCTCAGAGTCCCTTCTCAGCATACTGTGCAGACAGCCTCCTTCTCAGCTGCAGCTGACACGTAGATGACCCTGTTTGCCATCCCTGACTTGGCCAACATCAGAAGTTGGGAATTGACGGCCTGGCATCAGAAGTGCCAATTCCAAACTTGGCCTCTCTGAGCCTAAGCAACCCCCCCCCCCATACACACACCCTGAATCTGTTTCCCTTGGGGAAGGGAGCCAAGGTTGGTGGATGAGGCGGTGCTTAGGAGTGAGGAGGGTATGTCTTTGAGCACCAGCTGGCATGGGGGGGGGTGTAAAGCCAATAGTCGAGGCCACTATCACAGCCGCCTGACCCGTGCAGGTTCGCATTGGATTCGAACAGTCGGTAATGAAACACAGGAGCCACGAGCTGGTGAGCCATCAGCATTAATTCTAGCTTGCACCCAGCGGGCAAGCAAAAACACACACTGGGCTCCAAAACCCACACATTCAGTGCTCACAAATCTACTGACTTATCCGAGTTTCCTAGAATCAAAGGTTTCTAGCTCACCAGACTTATTCACCACTGTTTCCCATCTCCTCCAGCACAAACTCTTAACAAACTGGCTTCTCCCTCAGCGCTCTGCCATCTTGGCTGCTTCTCTTGGCCTCCATGTGGCCTTAATCTGCTCTCCTCTCATCTAATACTAACTTCAGGAATTCAGGAACCAAGAGAGCGCGAGATCAAGCTACTGGTCTCTCCCACTTTATCAAAACCTTTAATCCAATTATACAAACAAGAAAGTCTCTGTATAATGGGATTCCTCAGGAGAGTGCACCACCCTACATCATCCAATCAGTCAAGGGTGTGGGGAAGAGCTTACTCTTAAACTAAGCTTTAGGCTATAATGACCCGGCCTGCCAACAGCCTGTCCCAGAACACACATTAATATCAACGAACTTCCATGTGGGCAGCACCATCTTTAACAAAGTGAGCATAATATATTTTATCTTCCCAACAGGGGGTCAGTACATGCAGATGCCCTTGGCGTTGTAGGAACAGCCCTCATCCAAGGCCAGAGGAGCTGGTGTGGCATCTGTCTTAGGGGCTGGCCTTTTTTGCTCAACATAAGCCATGCGATTCATGGCGCATCTGCATCTATCTGTTCTGTGGCACTGCTGTGAGGTGTTGTATTATACGGATGCACTGTGGATTATATGCCCAGCCTTTGGCTAAAGGGCATGTGAGTTATTTCCAGAGTTTGCCTGGAGTGCTGCCATGAACATTCTAGTGTGTGTCTTCTGGGCTTGTACCTAGTAGTGGGTTGCTGGCGAGGTAAACCTTTAACTTTAGTAGACATTCCCATTCCCCATGTAACAGTTCTGAACACCACTCTCCCCAACAGTGTGGTGCCAGCACTTGGGGCTGTTCCTACTTTTCTGTTAGACATTTGGGGTTGGGGGAACATGCTCCATTCTTGATCTTCCTAATCCCCTATGAACAAAATGCTTATTGGAGGGGGTGATATTATCACCATTTTGGGACAGAAAGGCAGCATCTGAGAAGTGAAACCACACTGCCAGAAAGTGCTGGAGCTGCCTCTGAAATTCCAGTCTCAGTTCTTTCCTCATGACTGAAACCAGAGTTCAGAAAATGAAATGTGGCTGGTGTGGAGAGCTGGAAGGCCCTGGGGCTTGGAGCTCCAGAATGAAGTCAGGCAACAAAGAAAGCTGGGAGGGACTCTGGGCACTGTGAGAGGAGAGGGAAGAGGGGCAGCAGGGGCTATGGGAGCAGAGAAGGGACTGTGGGGAGGGTGGTGGTGTCAGCAAGGTCAGCACCCACTTGGCAGGGGTATGCTGGGTGCACACTTGTGCCCAGACCCCAAACTGGGTGCAGGGACATAATGGTGATCACACATAGGCAGGAGCCCTGCCCTCACATTAATGACAGTCTTGAGATGCAGGCAATCAAGGAAATCCACAATAAATATATAATTATGGGCTGTGATGAGTGCTCCGTGCTGTGAGAGGGCCTGAGCTGGCAGTGACATCAGAGAATGAACTGACCTCAGAGATCACAATGCCCCAGGATTCTTCAAGGTGTCCCAGAAAGATAGGGGTAGGGGTCTGGGAGGGAGTGGTGACGTGGAAGTCCTCAGGTTGGACACAAGTATCAATGAAAGGAGAGCCATCGAGAGTGGGAAGGACTGAGCCATACCCAGCATTTAGGGTTAGATTTAGTCTCCATGGAAACTCCAAAATAACAGTGACTTAAACAATGGAGATATTTCTTTCTCTTTCACATAAAGCATCCAGCATTGGAGGCTCCACGGGCATCAGGAACCCACACTCCTTCTGTTTTGTTGCTCTCCTATCCTCAAATGTGGCTTCTTCCTCATGACCCAAAATGGCTGTTGACTAACCAGCTGTCACATGTACATTTCAACCAACAGGGAGAAGGGACAAAGAAGAGCACAGTTCATTATTTAAGGACACTTGCCTGACCTGTGGTGGCGCAGTGGATAAAGTGTCGACCTGGGAACACTGAGGTCGCTAGTTTAAAACCCTGCACTGGTTCGGTCAAGGCACATATGGGAATTGATGCTTCCAGCTCCTCCCCCCTTTCTCTCTTTCTCTCTCTCTCTCACTCTGTGTCTCCTCTCTAAAATGAATAAAATAAAAAAATAAAATAAAATAAAAAGGACACTTGCCATTGCACATGGTGTTGCTGTTCACCCTCACTGACCAAAAATCGGTCCCAAGGCTGCATCTAGCTGCAAGGGAAGCTGAGAAATGTGATCTTGACTCTGAACAGCCAGGTGCCCAGTTACAAGTTGGGGTTATATTACTGAGGAAAAGGGGGAAGATATATTGGGGCAACCCAGTTTCTGCCCCTCCGTGCAGATACTCTTACTTAGCGCCCAGCTGCTTGGAGGTCATGGGGTGTAGAGAACATGCTGGAGTCTCCACCGATGAGCTGTACTTCTGGCACCATGCTTCATCTCATTTTCACAGACCAGGAAAACAGGTCTTAGGAAGGCAAGTGGCCCATCCAAGGGTCCATAGCTGGGACACAGGTCAAGAGAAACAGGTTTTGCTAAGAACTTTCCAGAACTTCCACCCATCTGGGGGGAGTCCTAAAGACCACGAGGCCTCCATTACCCCGTTCCCTGAGATGCTTCTTGTTTCCCAGTCCCTTACTGACCAAGGCTGTCACTGCGACCTCTTAAGGGAGTCACAGGAGTGGCTACAACCCTCTCCCATCTTCCCCAGAGCCCACCTGGGGTGTCTGTTTCTAGACCATTTCTATACACATATAAATGCCCTGTGCACACACATTCTCTCCTTCCCGCCTACCACACAGCTCCCTGCGGTGTCAGTGTCTACATTGGCCCCTCCCCAAATCTGACCAGGCTGCATTGCTCCTGATCTGTGGCTTCCAGGACAGGCGACCACGGGATGGTGACAGTCCTTGCTGCACCCGTGCTCAGAAATGAGTTCCTTGGTTACAGGGGTTGAATAGGGATCCTGGAGCAGGTTAGGGGTTCGCTGAGCCCATGACACATCCAAGTCCAGTGTAGTGTCTATTCCTGGTGAGGGCAAACTGCTGCCTGTGTCAAAGTCATCAAGCAGTCACTGCATGCTGTCCGGTTCCCTTGAGGCATGGTGTCACAGCCGTGATATGAGATCTGTTGTTGATGCTGACAACTGAGTATTTGTCAGTAGGGGACCAGGTCAGCTGTGGCAGGGAAAGTTCAGGGTGGAGTCCTGCCTACCCACAGTGCTCTTTGCATGACCCCAAGGCTGGCTGGAAGGAGGGGAGATGATGGGGAGCCTGGGATAAGTCACATGCCCACTTGACTATTTAAGAACTCTTCTGCAGTGAACTCTATTGACATTCACATGGGCAGGCAGAATCTCAGCCTCTGGGCACAATTTACAATGTCTGTCTACTCTCCTCCTCCTCAAACCACCTCCCTGACTCATCTGTCATTTGCTCCTTCCAAGTCCCTCATGTCTGGCCAGATGGCCAGGAACTGCCCAGAACTCTGTGTAGACCTTGGCCTTGGAAATCCAGACCTCCTGTAACTGCACTGTGGTCCAGCTGGGTTGGGACCTGCAATGAGCCATCTGTAAACTCCAGCTGCTTCTTCCTTAGTTAGTGGACCATGGAACTTCACAGAAGCCATGGGTCTGTGACAGAAGTGAGCTCCAATGGCCTTCTGTGCCTCCAGGGTCTGCTTATCTCCTCTGATAGCCCCTAGGTGGACAGCTGCTGGGTGTACCTGCTTATAGACAGGTGGGCTAGGGAGCACCTAGTTTACTTGAACAGTTGAGTTTCAAGGTCAACCCATTGTCCCACAGTAGCAAATAAATATAGGATGTCAGGTTAAATATAAATTCTAGATGAAAAATAAATTTTTAGTACGAGTATACCACTAATAGTGCAGGGACCACACCTAGACTACAAGTTATTTGGCTGTTTATCTGAAAGTTGAATTAAACTGGGCATCTCGTATTTTACTTGGCTACTCCACTGAGGTCAGAGGTTGGGTCCTGCCAGAGCCGGATACCAAGCGAAGAGAGACAGGCTTCACAGGTACTACCGCTTGGCACTGGTTCACACATCTCACCTGGCTACTCAGATGCTCATCTCAGTATCCCTGTAGAATCAGAGATTGACCCTGATTGGCTCAACTTGGGTCACATGCCTACCCCAAGCCAATCACCATAGCAGAGAAGGCAGAGGCACCATGATTGGCCCTGCCAGGGTCATGTGACTGTAGGGTTTCCTGTGTCTGTGTGTCTATTTGGGCCCCTGGGCGCAGGCTGCAGAGGAGACTCTTCTGGCTGCTGGAGGGACTTCTGGACCCTCAGAGAACTGGCTTTAGGCAGCCGTATCCAGCGGGCATCCCAGGAGGAAAGCCATCGTGGGGCACTGGGGAGCCCCAGGCCCAGGGTGCTGGCCCAGGATCAGAGGGGTCGGCTGAAGAACCCAGTGGTGAAAAATATTACTCTGTCAGTGCAGAGTCTCCCCATACTCATCCTGCTCACCGCCAGCCCCTTGAGTCTGTTTCTTATAAGTGAAAACAGATTTCTTGACAAGGGGTGAGATCTTAAACTTGTTCAAAGGCTCCCAAACAAAAAGGATGGTTTTAACTTTCCCCTCTCTGCAACCCAAATTGTGAGGATGCCTCTCAACCACTCCATCTCTGTGAGAATCCTTAGTAGTGGGGGCTGTTGGAGGCCACAGCTTTAGCCCACCTCCACCACCATCTGGATCCCCAGTTCAAACCAGGAGATTCAGTCAAAGCAGCCTTCCTACTGGTGGTGTGTGTGTGTGTGGGGGGGGGGGGCTCTGCTGACCCAGGTTGCTCTGTGTCACTATTTTGTGAGGAAATGTCATGGAAGTCAGCTTCCACCCAGCACAACTATCCTGCCTTTTCCCAAAAGCTGCTTTCTTCAGATTCATCCAGTTAAAAGAAGCAGCTGCTGGTGCCCCTAGGAGTGCTTTCTGCCTGGGGCTGAGTTTCCTGGAAAACCAGGGCTGCTCCGGGGGTCTTTGATGCAATTCCTTGGCCCACTGCTGCTCTGTGCTGAGGAGTGGCCCTCCAACACAGCTTCTCCCCTGCAGCTCTGGACTTGCTGGATGCCACGGCTTCTGTGCCAGCCTCTTCCCTCTGGGGCTCTCCACTTCCTGGAGGATGGGGACTTCATATAATCTCCTTGCTACTGCATCCCAGTGCCTGGCAGAGGGCTTAGCACACAGTAGGTCTTCAGTACATACATGCTGAAATGACAGACTGATGGATGGATGAGCAGACAGACAGAAACAAGTTGTGTTCCTGTGAGGAGCAGATTGTATCTGTAGGGGTTGGGAAGAGATGGCTGAAGGGCAGAATGGCTCGTTCAGGATATTTGGAATAGGCTGAGGACATCAGCAGCTTTCCCAGTGATCCTGGGTTTCACCAGGGGTCCTCTGTTGCTCTTCATCAAGGGTGGCAGGACTGGGAAAGCCTTTCCCTGAACAACAGATGTTGGCCCAGACAGCACGTTGTGCCAGGTCAGTCCCCAGCCTTTTCTTCCTACAAAGGGATGCAGTCTACCTTCTTGGGAGCCTGCAATATCAGACAGGAAACACCAATGTGGGTGGGCCCCGCTGACTCTGAAGTTGGGGCAGCATAATGGAGAGAAAGCACCTGGAACTCAATCTGGGCAAAGGAAGAGGGGCAAAGGACATTGTCAGGGAAACACAGTACCTGAGGAAACCAACAATTTTTCCAAGTTCACTGCAGTGCTGTGTTCCTTATAAGCCCTTCTCTGGGCTTCCAGGGCTCGTTCCTGGTCTGCTCACCTGCAGAGCAGTAACAGGACAGTTCTTGGGTGCCCTTTGGATAAAGCTGCTTCTAGATGCTGCTTCTTCTGGCTTTGGGAGCTTATCCCCAGTCACCAAGACTAGAGTGGACTGAATAAAAATCAAACCATGTGTCTGAACTCCAGAACTGGATGTAAATGCCTGGAGAGCTCTAGTCAATGTGGCACTGAGCAGAGTGGTCATTTGGAAGCTGGCCTGTCCTCTTTCTGCCTGAACTGGGTGGGCCCTCTCATGACCCCTGAGGATGTGGAGGGAAAGCGTGTCAAGACTGCAAGACGTTGATTTAGGGATCTAAACAGCTTGAGGGCCTTCCTCTTCCCCTCTGTTTGGTTTGTGGCTGGATGATTTCGAGAGCTCCTCTGCTTACCCCCTTGGAAGGCTTGCATAGCCTTCCCCTTCTCCTCTGCTTCTCTGTCACAGAGGGCTTGTCCCAGCAGTTCCTATGCCCCTGCCATTCTTCTGTCTGGGTTGTGGAGGGAAGAAGGTGTGTCCTGTAGCTTTGAGGATCCTTCCAGATGACCTCCTTCATGTGGGGACAGCAGGTGGATGTCTCCTACAACACTCTCAGAGGGGCATGCGGCCCTCCCACATCCACCCCTAGGGAAACCCCTAGAAAGGCCACTGGAACTTTTGGTGGAGGAACCTGGAGGAATTGCAAGGTGGGGGAGAGTCAGGCTTCTGAGCCAGTTGGTGGGATGGAATGAACTCACTCACCATGTCCAGCCTTGTGCTTGTCCCCATATCCCCAGCCTTCACACTGCTGGCCAGGACAGAGCTGAGGAGGCAATATGCTGGCAGTGTGAAATGCCTGGCCTCCAACCTAAGGGTTGGTGTGGGGCCTAGGGAAGGTCCCTTCCTGAGCAATTCAGGGACTTCATTTTGCAGACAATAATTTAGCCCATCTTGCCCTGCCTTCCTCTAACTGTCCTCCTCTTTGGAGGCCTGAGTCCTTTGGGCCTCTTGGTTGCCCTGCCAGTAGCACTTTGGTTGCTGGTGGACACTGAGGGGGGTCTCAGCCTTTAATGATCCTTCAGAGCAGACATGCTCTTGTCAGTGACTTGGCTCTGAGCAGGTGGCCCAAGGCAGGTGCTTGGGAAGGGTGCAGAAGGCCTTTCAGAGGAGAAATGGCTTTGAAGAGATCCTGGCTTGTCAGTGGGTCCCCTGGGGAATGGGATCGGGTGGCAGCAGGGGCAAGGGGAATGGATAGGGAAGTTGAGACCCCTGGGTTCCTGGCAGGTGAAAGAATTTTTTTTCCCACAGGGACAGAGAGAGAGTCAGAGAGAGGGATAGACAGGGACAGACAGACAGGAACGAAGAGATGAGAAGCATCAATCATCAGTTTTTCGTTGCGACACCTTAGTTGTTCATTGATTGCTTTCTCATATGTGCCTTGACCGTGGGCCTTCAGCAGACCAAGCAACCCCTTGCTCGAGCCAGCGACCTTGGGTCCAAGCTGACAAGCTTTTGCTCAAGCCAAATGGGCCCACGCTCAAGCTGGCGACCTCAGGGTCTCGAACCTGGGCCCTACGCGTCCCAGTCCGACGCTCTTTCCACTGCGCCACCGCCTGGTCAGGCAGGTGAGGGAATTATTTTTTTTTAACTTCTTTTTATTTTATTCATTTTAGAGAGGAGACAGAGAGAGAGAGAGAGAGAGAGAAAGGGGGTAGGAGCTGGAAGCATCAACTCCCCATATGTGCCCAGACCAGTGCAGGGTTTTTGAACTGGCGACCTCAGTGTTCCCAGGTCGACGCTTTATCCACTGCGCCACCACAGGTCAGGCGGTGAGGGAATTTTTAAGCATCATATCCACAGTGTCTATTTTCTTAGCTGGCACCCAGGGGCCCTAGAGTTGGGTCCCTTCTCTCCCAGAGCAGCCTCTCACTGCTGCATGGACTCAGGAGGCCACCAGGGGCCAGACTGGCCTTTGGTCTTTGGCCGTTGAGTGCCCAGATGACCCCTCACTGGCTGGACCACAGAGCTATACTGTCCCTGTCCCCAGCTTGAGTCTGAGTCCTCACCCCACTCTGCACCAGCCAACTCGCCCAGGCGGGGGCCTAGACAATTAAAGCCACTTGTCCCCAATTGGTTTGTGTTATTAAAAATGAATTATGATCAGTTGGGTTGTCATTTTTACCTGATAAAACATCACTTTTATTGATTTTATTCACCCTGTGCCATCATTTGTCTTGCTTCAACATTATACATAATGGCTTGTTTGTCTTGATCAAAGTGTGGGCCTGTATGTTTAACCCATGCCTTGCCAAGGCCACTGGATTCCCTGTACCTCCTGGCTACCAGCAGTGTTCCTCGCCTACCCTCTGACTGTCCTGCCCTACTCTTCTTTCAGGGCAACCAAGCATCACCCGCTCCTGGAAGCCTTCCTGGACCATGCTGGGGACGGTTGATACTTTGTTCCCTTGGATGTTCCTGTTTGTCCATGGCAGGAAGCCCAGTACTAGAGCTACCAGGTGTTTATCTTGGCTACATGGCCATTCTTGTCCTTTCCCTCTGCCTCTCAAGGCGCTGAAGTGTCTGGAGGCTGTGGCTGCTGCTCCAGCACACTGCTGGTACCAGTATTGTTAAATGGAGAATTCAAACCCATGACCTATCAGCAGAAGAGGTTCCTTCCTGATTCCTGGGGGGATCCCACCCCACTCTCTTGCCTCAGAGCCTCCCTTGTGACCTTGTTCCCAAGGCCACAGCGCCTTGTGTCTGTGCCCTATGGGGGTTGATCCTCCTCTCCCTGTCCTTGCCACACAGAATAGTTCAGGTTGGACATCTGTCCCATTTGGGTAATCTACTATATAAGGCTAGGGACCCTCATCCTGGGAACAACTTGAAGGACAAGGCCACTGCAAATCCATGCTGGTCACACATTCCTCTCACAGGCCCAGCACCCTGAGGGGCTTCACTCTGGTTAATGACTACCATGGGGGCAGGCCTGGCCTGGACTTGGACACGTCTGCTGAGACCCCTGTACCTCTGAGGTCTCCAGGAGTCACTGCATAAAACACACACGGGCATGGCGGCACAGTTAGGATTCCAGACCACTGAAAACCTGTACAATAGTTCATATATTTATTCTTAAGCAAGTTATCAATAAAAAATTTAATACTAAAATGCATTTACATAGTTTGCTGTTCATAAAACCTTTGTGTTTTTGTTTGTTTTTAGTGTTTCCATTGAAAAATGCACCCCCCCCTTAGTTTACACATATACAACAGTTGAGCTTCTGCTGGGTGTGGGGTATTACTCCTATGCAGAACGAGATGACAAGGAGAAAAAGTGGAGGACGGGAATCCCTAGTGGGAAAGGGTGCCTGGTCCTGCACTACGGTCTGCTGCGTGGGTTGCAAATGACCTCGGGCTCTAGTTTCTGTGCTGGGCTGTCCCCCCTGGCCCCTTTGACTCCTGGCCTTGCCTTCTCCACCAGCATCTTCCTGCTTCCCCAGTCGCTGTCTGGCTGGACAACCACCAGGAAGGAAATATATTGCACTTGTGCAGAGACAAAGGGGGAGGCGGGGTCACGAGGTAAGCTTGGGTGCAGGGGACCCCTCCTGGTCCCTGTGCTTCCCGCAGAGCCACCAGGAGTGTAAGGAGGGGCCCTCCAGGCAGCCAGATAGTTTCCTGGTTGGAAAAAGAGGGGTCCCAGGCACCTACCGACACCCCTGTGTCTCGGGAACCTGGACTATGTCTCTGGGTCACTTAAGAGCTCATCCTAATGAGCAGTGGCAAGATTGGGGGGCTTTCCTGGGGCTCCTAGAGGGGCCAGAGGAGCCTCTGAGCAGTGGGATACATGGCCCTCAGTGCATGTTGGGAACAAGGCACTGGGCCACAGGTCTGGCTTGCCTTGTCTGTCCCTCTTGGGCTGAGAAGGGAAGAGGTGACGTGTTTCACTGGGTTACTGGTATGTTGCTGAGAGTCTGAGATGCCCACCTGGCACCATGGTATCCAGGGTGCTGGGCACAGGGGTGAACAGCCCACAAGAGGTGCCCCTGCACTTGGGGCTGGAGGGGTCCTGTTCTTGCCCCAAGTACCACCTGCCAGGCCATTGGCCCTGCCAAGTGGCTTCAGAAAAGGCCCAAAAATCCCCACATGTATTGGTGGGGCTGGTCTCTCCCCTGCCCTAAGCAGGAAAAAAACTTGGAATATTCAGGAAATGAAATTGAAACATCACTTTTTCATATCAACACTTTAAAATATTTGTTCATTTTTGTTTTGTTTAAACAGAGGTAAGATACATATGGCTGCTGCCACACTCCGGGCAGAGGGTCCTGGTTTGTATTTTAGCTTCTGGAGTCCCCTTTTCCTGGGGGACCCTCATTAGTGAACCCGACCCCTAGTATTTCTTTTCTCAAGAGATAGATTAAAATGAAATAAACTCAAGTGTGACTTCCATTTTACACAGTCCCCAAGAGATCAGCAGGTCTGACCCCTGTTGTGGCCCCGGCTGCCTCTGTTGTCCCAGATGCCCCAGTTAGAATTCAGCTAGGCTGAGGAAAACAGTGCATTTTCAAAGAAAACTCCCCAGAACAAAAATCCCTGCACACACGCATGCACACACCCATACACGCACACACATATACCCTCATCACGCACATGTGGAAAAGAAATCCTTTTCCATTTTTTTTCATAAAACTTCCCCGCAGAAATACAATATTTACATAGAGAAATAAATAGACAACACACCTGATTTCTGCTTTCCCTGGTGGGAGACAGTTGGAGGTACTAGGGAAAATATGGCTTGGATTCTAATCTCTCATGAACCACCGGTGGGAAAGCAGAGAGCCTGGGCAGGGTCCTGGTGGGCACAGCGACCCACAGTGGTTGGCAGGTCTGGGTTCCAATATGCCCGGGAGCTCACTCTTTCCAGGGGCATAATAAAAAAGCTTGGATCTTGCCTCGGTGGGTTTGCATATTTGCTCACTAGCCCCTCCTCCTGCTCAGCAGGGTGGGGCTGGCGCAGTCGGTAAGTCTGAGAGTTACCTATCCCCAGCTCTGCTCACAGGCACCATGGGCATCGCTGGGTGGGCACAGGCTCAGCACAGAATGGGCACACCATCAGCTGTCACCAGCCGCCCTGTGGCGGGGTCGTAGGTGCCTGCCAGGTAGTAGAGGTCCCGCTGGTCCTGGCACTTGCGGCTTCGCATCATCTGCTCGTACCGCTCACGCTCCACAACCTGGCACTTGTGGGAGATGGTCTGCACATCGTTCTCGTCCTCATGGCAGGACTGGTACAGGGCATTCTGCAGGGTGAGGGGCGAGAGCACCTGCATTGGAGACCAGCTTCAGCCAGACTGCCCCACCCATCCTGGGACAGCCCAGGGTTCTGGACAGGGTCCTTGGACTGTGTGGCTGGAGTCTGCGTCCAGCAGAGCTGGGGAAACACTGTTTCTGTGCCATCTTCAAACACAGGCTCTGCTCAGGGAGACTGAGAGGGTGCTGGGAGCACTTCCATCTTGGGGTGGCGGAGGGCCCGTGGTGGGGACTGCAGAGTGGGACCTGCCTGGTGCTACATGTTGCTGTGGGTCAGAGCCCCCACAGGGTGAAACCATCACCTGTTTCATGGGAAGCCAAGGGGGTGCAGTGGGAAGGAACCCTCAATGCTGCTTCCTGGGGGTCTGTGCACCCTTGGGTCCAGAGGTCTCAAGGAATGGGGACAGAGAGGGGATGTTCACAGATGACCATTCCCCTTGTGTTGGCTGTTCCCCACACCACCCTCAGGCCCCACCCCAGGCCCCCAGCACCCCAGGCCCCACCTTCCCATCACTGTGCCGCTTCCCCAGCTTGGTCTCCTCAGGGTGATAGAACCACTTGACCTTCACCACCATGTTGCTGCCCCAGGACTCCCATAGGCTCTCAATGCGGCCAATGTAGGGCAGGTTGGGGCGGCCGGCCGACAGGAAGACGGCACAGTCTCCCACACGCAGTGTCTCTTTGCCCCGGACAATGGCCTTGTAGAACAGCTTCCTGGCCTTTCCCTTCATGCCACGCCTCTGCAAGGGAGACAGCGAGGCAGGGGTATGACGAGGGGCCAGGGCCTTGGACAGGCAGTGGTGGGATAGACAGTGAGAGGGAAGGGAGTGTGAGAGACAGGCGGCATTGCCATCCCTTGTGTGCAAATGCGTGGGTGTGGGCACCTTCATGGGCAACAAAGAAAAGCCCAGCTGCTGCAGCCACAGATCCAGGATGGGGTGAGTCACTCTGGGTTCTGCCCTGCACACCAGTTATGACATGATGACTGTAAGTGACTCTAAAGGGCACTGGCTCTGAGGGTAGGGAGGCCCGAAATGTGTGAAATGTTCACAACAGTGCAGTTCACAAGAACAACACGGTAAACAACAACGTGTCTACCTGCAGTGCATTAGCAAAGAGGGGCATGTGTGTCCGTGTGTTGGGTGTTTCCGCAGCCCTCCCCAGGCTGGCCGTGTGGTATATGGGCATGGAAAGGCGTGTAAGGCAACCTGCACAACAACACACAGGGTGTGTGCTGATGTGCTGTCACTTCCATGACCATTCAGGCAAAAGTCGACTTGGAGAGGGAATGACCGCCGCAGGCACTGGCCTTGTTGGATTACGGTGGGTGTTTGTTCTTCCCTTCCTAATTTTTAATTGGAATGGATTAATCTGAAAAGGAGAGATGGGGGGGGGTGCCAAGGAGCAGAAGCATGGTGCCAAGTTGCCCATGGGGCCCACCTACCTGCGTGGGGCTCCCTGACCACTTCCAGAGCTGCCGGGCAGGCAGGAAGGCTGAGATCTTTGGCCGGTTTTCCACGGACGGCAGCCGCTGCCTCCGCGAACCATCTTTGGCTTTGGAAAAGCTCAGAGCCTCCTTGTGCTTGAGCTTGGATTTGTTGCTGCTGGAGCCTGTGCCCATGCTCCCACCTTCCACAGTGGCCCTGGATAGGAAGCAGCGCTGGGCATGCGCATGGGGGCCACCCTCCTTGGAGCGCAGGCCCTGTGGCTGGGCCAGGAGAGTGGGCATGGGGTGGGTGAGGCAGGTCTGCAGCAGCAGGGATGGGTCCTCGTCATCCGAACTGTAGGAAGAGCCCTCATCATCTGAGGAGCAGAGGCTGGAGGTGGAGAGGGAGCCCGAGGAGGAGGTGGTGGACGAACCAGAGGATGAGGAGGACACAGACAGGCGGGCAAGGAAGCGGGAGGGCACACCAGGTGCCAGCCCAGGCCCATCTTCCTCCTCATCCGAGTAGGAGCTGTGGCAGTCGCTGTCACAGGGCAGGGGGTACTCGGCCTGGCCTGCGAACTTGCTCAGCGCCAGCCCCATGGGCAATGAGTGGACGGGCACCCGTCCCTTCCTGTCCTTATCCACGAGGGCTGGGTGTGCATAGCTGGGGCTGGGCAGGGAGCATCCCAGCTTGGGCACCAGGTCCTTGTCACCCATAAGCAGAGCCTTGCAGTTCTTGTTCTTGGGAGAGGTCACACCCTCGTGGTCCAGTTTGACCAGGAACTCTCCACCTGCCCGCCGCCGCCCGCCCTTCTCCAACTCGGCCCGCTCTGTCTTCTTGGCCCGCAGCAGCTTGTGGGTGCCCCCGGGTAGGCCTGGCCCAGCACCCCCTACAAAGGGCGTGTAGGAGTTAGCCAGGCTGCTGAAGGAGTCGGCGCGGAAGCCATTGCCAAACACAGGCGCGGCCATGCTATGCACAGGGAACAGTGCCTCGCGAGACCGCAGCTTCTTGGTGCTGCCGTTAATTTGGAAGAGGTTCTGCAGCAGGCCTGGCCCCTTGCCGCCTGCTGTCAGTGCCACTGCCTTCCGCTTGGTCTGTGCTACCGCTGACCAGCTCAGCAGCGGGCTGCCCCGGCGGCCCAGGAAGTGGTCTGAGGCCCCTGCGGAGGGCTTGGCACCAGAGGTTAGGAGCTCCACTTTGCCTGGGGAGGGGCAGGGAGAGTCAGAGGTACCACACGGCTTCCAACCCCCAGCACGCCTCCCCACCTGGGTTCACCAGCAGTCCCTGAGTACCAGCTTTGTCTTTGCTGATGGATTTCTTCCCAGGGGTCTTTGAGGCTTCAGGGTTGTCATGCACCTTGGGGGACAGGCTGGGGGCAGTAGGCTCACTGGATGGGGGGGCCTTGCTGGAAGCTTTCTTGGTCCTGCGGCAGCTGCTGGACACCAGCAGGGCTGGTGAGGGCTCTGTGCCTGCAGAGTAGATGAGGGGCCTCAGTGCTATGCTACTGGGCTGACCACCTCCCCTTGACCCTCCTTGGAAGCCTGTCTGGCCCAAAGGAGGTCCAGCCCAGCTCCAGCCACAGGGCTGACCCAGGCTGGCAGGGCCCAACCCGGCTCACACTGAATCTTGAAGTCTGGAGGCAGCAGCCTGATGTTGGAGACTGCGATGTGGCCTGTGTCTCCATCATCGAATTCTACCACCACAGAATCCAGATCTTCCTCCTCGTCGCTGGAGTTGCCTGAGAATGGGGCCTACCTGAGCACACAGCCCTGAGCTCAGGGACCATGGGACTTTCCCTGGTGCCTGGGAGGAGGACAGGATGGGCTCCCGGGTGCCTGACAAATGACACTGAGACCATTCTGCTCCCTGATCACATTTGACCTTGGAGCTGCCAGGACAGCTGACAGCACCCCCCTCTGCTTCCTGCAGCACGGGGTTGGAGCGCCACTATTATCTCCATCCATCATCTCCAAGCCAAGACAGACACGCAGGGATGCGGGTGACTTCTCCCCACACATATGTGCAAACACCACTGGCCAAGGCTTGCCTGGACACCCTGTACCTGCCCACATGCCCCCCCACCTGTTAGACTCCAGGGGCCTTACAATTCCTACCTGGAGAGTCAGGATTCACCCCATTGGAGCTGTGCCCATGTGACCAGTTCATGACCTCAAGGACCAGGGCTCTGGCTCCCCTCCCCTGTAGGCCTCTGGACAGCTGGAGCCCCCCATCTATCCCCACCAAGCACTTACTCGCCTTTTCCTGCTGACCAGGAAGCTGGTCTTATTGCCTGTTGTTCAGGCCCGATGCTAGTTTGGGAAGCAGGTTCTCCTCCCCAGCACTCCGGAGGGAGGGCCTCCTGCCTGCAGCTTGCTGAGGAAAGGGCTGGCTGGCTTGGAGGCTTTGGCTGTGGCTTACCTCGAACCACGTTGCCTGGATACAAGCAACGGGACTTCTGGCTCCAGTAGGCACAGACCCTTGTGCCGGGTGGGAGGTACTGGCTGGACTGTGGCCGGACATCGAGAACCTACGGGTACAGCTGGAGTCAGGAACATGAGCAGGTGGGCAGGCTATGAGGCACCCTGGAGAGGGTGGGTGAAGCCAGGCTCACTTCCCCAGGTAGGGCCAAGCAAGTGTCTCCTCACCGCTTCCTGCAACAGCTGCTCCAGAGAGTAGATCCTTTGCCGGTTGCCCCTTTCGCCCTCGATGATGATACTGTAGCTAAGGGGCAAAAGGGAGGGGCGTGAGATGGGCTTGTGGGTCCATGTCCATGGCCTGGGCCACAGTTGCACGGGCCCAAACACTGTGAGTCCCTCCCTGCCCACACCCTGGCCTCACATGTCAGGGGGCTGCAGGGTCCTGACACTGCCTGCGTACAGCAGACTGTCCTCCTTGGGGATGAGCACAGGTAGCCCGTCCTGCAGATCCTCCTTGTGGATGGTGCATGAACGTGCTGGGGGGACATGGGTATCAGAGCCTGGCCCCCACCTGCCCACTGCTCCCCACCCCCAGATCCTTAGCACCCCCTCCTAGCCGCTTACCCAGGGCAGCGCTCTGCTCTGTGCTCAGGGGACCACTGGCCTCCTTCACTTCCTCCTCATCTTCCTCTTCTCCTAAGAAGCTGCTGCTGTCACTGCTGTCATCAAACTCGAAGTCATCCTCCACAGTGAAGCTCTCCAGCAGCCGGCTCACAGCCTGGCCCTTGCCCTGGGGGGCCAGAGGCGTCAGCTCCCTGGGGCAGGAAGGGCCTCCACTGGGTGCCAGGGGTGGGGTGGGGATGCTACCTGCTTGCTGACAGCCTTGCTTGTCATTTTGCCTGCTTTCCTTCCCTTCCCCAGGATGGCCTTGGCATTGTGGGATGACAGAGCAACGGACAGGGCCCTGTTCTTGTGCTGTTGGGGGGTGGGAAGGGACTGTGGTGACAGTGGCACCAGATTTGCCACCCATAGCCAGCTGAGGGTGTGCCACAGACAGACCCAGGTGCAGGGTGGGATGCAGGGACAGAGAGTGAGGGCCCTGGAGGCCTTTCCCATTTGGCATTTATCCCACTGGCCCAGTACCCTGGGTGCCCAAGAACCCTCGAGTGCCCACCGACCATGAGGTGACCAATGATTTTAAGACGCCCACTGACTGTGGGGGTGCCTGCTGGTGCTCACCCGTAGTCCTGGCTGGAGCACTGTGCTCTTGCGCATGGCCCTCTTGAGGCGCTCGCTGGCTAAATGGCCACCCTCCTCTCGGCAGGTGAAAGCCTGGGAAGGGCTAAAGAGGGCATCCCTGCTGGGGGTGGCCCCTGACTCTGCTCGCAGGCCACCTTTGGCTTTGCACTTGGCTTTCTTTTTGCCAGGAGCTCCTGAGGGCTTGTGCACAGGGGCCCGCTCCAGTTTGGTGCCCACCTTGGTCTTCACTGTTCGTCTCTTGATCTTGACCTCACTCTCAGGGCTGGATAGGCGACAGGCCCCTGTGGGAGGGAGTGGGGGCTGTTGCAAGGGTCCCAGATGCCGATGACTCCTCTGCCAGGCTACCCCAGCCTGCCCTTGCTGCCTGGTTACCTAGCAAGCCCTGCCGCTCCTTCTTCTTCTTGGCTTTCTGGTTGGCCTCCATCTTGACCACAGAGGAGGGTGAGGGCCCCAGCACGGCCACACTGGCCTCAGCATGCAGCGCCAGCCCAGGCTCCTTAGGGGGTACTTCTGTCCCCAAGATGCCCTCACAGTTCTCGCTGTTATAGCCACTGCCTGGGGGGAGGCAAGGTCCAGGTGATGAGCGTCATAGCAGCACCATTTTGGGGTGGAGTCAGGGGAGCTGATTGTTCGTGTGTGTGGATATATTGGGGAGCAGTGAGTGGAACCTTGTCATTGTCATTCTTGGGGTTGCTTTGGGGTGAAGGCACCTGGGTCAGGTATCAAGGTGAGTGTGTGTGGACAGGTATGGGGAGGGATGACACCTCTCTGCCCTTCCTTCCCTGCCTCCATTTCCCCTCATGCCCTGGGTAGTGGGGCACACACGTTGCAGAGTAGGGGATCCCCTTCCTAGGAAGCCTTTTCCCTTTCTGCCCCTTTCCCCTTTCTCCTGCAGGTCACCCTCGCTTCCTGCTTCCTCTCCCTTTGTTCTTTTTCAGTCTAGGCCTGGGGTGGGGGCAGGGCTGGTGGGGAGGAAGTCTGTTTTTCCAGGCTTCTGTTTCTGGACATGTTTGCTGGGGGCCAGATAACCCCTCCAGGTCAGCCTGGGCGGATGGAGGTTGTAGGGAGGGTGGCTGGAACCCATATAAGGGCTATTTATAGCCCCTTTCTAGGATGCATCCAGCAGGCACCTCTTCCTCCCCTTGGCCCTCCATGTGGGGGTGGGGCACAGACACAGCTGCTGGCTCTGCCTCTGGGAGGGGGTCTCCTTCTCCAGCCTGTGCCCACCAGAGTCCTCGCTGGCGACTGGCAGCTGGCCCAGACCCTGTCCACCCTCTCCCATGAGTAACCGTAGCCCAGAGGTCCTGGTTGTGGTGTCCAGATCAAAGACTTGCCTGCCTCATGTGCCGCAGCCATTGCTGGCTGGGCCGGGAACTTGCGTGTCTCCCTGCTACCATCACCATCATCAGGCTGTGAGTGTCTGGCTGCCCCAGACACCTTGGTGCTCTTGGCTCGGGACAGCTTCTTCCGCACACGCCCGCCTGGGAATGGGCTGAGGCCAGCAGGCAGCCCCTTGTTCTTAACCTTTGGCTTCAGCTGAACAACCTTGTGGGCCACTGTGGACGCCAGCTCTCCCTGACCATGGCTTTTCTTGCACTGGTCCTTCTCCTGAAAATGGAGGTGGCAGCTCTACTCATTGGCCCAACTCAAACCATAGCCCTGGCCTCCCCTGACATTCTCAGCTCAGAAGGTGGCACATCCCCAGGCCTTGCCCCCCTGTGGGGCTGAGAGAGCATCTGGTCTAGGGCCCAAGACCTGCACCATATTCTACTCCACTGTCCTACCCCAACCCTCTTCTCCCCTACTGCCCACACTACTTGGGCTGGGGGGAAGGAGGCCAAGGGCCCAGGAATCTGTGTGTCTCCTGGGCTGAGGGGCCAGGTTCATGCTTTGGGAGGGCTGGGCAAAGTGGCAAAATGCCAGATGTACCTATACCTGTAGGACCCTGGAACAGGGAGGGGCTGATGCCCTCACCTGCCTCGCCCACACAGACCAGCTATGTGCACCCAATATGGGGATTGTGTGGGTTTTCACTCCTGGGTAGTCTGTAACCACGATACCCCTGGGTTCCTCTCCTGGTGGAGTGGGCTGAGGGTGCATATACAGTGGTTCCTTGTCTATTGCAAGGGTTAGGTTCCAGAACCCCCCGCAATAGGCAAAAATTTGCGAAGTAGCGGCCCTACATTTATTTTATCATTTATATATATCTTAAGGCTTTATAAACCCTCCCCATGTTCTTGTAAACCTTCCCCACACTGTTATTAACCTTTCCCACATTTATTCTGCTTATTTTACTGCAAAGATAATTAAAATAATAAATATATTAAAATACCTATATACTGCAAAATCCTGCGATATAGCACAAAAATCCGTGATACAAAATTAGATATATACAATTTAAAAATCTGCGATACAGTGAGACCACAAAAAGTGAATGGCAATATGGCGAGTATTGCATATACCATGGAGCATAACTAATTGAGTCACCCTGCAAGTTCAGGGGCCGTCTCTGCTGAGAGGGATACCATACTGGTCAGGCCTTGGTGTGCTCAACTGTGCACTGGGGTCCCGGATGGGTACAGCTGGGGCCAGCCTGCCCTCTGCTGCCTGGTGTCTGACCCTCCATACCTTGAGCCCAAGGCCAGGCTGGCATGGACTCACCGAAGCGCCAGACTGAAGGCCGACGTAGATGTCCTTCTCCAGGCAGCTTCGCTTCTTCATGGGTTCTTCACTGCCCCTCAGCTCAGTGCACAGCAGGCTCAGGCTGGACTGCACTGCCCTGGGGGCATGGGGAGCAGGTGGGCATGGGCCAGATGCAGGCACACCTGGGCACCTGGGCCTTGTCCCCCTCACATTCCCTGTGGTGGCAGCCATGGTGGGTCATGTGGTGCAGCTACATGTCTGGGCTCCTTGCCCCTGTGAGGGTCCCATGTCTTCCTTGGCCAAAGCTCCTCAGGGCACAGAGAACTGCTGGGGGGCCAGACTGAGACTGTGCTGAGTCCCGCCAAACACCTGCCTCCTCGCCAGTCCCTTCTGCTAACTAGGGAGGGGCAGGCAGCACAGTGCTCACTGCCAGGGCCCTGTGGGCAGCTGGGCCACTGTGTGAGTAGGGCCCTGGCCTCAATCTCTCTACCTGGAAAATGGGGACCGTGACAGTTGTGCCTCTTAGCAAGGATAAGGCCTGTGGTGAGCATATGGCCCAGCTGCTAGGACCAAAGTTCCTAGGTGAGGCTCTGAAAATGGGATCCACACCCCACATCTGTCACTGCCATGAAGAATGGGGGCAGCAACCACAAAAACTTGTGCCCAGGCTCTGCCTCTCAGGCCCCAGGGACCCCCACTGCTAGGTTCAGATCCGAGAGATATGTCCTCTGCCCTCAATTCTGGGTCTTGAGGGAGGGTACCTCACTACCCATTTCCCAGATGGGGCCTGGGAAGATGCTGACGCCAAACCTCAGTTTCCCCAAACCCGACAGGTAAGGTTGAGAACTTTTGCTGCCTGTCCTTTGCCAGGTGGGAGGTAGAGACTAGGCCATTCACCTTCCCCTCCGCCACCCATATGATTGTAATTGAAATGAGCCACAGATGGGGCTGAGGGTCTAGGCCCGGCCCTGGCCTTGTGTGGCCTGTTGATGCCTTTTACCTTTCTGCCCAGAGCAGGCAGGCCAGGAAGCCAGCTGCAGCCATGCTCAGCCCTGAGACCACACCCTCCCACTTCCTGCCTGGGCCCAACTGCCAGCAGCCACCACAGAGCAGGGCCCTGCAGCATGGTGAAGGGTGGGCATGAGGTAGCCCCAGTTCTTGGGAAGAGTGGACCCTGGACTTGGTTTCTTTCCCAGTCCTGAGGCCACTGCTACAGGGGCCTGGCTTCTCAGGTCAGAGAAGGTGGTGCAACGCAAGCCCCAGGACAGGGCTGCCAGGGCTGGGGGCTTGGTGCCAAGTGGGCTCCAGTGCAGCACAGGGTGACCTCTCCAGGACTCCCAGACAGGGCCCCTAGCCAGCAGCTCCCATAGCACTGGCTGGTTTTCAAAGGAAGACCCCTGGAGGCCCTTGCAGGGCGACACCTGGGCAGGGAAGAGGGACTACTGGGAGGCTTCCATCCATATGGTGTGTCCTCTCTACCTCCTGCAGCCGAGGCAAACTCCCCCTCCCTGTAACCTTCCCTGCATTTGCTAATGTTTTGTGACATAAAGCCCTGAGATTAATTTTTTGCCTCTGTCTTAATTGAAGGAACCATTTAGTGCCGATTTAACTATTATTACCAAATCATCAGGATTGATGCAGCGCGTGCACGCGTGCGCCAATTGTTAGGAGGAGCTCGGAGGATTTATGCAAATGGGCCTGCCGGGAGAGGCAATTTGTAGCAGAGAAGGACAATTATACCAGGCCCAGAAGTGCAGCAACGATTGCTTCGGGCGGGTAATGGATAATAACATTGCGCAGCAGCCATGAGCAGCACTGCAGCGTGACCAACGACTTTATACAGTGCAGATAAAGAGGCTTTTATGCATGGCCACCCTGCAATTGAGGGGCCCGGACAGGCAGGGGCACCGGTGGGGGCGATGCCAGGCCAGGTTTGCAAAGCTGGTGTGGCCGTGCTCCAGATCCTCCATGGCTCCTCGAGGAGAGGGCCCAGGGTAGGCCGAGTGCTGACAGTGGGCAGTTGGAGGGGACTCTGCTGGGCTCAGTCCACTGGACATGGGCTGCTACCTGGAGTCCAGGAGGGAAGTGCTGGGTATACAGAACCCAGAGAGACCAGACTCTGCCGTGTGCCCACCAGCCTGAGATGCCCCATGTTCAGAGGCAGATTTAACGGCATGTGTACTGGGTGCGCACCCTGGGCCCAACTTCTGAATGGCCCCGCAAAACCCCAACTTTACACTTTTTTCTAATGTAAGGGGCCCAATATTTTCTTCTGCACCTGGGGCTTCAACCGACCTTAATCCGCCTCTGCCCATGATGACCCACGTGCCCAGGACTCACTTGACTTTCTTGACGTCACCCCTGGGCATCTGGACCCCAGGACGCAGGGTGGGCAGCAAGCTGGAATATTTTCGTTTCCTTGGCCGGCCTGGCCCTCGCCTTGCTGGGCTCCGTGAGTTCTCATCTCTCCTGATGGCCACAGGAGGGGTGGTCAGAGGCTTACACCCATGCTGGTTCCCTGATGGGATCCAGTGCGGGGAGGGAGGTCCTGCTAAGACCTGGCCTTGGGAGCCTCGCCCTGATATAGAGGGCAAGGCCGGGCCAGGGTCCCCACTACTCCCAACATCCTCACCTCCTAGTTCGAGAGTCCTGCACACACTGGTGGTGGGGGGGGAGGTCCACCACTCCTGCTACAATTACCCCCAGAAAGCCCTCCTCCAACTTCTGCCCACTGCCTCTGCCTCTGCTGGGCATCCCCTTACTGGCACACCCCTCCACCTCTGACTTGGTGTTTCTACTGGGTGAATGACTCCCAGACCCCAATTCAGTCCAGCATACATGGGCCAACCCTTGCCCACGAGGAAGTGACCCTGGGCTAGGGTATACTGAATCCATGGCCCCCCAAGGTCTAGCCTGCCCCACCCTGCTGCCTGGGCCATACTCATGGTCACGCCTGCGCTGCAGGCGGGCCAGCTCCCGCTGCTTCTCCTTGTACCGCCTCTGCAGCTCTGCCAGCTGCACACGCATCTCCACCTCCTGCGTGTCCAGATGGTCAATGGTGGCCTTCAGCCGGCATACCTGGTGGGCAGGAGCACAGGGGTTGTGAGTCATCATGGCCCCATTATGGGGTAGGCAAATGGCCAGACTGAATGCTCAGAGGCCCCTGGGGTCATGACAGTGGACAATAGGGTGACCAGGGCCCCCCACTCACAGGCTTGGTCTTGGGGGTCCAGGTGTCCTTGCGCTGGAGGATCTGCATTCGAGGGGTGAGTGTAGGAACCCTGCAGGGGTTGGCAGCAGAGGGCTGGACCAAGGAGGCAGGGCTGTCCAGGCCAGCCACGTCTACCAGAGACCAGGCTGAGGCCAGCGTGGCCAGGCGTTGCAGGTTGAAGGTCAGCACGTCTTCCTCTTCTGCAGTGGACAGAGGGGAAAGCATGTGTGCGCAGGTGGCGGGCACATACTACCCCTCCAACAGGCTCCTGACAGAAGATGCTTCTCGGCATAGCCCAGAACCCCCAGGTCTGCCTGGCTCCCTGAGGTGTGAGGACCAAGGACAAGGTGAGGTGGCCAGGAGCAGCAGGACGTGCACCCAGCAGGTGCCTTGCTGGGGTTGGGGTGAGTACCTTGGTTACTGTGGGTCAGGCTAGTTGGGGTGGCACAAACCCTTGTGGTAGAGCCCAGACCATTTAGGAAAGGCTTGTGACCGTTATGCTTCTAACACAGTGGTTCTTAACCTGGGTTCTATCGAACCCTAGGGGTTCGATGAATTGGTCTCAGGGGTTCGGAGAAGCCTCTGCCGCGGAGGCCAGAATAAAGTAATACCGTAACTTGTTGAGAGTTCATGCACTTTGTTGGTTTTGGTCTTTGAGCAAGGTGATATTCATGCACGGCTCATTTTGTGCACCAGTGAAAAAACATATACCTATGTCTTGAATTTGGAAAAAAAAATGATATTTTCTTTATCACTAAAGAAGGGTTTGGTGAATGCGCATATGAAAACTAGTGGGTTCGATACCTCAAAAAGGTTAAGAACCACTGTTCTAACAGAAATTGCCTGTGTGTTTACAGCACTCCGGGAATTGTGAAAACCTGGGGTGTCACAGCCGTAGCAGGGTGGAGAGGGTTGGCCTGGTGCAGGGTCAAAGCCAAGCCAGTGTCACTCAGGAAAGAGGACTGGAGCAGAGACTCAGGACCTGGGTGCAACCACAGAGGGGCTGGAGGCAGAGATGGGGGTCTTCATGCACAGGCAGACGGACCCCACGAGGAGCTACAGCTGGGAAGGAGCTCTGTGGGTTAGATAAAGGGTCAGTGATTTCCAGAACAGTTGTGATTTCCAGAACATACTGCTGGTTCTGCTCCCCAAGAGAACCTGGGAACAGCAACACCCCTATAGCAATGAGCACACCTAACACCCACACGTTTCTCCTAATACCATCCTCAGAGGAAAGGATCCTGGTTCCTCCATTCCTTGGAAAAATGGCTGATTCCAGGAACAGGGAGGTACAGGGCAGGCCAAGGACACAGGAAGTGTCATACTATGAGGGGGATGGCAACATGGGACAGTCATGGGGCTGATTTGATCATGAAATGCAATAGTGACACAGACTATTACAGAGAATAAGAATCCACAAGTCACAATGACATAAGTAAATAAAAGAATGAAATGTTTGCAAATATCACACTTTTCAAAGAACCTCCCAGGAGACACTTATTAACTCAGAGGGAGTACTGCCTGATTCCCAACACCATTGTGTTGGTGCAATAAGGGTGACCTACCCTCTGTGATTGAACTAAGCCAGAAGCTCAAAACTCTGGACATCAGTTCTGGGCTAAGTTCTTGGGAGACGCTCAGTCTAGAGGTGGCTGCTGGGTGCATTGCGTCCTGGGAATGAGGGGCTGAGGGGGCTGTCCCTCCCAGAGTAGGTGGGGCAGGGCTCTCTACAAGCCCCATTTCAGCTAAAATTTCCACCGGGCCCCCCTTCTCTTGGGGTCACTGTCATTGTCAGGAAGCCCCTCTACTTCTCCCCTCTCTTCACTCAGTCCTCTGTGAGCCTCCCTTCTACTCCTCAGGCTAAGCCTGCTGACACCCCACAGTTCCTTGGGTGAACCTAGGGGAAGGGGTACTCCAAACACCCTGAACAACTCAGTAATGTCCAGGGGCTGTGGGGAGAGACAATGACAACATTCCAGGGCTGTGGGCAGTTGGCAGCCCACAGGACTGGGTTGTCCGGGCAGCCTGCAGCTCCACGACATAGATGATGGTGAAGGCAAGGGTGATTGGTGCAGCCAGGAGGTTTGGCCTGCAGGGAGTGTTCACAGGGAGCACTGAACTCCTTGGACTTGAGCCCAGGCAGGGGGCAAGCTAAGGCTTATTGGTGAAGGCTGGTAGGGGGTAAGGGAGGCCAGCCCCAGCACCTGCCCAGGAACAAACAATCTGGGGCCATGGAACCTGGGGCCACCTTATCCTTCCAAAGCTGGTTACTTTGTCACCCCACTTCCCAGGGCCCCCACCTGGCCTTTCACCCATTGCCCTGGGGCTCTATGGGTCACCTCCTAGGCAAGAGGAGGCAGGAGGCCCTGCTGTCCCTCTGGAATTTCTATGCCTCCATTTCTGCTCCTTGTCTTGCTCAGCTCTCCCCCACCGTCTTCTCCCACTTTCCCTCTGCGAGTCCTGCTGTTTTGACAGAGAACGGAACTCATTTCCTTATTAACCCCTGGCACAGCTGTCACTGCACTTGTAGAGAATGGCAGTGAAGCCCAGGCTGTTGAGCAGTCACTTAACTGGGACAGAGGGAGGGTGGGTGCCTGCGGGGCCAGGAGGAAAAGGTGGGGTGGAGATCCAGAGGTGGCAGCTCACTGGGTCCGCACACCCTGGTGATGGCAGCCCTGCGCTTGGGTGCCAGCAGCACCGCCCACACAGGGACACGTGGTCTACATGTGAGCATTCATTCACTCACTGGAATGGGCACCAGTCCAGCAGGCATTCACATGCAGAGACTGGGTGGCCACACACGGCGTCCGACATCTGCTAGGCACACCCTTGCACCAGCCACACTCACAGTGGGTCCCGTGGCTCGAGCCCTGGGCCTAGAGCCCTCTGCCTCACCCTACAGCTCCAAACCCCAAGCTAGATCCTCTCTTGGGGGTCCATCCGACAGAGGCTCCCTGGCTTACTCTACTCAGCACAGCGGTGAGCCCCGTGCAGGGGACACAGGAGTGATACAGTGGCCTTTGGAAAAATTAACTTTATAGGAACATTTACTTTATGTCCATATGTGGCACTAAAAGCTCCGGTGGCTGGCGGGGGCAGTAGAAGCTTTATGCTTCAAGAAAAAGAAGCCAGCAGGCTCAGGACTTGGTCAAGCTCTTTCTATATCAACACAGTACAACACCTGGCTGGAGGCTCCCTTTGGAGTGCGGAGGAGGGCTTCTCTTGGCGTTAACAGGTTAGTAGCGAGGGCCATCTATGGTTCTCTCAGACTAAGCAGGGACCTGGCCCACAGGCTGCAGGCTCCATATCTCACTGCTGGGCAGCACCAACACTTACTCCCCTCCCGCCTGCACAAGGCATATGTCCTCAGCGGGACCTGCATAGGCCCATGGAGGGAGCTATGGAGCCCGAGGGGATGGAAGTTTAGGGTTGGAAGCTGTTAGAGGAGACATAAGCTTTCTCCCCTTTCCTGCTGCAAGGGTTCAGTCCAGATACCTCGTCCCTGCACTTCTTCCACAGGCCTTGGCATCCCGTGTATGAAATGGGGACAAACTTGATCTGTCACGAACACCCATTGCAACAGGGTACTGGCTGGAGGGGCTCTCTGATGTCGCCATCAGGGTGCAGTGCTGGCCCTGAGGAGCCTGCTCCCAGGGACCAGTTGGTAGCCAGGGCTGGGGACAACCTAAGGTGGGCACACCTGCCTCTGATTTCCAGTGGGTAGAGGGACAACTGTGAGGACACACTGTAGGGCCTGCTGTCTGGCCAGTTGACCTTTAGCCCATGCCTGAAGGTCTAGATCCTAGGGCCCCAGAGGGATGGGGCAGCTGGCAGTTCTCACCTTGCAAGACTGACTCGTTCCTCTGTGGTTGGATGTCCAGGTCAGCCAGCTCGCTGAGCAGGGCAATGCCGTGGATCCCTGAGCTATAGGGCGGGGGGGCTGTGCTGGGTGGCCCAGGGACAGTAGGGGGCTGAGGGTTCAGCGAGCTGATGCCATGCAAGTCCCCTAGGTTGATGGTGGCTGCCACCAGGGTGTCCAGGCCTAGCACCACCCTTGGCAGGTGGCTGTTGTCAGAAGTTGACCTCCAGTTGTCCTCTTCCTCCTCTTCTTCCTCCAGCTTGTCCTCCTTGAACTTGGTCTCCTCATCTGGCCCTGCCTTCCCCAGGGCCTGCCATTTGCCTCGTTCAGCATGGTCTAGGGCTTGGGGGCTCCCTGCCTGCTGCTCCAGGGCCTGAAGGCTGGTCCCCAATGACGGCCTTTGCTCTCCCTCCCCTCTCCCTTTCTCCATGGTCCTCTCTTCTTGAACCCCTCCCTGAGTAGAATTAGCTGGGACAGTGACTTCAGGGGCCCCTCCCTGGAGGAAGGCCCCACATCGCAGTTCCTGTAGCCCCTCCAGTGAGCTGGGATCTGCTGCCTTCCCTGGAGGACCCTGTTCGGCAGGGTGGGGGATGGCAGAAAGGTCCTGGGTGGCCTTCCTGGCTCCTGAGGGCAGCCCAGGCTCCTCCAGGTTCTGGGGGCTTTGGCAGGATGGCTCCCCAGGCACAAGCATCCTTGCTGGCTCAGGTTGGGCCCTGGGGGCAAGGGTTTGCATAGTTTTGGGGTCTGAGAGGTCAAATGAGTGCACATTGGGGGGCAGGGAGAAGCCCAAGCTGGCTGAGGGGCACATGTGTCCAGGAGGCATGTCTGCAAAAGAGGAGTGTCATGAGGAGAGAACAGCTGAGAAAGGCTGGCCCGAGCACTGATGGGGTGAGAGGGTGGCCTTGAACCCCTCAGACCCATACCTGGGAGAGACAGTCCCCAGTCAGCCTTCTGCCTGCAGAGCAGGTGAGGCAGAAACAGGGACATGTTATGTTGGGGGCAGCATGGGAGCACCGGATGCAGGAGGGAAGGTCACTGGGGCCAGGATAGTATGAGCCCCCAGCTCTTGTGTACCCTAGTGGTTCACGGGGGTCCCTGGGTGCCATCTCTGGCATGGTAGTCTGGCTAACCAAAAAAAAGGGGGAGGTTTAAAACAAAACACTTGAATCAGGGTTTTCCCTGAACCAGAACAAGCAGGCAGCCTGTTGGAGGCATTACGCCCCATTAACTGCAATAAAAGGGGGGTGAAAGAAAAAAATAACCCCAACAACCTCTGTTGGCTCAGTCCCCTTATTGTAGAATTGAGACAGCTTTTATGTTTGCCACACAAGTTTCCAGTGTAAACTCAGCCTAATTCAAGAGAACGAAATAGCTCTGGGGTGCTGGCAGGTCATGGGCAGGCAGGGGATGGGGCAGACAGGCTGCAAGGCTAAGGCTGGGCCAGAACCCTCCACTATGGGCGGGAGGTGCTCCTCGCCTCGGGACCAAGTGGCGGCACCTCTGGCCTCTACAGACAGCTGGACATGAGCTCCTGAGTCCAGCTTTGAGGCTGGGGACAGGTCCTGCAGCTGCTGCCCGGTAGCTCTGCCACCATCCCCAGCAGGCCAGGCACTTAATCATTCCCAAGGCCCCAGTACTGGCCGTATGTTGGGCCTGACCCTTGTCTTGCCCCACCTGCCAGGGGCTTTATTACGGAGATGATGGGGACCCTGAGTGCTCCTTCCATGGCTCACCCAGGATTGTGGAGAGGGAGGAAGAAAGCAGGGGCCAGGTGACATTGCCCCTGGCCCTACAGGGAACCTGTTAGGTGAAGGCACTCCTGCAGCTGCCAAGCCAGGCAGCACCCCAATCCAGCTCTGTTCATCTAGGAGGGGTGAGAGGCCTAGAGCAGAGTGGGGGCAGTCTCACCTGGTTCCAACGTGCTGAGGTTGGTTCTGGCCCGCCGGCCCTCCCCACTCCTGTCGTTGGTGCTGGACAGCTGGGAGCCAGGCCCAGGGCTGCCAGTGGGGCAGATGGATAAAGTGCACGGGGCGCCAGGACGTGGTGGTGGTGGTGTGGGGCAGCTGGCAGGAGCCTTTGGGGTTGGAGAGTGACAGCAGGGTGACAGTGTGTTGGGACCTGTGGTAGTGGGTAAGGGGGTGCCCTTGGCCGTGGGGGTTAAGGCAATTGGCTTGTGGGTGGACTTCAGGGTCTTCTCCTGGGTGGGCTCCTCCAGCTCCAGGTGGTGGTCCTCGAGCTTCCGCTGTTGGGTAGGAGGAGATGCTCAGCCTGGCTCAGACCCCTGCTCGTGGTATTAGGTTAGGGGAAGAGTGCCATGGAGATTCGGGGCCAGACCAGGCTGTGGCAAAGAGGGAGCAGTGTCCTGGGTCCCAAAGGTGGTACCTGGAACTGGGTGGGCCGCTGCTGTGGCTGCTGCAGCTGCTGTGGCTGGTGCTGTTGGTGCTGAGGTTGGTGCTGCAGGGCATAGAGTTCCTGTTGCCGCAGGAACTGGGACCGTGAGTACATGGGGAGCTGGCCTGCGTGCTGCATGTGGGAAGCAGGGCCCCGGCTCCCATACATGGGAGGCCACAGAGAGGCCTGATCCATGACATCAGCTGTGGGCAGGGCCAGAGCAATCATCAGCCCCAGCAACAATGGGGTGCTGAGCTGTGTTCACAGCCACTCAAGCTGTCCTTCTCCACCCCTGGCCTCCAGCTCACCCATCTCACACCTGCCAGTCAAGTACCTGCCCCACTGCCACGTAGGCTGCTCCCTTCCTCAGACCCACTGCCCACATCCCCACATGCAAACAGCCTGGCACAGGGTACCCTTACCAAGCGCATGAGGGGCGGTGTGGGATGTGGGCTCCGAGGGCAGGATGACTAGCTGTGCGGGGGTGTCCTGGGAGAGGGGGAACACTGAAGGCATGGAGCCGGGCACAGAGGCGGTAAAGCCAGGGGGCAGGTTCTGGTGCAGGGCAGGGTGCCCAAGGCCTGGGGAGACAGGCACAGCAGTCAGGCAGTGTAGGGCAAGCAGCAGGGACCACAGTTCTGGTCAAGGGCTATATTGCTCTCAGTCCCCCACACCAGGCAGAGGGGGTGAGCCCCAGACCAGCCCTACCCACCAAGCATAACCAGCTGCCCTGTGTCCCCTGGCTGGCCTCAGAACACTGACCATAGGAATGTCCCCCCATCCACAAGGAGGGGCTGCGGGTGCGGGGCAGCCAGGAGGGGTGGGCAGGGTGGGGGTGGGGGGCCGGGTCCCCGCCCAGTTGGCTGCTCTGCAGGGAAGAGCCACCAGCGATCATAAGATGAGGGGCCAGGTCTCTGGGGCAGCTGCCTGATGGATGGATCCGGGTGAATTCCACGAGGTCCTTGTCCCTGTACATCACGGGGTGGGTGGGGGCTCAGTACAGGTGCTGGCCACCCATCCTCTTCCCCCACCCGACCCCATAGCTATCAACCTCAGAGGGAGCAGGGAGTGGGCCTTGGGAGAGCTCGGGCTCAGTGTCAGGGGCTCCATCCCAGCAGGAGCCCTGTCAGAAGAGGGGGGATTAGCCGAGCTCCCCTAATACAGGAAGGAACCTCAGCAAGGCCTGGGGTGGGTGTACAGCCCTGCTCCTGATGGACCACCAAACCTGACGCCAGCCACTTTAGCCCTGAGGTGTGGCCCAGACCCCATTGACAGCTGCGGCCTGGTGCTTACTGCAGCAGCAGCTCCCGGCTGGCCAGCCCCAGACGGTCCTCACACAGGCGCGCCCTCTCCTCTTCAGCCTCCAAGTCCAGCACATGGGTGGAGCGGGGCCCACCGCCAACTGCACCTTCAGAAATGGCGGAAGGGACATAGATTGGGTAGGTAGAACCGAGGGTCTGTGAGGGTGGGGCCTGTCAGGACTGAAGATGTGAGAGAGCCCAGGGTCCCTGGAGCCTTGGGAGGGTGGACAAGAGAAGGTCAGTAACACACCCCATGTGTCCTTCCCTGGGACAGGGCCATACCTTTGAAGGTGGGAGCTGCCCGGCCCTGCCACATGGTATTGGTGCCATAGGCTGTCTCTGGCCGGCTCACTGTGTCCTTCTGCCGTGCCAAGGCCACTGCAATGCCCACAGGTGGCTGTCGCACCTCTCCATCACCGTGTGGAGCTTCCTGCTCCCGGCTTCGGGCACAGTCGGGTCTCTCTACCTCATCGGGAACCTGGCCTGGGCCCTTGGTGGCTAGGAACTTCACATCCTGCTGGGCACAGCTGGCCTTGAGACCACCCAGGCCCACAAAGGGTGGCTTCTGGCCGACAACCAGTGCCTGGTTACTGTACTTAAGCAGGTTCTTCATGGCCGAGACCTCATCGGGCGGTGTGGGAAGGTCCTGAGGCAGCAGGGCTGCCTGCTGGAGGCTGCTGCCAAAGGGATCCAGGTAGGCACCACCTTTGTGCTCTTCGCCAATGGCCATGGCAGAACCCTGGCCTGACTGGACACTCCATGGGGGTAGCTGGGGCCCACCATAGCCCAAAGATGCCAGCTCCAGGGACTTGCGCTTGGCCTCGGCTCTGCTGCCCCCTGGCTCCATTTCGGGGGTCACCAAATGCTGCTGATGCCGAATCCGAGCCACCTTTTGGGCCCCGGAGGGACCTATGGAGGTCTCCTTGCTGGCAATCTTGTCTAAAGTGCAGCAGGCCTGGGTGACCTTCCCACCCAGAGGGTCTTGGTGACTTGGCCAGGCACAGTCCTGGGAGGGGGCAGGCAACTCAAAGTAGTTGGTTTTGTCCAGGCCCCCTGTGGGCAGTCTGGGGAAAGAGGCCTCAGGGCCTGTACTGTGGAGATACTCCAGGCCCTTTAACCTGGGGTTGAGGGCCGCCTCAAAGCTCATGGGCCGCCGCTCACCCTTACCCTCAGCCTTCAGGTGAGTATAAGAGACCCCGTGGGGCACAGCATGGTCAGGTGCCAAGGCTACATCCAGGTGCCGGTCTTTGCCTTCACCTGCCACAGCACAGGCCTCGGCCACCTGGAAGGAGCGGCTCTTGTCAGCCAGGTGTCCCATGGAAGGCACAAAGGTGGGCCCACTAGCCTTCAGGTCTCGGGAGCCTTTGTCCTGCAGCGGGCAGAGTCCGTCAGGGCTGGCGTGAAGCTGCAGGCAGGGGAAGGAGCCAGAAGCTGTGCTGAGGGGTGGGGGTGGCCCAGCAGGCAGGCTGGATGGTACCGTATAGGACATGGCGTGGTGCAGCACCTGTTGCCGCTCCACGCACTCACTGAAGGCCTGCCCAGACTCCACAGGTCCTACCACCTCCTTGGTGCAGTGTCCTGAGGCTGCCACGCCCACACTGGGCCGCACCAGCACACTGCCTGCACAGCTAGCCAGTGCGGCCTTGCCCATCTCACCGTTGAGCACCTTGGAGTTGAGGAGGCAGGAGGCAAGGTGCTTGGGGTGGCCCTCACATGGGCCTCTGGACGTGATGTTCTCCTTGCAGGGGCCGTCAGCCAGCAGGGGCAGCACCAGTTTGTGGCGCTCTTTGCTGCTGTCCTCCTCTGCCATCAGCCGATCCTTGCCCTCTGCCACCTTACTGACCTTCTCCTTGCCCAGCTCTTTGCTCATGAGGAAGCGGTCAAACTCCTTGGCAACCTTCTGCAGGGAGTTGACCTCGCCCCGGTCACGACTGCAGGAGCCAATGGGGTGGCCAGGGGCAGCTCGGGCCACACTGGGGAAGTTGTGGTTGGTGGGCAGCAGCGTGGGCTGGGGAGGCAGGTTGCGCAGATAGAAGTTATCTGTGTGCAGAGAGAACCAAGGTCAAGGAGAAGCCAGGGCTTGAGGGCTCAGGGCCCCCCACCAGACAGGTGTTCCTGGTGCCTCCCATTGCCACTGGCAGTGACCCAGGATTGTTGTCTGAAAAAGGCTTAACATTGTAAAACAGAAATAACAGAATTTACCACTTTAGCCATTTAAAAACATTTTTTTCCATTTATTTGAGAAAGAGAGAAGCATCGACTTGTTGTTCCACTTTGTTGTTCCATTTAGTTATGCACTCATTGGCTGCTTCTCATATGTGCCCTGACTGGGGATCAAACCCACAACCTCAGCGTGCCAGGATGACACTCTTATTTACTGATCCACCTGGCCAGGGCTACCACTTAAACCGTTTAAGTGCCCAGTTCAGTGGCATTAAGCACATTCACACACCATGTGCATCTGTCACCACCATCCATCTCCAGAACTTGTTCATCATCCCAAACCAAAGCTCTATCCCCATTAAACACTAACTCCCCAACCTCCTGAAGGTTTAGACTTATCAATAGCCCCTCAGGAGATGGGCAATGAAAATGTACCCCCTGCCGCCCAGCTTAGTGCCCATAGGGATTAAAGGGGAAGGGCGGGAGCAGGTGGAGCCAGTGGGTGAGGTCTGGAGCCTTAGGCATCTCTCCCCCACACACATGATGCAGGGGACCACTCTTTAAGAATAGCCATAAGAATGCTGAAGCTAAGGAATCAGCTTAGCTTGATGGCTAAGTGGATGGCAGTGCACGTGGCAAGTGGCATTATGTGGCCACTGCACGGTGCACTGTGCTGGGATGCCCAGCCACGTGGAGAGTTGTGTGAAAGCCTGCTGCAGGCGGGATCATGCACTGTGGAGGACCAAGTACCTGGCACTTACTAGCCCCAGTGAGTGCTAAGTCCCTGGAGGAAGTGAGCCTGGGAGAGGTGCGTGTCTGAGGCTGAGCTTGATGTGGACACCCAGCTCGTCTCCCTCCTGAACACCCTGCAAGGCCCCCAGCTCCTCCTCATCACAACTGTGGGCACTTCCAGCTGGGAGGCTAGGGTGATCATTGAAGGGAGACAGGAAAGTGGTCCCAGCTGGCTCTCCCCACTTCTAGCCCACTATTGGCTTCCAATATCCCTAGCAGCACTGAAATCATCCATTCTGGTGGGCAGTGGGTGTACCCCTGGCTTCCTGTGCTGGACCATAACCTGCTGTCCAGCCTGGGCCTTTGTCCTGAAGCAAAGCATTCCTGCCTAGACCTTACGCTCTACGTGGGACCCCAAACCAGCCCTGGGCATACCCAGTGCTCCCTAGGTTACCCTGTCTGGGAGCCTTGGGGCCCTCTTTGGCTCTCTCCGTACCCAGCTGGGGTGGTAGACAAGGCAGTGAGAATGGCCTGGAGCCCCGAGAGAAAGCGGACAAGGGGGAATCAAAGAATCATTTGGAACTTGTAAAGCGGTCCTCAGTTGTGTAAATTCCTTGTCAATTTCCTGGTAATTAAAATAAGGGTGGCCTGGGCCTAACCAGGCGGTGGCGCAGTGGATAGAGCGTCGGACTGGGATGAGGAAGACCCAGGTTCGAGACCCCGAGCTCACCAGCTTGAGCGCGGGCCCATCTGGCTTGAGCAAAAGCTCGCCAGCTTGGACCCAAGGTCGCTGGCTCCAGCAAGGGGTGGCTCGGTCTGCTGAAGGCCCACGGTCAAGGCATGTGTGAGAAAGCAATCAATGAACAACTATGGTGTCGCAACGAAAAACTAATGATTGATGCTTCTCACCTCTCTCCGTTCCTGTCTGTCTGTCCCTATCTGTCCCTCTCTCTGACTCTCTCCCTATCCCTGTAAAATAATAAAATAAAATAAAATAAAACATTTAAAAATAATAAAAAATAACGGTGGCCTGGGCAAAACCTAATTAGCTGGGTTTCCAAAACCAACCTGTTCCTGGGTGGGGTTCCATCCCAACACTTTGAAAACCCAGAGGCCACCAGGACCCAGTGCCCAGAGGCTCAGTTTCACTGGTTGGTTTTCTGGGCCTGGTACCACCTGCTTGCCCCTGACAAATGCTATCAAAATAGCTGCACAGGCTGGGCTGATGTGGGAGTTTGGGAGACCCAGCTCACTGTCTGTGTGAGGCTGTCCTCTGGGTAGCACAGCATCTAGCATCTGTCCATTCCCTGGGTGGGGTGGGGAACTTTCTTCGACCTGTCTGCTGACAGGGTCTCCTCTGCAACAATCCCAGCTGGCCAGCCCTCGGCTGGGTCAAGATCAAGGCTTTCTGCTGCCTGGCCAGGTCCAAAGATGCCAGGATACCTCTGGGAAGGTCCCCTAGTCCCTCTGCATGGAAGCTGAATGCACCCCTCCTCTCTGATTTGCTCCTCTGCAGGTGTACCTCCTCCCATAGCCTGGGTCATGAATATCCACTGAGACAGGAAATTCAGGCTTCTCCATCACCCCTACCTGAACATCCTCCCTCTGAGCTGCCTCTGGGACTCCTGGGCTGCGGAGGTAGGTGCAGGGCAAGGCAAGGTGCTGAGGGAACTGAATGCCCTCCTCCCTTGGGTGGAGGTTATTTGAGAGGCTTCCTTTCGCATGAGCCTCTAGAGCTCCAGACAGTGTGGCTGTGTCTCAGAGTGCTTGCCTGACCTCATAGAACCTGCTGCTTGGCCGAGGTCCTGGGATCCAGAGTTTAAATCCTCCAGGGATCTGAGAAGAAGGCCCACTCTCCTCCAGACCCAGAGGGGTAGGTCCACCGGCCCCATCCTGCCATTCCAGGATGCCCTGTGCCCCAGGCCCTGGAGACCCCCATGCAAGCACTTGCCTTTTTGGGTTCCATAGAAACGATGCTGTCCATAGAGAACGTTGTTGTTTCCATGGTGATCCAAATGGCTCATGGGTAGGAACGTGGATGCCAGACTCCCCGAAAATCTGGGATACCCTGGAGCTAGAGAGTCAAGGGGACCAGCTGTAAAGGTACCTCCAGGTCATGGTTGACTCCGCTCAGACCCCAGGGAGATGAGAGCTGGTGGGGGCCTAGGAGCAATGCCCCTCAGAGCCAGTGAGCAGCCTGCCCATGGGAAATCAACCTGTCAATACATCATATTAACTCTGACTCCAGTAATATCATCCCTCTGTGCAGCTCAAATTGAATTACTGACAAGCTAGAGTGAGGGGAGGGTGGCTTGGGGGTCCCCATAACTCTCCCAGCGGTACTAAGTGGCGCAGAGCTCGAAGCAGCTCCACCAAAGGGGCTCTGGGAGGAAGGGGATGGAGTGGACACAGGCCTGCACAGAAGCCTTTCCAGCATGGGCCACACTCTCAGCCAGAGGTGCCCAGGTCAGACATTGCCTCAGCCAGTACCCCATCTGGGGCTGGCATGGACGGGCTATGGCAGGCATTCACCTTACTGTGGGCTGTAGATCCTGGGCTCTCTACCAGCCAGGCCTCCTCTGCACTCTGAGATCTGTACAGGCAGCTGGTCCCCAGCAGTGGTGGCATCAACCCCTGAGAGTTCCCTGAGACTCTCCCTGGTGCCTCTCTGTCAATCTGAGGGGTCTAGATGACCTGCCCCACCCAAGCTCTGCCCAGCACAAGAATACCAGCCATACCCTGGAACCCACCCACTGGCCCAACCCATTGGCCTTGGCCCTTGGTGGGCTCTGGCAACATGGGACACACACCCTGAGCCCTAGAAGAGATGAGAACAGAAAGTACTAATAGTCATCCTGGGAGGTCAAGCACAGGGGGAGGGGAATGACCTGTCTGCTAGATGCCCAGAGCCACCAACCACCTAGAATGTGGCTCTCACTGCTGGGCCTTGCCCACCAGGTCTAGAAGGATGGGTAGGGGTGGCTGAATTGCCCGTTGGACTGGGGTAGGCAGGACTCTGTCTTACTCCAAAACTCGTGCTTGGAGCAAATGCTCTGAACATTTTCCCTGGAAAATGGGCCCCAGAAGAGTTTCTCTTGGGGAACTCATGATTGTCCCAAGACCCCGTGATCGGGCATGGATTTTCATACAGCTTCTGGGACACCCTTGCTGTGACAAGGGAATACGAAGCCCAGGGTTTCCCCAGGAGCCAGTCCCAAGGGACTGGGAAAGGGAGAGTTTTTGTGGGCAGTGTCCCGGGAGGGCCGGGGAATGCAGCCCAGGTCCCAGGGCTTATTTGGGGGCCTGTCACAGCTGTACCTTGTTAAAAGGGAGTCATGAGCCACACATGCCCAGGGAATAGGGGCACCAGCACTCTGTCTTAGTGCGTTGCGACAAAGTCACTGACAAGTCCTGAGGCAGAGAGCTCTGTTCATTTTGCTCCTTAACTGTTTCCCAAACTCCTTTCATGACAGAACCCTTTCACTGTTTTAGTGTGGGTCCTTTGACAACCTGTGGCTGGGCACTCCATGGAACATATTCTGAGAAACAGATTTCCAGAAGAGACAGGACCAGAACCATAGGCCAGACCTCCAGGTCCATATATCCTGAGAGGGCCCGGGGCATTGCCAGTGGCCTGAGGCTGGTTCTGGAGACACTGAAGCTATCAGACAGAGGGTGGAGGCCAGTATGGCCTGGACACTATCTTGGTGCCAGGGGGCAGCTGGGGTTGCATGGGGGCAGCACTGCAGCTTGCTTGGAGCACCAGGGAACTAGGCAGGGTGGGGCTGTGCAACCCAGCTCAGAGGACAGGGGCAGAGCTCAGAGTAGGAAATAAACATTTGCCAGGGTGCTCTAGGGATAACCAGAAAATAGGCCTACAGTCCCAGTGGGATACCTTGCACCCTGATCCCAGAGGGCTCCTCGGCAGTGACAGGTCACAATTTAGCTCCTAATGCTGCAGTTTGACATCATCCTCTGGCCCAGGGTGTCTGAGACACAGTCATGGATCAATACCATCTGCAAGTGTCCCAGGTCCTACGAGCTCGAGGAACACCACTGTTGAAGGCTCGTGAGGAGCACACGCATGGTGAAGTCTTTAGCCGGCTCTCAGGCCTGTCTGAAGACTGAGAAGGAGCCCAGTGCTGCCCTGGCCTGTCCCCCTGCAGCTCCGTTCCTACTGGATGCAGGCTGAGTCTGGAGAGCCTGGTTTGTATGTGGAGACACATCTGGAGCAGATGTTTCCTAGATTAAACTCAGCTCCCAAAAGACTTGACAAAAGCAGCCAGGGTGGGAGAGGCCAGGATGGGGGATGGGGGTGGGGGAGGAGAGGCCTGTGTGTGTTGTGTGGGGAGTGGTTAGGCCCTGCAGCTGCTGTTAAATGTCTTACAGGGCCTGGTTTTGGTAAACATAAGTCTGTAAATTCCTCCCTCCCAGACCCCATTTCCTAGGCACGGATGCCCCTGTGACCCCTTGAGAGGTCTGGGTCTCCAGCCCACCCGCCCTCTGGGGGAGCAGGCATTCAGCTGACCAAAGGGTTGGCTCCTTTCTGCCAGTACTCTTTGAGGGCAGAGGGTAATGGCCCTGCCTGTGCTTCCACTTCTGACCCCAGGCTGGTGACGCCCACCAGGAGCAGGGTAGAAATTTGCCAGGGGCCATCCTCCATCTGCAGGCTGCAGAGGACCCATCCTTGGAGGACCCAGAAGAGAAGTTAGGGCTGGGAGAATGTGTGGGCTGGGGGTGGGGGTGGGGGTCTGGGGCAGGGACAGAGAGAGGAACGGGAGAAGTTCTCTCAGCTCAGCCACAAAAAGGCCTTTTCTTTTTCCAACAAGACCATACTTTCTGAATTGCAGAAGAAAATAAAAAATTATTTTCATGAATCAGAGCAGCTGTTCTGAGATTAGAAGTCAGAAGTCAGGGCTGGCCTGACCAGGCGGTGGCACAGAGGATGGAGCTTTGGACTGGGATGCGGAAGACCCAGGTTCGAGACCCCGAGCTCGCCAGCTTGAGTGCGGGCCCATCTGGCTTGAGCAAAAAGCTAGTCAGCTTGGACCCAAGGTCGCTGGCTCCAGCAAGGGGTGGCTCAGTCTGCTGAAGGCCCGCGGTCAAGGCACATGTGAGAAAGCAATCAATGAACAACTATGGTGTCGCAACGGCAACGAAAAACTAATGATTGATGCTTCTCACCTCTCTCCGTTCCTGTCTGTCTGTCCCTATCTATCCCTCTCTCTGACTCTCTTTCTCTGACCTTGGAAAAAAAAAAAAAAAAGTCAGGGCTGCCAGGTCCTTCAAGGGGCTATTTCAGAGGAGAATGTGGGGTGGGCACATTTCTGGGGAGGACTCAGGGTGCAGGCTGGCTACAGATACCCAAGGATGCCGAGCCAGGGATCCTTGAACTGCCCTGCTTTGGAGGCAGCATGGTCCAGGATGAGCTTCTCAGACCCTCACACCTATTTAGGTTGGGTTATTGTGATCACCCTATTTCACAGGTGGCACCTTCAGGAAAGTAACTTCCCTGGTGCAGGACCAGGCCCCAGACCTGAAGTCCCTGTCCCCCACCCACCCTGCAAACCTGGAGACCCCCATGAACTCTAAGAGAGGTCTTAGGTCTGAGTGATGTCTCCCTGAGGACTCACTCCCGCCCCCATCCTGCCCCTACTGCTGAGTTGCCAGGAGACTCGGCCCAATCCCATGACATAAGTGACAAGAGGTCCAAAAGTCAATGCTATCAGCGCCTGAAGGGGGGTAATGAAGCAAGGACCCACACTGTCACCTTCATGGGGGAGGGGCGGGGGCAATACACACCAGGTACCTGGGCCCCTGACCACACTGCTGGTACCTCTTGTATCCCTGGCTTCTCCTAGCCACATTCAGGAAGGTCAGTGGTACTAGGGAAGTGGGCAAGTGGGAAGGAAAATGGGGTCAACGGACAGGATCTGAAGGACAGAGGAGGTAGGAGGGTGGGCAGGGACACTTGGCAGGGAAAATAAATGGGGGGTGGGTGTTTATCCTGCCCCCCCCCCAGAAGAGAGGGTACCCAGGAGGATCCAAGACCTCTCGGCAGGAGAGGAAGGGCCTGCACCTCCACATCTGCACTTCTTTCCCACAGGTTACAGCTACACCCTGCCCTGCACAGTGCCTCCCCTCCCTTAGGTTTCTCTGCAGCACTTCCCCAGCAGCCCACGGAATCCAAGGTCCCACAGCCTCCACCCCCTTCCAGACCCAGAACCTTCTCTCACAAGTCTGGAGGGGTGGCAAACCTCCACACATGCCCTTCCAAGGACCACCCTCCTGGGGGAGACTAAGAGCTGTTTTGGGGTCTCCCTGAAGGCTGGACACTGTAGAGTGCTCCTGGCCAGGTCTGGGGAGAGAAATGAGTGGCCAGCCAAGCAGAGGACTAGGGAGTTCAGGAGACCTCCCATCGCACGGTCACCTGAGAGCACCCTCACCCAGGCCCACAGCTCCGCACACACGCTGCGCATTTAGCAGGCTTTTTTGAGGCCTGATGCACACGGCTCTAACTGACCCTGAGGGTCCTGCCCTGCTCACCACTAGCTGCCTCCACACCATGATGGCAAGGCCTTTTACAGTAGGAGCTCCTTGCCACTGGAACAAATAGCATTCCCCCTTTCCCCCCCAACACAGAGGGTGACACCAACCCAGATACCAAGGCTCAAAAAACTGCTAGAAAGTCCTCCACAGGTCCTGGGGGCATCTTCCACAACACGCCTGGTTAAAGTCCCCGATGACTGGGCCAAGAATCTCTACTTTTTACACAGCCAGCCATACTGGGCAGGCTCCGAGAACTCAGGACAGACCATTTCACCTGCCCAGGTGGCCAGTACATGGCCAGTCAAGGTCCCATCTCCTTTGGGTCAGGCCCAGGCCCAAGGGCTCAGCAGCAGGATAAGCCACTCTGGGTGGAGCCCCAGCAGATCTCCCACAGTGCTATGATCAGCTAGTAACTCTGCCCTGGGCTCAGGAGGGGCCCTGGAAGGGAGGTGGTAGGACGCTTGCCATCCTTGCTCTAGTGTCTGAAGGTAGTAACTTTGCAACTGCCCCCTCCCCATGTTCTCTCTACTCTAGGCCAAACATCCCCTTTTCAGTCATAGACCTTCATACTTGGCACTCAGACCCCCTGGGCATCCAGGCTGTGGGGGCGGGAGAGCTGAGTGAGACCCTTTCTCTGGCTGGAGTGGGCTTAGAAGCCCAGTCCCTCAGGGGGTCTCACAGCTCAGCCTTTCACAGTTGACGGAAGTCAATCCACCACAACAGCCTGTAGGTCTCCATTCAGGCACATATGCATAAACTGACTCCTGCTCCCCAAGTGCAGGGACTGGCTGGCAGTTTGTTTCCGGTCAAGGAGCACAGCTGAGAGGCGGGGTAGGGAGGGGTAATGATGTCAGGCCCCCACGGGTGCCTCTGGAACAAGAGTCCTGGGCAGCCTGCCCAGGATCCAGGCTGCCCGTGGACAGTCCTGGGCTCCTGACACATGCTCTGCAGGAAAGAGCTGGGCCTGGGGCACAGAGCAGAAATGCTGAGCTCAGCAGAAGGCTGGGGAAGGCCAAGGCCCCGGGATGCTGCTGGCCTCAAGCTGGGGAAATACCACATCTCAGAGCTTGAAGTCAGGAACAAGCTGGTGTATGACCTCCCAAACCTTCACTAACATCCCACACAGCAGCCCCAACTGCCAGGGAGATCAGCTCCACCCTGCCCCACCCAGACCTTCTGCCCTGGCCCTCCCATGGCCTCCAAGCCCCTGGGTGAAGCATCCCCGCTAGACCTCCTACCCCAGCCCTCCTGTGGGCTCCAAGCCCCTGGACGAAGCATCCCAGACACATGCAATTCATCATACCTGGGGCATCCTAGGGGCTTGGGGCCCTGGAATGACCTGAGCAGCCCACACAGATGTGTGGCAAACAGATGCTTCTGGCCAGGCCTCTCCCACCCGGTCAGATCCAGGGCTGCCCATGCACATGTGCCCTGCTGCAAATTTCAGCCCAGCAAGGCACCAAGGCCTCTGGCCCAGCAGTAGACAGGGAACTGTGAAGACAGAGGGTCTTGGGCAGGTGCTCAAGGAGGCTATTCTGCTAAGTGCAGTTTGTAGATGGGAAAATTGAGGCTCAGTGATCTTGCAGCCTCTGAGCCAGGTGCTGTGGACTCTTAGGCCAAAGTGGTCCACTGGCTGTGAAGATGTCCCTTGCAAGGGGTGGGGACCTGGGGCTTTGTCCAGTAAGGCAAGGGCCATCCCATGGCCAGAAATGGGATAAAATGCCACCACCCTGGGGCCATAGGTGTGCTACCTGGCCTGACTGGAAGCCAGGGAATAAACCTGGGGCACTGCCTCAGGGCCACCTGCAGTGGCAGGAACCCAGCTGGGTATGCAGGGCTCGGTGTTGGCCCCATGGTGATCAGGACAGGACTCCAGCAGCAAAGGAATGTTGGGGACCAATAGCTGGAGGAACAACAGGAGGCTGGGACCCTGAGGAACAAACAGGCAGGTAGTGGGAAGGGGCGGATGGCACGGACAGGGGCAGAGAAACTGGCTACACAAAGCTCTGAGAAGGCTCTGGAAGGGATCAAAGGTCTAGACAGGGTGGGCTTCCCTCTAGCTATGGTGAAGGTGGCTGAAGGGGGTCAGTCCCATTGTGTTGAGTTACAGGGAGCTTGGGCCCTTCCCCCTACACTGTCCCCACTGGCCCATGGGCATGGGGCAGGAAGGCATGGTGAGGGCTGCTATACAGATGTTGAGGCACCTCCACTGGGCTGAAGGGGAGGGGCCTGGGGGGTGATGGTAAATGGTCCTACAGGGACAGATTGAAGGCCATTTTAGGCACTGAGGAAAAAGCTCAGGAGAAAAAGGAGGGGCTGACAGGTTCTGGTTGAAGAGGACTAGGTCCAGGGCTAGGACCCGCCTTAAGGAGGGCTGGCCTGGTGGAGAGCTCTGGAGAGCTCTCTGGGCAGTTCTGGAAGATAAGCTGCCAGAGCCAGGAGGGCCTCTGATGTCATACAGAGGTGGTGGCTGCTGGGTGAGACCTCAGTCCCTCACACAGACACGGCTCTTCCTTCTGTTTGCTCCCAGAAACCCCGGACAGCCCTGATGTCTCAGAGGAGACAGACCGAGATGGGCAGCTGGTGGGACTCAGGGAAGTTGGGGGACCAGGAATAGCAGGGTTGCCAATAGCTCTTTGGTGCAGCCCTGTCTCCACTGGAGCCCAGCCTAGCCCTGCTGGAAAAGTGGAGTGGAGGGTGTGACTACCACAGAGAAAGTAGCAAGGCTGAGGGGCCAGCGCTAGCACATGTGACCATTATTGCCCATGGCTCTCCCTCCAGGTGGCACAAGAGACCAGGAGTAGCTATGGCACAGCAGTTCAGCACTCCCCGCTATACACAGCTGAGTCCCAGGAACAGAATCCCCTTTCATCAGCCCTGTGGGTGGTCCTAGCCAGGCAAGTGGGGGGGGCGGTGTAAGGAAGGGGCCAGGTTCACTGACAATAGGATCAGCTGTGCTGCATCCCTGTCCCCGAATGGACCTGAAGGGCAGGCTGGCTGGACACTGGCTGGCTCCAACCCCAGCCAGTTCCACTGCCCACCCTTTCCCTAAGTTCCAAAGTCCAGCCTTTGGAAGGACCCCTCACTTGGGTGAGCCTGAAGGCCAGGAGGTTGGGGACACACAGGTTCTGTCCCTGGACAGATAGATGTTCTGGGCAGCTCCTCTAGCTCTGGGCCACTCCCCTGCACTTCAGTTGGCTCCCCAGGGAGGGAAGGCCGAGCCCCCCAACAGAGAAGTGGGAGCCTGCCTGGAGTGGGGCGCCCGGGCCCATCCTCTACACCTGGCTTCCACTTGGGGCTCCATCCTATCCTGTTTGTCCCAAAGATAAGAACCCATTCAGAGGCCCAGCCCTGGCCAGGCTATGTGGAGCACCTGCCTTCCTGCTCCCCCTGGGGCTGGTGGAAGGAATGAATGAATGAAGGTTGAAGCCAGACTCTACACAGCCCTCTCAAGAAGCCCACTATGCCTGCTGTACCCTACTCTCTAGCCCTGTCGCATGCCCCCCCCCAATACACACAGTAAAGAAACAGGCCCCAGCATGCAAGGAGCCAGCTGGCACCCTGTCAAACTAGCTGCTAGGCACGCTGCCAGGGCAGCCAGCCAGCCAGAGCTGCCACTCGCCACCCCGCCCGCCAACTTACTGGCCTTTACGCTCAGAGCTCACAGAGAGGCAGCCAGCACCACGTTACCTGTCGAAGCGAGTGAGGCTGCAGCAGGCAGACCAAACAGCAGGGTGGAGGGCAGGGGAACTCCCGCAGAAAGGGGATCCCAGAGCAGGGTAGCTTTAATAAAGCCAGAGATGGGGAGATGGTAGGGGTGAACTGGGGCACAGCTGGAAGGTGTATGTGGCTGTATGGTCCCCAGGACAGACACAAATTCACTGACCTCAGGTGGGACACCACACTCACCTCCAGCTCCCTGTTCTGGAGCCTGGGAGGGCAGCTCAGTATCCTGATTCCCTCTGTCCTATGTCTATTTGTGCTTGTCCACCAAGCCCATCACCCCAACATGCATATTCTCCCGCACTCTACTGTGGGCATATCCACTCTGCAGGCACCAGGTGGATGGACAGATGGTCACTAGCCCTTGAGGCTGATATGTACAAGGAACTCCTTGGTGTGGCCCAGCACCAACCCCTCTTCCTGTTCAGGCTTCCCCAGACTTGAAGGAGGTGCCTCGCCAGGATGCAGGACAGGCAGGGGCCAGCCAAGGTGCCATCCCTACACCGGCCTCCCAAGAAGCCAGATGGACTCCCCTGAGGCTATGGCTGAGGGCAGTGGGTTGACCCAAGGCTGCAAGCCACTCTGCCAAGGCAGCCGCAGTCGCTGGCTCAGGGGAAGTGGATGTCTGGAGGTTGTTGAGCGTGCTGTCTGCAGGCTACCTCCCATGCCACCCTCCTAGTTTCTTCTACCAGGGCCCCAGGGCAGATGGTGTTGCTCATAAACTGCCTTCCTTGCTGAGGAGGTCCCCAAGGTGGGGGGAGGGCAGAGATGCTGCCACTCCCAGGCCCCTACCAGGTACCATTGCTGCAAGGAGAAGAAACCAAGTCAGCCAGCCTGGGTGTGCCTGTGCACCTGTGTCTGGGCTAGAGACGGGCAGCAGCCGTTATTTTGGTTGAAGTGGCCCCACAAGGCTGCTGCAGGTCTCCCCTGCCAGCTCCCCTGACACTCAGCCACCTTCCTCCCTCCCACAGACATCCTGGGAGGCAGATGCTGCTGCCCAGTGGGAGTGTGATAGACACAGAATACAAAAGGGCTAAAAGAAGTGGCCCCACACCATGGCCCAGACCTGACTCACCTTGGGCGTGCAGACTCAGGAAGCGGGTGGTGGAGGTGGGTCTGGGCCAGGGCCCCTGCACTGCCCACCTGAGTCCTCAGGGTCTATGGTCTCTTCTCCACCAGGGAAGGGATCTGCTCATCTCCTGCCCAACATGTGCACTCCACATGGTACTTAAATCCCAGATTATTTTAACAACTGTCCCTCACTCATCACCTGTCCTGTTTGGAAAACAGCCCCTTTCTTGTTGCACAAAGAGAGGTTTCTCCCACTCTCCAGCAGTGCTGGGTGCTAATCTCTGCCTGGAACACAGGCAGAGGCTGGGGCGCAGTGTATGGGTCCGCGTGCTCTGCAAACACAACGCCCGCGGCTCAGCAGTCATTGAGTTACAGAGGTGCCGGTGCCAGGAGCAATGGAGAGCCCTCTGTGCCCACTGCCAACTGCAATTACCTCTCCGCGTGCCAGCCACCACTGGGCTTAAAACCCTTTTCATGCCACGTGGGACGGGGAAGACAGCAGATGCCAACAACCATGGGCCCAGAGCCCACATCACTGTGCCGAGGGCCCAGACAGTGAGGAGCTGGAGGGCACCCCCAGAGTGCTGGAATGGCCTCCAGGGGCCTTCCTGCCTCGTACCACATGTATTCACAAGGCACCCACTGTATGTGCAAGGCTGCATCCCACCAGGAGGCTGGGGGCCTAGGAGGGACTCAGTTCTAGGCCAGGCTTCCAGTATGGCAGCCCGAGTATGATGACAGTTTTCTCCTCCCCAGCCCTCCCTTCCAGCTGGCACATCTGGAGCCCATGCCTCCATGAGTGGGGGGGGGGGGTAGGGGGGAGGTGCAGCCCAGGGTGGAGGGCGCAGCCCAGCCTAGCCGGCCCAGCTGTGTTCCATATTTCCTGGCTCCCCAGAGCCCTCTTGGCCTTGCCCCCTTCTCTCCCTCTTTGCCCATCTGTGGTGCACATCTGGCCAGGGCCACTGCCTGGCGGGTTCACCCCATTTCCAACCAATTACTACCTCCCTCGTAGAGGCTTCCTCAGCAGGGAGGCAGCCCCTCACCAGAGCCCTTGACAAAGCAGGGGGACCTATCGCTTCAGCCCTGGCCTGAGTACCACAGTGGGTCACTCTGGCCGCCAGGCCTGCCAGGAGCCCAGGCCCCCAACTTACCTTCATGGGAGTGGGAGAACCAGATCTGGGGGGTGGCTGGGTGGGAGCTGCGGTAGGTCTGCTCTGAGGGGGAGGCTGTGGGGCCGCTGGGGTGCGCAGAGGCCGCTGAGCCCAGGCTGCCGGTGAGGAAGCTGCCCATGAAAGAGGAGGCCGGAGAGCTTCCCATCAGGTGGCTGCTGGCTGTGGACACAGGGGCAAGAGTCAGCCTGGACAGGGACAGACCCCTCCAAAGAGCCCTCAGACAGCGACTCTGACTCCAAGTTTCCCCAGCCAAATATCCAAGAAGCCAGGAAGGGAGAAGAAGCTGGCTACTTGGACCCTTGACAGTCACACTCAGTGTCTGGAGGTCCTGGCACCCTCCTGTTACTGCAAAACCCCCAAGAGTGGCACTTCTGTCACCACCCCATAACCCAGGCCACCCCATTCCATTCTACCAACCAGGTCTCAGCTACCATTCAGGGCCAGTGGGGAACAGACGGTCCTTCAGGCAGCCTTCTCGGAGGATGAACACCTTACCCTCCCAGGTCTCTTGGCCAGGCATACCTGCCAGAGCGTTTTGCCCCCAGGGGTCAGCAGGGCCCCCCAGAGGCCCTACCCTGCCCTGCGGTCACAGTAGTCTCTGGTCACTCCCCAAGATGACACTGGGGTCTAGCCTTTCCCCACAGTAAGGCCTTCAACCTTCTCCCCAGGTCCAGTGGACTGACTCATCAGACTGGGGCGCCCTGTCCCAGGTGAAAGAATGGGAGGAGGCTGAGGATAGAGGTGTGTGGATTTGCTTTGACACCCCCAGATAGCTCAGGGTCAGCCCTGGCTGGGCAGGCATGGAGCCTCAGACAGCCACTCAGCGCAGGACGCTTGCTGCTTCCCTAGAAGCCAGCCTCTGTATCTGCCTGCCCCAGCTCTCCACACCCACCTAACCTCCTCTTTTCCTGTGTCCCCTATCTATCCAAGGCCAGTGGTCAAGGCCAGGCTGAGTGAGCCTGCCTGGGTTTCCATGGAGACCAGCAGCTTGCACAGGAAGAACATACCCATACACCCAGCACCAGAGCAGACCTGCTGCCTGGTAGGTGGTCCTGAGATGTGTGCTCAGCCCCCACCCCAGGCAGAGCACCCTTGTCACCTCCCCACTGGCAGTGAGCCTGGTTTGTGTCTTGCTGCCCATTGGCTGAGTGTAGGAGCCTGTCAGGGTATGCAGGGTTAAGGGCCTGGGAGGCTGAGACCTGTGCCAAGGTGAGTCAGGGTAGCCATTTCCCAGCCCAGAAGGCAGGGGAAATTTGTGAATTTGTGATGCCTCATCCAGCCCGGTTTGGCCCTGGGAGCTTCCCAGACACAGGGTGACTAAGCAGAGGTGGAGGCCAAAGTAGGGGAGAAGGAGGGGCTGCCCCTTTGGGGACCCTGGCAGCTTCCCTCCCCTCCATGCTGGTGAATGGGCCATGTGAATGTCAGGGGTCTCTCCTGGGCATGCCACAGAGAAAGGGTCTGCCAGTGCTGGCTGGGGACTGGAATGTGAGCTGACCTCTATGGTGGGTGTCAGGCCACAAAGAGACCCAGGGGCAGGGGGCAAAGGGGCCCAGGAGCCAGGGACTTCCCGGACCACAGGGCTGGGACCGCTATAGGCCCAGGCCAGGCCACAGGCACATCCAGCCAGGGGAGGGGGGAAACTGAGCTGGGAAGGGAAGTGTTGGCCTTCCAGGCGGGTGGAGCAGGGTGGAGAGAGGGGTGGCCCCTGCTGGGCTCCAGGGACCCTGGGGGCTGAGTGAGGCTCTTCTTGCCTCGCCCAGCCAGGCCCAGAGTCCCCCAGGCCTTGCTGCCCCCACACCCTCCCAGGAAAGTCCCTCACACCCTGCTCCTTCTGGGGACAGTGGGAAGCAACAGAGTCTAAAAGTTGGATCTGGATAAAGCATTTCTCCAGGAGCTTGGCCTGAGAACCCTACACCTTGAGTGTTCCCACACCACTATGGATAGGGGCAGCTGGCCAGGCCCCGGCCCTAGGCTAGTCCCATAAGGCCCTCTGGTCCTTGGATCCAGGAAAACCAATGCTTAGAGGAGGCTCTTATGAAGATTTTGCACAGACGGGGCCTTTTTAAGGGCAGCAGGAAACTTCTGAAGACACATCACTTGGGCCCCCAACAACCACCACCTAGGACAGGGACAAGCGAGGAGCAGGCCTAAAGCCAAGTTGCGGGGGTCTGGCCTTACTAGATCCCTAAACTGAAAGATGGACACTGATCCTGGCCTTGGGTGGGGACTCTTCTGATCTGACATCATCCCAGAGGGGTGGATCCTGCTGCACAGAGGTTTTGTGGTAGGGGGTGGGGTGGAGTTTGTGGGGGTGAGCCAGATCTCAGCTAGCCTTAGACCTGGCTCCACAAGGCAGGGAACACACCAATGACAGACTGTGCTTCCTGCTGTGGCCAGAGATCCCATGCCAGCCTATCCCCTGACTGAGGAGACTCTCTTGAGGTGCTTCTTTACAGCTAGCTTCTAAGTCCATAAGGAAGGGACCCCTGACCCAGAGTGTGGGGAATAAGGGGGTAGGACATCATTTCAGCCCAGCCCCTCCCAGCCCTCAGCCTTAGTCCTTGGCTCCCCAGGCCCCATCCCCTTCCCAGCTGATCTGACCCAGCCACCCCTGCCACTAGTCCTCTCTCCCAATTAGGTGGGTGACTTGCAGGGTACCCAAATATCCCACGTCAGGCTGGGCCATCAACTGGAGGAGTCTCCACTTCTCTTTCCACGTTAAAACATTACAGCCTTTTTATATAAGTGTTAGGTCTTTACATGTTCCTTACAAAATGCTCAAGGGATAACGCTCACTATCATGAAGGTAGCCAGGTGGCCTCCCCCTCCTAAACCCCAGTTCTCAGCACTGGTCCTGCAAAAAGTTCTCATACATCCCAACCAGTAGGCCAGCCCTGAGGGTTCAGGCACTGGGCCTGCAGGAAGCCAGAGTTTTCAGGCAAACCCTCCCAGCCTAGGCCAGCTCAGTGGGGCCCCATGACCCTTGCTCTGAAGGGTTCTCTACTCTCCACCATCCTAGGCTAGGAGTTTGGAAGCAGAGGAGGTCCTGTAAGCCTCACCAGACAGGCACTGCCTTGGTGGGTGTCAGGGAGAAGCCTGCTGGCTCCTGATCCCTGGACATAGCATACTGGTTCACACTGTCACCTCCACCTCTGAGGATTTTGGCGATGGCACCATGCACAATCAGCAGAGCCATGACATACCTGGCTGCCACCTCCCCAGCCCCTACCCACCAACCAGTAGCCAGCCCCAGACAGAGCCTGAGCAGAGGCAGCCTGGGCCCGGCCCAGGGCTGGAGCCACTTGGCCAAGTCTGGCCAGGAACTGGGCTGCAGGCTTATTTCCTCTTGTCAAGGTCCTTGCACACGGAGTACTGCAGTTACCAGCCTGGGAGGGGATAGTGGGAGCCTTGCGCAGCAGGGAGGGACAGGGGCTCTTGGGTTGGACCCCAGATCCAGGCACCATCTGCACTGGCAGCTTTACTAGCCTCATACTAATTTCTGTCATTGCCGCTCCAGGTGGCAGGCAGCCATGCAGCTGACAAAGGAATGGAGTGTCATTAGTCTGGGTCCCACAGTCTCCAGTGCCCAGGCTGGGGTTTGAATGAGGTCTGTTCACTCCAAGGCCACCCTGTCCCCTCCCAGTGCATAGTCAAGGTGATCACTCCCTGTGGGCTATCAGCTCTCATCACAAGGATATGGCACACGCTTAGGATGATCTCAGAAAGGGTTCTGAATGCTGTGTGAGGTGTTGGTAGGCCTCTGAGGCGAGCCATTCTGTGCTGAGCCGCCCCCGCTGCCTGGTGGGCCCAGCCAGGTTTGCAGCCCCAGACACAGGGCTCTAGCCACAGCTCCCGCGCTGCCTCAGCTCTGCCCAGTGCACCACAGAGGTCTGGCCCAGGCCCCAGGCTGGCTGAGAAAACCACTCCAGAATCCAGCCAGCCCGCCCGGGGAAGGCCTGCTTGACACCCCCCTGGTGGCCTACCTAGCTCCTTATGCACAGCCCCCACTCCAGGAGGCCTATCTGTCCCGATACCCCAAAATCTGGACAACCTGGACCAGGAGACAGGCTGAGGACCCTGGCTAAAGCAGCCACTTCTCTTCTGGCTGCCCCAGCTGGATGGAGCTGGGCTGGAATGCCCTGACACCCCAATAATCTCAAGTGACCACTGAACTTAGCCTCCACCCACAGGGTCACTGCAGAGTATGGCACCAGGTAGGTGGTAGAGGGTCCTGTGTGGTCAGGCACAACCAAAAGGCATGGGGTCTGTCGCTAGGCCCACCTGCCTCAGCCAAGGCAGCCAACAGATGCTGGGCAGCCCTGAGGGGCACTAAAGATGCTCCTGCCCAGGCCTGACCTGTGGTGGCGCAGTGGATAAAGCGTCAACCTGGGAACACTGAGGTCACCAGTTCAAAACCCTGCACTGGTCTGGTCAAGGCACATATGGGAGTTGATGCTTCCAGCTCCTCCCCCCTTTCTCTCTTTCTCTCTCTCTCTCTCACTCTGTGTCTCCTCTCTAAAATGAATAAAATAAAAAAAATAAAAAAAATTTAAAAAAGATGCTCCTGCCCAGAGCCCAAGGAACCTCCAGCCCAGTGGCCACTGAGACAACCCCCTCCCTGCACATAGGTCTGACTGGCGCATGCCACGAACCCAGAGCTGAGGTGCAGGCACAGCAGAGGTTTCAATCTCCCTCCAGACCCTGTGCCCCCAGGTTGAGGGAAGCGGGAACACAGGAGTGGACGACAGATGAACAGATGGATGGACAGAAGGGCTGTGAGTGCAGGGAGAGTGAGTGGGCGGCTGAGAGGCTGCAGAGTGAGCATTTGTTTTGACTTCAGTGAGCCACTGCATCAGCATCCTCCTTTTCTGGAAACTGAAATGGGTTGTATAAAAAAAAAAAAAAAAAAAGGCCTCGCTGAGATGGCTGCCAGCCACTCCTGAGAAGCAGCCCCTTCCCAGCCACTCAGTGCTCCTGCCATGTGCTTCTGGAAGCCCAGTTGACAGGCTGCTGGCACAGAGCTCCCCAGCTCTGTGTCTGGTGGCTGCACCTACCAACTGCGCCAGCTCCCACCCTCCTGCTCACACCTGCTCAGGCTCCCCTCACTCCCCAGTCTCCTGGAGCCCCCTGCTCAGCCTGCCTGGGTGCTGGGGACACCTGGCTCCCCCAGGGCTATCCCTGGGTCTCCCCCACAACACTAGGGGCAGCTGAGACACAGGAGAAACAGGTGGCCTCCAAGTGCCCTTCCCGGGCTGAACCAGGCCCCGAGGGAGCTGGGGGGTGGGCAGAGGAGGCAGGATTCATAGCCAGCCCACCATGTGGACCTGGCCCACACCTCTTCTCTTCCAAGAGAGGGAAAAAAAAAGTCTATGCTGGATGTCCTGCGTGGAAGATGGTGGAGAGGCCTCGGTCCAGCCTGCTTGGAGGCAGGTGGGTGCCCATCTGTCTGACCACCCAGAAGATTACGAAGACTAGGCTACCCTGGAGGGAGAGGTTGTCCTAGAACCAACCCCACCAGGAAACCCAAAGCAGTATGTCAGGGGCCTTACAGGCCACATGACTGCCTGAGCCCACTGTGGGTATGCACAAGTTGGCAGGCTCGGTTCCCAGATCCCACCCAGGGACATTCCCCACCTGGCTGGCACAGGCATGAGGGGGCGTGTGCATGTGTGCAGATGCATGGGGGCACACGGGCAGTGGAGGGGCTGTATGGGTGCTCCTAAGGTGTCTGAGGTATGTGCCTGGATATGGGTATACACATGAGTGATGGCCTTGCACACGGGTTACAGATATGCACACACGTCTGGGGCACAGGCTCTGAGTGTGCATAAGGGGCCACTCGGGCGGGGTGGGCTCGTAGAAACATTGCTTTCTACGGTTGCCTCCACTGACCTGGACCCTGGAAAAGGCTCCTGCCCTGGTTTCTGTCTGACTACCATGGTGGCATGGAAGGGGCTGTCCCGGGCCCCACCCACCTCCTCCACCCTGGGGGTTGGGGCACATCCAGGCTTACCTCTGGTGGAAAGGGGGCCTTACCCTACAGCTTCGAGACTCTGACCCTGAGCTCCTGCTGCCTAGCAGTTGCCCTTTCCCCAGCGTAACTGCTCAGCTCCTGCCTCCCAGGCACATGTCTAGGCTCCCCCTACCCCCACATTCATCCAGCTCTCTGCAGTGAAGCTGCTGAGATGGATACAAAGCCCTCTCTGATCTCCAGCCTTGCTGGGCAAGCTCCTGGGGCTAAGAATCGTCCAGAACTGGGCAGTCCTTGGTGTCAGCTGGTCCAGCACGATGCAGTCTCACTGGACACGGGGCCCAGGTCCACCATGCTTCGAGCCACCCCCCTCTTACTATAGCCGGGGAGTCCCTGAGATGCCACGCAGTGACCCGGCTGCTGTCCACAGCTCTGTGAAGGTAGCTGGACAAGAAGGGGATGCTGAGACCAGCACAGGGAAAGGAAAGACATGAGAGAAGGGGAATGGAGGAAGGAAGTGAAACCACGCCATGAGGGAGCAGGAATGGGAAGTGGTCAATGAGCCCCTGACAGCCCAGCCCTGGGGACAGTGAGGGGGAAAGAATTCCTGCCCTAAAACATGAGCAAGTTACATGGGAAGCCCCTCTTGCGCCAGCGCAGAAGAACCCTCCAGAAGCCCTGGTGGCCTAAGGGCAGCATCTCTCAGGCCATAATAGGAAAACTCTGGTTGCTGAGCCACTGGCCCCAGAATGGGAGGCAATGATGACAGGGGACACACGCAACCACCAACAGCCCAGCACTAATAAAAGAAAAAGAAAATCAGATATATAAGTCTGGATCTTATTAAAAGGGTAAATTTAGCCCTTTGGCTGGGGGTGGGAGTGGCCAAAGTTCCCCAGTGGGGCCATCCTGGGACATGGACTCAGGGTTGAGAGTGACTCAGATGGGCCCTGGGCCAGGTGAGGGGGATGACACAGGGGAAGGAGGGCTGCTTCCTGCCCTAGGCTGCTGTTCTTCACACCTTCCCTCTCACACTGTCCCTGGCTGATGGCCAGCACCTCCCCCTCCAAGACACTCCTGAGGGTAGGGAATAGGGGTATGTGGGAGGTCAGCCCCACCTCCTCTAACTTTCCACCTTAGCTGGAGGAGAATCCTCCACCAAAGCAGGGGGTCTCCCTTCCCATCACCTTAAAATAAGCCTGCTACAGGAGACCATCCTGACCTGGACACACACGCACTTGTGCACACATGAATGCAGGCATGCACACACACACACGCACATCCAGCCATGCTGGTCCCCTCAGAGGGAGAGTCCATCTGAGGGCTTCCACCATGCTCTCCTGTACTCTGTCCCCTAGACCAGGTCCCCACACTCTTGAGCTGAACCTGAATGTGCCCCTGTCCCCTCAATGGGCAGAGAGGAAGTGGGCAGCCTGAATGGGTAGGCAGGGTCCTCCATGCCAGGCAGGTCTGCTCACAGGGTTTGGTCTGGCCTGGCCACACCAGTGCAGGATGGAACCCCATGGAACTTGTTCACAGGCAGGCCCTGTGCCTGTGGGCAGTGAGTTAACACTGCTAACCAGCCCATCCCCAACCACAGAGTGGATGTTGCTGTGGCATCCTGAGCAGCTGGCACTAAACTGGCACCCTGTGAGAACGGTTTCCTCTCACCTGCCTCTCAAGAACAACATCATGGCTGCACTGGCGCCACGACAGAAGAAATGGGTAGGAGAACCCGGGAACACAGAGAGGGAGATAAATCGTGAGCAACACATAAAAGGTGTCAAATACTTTGTGGGACATGAGCTATGACAGGCAGGGAAAAGGAGTCTAATAAATGGAAAATGCTCTTTATTACTCAGCAATACTGAGCAGTCAGAGGGCCCAGGGCTGCCTGCCAAGCCCATGTCCCACCAAGAGTGTGGAGTGACTGGCCTGAGTGAGACCCACCCCCAGGGGAACCAAGGGGAGACTGGACCTTGGCCTGCTCAACATCCAGACCCCATGCTCCCAGATCCTTCCTTGCAGCTGGGGTGCATCACAGAACCAGGACCCAGGCAGAGATTTCCAGAAATCACACTCTCAATTTCTGCTCCCCACTTCTCAGGGGGACCCAGCCCAGTGGGGCTACCAAGGAGCTGCCCTGGACCTGCATGAGCTCCAGGTAGTCTAGAGGGAAAACCCAGGTAAGCCCAGGGCACCTGCTGACCTCACTAAGACAGGCAGCTGGCACAGGAACGGAGGGAGAAAGTTCTGCCCAGACCAGATGGCACAAACATCCCTGACACCCAAGCCACAGACTGAGCCCTGAGCTCCATCCAGAGACTGAAACTCTAACCAGGCTCATTCATTAGACAAACAGTTGCTGAGTGTCTGCAACGTGCAGGGTCATCCACTCTCACCCCAGACCAGCCTGGAGTCCAAGGAAGCCACAGGCCACCCAGCAGCACCCTGGCCACCAACAACAGTCCTCAAATCTTTCTGTGGCCCTCTGGCCTTGCCACTGTTTTAGGGTCAACTCCCTGGCCTGTTGGTGGCACATTCCAGAATGAACATCCCATAAGTGGTGAGATGACCCTGCATTGCTGTGGAGAGCACTGCCTGACTGGCAGGGGGTGGTGGGCAGCCTCCACTGAGCAGGGGTCAGACAGGCTTTCAGAGGGGATAGGCCAGAATGGAGTCACCAGTGTGGAAGTGATGCTGGGATTCAGAGGAGAGGAGGGGGACTGAGCTGAACACGAGGGGTCAGAGGCTGAGAGGGAGAGGGTTTTTCAGTGGTGTTGCCAGGTCACATGAAGGAGGCGAGGGTATGGGGAAGGAGAGATACCCCCCCACACACACAAAGTCTTCCATGCAACCAGCAAGGAGAGGACAGGAGGCTGCAGAGGTGACCTGAGCATGGTTGGCATATGGAGCAGTTATACTCCCAGGATGGACCCAGTCCAAGTGGCATCAGCAGGTGTCCTGGACCCCCAAAGTCCCCTGAACTCTGGTATCCATGCCTTTATGTAAGGTGAGACCCCACCCAGACTTGCTTCTATGAACAGAGAACAGCAAAATTAAGGGGCCATCCCTTCAGAGATTGGGTTATAAAATTATGGTGGTTGCTTTCTTGCTTGCCACCCAGTGGGGAGGCCCCTGAGGAAGGAACCTTTGTCTCCAGCCAGCAAGGGCCTGGGGCCACATGGATCATTTGGAAAAGGGTCCCCCACAGCCAACTCTGAGGTGCCCAAAGCCCAAATGACACCTTGATCCAGATCCCTGCCCCACAGAAACTGTGAGATAATAAAAGTCTGCTGTTTTAAACTGCTATGCCTGGGATAACTTTACACAGTGGTAGCTAACAAATACAAACAAAAGCACTGGCACCTGTGGGGGTGGGAAGTTTGCAGCATTTACAATGGAGCCCAGAGCAAGAAGGTAAAGGGAGGGCCAGGAGGGAGTCAACAACTCAGGAAGCAAATCTGCTTTTGTAGACAAGTCAGAAAACCAGGGGTGTGTGTGTGGAGTACTCCATCCAGCCCAACCAGACAGTAGCCTCCTGACTCCCAGGACACAGAAACACAGATGCACCTTCAAGCCCTGAAGCCAGCTTCCCTTTCAAACCAGGCCTAGGGTCAGTCACTTTAGCCCTTGACCACTGTAGGGACAAGCAGACATGGAAGTCCCAGCAAAGACGCTAAGGTATTCTAAGGGTTGTCTACCTGTCGCCCACCCAAGAGCCCTTTGGACTTAATAATATTAGACTTTATTAAGTATTTATCATGAGCTCTGCAATGGGTTATTAAGGATGGGAGAGGCCTCCTGTGCACCTTCCTAACTTTCCTTGATTCTACCTGTATCCTCACACATTAGGTTTTTTAAGAGTCAATGTAAAGATGCATTACAATTTAATTTAGGCTTAATATTAATATTAACTTAAAATAAATTAAAAGCTTATTTTTAGGAGATCCACAGGGACGCAAAAAGTCTCTAAAAGGGAACTGACTTCAGGTAAACTGCCCACGAGTGTCTTCTGTCTGAGTGGCCGTGGCACATGGCAAGCTGAAAGGACAGGGCAGCTGCCCCACTGGGCAGACCAGCATGTCCTGGGGGGACACTGGAGTCTGGCCCCTCCACCTCCATCCTACTGAGTGCCCCTGCACACAGGCAGGGGTCTGCCATCACCCTCTCACGAGGGCCACTGAGGCCAGCAGGCAGGTGGGAGTGCATGCTGGTCTTGCCTTCACCTTGTCTGTATCCACATTGACACCCGGGTTCTGGCTTCACTGCCTGCCAGGCCTTATGGGGAGTCATGGGGAGGGGATATCTGGGCCTGTGCCACTCTGAGTGCAAAGTGCACTCTTGAGCATACAAACTAAGACCACCAGAAAGTCACCACGGGGCAGGGGCAGGGAGTAAGTGCTGTGCTGAGAGAAAAGAGTGCCCAGGCCTGGAGAGGGAGGGAGGGGTGGGAAGTGGCTGGTGGGAAGGACCTGGATGAGATATGCAGGCTGGGCAGAGAGGGTTTGCAAGGCAAAGGGCCTATGTGGAGGCCCAGAGAACAAATACCCAAAGCTCCAGGATAGTAGTGAGGGCTCACCCTGGGGGGAAGAGGAGGTGGAAGGACCTGGAATCTGAGATGCCTGCAGAATACACATATCTTCTACCCACCACCACCTGGGGCTACTTTACACCCTTGCTGAGTCTGCCAGCTGCCCATCTTGACCTCCCAGCAGAGCTGTGTGGGTTAGACAGGCATGGCTCCCAGGCTTCAGGTGAGTGGGGAGAGAAAGGGGATAAGGGGAGGGAGGGAAGGCCAGTGCTGACCTTGAAGTGCCCTGGTCCTGTGCTCAATCAGGATCTGAGCAGCAGAGGACAGAGCCAGTGTCCAGGAATGCAGGGGGCAAGTGGGGGGTGGAGATCACTGATCCACCATCCAACCTCTTCCTTGGGGTCTCCCCAGCCAACCCATCTTCATGGAGCCTCACTCTCATTGGTCTAAAGCCGTGATGGAGAACCTATGACACGCATGTCAGCACTGACATGCGTAGCCATTTTCAATGACATGCGGCCGCATACCAGACAAGTATGGGGCTGCATGCTGAGAAGGATGTTTCATCCTCGGCTCCTGCACGGCCAAGTGCAGTAGCCGAGGATAAAACATCTGCTATAGTGTAGACACTCTGTGCCGGAGGTCTGGAGGCCAAAACAAGAACTCCATCCAGCACAGAGCGTCTAGTTCTGGGACTTCTGGTTAGGCCGTTTTTCTCCAAGTGACACATCACCTGAGTTATGCTCGGTTTTTTGGCAAATTTTGACACACCAAGCTCAAAAGATTGCCCATCACTGGTCTAAAGTGACCGCAGGTCTGGGCACTAGCGCCTGTCTGGGGTCAGGATTTGGGAGTACAGAAAAGGGGAAGCAGGGAGGGGTTCTGCTCAGGCCATGCAGGGCACATCCATGCTGGGGGTTGAGGACTAAGAGGGTGACCCGATAGATGATAGATGCGCAGGGAGAGGAGAAGCTCCAGGTGCACTCACAGCTTGAGGCTGGATCTTCAGACTCACACAGATAAATTCAAGATGAAAGGGACGCTTACAAAAGCATTGCTTCCCCAGCAACTGACCCCAGGAGGGGTCAAGACCACCCCCTGACTTATTTCAGTTTTGGCTTATAAGCAGTACCACTCCAGGCCTCAGCAGCCCGCCAGTGTGAGGGTCTCCAGGAGGAAGCAGGAGCCTCCCCACCCGAGGCAGAGAGCAGCCCTGAACCTTTTTTCAGAGTCCTGCCCTAAGCATCTGCTAGGGCCTCCCTCCCACCTCCAAACTTAAGTCCCCCCTCAAGCCAAAGCCCAAACGGAAGGAAAGTGAGGGTGGACTGGCCAAGGCACAGCTGGACTCCAGTGCCCGGTGCAGGAGCCAGGGCACTGTCTCCTAATTCTGTGGTCAGGCTAAAATCTTAAGACTGCAAGACCTCGGCCTGACCTGTGGTGGCATAGTAGATAAAGCATCCACCTGGAAACACTAAGGTTGCCAGTTCAAAACCCTGGGCCTGCCTGGTCAAGGCACATATGGGAGTTGATGCTTCCTGATCCTCCCCCCTTCTCTCTGTCTCTCTACTCTAAAATGAATAAATAAATAGTATGATTAAGAAAAAGACAGCACAGAGAGGGGCTGGAGGGGCTTTGACCCATGAGGTGTGGCGTACAATGTTCCCCATGTACCTCTCTGCCTGTCTCCAGGGAAACAGCCCCTCCCTTGAGGCCCAAAGACTGGTCAATCCTTACTAGGCCTCTGGGCTCATCCTGGATGGGTGTACATACAGGTGTGTGCAGCCAGGACAGGCTGACTGGGAATGGGGAGGGGACTACCCCCAATACTGCATGGGGGTCCCATCACCTTTCCAGCAAGGCCTGACCACTGGCCCATTTTAGAGATGGGAGGCTGAGACACAGAGAAGGACAGTCCAGAGTTCCTAAGGGAGAGAGCAGAGCAGGGATCATCGACGGCCAGAGTCCCAGGCTGAACGCTGGTCCTGAAAGCAAAGTGAGCAGTGAGAAGGGCCCAAACTAGGAACACAAATCTCGGGCCCCTTGCTGGCTCACCTGTTCACCTGGGACGGAGAGGCCGTAGAAGTCTAGGGGAGGGATCTGCAGTCCTGCCTTCTCACTGCTCCTGACAGTCTTTCCTGTGCCCTTGATTTTCTTTTTCTTTTTTTTTTCTTTTTATTCACTTTAGAGAGGAGACACAGAGTGAGAGAGAGAGAGAGAGAAAGAGAGAAGGGGGGAGGAGCTGGAAGCTCAACTCCCATACGTGCCTTGACCAGACCAGTGCAGGGTTTTGAACTGGCGACCTCAGTCTTCCCAGGTCGACGCTTTATCCACTGCGCCACCACAGGTCAGGCTGCCCTTGATTTTCTTTGGTTGGTTGTTTCCCCCCCACCCCTGGCCACACAGCCATCACAAGGGGGGGCGAGGGGGATACGTTCCTCAGCATCCCTCCTTACCTGCCAGAGCCCTATGACCCAGGTGAAGCTACTGGCTTTCCCCCCAATTCAGAAGTGCCCCACTGCATACAAAATCTCATGTTGATGTCAGGGAGCCATCTGCTAGGGACCAGGCAAAGGACAGACAGGAAGTAGCCCCACTCAGTGCCCACCTAGTCCACTCTTGCCCAGTGAACTTGTCCCTGTCCCCCATCCCCCCACTGCCAGGTATAGCACTGACCGGGAAGGGACGACAGCTCACCCGGTCTATCTGTAGCTCTGACACTTTCTTAAAATGTAGTACATGCAGCGTGGGAGCCTCCACAGATGACAGAAGATGGTTCTCAAGAGTGAGGACATGTTGATCTAGCCCCTGGGAGGTGGCCACACGGGCTGGGGACATGTGGAGGGCACTGCCAGAATGAATGTCCAAATGTCCCTGTGTTATGGTCAGGTATAGAGGGGGTAGGGCAGCTAGGTTTTTAGTGAGGAAACCCTGGCATGTCCCATGCTTCCCTTCCAAACTTAGTTTTCCCAGAGCCCCTCATTTCCAGTGTGGGAGTGAAATCATAAATGAAAAACAAAACGGGGTTCTCTTCACATAGGCCCACACATCCTACCTAAGCAAGGACAGGCACACAAGGCTCTGTGAACTTGCTGTCCTGGGTGGCAGGGAGACCAGTGACAGCCAGACCTAGCTCTGGGGGTATAAAGGGGCAAGAACAGACAGCCCAAATGAAGGACCCTGCAGTTTCATGCGGAAGGTGGCCGGGTTAGAAAAGGACCCCACCCCCCAGCTATGGTCACAGTGGCCAATGGGGGTTGCCGCAAGGTCTGGTAAAACAGACCGCCAAGGGTGCACAAGGCTAGGAGGTCACAGAGCATGCAATCAAGAGATGGTATAGGAACCTGACCAGGCGGTGGCGCAGTGGATGGAGTGTCAGACTGGGATGTGGAGGATCCAGATTCAAGATCCCGGGGTCGCCAGCTTGAGAGCGGGCTCATCTGGTTTGAGCAAAGCTCACTAGCTTGGACCCAAGTTTGCTGGCTTGAGCAAGGGGTTACTCTGTCTGTTGTAGCCCCACTGTTGGGGCACATGAGAGGGCAGTCGGTGAACTAAAGTGCCACAATGGAAAAAAAAAAAAAAAGATGGGATGGGGAAGGGGGGACACCATCAGGGCTGGGGGGCCTAAGTGGAACTGTATAGTAGAATAATTTGGGGGATCTGAAATGATGTGAGGCCAGAACCAACTGGAGATGAAAACCTCGGCTGGAGGGGTGGTACCAGGAGGGGGCGGGGAGCATAGGCCACAGTGTTTGGGAACTTGCAGGGACAATGAAAGAAATAGGCTGTGTGTGGGTGGGAGCTGAGCTGAGGCTCGGGGTTAGGGAGACCCAGAGGGAAGGGAAGCAGGGTTGAAGGCACCCACAGCCTATGTGCTGACCAGTGGTTAGGGGTGAGGTGGGAAGATCTTCTGCAGGAAGTCGATGTGGGGATAGGACGTAGGTGCTAGGGTAGGCACTGGAAAAAGGCCAGCCTAAGTTGAGGAGAGCCCGAGAATGAGTCCTGTGGTAACACTGAGAAGCCAGGGCGGGCCCCGGGTATGCCACGGAGGGTCACTGAGGACCTATGGGCTCCATTCCAGCAGGAGGCCAGAAGCTAAAGGCCGGAGCAGGTGGTGGGAAGTGGCACAGACCAGAACATACATTCTGAGTTCTGGGCAGGCTGGCTCTCCCAAGGCACTGGAGTGTGATTCCTTGGATGCCAGGGTGAGCAAGAATGTACATGAGTGTGAAGACCTGCTTGGCAGTGTGAGCGCAGGTGAGCAGTGTATGATGTGCTTCCTCTGGGCACATGCGAGCTTGGCCAGTGCATCCACTGCCAGTCTGCAGGGTGGACCTATGCCTCTGCCCACAAAAGCAGCTGCCACATGGGCTGCCATGAGACGCTGGACATCCACCTGACTGTGTAGCCTCTTCCCCACCCCAACATTGCATCCCACCCTGGGCTTCAGCTCTCCCCAATCTGCTCCCAACATTGAGGGAAGCCCTGCTAGGCCTGGTTCGTAATAGCTGTGATGCCTTCTTCCCCTGGAGCTGCCTGTGGAAGTTCCAAAGAAGAAAGCCCCGAGACAGGCAAAGAGAGCTGGCAGAGACCTGCCCTTGCCCAGGAGGACAGCAACTGGGTGGTTTAGTTCTCATTTCATGTAGAGAAGGAGGCACTCTTTCTGGTAGGGGTGCTCCACACAGGCACTGCCCACAGGCCATCCTTTGGGGAACCAAGCTTGCTGTTCAAAGGCCTCTATGGGCACCATACCCATCCTCTACCGTCCTCTCCCCACCATTTCTAGAAATTTCCAGAGGAAAACCAAGGCCTATACCCAGGAGGGGAGGGCTGCCTCCCTTTTCCTCTGACTCCAAGTATATGATGGGTCCCCCAGCCTCAAAAATCTTTGCATCTACGCCTGAGCCTGACAAATGGTGGTGCAGTGGATAAAACGTTGACCTGGGATGCTGAGGTTCCAGGTTTGAAAGGTCGAGGTCATCGGCTTGAGCATGGGTTTATCTGGCTTGAGTGCAGGGTCACCAGCTTGAGTGTGGGATCATTGACATGATCCCATGGCCACTGGCTTAAACTCAAAGGTCTCTGGTTTGCCCCCTCCCCACCGCCCTCACTCCCTCTGGGTACATATTAGAAACAATCGATTAACAGCTGAAGTGATGCAACTATGAGTTGATGCTTCTCATCTCTTTCCCTTCCTGACTCGTTAAAAAAAAAAAAATTGCATTTAAAGACACTGGACTCTTTGTTGGGGAGCCTGGGGGGGGGCAGGGAATTCAACCCACCTGTTTGTTTCCTCCTCCTGCCCCACCCTGAGAACAATAACAAAAAGCTTCCTGGCTGATCCTATCTGGAACCTGTGTCTGGACAGCTGCAGCAGCTTCAGATGCAGCCTGGTTGGCTCCCAGCCTGGGCACTGGATGCCTCCCTGCCAGGCCTGTCCTCTGCAAACCCAGTGCCAACTACATAACAGGGTTACTGCCCCTGCAGCACCCTCCACCTCCAAGCCCACTCCCAGTCTCCACCGGTCTTCATCCTCCAAGGCAGCTGCTCACAGGGCCATGGGAGGCAGTAATGTTATACATTACAACAGGGCAGCCCACTGACAAATAGGCCTGTGTGATCTAAATGGTATATTATCCCATAAAACCGTCAGCGGGCAGAGTGGTGGAGCTGGAGCTGAGGCGGCCCATGCCTGCAGGCTTCCAAGGCCTGGACCTTTCACTGCGCAGCCTAGGCTGCAGAGCATCATCTCCTAGTTATTAAGGCTGGTTACATTTTCTTGCTTGCTTATAACACTGTGTCTGGTAGGAGAAAGGCAGCTTGAGAGGTCAATGGAGATCAGGTAACCCTAGGGAACAGGTCTCCCATTTGCCAAACACAGTGTTCAAGCTTTCCAAGCAGAAGCCCTGAAGTCACAGCACATGGCTAAAGTAATGCCATAAAGACTGAATGGAGGCCTTTCAGAAGGGCCATCTTTAAAGGGTGCTAGGGGCTGGGGGGGGGGGGGCTGCAGGCAGCAGGTTTGAGACCCTCCTCTGGAAGTATGTGGGTGAGCGTGGCCTTCCTTCAGAAGGACCTTTGTCCTGGGGGTGGGGGATTGTTTCTTTTAGAAAAGGGCCAGAGTAACTTAGGATGGGTGCTGGTTACCATGCATCAATGAAGAGAGAGCTACTGCCCTTGGATGATGTGAGGCTGGGAGGCGCTGCAATGGCTGTACAGGATTTTCTCATGGGCCTCCCTAGGCAGACACCAGCCCTGATGCCACCGAGACAGTCCTTTCACCCGGGCTCCTTGAGGGTGACCAGGGCCCCTCTGAGAAGGCCCCTCTGAAGGAGAACATTACAATGGGCTAAGATCAGGGGTCTGCCGAGAATCCCAGGGGCCTCTGACACTGTCAATCAAGGCTGCAGTCACACAGGGTCCAGGGTGTGGAGGGGCAGCTCCCATCTGTTAGGATTTGTATTCAGATATTTATGGTAGGAAGACAGGAAGGACCCAGAGGCCTCTTTCAAGAGGAAGGGCAAGGGGACACTGAGGGTGGCCACCAAGGCCTTTTCAACCTGCCTAGAAAGCACTCATTCCCAGTGGCTCAGGCTGACCTCCATCTGTGCCTGGGAATTCCCGGCTCAGGGCCAGGCCCAGGCTCTGACCCTGGAGTTAGACCAGGGGCATTCTGGGAAGTGTAGTCCTTTGGGAGTTGGGAGGGCCTGCCTGGATTTCCAGGAGTCTTTCCATAAGGAACAACCAAGAAAGACAAGAGAAAGGGGCTTACCCTGACCCTAATCCCAGCGTGAAATTTTAACGTCCCTGGGAAATGGCTGAATGTAGACAGGTGCTGCTTGAAAGGACACCAGCCAACCAATGCTGAGAAAAACTTCCAGCCTCATAAGTTTTTCTGTTAGCTGCTCTTATTTTGGTGCGGAGATCGGGGAACACCCCAGGAAGGAAAGACCCATGGCAATGTGCCCCCCCCACTCATGTCCTCCTCTGCTGCTCCCAGACACCAGGAGAGAGAAGCACCCAACGAGGACAAGGATATGACCTGTAGGCTCAGAGAGGCTGCGGTGCATCCCCCATCCGGGCTCTCCACGATATTTATGCTCATAGCCCACTCCGATGACATATGTAAGTTGACAGTGAACATCTTATCAGCTTGCTGGAGTGTATCTTTATTGTTAAAACACACTCTTAAAGGTGTACGATCATTTATTTACCAAATTAAAATAGCCGCACTGTGCCTGTCCTTGACCCTCCCACCCCACCTGCAGCCTCCCTCCTCCTCTGCCTCCTAGGCATCCTGCCCTAGCACCCAGGCCCTAGTACTTGGGGGGACACTGCCACTGCTTCTAGGGACCCTTGGCTTGGGTGCTACCTCCTCAACCTACCCCAGACCAGGGCAAGCCCACTAATTGCCAAGAAGTGACAAACGCCAGAAGCTCCACCAATTAAATTTAAACTCATGCAAAGCTCAGTGGCTAGTAAATTATTATTTTTATTAGCTTGAACCAAGTTCCCGTAAGAGAGAAAGTCAACTCGCTCCCATGAATGGCTCTTGTATAATTTATTTAACTCTGTGCTCTTTGCCAAAGCCTGGAATATTTTTAGCTCATTCTGTTGTTGGATTTGGCTTTTTTATGTGTGTTTCTGAAGGGTATTTTTAGCCTCATCCATGTTATGCTAACAGCCTCCTAAGTGTTGTGTCCTGTCTGTGCGGGCTGTTGAACCCTGTCTTGAAGCAGAGGAGGGAGATTTCTAAGAATAACCAAGGAGTATGTGGGGGTGCAGTGTTTTCCAGGGGCAAGGTGTGATCAGCACCAGACTACTCCCTGCTTCGCTAGCTAATCTGCTTTATTGTTCACGTGACCTAGATATTCCTATAGGAAAATATTTACAAGAATAATCAGACATGGGGCAGCACAAGCCTCACTGAGAAAAAAACAAAATACATTCCCAAAATGGCTTTGGTGGGGCAGACAAGCCACTGCATCCTGGTGGGTCCAAGAGCTGAGCTAGATTCCCCAACTGAGCTGAGCGCTGGTAGAGGCTTTGAAGTCTAGTTTTGTCACTTACAGAGCAGGATGGGTAGAGGCTTCAGAAAGTAACTCTTTTCACACCTACTTAATGTTGGTAACTGTTGCAGAAACACTCCATGGTGTCATTGAATTAATGAGGTATTTATGAAAATGTATTTTTTTTCCTTTACAAAAAAATATCAGCAGGGAGGGAGGGAAAACCTTTGATGGGGTCTTTTTACACTAGGAAATCATTTTTTTCCCCTCTACTTCGTTTTGTTCCTTCTGAGATTGGCAACCCAATTGGAAGCACGTGGAGCAGGAAGTCTGCAGTTACCCACCAGAAGGGACCAGCTGCCCTGTTTACTCCAACACCCGTGGCCCAGGGCGCCTGGCTCAAGGCCTGGCCATTTACACCCTAAAGGAGAGAGGAGAAGAGGTGGAGAGAACTCAACACATAGCCAGACTGCTGAAACTAGGCAGGTATAACCCCTGCACCTTCCTGGTGCCTTCCTGGAGGTGGGGGGGCGGTGATTCTAGAACACTTGTCTCCCCCCCTCCCCCCCCCCCCCCGGGGAGCTTACATAGAAGGATGGAGGAAAGGAACTGACCCTGCGTAGAGGGGGCTGCTGCCTTTCTCCCCAGGCCAGGCTGCCTCCTCACTAAACAGGCTCCGGGAGAAGCATGATCCTCAATTGCTCCAGGCAGCAGTGCTGATGGAAAACCTTGGGCTGGTATGTTGTTGATTTTCCTTATTTTCCCCTTAGATTTCACAGCTTTGCCTACGGACCATTTGTATTGGAGACAAAATCTAACACTGCACTAAAAATAATGACCCCAAACATTTTAATTGCACCTTTTGGCGGCAAGGTTACTGGGACAGCACTTTACCATAAAACCCTGCAGCCCAATGAGATGGGCACTTTCATTTTTAGAGAAACAACATAAAAGGCCCTGGAGCCCAAAGTCCCCTCAAGGTCCCTCAAGCTGACATTCTGAGAGCACTGGGTGGAGCTGAAGGAGAACAGACAAGCAGCAGCCAAGGATGGAGACCCTTGGCCCAGCCCATACCAGGGATGAGCAGTTGAAGCCAGGAGCTCTGTCTCCAGGACCGGATCCTACTCCCCTACTCTAGCTGAGCCAGGCAAATGGGAGGAAACTTGGAGCAATTTTCCTTGCACGGAGCAGTCAGTGGAGGCAAGGGCTGGGTTGCTGCAGCCCTGGCCTGCAGACCAGAGGTCATCCGCAGAAAAGGGAAGAAAGTCCCCCAAACTGGCCATTTGGAAATCCGCACAAGACATAAAAACAATTTTTAACTTAATTATACTTTTTTTCATATATACACACACACACACACACACACACACACACACACACATATATATATATATATACACACACACACACACACACACACACCAAAGCAAAGTGATTGGCGGTATAATTTTTTTTTAATGATGTAGCTAAATTTTAGAAACCAACACAATTTTCTGGCTTCCACTAATTTCAAAAAGGCTTTTTCAGTAGCAGATATTTCTTGCTGGACACCTCTCAGCCTTCCTTCCAGTCACAAATGGGTTGAATGTCTCCAAGCACATAGGTCTCTCAGGTCCCCCAGAGGGTAGAACTGGCTTCTAGGAGCAGGGGACACATGGCCCTCCAGCCCCTCCTCTGAGGGTGCCCCGGGGACCTCCACAGCCCTCTAGAGCACCCAGAGTATGGGGCAGGCGGTAAGGTCTGGGTCAAGGACACAGACCAGACCAGCACCCACCCAATTTCCCCAAACCCTCCACTGCCTATGCTACAAGAACCATGTGGTCAAACTTGTAATGAGCAAAACAATGGTTTGGGCCACCCAACCACAGTGCCCACCCGACTCATTGTTGCCTGCATGTGGAAACAGGGGTTCAAAGGGGAAATGGTGGCTGACCAGGACCAAACCATGCTATGGGGCTGGTGAATGGGGCAGGGGAATACAGTCTTACCATGCCTCCCCAGGGGATGACCCCAGCTTGCTTATGCACTACTGGGAAAACCTGGGTGTCCAGGGCCTTTCAAACCTTTGTTTTCATGGGGCTGGTACCTGCCCGGCTAGAAGGCAGGGCTGCGGGATTGGTGAGAGGGAGCAGTCACTCCCTCTCCATCCCCTAACCTGCAGGCTCAGCCTCCACATCAACCTCCAGTGTAAGGGGCTATAGGGAAGTTGTGGCCACCTCCCTGCAGCCACCATGAGTCCCCACCCCCAGGCCCCCAGTGTGGGCTGAGTTGGGTGGGCAATATATTGAAGGCAGGGTCAAGAGATGCCACCACAAGGACAGCTGGGACAGATGTTTTAAAATTACCAATTGCCTAAGCAAGTACTTCTGCTTTTTTGAGTCATACATCTAGAGGATGAAAAAGAAAAGGAGAGAGTTGGAAGAGCAAGGAAGAGAAGAAAGGGCAGCTTTACAGAAGGCTTGCTAGCCCTGGTAGAGGAAACACCAGCACTGCCCGGGCTGGTTCCAGGGAGCACTGGAAGTGAGGCCACCCCTCCACTCCCTGCTAATTTTTTTAATCTCCTCACATTGTAGATGCTAAAATCCCACAAGTAATTAGGCAATGTAGTATATATTTCCATTTTAGGAAATTCATGTTTTTCTTTCTGACTGCCCTTCCTTCCGACATTTTCCCTACTAGCCTGACTGTCCCATGCGTTCTAATCCACACACTAATTGTAATCCCATTAAAGCAGATGTAATTTTATTAGTATTCACAGTTCATCAAGCTAGCAATAATAATTGTTACTGCCAAATTAACAACAACAAAAATAGGCAAACATTTCTGATGTTTAGAACAAACTGTAACCAAAAGCAAGCCAACCTTCCAGGGTGGCCATGGGGTCCCCATGCTCCTCCTGAAAACTCGGTGGGGCTGGTGAGTGGCCTCCAGGATCTCCAAGAGGTAGCTGCCCTTCAACGCCGCTCCTTCTCTGACCTAGCTCAACGGTAAAATCAACACCACCCAGACAGTGGCTGTTCTGGAGACCTGGTCTGCTGTGTAATGGAATGACCCTCTGGGGGAAGAGTTTCGAGAGAACTTGAGAGAGGGGCAGCCAGCTCTCTCCCTCCTGGAGCAAACTGATTCTGCACTCGCCTACACCGAAATCCCGCGGCGGACGTGCCTCCCCCAGCGCTGCCGCCAGAGCTGCACTCCCCCTGAGCTGCGCTCTGGCCACGCTGTGTCCAGCTTTAGCAGGATACCAGAAGCACTTGTTAAAGCAAAAGCATTTCCTGCAAACCCATTCTCGCCCTGACACTCCAAGGCTTTATATAGAAACAGGATTTGCTCGTCTGACACCAGCAGTCCCTATTAACGCTCCGCTCACCCTGCGCACACCGCCCTAATCCGCCAGGCCGCGGTGAGCCCTGCGCCCCTCTCCCCTAGTCACAACAGCCGTTTTGTTCCCCGCAGAAAGTGCCTCGTTTGCCAGCCCCGGAAGGTCTTAAGGATGTGAGTGCAGAATGCAATAATGAGGTTTCCGCGGAATTTAGTTCTGCAGAAAGCGCTGAGGGCGGTGGCAGGAGAAGAAAGGCTTCATTTTTAGCTGGCTCTGGGGCTGCCCCTCAGAGACGCAGGGGGACCCCAGAAAGACCGCTCTAAACCGCGATGATCTGTCTCCAGGACCGCGGTGGGAGCCGCTTCGCGCTGGGCAGCCACCGGTGCCAGAGTATGGAAATGAAACCGAAGGCTTCTCCCCAAGTGCTCGGAGGAGAGGAGGGGCTGGAACCCATTCGACCCCTGCCTGTGCCCACGCCCCGCGGGGCCTCCTCTCCCGCTCCCGCCGGGCAGGCACTGACCTGTGTGCGAAGCCATGGGCAGCGGCGACGGGAAGTACTTTCCGGGCTGAAAGTGCGCCGCAGGCTGCGCGGCAGACCCGGCCGGGGCGAGACGAGCGGCGGCCGCGGTGCTGCGGTGGCCTAGGCTCCCTCGCTCCGACAGTAGATGCGGCGGCGGTGCGAAGTCGCGGCCATCCATGTCGGACCCGGGCCCGGGCCCCGGCCCCGGCCCCAGCCCCAGCCCCGGCCCCGGCCCGCCACCGCCTCCCAGGAGCAACGCAGCCGGGGCCCGGGGTCGGCTCGGCGCGCGGGTGACGCGCGAAAGGCGCGGAGGAAGCGGCGTCCCGGTGACCGGCGGTGGGGCGGGTCAGCACGCCGGCGGACTGGGCTCTTCGGAGGGCGGCCGCGCGCCGAGTTGACGGCCGCCGTGTCGGTCCATAGTCTGTGGAAGCAAGCAGAGAAGACTCGGTGACTCGAGGGCTCGGCTCGCTCGGGGGTCTCCGCCCCCTACCCCGGTCCCCCATCCCCCACCCCGGCAGCCCGAGCCTCAGCCGGGCCCCATGGCCAGGCCGGAGCGCTCCACGCGTCTCCCAGTCGCACACGTGAGAAATGGGCTACCCGCCACCCCGGTCCCCACGCGCAAACGCACCGTCCCAGCCACACTCAGGCCTGGAGGAGCCTGGGGGAACCCAGCGCACCGCTCGCCGCTTCCCTCCGGGTCCCTGAGGCGAGAGCGCCGTGGAGAAAGGCTGCTGACTCCGAGGGGTGATAAAATCCCAAATCTGCGAAGCCATCACGCGCGCGCGCACACACACACACCCCCCCCACACACACAAACACCCACACGCACACCCTGTCCCCTCCCCCGCGGCCCAGAGGTGTCCTGGTAGAAAAGGACTGGAGTCCACCCTCGCTTTTTTTCCTTCCCCCTTATTGAGAGGTACGGCTTCTACTGCATTCCGCTTAACCGAATAACCATGCTAATTAAGCGAATAATTTTATTGATTGTAACTCAAGAGGGTTTTTTTGTTTGTTTTTAAATAACCTTCAGTTTCTCGCCTTTCCCATCCCCCCATGCGTTTTTCAGTCCATCCTTTTTAACATACCTCCCCCCTCCCGCCCAGCTGCAACGGGACTAGGCTCCTATCCCGCAGCACCGAGCCAGGACTCTGGGCCAGCTCTCTCGAGCCCCTGGCGTTTGCGTCTGCCACCGGCGTCACCTGGGCCACCACACCGCAATGCCCGTCCTGCTGTTCCGAGCGCAGAGCTTCCTGGCTAGGCTGGAACAATTACCCCGCCCCCAATCAAATTCGCCCAGGATCTTCCTCTGTGGATTGGGGGCTTCGATTGGGGGGATGTTTTGAGCGTCAGAAATTGTTCTCTTTCAACGCCCCAAATCGGCAACGGGATTTCTCCCTTCAGCGCCTGCCGGGGGTCGCCAAGCCGGCGCCGCTCTCCACGCTGCTGGGTGGCCCGGAGACGAGGAGTCTGAGGTGCCCAGGTCGGCCCTTGGAGACTTGGCCCCAGCTCAGCTCAAACTTCGCCCCCACCCAGGTCCCAGCAGATGGGCTACCTTTGTTCACCTCCACCTCCCGGTAGGACCTCTTAAAAATGCCCTCACTTCCCTTTCTCTTCCACCCCCTTCCAACGCGAGTCTTCTCCGAGTCTAACTGGATACCTATTTCAGACAGTGAGTGCAGAGCAACCAACAAAACTGAAACGACTGTGCGCCTTCATGGACCTCTTTAATTTTGTTTACTTCTCATTTCATAAATCTGCATGGTTTTTGTTTCATACCATCTCCAACAAAAGGGAGGTGGATAGACGTAATTGTCTTAATTGTGAACTTAGCAGAAAACCTTCAATTTTTCTTGCTGTCCCACCGTGACAACAAAGTGATTAAGATGTATTCCATTTCGTAAATAACATTTTAAATTGCAATATTTAATGGTACAGGTTTTACAGTGTCTTATTTGCAGACTATTTTGTGTTTGATTTAATCTATAACCAAAAACATAATGTATTAAGTAAATACATATTTGCCCAGCTGATAAGGTTTTTAAAAATATTTATTCGGAGAGCTTTTGTATTGTAAATAAACGAGCCCTACACAAAGAGATCTCTTTGTCTCTCAACCTTATATATACAAAGGGGTTTGGGGATCCCTCCCCTCTGGGATCTCCAGCTCTCTCCCCGTGTCTAACAAATACTCGGTTAGCCGCCACTCGGGCCTGTACTGCGAGAGCTGGGCCTCCAGGGCCGCAACAAGGCAGGAGCCGGGGTGGGGGGGGGGGGCGGGACGGCGGTGCGGGACTGGACAAAGGGAAAGAAGGCGGGGAGGGCGGTCAGGAACCTGCGGCTTCAAAGGAGCCGAGGGCCGGGGCGCGGGGGGGGGGGGGACTGCGCGCGTGGGGGTCGTGTGCGCCACGCTTTTGTTTTGTGAGGTTTCTTGTTTCCAATAAATTTCAAAATTGTTCACAAAGGGCGAGCTGCTCCGATTCACGGGACGCGGGCTCGGCTGCCCGAAGCAATTTTAACTTCCATCTCCTGTGGATGGATCACCAGCTGCACAGATTCTTCCTCTCCTGCCCGCTACTTTCACCCAAACCGGGTGAATTATTGTGGCCCGTCAGAGCCGCTGCGATTCTTACTAGGTCGAAGGGGGCTTTTCTTTGTGTTCTTTGCTCCCGGGGAGAGGCCGTGCCGCGCACCCCAGTCTAGCAGCACGCGGCTCCCGAGGCCTAAGGAACCCAAGCGTGGCAGGGAGTGGAGCCGGGACGCGTGGCCGCGGAAGCCTTGGCTCTGAGCCCTGGAGTCCAGGCGCTGCCACCAGCGGGTCTCGGGGCTCCGAGCCCCACCCCAACCCCCAAACCCGAGGGGACGCTGTAGAGAACAGCGACGCAGCCCCGGATCAGGCCGATCTAAAGGAGGAAACTGACCGCGGGAGGCGGAGGGCAGGCGGCCGCGCCGGCTGGGGAATCGCTGACAAGGGCATTTGGTAAAGAACCGAATCTCAGATCCCGGGCTCGTCCCCGGGGTGGAGGGAAGAGGTCCCCGGAGCCGACGGTCCCTTCGTCGAGTGGCTCTTGCACTCTGGGATGTGGGATCGCGTAGCTTTGCTTTGATTTTAACTTGTGCTCTTCAAAACCCGCCCTCGCTTCGGCCTCCCGCCGAGGACGAGGGCCTTTTTCGGTCCGGCTCCCGCGGCGCCATCTCCAGGCGCCCGGACGCCGTGGAGCCTGAAACTGGGCTGGGGCCAGGCGCACACCGGAGGCCGGTAGCTCCGGCGTCTCCAAAGAACCCGCTCCCTGCGAAACACAGTTCCCCCCACCCCCTGCTTCCCAAGAGAGAACACAGGGCCGGGTCCGCGCCTTATCCCCGCGCCCCAGGGCGCACCCGCCAGAAGACCCTGTCTCATGGGTCTTGGCGGGAGCCCCGCGCCCCGCCCGCAACGCGCACTGCGAAAACGCCTCACTGAGCTGGCCTCGCTCAGCCCCCTCCTCCATTCTCACCCCCCCTCAAAAATATATCCTAAAATGAACTAGGCTCTGTAAAGCGAAACCCGAAAAATTCGCTATTCTCTGTCGCACGGCGGCCCCTCGCTCTGCACCTAGACATAAAGCCCGTCTGGTCAGCGGCCGAGGCCGTCAGGGCCACCACTAACCGGCCGGTTTCCTGAACCACGGAGCGACCCGGTGAAGTCGACCGAGGCTGCTCCCGGGAGGGGAGCGGGGGAGAGGGGGCGGTGGTCAAACAATGAGGGTTCGTTCGTGTTGCCACCGGAGCTGTGTTGGTGCGTATTGGCGGCGTTCTGGACCTCGCCGACTGTCAGCCAACCGCCCGCGCGGTTCACGCGGGACGCAGACTGACCGCCACTGTCCTGTCGCGATTATTTATCTTTAATGCTGGGTGTCGATCGAGACAACAAGCGCTCAGAGCAAAGCAAGGACGTTTTACGGGGGGTGGGGGGGATTTTAAACCAATCGATAAGATTTCAGAGGAAAAATAATCGCTCATATATTGTCCATCTTTTAAAAAACCTGCTCGACATTAAACGGATTTTTTAAAAGGGAGGATATATATTTCTTAACATCACAACCCTGATTTTCTCTTGCGTAAAAATGTAAATCCCCAAAGCCAAAATAAAAAAATAAAATTATGAAAATACAAAAACAAAAAAATATGAAAGCAATTTCAGTTACTTACTGGAGGTTGTTTCCTGGATACAATTGAATGCAATACAATTAGACCAGTAAATGTGACTTTGTTTTGTATTCCTATTGGTATTTTCAATGTGCTGACTGTTGCACTGTAAATGCACCGCTTCCACAACGACTCTAGCGAGCCCATCCAGAGCGGCTCTCAAACCTGCAGCCCAGCGCGGCGAGCCACAGGCCTTGCATGCTAATAAGCTCGTGCCACTCAGACCCGAGCAACCAGAGCGCTGATTGGCCGCGCGGCCCTTCGCGGCCGAGAGCTCGTGCCACTCATTCCGAGTAAACAGGCCTCCCAATAGGCTGGCGCCGGGCCAGGGAGCTGCCAATCAGGGAGCAGCAGGGCTACTACCGAGCCCGGTGGCGCTTAATTCAAGTCCCGCGACTGCGCAGTTCCTTTGCGCAGATCGCTGTTGAATGGGAATGTGGTGGTGCAGGCGGGAGATGGAGCAGGGGCAAATGGGAGCGTGTGTCCGCGCGCAAGGCGAGGTCTTTTTATTTCTTCTTTTAAAATTTAATCTAGCAGGTCTAACGTTTGGAGTCTGGTACACAGAGTCCAGAAGAAACAGCTACACCCTTTAAAGTAGATCTTTTTTTACCTTAGTTCTGTCTTGCGGGTGACAGAATAAGGCAAGGCCGCCGCAGGTAGGCCCCAGCTCCAAGTACAGACGCTTCCTCGGGTTGCCTGGTCCTCCTACCACTGTGAGGCCTAGGCCTGCTCCTACAGAGCTCAGAAATACCTTCATGCTCGGGCCTGGGAGCACGGACTCCAGAGTCTCCCACCTGGTTTACTTTTCTCCCTGCCCCAGGAATCAGACCCCAGGGAGAGAGGCCTGCGTCTATGGTCATCTATCTGCAGACCTCCAGTTTCTCTCTCGGCTACACTTTGCAACTGAGCCCCGATCAAAATGAAAATCGGAGTGTTTTTTTTTTTTTTAATTTTAATGGGGTGACACCAATAAATCAGGGTACATATGTACAATGAAAACATCTCCAGGTTATCTTATCATTCAATTGTGTTGCATACCTGTCACCCAAAGTCAAATTGTCCTCTGTCACCTTCTATCTGGTTTTCCCTGTGTCCCTCCCCTCCTCCCTATCCCACCCTTCCCTCCCTCCCCCCACCCTGTAACCACCACACTCTTGTCGATGTCTCATAGTCTCACTTTTATGTCCCACCTATGTATGAAATCATGCTGTTCTCAGTTTTTCTTTTTTTCTAATTTACTTATTTCACTCCGTATAATGTTATCAAGGACCATCCATTTTGTTATAAATGATCCGATGTCATCATTTCTTATGGCTGAGTAGTATTCCATAGTATATATGTACCAAAGCTTTTTAATCCACTCGTCTTCTGACGGACACTTGGGCTGTTTCCAGATCTTCGCTATTATGAACAATGCTGCCACAAACATGGGGGTGCATTTCTTCTTTTCGAACAGTGCTATGGTGTTCTTAGGGTATATTCCTATAAGTGCGATAGCTGGGTCAAAAGGCAGTTCGATTTTTAATTTTTTGAGGAATCTCCAAACTGTTTTCCACAGTGGCTGAACCAGTCTGCATTCCCACCAGCAGTGCAGAAGGGTTCCCTTCTCGCCACATCCTCGCCAGCACTTATTCTGTGTTGTTTGAAAATCGGAGATTTTAAGGCCAAGATAAAGATTGCTCTTTTTTCATCTGCAATTAGATTTTTTTTTTTAATGCCCACCATGTGCACTGATCGAAAACCACGCATAGTATTTTTCAATGCCACTTTCCTGAAAATCCTCTAAATGCCCCAATTAAAAAGAGCCACTGGCCTAACCAGGCGGTGGCACAGTGGATAGAGCGTCGGACTGGTACGCGGAGGACCCAGGTTCGAAACCCCGATTTCTCTGGCTTGAGCGCGGGCTCACCAGCTTGCAATCGCAGGGTCGCTGGCTTGAGCATGGGATGGACATGGCCCCAAGGTCACTGGCTTGAGCAAGGGGTCATCAGCACTGCTGTGCCCCTCCCCCTGCTCCATCAAGACACATATGAGAAAGCAGTCAATGAATAACTAAGGAGCCCACAACGAAGAATTGATGCTTCTCATCTCTCCCTTCCTGCCTATCTGTCCCTCTCTGTCTCTGTCACACACGCGCACACACACACACACAGCCACTGAAAAAATTATCTTCATCGTAATCAGATGCAAACCACTTTAAAAATGTTCTCCAAATAAATATTTCTTTTAAAATTTGTTTTCCCAACAAAAATGCTATTTATTCTCTAGAAGTCAAGGTGATGTGTGAGTGGTGATGTATACATTATTTTTACTTCTCTTTCTCCACGTGAATCTCTGCCTCCCCATCTAGGGGTCCAAAAAACAAATGTATATTTAAACTAGATGCCAGCCAACACAGGTATACGTTAGAAATTCTCCGCCGACTTATTCCGATAGGGACACGAAGGGGTTAAGCGAAAGGTCTTCTCTTGTTTCCTTCCTTTCCCCGCTCCCCCGCCCGTGCCCGCGGAACAGTGAGGATTGGTTGGCACTCGGCCAACAGTCTGTCAATCATCGAGTGTAAACAAGGCGCTGATTGGCTGTTGTCCAGTCGGCACAGGGCCTCCTGAAAACAATTACTGGCCCCGCGGTTTCAAGGCTGCCCAAGACCTCTTGATGAAAGGAGATAAGCTAGGGGCCGTTTCCAGGACCCCCGCGGAACGACCCAGGCAGACCAGGAGTCGAGGTTCCGCGGATAGCCCGCAGATCAAAGGAATCCGAAGAGAAAGGGGAAGCGGACGCTCCGCCCGGGCCAGCCTTAGCTCGCGGGCATCTCTGACCTAGGGTGGGGGCTTGGGCCGCGGGTTGGGGCTCCAGGATTGGGCGTCCTCCTGGAGCGGGGCGGCCAGCGGGGAGGCTCCGGAAAGCCCGGGGCTGGCAGGTAAACCCCGGGGTTCCGCGGACCGGAGCCAGGGCCCAGGACAGGACTTAGGCTGGAGTCCCAACTCCCGCGGCTCCGCGACCCGGATGCGGGGACAATTTCCCTGGGCGGCCGGAGCCTCTGGCCAGTCCGGAACGCAACGGCCGCGTGAGGAGAGGCGGCACACAGAAATCCATAAAGCGCGGGAAGATCCGATTAGCGCGCGGCTATTCATTAGGCTGGGGGCGATTCAATTAAGTCCCGTGGGGGCAGGAGGGGAGGCTGGGAGGGCTGGGCGCGGTCTCCGGGGCAGGGGTGCTGGCACCGACCAGCAAGCTTGGACCGTGGCATTTGGAGGGTGAAATTTCAGCGGCGGCCCGAGCGTGTGAGTGTCGCGGCGAGATTTCTCCGCTTCTCCACCCAACGGCTGCAGACAAAGCTGGCCCGCTTCCCACGTACACAGCGGAAAGACAGCCGGAGCCCGGCCCGGATCCGGAGAAATCACGCCCACGGAGAAGTGAGTGGCTGCGTGCCTTGGCTCGGATAAGCACGCAGGGCCAGGCGGCCCAGAGCACGCGGGCTCACGCTGCCTCCTTGGCTCTGGTGGCCTGGCGCATCAAGGCTGCTTTGGTCGGTGCGCCCCGGGGCTCCGCCAGCTTTCCGGAGTCGCGGCTCCTAGCAGGAGCCTCTCGCTGACAGCACGTTTCCTAATCTCCTTGGGAAGCCGCGTTCTCCAATGAGCTTGTTTTCTGGCCCAAGAACCTTATTTTTTCTTGTTTTACAGTTCAACTTGAAATTTTTTTAAATATAAGAAAAGGTGTATAAAAGAAAAGTTCTCCATCCAGGCGAGAGAATACCTTAGCGACCTGCGTTGTCCCTACAGTTGCTCCAAGCAACCCTAGCACGTCCTGCGGCTCGGTTGTCCCTGGAGCTGGCTAGAAGCTTCAATTTAGGCCCTCTTGGTGGAGGAGGGGAGGAGTCCTCCAACAACCTCTTCAGCCCCCATTCTCCACAACTGCGTGTTTGGGAGGGGGGTGGCCAGTAAACCCTTACCCCAGGACCCCAAATCCTGCCCCAATTCCCCCGTCCTGGGCAGAAGATGGTCTGAGGGCCTTGGAGCCTAGCTAATGAGCCCCACAACAGCGCTGGAGATGGGACAGCAGAGGACAACAGGGAGTCAGGGGCCTTCCCTCCCTCTACAGGCTGGCTCTGATTCTTGCCGATTGCCGTTGTCAGATTCCTAATTTAGGGGGTAAGAACTGGCTTTTAGAACCCCTCCTGTCTGGGATCTGGAGAAAAGCTGTCTATGTGGGGTGGGCCTGGTGGCCTTGGGTGTTCTGGACCACGCGCAGTTCCCTGACTGCCTCTCTCGTCTTCTCCTTTCTCCTTCCAGTGTCACTTAAGGCAAATCTAGTCGGCTTTTTCTTTTCTTTTTTTTTATTTTCAAACAGTTTCAAAACAATTGTTACAGCAATAGCTGCAAATGGGCCTGCTGGATGCAGCAGGGGCTGGCAGCTGCCCAGGGTGGGCGCAGGGCCGCTTAGCAGCTCCCATGGTACCAAAATAAGCTCCGGCGTTCCCCTTGGAAGAAAAGAACCAGGCTCTGGCTGGCTGGGTCATGTTTGGCCAGGCATGTTATCAACCCTGAGGAAATCTTCTTGGTTTCCTTTTTTACTCTCCCTGTTGTCCAGAGCTAACAAGTGTTTTTAATTTTTGAGGAACAGTGTGGGGTTCTGCAGACTCTCCTTCCACTGGGGAGAGAGATGCAGAGAGGAGACAGGAGAGAGGACAAATAATGTGGGTCAAGGCTGAGGCTGGCTGTCCAAGTCTTTGCAGTCCCCTGCAATTTCACAAAGGAATGGATTCCTCTCAAGCCAGCCCACATGCCAGGCCCCAGCATGGAACACAGCCAGAGGCATCCTCCAACCCCCAGCGCACCTGCCCTGCCCTTCAGGAACACAGGCCTTCCACAGCCTCACACACTCCCCTGGGGGCTTGTCCCCTGGTCTGGGGAGAAGATAAAAGATGCTTGTGCAGCCAGCTCTGCCCTGCACATATACACTATGCTCATGGACATGTACAACACTCGTGTTGTACATCACATGCATACACACACATACATATACCCCTTTCCACATCACAGACCCAGCACTTGGGAGAACCTGCCTTTCTGCACACAACCTAGGTACCCCTGTCACTCTGTATACCTCTCCCTGACCCTGGAGCCCCTAGCCCTCGCCTACACGCTGTGCCCTGAAAGTAGCAACAGAGCTAGGTGTGTTCCTGCTCCCACTGTATGAAATCCTGAAATAAATAATATTTTAACATAAGGGGGTGGGGATGTCTGGCAAGTTACATAAAATTGTGAATTAGTTACTGCTCCAAATAAATGCCTGCTCAGGCCAGAGAGCAGCCAAGCTGCGCCCGGGCAATCGTGTGTAGGTGTTTCTCCATTGTTCCCTGGGCCATTAGTCAAAGGAAAAATTAGACACAATTTCTTGACAAAAATTGACTCTTAATTCTTCCCACCAAAGGTGCAAAGGAGTGGATCCAGAGGCCACGGCCAGGTACAGGCTGTCTGGAGAGGGCTCTGCACCTTGGGTTGGCATTTGTCCAGCGGGTAGAGTGTGTGTGAGAGGAGAAGGGTGGCCTGAGGCCCCAGGAGGGGGCTTAAGTGGTTCACAGCACCACCCCCCCCCCCAACAGCAGGGCAACCTTATCCTGTCTCCACCAGGAATGTGCCTGCCCACTCCCAGCTTAATTTCCAAGGACAGTGCAGGGGTTAGGAGTTAGCATCCTTCCTCTCAAGTAAGAGGGTAAAAAAAAAGAATCAAATGTTCTCAGAACTACCCTACCTGGAAGGGCTGGACCTCCAACACCATTCCAGCCTACAGGAAGGAAGGCTGGGTCCCCACCCCAAACCCCTGAAGGAAGTCTTCTGCCACCAGATGTGGGAGTGGCTCATTTCATCTAGGTCTTTGGCTTGTACACTGAAGGGTGTAGGCATGTTGGGGGAAAGGTCTGCATTTACCAAACCCAGTCCACTCCAGGTGCTGTCTAGAATCTGCCTAGCCTGGGGGGTGGCCTTCTCTTTACCACATCTCTCTGTCTTTGGGGCTTAAGCTTTCTTGGGGGGGTGGGCTTATTTTGGAGGGGAGAGGAAGGTAAAGATCTCCTGGACCCCATACTCAAAGTGAAGGGACTGCCCCAACAGAAAACAAAGCCTCCAGTCAGTCCCTTCATTATCTAGTAGGATCCACTGGGTCCAGAGGACTTAAGTGGCAGGGGAGGGAGCCACTCTGAGGCCCAGGGTTAGAGGGGAGCAGCCAAGAGAGGAAGAGTTGTCAGGAGGCAGACCAGGCTGGGAGGGTCCTCCATCACACCTCCCCAGCATTGATCAGGCTCTGTGCACTGGGCTGAATCCATCTGGGAAAGGTTCCAGCTCAGACCAGGCCAAGGCACAGCTGGTCTCTGCTGGCCACAGATAGGCTCCAAGAAGACTTGGGGTTGTGGCTGCAAGTTTTCAAAGACAACAAGAGCAGCGGGAAAGAAAGACTTTGAAGTCAAATGAACAGCATTCTGGTCCCCTACCTCCTAGGGGGCTTTAATTCTGTTGCTAGTTCCTCCAATCAGGACAGGAGGCTGCCCAGCCCCCATGGCTCTCAGAAGGTGCTTGTTAAACACAGGGAAGGTAAAATTTAGGTGCTAAGTGTGTGAGGTTATCAACCAGGAGATCCATCTGGGTTAAACTGACGAGATTTTCATAAATGGGTAGGAGTGTCTTGTTGAAAGGCTTCTTACTGACTTTTTATTAGTGACAGTGATTGTTATTACTGCCAAAGAGGATAATGGGTTTGGAGACACCCCCCCCCCCATGGTAAGAGGAGCCTCGTATGACCCTCCCCGTTGTCCCCTCCAACCTCTGCCCATTTCCCATCTTGCATGAAAAATGGTAGGGGACCCCCAGGGAAGTCTGGGAAGGAATCAGCAATGTGGCCCTTGCTCCTCCCCAACTGGAAGCATCCTGCCCATTCTGGGTGAATGAGGAAGTGAGGGAAGCCAGCTCTCTGGGGATATATACCCACCCTCTAAAGCAGACATTGGGGATGCGGATATACTATGGGAGTCTCCTTGCAGAGGGTGTCCCAAACTGGGCCCTCTTCTAGCCCATGAAGAAGGACCCTACTGATTGCCTGACCCCACCTACAGGAATAAAGGCAGGGTGGCTTAGCGGCTGGAATTGCCTTGCTTGTGGACAAACAGTCTAGTAGGGCCTAATGAGGGGCCGGTCACTGGGTTCTTCCAGATACCCTCTTCTCCCCAACCTGAGCCAGGCTTCCTGCCCTCTCTGGAAAGACACTAGCCTTCCTGCCCACCAGCCTCAGCCTAGCCAGAGAAAGTGCCGAGTAGGCAGTTGCTGAGGGCTGCTCTCAGGGCTGTGTTTGGGTGTGTTTACACGTGTCACTGTCAGGGTATGTCTGGATGGGGCCTCCAGGGACCAGACTTCCCAGTCCTGGTCTCACACTGGCGGAGAGCCCTGAGAGAGGGGTACAGGTTGGATGTGAGGGTCTTCTCTGATGAAAAGCAGCCGGTCCAAGCCAGGCTGCAGCATGCCAGCCAGGCCAGGAGAAACTAAAGGAGAGGGGCTGGGACCTGGCAGGCCCCCACCCCCACCACACAGGCCCAACAAGCTTCCTCTGAGCACCAGTTACAGAGTTCAGGTAGCAGGAGGGCAGGGCTCTGGGCTACAGGAGAGGGCTGCACCTGCCCCTTATGTCTGGACCCCTAAGTGGGCAGGAACCTGGCAGCCAGCTTCCGGAAGGATTTCCTCATGTTCCCAGACTTAGAAAAGCCCCAGCCCTTTCTTGACTGCCCCTCCCACCTCTGCCCTAGCAGAGGGCCCCAGAGGGTAAGGCCCTGCCCATTCAGACTTGCTTCTGACACAAAAGGGGAGGCCTGGATGGCGCACACCTGATCCTCCTCTTCCTGCTGTAAAATTGTTGCTGGCCAAGCTCCCCACTTACATCAGGGGACCAGCACTCTGCACCCTACCTACTCCACAAACCTCCTCTGGGCCTCACCACACCCCGTCCTATCCTGCAGTTCCTATAACTTTTCTCCTCTGATGGCCAGGGCTGGGGACTCCCTCTCCAGCCTGCCTTTGGGAAGAAATCAGGACTGGGAAGGCTCCAGATTCATCTTGTTCACCACTATCTTTTTTTGAGGAAGGCATGGAAGAGGGGGGTGTGATTCCTTGGCCTGATTACCTGAGGCATATATAGACCCAAAATAAATTATTTCCATCAAAATTTCCAAAGGGCCTGTGGCAAAGCCCTTTCCTCCCAGTGGTAAGACAGATGGCAGGCCTGGCCAGGGCATAGCCAGAGGACTACCACTCCAGCCTGGTCCAAGTACCACTACCACTTCCATTATTAATAGGGCAGTCGATGGTTTAATTAAAAATCATTCAATATGCCTGACCTGTGGTGGCGCAGTGGATAAAGCGTCGACCTGGGAACACTGAGGTCGCCAGTTCAAAACCCTGCACTGGTCTGGTCAAGGCACATATGGGAGTTGATGCTTCCAGCTCCTCCCCCCCTTTCTCTCTTTCTCTCTCTCACTCTGTCTCCTCTCTAAAATGAATAAAATTAAATTTAAAAAAAATCATTCAATAGATCCATTTTTTATCCTGACCTGCAGAAATACATGTTCCACCTCAATCCATCGCATCAGTACCTGCAGCAGCTGGTAATTCATCAAGGGGTGGGGGATTCCAGGAAACTGTCCCAAAGGGTGACTCCAAGAAAACTCCTTCTTCCAAAGGCCCAAGCCAGAAGAGCCAGAGGAGCTTGTCCAGGGCCAGTTCCCACGGCTACTTCCTCTGGAGCCTTTTCGAGCACATTCCACTGGGCCGGGTCACTAGCCGCTGGACCCAGGGCCCTTTCAATACGCCATCGGCTGGCCGCTGCCTGTCCCCCCACTCCTCCCCAATCCCATCCCCGGAGAGCGCAGATGCAAATAGGGGGCTTTTCTTTCCTCAGAATTGATTTTGTTTGGTTTGCATTTGTACATTTTAATAGCAGGCATTTGCTATGCAAACAGCCTCCCGAGCGGGTGGGGGGGAAATCAAAGCCTCTACATCTAAGCTATAAACAACAACAAAAAAGCCTTTTGGAAATTAAGGTGCTGGTAGGTCAGTAGCGTGCTTTCCCAGGACCCGCGTCCGGAGAAGCCATGCGCAGCACCTACCGCTCAGCGGCTCCGCAGCGGCTCCGCTCAGGTCCCGGCGGCGGGTGTCCCGGAGCGGCCGTCCTGACCTGCGCGCCGGGGTCTCTCCTCGGCGCCCTAGAATAGGGAGGCGGCCGGAGGCGCCATAGTAGCAGATTTATGGCCTAGGTGACGTGCTTCCCTCTGCCACAATGAGGCCGGGTGACATTAACAGAAAATTGATGAGAGAGGAGAGAACTCTTAATTTCTCCACGCTGGCTCTGCGGGGAGAGGCGGGGGGACGCGAGCAGAGTGGTCGCCGCGAGTTGGGTGCGCTCGGCGACCCGCGCCAGATGCTTTCTCCCTAAATCCGGCTCCTGGCCTGCGGGCTGGGTGAGGAACCGCGACCCTCGCCGCGGGTCCTGCCCTCCACTCCGCGCCGACTCTCCACCGCATTTGGGGAAGAATCTCGGCTCCTTCCCGTGCTCCCTGACTGGCCCGCAGAGCGGGGAGCCAAACACCCCCGCCGGGCCGCTTGGAGGACCCGGGGCCCGATGGGGGCTCTGATGTGCTCCTGGCTCTCGCTCGGCTCCCTAGCTCAGGGGTCCCGATCAACCCAGACGTGGAACCCGCGCGGGGAGCGCAGCGTAGGACCCTGGCCGCCCAGCCCCTACCCCGAGCAAGTAAGCACGCACGCGGGCCACCTGGGGTGTCTGCTCCGCGGCGCTTATCCGGCCGAGAGCGCCCGCTCTCCTCCGCCCTTGCGGGGCTTCACCGGGACGCAAACGGCTCATCCTGGTACCAATCCCGCTGCACCGCATCCTTACCGGCACAGCCGGCCCTGTGGGCCCTTTGTCCCCGCCACGGGAAAGGTCGTGCCCGGGGACGCAAGGGCAGCGGCCCCGACCCAGCCTAGCATGGAGCGCTCTGCCCACAAACCATCCTCCACCCCTGGGACAAAATTCTTCGGCGACTTCCTCCTGCTCTGGCCACGTGTCTGGAGGATACCTTAGCCCAGCAGTGACCCCACCATGCGCTCCCTGAGACCTCCAGGCTTGGGTAAGATGCACTGTTGTTCTAGGACACACAGCTGAGGCCTAGGAGCCGGCTTTCAACAAGTGGGGGTGAGCCGGGTGCTTTTCATAGAGAAAATGATGAGGGAGTCCCATTGAGGGCTGCCTGGAAAAAGGAAGGCCCAGGTCTCACAAGAGAGTACACTCTCACCCACCAATCAACCTAGCCATGCTGGAAATCTGAAGGGCAGCTCAGGGGATGGAGAGAGCCTGGTTGAAGGCTCAGCCTGGGATGCAAAAGGCAAGGCTTTGGGATATGCCACTGGTCCACCTTTCTGGCCTTGATGACAAAATAGGCATCTGGATGCCAGATGCTGTCCTAGACATTCATTTAATCCTCTGGACAGCTTGGGACGGACACAGATGTCATTATGACCATGCCCATCTTAGTAATGAGCAAACTGAGACAGAGACAATAACTCATCTGCAGTCTCACCTAAGGGCTAGGTATCTGGGCCCTGGATTCATCTGGTATAAAACCAGGACATGGATTGGCTAGCCTTTGGGTCTTTGTCAGCCCCAACACTCATGGATAGAGCAGATTTGTGTCCTGACTTCTACAAGAGCAGAAAAACTGTGGGCTTCATAGCCTCTACAGTTGGACATTTTGGCCCACAACACCCACAGAAGATCCCACTAGGGCCCATTCTACCTGGGAAGCCTCCTCCTGGGTTTCCTCAGCTCAGCCAGAAATCGTGATTCACTGGGATGAAGGTATCATAAGGCAGGTCATCATCTCTGCAGCTGAGAGGACTACTAGTATATGGCAGGAATCTGGAAGCCAGATTCCAAAAGGGCATATTGGACTGAAACCAACAAGATTACATTTAACAGGCTGGATGCAAACCTCCACTTTTAGGTTTAAAAATCAGTTGTAAAAATGCAGGCAGCTTCCCACTGAAGACATGATGAGCTGATTTACAGCTGTCTGCACCATTCAGGCAGAACCAGCTCCCCAGTGCAGGCCTGATGAATTTTCCCCAGCCCCAGCAGATGAGCCTGTACCCCTGGGGGTAGTCCTCCTGGGATGTCAGGCTCACTGAGGGAGGAGATGCAGCTGGGGATAGCAGAGAATGGGGTCCTTGTGCTGCTATCATCAAACCCAAGTCTGAATGAACACAGCTTTGTCTGCACCCACTCTCCCATGGTGACCATAGGACCAGGGATCAGTGCCTGGGGCTGGGGGTGCTTCAGAACAAGAGTGGCTGCTTTTTGGCCTCAGTTAACCCTTGAGTGGGTGTGGGACACACAGTCTTTCCCCAGCTCTGTGCCTGGGGGGATGGAGGGAGGCATGAAGAAGTACGGAAAATCAGAGTCAATCCCAAGGTTCGAAGCAGCCTTGTTGAACACAATTTCTTCCAGATTTAAATGGCTGTAACTATTGGGTAAATGAGAAGATGGCCCCATGATGTGATCTAGTTGGAGGTAACCCAGAGACATCCTTGGCCTTTCCCACAGAGCCCCCTTCCCACCCAAGGCCCAGCTGGGAACAGAAGCCCAATGTAATGGCACCCTAGTCCTGGTCTGGCTCTGGCCTGTACCTGACTTCTGGGAAGTTCTTGGCCATCCGAAAAAAGAGGACCCACACTGGGTACCCGTCAGCTGTCCAGGTCTCAACCCTGACAGGGAGACATAGGCAACCCAAATGCAGAGAGAGAAGAGCCGGCAGATCCTATAGAAGAAGCAGAGGACCTTGCAGGGACTCCAGAGCACACTGGGGTAGAGGTTAGCTAAGATGGGTTTCCTGGAGACAGGAAGGGCAGGTGGAGGTGGGAGGGACAGGTGAAGGTTATTTGGACGCCCAATGGCTGAAATTGTGCTGTGTATCTGGGCTAGGAAGTGGGGCCCTCCTTGTGAGTGAGTAGTGTTCCTTCTTACTAAAGGTGGAGATGAGGAGGGGTCAGTGAAAAGGACAACAGGGACCCCAGATCCCCAGAGCTACTGTGGTTCCGGTCCAGCCCAGGTGTGTCCAGAGTGCTTCTGGGTTTTTTCTAGATTTCACAAATTTCCCTTCAGAAATGTATTTGTTTTATAATTGGAGAAAATAAAACAACAAACATTACTCTCAAACAAACCTCCAAACCTAAAGATCCCCGGCCCCAGAATGCTGTTGGGGAGCTCTGGGACCCTCTGCTCCCTCTCCTGGCTGCCCTGGGAATTCACAGCCCGGCTCAGTGCTCCTGGTTTATGCCACCCCTCACCCCACCTCAGCCCTACCCCTGCCCTGCCAGCTTCTTGAGGAGTTGTAGGCACTGGGGTGCCTGAGGCCACCAGCTGGACTTAGGAAAGTGCCATCTGCTCAGCTCTATTTCCTCAATCCCCAGGATTCAGGGGAAATGTAGGCTAGCCTCCAGAAGTTCTTCCCAACCCTGAAAGTTGGGGTGCGACTGGTTACCAAGCACTTGTCTTCTGAACACTCAGTCAGAGCCCTGCCTATGAGAGGCCCATAGTCCTGCACATGGCATGCCTAGGCTGAGGGCACAGGACACCAGGTGAAGCCAGACCATGCTCTGTCCCTGTGGGGTGTCCCCTGGGGCCGTTCAGTCTTTGAGTGCCCCCTACCACCCAACTAGGGAACCATTCTCCTGACTTTTAGGGTGTGGATCAGCATTTTCTCTCTTATGCCATGCCCCCCTGTGAGCTTCATGGTGGGAATACCCACGTTTATGTACAATTCTCCTGTGATGGGCATTTGGTTGTTTCCAGTTTGGGCTTCCTGAATGGACCCTCCCCCCACCAGAAAGATACATCCACCAGGTCCTATGACTGTGACCTTATTTGGAAAAAGGGTCTTTGACATGTAGTTAATGATATTGGGATGAGATTACTTTGGATTAGGGTTAGCCCTAAATCCAATGACAAACATCCTGCTAAGAGGGACACAAAGAAGATAAGACAAACACACAGGAAGAGGCCATGTAATCACAGAGACAGGGACTGGAATAATGTGGCCCCAAACCAAGGGGCGGTAACAGTTGTCATAGCCACCAGAAATCAGAAGAGAGTCATGGACAGAATTTTCCCTCAGAGCCTCCTGAAGCAGCCAACCCTGCTGACACCTTGATTTCAGCCTTTGGCCTCAAGAATGGAGAGTGTAAATTTATGTTGCTTTGAATCAGGTCCTGTGGTTACAGCTGCCCAGGGACACCAAGCCTGGTTTTGATAAAAAAGGAAAGGTTGTGCACATTCTCATTCATGCCTCTGGTGATAGAACCCTTATTTATTTATATCACATATTATACTTTATATATAAAGAAATAAAGATCTATTTCATTTTTTTTAGAAAGAGAGAGGCAGGAAGGGAAAGAGATGAGAAACATCAACTTCTAGTTGCAGCACTGTAGTTGTTCATTGATTGCTTTCTCATATGTGCCTTGACTGGGAGGCTCCAGTCGAGCCAGTGACCCCTTGCGTAAACCAACAACCTTGGGCTCAAGCCAGCAACCTTGGGCTTCAAACCAGTGACCATAGGGTCATGTCTGTGATCCCACGCTCAAGCCGGCAATTTCACGCTAAAGCTGGTGAGCCAGCTCTCAAGCCAAATGATCCCATGCTCAAGCTGGTGACCTCAGGGTTTCAAACCTGGGTCCTCAGCATCCCAGGCCAGTGCTCTATCTACTGTGCCACCACCTGATCAGGTGATAAAGACATCTATTATAAGGAAGTAGTAGGTCATGATGTTTTGGAGGCTGGAGACCCAGAAACTGCTGATGCTTCAGTCAAGTAATAGGCAGGAAAAACTCATGTCTGAATGCTAGGGTCAGGCAGGAGGACATTCCCTGACTTTTGGAGGATCAGCCTTTTTCTTGTCTCCCAGCCTTTAACTGATTGGGTGGGACCTGCCCACACTGGGGAGGGCAGTCTGCTTTACTCAGTCTCCTGATTCCAATGTTGAACTCATCGAAAATCACCTTCAGATGCCCCAGAATTATATTGACCCAAATAGGGAGCCCGGTCACATCAACACATAAAATTACCCATTGTGGGTGGATACCTGGAGTGGAATTACTAGCTCTTAGCTTCACTGTAGGAATTGGTAGAAATCACCAATGTTTTTTGGAGGTGGGTACCCCACCTGTCACACACTTCTATGTTTCTGAACCTGGTGCCCCTGGCTAGTGCTCTGTCTGGATGTGGCTTTCCCAGGAGGTTCCTGAGGGTCCTGGGTCTGCACCATGGCCACCTCCGAGAGGGCTTGCTCTGGAGGAAAGAGCACAAAATATGGCCTCAAGGGGAAGAAGGTAGAGAGGTGACAGGTTTGAGCCAATGCTGGAGGAGAGAGGAGGCCAGGCAGACTTGGGCAACTTTGCCTAGTGGGACCCATCACAGGGCACTAGGCGGCTGGGGCTTAGTGAAGTTAGACAGCACAAGGCTGCCCCCAACCACCTAGTAGGAGAAGGAGTGTGGGCTCTGCCTGAGCTCAAGAGCTGCTAAAAACCCTGGGGACCCCAGGGAAACCTACTCCAACTTCTCTGGTTCTATCCCTGGCCAGAGGGTGACCCTGAGCAGCTCTGACCCTGCTGAGCCTCTTTAGAAAGTCTCCCTCCCAGGGCATCATGGAAATGGATCAACCCACCCTGTACTTGGGAGCACTGAAGGGCTGGCCGGGCTCCATGAGGCCCAAGTTGGGAACCACCAGACATACCCCAGACATGTTCCTTGTCCCCTGTCCTTACCGAGCCTGCAGGGGTGACCCCTCAGGGAGACTCAAGCTCCCTACAAGTCTTTCACTAGAACCATCTTATTTAGTTTCCCAGTTAAGGTAAATCCTAACCCTGAGAGCTCAGTGTCCATGTGGAAACTGAACCTAGAAAGGGGCCTCCCAGCCCTTCACCCCATCCTAGAGGAGAAAGGGGGCAGGGCAGGACGTGGGTGGGGCGAGCTGGCTACTCTCAGCAGAGGAAAATGTCCCTGAGTTCCAATGGGTGACGTTACCAGTCAGCCACTCCTGGCACAGCTGAGGTGGGGGTGGGGGGCAGGGAGTGGGAATCCAGAGAAGCCAGGCACTGCCATATGTCCAACAGGCCCCCTGCCCACCGCTCTACTTCTCCCAGTACCCTTCACCCTGTCTGAGGCTGACCCTCTGCCTTGAGGCCCTGGCCTCTCATCCCACGCTGCAGGCTTTTTATCCAAGGCCCTCACCCTCTAGAAGGAGCTTTAGGCCTGGTCCTGCTTCCAACATGGAGGATAGTGCCTGAAGCGTGTTGAGAGCCCCAGCCTCCTTTCTCTCCCAGTCATTCCAGGCTCCATACCTCGTCAGGTAAGGGGTACCACCAGGGGCCTGGCCACCTCCAGAGCTGGGGAAGCACAGGGAGCTGAACAGGCTGCCTCCTTATTTCTCCCCAAGACCGACTCTTGAGTGAAGACCAAATTAATTCCCAAGAGCAGCCGCCAGGACCCCTGCCAGAGAAGGGCCTCCATCTGCATGTAGATGAGGTGAGGCATAGAAGTCATTCAGCAGCCAAGGCCCCATGGCTGCAGGCAGAGCCCAGAGCTGCCTGACCCCAAACACTGCAGCTTGCTGGTTCTGAGGCTGTGCAAGGCTGTACAAGGGCACAGTGCCACCTGAGGGGGCATCAGTCTAGTTGGTCAGCCAGAACTGTACCAGGCCTCTGTCCAATCTATCCTCTGAGTTTCTGAGGCACCTGGGCACTGGCCTCAGGTGCATTGATGCTTTCATTGTAGCTTTTCTAGTATCTTCCTTCTCACCACCTTCATCCCTTTCTTCCTCATGTAACCCTTGACCAGGGGGCCAGTAAAGATGGACTGGGCCTGAGGAAGGAGACACTGGCAGACAGCCTGGGTGTTCAGGTGTCCAGGTGTTGAAGGCACTAGCCTGAGCCAGTCCCACTCTTAAGGCTATGCACCCCCATTTAAAGAGGAGGGACTGGGTGGTCTCCAGGTCCCCAGGTTCCTCCTGGTTCTGATTTACATCTCATTTCCACATGAGGTCATCCTGGATTTAGGTTGGGCCCTAAATCCAAGGACAGGCATTTTTATAAGAGGAAGAGAATGACAGAAAGAGAGGGAGTTAAGACTCAGGTGCATAAGGAGAGGCTATGTGAGGAGGAGGCAGAGGTTGGGAGGATGCAGCTGCAAGCCATGGGATGCCTGGGGTCACCAGGATCCAGAAAAAGTAGAGAGAATCTTTCCCTGGGCTCTTCAGAGGGAGCATAGCCCTGCCCATACCTAGATTTAGGACTTTTGGACTCCAAACTGGGAGAGATTAAATTTCTGGGTTTTTTTTTAAGTTACCAAGTTTGTGGAAACGTGCCTTGGAAATCTGAGAAAAGTAATACAATACAGGGGTCCTTGGGTTACGAATCTCTACATACAACGTTTTGAATTTACAATGCTTGCTCCCATAAAAACTTTAGAAAACTGAGACGTGAGTGTTTCAGCTTATGCCGTTAGCGTCATACTTACAGACTACATGGGTGAACTAAAGTTTGGTTTTGCACTGCAGAAGAATACACAGTGTTTTTTTCTGTGACTTAGTTGTGTTTTTTATGTATTAGATTATGATTTTACAACTGTGTTAGGATAGGTAAGCGCCTTAGGCTACGGTGTTTCAACTTACACCAAAATTTGGGTTACATCACTGTCATAGGACCAGAATTGTATTGTAACCCTAGGACTCTCTGTACCTACAAAAATTCCAAAAGGTAGAAGAAATGATAAAGAAGAAGGATGAAGGATGCTCCCATCACCTGGCCCTGTCCCCATGAAGGCAAGGGCACACATATAGGCACAGCCACTCTGTTCACTGACCATACATGCTGCTCTGCACCTAACAGGCAGTGGCACTGGACCAACCTCAGCTGTGGGAAATCTCTGGAAGTAGAACTGCTGGGTTGGGAGCACTCACATTTTGAAATGGATATTGCTAAACAACTCTAGGAAGGCTGCCCTGATTTGTACTCTTCAGGAAATACTAAGGGTGCCTCTCCTTCCACCCCTCATCCGAAGCACAGTGAAGGGGAGAGGGCACAGCCCCATGGGGTACGGGTGTGACCAGAGGAGCTAACATGAGGGGGACACTCCTGGGGAATGGAGGATGGAGGTGCTGGCCCAGCCCTCCCATGCAGAGGTCTGGATGTAGAGGGGCAGCTGAGGTGATAGACATGCAATTAACCTGCCTGTGGTTATGCTGGCAACTGAACTGGAACAGGAAGTTAGTGTTATAAACCAGGGCCTTTCAAGTTATGACAAATTCATCAAACAAATGAACCTGTAAGCATAGAGAGCAGTGCTCCCAGCCTCATCAAGGCCTTATAAGTCAGGAGATAAGGTCCACTCCAAGGACTAAGGTGCCTTCCAGCCCTTTCTAGCCCCTTCCTCCCTGATCCTAGCCAGATGGTGATGGTGTAGAGCCTGGGGCCGGTCCCAGTGCCCATTCTGGCAGGTGTGTGATTTCTCTCTGAGCAACAGTTTCCCCATCTTTCTGGGGATAGGCCTCCTCTGTGAGTGACTCATCATCATCTGATTCCCCCTCTTGAGTTCTAGGTACCAGACTTGGCCTGATGCCACCAACACATGAACAGGATCCTTGCCCACCTCTGAGTGTGAGAGCAAGTTCTGGAACTCTGTTCTCTCCAGTGCTCAGCAGGGCATCTGGGAGCACCCCTGCCTGACCTCTTGACATGAGGCCCCCTTGTCCTCAGCAGCTCCAAGCAGCCCACACCTTTTATGCTCAGGGCTTATGCTCCCTGTGTCAGAGCTACCTTTTAGTTTTTAGGCCCAGGATGAGTTTTGAAATGGCCCTGATGCCACAGCAGGGACTGATCAGAGGGAGGAGGGGTCGTAACACTGATCCAGGTAGATCTAGGTCTGGGCTCTTGGGTCTACCCTCTCCTCTTATGGGTGGAAAGCTGAGCAATGGAGGTTCTAGCTCTTGCTCAAGGCCACTCAGCTCTCACACTTAGGGGCCCAATGGGGACTGAGAGAACCCCTTGGGCAAACCTCCTCTATCAGCACACAGTCTACCACTTCCCCATTCTTGCCTGTCCATACCTGAGACCTTAGACCACTGAGCACTGAGGTCAGGAAAATTATGACAGGAGTTCACTCTTGGGGCTTGGGGCTCAAGGTTAGCAGCGGCACAGAGTTGTCTCCAAGATAGCACCTCCCTGGCTTAAGATAAAGAGCCAACATTGTCTGTCCCTGGTGCCCTCACTGGTGCTCTGGTGAATGTTCTAGGTGGGTGCTGCCAGTGGTTCCTCCTGCTCATCACCCTGCCCCAACCCTGCCCCAGCCCAGGTGTTCTGTGAGACTGTGCAGCAGTGAGCTCCTGGGCTTATCACAAATGCAGGCCCCTCCTCTATGGGTTAAATTGTGTCCTCCCATTCAAAAGATAGGTCCGAGTCCTAATCCTTAATACCTGTGAATGTGACCTTATTTGGAAATAGGGCCTTTGCAGATGGGATCAAGGTAAGATTAATTAACCTGCCCGTGGTTTCATTGGCAACTGAAATGGAACAGCAAATTAGCGTCATAAACCAGGGCCCTCATCCAATGACTAGCATCCTTATAAAGAGATTTGCACACAGGACATGGAGAAGGCCACATGATGATGGAGTAGAGACTGGAGTGACACAGCTACAATCCAAGGAACACTAGACGCAGCCACTGGATGCTGGAAAAGGTAGGAACAGCTAGAATCTCCCTCAGAGGCTCAAGGAGCTAACCCTGCTGCCATCTTGATTTTTGAATGTCTGGCTTCCAGAACCATTAGATAATAAATTCTCTAACAGGCCACGCTGTTTATGACCGCTAGTTACAGCAACTGCAGAAAAGTGCTACACTCCCCTTCTGCTTTTTTCTTTTCTCTCTTTTTCTTTCTCCTTTCCCATTCCTTTTAGTTGGGGGCCAAGGAATCGGCCCATGCAGTTAGCATGGGAGGAGTTAGGTGTGTGGCTGGAGTTGAGTACACAGGGCAGTCGAGCTGTTGGTAAGTGTCCTAAGGATGAGGAGTCAGGCTTCTTATGGCTGAAGAAGAGAGTTTGCAATATGGAAAGAAAAATGGCTAGAATCGATCTTTGGGGCTGGACTAAAACTGAGGTATTGGTGCGAACTCACGCTTTTTTTTTTTTACAGTGAAAGGAGGGAAGGCAGAGAGACAGACTCCCACATGTGCCCCGACCAGGATCCATCCGGCACACCCACTAGAGGGCAACTCTCTACACATAAGGGTCTGGCCAGAGCCACTTTTTAGCATGGGAGGCAGAGGCCATGGAGCCATCCTCAGCGCTTGAGGCCAACTCATTCGAGCCAGTTGTGGGAGGGGAAGAGAAAGAAAGAGAGAGAGACAAGGGGAAGGATTAGAGAAGCAGATAGCTGCTTCTCCTGTGTGCTCTTACTGGGAATCAAATCCAGGCCATCCACACACTGGGCTGATGCTCTCCCACTGAGCCAACCAGCCAGGGTCTTTTTCTGTAAGTGAGAGGAGAGGTGTGGGAGACAGGCTATAAGCTGACAAAGTCCTTATAGCCTAGGATTTAGTTTAAGACTAAGCTCTTCCCCACATCCTTTTAAGACTAAGATCTTCTCCACACCCTTGACTATTGCACGGTGGGGTGTGTGTGTGTGCACTCTTATGAGGATTCCTGTTTATGCCTCAAAGGTGTGACTTTGTATCAGAGACTTCCTTATTTGCATATGGTTCTGCACTATATAATAAAGCATACCAGGGGCTTCACTTTTGCTCTGGCTTGCTATCAGCTTGCAGAGACCTCCAAATCCTATCCTTTCTCTCTCTGAATTTATTTCTTCATTCTGTACTGTTATCACTCAGGACTTGGACAATTATGAGTCATGCTGGTTCGCAGCAAGTGGTACCCGAACAGGGACCTGAGGAAGAGAAAACTAAACTAAAGGCAGGAGACAGAACTCCCCAACTGTGCACAGTAAGTAAAGTTTTGGGGAAAAGTATAGTCAGGAGTAATAAATTATGGGACAATTAGGGTCAAAAGTAAGGTATCTTTTTGTAAGAATAGTTATGCAGCTAGAATGCTTTTTGCAATATATTCAAGATGTGTGCCCCTGGTTCCCACAGCAGGGAACAGTTAGTTCGGCTACAGGGGAGCAAGTAGGTAAGGTTTTGAAAAGGCAGTGGTGTGAGGAGACTATGGCAGGTGGTGCTGTACTTTGCAGCTTGGAGGATGAGGAACGTGGGACAATGTGGCTGTTCCTGGTTCTCTCCAGCTGCTTGGTCTGCCGCTCAGCTAGAGTTGGGGTGGAGAAGTCTTTGTCATGGTCAGCCTGAGCCTCCAGTTACAGCAGCTATGGAGTTTGAGAATGGTTAGGAGACTCAGTTATTAAGGTTAAAGCTTTTACTGTTGTCTGATTTTCCTTGATGTTTTGGCAACAATCCTCTGAACTATTACTTTGTTTTTTTCCTGTTCTTTGCCTTGAGTTTGGGCAGGGGACCCCTGGTGGATCTGACTAAAAATTTCCTATACAGCTGCCGAGAGCAAATTTTCTCAGGGAGATTTTGTTTAGTACCATTCTTCAGTAGTCCTTCTGTCAGAAAATGCCCTGAGATCAGGCAAGCATCTTTCTAGTCTGGTTGTGCTCTGAAATCCTGGGTTTCTCTCTAGTTTGTCTGATTCTAGTTTCTGTCTGATGTTGTCTAAACTGTGATTTTTTAAGGCCTAAATTAAGTTCTTGCATGCAAAATATTGGAAATGCCAGCTCTTATATTGAAAAAAAAATTACATCCTTACATTTTTGCTTTAAAATTGGAACATGTAAGGAGCACTCATTTAAATTTAAATAGAATGGAATGTAGACCCTAAAGACTTGCTAATTTAGTTGGTGCTTTGTAAGGTATGTTCTTTGTTTTCTGAGTTGAGAGCAAAATAGCAACTCAAATATTAATATTAATCAAATTTAGAGCGTGCCCATCAAACACTTAAAAGCAAATTAGAAAATATAAAAAATGGGGAGTCATACCCTGAAACTCCTGCAAATCTTCTTTACCATGCTCTTTTTACTTTAAAATTTTTTTGAATGCTGATGTACAGGGCCATTCAGTGGCTTAGAGACTCTGGAATCCAACAAGAAAAGCCTTCTCTGAAGTGCAATGGAAGGACCCACTCACAGGAATCTGGCAAGGGCCAGATCGTGTTCTCTTGTGGGGCCGAGGATATGTGTGTGTTTTTCCTAGGACTGCTGAGGCTTCTCAGTGGGTTCCTGAATGTTTGTCGAGACACCAAGCATCAAGAGGAGAGAATTACTCCACAAGAGCAATTGTATAAAGCTTATTTTACTCCACTCTCCTCCCTCTCTGCCAAACCTGTTCCACCTATTAAATCCTCTTAACACACTCCAAACATCCTCCTCCTGCAAATTCTGCTGTCCCTCCGTCTTCTTCCAATCAGTCCTCAATATACAAAAAAATCTTAAATAGGCAGAGGAGGGCCCTTAAACCCCTCAACAAGATCTCCTGAGCATGGCTTTTAAGGTCTATAATGACCAAGAGGAACAGGAGAAGGCAGACAGACCCCAAAGAGATCAGGCAAAATGCCAGCTCTTGGCAGCCACCCTTAAAGGCTCCAACATCCCTAACGAACCTCATAAGACTCCATCAAGGCCCTGCTTCAAGTGTGAAAAGGAAGGTCATTGTGCAAAAGCCAATTTGGTTCTTCGGCCCCCGCCAGGGCCATGCCCTCGTTGTGGGAAAAAGGGACACTGGAAGGTAGACTGCCCCCTCGCTCCTCCAAGGGAGGTTTCAGTCTCTTGCACCCCTACCCCAGCCAACTCTGACCTCACCTTGCCCAGCCTGCTAGAACTCGCCACTGAAGACTGAAGGTGCCCAGGGCCATCAGCCCATCTCACATCATCATGGATGCGCCTAGGGTGACCATCCAAGTAGCATGTAAGCCGATCTCATTTCTTATAGACACAGGGATCACTTACTCTGCCTTGCCCAAATATTCGGGTCCTGCTCAGCCCTCGAAGGTCTCAGTTGTGGGGGTTGATTGACTTATTTTCCTCCTCGCTTACCATGAATCCACTGCCTTGTCTAATACATGGTGTCTCCTTTACACACTTTTCTCCTCCTGCCTCGGTGCCCCAACCCTATGTTAGGCCAAGACCTACTCTCCAAATTCAGAGCCTTTCTCTTCTTTCACCTCCTGTCCTCGGAATCGGCCTTGTTGCTACTCTTCGCCAGCCAGATTTGCCCATTTCTGTTACAAGGTTACCTCTATCTCCCAGCATAGTGAATCCCAAGGTTCTCGTTAGCACCTCCATGGCTGCAAAACTCCAGGAAAAGCCCCCCTGGTTTCATCTCTCCAGGTTAAAGAAAACAAAAGTTCCATCTCCACACATGCCTATAGATGGCCCTTCTAGTCTAACTGAATCATCGCCAGAAACCCAGAATTGACATTAAGCTTGAGACATTAATTTGACATTAAGCTTAATGTGCTGGAAGCAGTGGTCATGGGACTTGGAGGCTAGCTGCAGAGTGTGGAAATGTGACAACAGTTCCAGTGCCGTGTGGACTTTTCCTGGACGTGAGTGACTCCTGCTCCTTGTGACAGTTTTCAACAGGACTGAAGTGGGTGTGGGTTACATCTGCAGGGAATGTGGAATGGTAATATGTTAGCATGGACTTGTGAACATATTTAGGACATTCAAAACAGCAAAGACTATTTTAGATCCTGCTATATTGGCTAAGAATTTGCTTAATGATCTAAAAGGCTTTAATCCCTTTAATGTATTAAGACACTTGTTTTGGTATCTGTTAACATTGGCTATGTTAATTTTCTGTTTATTCTATATTTTTCCAATCTGCCTCTGAATTGGAATCTGGGAAATCAGATGAGTGCAAATCTCAGCACATGAACTAAAATTAAAAAATAAAAAAGGGGGATATGTGGGAGACAGGCTGTAAGCTGACCAACTCCTTATAGCCTAGGGCTTAGTTTAAGACTAAGCTCTTCCCCACACCCTTCTAAGACTAAAATCTTCCCCACACCCTTGACTGTTGTATGGTGTTGGGTGATGCACTCTTATGAGGATTCCCGTTTATACCTCAGAGGTGTGACTTTGTATCAGAGACTTCCTTATTTGCATATGGTTCTGCACTATATATTAAAGCAGACCAGGGGCTTTGCTTTTGCTCTGGCTTGCTATCAGCTTGCAGAGACCTCCTGATCTCATCCTTTTTCTCTCTGAGTTTATTTCTTTATTCTGTACCATTCTCACTTAGGACCTGGAAAATTATGAGTCCCGCTGGTTTGTGGCAGAGAGGAGACAGAGAGGCAGACTCCTGCATGTGCTCTGACTAAGATCCACCCAGCAAGCCACCTATGGGGCATCACTCTGCCCATATTGGGCCATTGTTCAGCAACCGAACTATTTTTAGTGTCTGAGGCAGAGGCTCCATGGAGTCATCCTCAGTGCTGGGGGCCAACTTGCTTGAACCAATTGAGCCATGACTGTGGGTGAGGAGAGAGAGAGGAGGGGGAGGGGGAGAGGGGGAGAAGCCTATGGTTGCTTCCCCTGTATGCTCTGATCCGGAATTGAACTCAGGACATCCACACACTGGGCTGACGCTCCACCACTGATCCAACCGCCCAGGGCCAAACTCACGCTTTTTATATAACAACAGATGTAGGTGTGTGTGTGTGTGTGTGTGTGTGTGTGTGTGTGTGTGTGTGTGTGTGTTTTTCTTGGCTCTGTCTGCCAAAAGGGCCTAGAAACAATGAAATCCCCAGCTGCAGTGAGCATGCCCAGGGCCCAGACTGTGGCTTCTAAATCCTATTCTTCATGAAAGGGAACATAGAATTTTGGAGAAATGGTTCATTCCAGAACTGGGGCAATTGATGAGCCTGGAATGTCTTGTGGGACCAGACAGTACAGATGTGTTCAAAGATCGATGAAGTTGTGACAACGCAAGAAGGAGCTTGCAGGGGTTCCCACTGGCCAAATCTGGAACCACTTGAGCAGCAAAAGATAGAAATGGATGCCCATCTCTCTTTATGATATGAAAAATTCACGATACACATAAATGGATGAACACCGAAATGGGAGAGAAAGGTGACTCTTGATGCAGAAGGAATAATGGAGTTAAAAGATTTCCATTTGGCAAACAGTGCATTAATAATTGATTCAGGGAAGAATCAACAAGGAATGTTCGAACTTGCCAATAAAGGGCTGATGGGAAACAGGATATTTACCGAGATTCAAAGCATCTCCTCCCAAAGTAGTTACAGGTGATTAATCATTAACTAGTGCGTTCAAAATACTCATTAGCTACCTTTACAGTGGAGAAGCCTGGCAGACATGATCTTAAGCAGGGGATACACGTTAATGTCACCAGTACGGGCACAAACAGACAACCTGAGCCTCCTGACGTGATGCACCGAGAATACAAAATCACTTAGGAAATATATTCCTGCCCCAAAATACAGACATGAAGTCTGATCATGAGGAAATGTCAGGCAGACCCAAACTAAAAGATATTTTACAAAGTCCGCTTCAAACATATCAGTCATGAAATATTAAGAAAGACCAATTCTAAAGATAATGCTTTTTACTCATCACCATTGTCAGTTAGATTTTTAGAAAGTGACCCTCTTGCTTTCAAATCTTCTGGGTTGCCTTATCAGTTGACAGTGACATTCAGGGCCCCAGCTCTGGGTATGTATATGGTCTTAAGGAAGGGTTTAGTGAACCCGGAAACCCCATGGTCAGCTAGTTGTGTGATCTCAAGCGAGCCTCACACTCTCTGGCCCGTTTGCTTGTCTATTAGACGAGCCCTGCTTGCCTGCCTCTCCCCTGAATTCAGAGGCACTGACCCTGGCTGCCAGACAAGAGTGTGGGACTAAGGCTTTCTCCAGCCTGAGTGACAAAGCCACAAGGAAAAATTTGAAATCAGATTGAAGGAGACTGAGAAACATGACAGAAAATCAAGGTATGTTCTCGACTTGAATTCTGACCTAACACAGACACTGTGGGACTTGCTGTGGTCTTAGAAAATACACACTTGAGTGTTAGGGATGACAGGCACCGTGTCTGCAGCTTATTTGCAAATGGGTCATTAAATTGAAACAAAACAAAACAATAAAGGCCCTGGCTAGTTAGCTCAGTGGGTTAGAGCGTCATCCTGAAATGCCAAGTTTGTGGGTTTGATTCACAGGTTAGGGCACGTATGGGAAGTGACCAGTGAATGCACAACTAAGTGGAAGAACAAATGAATGCGCTTTTTTTTCTCTCTCAAATCAATCAATTAAGAAAAAAAGGGAAGTGGGCAAAAGACATAAAGACACATCTCATGGAAAAGGCTGTGCAGATAAGTCTGTGGAAAGTCGTTCCACACCAGTGCTTGCCCACAAATTAAAACCACAGTGAGAAATTAACACACACCTATCAGAATGGCTGAAATAGAAAAAAAAAAGTCACAAAAGCAAATGCCGGTGATAATGTGGAGAAACTCAATCAGTTGGGTACTGCCTGTGGAAATGGTAAATGGACCAGCCTCTCTGGAAAATCTTCCTTTGAAGATTGAATACACAACTAAACTGCCTTAAACCCTGCCGTTGTATTCCTGGGCATTTACCCCAGAAAAGTGAAGACTTGTGCTTGCATAAAACCCTGAACACAAATGTACGTAGCAGCTTTATTCAACATGTCCAAAAATGAGAAGCAACCCAGATGACCTTTGAGGGTGAATGGTTAAGCAATCGGTGGTCCATCCATACTACAGTAGGGGCACCAGTCAGCAAGAAAGAGAAACTGCTGTTAGTACACACAACAACCTGGGTGCATCCCCAGGGAATTATTGTGAGGCAAAAAAGCCAGTCCAAAGGTCACAGCCCATAGGACCTGATGTTATAACATTTCATGAAACAGCAGAATTGGAGAAGTGGAGAACAGAATGGCAGTGGTAGGAGTCAAGGTGGGGGTGATATATCCTTGTGGTGATGGAATTTTCTGTATCTCGACTGTATCAATGCCCAAAGCCTCGTTGTGACATTGTAGCATAATTTTGCAAGATGTTATCAGGAGAGGAAACTGGGTAAAGGGTGTGTGGGATCTGTGTGTGTGTGTGTGTGTGTGTGTGTGTGTTTCTCCCAGACAACTGCATCTGATTCTGTAATTATTTTAAAATAAAAAGCTTTTATTTCTTTTTTTTTATTTATTCATTCATTTTAGAGAGGAGACAGAGAGAGAGAGAGAGAGAGAGAGAGAGAGAGAGAGAGAGAGAAAGGGGGGAGGAGCTGGAAGCATCAACTCCCATATGTGCCTTGACCAGGCCAGTGCAGGGTTTTGAACTGGCGACCTCAGTGTTCCCAGGTCGATGCTTTATCCACTGCGACAAAAACATCCTCCCTAAGACACTTGAGCATTACTGAGGGAGCCTATTATGTGAGCTTCCTGGACCCCACCCCCAATTAGGAACCCTAATTTCCTGGCCAGGGATCTGAGCCTGTGATCAGTGTCCTGGGGATGCTTCTGCACCTGGACAGGAATCTCAGCAGTGACTCTCGCTCCCTAGCATTTGGTTCTTAAGCAAAGTGATAGAAATTTGAACATTTCCCTTATGTGGTAGTTTGGAGAAAAAATCATATTCACAAATTCTTTGAGACTCTGTCCATTAGAGGTTAGGTCTATGCCCCCACCCCCAGGAACCAGGGCTGGTCTCGGTGACTGGCTTGGCCCTCAGTGTCCTGAGTTTCCCCTTACACCAGCTGGGAAACCTCGAGCTGTAGTGTGAGAAGCCTGACACCCCTGAGGCTGCCAGGTAGGGAGGGCACCCAGGTCACATGGAAGCATCACCGTGGGAGTGATGGCCCAACCAGCTGAGGTCCCAACCAACAGCTGATCTTAATGGCCAGACATCTCAGTGAAGGTATTTCCTGAAGATTCCAGCTCCCTTGCCATTCAATTCATGCACAGCTCCCTTGCCAACTGAGACCCTAGACATTGTGGAGCAAAGACAAGCCATGCCCTCTGTGCCTAGTTCAAACCCCTCATCCACAGAACGTGTGGGCACAATAAATGGTGGTTTCAGACACTGGAACACAGAAGATGCACCCCATGGTGATGCCCAAGCAGATCTTGCCACCTGGACCCCAGGAGCTGCCCTGAGTCCTGTCCTCTGGACTCCCAGAGTGTAGCCACTCTGTGAGCCAACTGATATGAATCTAAGTGATGCATGGTGCTGGCCCGAGGAGCTACGGACAGCCAAGGGGTGACCAGCACACCAGAAAGTGGCCAGAGACTGTAGCAAGAATACACACTTGGTGGACAACCCAAGCCATAGTGAGCACCAGGGAGAGAAGAGAAGGCAGTCCATGTGCTGCATCTCAAACACTGGGCAAAGGAGGGGCCCACAAAGGAGATCAAAGAGAAAGAGGGGAGGGAGGAGAGGTGAGAGAGCCACATGAGTAAAGAAGGGAGCAGTGTGGTCCCAGGAGGTACCCAGGAACAAGTGCTGAAAAGTCTCAGGCAGCCTCCAAGGACTAGAGACTGTGGAGATGGGCAGCGGCCTGAGCCAGGACAATGAAAGCAGGAGCCAGACAGCAGTGGGAGCGATGCCCAGGGCACACTCTCCTAAAAGCCACAGACCAGGGCCATCCAGAGCTGCTTGTTACTCACCCACATCCAGGTAAGTACAAAAGTCAAGGTTGAATACTTGTGACTTCACAGTCACCTGACAGGGTCATTTATGTCAGTTGAATCCAATAATAAACAATTAGGGCCCGCCTTTCAGATGTCTTTGAGGTTTTAATTCCATTTTTCTAATGTATTATTATTATATTTTACAAAAGTATCCATCCACAATGGGTTGGTGAAGGAAAAAAAACAAAGAAACAAAAAAAACATGAGCACTGGCAGAGACTACTCTTCCCAGATGTGTGGCTAAGAGCCGGAGGACAGACAAGAGTGGAGCTGTGGAGGGCTGGCTGTGCTGCGGGGCATATCTCCACTCGGGTTGGTTGTTGATGATAATGAAGTTGTTTATTTTTAGGATGAGAAAAACTTGAGCATGTTTACATGCTGAGGAGCAGAAGCCAGTAGAGAAAGACAACAGAAGACAGGAACACAACAGAGTAGAGAATATCGACAGAGTGAGGTCACCTCTTGAGCTACTGGGAAGGAGACCAAGAGCATGAACCCATGTTCACGGAGTAAGGAAAGGGACCAGAAATGCAGAATTTTGGCCCTGGCTAATTGGCTCAGTGGTAGAGCATCGGCCTGGCATGTGGAAGTCCCGGGTTCGATTCCCGGTCAGAGCACACAGGATAAGCACCCATCTGCTTCTCCACCCTTCCCCTTCTCCTTTTTCTCTCTATCTCTCTTCCCCTCCTACAGCCAAGGCTCCATTGGAGCAAAGTTGGCCTGGGTGCTGAGGATGGCTCCATGGCCTCCGCCTTAGGCACTGGAATGGCTCTGGTTGCAACAGAGCAACGGCCCAGATGGGCAGAGCATCGCCCCTTAGTGGGCATGCCGGGTGGATTCTGGTCGGGCGCCTGCAGGAGTCTGACTCTCTGCCTCTCCACTTCTCACTTTGGAAAAATACAATTTTTTAATGAAAATGCTAGGTACACCTTCGTACCAACAAAATAAAAAGAAATCTAGACTAGATTATTTTTTAGGAAAAAACAAACAAACTAAAATGGACTCAAGAAGAAGTAGAAATAACCATCAGGAGATGGAAATGTGACCAAGAATCTATCAATGAAGATGTCACTGGCCCAGACAGTCTGAGGGTAGGTCTGCCCAGACAATTACCACATCGTTCACTCCTGCAAAGCACAGAAGCAGACAGTGCTCTTCTGACTCTCCTACAAACCCAGAGTGCAAAACCAAAAGAACTTGATGCTTCAGCTTCCTTTGTGAACCCAGTTGCAGAAACCCTATCTAAAGTGTTGGCATTTCCTTGTTGCTTTATTAAATGTCTCCAGTTAAAAACCCTCAATTTGTTTCTTTTCAACTGTTCTTGTTTTCTAATAAATTTTCTTAAGGGGATACATTTTCAACTTTTCCTATGGGATATACCATGGGTTTTAAGACGTAGTGTTCTCATTGTTTCTTCATTTATTAATAATAATTTTTAATTTGTTTTGATGTTCTTCTCTAGCCATAGTTATTTAGAAAGCTGTCTTTAAACCTCCAAGGGATGAATTTTTATATTGTCTCCTTCCTCTTTTTTTTAAAAAAAATATGTACTTTATTGATTTTAGAGACAGGAAGGGAGAGAGTGAGAGAGAGACAGGGACATCTATCTGTTCCTAGATGTGTCCTGACTGGGGATTGAACCAACAGAGCTATCGGTCAGGGCTTGTCACCTTCCTCCTAACTTGTAAGTGATTTCACTGTGGTCAAGGAACGTGGAACATGTGATTTCCGCCCTGTGATTCTATTAAATTTCTTTTGTGGCCCCATAAATGGTCCACTTTTTGTGACTGGTCCATATGTGTGAAAATCATAGTCTGTGTTCATTGATCATCAAGTTCTATTAAGTGGATCTGTTGGATTAAGTTTGTTAATTGTGCTTCTCAAATCTGCTTTATTCTTGTTTTTAGTCCACTGTGTGTTTCTGTGACTGGTGTGTTAAGATCTTCCACTACATTTCCCTGGTTGGTTGGCTCAGCAGTAGAGCATCAGCCCAGCATGTGGAAGTCCCAGGTTCGATTTTCTATCAGGGCACACAGGAGAAGTGACCATTTGCTTCTCTACCCCTCCCTCTTCTCTCTCCCTCTCTCTCTCTTCTTCTCCTGTAGCCATGGCTTGGTTTGAGCAAATTGGCCCCAGGCAATGAGGATGGCTCCATGGCCTTGCCTCAGGTGCTAAAATAGTTCGATTGCCAAGCAATGGAGCAGCGGCCCCCAATAGGCAGAGTATCACCCATTAGGGGGCTTGTCAGGTGGATCCCAGTCAGGGTGCATTCAGGAGTCTGTCTCTGCATCCCTGCCTCTCACTTAATATAAATAAATAAGATCTTCCACTACGTGTGGACTGGTTAATACTGTGTTAATTAGGTGTGCTCCATCATTTTTGCTCTATTTTTTTATATACATTTGTGTGTGTGAGTGTGTGTGTGTGTGTGTGTGTGACAGAGACAGAGAGAGAGAGAGGGACAGACAGAAAGTAGAGAGATGAGAAGCATCAATTCTTCATTGCTGCACCTTAGTTGTTCATTGATTGCTTTCTCATATGTGCCTTGACCAGGGGGCTATGCAGACAGAGTGACCCCTTGCTCAAGCCAGTAACCTCGGGCTTCAAGCCAGTGATCTTTGGGCTCAAGCCAGCCACCTTGGGCTCAAACTGGTGACTTGCTCAAACCAGATGAGCCTGTGCTCAAGCCGGTGACCTCGGGGTTTTTATTTTCCTTATTTTTTGTATTTTTCTGAAGTGAGAAGTGGGGAGGCAGAGAGACAGACTCCCGCATGCACCCGACTGGGACCCACCCAGCATGTCCACGAGGGGGCGATGCTTAGAGCATTGCTCCATTACAACTGGAGCTATTCTAATGTCTGGCGGAGGTCATGGAGCCATCCTCAGCCCCTGGTGCCAACTTTGCTCCAGTGGAGCCATGGCTGCGGGTGGAGAAGAAAGAGACAGAGAAAGGAGAAGGGGAAGGGTGGAGAAGCAGATGGGCGCCTCTCCTGTGTGCCCTGACGGGAATTGAACCAAGGACTTCCACACACTGGGTCAACAATCCACCACTAAGTCAGCTGGCCAGGGCCTTAGTCTTTTTATTTTTTTTTAAGATTTTATTTATTCATTTTTAGAGTGAGAGAGAAAGAGAGAAGGAGCAGGAAGCATTAATTCCCATATGTGCTTTGACTAGTCAAGCCCAGGGTTTCAAACCAGCAACCTCAGCATTCCAGGTTGATGCTTTATCCACTGAGCCACCACAGGTCAGGCCTCAGAGTTTTGAACCTGGGTCCTCTGCGTCCCAGTCTGATGCTCCATCCACTGTGCCACCGCCCGGTCAGGTTTTTTATATATATATATAGATATACAGTGTGTCCGTAAAGTCATGGTACACTTTTGACCGGTCACAGTAAAGCAACAAAAGGTGATAAAAATGTGAAATCTGCACCAAATAAAAGGAAAACCCTCCCAGTTTCTGTAGGATGATGTGGCAGCATGTGCGCATGCGCAGATGATGACGTAACACCGTGTATACAGAGGAGCCCACCGCCATGCCAGTCGAGAGGTGGACGGTTCAGTGTGTTCTGTGGCTCACTAAATTCGAATCCGTGACCAAAGTGCAACGTGAATATCGGCGCGTTTATTAAACTGATAAGAACAGATACTACACTTGATCTTAGCCAAAAGGCCGAGAAGCGATATTGGCGCATTTATAACGAAGCGCCACCACATAGGAATAACATTACTCAGTGGGATAAGCAGTTGAAGGAAACCGGCAGTTTGGTGGAGAAACCCATTCTGGTAGACCATTAGTCAGTGACGAGTCTGTAGAGGCTATACGGGATAGCTACCTAAGGAGCCCTAAAAAATCTGTATGTGCCGCCTGACCTGAGGTGGCGCAGTGGATAAGGCGTCGACCTGGGAACACTGAGGTTGCCAGTTCAAAACCCTGCACTGGTCTGGTCAAGGCACATATGGGAGTTGATGCTTCCAGCTCCTCCCTTCTTCCTCTCTCTCTCTCTCTCACTCTGTGTCTCCTCTCTAAAATGAATAAAATAAAAAAAGAAGTTTTTAAAAAAAATCTGTGTGTACCTGTGCTCGACAATTACACCTAAGCAAGACTACAGTTCAAAAGGTGTTAAAGAAACATCTCTGTTTTATGGGGTACAAATTGCAGCTGTTGCACGCTATCAAACCAGCGGATAGACCCACACAATGCACGTTTGCTACAGATATGCTTCATGAGATTGACAATGATGCAAGATTTTTGCAGAAGATTGTGTTTAGTGATGAGGCGACCTTCCATATCTGTGGACATGTTCATCGCCATAATGTCCGAATATGGGCTGCTGAACATCCTCATGCCTACGTTGAGTACGAACGTAACACCCTAAAGTGAATGTGTGGTGTGGCCGGATGCATGATAAGGTGTTAGGCCCATTTTTTTTTCATGGAGCAGTCTGTGACGGCAAACACCTATCTTGACATGTTGGAACTGTATGCAGTGCCACAATTTCCAGAAGGTGTCATCTTTCAACAGGACGATGCTCCTCCACACCACGCCACCATTGTTCGTGAGTCTCTGGATAGAACATTCCCCCAGCGGTGGATAGGCAGGTTTTCTGTCAAGCCATGGCCACAACGATCCCCAGATCTGACGCCCTTAGACTTTTACTTTTGGGGTTATGTGAAGCAACATGTATGTGTACACTGAACGTATTAACAACATTAATCACTTAAAACAGAGAATCACAGACATTATTCACTCTGTTACACCAGACGTCCTTACCCGTTTGTGGCAAGAACATCACTATCGTTTGGATGTGTGTAGGTCAACAAATGGAGCCCACATTGAACTGCACTGAATAGGTATGAAACTGGGAGAGTTTTCCTTTTATTTGGTGCAGGTTTCACATTTCTATCATCTTTTGTTGCTTTTCTGTGACAGGTCAAAAGTGCAACATGACTTTACGAACACCCTAGCTGTACCCAGCCACACGTTGCTGTGGCTCAGTCTGGTTAAATGAAAAAGAAAGAAAAGAGAAAGCACACGTTTCTAATATGTTTCATTTCACAATGCTTGTGGGTATACAATATTTTTTGTTGTTCCATTGTCTGTGCAGATATAGAGATTGTCTGGTTTGCTGACTCTAGAAGACACAACATATAATTGTCCATGTGAGAAGCAATCCGTGTCTAGATCTAAACCGCACAATTCTAAAGATTGGCCCTGAGCTTTGTTGATGGTGATTGCAAACACCAATCGAATTGGGAATTGCAACCTCTTAAATTGAAATGGCATATCCAGTGGAATCATAGGAATGCGAGGAATGAGGACATCTTCACCTTTGAAAGGTCCTGTCAAGATTGTTGCTTCTACGACGTTGCTCATTAATTTTTTTCCTGCAAGCCACGTGCTGTTGCAAAGCTTTGGCTGGTTGATATTTTGCAACATGATAATTGGCATGCCGATTTTCAATTGCAGTACGTGCGGTGGCATCCCTGGCAGATCGAGTGAATTCAAAAATTCTGTTGGATAATTAACTGCTTCATCTGCTTCCACAACAGTGTAGACGGGCCTGTATGTGACTGCCTCATTTTGAATGTTAGACTGAATAACATTGTTAAATTCATAGACATCTTTGTTCTTGGCTGCAAGAATAGCTCGTTCACTCAGCCAACTGTTATTCTTATAATTGGCTTGAACATTGGGAAATACTTTTTCAACCAATTCTTCTTTTGACGTCACTAAATTACAGAAGTTATGAGGCAATGAAATTCGTCCTGAGGTTAAATCAACCGGCACCTTTCTGTTCCCAATTTCCAGCAATTGATGTGAGAATACCTCAGCTGATCGATCGTTTTGCAGCTGGACATGCATATTTGTAGTTAATTTTAACGTCTTTACATGACGCCCCAAAGTAGATTATTTCCGGCAAGCATTTATTTCATCCGCTGGTGTCAATCGAGGAATTACAGGTAATGTTTGCCTGAAATCTCCTACAAGCAATATTAATGGGTTCCCAGATGGTCTGATGTTTCCATGCAAATCTTGCAATGATCGATCAAGAGCCTTGAGCGATTTTTTGTGCGCCATTGTGCATTCATCCCAAACAATAAGTTTGCACTTCTGCAATACTTTCCCCATGCCAAATGCTTTGGAAATGTTGCACGTGGGAATTTCAATGAATTGCATGTTCAATGGCAATTTCAAAGTGGAATGAGCAGTGAGCAGTTCTTCCACCTGGTAGCAATGTCGCAGCTATTCCGGACGACGCAAGAGCTAAGGCTATGTCATTTTGGGATCAAATTGCTGCCAGAATCAATCTAATTAGGAACGTTTTACCAGTTCCTCCTGGCGCATCTAAGAAGATTTCTCCAACCCCATTATTGACAGTTTGCATTATTTGATTGTAAATGCCTTTTTGCTCAAGCGTTAGCTTAGGAATATTTGATTGCACATATGACAAAAGATCACCCATGTCGTAATTTTGTTCACAATGCAATTCTACATCAAACGAAGCAGCAGCAGATCAATTTGGTGATGGCATTCCCAATTGATTGAGAACTTTGTTTGCAATTTCTAAGCATAGATCTTCAATCATTATCAACACTTCATTGTAGATTTGCTTTTACCTGTCACAGGTGTGACATCTATACAATAGTAGGTATATAAAAATGCGTGTATTTGAATGCAATATGTCAAAATTTCAAAGCAATTGGTGAAGAACTTTTGGAGATTTAAGATTTTGAACAAACGAACATTTACATTTTTATTTATATATATCTATATATTTTTAAAAATTCATTGAGAAAGAGAGAGAGAGAAGCGAGAGGGAGAGGGGTGGAGAAGCAGATGGGCACTTCTCCTGTGTGCCCTGACCAGGAATCGAACCTGGGACATCCACACACTGGCTGATGCTCTTCCACTGTGCCAACCCACCAGGGCCTCCAGATGGTTTTGAAGCTAGTTGGTTGGTCCATTGCAGATCACAGTTGGTGTGGCAGGCACTATAGAAAGAAGTGCACTGCCTACTCAACCCCCTTCTTTTGCCTCCTATACTCTCTAAAGAAAACACCCTGATTTCTGGTCTCCCTTGAAGATAGGGGTGTCCATGTGAACTTGTCCTGGCCAAGGAGATATCAGCAGAAATCTCAAAGGACTTCTCTTCCTAAAAATAAAAGGGAAGCCTTGTGGAGGTGAGACCTTACCCTTAGGACCTTTCCCCTCTTCTTTTCAGAAGCAAGATATGACTGGAGGTACAGCAGCCATCTATTATTATTACTATTTTTTATAGATTTTTAGAGAGAGAAGAAGGGCGAGAGATGGAGACAGAGAGAGAGAGAGGGAGGGAGGGAGAGGGAAACATCAATTAATTGTTCCACTTATTCATGCCGTCATTGGTTGATTCTTGTATGTACCCTCACTGAGGATTGAACCCTCAACCTAGACATGAGCTACACAGCCAGGGTCAGGCAGTAGCTATCCTGCAACCACAAGGACAAATGCCAGATGGCACCAAAAGACAGAATCTGTATTTCTGGTAAGTTCCTCAGTTAGATGTATTAATCTTTCAGCTTCCGCCCTTCCTGCTGTTTGAGACAAACCAACCCTTTACTTGTTCAATTTTTTGTTATTTGCTGTTGAAGAGTCACAGACACCACCAATACTATGGGCATATCTCTGATGGCATTCAAATAAATCCAGTAGGGTTTGGGGGGTAATCCCTTTAAATGCTTTTTGCCTTGAATTCTTTTTACCTTCTATTAATATTACCATATCTACCTTCTTTGTTAGCATGTTTCATGTAACCCTATGAGGTCTGTTTAGTTTTGTATTAGTTGTGGCAAAATATACATGACAAACTCTGGCCCAGTAGGTCAGTTGGTTAAAGTGTGACTCTGATCCGCCAAGGTTGCGGGTTTGATCCTTGGTCAGGGCTCAAAGACCAATAAAAATAAAACAAATATAGATGATAAAATTTACCATTTTGATCATCTTTAAGTGTACAGTTGAGTGACATTGAGAACATTTACAAAGTTGTGCAACCATCACCACTGATAGGGCATTTTAAAACTTTATATCAAAGCACCATATACATGTATAAAAATGCACTATCCTAGCCCTGGCCAGTTGGCTCAGTGGTATAGCATCTGCCCGACATGTGGAAGTCCAGGTTTGATTCTGGTCAGGGCACACAGAAAATGCAAGCATCTGCTTCTCCACCCATCGTCCTCCTCTCTCTCTCTCTCCCCCTCCCACAGCCATGGCTGATTGGCTTGAGGGAGTTGGTCTTGGGTGCTAAGGATGGCTCCATGGCCTCTGCCTAAGGTGCTAAAAAAATCCGGCTTCACTGCAGAGCAATGAAGCAACGGCCCCAGACAGGAAGAGCATCAGCCCTTAGTGCTGTGATGGCGAACCTATGATACGCGTGTCAGCACTGACACGCATAGCCATTTTCGATGACACAAAGCCGCATACCAGAGGAGTATGGGGCCGCATGCCGAAAAGGACGTTTCATCCTCGGCTACTGCACGGCCAGGTACAGTAGCCGAGGATAAAACATTTGCTGTAGTGTAGACACTCTGTGCCGGGGGTCTGTAGGCCAAAAAACAGAACTCTGGCACAGAGCGTCTAGTTCTGGGACTTCCGGTCAGGCCGTTTTTCTTGAAGTGACACACCACCCAAGTTATGCTCGGTTTTTTGGCGAATTTTGACACACCAAGCTCAAAAGATTGCCCATCACTGCACTAGGGGATTACCTGGTGGATCTCCATCTGGTTCATGCAGGAGTCTGTCTCTCTGCCTCCCTTCTCTCACTTAAAAAAAAAAAAAGCACCAACCCTTCATTTTATTCTGTATTTCTCACAGGTACAGTCCCAGAATGTTCACATATTGAACACACCCCATACAACTAACACAGTGGTTCTTAACCTTCTTTGAGGTATCGAACCCACCAGTTTCATATGCGCATTCACCGAACCCTTCTTTAGTAATAAATAAAATATGATTTTTTATTCCAAATTCAGACATAGGTATATGTTTTTTTACTGGTGCACAAAATGAGCTGTGCATGAACATCACCTTGCTCAAAGAACAAAACCAACAAAGTGCATGAACTCACAACAAATTACGGTATTACTTTATTCTGGCCTCCGCAGCAGAGGCTTCTCCGAACCCCTGAGACCGACTCATCGAACCCCTAGGGTTTGATAGAACCCAGGTTAAGAACCACTGAACTAACACCAAGTCTGGAAAGGGAATGAATGCTTAGTTGGGGCCGCTGTCCCTTCCTTCATTTTCTGTGCTGCTGCACAATTTTGAGTGTGTGCATAGCAAAAACTCTGCCTCCAACTGGTGACAATGTAACTTAATGTGTCAGGGGATTGAGGTTGGCTTACTCAGAGGTCCAACATTGTTTCTCAGACCCAAGGTCCTCTCCTTCAGAGAGATGGGGTGGGGCCTGCTATGCCCTCAGGCTGGGCAGGGGAGCTGATTGTTGCAGCCTACCTGCCCAGACCCAAGGGAATCTGAAGGATGTCCTTGAGTGCTGGCCAAAGTAAGGAGCTTGTCCAAGGCCGAGCACCAGCCGTTTTTTGTGCATTGAGCAGGGCTGGCCCAGGACCACCCAGTCGAATCACTGTAATTGGCCTCGACCGGTGGTCGGCAAACTGTGGCTTGCAAGCCACATGCGGCTCTTTGGCCTCTTGAATGTGGCTCTTCCACAACATACCTCGTGTGGGTGCCACCTTGATAAGGAATGTACTTACCTATATAGTTTAAGTTTAAAAAATTTGGCTCTACAAAGATATTTCAATCGTTGTACTGTTGATATTTGGTTCTGTTGACTAATGAGTTTGCCAACTACTGGCCTAGACCCTTCATGGAATCTGGTGACGTCTGTGGACCCTTCTCAGAATAAAGTTTTTAAACACATAAACTACATTGGATTATAAAGGAAATCAATTATATTGATATACAATCATCAAAGTCATACATAATTTATGTTTTGTACCCACAGGAGGGGAATATATCACAAAAATTGTGGTATTTGTGTTTCTTCATTAAATAGCTCCCCAATTTTTAAAGTACTGGTGACCAGAAATAGTCCTTCAATAGGTCTGCAAGATTTGCAGCCTGATTTGAAAATATCTGTCATTTCAGTGAAGTTGCATATTCATAACTGAAGGAAATGACAAATTTTAGTTAGAAGTCAGTGAAAAGCAAGGTGGGCTAATATCCCATCAAGTTCCTGGGCCCTGGCTGTCCATGAACACCTGAGGTCTTTCCTTGGACCCAGGTTAGGGACCATTAATCCAGACCAGCCACTTGTTGGGGCCAGCCTCATTGACATAGGTGTCTGGAGTTTGAATTGTTATATATCTGGAGTGTCTCTTTCAGTTAACGCATGGCTCTAACTGGTTAGCATTTATTGTGATGATCACTGTACTTAAACAGCTTCCTGTGATCCAGCTTCTGGTTTTCAATTGCATGTGCCCTGCTGTTCCTGCTGCACCTCCTGTTCCCATATCCTGCTTTTTTAAATTTTATTTTATTTTATTCATTTTAGAGGGGAGACACAGAGTGAGAGAGAGAGAGAAAGAGAGGAGGAGCTGGAAGCATCAACTCCCATATGTGCCTTGACCAGACCAGTGCAGGGTTTTGAACTGGTGACCTCAGTGTTCCCAGGCCGACGCCTTATCAACTGCGCCACCACAGGTCAGGCCCCATATCCTGCTTTTGTGAGATACAGCAAGTTCTCCTTGTTCCAATTTTTTTTTCTATTCATGGTTTAGAGGTTTTATATCATCGTACTATTCACCTAGTGGTTACTTTAAACTTTTTTTTTCCCCCAGGGACAGAGAGAGAGTCAGAGAGAGGGACAGATAGGGACTGACAGACAGGAACGGAAAGAGGTGAGAAGCATCAATTAGTTTTTCGTTGCTGATACGACACCATAGTTGTTCACTGATTGCTCACGTGCCTTGACCACAGGCCTTCAGCAGACTGAACAACCCCTTGCTGGAGCCAGCGACCTTGGGTCCAAGCTGACAAGCTTTTGCTCAAGCAAGATGGGCCCACGCTCAAGCTGGCGAGCTCGGGGTCTCAAACCTGGGTCTTCCGTATCGCAGTCCGACGCTCTATCCACTGCGCCACCGCCTGGTCAGGCTACTTTAAACTTTTAATGATAACACCTGAACTCATCTTTCTCTACACAGGTTGAGAATGAATTAGTATCCAGACTGTCCCCATCACAAAGACCCGTGGCTTCCCAGTTCTACAATATTTCCTAGCTCACCCCACCATTGCCCAGAATGAGGTAATCTGTCTTTTCCCCCAGGCTGGAGAACATATTACAGCTTTCCTCCCTGGTAAAATAGTTTCATGGCTCCTGTACCCTAGGCCTCCTCTTTGATTCATTTTTCATTTTGCTAGAGTATATAATGTAGTAATTACTTCAGATAGTATTTGTTGGAAATAAACTCTTCCAACACTTAGGCATGACCCAAAGAGAGTTTGGTTTTCCTCCCAACTGAACGGCTGCAAGCCTGGCAGAGAACCCCAGGCTCCAATTCTCCTCCCTCCAAACAGTTAAGCTGCCCAACTGTGGGGAATCCACAGTCATCCATGTCTGACATCGTTTTTTTCCTTTTCTTGGACATAACCTGTCCCTCCCACCCTGCCAAACACATTGGGAAGTTGTAGTTGATCATTTTCTGCTTTGTTTTCTAAAATGTCTCCACCAGTCTCCTTTAGCCCAGGGTGGTTTTCCTACAGCCTTTGCCTTGCAGTCTCTATCCTTTGGAATTCCTTTTAAATACTGTAACTGGATTCAGAAACTAAGGGCTTGCCCTGAGCCGGTAACTCAATTGGTTAGAACATAGTCCCAACATGCCAGCATTGGGAGTTCAATCCCTAGTCAGGTCACATACAAAAATTAACCAACAGCCTGACCAGGTGGTGACAATGGACAGAGCCTCAGCCAGGGATGCTGAAGACCCAGGTTCAAAACCCTGAGATCACAGGCTTGAGTGCAGGCTCACCAGCTTGAGTGCAGGGTCGCTGGTTTGGGAGTGGGATCATAAACATGACCCCCAAGGTCACTGACTTGACAAGGGGTTATTGGCTCATCTGGAGCCACCTGGTCAAGGCACGTATGAGAAAGTAGTCTGGCCCTGGCTGGTTAGCTCAGTAGTAGAGCATCACGTGGCAGGTGGATTTGAGTTTGAGTACCAGTCAGGGCATACTGGAGAAGCACCCATCTGCTTCTCCACCCCTCTCCCTCTCATTTCTTTCTCTCTTCCTCTCCTGAAGCCACGGCTCAATTGGCCTGAGTTGGCCCAGGGCGCTGAGGATGGCTCCAAGGCCTCCACCTCAGGCTCTAGGAAGAGCTTGGTTGCTAATCAGAGGAACAATGCCACAGATGGGCAGAGCATCACCCTGTAGTGGGTTTGCCCCGTGGATCCCAGACCGTTGCACACAGGAGTCTGTCTTTCTGCCTCCCTGCCTTTCACTAAATTTTTTTAAAAAAGAAAAAGAAAACTATGGGCTTATTTTCCATGTTTTTTTCACTTTCCCTGCCACATTGTAATTTTTTAGTATTTAATTCAGTGTTTTAGAGAATTCTTCAGCTTGAGCATCCAGCTCACTTGTCAAGGCTCACTTGTGTCTATGCTACTCCTCAACCCACGTGTTCTGTATTTTTTAGTTTGGTGTTCAAATTTTTTATGTCCCAAGATATCCAATTGACTTTTGGAAAGTTTTAAAATTAGGTTTTGGTGTCCCCCCAATAAATAAGTAGTATATCCTTGTAAAAATTTGTATGATACATAAAATCATAAGGAAGAAAGCAAAAATCTACTGTTTGAGGTAAAAGCACTTGGCTTTTCCAGCCTGTGATCCTAAATTTTTGGTCTCTTACTGCAGACTGGCCTTCACCTCGGGATAACGCCACGGGAAAGCCAAAAGGATTGACCAGCAAGCACTCACATTCTGGCTCTATCTCCTCTTAATCTTCCCAAATGTTTTGCCAGGACGTAACCGGGGAAGCACGTTATTTCCAATTCACCATATCCGTTTCCTCATTATCCATAAGCCAATCACTAAGCCAATATCACATATTCTGGAGTTTTGTCACGCCGGGTTCCGGGGCAGCCATTTCTGTATTAATTAGTGTGGGTATTAGTCAGTTGTTGCCCCAGCAATACTGCATAACAAACACCCCAGTGTTCCATGGCTAAAATAACAATCACTACCGGGCACATTCGGGATCCGTGGGTCGGGTCGACGCGAGGCCGGCTCACGGATACCCGGGACGCGACACCTCTACTCACCGCCCGCCTGGCCCGCCCATTGGCCAAGACGCGCACCGCCCACATCTTCGTGCAACCCCATTGGCCTGCGCTCACGGCCCAGACAAAGAGAGCGGTAGCGGCGGGCGGTGATTGGGCCGGGCACGGGCGGGAAGGGGAGGCGCGAAGGAAGGCAGACGCCGGACAAGGGGAGAGTAACACCCGAGGAAGCAGCGCGGGCGGGGTAGGAGCCGCTGGGCATGAGGTGGAGGGGGAAGGGACTTTGAGTTTAAGGCCGGGAGAGGGCGGCGCGGGGTGTGCAGCAAGAGGGCTTAGGCGCGGGGCGGAGCCGGGGCGGGGCGCTCCTGGAGGGCGGTGGCCGCGGGGAGCCTGCCGGTCCCTCCGCCCAGTACCCCTCCCGCCACGGGTCTCCTGCCCCGACCGCGGCGGCCACCGCAGCGTCTTTTCTGGGGGCTCCGCGTCCGTCTCCGCAGCTCCTCGGGAATGTGGGAAGGCGCGGGCCCGGGTCGGAAAGGATGCTCCCGGGCCCGACCTGCAGCAGTACAACAGCCCAGCGCCGGGACGCACCGCCCCCTAGACCGCGTCGGGTCCCTCCTCTGGGTCCGCTGACCGCGAGGACGTGTGTCCTCCCTCGCTCGGGGAGGAGGCGAGGGCTTTGGCGCTAGAAGATGGACACGACGCCGAGATTGGGAACTTCTCGCGAGTCCTGCAGAGTTGGCTACGGCGGTGTGCATCGCCGAGGAGGGAGGGACGGACCGTGGGGCGACCGGCCGGGCGGGGAGTGGCTTCTGGGGGCTTTCTCGCTATCGGTGAGCCCGAGAGGCCGCCCTCGGAGCGCCGCCAGGTACGTACGTTTCCCGCGTGCCCAGAGCGCACGGGAACTAATAAAAACCCAGCTGATGTGTAACAGCTTTCGCTGCAGACGTGTCTTTCTGCGGGACTCTGAGAGGGTCACTAAACGCGGGATCGACTCCGGTCCAGGGTGCGGCCGCAGCGCTAGCAGGGGAACCGGTCTCCACTCCACCTCTGGGCTCGGAAGGAGTGCTTCTTTGGAAAAGCTTGTCTCTTTTCTCCGGGTTCCGTTTAATACCGTGCGTCCTGCCTCAGACCCCGAGCCAGGCGATGGGGCTTTGTTCCCTTCACTCTCTCTCACCCCAATCCCTGGAAAACCGGACTCTTCCGGCGGAGACGCTCAGTTTTGAGGGGAAGGTCAAAGGAAGCTCGGAATGGAGAGGCCCCCCACCATGGCTCCCTGGTGGCTGGCAGCTCCCCTTGTCCTGTAGTGGCCCCTCCCAGCCCCAGGAGCGGGAGACTTGAGGGTTAGGGGAGGCCCGCGGGCTTTGTTTTTATGGGGGATTAGGGAGAGGCCAGGCTTCTTCCCCTCCCCCATGCCCGCTTCAAACAAAAGAAGCCCTCGAATCGTTTGGGGGGAAGAAATCTGAATGTAAACCTGTAAATCCTCCGTCCCTGTCCTTAAGACGGGACTGACTCTTTGCTACAACAAAAGGTATTGTTGGAGAGGGTTGAAGGAAAGGACGCGCTTTTATTTGGGCACCCTTTAAGAGAGCGGATGCACCTTCTCTTCCCTTATTAATGGGCCTTATGTGAGTTTTAGATTGGGGGTTGTGTTGCAGGCTTTCAGAAAAAAGAAGAGTCCTCGTTACGTGGAAGTTGGAGATCTGGCCTCCACGCGGTAGGTGGAAATCCCCCACAGAGTGAATTTATTTCTTGCCGTTTGGGGGGGTGGAGATTGAAAATTAAGGAGTTTGATAGTGAAAGGAGAGGAGTGATTTTGTGTCCTTTTCTTCCACCACCCCCATAAGTTGAAACAAAGAGCCAAGGCAGAAAGCAGAATGGGGAGGAGGCTCGAATGGAGCACGCTGTGAAAAGTGTCCCAGTTCCCGCGCATCCGCGAATATTCTCAGTGGAATTTGGGCTGGAAAGGAAAGGAGCCCCCTGCCCAGAGTGGGTTCTGTTCCAGTGCCTAGCCCCCGAGACTGTGCCCCACTCATTACAAATCTTGGCTTCCCGCGCTGAGACCGAGGTGCGCCGAGGGTGGAGAGGGCCCTTCCTGGGGCAAAGCGCACAGTTTCGGTTTCCACCTTCCAAGGACTGGACAAGGATTGCGCTGTGTCCTCGCTGCGCGCGCCCCCGCTCGCCCTGCATGGCAGTCGCGTGCAGATCCGCATCCACCAAAGGCCAGGACCTCACTTCTCTCGAAATAAACTCAAGCTATAAAGACTGCGGATTCCACTGGAAAAGGTCCGAAGATTTACAGTCTCCCCAATTTCCCACACTAATTACATCCTTACTTTTAGTTGACGTATAGGTGTAGACCACTAAGATCATTCTCCATTTTGGAACTTAAAAGAAAAAAAACATTACTCCTTTCTTACCCGTTTGGGCGGATCTTTTTCGCGCAGCAAGAAAAAAAGAAAGGGCCTCCCTCTGCCTTCGCCTCTATTGGGCTCATGCGGCCTGTCGAGACCTCTCTTCGCCCTCCTTCACAGCAATTTAGGGTAGTATTTTTTTTTTTCGTTCTCTTGCCGCCCAAGGGTGTTATCACGCAGGCAGTGCACTAGGTGCGGCGCGGATTCCGCAAGGCTCTAAAACCCACTCGAGTCGTCACTCCCAACCTGGCTCAGCGGTTGGGTGCCAAGCCGCATGGTTTGCCTCCGCATGGTCCCAGTCTGATCACCCTTCACCCCTCGTCCTCCTCGCTGGGTATGAGTCTGGCGCGTTGAAGGGGTTCCCACTACAATGGAGGGACCACCTCACTGATGCATGGTGGTCCCATCCCCCTTCCACTCTCCTCCCTTTATTTGCCTCTCAGACATGGAGTTGGAAGTGGCAGGAAAGAAATAGAAATCAAAGATAAAACGGGGCAAGCTGGCAGCATAGGCAAGGCCTGGGCGACACTCCGCCACTGCCTCATAAATCTTACTGGTCTGACAAAGGCCGCATCCTCCGGTTACCTGGGATTTTCGGAACTACTCAATGGCCTCTTCGCGGCCTCCCCAACAACCCTCTTCAGAGTGAGGGCAGAGAGCCCTTAGGCGACCCCCTTCCACTTCTGGCCAGCGAACGATGCCCTGGGTCCAAGCCTTGAATCAGTTAATTCTCAGAAGTGGATATTATCGTGGGGGAGGGGGTGTCTGGACAGTGAGTGACCAGGGTCTAAGGCCTCTGTCCGAGGAAGGGCAGTAAATACCCCCAACCCGTTGCAAACCACATAAATATCAGGTTGCTGCATTTCCCCTACTCCAGGCTGCCTGAGGAGGGTGTGGTGGGAAAGACCCAGAAGGGGGGGAGGGCAGATTAACCCCTCGTCCGGCAACTCCTTTGTCTGGCCCGGCCACCACTGAAGCGTACAGGGTGCCTGGGCCTGAGAGCTGGGTTCCAATGCTGAAGAGCCACTGGGCTTCCAGGGCTCCTTCTCGCCCTGAATGTGCAGGCCGCGAGTGGTGGTAGCAGACTCAGATCCGGCTGAGCCACGAGGTCTCCACGCTGTTGACCGAGGTCTGCTGCGTGCCTCAGATCCCTGGGACCCACATGCGATCCATCCAGGAGTTGCGCCCCAGACATATCCTGTGTAGAGACAAAAGTGAAAGAAATCCTGACTCATTTAGGTTGTTTTTAAAAGTCAAATTAATAGAGAAAATAGAACGCAGAGAAGAGATGAGGGAATGGAGCCTTTTTAATCATACCCCCTTGTTATGGTGGCTGTTCCTGACCTCTTCGTACTAATAAAAGAAATGTTGCCACATTTAATTTTTGTTGCCATGAGCTATGGAGAGCATAGCCCAACATTTTGAAGTAATTTGATAATCCTCCAAGTAGCAAATCCGAGAGGGAAGCTGGCAACACAGGCATAGTTTCTTTATAACCTGAATTTACAATGAAAGCATTCTCCTTTATGGATATAATAGATTAGATTTCACAACTTAATTCACCGGAATGGCTCCGTTTAAAGGAGCTCCGGCTGATTTTATTACACCAAGCCAAATTGGGTGTTTGTGGTCTTAACGAAAAGCGATTGTGACATAAAATATATAATTTTTAAAGAAAAAACCCAGCGGGTTCGACCCTCGTTCCCTCCTCTCTCCATCCGTTTTCCTTACCCCAGGTTCCCCACGTTGGGAAATACTGAGAATTATTTGTTGATTTCTGCTGGAGAGACAAGAACTCACACCCAGGAAGGGGTGGTCAGGGAAGCGCTGCTCTTGGCTGGTGCTGGGCACTGGGGATCACTGGGCCTTGTGTCGCCCGTGTCCTGTTACACCCGGCCACTCTCTACCGTGCGCACGCGGTGCCGCTTATACGCGAGGGCTTGGGCTCGCCATCCCCCAACCCAGCACAGGCTTAGGAGTGTCAGGGTCCTTGGAGCACACATAGGAACCGAAGCTTCTGCCTGACAGCCTCCCATGGCAGTGCGGCGTGGGTGGAGAAGGGTGCCCCTCGGAAGGGCCAGCGCTGGTCCCGTCGTGACCCTCAGCGGCATACTGGACATTAAAAGCAGGCTCAGCCGCACCACTTTGTGCAGAATCACTGCGCCCTAGCAGTTCCTGCTCCACCGGTCCAGATGATGAGGGCTCACCCAGGGCGCTGCAAGAGCCGCTCCCAGGATCACTGCCTCCTCCACCTCACCGCCCATGGAGAGTGGGCGTCAGCGCACCGAAGTTTACAGGCCCAGCCAGTCCCCAGCTTCTGAGCAGATCCCGCATCCATTCGGTCCCTCCCCGGAGGAGAAAGGCACAGCCGGCCTTGGGGCCAGCGGCCAGCGGAGGACAGAGGTGGGGATTGAGGTCTTGCTGGCTCAACGCTGGCCTGGCGAGCCAGCGCTTGCAGCCCATTCTACTGTCATTTCTGGTTAAGGTTGGGCTCCATTCTCCGAATAGCGGCGGCACCCCTCCTCTCACCCCCAATTATTAGGTGATTCAGACTCCAACCCCTTCCAGAGGATCCGGCCATTGTGACAGCCACACCAGCCAGGACCTGGGCCAAGACCCAAGCCCCAGTCGTCCTAGGCCTCAGGGACCGCTGAGCGCTCCACGTGGCTTCGGCCCACCGCTGCACCCACCGCACCCCGAATCAGCGCTGGGAGGACAGCGAGTGTGCCAGTGCTTGGCTTCGCAGCACCTGACCTTGTTTTTTTCCTCTGCTTGAAAACAGCAGCAGCTGTTTTTCCCAGAATTTCTGCTGCTGGGGGAGAAAAGTTGTCAATTTTTGGTTGTCACACCTCCTGAAAAAATTCCCTGGCCTCGGAAAGTGTAACAATAGCACCGAGGATTTCTAGATGAAGCAAACCCCCCACCTCCCCCACCCTTCTCCAGGGAGCCTTTACCCTCAGGCTGCTGCAACCTCAGCCTTGAGGTCCTGCCCTTGTCGATCCTGGCAGAGGCAGCTACTTTCTGAATTGGAGAGAATGCAGAAATCAGCTCTATCATTGGGAGGCACCAGGGAGATAGGGCCTTTCTGCACAGACCTCACCCCTACCTCAAGCCCACTCCAGGTGACCCGTGGCCTCTGGTGTCCCATCCCCAGGGATTCTATTCCTGTTTGCTTTTAAAGTCAGCGCTATGCCTGACCTGTGGTGGTGTAGTGGATAATGTGTCGACCTGGGAACACTGAGGTCGCCAGTTCAAAACCCTGCACTGGTCTGGTCAAAGCACATATGGGAGTTGATCCTTCCAGCACCTCCCCCCTTTCTCTCTTTCTTTCTCTCTCACTCTGTGTCTCCTCTCTAAAAATGAATACAATAAAAAGAAATAAAATAAAAATTCTATAAAGTCAGCGCTAGCCCAGAGGCAGTTAAAGATTAATAATGGGCCAGAAGCCTGGAGCCCTGGGAGTTGGGAGGAGCAATGGGAAGGGTGTCTGCCAGCTTTTGGTCCCTCCTGGGCAGTCAGGCCCCTGATGGCTTCTGCACTCTCCATTGTCTCTACTGCCCTACGGGTATGTTGGGCTGAACAGTAGGCTCAGTGGGGCAGCAGCTGTGAGTTCACCTGTCTGCCATAAAGGAGATTGGGCAGCTCCAATGCTAACAGACATGACCATGCTTCCAGCAAACTGAGGCGCATACCATGGAAAGAGGAGGGAATCTGGCCTTCCTGACTCTTTGCTCCAGTGCAGGGGTCCCCAAACTTTTTACACAGGGGGCCAGTTCACTGTCCCTCAGACCGTTGGAGGGCCGCCACCTACAGTACTCCATACACTAACCACCAATGAAAGAGATGCCCCTTCTGGAAGTGTGGTGGGGGCAGATAAATGGCTTCAGATGGCCGCAATTTGGCCTGCAGGCCGTAGTTTGGGGACCTCTGCTCCAGTGGTTCCAGAAACCTGGGAAAGTGTTCCAGGCCTTACCCAGGAGGGGCTGGGGAAAGCTAGACTATGGCTGGGCTGGGTTGGGCCTCTTGATATGGGCCTCAGCCCTCCCTGAGTACATCCTCCTTGGTCAGGAGGGGAGGGGTCAGGGAAGAGGACCTCCAACCTATCCATCACTCAGGAGGCAGGGTCTCCACCATGTAGCCTTTAGGACCTTTCCTGAACCTAGTCCTGCCCATAATTTATTTACACTTAAGTTACACCAGGTGCGTGGATGTGACTTGGACATGACACAGGGCGTCCAAGGCCTGCATGGACTGCAGGGGTTGAACTTTGGTCTCCAGGCAATTAAGGCGGCTGGGACTATTAATGTTTGTTATGCAATAAAGACGATGAAATGTCCCCTATTTGCGATTTAAAAATGCAATTTATTTTAATTTACGTTTCTAAGTACTTATGGGACTTGATGTTGGGCAGCTAGGGCATTGTTGGAGGGTGCTGGGCCCCTCCATTTGGAGGGGCAGAATATCAACATGAAATTGGACCTGGATAGCAGGAAACAGAAAGCTGAAAGAGCAGCCTTGTTCTGGGCTGGTAGGAGATGAATATTTTAGGCTTCCTTTCAAGAAACGGTGAAAAATCATTCTCGGTCTTGCCCTTTTGTCCCTGGCTGCTGCAGAGTGGACCTGGGGAAGCGTCCCTGAGCCAGACATCCAGAAGCCTGCTGGGCAGGGCTGTCGCCTAAGGTCCTGGGACCTTGGGCACAGTGGTTCTCTCCCCTAACACACACCAGGAGCAGAGGCAGCTAGTCGGCTTCTCAGGCCCAGAAGCAACCTGCCGACTGCCTGTGGAGACCCATAGTGTCAGGAGGCCTGCCTTGGCTCTGCCCGCTTCTCCTGGCCTGTGTGGATCTGCTTCCTGTTTCTTCAGCCTCTGGAGGGTCACACTGCCCTGGCCAGACACTGTGCACTTAAACAGGACAGCATATGCAGCACCAAGGCCCAAAGGCCCAGATATCCTCTGTTCCTCCTCAGTCCCCACAGACCTCAGACAGAGCTGGGCCAAAGGCTGTAAATGCAGCTGTTCATCTCCAGGGACTGTCAGTTGCCTGGGGACATTCTGGAACCCAGCCTTGAAGGGGAGGAGCCTGGTTTTGCACAAAAGGGGGCAAGAAAGTGGGTAAAGAACCAGGGCTGGGGACTGTCAGGTGGGACATCTTAAAACACATAATACTCCACTGTGGTGGTCACCTGGTCCTTGCCACTAGCTCCTGACATTCAGAACCTGTGCTAGACAGTCAGCTTCAAAGTCTATGCATGGATGCTCTCAGAGCCAGGGCTTCCAACCTGTCACCCTCCACAACATACACATGTTTTAGAAGATGCTACTGTGGCCAGGGAGGACAGGACTGAGGCAACATTGCCCCCCACCCACCACTATTTACCATCAGTGAGGGCTGGTAGCAGCTTTCTCCTTCCTCTGTTCTAAGCTTCCAGGCTCCTCAGCAACATGGGGTCTACCTTCCCCACCTCCTCCCAATAAAAACTGTCCTAGTCTCTGCCTGCCTCTCCCTTTTGTTTGGGTGCCTCTACTTGCCGAGTTAATTGACAAACTTTCCTAGAAGTAAACTTTTTTCTTCTTCTTTTTTTTATTTTTTTATTTATTCATTTTAGAGAGGAGAGACAATGAGAGAGAGAGAGAGAGAGAGAGAAACGGGGGAGAAGCAGGAAGCATCAACTCTCATATGTGCCTTGACCAGACAAGTGCAGGGTTTTGAACCGACGACCTCAGCATTCCAGGTCGACGCTTTATCCACTGCGCCACCACAGGTCAGGCCCTAGAAGTAAACTTGAAAGATAGAAATTAATAATTTTCCCAGCCCTTGCACTCCTTACTAATTATGTCAGCTGGGAGGATGGGGTCTGGGAGCAGGAGGACCCCTGCAAAGCCTTAAGCATGAACAAGATGTTCAGGGACACTGGTTTCTCCTGGGTAGTTCTATAGCCATGGCATGGATGGGGACTCTCAGAAGGGCTCCAACCACCCCTGCAACCCCACCCTGGGTCTCTTGCTATGTCACCTAACCCTGATGGGGTCCTTTGGGGATTCTGACAGCAAGACAGAAAGAGGAAGGGGAAACCCTGGCTAAATGCCCCAGGTCCTCCAGGCTGTGGGGGAAGGGCCCTTGGGAACCCCAAAGGAGGACCAGAGAGGATGGCTGTAGGGGCAGAGGCAGGACCAGGGTGGCCTGCCCCCTTTGGAGCTTTCCTTTAGGAGACAAGTGACCATGGTCTTGTGGTCCAAGGCAAAAGGTGACTAGCACTTAGGGACTTTGTCCCCAGACTCCTGTATTTTTTTATTTTTACAGGGACAGAGAGAGAGAGTCAGAGAGAGGGATAGATAGGGACAGACAGACAGAAACGGAGAGAGGTGAGAAGCATCAATCATTAGTTTTTCATTGCCGTTACGACACCTTAGTTGTTCATTGATTGCTTTCTCACATGTGCCTTGACTGCAGGCCTTCAAGCAGACTGAGCAAGCCCTTGCTGGAGCCAGCAACCTTGGGTACAAGCTGGCGAGCTTTTGCTCAAGCCAGATGGGCCCACGCTCAAGCTGGCAAGCTCGGAGTCTCAAACCTGGGTCTTCCGCATCCCAGTCCGATGCTCTATCCACTGTGCCACCGCCTGGTCAGGCCAGACTCCTGTCTTATAAAAAGCACAGCCCCACCCCATTATTCTGGGGCCTGGGGTCCTTTAGGCTGGTGGAGACTTAGGACTCAGGGCTCAGGGCTCAGACAAGGCAGGCCTCTGCACCCTCTGGAGCAAGGAGGCACAGTGCCTGGTGACTGCGTCCTCAGTGGAACTTCACCACAGGCAGCTGCTCTGCCAGCTCCTGGCTTCTTGGTTGAACCTTTGGCACCTTCTGAAGACACAGCCATGAAGGGTTCTCAGAGGCCCCTGTTAAACACCCTGAAGAGTGGCCTGGGAGGTGTGAGTGTGACAAGCAAGTCCCCCAGATGGTTCTGACCCAGGCACACCAACTACCACCCAGGAGACCTGGATGGGCTGTAGGGTCAACCCAAGGAGGCAAAGGATCAGGGGTGGAGGGCTCCTCACACAGGCCATGTTTATTGAATGAATAGTGGATGGATTCATGGATGGATGATGAGGTTTTAGTAGGAACAAAGATAATTTCTTTGGCCCTTCAATGGTCCATTCTACCTGTTGGTGGCTGAGCTGATCTTATTGGCAGCCCCCAGAAATTTTCTGTGGCGAAACAAAGATCAGAGTCAGCCCCGAGGGAGACAGGCAAAGTTTGGGAAGGATGAGAACGCTTCCTGGCCTCTTCCCTGTGGTGATCAAGCTCATAAGGGACACAAGGAAGACCCCTTCCCCCAACCAGGGCAGGGCCATGTAGGGAGACCCTGGGATGCATCCCACCCCTGCATCTCCATGCTGGTGAAACATGACCAAATAAAGCTGGAGGAGCTGGGATATGATCTAGTGGGGAGGGAGCTGTGAAGATTGGGGGCTGTGAGAGAAGGGCAGGCCCAAGTGTCCTGGTGGGATAGGAACCAGAACAACGGCCACCGGCCACCGCTGGATGCTGCCTTTCCACCCACATTACACGGTGGCCATCCCCTGTCAACCCAGAGCAGTGTTAACCCTTCATTGGGCTTGGTGGGCTTGTGTTGACCTACACTGCCATCAGAGGCTGATTAAGGTTGGTTGAGGCCCCAGGCGCAGAATAAAATATTGGGCCCCTTGTCATTAGAAAAAAGTGTAAAGTTGGGGTTTCGCAGGGCTCTTCAGAAGTTGAGGGTCAGGGTGTGTGCCTGGTGTACCCGCTGTTAAATCTGCCTCTGACTGCCAGTGCCTAGCCCCAAACAGAGACTGCGAAATGCTTTGTCTCAAGGCCACAGGGACATGGGGTAGGTAGGGAGAGGAAAAGGAAAAGAAAGTGCTGGCTCTGGTGGCACATGTCCTTGGTATGTGTGCAGCGTTAGCACTCTGGGTCCGCACTATGAAAGAACAGGCACAGAGAGGTTGAGTAACCTATCCAAGGCCACATAGCAAGGTTTAAATTAGGTCTGTCTGACTGGGAAGCTTGTCTTTGTCTAAGACAGAACATATTGCAGATTAATTAAAGATGTCCTCCCAGGGCCAGGGGGAAGGCACCTGACCGGTCCCTTCCCCCTGGCCCTGAGCCAGACAGCTGACCCTGCTTCCCAGGCTAGGCTGACTGGAGTGGACCACTTGTGAGGGCTCATGCCTCCCCATACAGCCTAGGGCTTGGGGCAAGCCAGGGGGAATGTGGTGGGGAAGGTTCCACCTGAGGGCATCACCAGGAAATCAGGTGCCTACCCTCTGGAAGTACATCTCACTGTTTGCCCTGCTTAGGTCAGCACAAAACACATGGGTCCCCACTTCCTATATGCACTTTGGGAATGTGGCCCCTTCAAACACAAACATTCCAATTTGCCTTAGAGCTTCAGGTTGAGGTCAAATGGGGCCTACTATTTGCTTTCTAATCTTTGTAATATGTAATACTGGTCTGGAGTATTCTGAAGTGGCTTGGGCTTCGATCCCTTCAGAACTCACCTTTGCCACAATGCCTGGGAGCCTCAGTGCTACTGGGTTGGGCCCCTGTCCTGTTGACTACAGGGAATGGTGTCCTGACTTCAGGAAGGCTTGGGAGACATTCTGTGGACTTAGGAATATTTTGCAGATGCAACCATCTGGCGTGGGCCCTGGGTCCTGAGGACACTCTCAGGTGTGGGGCAAAGACATGAAGGCAGAGGGCGTTGACTATTTCTACACTGACCTCTGGTTTCACCAGCACCTGCCCATCCTACCCCTGATGTCTTATCTCTAGTTCAAGGTCACCCTCTCAGCCTGGTCCCTTATTTGTCACTCACTAGGTCACTGTGCTCCCCCTGCCTCCAGCCTCCTTGCCTTTCTGCCTGCTAGTCTTTGTCCATCCTTGAGTCTTAATAACCTACACCCCATCCCCTAGCTCCTGGCCCAGTGGTCCTCTATGTTCCTTGGCCTTACCTGCCCTATCCCAACCCCAGATGGTCATTCCCACATCATAGCACCAAGGTGGACAGCGGAAGGCATGTGTTTCCTCCCTGTCCCATTGGGTGGGTCCTAACAGATGTGTGAGTGGTCCCAGGGGCACCCTGGCTCTTGGAACCTAATCCTGGGGCTGGGAACTCTGCTCTTAGGTGATGCTTTCACTAAAATAGCACTTGTTCTCCGCATGTATTTGTGGAAGACAGTCTATAAGCTGACAAAGTTCTTACAGTCTAGGGCAGTGATAGGCAATCTTTCGAGCTTGGTGTGTCAAAATTCACCAAAAAACTGAGCATAACTCGGGTGATGTGTCACTTCAAGAAAACCGGCCTAACCAGAAGTCCCAGAACTAGACGTTCTGTGGGGAGTTCTGTTGTTTTGGCCTACAGACCCGCGGCACAGAGTTTCTACACTACAGCAAATGTTTTATCCTCGGCTACTGCACTCGGCTATGCAGGAGCCGAGGATGAGATGTCCTTCTCGGCATGCAACCCCATGCTTCTCTGGTATGCGGCTGCATGCGGCCACGTGTCATCAAAAATGGCTACGTGTGTCAGTGCTGACACACATGTCATAGGTTCGCCCTCACGGGTCTAGTGCTTAGGCTAAGACTAAGTTCTTCCCCACACCCTTGGCTGCTGCATGGTAGAGAGGGGTGCATTCTTAAGAAGATTCCTGTTTATACCTTAAATATGTGACTTTGTATCAGAACTTTCCTTGTTTGACAAATGGCTTTTGTTCTCTGCATTATATAATAAAGCTGGCCAGGGGCATCCCCTCCCAGGGTCCCCTCCCACCCCATTCTTGTATGCCATCAACCTACAGGAGGCCTCCCGATCCCATCCTTTTTCTTTCTGTGTTTATTTCCTAATCTCGCACCATTCCCACTTGATACCTGCACAATTACCAGTCACGCTGGTTCGCGACATGAATTGACTTAAGGAGCCAAATGGAAAGAGGTTGCTGGCCTAAGCTTTGTGTTCCTTCTCTGTGCCTTGTGTTGGCCTGGGGCTGACCCTGTGGCCTGCACATCACAGTGGCCTCCTCACTTTCTAGCATCTGGGCAGTTGGGGCCAGGGAGTAGCATAGGTCAGGGACCTGAAGGTGGGGCTGTGGGGGTGTGCACTACTTATCTCAGGCCCTGGACCACAGTGCAATCATCACCCCCTTGAGCCACGTTCCAGCAACACTCTCTCTCCTTGTCCTACTGCCCCAGGAGGGTGACAACTCTTACTAAGTGGTGACTCTCTAGCCTCGTTACCCCTCTACACGTAGTCCTTTGGGTGGCCCTGTGAGGCCCTGATGCATCCAAACCACACCCTACCTGATGCTTAGAAGTAAGTGCAAGCCACACATACCTGGACCACTCAATACACCAACATGAAGGCCTTGCTTGCTGCTTCTGGGACCCTGCCCCAGACCTTCCCACGAATCACCCCAGTGCCAGCATGGTTCCCAGGATCAAGGGAAGAAGAAAAAAACAGAAAACAGTGGGGAGTCGTGGCAGCCAACTGCCTGGGCACTGCAGCTCTCACAGGATGGCTCCTCTGGAAGGGAGCCCTATCCACTCCTGAGTGGTTCTGCTCCCTCCACCAGGGAAGACATGGAAGAGCTGTGTGTGACAGACTCTGATCTTTGTCCTTGAAGCCTGTAATAGTTGCCCCTCTGCTCCAGGTGAGAATGAGGCACAGGGCAGGGTAGCAGAGACAGTCCTCACGTCTTGGGGCCCTAGAAGTCACCTGTAAATGCTTGTTGAGCACATAACCCTTCCCAGAGACAGAGCATGAGGTCCAGAGAGGCTAAAACAACTTGCTTCTGGCTCCACAGTTAAAAAGAGGCATAGTGTGGTGGGAACCCCAGTTCCTCAGCCCAACCTTTAAAGCAGGTGCTCCTGGCCCAGCCCAGTGCAGAGCCTGGAGCCCATGGCCCTGGAGGACACCTGGATCCTGGCTTCCAGCCTGGGGTGAGATAGCTGTCATGTGAGTGCAGGGACAGAACCAAGCCAGCTCAGAGGCCTGTGTGGGCGTGGGAGGGAGCCCCAGCCCGGCCACACCTGTTAGTGCCCTGGGCCCTGGGTTGGGGTTTCCCATCTGTGCTGGAGCCCAGTCAGGTTTCTCACTTCACTGGAAAGCAGGATGCAGGGCAAATGGGCCTTGGCCAGCATGAATCACCGCGCAGCCTGCCAGCCGGCCTGTTAAACTCCTGACAGATAGGAAAAACCAGTGGTAGGGGCAGAAGCAGCTCCCACCCCCTCAGCACCTTCCTCCCTCCTCTAGTTCATCAGTGGCCTAGGCCCCCAAGACCCCTGCGTGGTGAGAAAGCAGATGGGGGAGGGGTAGTGACTTTCCTAACTTGAGTCAGTCAGGGCCTGACGATTCCCAGACTCCACACTGCCATTGACTCAACAGTGTTCTGTGATTTCTCTGGCTTCTTTCCCTCTGATCTTGTCCAAATGTCCATATGTGTGAAATCACAGGCTTGATGTGTCAGTTTTGTTTTTCTGATGCACGCTAAAATAAATCATGCATTTTAAAATGTTTGTCGGCCATCTGTGGATCATGTCAGCAGGCGAGGAATGGCCAACCCCTCCTTTGAGGCCACCTCACTCACCTGCAATGGTTTCTGGTCCAGGAGAAGGAATGGAGAAAAAATATCTCTTCCTTTTCAAAGATTACAAATGGGTTCTAAAAGGCAGGGGAGTGTGGTGGTTCTTCAAAGAGTCAAACATAGAATGACTACATGAACCAGCAGTCTTCTTATGGGGACAGACCCAAAAGGACTGAAAACAGGGACTCGAACAGATATCTGGACACCTGTGTTCACAGCAGCATTGCTCACAATCTCCAAAAGGTGTAAACAACCCAAATGTCCATCGATGAATGATGGATAAGCAAAATGTGGTCTATCCATAAAATGGAATATTATTCAGCCACAAAAAGGAAGGAAATCCTGACACCTGGATATCTTGAAGACCATGGACAAACTTGAAGACACTATGCTCAGTGAAAGAATCTAGACAAAAAAGAGACAAATAGTGTATGATTTCACTTTTTTTTTAAGGTTAGAGGAGGGGAAATAGTGAGGCAGACTCCCACATGTGCCCCGACAGGATCTACCTGGCAATCATTGTCTGAGACCTATGCTCGAGTACCAAACTATCTTTAGCGTCTGAAGCTAACCTCAGACCAACCGAGCTATCCTCAACACCCGAGGCCACACTCAAACCAGTGGAGCCATGGCTGAGGGGGTGGAGGGAGAGAAGGGGAGAGAGAGGAGGGAAAAGCAGATGGTTGCTTCTCCTGTGACACCTTGGAGTCAAACCTGGGATGTCTATGATTTCACTTTTATGAAATACCTAGAATTGGCAAATTCATAAAGACAAAAAGTAGATTAAGGGTTACCCTGGGCTAGGAGAGGGAAATGGGAAGTTATTGCATAATGGAGACAGAGTTTCCAATTGGGGTGATAAAAATTTTGGAAATGATATTGGTGATGGTTGCACAATAATATGAATGTACTAAAACCACTGAACTGTACACTTAAACATGATTGAAACAGCTAATTTTATGATATATATATATATATATATATATATATATATATATATATATTTATTTATTTAGTAAGATAGAGAGAGAGGGAGAGATAGACAGTCTGGAAAGGAGAGAGATGAGAAGCATCAATTCTTCATTGCGGCACCTTAGTTGTTCATTGATTGCTTTCTCACATATGCCTTGAATGGGGGGCTCCAGCAGACCGAGTGACCTCTTGCTCGAGCCAGCGACCTTGAGCTCAAGCTGGTGAGCCTTGCTCAAACCAGATGAGCCCGCGCTCAAGCTGGCGAGCTCGAACCTAGGTCCTCTGTGTCCCAGTCCCACGCTCTATCCACGGCGCCACTGCCTGGTCAGGCAAGAAACATCAATTCTTCATTGTAGCATCTTAGTTGTTCATTGATTGCTTTCTCATATGTGTTTTGACTGGGGGGCTATAGCAGAACAAGTGACCCCTTGTTCAAGCCAGTGACCTTTGACTCAAGCCAGAAACCTTGAACTCAAGCCAGTGACCTTGGGCTTCAAGCCAGCGATCCCGTGCTCAAGCTGGTGAGCCCACACTCAAGCCATAGACCTCAGGGTTTCAAACCTGGGTCCTCAGCATCCCAGTCTGATGCTCTATCCACTGTACCATCGCCTGGTCAGGCTCATCTTATATATATTTTACCACAATACATGACTTAAAAAAAAGAAGGGCCCCGTGTGAGGTATGTAGGGCCCTCCAGAGGCATCCCCCTCAATGTCCCATCCCTCTGAGGGTGAGTCCCTAGCCCCTCTTCCTGGCTCCTCCCCTTCCCATCAGTGCCAGCTGAACAGGAGATAAAAAGAAAATCCATTCCACCCACCTTGCTTCTTTTTTGGGGGGTGGGGGAGATAGATAGGGACAGACAAACAAGAAGAAAGAGAGATGAGAAGCATCAACTCTTTGTTGTGGCCCTTAGTTGTTCATTGATTGCTTTCTATTATGTGCCCTGACTGGAGGGCTCTCCCAGAGTAAGTGACCCCTTGCTCAAGCCACCAACCATAGAGTCATGTCTATGATCCCACACTCAAGATGGTGACCCTACTCTCAAGCCTGGGTCCTCATGATCCCAGGCCAATGCTATATCCACTGCACCACTGCCTGGTAAGAGCCACGTTACTTCTTATTCAAAGATGGATGAGGGAATAGGTGAAGCCTTCAGAACAAATAAGGTTGGTAGTCATTCTGTGGGTTTTTGCACAAGTAGCTGCCAGGTGGCAATGTGGTTGCCACTTTCCTCTACCTAGTTCTGGGGACTGTGTCATCCTCACCTCTCCTGCGCCTTTTATCTTCTCTCTGCCCCCCCCCCCCAGTAAATCTGTTCTGAACTGACCTTAACTTTGGGTTGCTGCAGTGTGTGTGAGCCTGAGTAAGAACCTCATTCAGCCATAGCCAGCTGTGTGGCATTGGGTGCACCCACAATCTTTCTGGGCCGCTGAATAGATGTGGGGCTCCTCTCTGCAGGGCACTCCAATGCCTGTCACTCAGTATTGGGCCTCGGTTGTCATTTGGCAGGCTTTCTTCTATCGCAGAGCGCAATGTTGAGTTCTGGAGAAGAGCACGGACTCTGTTTGAATCTGCTCCATAGGCCATCTGCTTCATAAGCCTCACTTTCCTTATCTATAAAGCAGCTTAACATTCACAGCCCAGAAATGTGATGAAAACGAGAATGGGAAAACATTATTAGCATGTCATCTAATGAAGAATGTAATCTCAGGGGTGATTACATGTGAGGCTGTCACTTTATAGTGGGTTGAAAGATACCTCCCCATGCCTGACTGAGCAGTGCACAGTAGATAGAGTGTTGGACTGGGATGCAGAAGACCCAGGTTCGAAACCCCGAGATTGCCAGCTTGAGCGTGGGCTCCTCCAGTTTAAGTGTGGAATCATAGACATGAACCCAAAGTTGCTGGCTTGAAGCCCAAGGTCCCTGGCTTGAGCAAGGGGTTACTCGGTCTGCTGTAGACCCCCGGTCAAGGCACATATGAGAAAGCAATCAATGAATAACTAAGGTGCCACAGCAAAGAATTGATGTTTCTCATCTCTCTCCCTTCCTGTTTGTCTGTCCCTCTGTCCCTCTCTCTGACACACACACACACACACACACACAAAAGATACCTCCCTCTGAAATAAGGTATGTCCATCTGAAAATGAATGTGATGTTATTTGGAAAAAGGAGCCCATTGTTATGCCGCCTTTCTTGCCTATGGACATATCATTTGTCCTCACCATTGGGGCCTTTTGGCTACAGAGAAGGGGTGAGAATTGCCTGCTACTCCAGAACTTAACACTTGTAGTCTGCTTTGTCCTTTCCTCTGCAGCTCAGGGCTCGGCTGTGGGCTTTCTTCCAAGAGGGCCTGTGTTCAGTCTGACCTGCCAGCAGTGTGCAAGTTACCAGCAGGGCAGTGTGGACCTTGGGAAGAACCAGGTGTTGGATGTCCTAGCCCATCAGCAATGAGTCTTGGAATGTCAGGGGTCCTTTGTGGGCATCAGTCTTTCTGTCACCTAAATGGGGAACATCCTTAACTCACTTGAATGGAATGTTCACTCAAATCATTTACTAAAAGGCCTTGGTAGCATCAAAGGCTGTTATGTTGTCATTTCTGTGGGTATGCAAATATTTCACAAAGGGGTGAAAACCTCCAGGCCCACAGTCTCAGGATGGGAGAGTCAAGGCAAAGAGAGGACTATGGGGACTCCCTGAGCTCTCAGATCCTAGGCAGACCTCAGTTTACCTGACTTTGGCCCCAGTGTCCTGGCCGACCCTGTGGAACCTAGACAGACCATGACATAAAGTGCTGGCGCTTTCCAGCTCTGCCCCTCAGGGTGATGAGGGGGTTGCAGAGAGATGAGGAGTACCCATGGTGTCTCTCACTTGTCCTGATGGTTCTCACTCCCTACGGGAAACAGGCCTGGCAGCAGAGGCCTTGGACTGGGCACCTTGGTTTGCGTGCCAGGCTGCTGGTTCACTGGCCTCACGAATGTGGAACCGATTTATTCAGTAGCTTTGCTGCTGATTAGTTGCAGGTGAGTGGATGGCACGTGGTTTGTGTTGTAACAATATTTTGGGACAATTAGATTGAAACCACATTGTTCGAGGCTGCTGGCGGCTCGCCGCAGCATTGCACTCTCCACGCCCTTTTGCGGCTCTTGGGCTGGCCAGCCACTCCGACCCTCCTCAGGCTTGGCTCCAAAGGCAAGGGGTTGGGGCCTCCTGTTGGGAGGGGGGCCTCCTTTCTGTATTCCCCACCAGGGCTCTCACCCTGACATCAGCCTCCAACTGTTCCAGAAAACAGCTGCTGGGAGTCTCCCTGAGGGCAGGTAGGGAGGGCTGCCTGGGCGCCCAGTGTGGGAATGCCAGGCTGAATGGCCACCCCTTCCCCCAATATTATCTCAGCACCCCTCTGTCCCTACGTTACAGAGGGGCAACTCCACCCCATCCCAGCCCACAGGCTCCAGCAGAGGAGGCCAAATCCAGTGACCTCCAGACTGGGAAGAAACAGACAAGACCAGTTAGACCTAGCTGTTCAGGGGGGGTCCTCTGTCCTATCCCCCCAGCATCATGTCTTGGCCAGTGTAGCCTAGATGCCAGGTCATCTCCCTTGCTGCAGGGAACCACATCCTACCTGCTCTAAGGGCTCAGGGTCCACCTTGTGAAGGGTGGGGGCTGAGAGTAGGTCCTGGGTCCAGGCCCAGGTCAGGAAGGGGGTCGTTGACAAAGCCTGAGCACAGGAGGATGCAGAATGGCACCCAAGACCTGCCTCCACCTCAGGAACAGTCAGCAATGGCCTGGGGGAGGCATTGGGATGGTCAACCCAGGTGTTACTCAAGGTCACATTGAGTCTGGGACTTCTTGGGGAATGGGAAGGATGGGGTTGCAGGTGTGGCACTTCTAGGGTAGTAGCATTAGTGGCCCTTGCAGAGAGGCTCAGGTCATACTTTAGACAACAGCCCTGGGGTGGGGGTTAGCCACATGCTCACAGCCAGACAGCCCAGGGCTTCTTGGGGATCTGGTGATCGCGGTGGTGGCCAGGCTTGGCCCAGGCTTGGCAGTACCCAGCCCATCTCATCGGCCCTCACTCCACACTACCCAGGATGCCATCCTGCAGAGCAAAAATGGAGGGAGATTCACTGTAAGGCTAGTGGCCTCCGCGTGGCCATGTAGGTTCTCATTGGATTCGGGTAGATGGTAAAGGAATTGTGGAGCCAGAAAATGGTGGGCCATTCCGTTTATTAAAGTCTCCTAACAGTGGATGAGCAAGCAGGCAGGGCTCCCAAGCCCCTCAGCACTCCTGACTCACTCAGAATCCCAACTTCAGCAGGGCTCAGTCAAATAGGCCGGGCTGAAATCTCAGGGCTCCCAAGACTCTCAGCTTTTTTTCTTTTTTTCTCTTTCTCTTTCTTTCTGCACTCTCCAGTAAAACAGGCTGGGGGTTAGGGGGAAACCCTTCTCCAGCAAACAAAAGCAAACAATCACCTCTCCCCACGGCCCCATGGCAGCAGGCAGTCAGCAGTTTGCAATCTGCTGCCCTGACAGCAAGCACCACAGCCTTCTATAGACTATATACACATGGCGCTGCCCCAATACAACCGCAAACCTAAAAAAACACTTGTTTACCTAACGCTCATGGAGATCACAGGACTTTGGATGAAAGGGCTGACGCAGGAGTTCCCTTCCAATTTAAAAAGTGACGCTGTGGGGACAGCTGGAATCTCTAGTCCTTCTCCTGATCAGGCTGTCAATTACATTGCCAGCTCCAGAAGAGTGGGGGTTGGGGGGCAGGTTGGCCAATCATAGCAGGCTACATTTGATCACGTGAGGGGGTTCTTTTTTTTTTTCTTTCTCTCTCTGTCTATCTCCCTCCCCCCTCCATGGGAATCCGACCCCCAGCAGAGGGCACAGGGTGTTGTGGGATGGGTCTGCTAGGGACTCCCCTACTGTGGGCAGTGGTGACAGCTGGAGTGCCAGGTCCAGGGCCTGACTGCCTCAGCCTAGACTTTCCTTTGCCCATACATGGGCTTCCCTTTCTGCATAGGGGATTTGTGGGGGTTGTACCAGAAGACACCCCTTCCCCCGAAAGCATGTCAGCAGGGCTGCTGATAGCACACTGAGGACTTGCCTGGAGCATTGTGGTCCCCACCAGCACCCAGACGCTGGAGAGACATGTGAATTGTGGGGTCACCCCACCTGCTTAACAGGAAGCATCTAGGTGAGGAAGAGGACTGATGCTTGCTCAGGTGTGAGAACTGCTGCAGGATAGACCCTGGCAGGAACTGGCAAGGAAAGTCCTTTCTAGACTTTGTTGGGGACCCCCAAGGGCCCAAATGACCCCTTTCCCACTCCTTAAAACATCTGTGTTTTTGTAAAAACAAGCATGGGGCTAGGGAAATTGAAATATAATTGAGACATTAGAGAAAAGAATACTAAGGACTGGGCTGGAGACCCACTGCCTTGATTCCCCTGGGTTGCAGGTAGGGACGGGACCAGCAGGACTGACACCAGTGCAAGGTGTGAGCAGGCAAGTGGGGCCTGCCAGCATCCTCTGGTGGTTGAGAGCGTGGGCTCTCCACCACCTTTGTGCCTTGTGTAAGGTTTAGAAACCTTTGTGCCACCTGACCAGGCGGTGGCGCAGCAGCAGATAGAGCATCGGACTGGGATGTGGAGGACCCAGGTTCAAGACCCCAAGGTCAAAATAAAAAAAATAAATTAAATAAAATAAAAAAAGGCCTGACCTGTGGTGGCGCAGTGGATAAAGCGTCGACCTGGGAACACTGAGGTCGCCAGTTCAAAACCCTGCACTGGTCTGGTCAAGGCACATATGGGAGTTGATGCTTCTAGCTCCTCCCCCCTTTCTCTCTTTCTCTCTCTCTCTCTGTCTCCTCTCTAAAAAAAAAAAAAAAAAAAGACCCCAAGGTCGCCAGCTTGAGCGTGGGCTCATCTGGTTTGAGCAAAGCTCACCAGCTTGGACCCAAGGTCGCTGGCTCGAGCAAGGGGTCACTCAGTCTGCTGAAGGCCTGCGGTCAAGGCACATACGAGAAAGCAGTCAATGAACAACTAAGGTGTCGCAACAAAGAACTGATGATTGATGCTTCTTGTCTCTCTTCGTTCCTATCTGTCTCTCTGTTCCTATCTATCCCACTCTCTGGTTCTCTCTCTGTCTCTGTAAAAAAAAAAAAAAGAAAGAAAAGAGACTTCTGTGCCTGTTTCCTCATCTGTAAGATGATACCCCAACCTCCTTTGCTAACACCATGCTCACTTCCAACAGTCTAACCTCAATTTCTTGTGCTGTCCTCGCCCCGTATCACACTAGAGGCCTCTTCAGTGCACAGAGATATTGGTCTCTACATAGCTTTCCCACAAGTGGTCAGAGAGGAGGGGAGAGGGGAGGTTCATGAGCCCTGGTTTGAGTTCTATCGCTTTGGAAACACCTAAAAAATAAGTGGGCATCAGCCTGAGGGATCCATTTCTGGGGACCAAAGCCATCACAATTAAAGTATAAAAGGAAACTGATGAAACCCCAAAAAACCATAAACAAATTTTTTCATGATAAAAGCACCGTTATTAACAAACGTCAAAGGCAGCAGACTGCTTAGAAAAATGCAAATTAAACCACAAAGAATTACGGCTACATACCTTCCGGTGCAACTGAGTGAATTGGGCCAGCCGTGGCAGGTGCTGGTAAGGAGCTGGCACTCGCGCACTAAGGTAGAGCAGGAGAGGTGCAGCTGGCTGGAAGTGGTATGGTAGTGAAGTACCTGCCATGTGACCCAGGCGTGCCACTCCTGGGATTTACACAGGAGCGGTGAGAATGTACACGCACATACAGCCTTACACGCAAATGCTCACAGCAGCTGTATTCGTTAATAGCCCCAAACTGGAAGAACTGAAATGTCCCAGCACAAGTGCCTGGCACACACGCCATACGCTCAGACCACGATACCCCCTGGCCAGCAAGAGGAAAGAGCACTTGATACACAGCCGCTCTGTGGGTCTTGAAGTCTTCTTGTGCTGAGCAAAGAAGCAGGACACTGTCAGATTCCATGTATGTGAACTAGAAAGGCAAAACTACTACTCTGCAGTGACAGAGAGCATGTCTGTGGTTACCTGGGGCTGAGATTGGGCGGGAGTTTGACAGAGGAGGGGTCTGAAGGAACTTTCCTGGGTGCTGGGAGTTCTGTGTCTTGATTGTGGCAATGATTACAGGGCTGTATACATTTGCCAAAATTCATCAAACTGCACACTCAAAATGGGTGTTATATTGTATCTAAGTCATATCTTAAAGCCAATGAAAATAAAAATCCTACATGACACTCTTGGTCACTTATCAGATGACAAAGGCCAAAATGATTGACAGTCTCCAGTTTTGCCAAGATGCAGAGAAATGAATGTTCTTCCAGTTGGTGGTGGTGGGGAGAGTGTTGGCACACTTATTGCAGGGCGATTTGCCAATAGCAATAAAAAATTTTAATATGGGTGCCTTTTCACCTTGCAGGTTCTCTTCCAGGAATGTTTATCTTCTAGACACAATGGCATAAGGGCAGAGAGACTGAGAAACTAGAAGCAGCCTAAGTGTCCAACAGCAAAACACTGACTCAATACCTGTAAACCAACTGACCATCCCTATTGGCCCTAGGGGTAATCACCAAAATTAACACTAAATCCTAGGTGGCCCCACAGATCTAGATCACTGGTTGCCCTAAACACTCATGGCACAGACATGCTAGGGGGTTCTAGGAAGTCATGAGAAATGACCTATAAATCTCTGTGTACAAACATAGAAGGTGTCACAGAAGGAGGGAGTGAGACCAAACAACCAAGGTGCCAGTGGCAGGAAGCTATTCACAAATGTTGCCTCTGGAGGCTGTGGGGAGATGCTACTGACACTTTCTATCCCTTTGTGCCACTGCATTCTTTTACTTTGTGTGTGCATGGATTTTATAATTAAGAATGTATTTTCCAAAGGAAATATGACCTTCGTCTGCAGTCAAAGGCAGGTGCATGGGGCCTTTTGAGTTATAGCCACAAGAAATCAGGTGCAGGGTAGAGGGACCCAAGGCAGGAGAGAACGACCTGGACCAGTAGGGGCATCTCAGGATTGTGATCTAGGAGACCCAAAGTGCTCCTGGGGCAGGTGGGTCTGTGGACTTCTGGGTGACCTTCAGTCTTCCTCCTTCCCTGGAGGTGGACCTGCCTGAAGATGCCCCTTATCCAGGATCCACCTTCCAGAAACTGCCCCCACTGGCTGCCTCTGAACACCTAGCCATTAGCAGGAAGTCCCCCTCTCCCACCTCAACCAAAACATGCAGGCCAGGATCGTTACACAAATTGACTAGTGGGGCCCTAGCTGGCTAATTCCTGTGTCTTGATGAGTGGGAAGATGAGGTTTTTATTCATCACTGGGGCTTTTAAAATTGCAGTAAAGTGGCCCACTTTATAAAGAAAAAATCCATAGCAAAAAGAAAACAGGAGTATGTAAATGGACAGAGTGACAAAAAGCAGGCCAATTACCCCCCAAATGAGACACAGTTATGGCTCCATTAACTCAATTATATTTTCAAAAGGAATTCTTACTTGGCCCCCACCCCACTGTACCCCACCCCCACATGCCTATAATTTTTACATCAACTCCAAGCCATTATGTTGCATTAAATTATTTTTGTGGGAGAGAGAGGTGTATTTAGGAAAAGGGAGCCTTGGTCCTGTCTGGCCCCACTGGGGAGCCTGGGGTTGGGGGTACTCGAGGAGGAGGAGCTCCCTTAATGTGGCTGGACCAAGAGCAGCCAGGGGTCTACACGCCCTTCTTGGCCCTGTGGTCCTGTGGCCCTAAGGTCCCCTATGCCCTGTCCCATGCACTTTTATTTCCAAATGACTCGCTATTCTGCATGCCCCCATGGGTGGTCCTGCCTTGGCCAATCCACATGTGGGCACCTAACTTTGCTGGCTTCAAGAGACTTCTTTTTGTCTCATTAGAGTTAGAAAACTTAATTTTCTGGAGAAATGGAAAAATTAAGTTGTATTTTTAAAATATCATCACCAAAATTGAGGACTGAATGAGGTGTATGGATGCCTGCTCATCAAGCAGCCCTGTGCAGGCCCTGAATGGGAGGGTCCTGAAGGACACATGGCAATCATTCCACTGTGGGTCACCTTTCATTTGCATACACATGCCTGCTTAAGCTGGCCCACTTGCATTTCCTGATGGGCTCTTAGAAGGTGCCAGCCCTGAGGCTCTGTGGCCTCTGCTGCAGCTGTAACCTGCTTTTCCTCATTAGCACAGTGTCCAAGGGAGCTGAGGCCTGCCCTACATAATAAGTCTGTGCCTGGGCCTCCCAAGAGCCAGCTCGAATGTCGAATGTCAGGGATTTTGGAGGGAGACGGGCTGGGGCAGGGAAGGGTAGTCAGACAGGGCGTCGCTGGGCAGAAAGGACGAGGTCACTGAGCCAGGTCGCTGGCCAGAGAATATAAAACCAGCCAGTGGTGGGCAGATGGATGGGTGGACCCTAGGGGAGGGTGGGAAGAAACTATGTGCGTGTGGTGTGTCTGCACATGTGTGCAGCATGTGTGTGCATGTACATGTGCACATGGTGTGTATCTCTGTGTGTGCATGCATGTGGGAGACAGGGTCACTCTAACTCCCACTGCCTGCCCCCCATACCCTCAGGAATCTAAAACTGGGGAAGGGTGTGCTCCTGAACACAGAAGTGTGTGTATACAGGTGATGAATGGTAGGGCTGCTTGTAAATGCATCATCTCCCCCATTTAGGGCAAGGTCGTGGGGTTTTGGCAGTAATGGAACAGAATCCCAGGGTGGGAGAGTGGGTACAAGAGCTGGGACCACTGCAAGGTCTGGGAGATCCAGGGAGAGGGTGACACAGCTGGGAGGCAGCTTTGGTGTATTAGCCGGGTGTAAATAGGCAGCTGGAGGGCTGAGGCCAGTGGGCGGAGGAGAGCTGGGTAGTGCTGGGGTTCAGAGGCATCAGCCTGGGGGAGCAGGGGGTGACGGACTGCCTGGGTACAAAGAGGACTCTGTGATGTGGGAACACCCCACCACAGCCGTTCCCTACCTTGTCAGTGCTCCCCAGCCTGGCCTTCTAACCATACCAAGACCTTTGACCTCGCCACCCCCCAGGGACCCTCTCCAGCCTTCAAACTCTGAGGATGGGGCTGAGCCCAGCCCTTCCTAGCTGCCCTGAATCTCCAGGTGCCCACCATCAAGGAGTCTGAGGGAGTAGGGGATCCACCTTCCCAGAAAAGGAGCCTTATCTGTCATCTGCTCACTGTCGGCCCATGTGCCAGCCTTCCCCTGCCAGCAAGTGGCTTCTTGCCCATGTGCTGAAAGAGCCATTGTTCCACGTAAGAGGAGGGCACAGACACCAACTGCTGGGTCAGCCAAGCGTTCAGAGTCAGGTCCAAGGGCGACTCCCCAGGGCCAGCTGTGTGAGGCAGCCAGTGAGCCCCAAGGCAGTGCTTGGAGTAAGAGCTGAATTCAGAGCCACCTCCCTGTTCTCAGCCCCTTCATCTGTGCCTCAGCCAGAGGGATGCAGGAAGAAGGTGGAACTGCCTTTGTCTCCAGATTTGGCTGCTGTGGATCACCCCTCCCAGGTACTGGTCCAGGGCAGACCCTTGCCTCCCTGTGGACCCTTGGGGAGGAACTCTAAAGACCAGCTTCCCTGGGGCCCTGCTCTCAGCGGGTCTTATCACTAGGAAGTGTTTCTGCCCACATGCAGGGCTAGGAGAACCTGGCTAGGAGCCAGGGCAGCACTTTCTTCACCTGGGAAGGTATATGTGACCAGCAGGTATACAGACACAGCAGGCTGTGTCTCCCCAGGGGCCCAGCTGCCCAGCCCTGCTCTGCACACAGTTATCTGGCCCCCGCCCCTGGCTCTGCCTGGTCTTCATCTCTTGGTCTCTCCCTTGTGTCTCTCTGTGTCTGTGGGTATCTCCTCATCTCTGCATCCCTTTTTCACCCTGCCCCCACAGCCTGTCCTCCACAGTGGTCAGTCTGCTGGAGAGACAGAGGAGAGGCTGCCCAGAGGCACATGCCTTTGTTGACAGTGTCCCTGAGGCCACCAGACCTGATTTTTCACCTGTGCGGCAGCTTTGATTCCAGACACTGAGCCACACCGTGAGCTGTGCCCTGACCTGCTGGCAGCCTTCTCAGCTCCACTCTCTGCTTCTCCTCACCTCCCAAGTCTCCCCAATGCTCAAGCACCTGGCTGAGAGCCACGCAGGCTCCTGTCCCTCCTTCTGCTTGCATGGGTGCTTGCCTCCTGGAGGATGGGGCTGTTCACAGTCCCAAAGACAGACGTGATTCTGCAGGCGACTTCTCCCCATCCTACCCTGTGAGAGGCTGCAGGGCCTCAGAACCATGTTTCTTGGCTTTTCCTCTCAGAGAACAGATGCCTGTAACTGCCAAAGGGTGGGATCTAGAGACCTTCACCCAGCTGTGGGGGCTCTGAAGCCATGGGTTAGCAGCCACAGGGGGCCAGAGGGGTGGCCCAAAGCTGGGTGAGCACTGGAGTCCCCAGGAGCCATAAAGTGGTTGCTAGAGATGGAGGTACAACTGAGTGGAGGCCAGGCTGTCTGTTCCCTTGCCCTCCCCACCTGAGGAGAGCAGGCCACATGGTCCCCTGCCCTTTTCCTCAGGCAATAGCCACAGAGTAGGGTGTCTAGGTCACCCAGGGCTAGTTTTATCTCGGCCTAGGGCTGCAGGATTTGCAGGTAGTGGGATCACTGTGGCAGGCGTGGGCTCAGCTCCCCTGCCCCACCCCAGCCCACATGTTGGTTCACTCCTGCACAGAGCTCCTCATGGTGAGGCGAGGAGGGCATCTTTGAAGGCTCCTGCCTCCCTGAAACTGAGGTCCAGACCCCAAAGTCACCACCAGCCCCTGTTGCAGGAAGGGAGAGGAGAGGGGTGAACAGGAGGCTACAGTGTGGAGGGAGGAGGGAAATAAAAAGAGATTACATTTTTAAAAGGTACTCTAGCTGTCTGCTGACACCATCTCTGGTGTCCATCTGTTTTATAGCCTGATGGCTCACATAGCTGACCTTGTCCAGCAGGGCGTGGAGGTGAGGTGAGGAGCCAGCCCCCCAGGGCATCCTCATGGACCCACCACCTCTTCCCCTGTCTGGCATCCTCTAGGGGCTACCCAGGCTACAGGAACCCAGCCCCTGGCAGGTGGGGAGGGGGCGCCCAGTGCAGGTGGGACCCCAAGGGTGCAGGGGAACCTGGTCTTCAGCTGGAGGCGACTATCACTGACCATCTATCCCCTTGACAGGTCAATTTTTGCCCCTTTTTTACAGGACCTTTCAGAGCAGGAAATGTGATCTGGTGGCTGATTGATGTTTTTACCTGGTCTTTGTTCACAAGCCTTCTCTCAACCTGGCCTCTGCAGGGCTGTGCCTCATTGTCTGTTTGAGTGTCTAAGCCAGGGGTCCCCAAACTTTTTACACAGGGGGCTAGTTCACTGTCCCTCAGACCTTTGGAGGGCCGGACTATAAAAAAACTATGAACAAATCCCTATGCACACTGCACATATCTTATTTTAAAGTAAGAAAACAAAACGGGAACAAATACAATATTTAAAATAAAGAACAAGTAAATTTAAATAAACAAACTGACCAGTATTTCAATGGGAACTATGGGTGCAGATGCATTCTGTGCTCCTCTCACTGACCACCACCAATGAAAGAGGTGCTCCTTCCGGAAGTGCGGCGGGGGCCGGATAAATGGCCTCAGGGGGCTGCAAATGTCCTCCCCTGGTCTAAGCCCTGGTTGGAGGACATTTGTCCCCAGGGGATTCCTGACCTGAGCCACTCACAGACACTGGACCAAGCTTGCCTCTGTAATGGGGGAAGAAGGCCATGTGGTTGTGTCACTGTCACCATGTTTCCTGGGAAGGCTTGTCTAGCAGTAGTTTGAATTTCCTGATGAAGAGGTGACCCTGGCCACATCCTCCTTACCACCTGCACAGGTGAATAGTGACCACCTGGGGCTATTGGGAGAAAGATGAAGGAGCGACCACTTGGGGGTCCGCTGTGTCCCTTCGCAACAGGTGGGCCCGCTACAATAAGTGTTTCTTTATGTGTTAGGTTGGATTTTGTTTTGAGTTCTTGCCTGATATTATAGCTGAGCCCTCTGAGTACATCGGGGGACTGGGGTGATGAGGGTCTCTCTTAATATCTCTAGAGGAAGGGACAGTTGGGACCTTCTGAAATAACAAAAACCTTTTGTATACAATCGGCCAGCTCTCCATCTGTTGTGACATGGTCTAGACTACAGCATATTTAAAAAACTTTTAGTGGACATTGCATGTGAATACAGTTCAATGTCATGTGGTCCCCATCTCAGTGAGGTGCTATTCCCCATCCCTCCCAAGGAGAATTTTGGGAATTTGGGATTGTGGGTCTTCCTTTGCATACCCCATAGGTTCTGCGTGGTTTTGTTATGTACCTGGGTATTAATTGGGGTGTCACTGCTAACCAACAAGCTGGACATCACCCTTAGTCATCTCCACAAATTCCCAGGATTTGCCTCAGGGGCACAGACATGCTGTTCACTTGATTGGTGGGCAAGCAAGCCAATGTACCAAGCCCCTCATCCAGGACTATGTGGGCATCTCTAGGCAGGTGAGTCTTGGCCCTGACTACTTGGGTTCCTCCCCTCCGGTTGAGGAGATAAAAACTGTCACACTGGGGCTGTCCTTAGGCAGACTGCATTCCAGCAGATCCCACTCCTGACCACTGGGCTCTGCCCCCGAGGCTGGCAGAAACCATCTCGATTCTTGGCTGAGGGAGGACCTCTGCAGCTGGTCCCAGACCTTGGTCAGCATAGTCCCTTGGCTCTGGGTATTGACTCTTAACCCAGTCTCCAGGACAAGGAGAGTCCTTGTGGTATGGCTGACCATGTATTCAGGCCTGGCTCTGACTGCTAAAAGATAGGTAATACTCTCCCTGCTTCTTACCTCCCAGGAACCCTTGTTCCCCAGGCCCCACTTTCTAGTCCATGTTGAGATCCCATTATCCTTCCAGCCTTATTCTGTGTGATGGCAACAACAGTGCTGTTTTCTGTCACCAAAAACTGACTTTGGCTGATATAAGCCCCAGTAAGATGAAACTAACAGGGTTAGGACTTGAGGTTCCAACTGGAGGGGAATATCATACCTACCAACCCACCCATTTATCCATCCATCCAACCATCCACCCATTCATCAATATATACATGTACTCACCTATATGTTCTACTATCTATCCATCTGTTCACCCACCCACATACCCATCCATCAACTCCTCCTTCCATCCACCTACCCATCCATCCACCTGTTCACTGTTCATTCATCCATTCATTTATTCACCTATTCGTCCACCTACCCACCATCTGTACATTTATCCATTCCTCCATCCTTTATCCATGTACTATCCCCTCTACCCACCCACCATCCTATATAGAGCACTAACAATATTCTAGGTCTGGTACTAGGCACTGAGGCCACAATGGTGCACAGACTTTGCATTAGTCCCAATATGGGGGGAGAGACATGTGAATCCAGGGGGATCTGGGGATATATATAATCTAGGTGGGGGAGGAGAGGGCCAAGGAGGCTTTCAGGAGGAGCAGGTTCTGAAGCTTTGTGATGAGTAGAGAGGAAGGACTTCCTGAGCACAGGCCAAGAAAGGTCTGATTTCTTCAAGGTGGGGGACTCTAGGAAACCAGAGAACAGACTGAGGGGGCCCAGAGCTGCAGAAGTAATGTGACCGGCCTCCTTCCCAGGCTGTGCAGAAAGGGGAGAGGAGTGAAAACTTTTGTTTTTGGGGTTGGAGTGAGGCTTAACTGAGGCATGACTGAGGGTGTGGAGCAGCTTCGGCACACTCAGAACCCTGTACCTGCTGTATCTGACCAGTGGCCGCACCACTCCTGCTGGTTCGGAGGGTGAAGAAAGGGAGTCCTCTTTTTCCTGGCCATGTGCAGGTCTGCAGGGCGATATGGCAGGCTGGATAGAGCCCTGAGCAAGGAGTCAGGTGTTGCCTGGCCTCCTTGCCCTGTGGCCCTATTCTCAGGCTTGGCTGTCTCTGGAAATTCAGTCTGTCTTCAGGCTCATTCCAGGTTCCTCCTCAAGGCAGGCACACTGCCTAGAGCCAGGTCAGGTACAGGCAGAGGGTGGGACACCCCCCTTTCCTTCATTCCAGGAGTGTGGGGACAGCTGGAAGAGCCTGGCCAGGAATCCAAGTTGGGGTAGCCTTGCAATCCGTCAGCCCCTGCCCCTGACGAGCCTTGGCTGTGCAATGGACTTGGGGCTCAGCATTCCAGTAGCTGAGAGTTTGATAAACCCTCCTGTATTACCTGAAAGCTTCATCTATGTTTGGGACCTCAAACCACAACAATAACACCAGGTGGCAGTGATGGTGCCCATGTCCTACACACCTGCTGCTCTACCTCTATGACACCTCTCAGCAGGTACTGTGACCATCTCCTCCATCCTTAGGGTCCAGCCAGTGGCCTGCAGAGGCAGGGGCAGAGCCTGAGGTGGCCAATCCCAGAGGAAAGGGTGGCGGTGCTGGGGGTAGAAAGGGGGTCCTGTGGATTAAGCTCCTGCTGTGTACCAGGCCCTAGGTAGGCCTTACTTAATGTATTGCCATGGTGGCAGGAGGGGGTAAGGAAACCAAGGCTCAGATAAAGATGGTTGTATAGGGGGGAGGGAGGAGAGGGAGAGAGAGGGGAGAGGGGAGGGGCACAAAGAAAACCAGATAGAAGGTGACAGAGGACAATTTGACTTTGGGTGATGGGCATGCAACATAATTGAATAACAAGATAACCTAGAGATGTTTTTTGAACATATGTACCCTGATTTATTAATGTCACCCCATTAAAATTAATAAAAAATAAAAAAGATGGTTGTATGTCCCTCTGACTGGAGGTTAGGGGTGACTTGCACCTTGGGGAAGCCTTTCAACAGCTGCTCCTCTGGCAGAGAGCTATAAACTGAGGCTGTCCTCACACTGGTGGGGCTCTTGGCAGGGATCATGAATCTGGACCCTGTCCCCGGCCCCCTGCAGCCTTCTTTTTGGCTTGGATCCCTGCCTTAAGGGACCCTGCCTCCATGAAAGCTGCCCTCCTCCAGGCCTAGCTCCAATCCTTCTCCGGGGAGCAGGGGGCCCTGGGTCCCCAAGGAGAGCCTATCTCCTAACTGCCATCTATGCTTCCTGTCTCCATCACCCATGTGGGCTGTCACAGGCTCTAATTACCCAGGGTCCATCTGCCTGGGCCTCTACACAACTAGGGAAGCTCTCAGAAGCTCTGCCCCTGCCCAGGCATGTTGCATTCCTGCATACCTTCTCCAGGCCCACTGTTCCTGCCCTACTGCAAGGCAGCCAGAGTACAGGGAGCCTGAAAGCTACAGCTGGTGAATGGGGAGCCCGGATCCAGCCCCTTTGTGCCCTAAGGCTCCAGCTATGTCTGTCCATCCCCCTACCCCCATTGTAGTCTTCCCCAAACCTGGCAAACAGGTCAGTAATGTATCACAGGGAGTTTGCTGGGGCCACCTGGAAGAACTCTGGTGCTCTGCTAGTGAGGGGAAGGGAAAGAATTCCCAAGATGGAGATTATCCCAGATGAGGTGGGGCCATCTGACTTTCCAGGGTCGTGCCCCGAGGGTCACAGCTTTCTGTGGAGCTTGGGTAGGGCCCACGAGGCTTGTCATATCTGGACAAATCTGGGGTGCACCTCTTAGGGGAGATAGTGCCATCTCTGCACCCTGAGCTGCTGTCCTGTGGGAGAGCTTATCCTGGGGAGATCTCCCTGCTGCTGGGGCCTCCTGAAGCCTGATGTGGACTGGAGAGGAGGGTAGGTGGAGACCCCTAGGAGACTCTCCCATAGGCCACATTTGTCCCCTGGGCTACCATTGCTGCTCTCTTCCTTCTGTAGGGTAAAGTAGCTGGTTCCTGCTTACTCTCAAAGCCTTTGGGGCATCTCATCCTTGCCAGCCTGGGGTGCAGGAATGTGGCCCTGTGCCCCTTGCTGGTCTGCTCTGCAGATGGTCTGTGGGGCAAGGAACAAGGCAGGTTGTGCATGCTGGTGTCTCAGCCCTGGCCTCACTCCCAAACTGCCAGGTTGAGTTGGACAGAAGGTGGCCCTGGGACTGCCTGGCTATTCTGGGGCTGGTGTCCTGGCTGAGGGAGGACTGAGGCCCAGAGGAGGCTGGGAAGCAGTGCAGTCTGATAGTTAGGGGTCAAGTGCCACAGGGGTCAAATGCCAACTTTTGACATGCTTGGTGTGTCAGGAGAATGAACCCAGATGAAGAACATGCTTAGAAATAGCCTATGCTGCTCCTGTGCCCTGATTCCACCTGTGAATGTCCAGGTAGGAACCCACCTTGCTGAGACTATAGGGAGCTGCCCTGTGTCCAGACATGAGACTCTGTGTCCAGGCACTCTTCCTTCCTGTCTGAAATTTTTACAAAAGGTGGAAAATGTAGATGAAAGCAGGTTTTTCATCTTGCTGAATTCTCAGCCACCCCTCGAATTACAAGAGGATAATGAGACTTGATTCAAGGGCAGTTTGCTCCTGGTGGCCAAGATGATAATCTGCAGCTTTTGTCTGAGCTCTGGGACATCAAAAAGATCACATTGTTCCTCCCTACAGCTCATCCATGCATCTTTCTGATGGGTCTGGGGACTCACTTCCCATTGTGGCTGCTGGACAGGACCTGGCTGACAGCTCCCCACTCAGACCAAGGAAAGAGGATGCCCCAGTGGGGACCAGATCTGCAGAGGGATTGGATGCAGGCTGGCCTGGTGTTGGGTCTAGAGTGGTGTAGTAATGCTCATTAGTCTTCTTTCACCTAAAGTGGACTACAGTGTTCCCAGGGGCCAGTTCCACAGGCACGTGCAGGACTCCACCATTGGCTGGAAGGTGCTGCCTTCCTCATCTCAGTTCAGGAAACAGAGAAGAGTGGCTTCATAATGAAGGGGGCATTGAGGCCACCATACCTTGTGTCCACTTAGGAGTTATATCTCTATCCTTTCCTGCCTTATACTTCAGTCCTAAAACCTTAAGGTCAGGCAGGGCAAGGCCATGACTGCCAGGGGGGTTGGGGATGGGGAGGGAGTCCAGGCACACCCAGGGCAGAGATTGGAACTGAGGGAAGAGGGAGAACATCATCTTGGAGTTACAGATATGAAGGGACAGACAACAGGAAGAACACTGTAGCTCTGAACCTTCAGGGGCATTTGGGGGATTGCTGGGGACTTGTGGCTTTCAATATATGTAGATAGGACGAAGTTTAGAGGTGAGTGTGTGACCATTTGCATGTGTCTCCCTGCTCTGTCCATTGCAGGACTCAGAAGCCATGGCGTCCCAATGGCTGTGTGCATGCCCAGCACCCAGATTGTGGCCTCTGTTACCACTCTCCGCCAGAAGGAGCCAGGGCTCCATGCAGAAATGACTGGATCCAGGTGAGCTGGGAACATCTCATGGCTCAAGAAAGAGAGGAAGTGCTTAGAGAATGACAGGGACACATCCAAGAACCTAGGAAACAGCTGAAGGGGCTCTCATAATCCAAATCTGGGACAATTTGAGCATCAAGATAAATAGTAAAGGTAGTAATGGATTACTACCCCTTGAATAAAATAGGAAACTATAAGTACACACTGATACAGATGACCTAATAAATATGCAAGTTTGAGACCCTGGCTGGTTGGCTCAGTGGTAGAGCATTTGCCTGGCATGTGGAAGTCCTAGGTTCGATTTCCAGTCAGGGCATACAGGGGAAGTGGCCATCTGTTCTCCACCCCTGCCTCTCTCGCTTCTCTCTCTCTTCTCCTCCTGCAGTCATGACTCGATCAGAGTGGATTGGCCCTGGGTGCTGAGGATGGCTCCATGACCTCCACGTAAGACTCTAGGAAGAACTCGGATACTGAGCAATGGAGCAACCAATGGCCCAGATGGGCAGAGCATCACCCCCTAGTAGGCTTGCCTGGTGGGTCCTGGTCTGGGTACATGTGGGAGTCTGTCTCTGCCTCCACTCCTCTCACTAAACAAACAAATAAATAAATAAATTGTAAGGTTGATAAAGACTAAGATAGTTCGTTTCCAAGCACCTTCCCACAAACCACACATTCGTTACGAAGAGGTAAGAGGTAACTTCATCATGGAGGAGCCGACCTTATCAAGTGACAAAGGGGCACATCAGGCATAATGGGACAAACTAAAACTGAGCAGCAGTGACAGGATTCATGGAAACAGGGCATCACTCCTGTGATGTTTCTGCTAAAGAAACGTAATTTGAATCTCATCCTGAGTGTGGTAGGCAGAATAATGGACCCCCAAGGACATGCCTCCTCCCCTTAATCCCTGGAGCCTATGAACATGTTACCTTACATGGCAAAAGGGACTTTGCAGATGTTATTAAGGTGACAGACCTTGAGATGGGAAGATTACCATGGATTATCTGGATAAGCTCAGTTTAATCACATGAATCCTTAAATTGGAAAATTTTTTCCTGGCTGGGTCAGGGAGAGGCCATGTGAAGAGTCTACAACCTCCCTCCCCCTTTCCCTGCCAGCTTTGAAGTTGTAGAAAGGGGGCCATGAGCCAGGGAACACAACAGCCTCTAGAACCTGGGAACGGCTCAGTATACAACTGGCAAGAAAACAGGGTTCAACCGCCCAAAGGAATGGAGTTCTGCCAACTGTGAGATAGTGGAGCTGTGTTGGTTAAGCAGTGATTTGTTAGGACAGAATAAAGAACTAGTGCCAACTGAGGGATACAGGGTTAGTTATCAAGTACATAGAACAAACTCTTCAGAATTCATAAGAACAGGAGCACATAGCTAATTAGAAAAGTGGGCAAGAATGAACAAGCATTTCACAGAAAAAATAGGAATGGCCAATAAAAATATGAGCAGAGGATTAACTTCATTTGTAATTAGGGAGAACAAATTAAAACCACAATGAGATTCCATTTTACTCCCTAAGAGGCCAAACTGATGATACCAAACGTTGCTGTAGAACAGGGGTTCACAGCCTTTGGCCCTCTGGTCAAATTGGGCTAGCTGATGCAAAAAAAATTATTGATTGATTTTAAAGAGAGAGGGAGAAACATTGATTTGTTATTCACTTAGTTGTGCATTTATTGGTTGCTTCTTGTACATACCCTGAGGGGAGATTGAACCTGCAACCTTGGCCTATTGGGACAATGCTCTAAACAACTGAGCAATCTGACCAGAACTCAACTGATGCTTTTGTGAATAAAGTTTTATTGGAACACAGACATACTTATTTGTTTATGTATCCTCTAGGGCTGCTTTCAAGCTACAAAGACAGAATTGAATAGCTGTGACAAAGACTGTATAGTTTGCAAAATGCAAAATATTGGCAAGTCAGATTCTATACAGAAGTTTCCCTGCCTCTGATGTAAACCAGCAAGAACTCTTATAACGGCTTTGAAGAGCAATCTGGTAGTATCCAGTAAGATCAAAGGTATGCATGGGCTTGAATCTGCAATTACACTTCTAGGTATTTACCCTAGACACATCCTAACATATCAGGGAGACAAGTACCAGAATGTCTCTGCATCATGTTTATAATGGCAAGTAATTGGAAATAACTCAGGTGCCTTCAGCAGGAGAATGGACACATATATTCTGGATTTTTAAACAGAAGATTTCCATATAACAGTGAGAATGAATGACTCAGAGGACCTGTGATATAATGGTGAATCTTGCAAATAAAGTTGCAGGAAAGAAGGAAGTTGCAGAATAATTTATACATATAAGTCCATTAGTATAAAAGTAAAAAATGCAAAATGCTCTGTCCCAATATGCTATTGAATTGGTTAGAGTAACCTTTGAAGCTTCGGCTTCATGAAACAGAGTCCAAAATAACAGTGGATTAAATGAGATGGTTTGTCTGCTCCTCATGGAGCAGTCTGGAGGAGGCAGTCAGGGGCTGGGATGGCAACTCTGATCCATGGTGTAGTCCAGGGATCCAGGCTCCTTCTCTGGTCATAGTCCTCATTGCCCGAGATGGCTTTCTACAATCACCTCTATGTTCTAAGCAGCAGGATGAAAGGATGTGGAGAAAGGTACAGACCCTCACTTTTTAAGGGTCGGCCTAGAAGTTGCACTTGTCATTTCTGCTCACTGGTCAAAACTTAGTCACATGACCATCCCTAGCTGCAAGGGAGGCTGAGGAGTATGTTCTTTATTCTAGGCAGCCACATGTTTGGGCAAAATTTGGAAGATAGAATAAATGAATATTAAGAGACAAATAGTAATCTTTCCTATAACTGTTTAGGGATATATCCATATGTGATAAACCTTTAAAGAATAGTAGTGAATTGATAAAATCTGGATAGGCCTTGGCCAGTTACTCAGTCGGTTACAGCATCGTCCAGAAACACCAAGGTAGCGGTGTTCAATCCCCAGTTAGGACACATACAGGAAGTGACCAATAAATGTACAACCAAGTGGAACAACAGATGAATGCTTTTCTCTCTCTCCCTTCTTCTGTCTCTCAAAATTAATCAATAAATTAAAAAAAAATCGGATAGTGATGATCCCAGGATGGCTGTGAAGAGAGGAGGAAGGTGGGTTTGTGGAGGGACCAAAGGGAATATCTATATTTCTGCTGACATTGTCTTAAAGCCAAAGGGTGAGTTCATGAGTATTTATTGTTCTTTTTAAAATCATACACTTAAAATATACATATCCTATCATGGGTACATAATATCTCATAAAATTACATATTCATAGAAATAGGTTATAAAGTATATGTATGATTTATATAAAATGAACAAATGGCATTTATTATTTTAGGTTTTTTTAAAATTTTTTTATTTTTTATTCATTTTAGAGAGGAGACACAGAGAAAGAAAGAAAGGGGGGAGGAGCTGGAAGCATCAACTCCCATGTGTGCCTTGACCAGACCAGTGCAGGGTTTTGAACTGGTGACCTCAGTGTTCCCAGGTTGATGCTTTATCCACTGCGCCACGACAGGTCAGGCCTTATTTTAGTTTTTAATCTAATTACTTTACCCTGCATTTTCTCTTATTCCCCTCATATCTCTGGGGTGGGACAGAACCTTACCTAGTGGCTGTACTGCCTGTAGCTGAAGAATCAGCTGCTCCTCCAAGACATAAACTCCTATATGTGCCTATATGCCTGTTCCCTATAATCTTTCCCAGCAGCCTTTAATTCCTCCTGAATACAGTTCCAGCGAGCTTGGAATTACTTGTTTCTTCCTGGGAAGGTCTTTCATAGCTCTCCCGTCTCTATGTATCTATTCAGCAGACACTTTTGGGCATCTGCCAGGTGCTAGGAATTCACAGATGTATCAAGCCCTTCTTTGTTCTCTTTCTCCACAAAACACTCTATCCTTCATTACCATTTGTCCCTCAAGACCCTAGAAACCACCTTCTTCTTGAAGCCCTTCTAAATTTCTTTGGTCATATAGGCCTCTACCTCTTCTCCCTCTCATAATATTTCCTTTGCACCATTAATATTAGAATGTTGGATTCTCTCCTCCCACTGCTCCGAGTGCAGTTCTGAATTGCGCGGGCCTGGGGAGCAGATCCCATGCCACTCTTACGAGCTTTGAGACCTTAACTAAAAAAACAAACATTTCTGTGCATCAGTATCTCACTCGTAAAACGTAGGTGCTAACAGTTTCAAACAGGTTAAGGGTTCAGCCCCGACAGATATGGCTCTGCCCCGGCGCCCAGAGTACAAGCACACCCTCCGACTTCGGTCCTAGGATGTACGAGCTAAAACGAACCCTCGAAACCCCGAGAGTCCCTAATGCTCCAGCTCCTGAGAGGTGGGGTTCAGCAGCCCAGCTCTGTAGGACTAGCGCTGCACTCCGATGCAGGGAACAAGTGCGCAGCTCCCGGGCTGCCCACTTCTTCCGCCTCCGGGCCTTGCCTCCAACCCCCTCAACCACCGCCCATTCGACAGTTCCTGCCTCTCATTGGTTTGCGACCCTCCTATTAGGGCCCCGCCCCACGGAGCCCGTAGGTCCCCAACAGGCCCCGCCTACCCACGACCTTCACAAACTCCTCCTCATGTCGTCACTTCCGGGAGAAGATGCCCACTGACGGAAGTGTACGGTCGGAAGCGACCGCAGAGGCCGGTCTGAAGTGTGCTTAGTTGGCAGCTGGCGGCTCTTCCGGGCTTGGGCGCGGGGACAGGGAGGCGGCTGGGGGAGTGAGTGAGCAGGAGGCGATGTCATGAGGCGGCCGCGGGGCCTCACGGGGTCTGCAGGTTGATAGCCCCGTCGTCTTCCCGCGAGGCTGTCTCCAGGCAGCCGCCCGTCCCCGTCAGAGCTTCGCGCCCCGCAGTGGTCCCGGCATCTCGCACCCGGGCTCTCGGGCCCCAGGTCCCGCGCTATGACCGCGGCTGCGGCCTCCAACTGGGGGCTGATCATGAACATAGTGAACAGCATAGTAGGAGTCAGTGTCCTCACCATGCCCTTCTGCTTCAAACAGGTGAGTCCAGCGGGCAGTGGTCGCTACCCTCTGGTCGTCGGGCCGGGTGGGCCCGGGCCTGAGTGGGCTCCGCGGCCGCCTCCTCCGCGTTCGCAGGCGGAATCCGGGAGAATGTTCGCTGTGAGAAGCTCCCAGTTTGGGCCTTGGCAGCAAGTTCCGCACATACAAGTCCCTTTGGACAGCGAGCAAAGTGCAGCAGAGCAAAATGACGTCCAAACACGGGCAGTGGCCCGGAGTCAGTGCTGCTGTTCTGGTAGTTTTTGAAAACCCTAATCCCGCTGCACTGGCGTTCGGGGGCGGGTACTGCGAGCTTCCCCGTGGAAGTACACGGGGCCGCTGGTTACCAGCTGGCTGCGTTTTCGCCAGGTTGCGCACGGAAGATCTGCGCAAGTCCCATGTGCAGACGAAAAAATAAAAGAGAATTCGTATCCTGCCAACATTAAACACCGCATGAGAGAAAATCACCATTTCTGACGTGTGCACCCACTTGGTTTCTGTTTAAAAAATCCACAGACAGGTTTTGGGTACTTTACAAAAGGGAGGTTGATGGAGTCATCAAATTGGGTCACGTCTTCCCTAAACATTCCCTTCTCAGCTTCTTGTGTGCCGAGGTCAGGGTAGCAGACCAGTCTGCCCACACACAGCAGAGAGCCTGAGGTTGGGGGTTTGGGGGAAAGGGATCCTGGGGAGGTTGTGTGGCTGTTATATTGGCCAAGACCATTCTTAGGTGATGAAACCAGATAGATAGAAAAATGAAAATAAAATGTACATTTTGGAACTGAAAACGGGCCCCAGTATTTTGATTTTAGATTTAAACAACACTTTGCATTTTTCATACTCAGCATCTTTTGGATAAAAATAGCAACAACTATTTTGTGGAATTTTGATACCCCACCTAGAACCCTTCAGCCTGTGTGGGTGAGAATGTGCCTGACTTGGCTGGTGGGCATGTTGGTGGCAAGCACCCTTGGGGTAGCATCAGTATCCTGGCATTGCCCGTTCCTTGTGGGTGGCCAGTTTGGGGTGTTTCTGGAAGAACTACGTATCCCAATGTGCACTGCGACTTGCTTAGCACAAAACTGCATCCTGGGTTGTGTTGGCTGGTCCTGCATCTGCCTGTCTGTGCTGCCAGCCTTGATGCCTGTGTGGGAAGTGACACTGGCTGTCCCCAGACTTGTGTATCTGCCATGTGGGGGGCATGAGCCCCTACCAGTGCTTTTAAAAATGGCCAAGCTGACTTGCTCAGTGAGAGCTCGCAGCTCTGTGATGGAGACTGCCTGTGAGACAAAAACTGGAAACAGTCTCCTGTCCCAAGGGCATGGCAGAGTTAGGGCAGCCACTGTCCTATGGATTTGGCATCTCCCAGGGGAGCCAGCGGGCAGTTTGGGGATACATACTTTTAGTGTGTGACAGTTATGTCATTTTTTTTTAAAAGTTCATTTTTGTTTGTTTGGTTTGTTTTAGTAATTTTAATACTTTCATTAATTTATTTTAGGGAGGTTGGGGGAGAGAGAAAGGGAGAGAGAGAGAAAAGAAGTTGAGGAAGAGGAAGCATCAACTCCCATATGTGCCTTAACTAGGCAAGCCCATGGTTTTTTGTTTTTTTTGGATTTTTTAATTTATTTTTCTGATGTCCACACTTTATTTAGCGTAGAAAAAATGCGTTCAGTCGCAGCATTAGTTCCTGGTAAAGACAGCGCGTATTCCACAATGTTTAGTGCATTATTTTATGGAACATGGTTTGTTTGAAAATGATGAAATATTTCTAACCATTTGTTCTCTATTGTGATTTTTGCTGATGCCCAAGATTTCATCTTTTCCTTATCAATCTATTTTTTTAATAATGATACCTCATTCAAAAGATCATTTTCAGAAATATTACTATATGGGAAATTTTGAGTGAGTCAGAGGGATCGGGTTGCACAGTCCCACAATCGATGCCAGAGCTGCACCAGCGGCGGGAGCAGGCAGGGCAGTGCCAACGGTGCTCTCGGTGGCCGCGCTCCCCAAGCCCATGGTTTTGAACCGGCAACCTCAGTGTTCCACGTTGACACTTTATCTACTGCGCCACCGCAAGTTAGGCATAATTTTAGTACTTTTTAAAAAATTAACATTTTTATTGATGTCTAATGTACATACAGAGAAGTACACACATTTTACGTGAAGTCTTTTGCGATGAGTTTTCATAAAGTGAACAAGCACATGTAACTAGGTCCCGATCAGTGTTGCTTGTGTTTGAACTCCATGTAAATAGAATCTATTATACGGTGGTTTTAATGTCTGGCTGGTATTCCACTGTATACACTTACCACAATTTATTTATTCTTTCACCTTAGTTGGGCATGTAGGGTGCTTCCTGTTTGGAGCTCTTATGATTGTAGGCATAGGCTCTAACTTTGGGTCTGCATTTTGTGAGGTATTGACCTCTGAGTAAAGAGTCAGATCATAGGCTATGTGTACGTTCAGCTCTAGTAGACACAAGTTGGATGTTTCCTCAGTTTATGGATTACAGATAAACCTGCTATAAACGTTGACGCACAGGTTTTTGCATGCACACACGTTTTCATTTCTCTTGAGTAAACACCTAGGAGTGCAGTTGCTAGATCAGATGGTAGGTGTCTATTTAACTTATAAGAAAGGTGTAAATGTCATTTATTATTTTTTAATTTCTTTTATTTTTACAAGGACAGAGAGAGGGATAGATAGGGACAGACAGACAGGAACAGAGAAAGGTGAGAAGCATTAATCATTAGTTTCTCATTGCCGTTGCAACACCATAGTTGTTCATTGATTGGTTTCTCACATGTGCCTTGACCGCGGGCCTTCAGCAGACCGAGCCACCCCTTGCTGGAGCCAGTGACCTTGGATCCAAGCTGGCGAGCTTTTGCTCAAGCCAGATGGGCCTGCGCTCAAGCTGGTGACCTTGGGGTCTCGAACCTGGGTCTTCCGGCATCCCAGTCTGACGCTCTATCTACTGTGCCACCGGCTGGTCAGGCTAAATGTCATTTTTAATCTCTTCCAGAATATGTTTACCACTTGTTGCTGCTGATCCAAGTAGCTAGAAGGTTGCACACAGTGTAGAGTGCAGAAAAGTGAGAGACACTATGAAGTGTGCATTCAGACTTGTGGGGTCTGGGAAGAGACGGTCCCTGGTGCTTTTTCAGAATCAGAGACAGATCTTATGTTTCTGGACAAAGCATGTGGCCTCCACAACCTGGGACTGATCCCATTTATTAATTCATTTATGGTAATTTTCCTAAGTGAGAAGGGGAGGAGACACAGACAGACTCCCACATGCGCCCTATGTGGGTCTACCCAGCATGCCCACCAGGGGGCGATGCTTGGCCCCTCTGGGGCATTGCTCTGCTACAATCGAAGCCATTCTAGTGCTTGAGGTGGAGGCCATGGAGCCATCTTCAGCTCCTGGACCAACTTGGCTCCAGTGGAACCTTGGCTGCGGGAGGGGAAGAGAGAGATAGAGAGGAAGGAGAGGGGGAAGGGTGGAGAAGCAGATGGGTACTTCTCCTGTGTGCCCTGGCTGGGAATTGAACCCGGGACTTCCACATGGCGGGCCTATGCTCTACTGCTGAGCCAACTGGCCAGGGCCAGGACTGATCCCTTTCAGTGGTCAGGGGAGTGAAATGAAGATGGGGCTTTGTGTCTCTAGGGACAGATGGGTAATGGAGGGGCTTTCAGAAGCCATGGATGTGATGACCAGTGTGTAAGGTAAAGACAGCAGGGCAGTTTTATTTTGTCAGTGTCTTTCTTTCAACCTTCTAGTGTGGCATCGTCCTGGGGGCCCTGCTCTTGGCTTTCTGCTCTTGGATGACGCACCAGTCCTGCATGTTCTTGGTGAAAGCTGCCAGCCTGAGCAAACGGAGGACCTATGCAGGCCTGGGTGAGGATGTGGGCTCTGCTGGGAAGGCATTAAGTACCTCCTTAAGGAGCACAGGGTTCTAGATGGGAGTGGGGCCTTATGCCTTTATATACAGTATTCCCTTTTCTTTCACTTTATTCTTTTTTCTTCTTTTTTTTTTTTTTTTTGACAGAGACAGAGAGGGACAAATAGGAAGGGAGAGAGATGAGAATCATCAGTTCTTCATTGCAGCACCTTAGTTGTTCAGTGATTGCTTTTTCATATGTGCCTTGACTAGGGGGCTTCAGCAGAGTGAGTGACCCATTGCTTAAGCCAGCAACCTTGGGTTCAAGCCAGCAACCCCTCACTCAAGCCAGATGAGCCCATGCTCAAACCAACGACCTCAGGGTTTCGAACCTGGGTCCTCCGCTTCCCAGTCTGACACTATCCACTGTGCCACCACCTGGTCAGGCCCACTTTATTCTTAAAGCATGTCTTCAACAGCAATTATTTTTCTTATTTTTATATTTAATATAATTTTTAAAAACTGTTACATAGTTACAGGCTTCAAAATTTAGGTGATACAAAAAATTCTGAGGTGCGGTCACCCTCCTACCTTGATGCTTTCCTTTAAGCAAATATATACAGAGAGGCCCCTTCAAGTTCAGGCAGCACCAACAGCCCCTCACCCCTTGCTGACTTGCTTTCTGCTTGCCTTTGCTGAGTCCCAGAGCCTCTTTGAAGCTGCCTGACAGTGTCTTGCTCTCCTGCCCCACTCTGAATGCCACAGAGGACAGTGTTCCTGGACAGACTTGTCACTGGGACCAAGTCACTTGTCTGTCCAACCACTTCTCTGTTTCTGGATGCTGTTGGTTGCAATTTTGTTTCCTTTAGTTCTTTCTCTCTTCCTTGGATTTTGGCTGAGGAAGAGAAGGCTGCGCTTCTGCTTCCTTTTGGTTTGGAATGTTTGCTGGACAGCTTGGCTCTGGTAACCATGTCAAGGCTGCTGTGTCTGTGCCTGCCTCAGGACCCTTTGGCTCGGCCTTCTTTTCCTGGGGAATTCAGAGTGGGAGCCAACCCTGTGTGTGTCTGGGGAAAACTCCTGGCCTCTGGCTGAAAGCCTCTGACCACCCCCACCCCCAGCCCATGTGCAGCTGGGACACTGGGTCCTCCTGGTGGGGCCCACACTGGCCCTCAGCTGACAGCTGTAGAAGTGGGGAGGAAATGGTACGCAGAGTTTCAAGGGGGTAAACAAAATGATGACACCTGCAAGACCATGTGGGGCATGGCCTCTGGCTTCCGTCTGTCTGCTTTGCACTGGCACCTGGGTGCTGGTTTGTTCTGACCTCAGACTTGAAGGTCCTTCCTTTTTCCTGTCTGATGAGAATGGTGCTATCAGACTCATCATTGGACTCACCTGAGGAAGTGAAATTTATTGGCTAAACTTGACCCATGGGGAGAACTAGTTTAGCTTGGGATGAATTGTGCTCTGGTGTGGCCTTTCCTTTGTCTGTAGGGCTGGGGCCTCCAAGGTGACCCCTTTTTTCCTCACTGAGGGTCCCTGTACCGGGTTCTTGTGGGCTATGCCCCACGAAGTGCTTGTCTGTGCCTGAATGAGGGCGGTGACCGTAGACTGCAGAGGCTGTGGCTTTTGACCACTGTTTGATTATTCTTAGTCCTGAGAAGGCATACTGGTTTGGCTAGATGTGAAAGGCTGAAGAAAGCAAGGCTGCCTGTGGACACCCTTCCACATGATGGCTGGGGGCTCCTGCTTGGGATGACCATAGCCCAATTTCCATGTCAGAAGCAAAATGATTTGAAACCACCAGTGGCCTCCCATTGTGTCTTGCATACCAAACCAGAGGCTCACACAATGTCCCTGGGCTCAGTCTGCAGCTTCAGCCACCCTTGGTCCTGGCTGAGTCATGGCCTCATCTCAGAAATGGAGGGACCCAGCACATGGAAAGGAGCCCTAGACAGGAGGAGCCGAGACTCTGTCTCAACCCCATGGGTCAGCAGCCCTGCCTGCTTCCCAGCTACTTCTTGCTGCTGCTTCAAGGGCCTTTTTCCTTGTCCTCTCTTCTCCTGGGTGAGATATGCCACCAGAACTTGTGCTGGGCCCAAAAGGGTGACCCAAGAGGAGAGCCCTAGCCGCGGGCTGGGGCAGACAGTCTAGTTAGCAGGTCCTCAGGCATTGAATATCTGCGGGGATGAGAGGATGGACAGATGGTCTCTGTCCAGACCTGGGGACAGTGCTGGGATCGTGCACTCCCTGAATGGGTGGGTTTGGGTTTTTGAGGGTTCCCATTGACCTAGTGGGCATAATGCGTGGCATTTGCTGCATAGCAGACTGTGCCAGCTGGGGACTCATAGCTCGTGGTTTGTAGTTGGTGCTACTGTGTTTGTGGTGTTTTGTTGTCTGCTCCTGGGCTGTGAGTTTCACCAGTTCTCTCTGCTTCTCCCTTGCCCTGCATGCCCTTCCTCCACAGAGAAGTTTCTAAACCCCATTTTCAGAAGATGGGCAGAAATGCCAGCTAGTCAGTTGCCTTTAGCGTTCCATGTCCCAGGCCTGCACTGTTTAGGGTGTGGCCAGCACCTTGGAACCCTCCAGTGTGAGCAGTGTGTGGTCTCCTGATCCCTCAGTCATCAGACTGTGTGTATCGGTGTCCCTGATCAGCCCACTGCCACTCCTGGGCTGGTGCGGGGCCTGTAGAAGCTGTTTAGAGCAGTTTCTTCCACTGTCCTGGGATGTGTGACCCAGACACATGGCTACTTGGCTTGGGAAATAAGGACCATAAAACCAGGCTTTCTCATACCTGGGGGCTTTATACCCTCCTAACTGTCATTTATCAACAAATGTTTATTGTCCCCTGTGCAGGTAGCAATGGGGAGTCAACTGTCATACAAGTCCTGGCTCTGGGTGTGGTTGGGTTAAGGTCACCCCACCAACTTCACCCGTATGGTTCCATGTATGCACCCCCATCTCTGACCTGCTGCTGTGGGGTATTGGCGAGCGGGAGCCTTAGGATGTGAGTGGAGGTGTGGGGGGCCAGGATCCTTCACCGAATGAGGCTGGCTAGGAATTAGCTATGTCCACAGCAGCCTTGGCCTGTGGGCCATGCTGTGGCTCCAGGAGAATAAGCTGACCCAGCACTCGGTGCTCCTCCTGACACCAGTTCTGCATTCAGCAAGAGCACTCCTGAGACCCCACTGGCCTTTGTGCCCATGTGACCTGGCCTGTTAACTGCAGAGTGCCCATCACAACTGAGGAAGAAGGCTGGACCTCAGGATCCAGTCCACATTCATGTGTGCTTGCTCAGAAAGATGCTATCCAGCCCTGGGGGCTGATCTGGTGCTGTGGCGCCCCCCAGAGGAACAGAGGGCAGACCACGCCCCTCCAAACTCCCAGAGCCACACTAGTCAGGAGGCTGGGGGTGACTCCTAGGCTTTTGTATTTGAGACTTAGAATTAGAGGTTGCTGAGGGATTGACACCTGGAATGGTGTGGGGAATGTGGGGTGTGTGTGGTGTGATATGGGGGGGTTCCCCCAGTGAAGGAAAGGGGGAGGGCAAGGAGGCTTGAACTGCAGGCCGCTCTCTAGGAACAGCGCCTTGGGTCACTCTGGGACCAGTTGCATCTTTCAGGGTGAAGAGGTGCCACCTTCTGAGTTTATCCTCTGACCTTGGAGAGCCCCTTCCCTCTTGTCTAGAATGCAGGTGTACTCAGGAACTTTCTCTGGTGGGTGCTCTGAGTATTTAGGGTATGTCATAGGTGCTGAGCTTCCTTTTGGAGAAGAAAAAGGGTGGGATAGCCAGGAGTGTGCTGCCTCCACATTCAGGGCACTCAGTTTTGTGTGGTGTCGGGGGCATCTTTGAGAGGCTTTGAGGGCCTCTTTGCTGACAGCATGGCCTTGGGATACTGTCTGGAGCTCCTAGTTTTTGAAGTTGCATCTTGACCAGCATCCCATGCAAGGACCTGTGTTGGGTTCAGGTTGTTTTGTGCTGCAAATAGACTCTGTTAGGGGCACCTGAGATGCGAGTCTCCGTCCAGGGTCAGCCAGCCAGGGAGGCTGGAGGAACCCTGAGTGAAGCCTTTGCCTGGCCTAGGCGCTGTGGCCATGGAGCTGAGCTAGGTGCCAGGCTCTCTTGCTTTTGGCAACGCTCTCTTCCTAAGTAACTTGAAAATGTGGACGACCGTTTATTTTGGAGTTGTTCACACCAGTGGCCTGCATGCCTCCTGTTTCCCAGGTCTCCCTGGAGGGCCCTGGCCCTGGTGAGGAAGGAACGAGAGGCTGGACGCTGGGACCCTCCTGTCACATGCACCCTACTCTGGTTGCTCCTGGGAGACTGAAATTTCCCTCTTCCCTCATCCCGCTGGACCATTGTGGGAGGGGGCATGTTGCAGGGTTACCCAGCCACTGTAAGGTCCTAGGAGAGGTACCTCCCATCTGCTGGAAGTGGTTCAGTGGTCAGGAAGGAAGGACTGACACTGCTCTCCACTATAGGATGTAGGCTCTGTCATTGTCTACTTTGAAAGTGGGCGAGCCCCAGAGTGCTCGCCCCTCCCATCCCAGAGTGCCATACTTGAAAGTATTCTCTAAATTTTCTTTCAAAATCACAGATGGGGAACCTCAAAGCTCTTAGTCAGGCCCTCTGGTTCAAGCTGTGAATACTGGGTATGCTGGGCTGGGCGACCAGACCTTCCTTCCCTTCCCTTTCCCTTCCCTTTCCTTTCCCTTCCCTTCCTTTCCCTTCTTTTTTTCTTTCTTTTTGTGAAAAATCAACTGCTTGTCTTTCCTTGCTTTCTTCTTGTTTTATGTGGTTTCCACTTCCTAATGAGAGATCTAAGAAAAGTGTGGGACTAAAATAAAAGTATGTCCCCCTTACACTGTGAAATGCCAGACCAGAGGGCTTTTGTCACATTGCATTTCACAGCTTGTACCTGGACCCGTCTTGACTGATGTTCTCCTTGTGCTGTCGAGCATTGATTCTCTTTCTGTTTTGCATTAGCATTTCATGCCTATGGAAAAGCCGGGAAGATGCTAGTGGAGACCAGGTAGGTGCTACTCCCTTGGGGGAGGCTTTTCTCTGTCTGCCCCCTCACCCCCAACCCTGTACCTAACAGGGGAACTTGAGGATGGTTACAAAATGAAGCCTATGCTTCAGACCAGGTTTGGTTTATACCTTTTAGTGCCTTTCTCAAGTGTTACTAAGTATTTCAAAGTTCAATTCATTGTACCCTTAAAATGATCCATGTCAAGGTTGAAAACCTCATTTAAGTCTTGCAAAGGAAAACATGGAAATGGAAAGCTCAGGAATACAGCACCACGCGAGCTCTGTGGTGGTCTCCCTCTCAGGGCTGTTCCCACACGGGCATGCTCCACCCCTGAACACTGTTGCATTAAGGTAGCATTAAACTGGGAATGTCCTATTTTTCTGCCTTTGGAGTAAAATTTTATGAGATGAAAACATTGCTGGGAAATTGCACTTTCAGGCTTCTGAATATGGGATCACTCTTTCCAAAAGGCGCTGTCCTGTGACTTGTCTGACATCACAATGCGTATTTGTTGCACCTGAGAGAACTTTCAGAAGCTACTGTAGAGAGAATATAAAACCCCATAAAGAAAGTGTAGTATTATTCAGTATACGTTCCAAGTAAAATATTGCACTACACAGACATACCCAGGTCCTGTACACTTGCGAAATTGCATCTTTCATGCAGTCCAGCCTTTGGGCGACATGTCAGTAGTGGCCGGCAAGGCCCAGACTATGCCTTAGCATCCCCTCAGGACCATGAACAGAACTGGAGCCTGGTCCTCAGCTGAGGGCTGGCTCTGACTGTGGTGAGACCACAGGCTCCTGTAAAGTGCCATGAAAGTCACGACTCCCTTCTTTGCAGCATGATTGGTTTGATGCTGGGAACCTGCATTGCCTTCTATGTCATCATTGGCGACCTGGGGACCAACTTCTTTGCTCGGCTGTTTGGATTTCAGGTAAGGACACCCCTCAGGTATCTGGTGTCTTGGCGTGCTCATGTAACACCCTGAAAGTCCCCATCTCAGACCTGCGGGAAGAGGAGGTGTCAGGTCTGGGCACTTGGGCTGGAAGCACAAGGTACTCCTGTGTGGCGCCTGCCCAGCATTGCTCGGCCCCAGGTGACAGACACCTTCCGCATGCTCCTGCTCTTCGTGGTGTCACTGTGCATTGTGCTGCCACTAAGCCTGCAGCGGAACATGATGGCCTCCATCCAGTCCTTCAGCGCCATGGCCCTGCTCTTCTATGCCGTGTTCATGTTTGTGGTGAGTGTTAGGGGCTCGCTGGTTGGTCCATGTGCACCTGCAGCTGGTCCCCGGGAAGTGAGGGTGAGGGTGTGTCTCATGTTAGGGGACGAGTTTTAGGTGACTTTGTGGTCAGGAATTACAGTGCCAGTATTTGGTCATGGGAGGTGTTGTTTTCTAAGTGAACATTTCTAAGCAGCCGGATGGAATGGTCCCATGTACAGTGGCTACTCGGAGCATCTGGTTCTTACGCTTAGAGGCTGAGCAGATTCCCCGGGACCTGGGCCACGATCTGCCAGTTCACTGGCAAGGTCAGAATGATCTGCCCTGGGAAACAGGACCTGGAAGTCTCTGCAGTCTGTTCTCCTTAGAGGATCAAGCACCTGTATGTGTTCCCAGCAGCCCTTAGCCATGAGCGCCAGCCTGTGACAGCCACTGCTCTCCAAAAGCCTGTTGTCATGGGGCTGGGCAAAGACCTGCCCAGTTTGGGGGAACCATCCTGTCCCTGGGGCAATGGAGTGGGCCCTGCAGTGGGCCTCACTGCTCACTTCGTGGGCTAAGTGGCCCCTGCACAGACAGGCAGCTGCCTGAGTGCAGGCAGGCTCTGCAGTGGGTGTTCCTCGCGGCAGCACTTGGTTAGCTTGTGACCCACCAGAGGGTAGGGAACCCTGAAGGTGCAGAACCTCCGCCTCCTGGCATCAGGCTTGCTACGGGTGCATGCGGGCTGAGATGGGGAGCGGGACTGACTGGTCCACATGTACCTCTTTCTCCTCACACAGATTGTCCTGTCCTCGCTTAAGCACGGCCTCTTTGGTGGGCAATGGTTGCAGCGGGTCAGCTACATTCGCTGGGAGGGCATCTTTCGCTGCATCCCTATCTTTGGCATGTCCTTTGCCTGCCAGTCGTAAGTACCACCTGCTTCCAGAGCCTAGGTGGGCCTGTGTTCTGTGTGTGTGTGGGGGTCTAGTGCTGGGCCATGGGTCTCATCTGTTTGTTTTCTTACTTGCCAGTAAGGCCACTAAAAATTGTGTCCTGTTCAATCGTGACCTTCTCCCTCTGCCTTGAGGAAGATAGTTATATTTTTATATATTTTTTAATTTCTCTTATTGATTAGAAAGAAAGGAAGGGAGAGAGGAAAGGAACATCTATTTATTCCACTTATTTGTGCATTCGTTGGTTGATTTTTTATTTTTCAAAAGACAGACAGGAAAGTAGAGAGATAAGAAGCATCAACTTGTAGTTGTGTCACTTTAGTTGTTTGTTGATTGCTTCTCATATGTGCCTTGACTGGGATGGGGGGAGGGCTCCAGCTGAGCCAGTGACCCCTTGCTCAAGCCAGCAACCTTTGGGTTTGATGATCCCATGCTCAAGCTGGAGACTTTGGGGTTTCGAACCTGGGACATCAGTGTCCCCGGTCGTCACCACTGGTCAGGCTCATTGGTTGATTCTTTTTTTTTTTTTTTTTTTTTAATATTTTATTCATTGATTTTTAGAGAGAGGAGAGAGAAAGGAGGGAGAAAGTGGGGAGGGGAGGAGCTGGAAGCATCAACTCATAGTAGTAGTTGCTTCTTGTATGTGCCTTGACTGGGTAAGCCTGGGGATTTGAACCAGCGATCTCAGCATTCCAGGTCAATGCTTTATCTGCTGTTCCACCACAGATCAGGCCATTGGTTGATTCTTTTTCCTTTCTTTCTTTCTTTTTTTCTTTTCTTTTTTCTTTTTTTTTTTTTTGTGACATAGATAGAGAGAGTTAGAGAGACAGGGACAAATAGGAAGGGAGAGAGATGAGAAGCATCAATTCTTTGTTGCAGCTCCTTAGTTGTTCATTGATTGCTTTCTCATATGTGCCTTGACTGGGGGGGCTATAGCAGACTGAGTGACCCCTTGCTTGAGCCAGCGACCTTGGCCTCAAGCTGGTAAGCCTTGCTCCAACCAGATGAGCCTGTGCTCAAGCTGGCAACCTTGGGGTCTCGAACCTGGGTCCTCTGCATCCCAGATCGATACTCTATCCACTGTGCCACTACCTGGTCAGGCCATTGGTTGATTCTTGTATGTGCCCTAAGCAGCTTGTATGAGCCCGCAAGCTTGGCATATAGGGATGATGGTCTAACCAACTGAGCTACCCAGCTAGCTACCTATATAGCTTTTCTATTGAGAAATCGACTTTATTCCTGAAATGCCGTGGCACTGCTGGTGAGAGTACCCAGTTAGCCAAGGCCCCCGTGAGAAGAGCTGGCTGTAGGAGTGTGAAACAGCCCAAACCATCTGATCTGCAGAGTCCCAAACATTTTGCCAGAAGTGAGTTGTTTACATGAGAATATTTAGAAGGAAGTGGCACAAACATTGCCTGCAGGCGGCCTCTGGGATGTGCTCAGAAGTCTGTGTGCATGTGAGTGTGAGCCTTCCCTGGTGTGGAGCTCTTGAGTGCAGACAAGGCTGTTTCTATAACTCCAGCAGCAGTGTCTTCGCCACCATGGCGACAGCCAGTCACCCGCTCAGAAGAGAGGCGTGAATCCAGTGCAGATGGGAAAAGACCATCAGTGTGTGGGGGTTGGCAGAGTGTTCCCCCCACCGTCATCGCTCTCATGGACATGATAGCGCTGATCACAAACCACTGTGACATGAAACACACTCATCCTGTGTGCACATCACATGCAAGATCCAGCCAAGTCTCTGTTCTGACCTCTCATCTCCTGGCAGCTCAGTTTCCAGCAGAACACACTCCTCTCTTGCTGTTCAGTGTTCCGTCACATTGGTGATGGAAGTCACATTCTTTCCCTGGCACCTGGTAACCAGTTGTCCCTTTTGTCTGGAGTTTGCATCTTTAAAAATAACCCTGTGGTTGGCCCTGGCTGATTTGCTCAGTGGTAGAGCATTGGCCTGGCATGTGGATGTCCCGGGTTCGATTCCTGGTCAGGGCACACAGGAGAAGCAACCATTTGCTTCTCCATCCTTCCCCTTCTCCCTTCTCTCTGTCTCTCTCTTCCCCTCCCGCAGCCAAAGCTCCATTGGAGCAAAGTTTGCCTGGGTGCTGAGGATGGCTCCATGGCCTCCACCTCAGGCGCTAGAATGGTTCCAGTTGCAAGGGAGCAATGGCCCAAATGGGCAGAGCATTGCCCCCTGGTGGGTGCGCCTGGTGGATCTCGGTTGGGCTCATGCAGGAGTCTGTGTGACTGCCTCCATGCTTCTCCAGAAATATACCAAAAAATAAAATAAATAACCCCATGGTTGGTCTGTTTTGGTAGTGGCCACGTGGCAGCTAGCACACATCTGTTGGGTTTGGTTGTTAGGTCAAATGATAGATCTGGAAGGCTTACGAGCGCAAGTCATTCTGCCTCTCACAGAGGATGTTGGCTTGCAGATATGCTCGCATCTTCCATTGAGCAGTTGGGGGGGCCACAGCCTCGGCTTGACCCGGCCAGCTTGCTGACCTCTATCAAGGGCAGAGATGGCTCTTCCCTCCCACTGTGTCTGCACTGGAGCACGTGCAGGGATTGGGCCTCTTGTCTGTCCTTGCCAGTGACTTCCAGACCCCACCTGCATGACTGGTCTCCTTGTTGCAGGGATGACCAGGCCTCTGCCATATATGTGTGGCTCCTGGTCTTCCTTTGTGGCCAGTGAGTGCTGGGATGCAGAACCAGCAGTGCCCAGAGGAGGGCACTCTGGGCCTGGGTCTGTGCAGTGGGGCAGGAAGAGTGTGCCTGGTGGCTACATGGAGAAAGCTTTGTCTGACTTAGGTAAACTGAGTCACGAGGGCTGTTTAGCAAGGTGAATTGCTGAGATGGACTGTGTCTCCCACCATCAGGGTTCGCTGGGACATAGATATGTTGGGGGTGATTGTAGCTGACCTTTCCACACTTGACCATATGTTGGCCCTTCCCCACAGTTCCCACAGCACTTGGGGCAGGGACTCCTCCTGTGTGTGCAGGGGTCGAGGAGGGAAGCCCCAAGTCCTGGACCTGATGCCACTCCCCAAGCTGGACTCCCTGGTGTGGACCCTGCTCCAGCCCCAGGAGCCAGTTGGCACGTTTCGAGCTGCTTCCCCTGCAGGTTCTCTGCCATCTCCTGGCTGCACAGACCTGCAGCATCCCAGTCCTCAGGTGACCCTTGCCCATGGTGGTGCCTGATGAGACCTATGCACAGGAGCGGGTGACAGGCTTCTGTTTCTGTCAGTCAGGTCTCTCCACTTGTCCTTGTTTTTCTCTTTGTGGTCAAGTTTGCATACCCTCCTTTTTCGTACCTTACTTTCTAAAGGCGGTTTTGGGGTTTAGCCCCACTGCCTGCTGTGCTTGTCTCCTTATTGCTGATGGTTTTCTGTTGGGACGCACCCCCCCAGTGCCTCGACCTGTGTGACTTGTGCACAGCATGACCAGGGCCCACGGCTGCCTTGGGGCCATGTCTATGAGCCTCACTGGGAGCACAGTCGGTGAGACTGGAAAGCAGCTACCCTCAGCACAATATCACTCTTGCTTTCCTGTCTGGATGCCCCCAGCGCAGCTCCCTTTTTTGGGAGCTGCCCCCAGACCCCCTCCTAGTCTCCCCATTTCTGATTCTTGCAGGAGAGCCCACATGGACGTGTCCCTTCCCCACCCAGCAGCACTGCATGCCTAGCCCGGGGCTGTGGGACAGAGGCTGTTGCTTTGGAGTCTCCTGTCTGTGCAGCTCTGAGCACTGCTGAGGCGCTGAGATGGGCAGGCGTCCAGGCTGGCTTGTGTTTGTTTAACTTTCCAGTCTTTTAACAGTAATGCTCTGAACCGCTTCTTGCTTTCACTGTAAACATGCTGCCCAGAGCAGTCACGCTCCTGCTTCATTGGGACAAATGGCCTTTCATTCTGTGGCACTTGTCAAGTGTTTGCAGGGAACAAGTGGGGAGGGCTCTGAGCACATACCTGGCCCCCCCCTCAATGTTGCAACATCTTGGCTCAGTTTTGAGTTACGTGTTGGAGAGTGTGGTGGGAGGGGAGATGTCAGAGACTCTAGGTTGGGTATGTGGGGCTGGGAGCCCAAGAGGGCGTGTCTGTCTTCTGGAATCTGCTTTATGAAGCTACCTGTTTTTACATAGTCAGGTCCTGCCCACCTACGACAGCCTGGATGAGCCGTCAGTGAAAACCATGAGCTCCATATTTGCCTCCTCCCTCAACGTGGTTACCACCTTCTATGTCATGGTAGGACAGACAACTCCTCCCCACTGCCATGTCCTGTTGGGTGGCAGTGCTGAGTGATGCTACCTCCTGCCAGCTATTCACAGTCCCCTGACACAGATTGGTTCTGGGCCAGCTCTGGGCTAGCTCTGAACCCCTATGCAGGTGTCCCAGAGCCCAGTGGTCGCAAGCTCCTCAGCTCCACCCTGAGAACCACTCTGCCTTGGCAGCTTTGGTGCTTCTGTCCCAGGAGGAGCTCCAGGTGGATGGTGCTGTCTGGGCCCCGGCTGGTGCCTGAGGAAGGGCTGCAGTCACCGGCAGTGACAGTGCAGTGGGTTGATTTCTCCCCCAGCCTCTGTAATGCTCTGATGTGCTGTTTCATTACATTACAGACAAAATTGCAAATACGCAAAGGTTGTGGCTCGTTGCCCTGAACTCCGTGGTTTCAGCAATCTAGTTGTGTTTACAAATGGTCCCTGCAGATCATCCCCGACAGTTTTTCTGTCCACGGGGACGTCGTTTACCCCATGGTGCCCTGCTTGGGATTTCAAACCACATTAAGGTCTGCCCTCTGCATGTAGGGTTCGTGGGGCCCCTGGCTCCTCCCTTTTCCCTCAGGAACTCCATGGTCTTGGTGCCCAGTTGTCCTCAGGAAAAACCATGTGGGACCCTCACTTGTAGGTGTTTACCTTTATCAAGGAGGACCTTTTACGAGGCAGAAGGCTGCCTATGAGGTGCCTGCAGGCCTTTCCGGGGAGGGGCAACCCAGCATACTCCCTCTGCTTTGTCTTCTGGCAGGTGGGGTTCTTTGGATACGTGAGCTTCACCGAGTCCATTGCTGGCAACGTGCTGATGCACTTCCCCTCCAACTTGGTGACCCAGATGATTCGCGCTGGCTTCATGATGTCTGTGGCTGTGGGCTTCCCCATGATGATTCTGCCCTGCAGGCAGGCCTTGAACACCCTGCTGTTTGAGCAGCAGGTAAGGTCCCCACCCTCCAGATGACGCTGTGCTGGTGATATGTGAGTGTCCTGATCCTGATTATGTTCTCTTTAGTGGCTTCACTAGTTTTCACTTTCCTGGCCAGTGGTAGGCAAGCTGTCTTAGCTAAACAGCTAAACATAAAAAAAGCTTCAGCCTGACCAGGCGGTGGCGCAGTGGATAGAGTGTCTGACTGGGATGTGGAAGACCCAGGGTCAAGACCCAAGATTGCCAGCTTGAGCGCGGGCCCATCTGGTTTGAGCAAAAGCTCGTCAGCTTGGACCCAAGGTCGCTGGCTCCAGCAAGGGATGGCTCAGTCTGCTGAAGGCCCGCAGTCAAGGCACATGTGAGAAAGCAATCAATGAACAACTATGATGTCGCAGCGGCAACGAGAAACTAATGATGGATGCTTCTCATCTCTCTCCGTTCCTGTCTGTCTGTTCCTATCTATCCCTCTTTCTGACTCTCTCTCTGTCCCTGTATAAAAAAAAAAAAAATTTACCTTAAAATGAAATCTTTTAATAGGGATTTTTTAAAATCCAACTTTGGGGAAAAGAGACAGTACCGGAACAGACAGGGACTGAGTCACACGTGGAGTCAGCCCAGTGTCCAAGCAGGCCAGGTCATCACTGACTTCCTGGCTATGCAGTTGCTTCCCCAGAGAAGGAGCCAGACCTCGGGAGCCTGCGTTCATGCAGTCCTGGGGGAGTGAGGAATGGGTTGGGATGGGGATTGGCTGGCTTGTTGGGCAGGAGCTGATTGATCATGGCCCGGTGGCAGATGAGCATTGGGGTCAGTGCACTGTCAACCTTAAGTCTGTGTGACTGAGCATTCTCACAGTTTGATGAAAGGTCTGAGCCATCACATGTGCCGACATGGTGCTGCTGAGGCTTTGATAATATGCTGTCAAACATTCCAGCTCTGACTGTTCCTGAGTTGATACCAGAAGGCACACATATAATGGCTTATGCCCAAAGACATCTCGAGAGCCCGGGATATGTGGGTATTCTCTGTGGCAATGTGTCCCTTGTCTGAGGTCCTTGAACCTGGTCTCTGGTGTCAGCTGGGACATTTGGTGGCCCCGCAAGTCCCATTTGACTTGTTTAGGCCACAGACTGTTTAGGCCACAGACTCCAGGGGAGAGTATTTCAGTCAGACTGGGGAGGGTGGGACCCCTGGACCCTGAAACAGCTGGAATAGGGCTCATTGTCCATGTCAGCACGTGGTCAAGAGCACTTCCCATGGATCCTGCCATTAGAGACAGTAGCTCGTGACAGAGGTTGAGCCCTGAAGTACTGGCCACCCTCCCTGTCTGGTTTGCCCCTGTCAACCCATTAGCTGTTTAGGCAGTGAGCTTCAAGCCAGGCCTGATTTAGGACTTTGTCCCTGGGGGGATGGGAGGTGGCAGGCATCTCATGTGGCTGTAGGTCTTCCTGATGTCCAGCCTGGCCCCATCCTGTGGGTTACCAGCCCCTGTCTTTTGCTGTTTGAGGCACACATGTACTTTGTATCTAAGCAGGGTTTGTGCTGCTGTATGTGACATGTTTTTATTGTTTTAAGGTTGAAAATCCACAGTGGCCCAGAGGCAGCATTAACTCAGGAAATAAACACCCATCACAGGGATGGCTGGGCGAGTGTCTCCTCACAGAGGCACAGCAGCATGGCCTTCACTGTCTTCTGTCTTCAGGGGACAGGCTGAGGGTTTCTGTTTCCATGGAAACTCACTATCTCTGTGTCCTTGCTCTTTAACCTGGTCAGATGCTCTGGTTGTTGCTGGCCTTTTGCCCCTGACCTCTCAGGGATATCTCTCATGAAGTGCACACACACAGCCCTCCTTTTTCTTGATGGAGTATTTCCTGGGTGAATGTCTTTCATAGGAAGTCCTGGGTCAGAAGATGGAGACAGTTACCATCCTGAGGTTGCTTAGAAATTCTGGCTCTAGCCCCCCCATCTGTCATAAGAAAGTCACCTAGGACTTTGAAATTGGGTGCTCGAAATTCTAGTCTGGAAGGTTCGGAAGCCTCCCTGGATTAGTGTTTTAATAGTCCCCCTGTTCTAGAAGCTTCACTTCTGTCACCTTACTTGGTCCTCACTGCCATCTGATCCCGTGTTTACACACGAGGAAAGTGAGGCACAGAGATGAAGGAGCTGGGTATGCATCTTCTCAGCTGTTCCCTTTATTTTTCTCCCTGCATGTCACACAACTGTAGGTGTGAGTGTGCAGGCCTCACCCTGAGACCTGTGGGGGGGATCACATGGAGTTGTGTGGCATTGCTCCCAGAGGATATTGGGACTTGGCCACTGACCTTTCTACCTGAAGTCGTGGAGCCCGTCCACAGCACAGGAGTGGCCTGGGCCTTACAGGTCAGGTTGCAGGTTCATATCAGTGTTGCTTGACCACAATGTGGGGCCTCCATGCAGACCCCTGGGGCGTCGGCAGGGCCCTTAGGGTCTTGCTCCCAGGAGAGCAGCGGGGGAAACCAACATCTCAAAACCTTTTTGTTTGCCTTTTCTTCCATGTAGCAGAAAGATGGGACCTTTGCGGCCGGAGGGTACATGCCACCCCTGCGGTTCAAGGCACTCACACTCTTGGTTGTGTTTGGAACCATGGTTGGTGGGATCATGATCCCCAGTGGTAAGTGGATGCTCCTCTGGCACAGGCCTTGCCACGTGCTCCCCTCCTATTTTGTGTCCTGCTGTTACATGTGGACACTCAGTGGCCGCCTCATCTCCAGGTCTCCCGCCGCTCTTCTGTTCCCTAAACAATCTGGAAATTCTCAGGCACCCGAGAATCTTCCGCAGCATCAGGAAAGGTGTGGGATAAATGTGGCAGCTTATGCGGACCACAAACAGGTGAAAACCTGAGCTGGTTCCCAGGCAGAAACGATGCTGCAGGCAGCTAGCCTCATCTGTGCAAGTGGCTGCTACAGAGCAGCTCCTTCCTCCCTGTTACCTGATTTAGTTGATGCCTCACCAGGGTAAAGGTGAGAATGTGCAGGGTGTCTGTTGTCAGACCTCCAGCTCCCTGGGGACGGACAAGCTTATCAGATCCTGAGTGGAACTGCACATGCCCTCCCCAGGTCACAGCCCAGGGCCCCACACTCCTGGCTTTCACACGTGTCACTCTTAGCAGCACAGCAATTAATACAGAGCCATGCAGCCTGACCAGGCGGTGGCGCAGTGGATAGAGTGTTGAACTGGGATGCAGAGAACCCAGGTTCGAGACCCCGAGGTTGCCAGCTTGAGTGCGGGCCCATCTGGTTTGAGGAAAAGCTCGTCAGCTTGAGCCAAGGTCGCTGGCTCCAGCAAGGTGTGGCTCGATCTGCTGAAGACCCGCTGTCAAGGCACATGTGAGAAAGCAATCAATGAACAACTAAGGTGTCGCAATGGCAACAAAAAACTGATAATTGATGCTTCTCACCTCTCTCTGTTCCTGTCTGTCTGTCCCTGTCTATCCCTCTCTCTGACTCTCTCTGTCTCTGTAAAAAAAACACAAATAAAAAAAATATGGAGCCATGCAGTGTGGAGCCAGCTCCTGGTTCAGGTTGATGGGCGCTGAGCTGTCAAGAAGTCTCCCTGGTTTTCTACAAGGGGATAGAGCAGTGGTGCTAGGCCTTGTGCTGGGGCCCCAGGGAGGTGCTCCTGCTGCCTCAGTGAGGCTTACGGCCACAGGATACAGTGGCATTAATGAGGAAACAGGCATAGGACAGGGAACCTGCCTGAGATAAGAGCTGGGAAGGAGTGGCCTGCATGGTCCTGGATGTCCTGTGGGCACAGACCAGGTGGCTCTGGCCCACCACCGCTCTGGAGTTGTGCTTGGCTGAGCCTCTATGGCAGGCTGGCTGGTGGCTAGAACCACCTCGATACTTAGCCCTTCCTGCCTCTCTTATTCCTAGTGGAGACAATCCTGGGCCTCACTGGTGCCACCATGGGAAGCCTCATCTGCTTTATCTGCCCAGCCCTGATCTACAAGAAGATCCACAAGAACACGGTTTTCTCCCAGGTGAGTGCTGCTTGGCCTCATCAGGCTACTGTTGTCTGGGGTCCGTAGAGGGGGGCATGTGCTCCACGGCTTCTGCTTGGTCCCAGTGGTCAGTGAAACATGGGTAAGCTAAGGTCAGAGGGTCTGTGCATGGGAGAGCCACCCCGAGCACCAGCAGGTGTGCGTGGGGAGGTTCATGGGGGCCTGGTGTGGGCATGGCTCCAACTTTCTTATCAGCATGAAATATTGAACAGCTGTTCTCCAAATGTGTGTCTGTGTGGGTACGCAACTTTCAGTGTGTCCTCCTGAGGCCAGCCTCCCATCTTGCAGGGACTCTCATGGAGTCAGCCCTCTAGTCTTCCGTTGTTACAGACATACTGGGACAGTGTCTGTACACGTGAGCACTTCAGTGTGTTTGAGGGTGTGTCGGTAGGAAGTTTAGAATGGAAGCGCAGTGTCGGAGGGCGTGAGCATGTGGAACCAGATGGCTTCTGCCTGGCACCTGTGTGCAGTTCAGCCAGTTTTACTCCACAACCTGGCACAGGCCTCTTGCCACTCATCACCTGGCAGCAAAATGAGCATCCTGTCATGTTGAGAAGCATGGCGTTTCTTTTTCTGTGAACTGCTCTGTGGTTCACTTACCTTTTGTGGAGTGGCTAAGCCTTTCCTAATTGCTACTTTTGGTAGTGTTTTAGAAGTATAGTGTACACACAGCAAAACAGAATCCCTTTTTACAGCTTGATATTTGCTAAGTGACCGCCACAGAACCATGTCCGGGGCAGATCTGGAACCTTCCAGCACCCAAAGCTTTCCAGGGATGCCTTGCCATCTTCCTCCTCAAGGTTACTGCTCGTCTGTCTCCTAACATTTTGGAATGATTTTGCCTGTCCTTTGAGTTGGCGTAAATGGAGTCTTACAATGCATGTCTGTGTGTGTCTGGGTTCCTTAGCATCGTGTCTACGTTCACCCACACACCTACAGGACTGGGCCGTGGCAGTGCTGTGCCTGAGTTCACTGTGGGTGACCCCTGCTGTGGGCAGGGTCCAGGTTTGGCTGCCCTAGTTTCTCCTGTTGCAAGTGTGTGCACTTTGTTGGTTATTCACTTGGGTGGGGTATTGCTGGGCCTGGTTAGGTCTGTATAGCTTTTAGTGGATTTTACCAGACTTTTTCTGCTTTTCCAAAGTCTTCGGCATCATATTAGAATTCCAGTGGCTTTTTAAAATTAATTAATTTATTTATTTATATTTTTTACAGGGACAGAGAGAGAGTCAGACAGAAGGATAGATAGGGACAGACAGGAACGGAGAGAGGTGAGAAGCATCAATCATTAGTTTCTCGTTGCCCTTGCGACACCTTAGTTGTTCATTGATTGCTCTCTCACATGTGCCTTGACCGCGGACCCTCAGCAGACTGAGCCACCCCTTGCTGGAGCCAGCGACCTTGGATCCAAGCTGGCGAGCTTTTGCTCAAGCCAGATGAGCCTGTGCTCAAGCTGGCAAGCTTGGGGTCTTGAACCTGGGTCTTCCGCATCCCAGTCCGACGCTCTATCCACTGTGCCACCACCTGGTTAGGCTTCAGTGGCTTTTATATCACTATTCCTTCTACAGATTCCAGCCTTTCGGTGAGTGTGTAGGGAATGGTCCCCTCATAACTGATGAGGCAAGGGCCTGTTCAGGTGCTTATCTATCAAGTGGGGTGGTCTTGACCATTTTTAATCTATTAGGTTGTCTCTTTTCTTATTGATTTGGAGAAGTTTTTAAGACTAGATATAACTCCTTCTCAGACACATATATTGCAGATATTTTCTCTCGTTGCTGGCTGCCTTTTCATGTTCGAATGACCTATGTTGATCCGCAGATGTTCTTACTTTAGTGTAGTTCAGCTTATTGGTCCTCTTCCTTTTATTCCGACCTCAGAAAGCTCTGCTTCGTCCAGGTCCTGAAGACAGTCTCCTATTACATTGCAGGGCTTCTTGTCTCCTTGTTCACAGCCACAGGGGACTCTGGCTGCTAGCTCCCCCATCCCCAGGCACCAGCCACCTGTACACCGTGGGACTGTTGGTGTCTTGTGCACCAGTGCTCTTCTGTTTCAACAGGGGTGGTCTTACGTGAGTCTTGGTGCCAGATAGAAGTCCTCCAACTTCATTCTTTTGCCATATGTCTTTCCTACTGCTGGCCCTTGCATTTCTGACCAAGCTGTAGAACTGGCTGGTCAGCTTCCTTCAAGACTGCCCGTTGGCCTCTGACTGGGGTCGTATCCAACTAGATTTACAGCATTTTCTAACCTCCATGGTTATTTCTCCTGCCCACTTTGGGCGATTTCCTAGTAACTTTGGCTGTTGGTTTTGGGCATCATCCTTGTGTGGCTGGAGGACACAAACTGAATCTCAATCCTTTGTCCTTGGTTGAAACTCACTTTGTGGACCATCTGGTCCCCTGGTGGGTGTTCATAGCGCTGCGTGGTCTTCACTTGGGAGCAGTGTTTAGGTCACCTTTACCAAATGCTATGTTCAGATTTTACATACTCTTACTGACTTTTAAATCTCTTTGTTTATCATTCTGGGGAAGCAATGATCATTCTCACTATAATTTTAGGTTTGTTTATTTCTCTTGCCGTTCTTACCTTTTATTTTGATGCTGTGTTATTAGGAACATACAGGTTAAGATAGTTGTCTTGTTAAACTGACCCTTTTTCTTGTGAAATGCCCCCATTTTTTATCTTTGGAAATGCTTCTGTCCTTAAAGTCAGTTTTGTCTGATATATTGTAGCTAACCCAGCTTTGTCTGGAGTTTCTATATGCACAATGTAGCTTTTCTCGTTCTATTTCTTTTGATCTCTCTATGCCAATCTAAGGTATGTCTCTCTCTTACTCTATTTTTTTTAAGGTGTATGTCTTAAAATAGTGTATGGTTGGCTTTTTTCTTGTTTTGTTTTTATCCAGTCTCTTAGAGTATTTAAGACCATTTACAATTGATGTAACTACTGATTTGGAGTGGCGGGGTTAAAGCTTCTGTCTTACTCTTTGTTTTTTATTTGTCCCATCTGTTCTTTTTTTTCTTTTTGCTACCTTTTGGATAAATCAGGTATTTTGCGTATTTATTCTTTATTCTTCTTTAGCTGGTGCTGCACATGCCTGTACTTCCAGCGTTACACAAGTCACTGTAATAGGGGACCTTGTCTTGTCAGCATTGATGCTAAGTTAGTTTTCACCACTGCTAAGGCAAGGCAAGGACCCCTCACTATTCTAACTCCATTTACCTGCCTCTGGCCTTTGGTGCTATTGTTTTTGTGTATTTTAATTTTATATACATTTTAAACTCAAGACATTGTGGCTTCAGAGAGTCAGTGTTTACTTACTCAGATCCTTATAGTTTCTTGATTTCCCATCCTTTGGCTCTGCCCCCTGGCATTCCTTGTAGCTTGTGGACATTGCTTATGAGAACTTCTGAGGCTGTGACAGAGTTTTCTTCCATCAGACAGGATGGCAGAGGCCTGTGTCCAGATGACACGGATCTGCCTCTGCTTTACCCTTACTCCTCGGGCATAGCCTCCCTGGGTCTCAACGAAATTCCATCATCTGAGTTCACTCAGTTCTCTGCTGAGCGCCCACTTCTTGGCACTACTCTCTGCAGGATAGTGATAGCTGACGGGCCTAGGCCTAGGAAGAGTGACATGCAAGACATGGACCCCTTCCTTCTCCAGGAGTGGAGCCCCTCACTCCTGGCGCTGCCCTGTGCGTGTGTACTGGTCTGGGTCACTGCACCCTGTGCTCAGTGCCCTGTCCCTATGCTGTGCTGATGGGGTCTGTCCTCGTAGCTTGCCTGCTGAGGTTGTGTGGAGGTTGCTTTGGTGGATATCTGAACGCTTTCATTCAGCTCCACAGTAGTTGTGAGTTGGGGGCTGTGTGCTGCCAGCCCACCTCCCTGCCAGAGCAGAAGTACCTGGTGACTTCAGAATGTTCACATAGCAGGGAGTCAGCCCCTTGCCTGCCAGATCGTGACTGCTTCCTCAGCCTGTCAGGTCTCAGTGTTCCAGTCTTTTTGGGGAGAAAAGTCAGAATTAGGAAGACCCTCCCACTTTAGTGCTACATAAAAATTCTTCCCTAGCCTGACCAGGCAGTGGCGCAGTGGATAGAGCGTCAGACTGGGATGCGGAAGACCCAGGTTCGAGACCCCGAGGTCGCCAGCTTGAGCACGGGCCCATCTGGCTTGAGCAAAAGCTCGTCAGCTTGGACCCAAGGTCGCTGGCTCCAGCAAGGGGTTGCTCAGTCTGCTGAAGGCCCGTGGTCAAGGCACATGTGAGAAAGCAATCAATGAACCACTATGGTGTTGCAACGGCAACGAAAAACTAATGATTGATGCTTCTCACCTCTCTCCGTTCCTGTCTGTCTGTCCCTATCTATCCCTTTCTCTGACTCTCTCTCTCTGTCCCTCCAAAAAAAAAAAAAATTCTTCCCTCATGGCCTTGGTTCAGTGGTAGAGCATCGACCCAGTGTGTGGATGTCCCGGGTTTGATTCCCGGCCAGGGCACACAGGAGAAGCGCCCATCTGCTTCTCTATCCCTCCCCCTCTCCTTTTACTCTCTCTTTCTCTTTTCCTCCCGCAACCAAGTCTCCATTGGAGTAGTTGGCCTGGGCTCTGAGGACGGCTCCATGGCCTCCGCCTCAGGTGCTAGAATGGCTCCTGTTGCAATGGAGCAACACCCCAAATGGGCAGAGCATCGCCCCTTAGTGGACATGCCGGGTGGATCCCAGTTGGGCGCATGCGGGAGTCTGTCTCTGTGCCCACCTGCTTTTCACTTCAGAAAAATACAAAAAAAAAAATTCTTCCCTCACGTTGCTGCTTTCATGATTCATTGTTCCATCTGCCTTCTGCTTCAGTGTAAAAAACAAGGCGGTCAGCTAAGTGTTTTCTAGGTGGCTCGCTAGTTGTCAGGCTATGGTCCGTCACTGATAGGAGATGTCATCTGCTCCCTTGCATTGCATTCTGATGTGTGTTTGGGACTCAGGTTCTAACTCGCTGGCGGGCCTGTCCAGTCTACCGCCCTCCACATGATTATAATTACCATGGACTGTGGCTGTGCGTCCCGTTTCTGGACATGCTGTTGAGACGCTTTATTCTAATCCCTCTTCTTTGCTTTTATTAATAACATTTCTGGGTGTTTATGTTCCACATGAATGTTCAAATTAGCTATTTTGACTCTTAACAAAAATAACTCCAGCTTTTTGTGTTTTGGTCTAATTGGAAGCTGGAAATGAATTTAGAAAGAGTCAATATCTTTATGTTCTCGCTAACCTACATCATGTCCTAAGGACTCGCTGTGCGGCAGGGCATGGCCTTTGCCTAGGGTTCCATGTCCAGAGTACAGCCACCCCACAGCACCAACACATGGCTATGGTTGTGGGTCTGGGGCCTGGGCTTCCCTGGTTTCCTTAACTGGGTGTTGAGGCTGTACCTTTCAAATGGTAATTGATCTCTTGATCTCACCTCCTCCTTCTTCTCAGAGTGTCCCCTCCCATCCCTGGCCATGAGCTGGTGGTGTGAGGGGCAAGCTCCTCTTCCTCCTAACTCAGTTGGGATGGGGTGTCCAGTGCTCGCCTTTTGAGCCTGATGCCAGCCTTTGGCTCGGTGCACAAACATGAGTGCACATTCACGCCTGCACACATACGTACATGTGCGCACACACTCAAGGGAACCAAGCATGTACTGTGCCTGTTTCATTGTGATTTCTGGAATCTAGAAAGTGCGCTGACTTCATTAACCACCTCTGACCATGTGTGGAGAAGGCGGGGGGACAGAGTGTGCTGTCTGTCCACAGCAAGAGGCCTGGATGACTGGCCTGACCTTGTCGACCATGCTGCCACCGCCTTTTCTTTTCTTTTTTTACAGGGACAGAGAGAGAGAGAGGGACAGATAGGGACAGAAAAACAGGAATGGAGAGAGATGAGAAGCATCAATCATCAATTTTTCGTTGCGACACCTTAGTTGTTAATTGATTGCTGTCTCACATGTGCCTTGACCGTGGGCCTTCAGCAGACTGAGCAACCCCTTGCTGGAGCCAGCGACCTTGGGTCCAAGCTAGTGAGCTTTTTGCTCAAGCCAGATGAGCCCGCGCTAAAGCTGGTAACCTCGGGGTCTCGAACCTGGGTCCTCTTCATCCCAGTCCGATGCTCTATCCACTGTGCCACCACTGGTCAGGCTGCTGCCACCACCTTTTCTTTCCTGACTTGTTGCTTTGACGTTCTTAGAAATACTCGGAAACATAGCTGCAATTTCAACACGCAGACCTTGGTCCTCCACCAGTAGGAGCTCCATGTCACACACACGCTCTTCTCTCTGTGGGCTGCCCTCGTCCTCCTGCCCCTCACAATTGCCACTGCAGTTCCAGCAGGTTTGGCTGATGATGCAGTCACGTTGATCAGTTAGGGACCATTGTCTCCAAGTGGCCAGCAGGATTGACCAGCAGACAGGCCTTTAAACACTGTGCCCAAGCCCTTCCTGCTGTGCTCCCTCATTCCCGGTAAGGGTGGGCGCGTAGGGACTACATGACCCCTCTTGCTCTTGAGGTCTTTGTCTTATCCAGGTGGTGCTCTGGGTCGGCCTGGGTATCCTGGTGGTCAGCACGCTCACGACCTTGTCTGTAAGCGAGGAAGCGCCTGTAGACTTGGATTTGGCAAAGGAAGCCCCTGGTGGTCGGCTCACAGAGGCTGATGGTGCGGTGAAGGCAGAGGCAGCCCAGCTCTCAGGTATGCAGCTCCCAGGTACGCCACAGCCCCCCAGACCCTGCAGCCCTCTGGTAGGTGCCCCAGTAGTGACACCTTGGGGTCATGAGAATACACGTGGCACAGTCCAGGCTGTCTCACCTGCCCAGCTGCTTCCATACTGTTTGGGTAATGGAGCTGGTCAGGGCAGCCACCTGTGGACAGGGTACAGACGGTGGGTGAGGACAGCAGGGCTGAGACCCCCATGCCTCATGCAGTGAGCTTTCAGGTAATAAATCTGTGGGTGTCAATTTCAGCTGTTTCACATGGACAGTCAGTGACGCTCCTGTGCTTGTGGCCTGTTCACATTCTGTTCCTGGCCAACTAGCCTGTTGATAGAGTGTTGACCCTCACTCCCTCCTGCGGCTGAGGCTCCTCGAAGGCCCCCAGTGCTGTGGCTCTATTGCCCCATGTGTGGTTGTGCCTGTGGGTGCAGGAAGGACAGTTTGTGAGCTTGGTTCAAGTGTCCCTCCCACCCTGACTGATAAAAGAGAAGGTTGTGTGGAAGGGCTGGCTGGCGGTGGGGGGTGAATATGCTCCGGTGCTATGGGACAGTGGAGGCCGTGGCCCTTGAACTTGTTGCTGCCTCTGTTTGGCTTCACTTCCCTATGCTTAAAGAGCCCCTGACTGCCGGGAGCCATCTCTGCTGGGACTGTCGGACCTCTGGTGTGTGGGCATGCTCCCTTCTGTCTTCCTGGACCCACAGGGCTGGCAAGGAGATCCCCTCTCAATGGGTTTCCTACAGAGAAGACCCCTGGGAATAGCAGAGCTTATAAAAGAAACAACTCGAGTGACCAGAAGCTGCAGGGCATCATGGCCAGTTGCAGGATTTAGTAATTTGGACGAGTAAAAAAGTTCACTTGAAGAGGGAGGTGTATTGAGGATCTACCATGTTGGCACCACACTGGGTCCCTTGCTCCTGGGCATGTCTGCCCTTTGTGTAGGGGACACCCAGACAGAATTGGACTTGGTTTCCTTCCTGAGTTGGCTGTGGCATGCCCAGTGGCTGATTTCTTAGTGTGAGTCAGCACAAGCAGTCCTCACTGGTCGAGCAGCTGTATGTATCCTGTCCTAGAGGCGGGTGTGGGTTCACCTGGAGCCGCTATGGCCACATCTGGTTTCCATTTATTGCATAAGGCTATACAAAACACATGGCCCCTCCAAAACCACATGCTGTTTGTTTTTAGCGCGTTCTTCGTTTTTCTCACCCTGGCCTTCCCCATAATTGATGGGCTGCCTCACCAAGGTAGAGCTGTGGGCCTGTGCCTTGATCCCGTCAGACTTTGCCATTGGTGTGTGATCACATTTCCTGGTCTCTCTTATGTCTCAGTGCAAAAACAATACCAACTTTCCTCGGAGCCCTGCACTGACCCTGGGAATGACAATGGAAGTCTTGCCCTCCTGGTGACATGTGTGACTGGAATATAGCCTCGCACTTTCGGCGAACACAGAGCCTGGGAAACACGCTAGAGGGGGCCTACAAGGGGGAGAGGCTCACAAGCAGTCACCCATCTAAGGAAAGCTAATTAGGCCACTTACCTCATGTTTGGGAGCACTCCAGGGGGCTGGCAGGTGAGCAAGGATTTTGTCACTTGGAGGCTCCTTCCTGTGACTGAGATGTTCCCTTCCTTCCTTTCTTTGAGGGACTGCACCCCTATCCCATGGGTAGGGAACAGCCTTAGTCCACACCCCTTGTATAGTACGTCCCTTTCCCACGGCATGGGGGACACAGCCATGCTTCTACTCCGTAGGGAAGAAGGGCCAGGTCAGGGTCTCTGGGTGCCTATTGCATGGGAGGAAGGCCTATAGGTGGCAGCACATCTTGCTTATGGATGCAGGTGGCAGAGGGTGACCACAGACCTGAGTGGGGGCTTGCCACTGTTTCTTCTGAGCACTCGTCCTGTGCTGCCTGCACCAGCTGCCCATGCACGCAAATTGGAAAGCATCCCCACTCCTTGACAGATGCCAGCATGTGTGCAAGGAAGACACGGCTCTCACGTCTGCCGTCTGTCCTCAGGTCTGGGAGCAGCATGTGCTCCTGCAGCTCCCCTGTACCCTGCCCAGAGGGGCCTTCATGGCTGCCAGATGTGTTATGTCCATTATCCTGCTATTCTGTCAGGACGCGATGGTGGGCCCATTTCTCTGGTGCCTCACCTGGGGGGTTCTCCTGGATGCAGAAGGGTCCCTGGGGCGGGGAAGGGCATGGCCTTCTGTGTCCCAGTGTCGAGTGACCTGGGCCCGCCTAGTCTCTCAATGAACAGCCCAAACACCCTGCCACTGCAGAACCACAGGGAGTGATCCACCCGACAGGACAGTGGGGGTCCTAGGAGCAACTACTGGGTGTCCTACACATTTGACAGATGAGAGAATGTAAAAGTCAGGATCCCTCTGCCACTAAGTTAGAATGAGTGGGGTTTATGAATAAGCCCTGACTGAGCCATCTCACTGAGGGAGTGTGAAGCATCAACTTGTAGTTGTTTCACTTCAGTTGTTCATTGATTGCTTCTCATATATGCCTTGATGGGGGAGGAGACTCAAGCAGAGCCAGTGATGTTTGGGCTCTTGACAGCAACGTTGGGCTTCAAGCTAGAGACCTTGGGATCATGTCAGTTATCCTGTGCTCAAACTGATGATCTTGGGGTTTTGAACCTGGGACCTCAAGAATTCCAGGTCAACACTCTATCTACTGTGCCACCACCAGTCAGGCCTTAAGTAACTTTATTTTGGTGCTTGGCATCTGAGATGACTGTTCCTGTCCTTACTGATTACAAGACACATAGAGACTAGTCGATGCTGGTCATAGCAGGGAGTCCCTATGCACCATCTGCAGTGACTGGCCTCAAATGCAGTGTCCTCTGTGCTGTGGATGAACTGCTTGGATGTTGCAGCTTGGACACTGTCACACATCTGACCCCAGGGATACCCAGGGCCCGCAGGTATTAGCAACCCCCAGTTCTATTTCCCTGAGCCAGAGCTAGAGAATTACTGATGCCATACTGGCCACCGGGCAGTCCAATGGATCACTGGCCTGTGGCCTGCTGTCTCAGGAGCTCCTGGCCTGAAGCACCTCTCAGGGGTGAGTGTGTTCCTTATCACCACTGTTCTGAGTATATAGGGAGGCCACTGACTATAAAACTGCCCTCTGCAGGTTAGATCCTCCATGGCCAGGCAATAAGAGCCATAAACTCAATTTCCTGGGTCTGGTTACCTTGGTCAGTGATTGCTGGCGAGTCTTGATTTGGTAGTTGGAAGTGACGACCTAGAGGATGAGTAAGTGGGCTGATGACCTTGAGGACCAGTGAGGTGGCTAGCACTGACCTTTGGGAGGTGGAGGTTTTGCTCTGTCATGGGGCGCTCTCTGCTGGCTGTTTCTGTGCCTTGAGGGCTGCCAGCCACCCAGGAGAAAGTAGGTCCCAGAGCCCCACTCCCCCACAGTCCCTTCCATGTTCTTGCCCCTGTTCACTGGTGGCAGCACCACCAACCACACAGGGCTATTTCCTGTCTTTCACAACCTGTGGTCACATTGCCATTGGAAGCTAAGCCAGGCAGAACGTGGACTGTTTTCAGTTACTTGTTTGAAGTTTTAAGTCAGTTTTACTGCGGTCAAGAGGTGTTGCTGACAAACTGTCTCCAGTGAAGAGCTTGGTTAAAATGCTGTGGCTATTGCCTGTGGACAGCTCTGGAGTGCAGAGCCCAGACTTAAGGAGGCATGTGGGGTCCCTTGCCCCTTGCAGGTGGCTAAGAGCCACAAGTTTCTGGGTGGCTGCACGCCTACTGTGGTCACTGCCTGGCCTGGCAGACTGCATGGAGTTTGCCTGAGTCCACCCTTCCACATCAGGTAGTGCACTGATTTCCCGCTGAGAAATGACTGGTCAGGGTGGCTCAGCCCTGTGACAGTGGAGATTTTCTGTTTGGTCGTATCAGTCCATCCCTTCCCGGCTCTCTTTCTTAACTTTGCAGTGTGCTGGAGGAACCTCAGACTGATGGCACTTATTTTTTTAAAAAAATTTTCCCCATTGGTTTGAGGGAGGGAGAGAGAGAAAAAGCGTCAACTCGCTGTTTCACTTAGTTGTGCACTCGTTGCTTTGCATATGTGCCCTGACTGGTAATTGAACCCACAACCTCGACACCCCTGGATGATGCTCTATCCATGGAGCCATCTGACTACGGCCTATGATGCTTTATTGTTGGCATGGGCGTCTGCATGGAAATGGTCATAATGGCAGAGACCAGGACGTTTTCACCTGCACAGGTGACGGCCACACACTTCTGTGAACCAACCACTTGATTAAACTGCAGAATCTAGCTAACAGGGCCTGTCTCTCCACCTCATGTGACAGCCTTCCTGGCTGCAAGCCCTGTCTCCGAGCTGCTTTCTTCCCCATTTGAGCAGGAGTATGAGTGCTCTGCACACAGTCCCTGTTCAGGCCCCTGCAGCCTGGCCAGCAGACCACCACCCCTGCAAACTCAGTCCCTTTTCTGGCCTCAGGGTGAAATGATTGTTCTTTAAGTCTTTTATCCCCTTGGTAGTTGTTTAGTTTTTGCCACAATTGCCTAACATGTAGAAAGTGTTTTAATGGAGATAGTTTCTTATTAGGGTTCGTTGTGGCCCGGTTCTGTGGGCCATCCTTGTACCCTCTCCTGAGGACCTGCAGTGACTGCGAAGAGGATGGCTGTGGTCGTGAGGCCCTGCAGGAGGCTGGCGCTCCAGCTCTGTGGGCTGTGGGTCTTGCTTGTCTTCCTTTTGATGTTCAGGGTCAGCAGGAAGAGGCTGACAGAATTGCAAGTCCACCCTCTAGTCCCCAGCCACCAATGATGGGCTCCTGCTGCCATCTGGTGGTAAAGGCCAGATGGCAGCAGGAGCATTGCTCTTCTGCACCCAGTTATGTGTAAATTTCACTTTGACATTTTTTTTTGTGAATACACATGGAAAATTATAGGGGGTTTTTTGGTGATACTTAGCTGCTAAAGATTAAACAGGAAACAAAAAAAAGCTGCTTAGACCCTGCCATTTTACTGGGAAATGTGAGTACAGTCAAAGGAAACCCGCCTGGTTCTGTGCTGATTGGTGGGGCAGCCATGTGGAAACGCTGCTCAGTTAGGTTGTCTGTGCTTACAGACGAGGACCCAATTGTGGACATGGCCGCGGACAGCCAAGTTAAACCTAAGCCGCCTCATGAGAAAGAGGAGATGGAGCAGGCCCAGATTAAGGGCCCTGTGGACATCCCCCCGAGGGAGGGCGCTAAGGAGAAGCTGGAGGAGGTGCAGCTGGACCGGCCTGGACAAGGTGGTACAGACTGGGCGGGAAGGCTGAGTGTGTGCAGTGTGCTTGGGGCCGTGGCAGAGACTTCCAGGGCTGAAGTGTTTCCCCCTCAGCCCTCCCGCATTCTAGTCTTTGTGCCTCCTTCCTTCTCGGGTTCAGGGGCTGCTCTGCCCTGTCCAAAGCAGCTGGTTATAACTGCCCATCAGGTAATTTTCTAAAAACGGCGTCAGTCCTTGACTAGGCAGCAGTCAGATCTGTGAGAGGCGCTCTTGCTGGCCTGTGCCACCTGATTGGGCACTGGAACTGAGTTCACAGTCCCTGGGACAAAGGCCGGGTTGTCCTCCTCCTTCTGCTTCCCAGCACGTTCCCCGTGTCTTTGCAGGTGTCGCCGTACCTATGGGGGAGGCCCATCGCCATGAGCCCCCCATCCCTCATGACAAGGTGGTGGTGGACGAAGGTCAAGACCGAGAAGGACCAGAGGAGGATAAATATTCCTTCCAATACATGGGTGAAAAGGCTCCTGGGGAAAACGATCAGGTGGCGCAACCTCTGCCGGCTTCAGAAAGAGAGAGACGTGCACAGGCCCTGGCCTTGGAGGCCGCGGGGGGTCTTCCTAAGGATCCCCAGAAGGGTGCAGAAGGAAACCGCGTGCTGGCCATGGAGCCTATGATGGAGGACATGGAGCTGGGCGACAGAGGCCTGCATCCAGGGCCCCGGGCCATGCTTCCTGAGGGACAGGGTACCCTGTGGGCAGGTGCCAGGGACAGAGCAGAGGTCCAGATGCTGGACCATGCTGCGGAGGCCGCAGGCAAGCTAGCAGAGAGCAAGCCTGGTGGGTATCAACCTGGGCTTATCTGGAGAGGGCCCTTGGTGTGGGTGTGAGAACGGGAACGACCGGCCCGCCTGTCTGGATCCTTACCTTGCAACACTGGCGTGTACGTGCAGCAGCCCTTCAGCAGCTGTGGGGAGGCAGGAGGCTGGTGGCTTGACAGCTACTGTAGTATCTGTCACACACTCATTTGCCAAACCGTTAAATGTCAGATGCCATGCTGCTCCTGTCTGTCTGGGCGCATGTGGGGAATGGCGTGCCAGCACTTGATAGCACGTTGTTAAGTGTCGGCTAAGGCATGTTAATTGGCCAGGGTCATTAACATTAGCTTGCTTCTACGGCCAGTGAGATTGTCAAATATTTTTTTATTACTTCCCTGGTAATCATCAGGTTGAACATAAACTGCTGACGGAAGGGAAGGGTGGAGTGGAGGGCAATTTTAGGGAACATCTGCCACCTTTTTCCTTCCTCTACCTTCTTCTGTGTTCCCCACTTCCTTCTGAGTTTCCTGCAATCCTGTGTTTTCACTGTGTGTACAGGTGGGAAGCCGGCCCCCGGGGCTGGGCAGCAGGCAGAGCCTCGAGGGCAGATGAACTTAGAGGGACAGGCTGGAGACCTTGTGGAGGGACAGGGTGACCACGCAGGCAGCAAGATGGTGGGTAAGGGCTTTTCTTTCTCACAGGAAGGGCAGGGTGGAGACCACGTGGGCAGCAAGCTGGAGGGTAAGGGCTTTGCTTTTTCACCGTATTATCCCCAGGCCCTCGTAGGACATCTGCCCCTTCCCTGCAGACCCTGGACAGAACCACGGGTGCCTGTTGTCTTGGGGGCCCTTTCCAGCCTCAACGCCTTTCTCGGTTTCCTATGACAGAAAGGCCTTAAACAGCTGGCCCCCACTACCGCCTCTTTCTCTAGCATCTCCCTAGGACCATTTTTATGTCTCTGTTTCCCCTTAAAACTGTAGCTCTGCCACATGGCTTTCTAGTATCATTGGTGTTTCGCCTCAAAGCAGACGTGTTGGTATTTCTAAGTGTGTGGCCTTGCAGCCAGCAGGTGTGGGCATCAGTGCACCAGGCCTGGCTAATTTGAGGGGGGACCTTCTTGGCTAGCTGGGGAGGGCTGGGGTTTATTGCTGTAGCACCCCATATACAGCAGCTCTCGCCCCTCGTCTGCTGCCTTAGCCGAGGGAGGAGGGACAAGGGGAACTTTGTGTCACCTGCAGTGGAGACCCCTCCCCTGTCTGAAATGAAAGCTCCTCCTGCCTTTTCTGTCAAGTTAGGGAGACTTGCTGTGACTCTCCAGATCTTCTGCCCAGCTTTGGGTGATCCAAGCTGTTGGCCTTTGACCCCTCGTAGCCCCACCTGTCAGGCAGGGTCTCTGTTGTTAGAGCTGATGGCAGCTGCCTGCTGATCCTGATGTCTTTGGTGACCCAGTGGCTTCTGTTCATGTCCCCACTCAGGCTGAGGCCTGCCACCCCACCTCCCGCATCATCACTGCATTTGGTGGCAGTGTCTGAGCAGCAGCCCCATGGGTTGTTCATTTCACTGTGTGCTCCCGGGACATGTGGATTGAGGTGGAGCTGCCTCACTGTCCCTAAGCTGCCTCTTGGCAGGGTCTGTGGGGGCAGCCAGCCTGGTGCATGGTGTGTCCCAACTCAGGAGCTACTTTAGGGACATTGCCCTCGTTGCTTTGTCTCTGATGTTAGTCTTCGTGTTTATTGGTTCCAGTTCTTAGAATCTGTTACCTAAGCCTGTTTGATTTTTTAATTTTTTATTTCTGAAAAGAAATTTTCACGTTTCTATCCTGCCTTTCTTCCGCATGCCTCTCAATGGAATGAGCAGCTGAGATCAAAAAGATAGTAGCAGGTATGGCCCGAGAGGCAGGTGTCACAGGAAGAGGCATGCATGGAGGGTCAGAATGCAAGGACAGGGCTGGCAAGGCACATATTCCTATAACGACCTTGCGCGGATCATGTGCAGCAGAACCTAGGATCTGGCACACATGGTCAACCCCCCAGCCCAAGCTGGGCCACAGCCCCTCTGTTTGGGTCCACTGATGCCCTGACTCTCTCCCTTCTTTTAAAAATGTCCTGGTCTTTTTAGCTCTGTGGTGGCTGTATGGTCACTAAAGGACAGTGTGTAAGACTGGTTGCTTAAGGGCCCATCTAAGAGTTGGGGGGTTGTAACCCCTGCCATGTGCATGGCCTGATATTAATACATTTTGCATGTATGTTAACATCAGCAGCTCCCATCTCATCTATGAAACTGGTTCCTGTGGTCTTATTGTGCTGCAGGAGGGGCTCTGGTTGTGTACAGCTCGTCACCTCCACGATTCCATCCCATGTCTATCCCATGTGTCGTTTCCCTCCCTAGTGTCAGTGAAGGCTGGTCCTCTGAGGAGCCAGTGAGAACCTGCCTGGAGACGGGCAGTGTTGGCAGGTCGTGGGGTTGGCCTTGTACCATTGACCAGTATGTGGTCATGAGCACAGGTACCCAGGGTGACAGGATGGCCTGTGGGCAAGGTAGCTAAACCAAAACCTTTTAGGGAACAGCACTGTGTGCTTCTTTCTTCTGAAGGAAGGTATGTGGATGGATCTTTTGATCCCACCCATGAATGTGGCTTTGCTTCAGCAGACATCCTAACAACTTGAGGATGTCTGTGTGGGTACCTACCTGGAGGGAAGCAGGGCTCAGCTGGCTAAGGTCCCTGTCCTCTCTCCGGCCCTCCCCATGGCCTTGTCTACCCTGTGGTCAGTCTTAGCATGTTCCTCGTGGCTCATAGGCTCATCCTTGCTCTGGCATTCAAGGGGAAAGCCCCCTGTAGTCCCTGGGAGATGGGCAACCCCACACTGTTCTGGCAGGTCACAGGTCACTCTGGGGAGGACGGGCCAGCATGTCCTATGCGCCAGGCTGACAGGAAGAGCTGGGAGAAAAATGGGGCTCCTGTCCAGCTGTGGAGGGCACTGCAGGTGCCTGTGCTCGGCCTCAGGCCTCCTCTGGGCCACATTCTGCGTGGGGCCATGGACAGCATAGCAAGGACTGGCCACACTGCCACCCTGGCCTTCCCCTCAGCTCACTGAGCTCGTTCTGTGTGGGGCCTGCAGCCCTGTCTTGGAGGACGGGACCAGGATACCCCGCATATTGGCGGTGGCCTGTCCCATAGAGGTCCTATCATCTCTGTTATAGATGGAAACAAGATGGTTTTGTTTTCAAAATTCTCACCTTGGAGGAAATATTCTATAGGAGCCAGTAATCTTTTTCAAAATGGTTTCTAGCTTAAATCACCCAGCCCAGATCACACGGGTGCTGCTCTGGCTGGTTCTCCATGAGTTAGGGTACCTGGGACTCTGCTAGGGGTGTCTAAGCCATGGGCCAGTGTGAGAGCCAGGCCGTTAGAATGGTCAGTACTATGTTGCAGAGGCCTTGGCTGTGCATGTGGGAGTGGTCCTGGGTGACCCCTCTGCCCTTAATGACACCTGGCCGGCAGGGGAACAAGAAGATCCTGCAGGTTATCCCAGGAAGAGTCTTCGCCACACCCAGCACAGGCCCTGATGGTGTTCTCTGACCCCCAGAGGCCGGCAGGGTGGAGATGCTGGACCATGCCGTCTTGCTGCAGGTGATCAAGGAGCAGCAGGTTCAGCAAAAGCGCCTCCTGGACCAGCAGGAGAAGCTGCTGGCAGTGATTGAGGAGCAGCACAAGGAGATCCACCAGCAGAGGCAGGACAGCGAGGATGGCAAGTGCATGAGGGAGCGGGGCTGGGGAGAGGGTGTTGCTTAACACGGGCACAAATCTCCTTGCTTCTAGTGCGGCTGGTGGCTCCAAGGCCAGAGCCCTGCTGGGTAAATTTCTTTGGTGATGCCTATTTCTTAACTGCTGGCAAGTTGGTTCCTTTCAGTCCTGGCATCAGTGGCTTCTGTTCATTTCTGAGGCTAAACCAATGTCTTTACTTGCAGTGAATGCGCATGAGCCTGGGGTGGCTGCACCCCGGAGTAAGGAGCAGGAGGCCCAGGAAGCTGGGACGGTGATACATCCCCCCATGCAGCCTTTGGAACCTGAATTTGGGGCTCCTGGGCAGCCCCAGGCTCTGCCCCAGGGACACAGCCAGCATGCCCTGGAAGAGCCCAAGGGGGCTGCAGGCAGAACCCTAGCTGGTCCTCCTAATGGTGTCGACACAGAGCCCCGGGCAGCCCAGGCTGAGCCTAATGTTGCTGGTGTGCAGGAGCGAATCCCAGAGCCAGATGTTCCTGGGGCACCTGAGAGCCCAGAGAAGCTTGAGGCTGGTAATCCCCCTGGGCAAATTCTGGATGTTCTTGGCAGAGGCTCCCAGGAGAAAAACAAATCCAGGAAGGAGGCAGGCGCACTGGGAGCAGGTGCAAAGGTTGAAGACCCTCACATGAAGCTCCAGCAAGGGAGCCGAGACCGGAAAGCTGTAGTGTCCAGCAGGTCGGGAGGAGCAGCCCCTTGGGCCCAGGTTATGTTACGTCCGTCAGAACAACCAGCTGTCTCTGCCAAGGGTCAGGGAGGTTACCCAGAGGGAAGAAAGGAGGCCCTTGGCAGGGACCACCTGGATAGGGACCATGTGCCGGCTCCTGGGGAGGATGCTGCCATCCAAGAGCCTGAGCAGAGGCCAGACCCTGAGCCTGGGCCCAAACAGGATTTACCCAGGGTTCAGAAGCTGGACAATGCCAAACCCAACCGAGATCTAAAACTCCAGGTTGGTGCTGACCTCAGAAGGAGACGGCGGGACATTGCTCCTTCTGCAGATGGGGGGCCAGCCCCCAAAGATGGGGTCATTATCAGCTTCAACCCCCTGTCTGACATGCAGGTCAGTGACCTCCACAGAGCCCTGGATACCCAGCTTCACCAGGCCGCAGGGGGAGCTTTGCGGGTGGTCCACAGCCGCCAGATCAAACAGCTGCCAGGGGCCCTGGAGGAGTCCTGAGTGCTCACTAGTGGCTGCCATCCTCCTGGTCAGTTGGTATCACCCAGCCGTGGCCAGGTCGCCAGGGAGGGCCCAAGTTCCAGAGGTCATACTCCAGAGTGACTGTCCAAAAGCTCTGTCTCACTGTGCAATCCTTTCCCAGTGTGATCGGCTGTAGCTCTTCACTTGTCCAGGTGACTGAGCTCACTGCAGCCACATGCTGACCCCCATGTTCTGAGACAGTGGGTCCTGTGCACCTGTGAGGCTGGTGCTGTCCAGTGCTGACTCGTCCCGACAGGGCTGTGGAAAACAGCCCAGGTCACAGATCTTGTTACTCCAGATTTTACTTCTGATGTTCTGAGTGTTGTATAGAGTCTTAATAAACATTCCACCATCACGAACACTGCTTCCTGTCCCAGAGGCTTGGGGGTGGGGGGATTGCAACTCCATCCCTGGGTGTCAGAGAGCAGCCCAAGTGCGCCCTTGCCTGTCACACACTCTGCTTGCTTCACCAAGTTATAATGAGACTTTTTTTTTTAAGATTTTAACAATTTTTACTGAGGGAGCAGTGAGAAGTATCAAACCTTAGTTCTTCACTTTAGTTATTCACTGATTGTCATATGTGCCCTGACCAGGCAAGCCTAGGGTTTGCAACTGGCAACCTCAGTGTTCTGGGGTCATGCTTTATCCACTGTGCCACCACAGGCCAGGCTAACCATGAGATTTTTAAAAAATAAAAATACCACTCAAGGCTGATTAGGGAGGTGGGTGTTGAGGTGAATTACCTGAAAGATGATAGTACAGGCTTCTGTACAACAGACAGCCATGACAGGTCGTGAAGGGACAGGCCAGTGACCAAACCATGCAACCGCAAAGACCAAGGGCAGTCAGAGCTGCTGCCCAGAGATGGCCCGCAATGCCAGGCTGGCAGCTGGAACACACTGACCAGGATGAGCCTGGTGTGGTCTCCCTATGAATGGCAGTGGCTTGTGCTGGGTGCTGCTTTTCCTGGGTCTGACCGCTTGGCTGTCCTTGCTGGAACCTGCTCACCTGTCAGGTTGCTGTGGTGTTTTGTGTTTGGTTTTAAGGAGCAGAAAAGCCAATTGTGGCCCCTTGGAGCCACCAGCAAGTGGACCTGGCAGGTGTGGCAGCTGTCCAGAGAGCCCATGGCTTTCACTGCTTTGTCTGGGGTATGTACCTGGCTCTCCAGAAAGGGATGGGGTCACTTCAGCTCCCAGCCATGCTGAGAGGAGCCATGTGAGGCTAGGGGAAGACCACAGCTGCCTTGGCCTCAGGACCTCACAAGTCGTTACTTTTTATTGTAATTTCAATGTTCTGGGCAGCCTGTCAACTAGAAACCAATAATGAATGGAGTGGAATTTTCTGGAGGCAGAGTTGATTCCTCCTGAACCCTAGGGATGGGTGCCTGGGCACTGCTCATGCCAGGGGAAAGTACCTCTGGACATCTTGGAAGGTCCTAAGAGCTGAGGCTGGTGTTTGGAGTGTGCCTGGCCAGTCAGTAGAGCAAGCCTGCAGTGGCCCTGGGATGAGACATGGAGTGGTGGCTTCATCTGCCACCCTGGATTGGAGCTTAAAAGGGCAGCAGGAGGGAGCACCTGGTGGGACAGTCCTGGGAGGTGCCTAGAGACAGTGTGCCCAGTGGAGATGCCAGAAGCTGTCAGGTCAGAGTGGAGCAGGAGGAAGGGTCAGGGAGAGAAGGAAGTCTATGATTTTAGCTGGCCACAACCCCTGGGTATGAGCTGAAAGGTCTGGACAGAGGTCAGATAGGCCATTTCCTGGCTCACCCATCCCTCCAGCTATCTGTAGGTCTCCCTCACCCTGGCAGGGGAGGGTCACCAGTTTCTGGTCTTGAATTCCAGTGGTTGCTGTGAAACGTGCCCCCAGCCCTTGAATGGTGCTGGCTGCCCCTCCAAAGCTACTCAGACCGGCATCTCACTGAGATGGACACTCATGTGTCAGAGACCTGGGGACTGCACCAACTGGGGAACATTGGGCTAATTCTAGAGCAGAGGTTTAGAAAAAAACAAGTGCGGACCTCCATGCTGGGGATCAGGAACACTAGGCTGATGGAGCCCAAGGGCAGAGTTACCTCCACGCCCCTGGGAAGGGCTCTTGGTTTTTAAGGAGCAGAAAAGCCAATTGTGGCCCCATGCACCTAGCAGGTGGCACTCAGGAGCAGTGGAATCCGACGGCTATTGGCACTGGGGGGCTGTGTTCTCAGGATGAGAGTTGTGGGATTAGAGAGGACAGGAGGCTGCGGAAGGGCGTGGGTGACCCTACATGGGGAGGGGACCTGCAGCTTCACTGGTCTAGAAGCTGCTGGGTTGTCTTCACTGCCTTTTACAGAAGAGCACCCTCTTCTCTACAATTCTAGATTAATCACCTGTTTCAGGTTCCCTACGGTGTTCTCTCCCTCCTGTTGTCAGTCTTCTATCTTTGACACGTCCTATAAACCAGCAGTTACATCTAGAGGCTTCATGAGAGTCACATATTTTATTGGTGGGAATTCTTGAAAAAGAGAATCGTAGGACAGCATGTCCTACAGCCCACACTGTTAGGTTCTTCAGAGTGAGGCCAGGCCATGCACACACCCACACAGGACAGAGACCTGTGTGGGCTTTACTGCTGGTTCACTGCAGCTTGTTCTAACCCAGACCCTTATGTGCGAGATGTCAGAGACCACTTCCCCCTCTGCCCATGGCTCACCCTAACAGGGTCGGTCCTTTTAGCCCTAGGAACTTTAGATGTTTCAAAATGCTTGGCCCTTGGGGCCGTCAGTACCAGGTGCTCGGCTTTGCGCTCTGTTCTTCCTAATGGCCTCCCTTTAGGGTGTTCTTGGCCTGGAAAAGAAAGTATTTCATCTCAGTGGGTTGCTTCCAAGTTAAATGTGGTTCCAAAGTAAGAGCACTACCACTCCAAATGCCATCTTCTCGTAAATACCTTACAGAGGCTGTGGGCTTGGCTGGTTGGAACACGGGGCCTCCTCCCACAGAGGAAACAGATAAGAGTGGCTGACACACTTGCCCAGGGACAGGGCTCACAGGATGCATCATCATGCAGCTCCCAGCCTTGGATTACAGGCAGAGTGGCCAAGAATGGATTTATCAGCACATCTCCCATTCTGAGAAACACTTAAGTTCCCAGGTTCTGCAGTTAGGTCACTCAGTGAAAAACAGCACCAGTGACAGCACAGGGCTCTGGAAGCAGGGCATACCTGCGGGAATGTCTTTATGTGACAAAGGCAAAGGAAAGTCACAGATGACCAGACCCCTGTACCAGGAATTCCTGAGTAACCACAAAAGGTGGTGGAGAACAACATGTGTGTAACTAGAAGTGTTTGACCTTTATCTCTCAACCAGTAACCACAGAGGAAGGTCTGTCCTGTTCTTCAGGGAGAGCTATAAGGAATAAGTACAAGGGACAAGTGCAACTTCAATAGATAGCCCACATAGGTGTCTGAGGTTGGTGAAAAGGGCTCACTTGCGGTAGCAGGATGAGGCCAGTGTGCCCCAGCCACAATCGTCTAATATAATCACAAGGAAGGTGCCAGGAGTTCCCTGATCCCCCAGAAAATGAATACGTGAACTGTTGTCTTGAGCTGGACACAGAGATATCCATGTCCTCTCAACCATTCGCTTGGGATGATTCTGGAACATCAGGGCACCCTGAATGCTGACAAGCTGACCTCTGCCATTGCACCCCCACCTCCAGACCCAGTGAGTTCAGGGGTACCAGCCCAAGACCATAGTCATTAAAGCCTCATTGCAGGCAATCCCTCCTTCTGCTGTCTGAAATTCCCGGGAGATTCCCCAGAGACGTCTCTCCCAACTATTCTTCCAGGTCCTTTATGAAAACGTGTAAACACGACACTAATTCTTTACCTTCCTACGTGGCCTGATGATTTCCACCAGATTTTCACTGGCATAGCGGTTGATCTAACAGGGACCAGGAAATGTCCTGGCTCAGAAACAGACAAGACCTGCTGTTGAATGGCTGGAGGCAGCCCAGCGTCCAGAACCAAGAGAAAGAACTGACTGTTCCCACATAGTCTTCTCCACCTCTCTTAACCTTGTTATGAAGACAAAGCCAACATAAGTGACCAATAGGCCGGTGATGGCGAACCTATGACATGCATGTCAGCACTGACACGCGTTACCCATTTTCAATGACACGCGGCCACATAATCAGAGAAGTATGGGGCCGCATGCGGAGAACGACGTTTTATCCTCGGCTCCTGCAAGGCCAGGTGCAGTAGCCGAGGATAAAACATTTGCTGTAGTGTAGACACTCTGTGCCAGAGATCTGTAGGCCAAAACATTTTTGTTATTTAAACTATAAATATCGCAAAATTATGGGTTTTTTTTCTCCAAGTGACACACCACCCGAGTTATGCTCAGTTTTTGGCAAATTTTGACACACCAAGCTCAAAAGATTGCCCATCACTGAATAGGCTGTGCTTCCATTCCTTTTAAATGAGGCTGTTGGGCAGAGTAGTGGGCGCCTGGCCTGGGAGCCCTCTATGGCTGGGTGCCTGCCGGTAGAAGCTGCACACACGTAGCAGGGAATGCCAGTGTTGCTAAGGCAGAGCGGGCGCTGGGGCGCGGTGGGAGTCCTGGGTTGCGGTTGGTTTGGGCACTTTCACACATTCCGTCACCCCCAACGCCCCTCGCGGAGAGGGTGGTGTGCCCCCCGCTAACAAGTACACAGGCTCTGTGGTGGCAGGGTCGCGGGGGCCAGTCGGTCGGCGTGCAGCGTCGGAAGCACCAGCGGGTGCCCAACACTGAACGGAGAAGAGAAGAATGGCCAGTGGGTCCCTCCCCCGAGGCGGGCTGGACGTGGGGGTTAGGGGTCGCCCACCTACCGCGGCGGCAAAGCAGCTCCGCAAGGCCTCAAACTCTTGCGCGCAGAGATCCTTCCTCAGGTTGCCACCCGGGGCCGTGGACGCCTGTACGCACTTGCTGTAGGCCGCGGCCTAGGGGTGGGGCGGCGCGGAAAACGGTCGCGGCTGTCCCCGCACCCGCGAGTCACTAGGGCAGCTCCCGCCTCGCCCCCAGTCAGTGTCCCACTTCCGCCCCGCGCCCGCAAACACTTCCCCGCCCGACGGCTCCTCACCTCGGCCCCACAGACCGCCAAGCGCTCGGGGAAGGCGCGAAAGCGACTTCGCACGCGCCCCCATACAGCTCCTTTCCCTGTCATGAGCGGCTCTTCCGTAGGCGCCACCACCTTAGGTCCATCCTCTTCCGGCGCCCAACATTTTGATAGGTCAACGCTTCCGCCTGTTGCCTTTGCTCAGCTTTCTAATTGGTCAGACTTTACCGCTTGTACAGAACCGCTCCCAGAGCCCTATAGTTGGCTGGTAGCCTATCTGTCATTAAAATGGGACTTTGGATTGGTTTAGGCTCAAATTGTTTACTGAAGTCGACCTCAGGATCACTCCACGCGAATGATTGGCCAGCCGGGCCAAATCCACTCGGTGCCGAGCCTGGCGGAAGCGGGGCGGGGTCGAAAGGGTGACCGGCGTCTTGGCGGTCATGCCGCTGTTAAGAGACCGTCTGAGCTTCCTACACCGGGTGAGTGCGGGCGGCCCGACCCTGCTGCGCGCCACCTTCCCCCGCTCGCCCTGAGCCGCAGCAGTCCGCCTCCTGAACCCCGATCGGCCCTGCCGAGGTTATCGTGCTCCGGCCACTCCCGAGTCCTGCGGCCCCCTACAGCTCCCTCTTACCCTCCTGGCTACTCCGGCCTCTCTTCCTTCGCTGCCTCTCGGGGCTGGGGGACATCACCCCACATACGTGGTGGCGGCAGGTCCACTGAGGACGGTCAAACCCCTGAACAGAATCTGAGCAGGAAAAGAGCTGTGGGCGCTTATTGCTAAAGGACCTTTGCAGGAAAAAAAACCCTAGTAATCCTGTTCAGGATAAGCACGGCTGGCCACCAGTCTGGGGAGCAGGGAGAACAGCAACTGCCCTGGTGCCGCCTGGAGCCCCCCACCCCCCCAGCTCCGTCCCGAGGCTGTGCACAGGACCGGGCGTCTTAAGGAGAATGAAGGGCGAGTGGGGCTCCCTGAAAAATGGTGATGAGTTGGTCATGTGTCACCAGGCTGGCTGTGGCTGCCAGCTGCTGGTTATCCAAGTCAGGGTCCTCCGTGTTAACGTTTATGAAACCCTTTCCAGTAAATGCGGCAAGAAAGGAGGTCAGGCCTGTGGCCAGGTATCGGCCAGAGTGAACAGTACGTTCTCCTGGTACCCAGAGCTTTCTTAGGAAAGACGGGTCATCCTCATGGTGCTCGAAGCCCCGCCCCCCCTCCATCAGTTTCAGTGCAGATGTTTTCTCACCTGTCAAGGTTCTACAGACCCTCCACTTTGGGTCTCCGTGGACGGATGATGTCAGTGATTTGCACCCAGCCTTATGTGACAGTCAGGCACGTATTATGACACCGGGCAGCTGCAGTTCAAACTGTAGTGTGTGGCCAGCACTGTCCGAGTGGCCCTAAGGCCTGTGGCCCGTCTCATGCTGAGGCTTATTTAGGAACAAGTGTCTGGTTTTAATCCTTTTGCTAAGGAGTCAGTAGGTAACATGAATACCAGCGTGTTGTGCTAACAAATAAACCTACACGGCAGGGTCCATTGTTCTCCTGGAGGCTTGTTTCTGTAGGGTCTGTTCCTCAAAGTCGAGCTGTGTGTGGTGGGTTAGGCCTAGGGGTTATGTCATGTTGCTGATCTGTGCTCGGGAAAAATGGACCATTTCCAACCCCTTGAGTGGGAAAGGGGTTCACCCCCAGCTTTTTTGCTTTTGCCAGTTGATAGGTACATTAAAGGTGCCTTTTAATTGTCTTGCTAAGTTGTTAGCGTAGAGGCCTGGGGGCTTGTGTCACGTCCTGACCCAAGCAGAGTGGCCTGTTGCCATGACTTTCCAGAAGGGAGGCTCCTCCTGTCAGCTTCCCGTAGCTGGTGGGCCATTGCTGTCCTCACTTGGGTCCCTCACCAGCTGGCGAGACAACAATGAGATGTGTGGAAACTGGTGCCCCCAGGACTCTCTTTGGTGGCTGTGGGCTCGCCCCTGTGTACAATGGCCACTCATGGGCACTCATGGGCAGGGCTCTTGCTACTTTTCAGCTCCCGATTCTCCTGAAGGGAACATCGGATGATGACGTGCCGTGTCCAGGCTACCTGTTTGAGGAGATTGCCAGTATCCTCCTGTGTCCACATGTAGGGTCCCTGGGCTTCTATCCTGGGGGTTGGGGGGAGGATGTCCGTAACTCTTTCACCAGAGTAACCAGGTGTGAGCGGGGTCTGAAAGCAACATTATTGATGATATAGAGCCCAGGATGCCCTAGAAGTCTGACATTCCTGAAAGCAGGGCCTGGGTTGGTTGCTTGCAGGGAGGATGCACTGAGAGTTTCAGTGATAGTAAGGCCCAGGGTCAGTTTACTCCTTCCCTAACCCAAGCGCCTCCCAGAAATCTCCCAGGAGTCCCTGGGCAGCAGCCAGTGCCTCTTGGAGTATCTTCTGAACCGACTGCATAATGGCTCTGGACATGTGAAGCTCAAGGTGAGGCCATGAGTGGCTCCTACAGACCTTCCAGGTTCAGATCAGGGCCTGAGCTCACACCTGCAGGTGGTGAGATGGGAGGAGAGGGACGCAGCTGGGGGTGTCCTCTGGCCTGGCTCTATCCCATGTACCCCTACCCCAGGTGCTTAAGATTCTGCTCCATCTGTGTGGTCATGGCTCTTCTTCCTTCCTGCTCATTCTCAAGCACAACTCGGCCTTCATCCAGGAAGCAGCAGGTATAGCCCTGAGGGAGGCAACAGGGAGGAGGGAAGCCATGGTTAGGTTCAGCCCAAAGCCCCTAACCAGGTGCAACCCCTACCTCCCGGACTCACCCTTACCATTGCTCCCGCTCTGGGCCGTCTTCTCCTGAAATGCCCTGAGCTGTGTCCTTACTCTGAGTCTCCCTCCTCCTGTGCCTTGTGCTGCCTGCCACTCTCACTATGTAGGTGGTGGTGACTGTTTCTGTTTGTGCTCTGCCGGACCTTTGCAGGCCGGACCTTTCCCCTCTGTCTGTTCTGATGCCTAGCAGTCACACAGTAGGTGCTGTGTGAGCACACAGTCCCCTCCCCTGCCTTTGGCTCTCTCCTCCCCAGGGCAGCTCCCAAGGGCCCTAGACCAGTGGTTCTTAACCTTTTTTGAGGTACCGAACCACCAGTTTCATATGCGCATTCACTGAACCCTTCTTTAGTGATAAATAAAATATGATTTTTTCCCCCAAATTCAAGACATAGGTATATGTTTTTTTACTGGTGCACAAAATGGGCCGTGCATGAACATCACCTTGCTCAAAGAACAAAACCAACAAAGTGCATGAACTCACAACAAATTACGGTATTACTTTATTCTGGCCTCTGCGACAGAGGCTTCTCCGAACCCCTGAGACCGATTCATCGAACCCCTAGGGTTCGATAGAACCCAGGTTAAGAACCACTGCCCTAGACAGAAGGAGCATAGGAAGCCCTTGCTCTGAGGAGGGCTGTGGGAAGGACAGGTGAGGCCATCTGGGGAGAGGGTCCTGGCCTGGCATGATCCAGGTGACAGGTGTGTCTGGGTGGAGCCCCATCTCTTATCCCCCAGACCAGGATTTGTCTTGCATCTCTCTCCCTAACAAGACTTGGGGGCACATGGCCTGAGATCTTCCATATGGTAGTGTGGGAGTACTGCCTTGGGTCAGTCTTGGGGGCACACTATCCCTATACCCCAACATGTGCCCTGAATGAGTATTTGGAAGGGCCTGCCCCTAAGGCAAGAACAGCCCTCACCCAGGCCAGGCTGAATAGCTTAGTTGGTTAGAGTGTTGTCCTCATATCCAATGGTTGTGGGTTAGATTCCTGGTCAGGACACATACAGGAAAGATTGCTGTTTCTGTTTGTCTCTAAAATCAATAAATTTTTTAAAAAAGAAAAGAAAGAAAGAAAGGGAGGGAGGGAGAGAGAAAGAGGACCACCCTTACCCAGGCTGTCAGAAGAGAGAAAGAGAGAGATAAAAAAAGAAAGAGGACCACCCTTGCCCAGGCTGTCCAAAGAGGGTAGCACCAGGGAGGGGCTAAGCCACTCTTGGCCACTTCTTGGTTGTAGGAGACCCTCAACATTTTCTAGCTTGTTGGAAACCTGAAGGTGACCATCGTTCTGTGTTGGCACCCAAATCTCTCCAGTTGTCACCTTTGGCCCATGTACTCTCAGCATGGCCCGAAGGGTGACAATACCCAGAGAGGTTTGTGTGGGCTATTGTTGCCACTAGGAACGAGGGTATGGTAGTGCTGGGGTGGGAGAGATACACAGAGAGGATGGTCAGGATGGCTGTGCTCACATACAGGAGGGGCTGAAAGTCTTGGGCCCTGTGAGGAAGGTGCTTGCTGCCCACTTGCTGATTCAGCTTCTTTCTGGTGGGCAGCCCTGGCTGGGAACATGGGCCTCGTCTGCACACTGAGGGCTGCCAGCACTACAGAGTAGGAAGTGAGGTGTGTTGGTGATGAGGACACAGGGAGGCCCTGCTTTCACTCTCAGACTGAGCCTGAAAGGATTCTGTTGAGTGAGGCTCCTGCAGTTGTGGGGGCTCCAGCATGTGCAAAGGCCCCAAGGCAACCTGAAACTTTCTGGCAGAAACATGGCATGTCTATCTCCAGAACCAGGCTCAGTCCTGAGTGAGAACTGTGAGGGATTAAGAAATAAGCACAGAAAGAAAAGGAATGGGATCAGGAGCACTCCTGCCAAGCTGATAGCTTGCAAGAACTGAGCCTGCACCCCCAAAAGCTTTATTTTTATAGTATAAAGAAAAGTCAGCCTGACCTGTGGTGGCGGTGGCGCAGTGGATAAAGCGTCAACCTGGGAACACTGAGGTCGCCAGTTCAAAACCCTGCACTGGTCTGGTCAAGGCACATATGGGAGTTGATCCTTCCAGCTCCTCCCCCCTTTCTCTCTTCTCTCTCTCTCTCTCTCTCTCTCTCTCTCTCTCTCTCTCTCTCTGTGTCTCCTCTCTAAAATGAATAAAATAAAAAATAATAAAAAAAGAAAAAGAAAAGTCATTTGCAAAACAAAAAAGTCATTTGCAGATGCAAAGTCACATTTCTGAGGCAAATCAAGAATTCTCTCAAGTGTGGAAAACTCCCCACCCTTCATAACATCTTAACTTCACAAAACAAAGGGTAAAAGAAAACTGCCTCCAGTCTCTCAGAGGGACATGGGGAACAGGAAGAGTAGATACCAGTAGCCTCACAACTAGCAGGGAGATGTGGAGAAAGGCACAGCCTTTAGCAACTTAATCAAATAGAGATTTGTGGGAAGAGCTTATCTTTTTGGCTTAAGTCTTAAACTGTCAACTCGCAGTCTCCCACATGCCCAAGTTGGGACAGGGCTCAGGAAGCCTTTCAGCCTGTGATAAGGAACTTGAGGTTTATCCTAAAATCTCTGGGAACTTTTGAGAAGTTTTGAATTGGACAAGACTCCCTATTACTTCTGGATGGAGAGTGGGTTGAAGGAGGCAGATAGGTGGCAGATGAGGAACTGAGGCAGAGACAGCAATGGGGTGGAAAGTCACCATGGTGACATTCTGGAGGCCTTACTGTGGCAGGGGCTGGCAAGGGGGCCCAGGTGCTGTGGTGGCACATCTCTGTAGAGTGTTGTATGGCACTGGGTCCTGGAGGAGGGGTTAGGGGGCTCCTTGGGCTTTGTCTAAGGAGCAGAGTTGCTCAGGGAAGCTTTCCCAGGCTTGTAGGTGGGGAAGGGACTTTGACCTATAAATGATGTCACAGGAGGGATTCAAAGTCAGACCTGATGGGAATGTTGGGGTGGAGGAAGAGAGCTGATCATGGGAGAGGGGCTGGGATAGTGAAACCCACTATGCTGGGGGGAGGGGCTCCAACCTTGTATCTCAGCCACAATGTCCAGCTCAGCCTTGCCCCTCCCTGCCCTGCAGTGTTTACAGGGCCCCCGGATCCTCTCCATGGGAACAGCTTGTACCAGAAAGTGCGGGCAGCTGCCCAGGTGAGCCCAGGATCAAGGTTGCCCCAGGACCCCAGCTGTACTCCTGCTGTGGGACCAGATTTCCTGTGTGGGGGCTCTCCGAGGTGGGGAGTGGGGGTGACAGCCGGACATGTAGCCACATTGAGTGCCCTAACCTCCTGTCTAGGACTTGGGGAGCACCTTGTTCTTGGATAACTTGTCCCCTCTACCTACTTCCCAGCCTTCCAGGGCCCTGCCTCCAGCAGGTACGTGACCTTGTATAGTCCAGGGGTTTCCCTGGCAGGGCAGGGTGGAGCAGTGTCTGGACCTCCTCTCCCTCCCAGGTGTCAGAGTGACTCAGGTCCTCCCGCAGGCATGGGCTCCCAATTCAGACCCCAGAGCGCCCTCCAGGGCTTTGGCTACAGCAAGGAGCGGGGCCACACAGGTGGGTGCTGCATGGGCTCTTAGGGTACAGGGATGGGGGCTGGCTGTGAGAGGTGATTTAGGGCAAGAACACTGGTCATGAGAAGTAGACACAACCAGCCCAGTCAGCCAGGATGGTATGTGAGGCCCGCAGAAGGACCACATGGGCCACGCATGGCATAAGGCCAGTAGCTGTGGCAGTCACAGCCAGGCATGTGCAAGTTCCCGTTTGATTCGGGCAGACAGTAAAGAAACAGCAGAGCCAAAAAATGGTAGGCCATTCCTTTATTCTAGCCTCACAACTGGCCAGCGAGTAAACACACAGTGGGAAAACACTTCCCTTTCCATTCAGGGCTCCCAAAGACACTGGCTTAGCTGGTTTTTTCTAGAATCAAAGGTCCCCTCTGGTTCCCCATCTGCACACGTACTCCCTTCTCCTCTCTGTAAAAAATGGCTTCTCCTTCAGCACCCTGCCATCTTGGCTTCCTTCTTCCTCTTCTTCCTCCTTCTAAAAAACTACCTGGGTCTGTCTGACCTGTGGTGGTGCAGTGGATGGAGTGTCAACCTTGAATGCTGAGGTCACTGGTTTGGGACCCTGGGTTTGCCTGGTCAAAACGCATATGGGAGTTGATGCTTCCTGCTCTTTCCCCCCTTTCGCTTTCTCTTTCTCCTCTCTCTCTCAAAATGAATAAATAAAAATTTTTTTTAAATAAGTAAATAAATAAAAAATAAAAAACTACCTGGCCCCACAAAGACCCCTCCTCTAGCACACATTATCATAACAATGACCCTTCTCAAGCAGGTAGGTAATTAGCACTTTCACCTGGGCAGTGCCATTTATGTGGGCAGCGCCATTTTTAACAAAGTGAGCAAACATAAAAATCACATTTTACAAAGTTATTTACCCAACACATGGGCTCATGGCTGAACCGGCTATTGTGCTAACTGACCCTTGTGATCCGACTCTTGGCCTCAGCCCCTGGCCCTTCTAAGGCACAGATTCTTGGAGTAGGTCTGCCTGGGAGGTGTCACCTGTTCTTACTTTGGTTCACCTCTAAAGGGCATTCACATAGGAAAGCTCCCTACCCCCAGCATTGGCTATGAGTCTGGCCATAGAGGTTGAGTAGCTAGACAAGTTCCTTTGAAGGACCCTTGCTCTAGGGTAGGCATAACTCTGTCCTAAGCTCTGTTGGGCCTGTAGGTATACTGAAGAATTCCTGGGAAGCTTCTGGAAGGGCCCAGGTTTGTGCCACATGGCCTTTGCTCTGTAACTGCAGCTCATATTCTGAGCCTTGAGCAGGAAGCAGCTGTGGGACTCATGCTGGGAGGACATCGAGGGACAAGACTGAGGAGCTGGTGCCATCTCCCTGTCCCTCTGGTGCAGGCTCTGCGGGTGAAGCCTTCCTATCCACCATCCAGAAGGCTGCAGAAGTGGGGGCCAATGCTGTGCGCCCTGGAACTGAGAGCACTAGCATCCAGGGGCCCCTGCCACGGAGTGATGCCTACCAGCCTGTGGTAATGCCTCCAGCCAGTCATGGCTACCACACGCCTGCAAACCCGCTACCTGGAGCCGTTCCTGGCACCCGAGGTATCGGGGAGACTCCTTTGGGCTCCAGCTTTCTCCTCCCATGGGTATCTTCATGACACCTGCTGGGGCCAGGTAGAGCACATGACAAGGTTCCAGCAAGAGCCCAGGTTCCACTCAGGGCAGAGGAGAGGGGGAGAGCAGCGAGCCCCACCTGACATGCTGCCAGTTACTCAAATGGCCATGCAGGAACCATGCCCAGCCCACTACCCATGTCAAGCGTGTTCCCTGTAACCTCTGTGGCTTCATGCAGACCGGTGCTGCCCCATTGCCCGGTATTAACTCCCAGTGTCCAGACTCTTTCTTGCCAGCTGCTGAGTGGAACGGCCCTGGTTGGGGGAAGCTCCCTGAGGGTCCCAGCTCCTCAGATGCTGGAACAGGAGCCCTGGCCACAGCTTTCATCCACTCACCCAGCACAATCGGGTGGCTCTGTACCTGTCCGGGCTCTCGGCCACAGCTGGCCTCTGGGTGCGTGTGTCCTAGTGGGGGAAGTGGCGGTCAGAATTATGTGCCACAACACAGGAAGGGGGACAGGTGTCACTGAGGGACGGGGGTCGCAGTGAGCTCTAAGAGCCTCTGGTGCCAGGTGCTGCTGTGTCTCCAACTGACTCTTGTGTGAGGGTATACCCCACTTGGCCCCTGGGCTTCTCATCCTGGTGTTTCTAGAGCTGGAGCCCAGGCGGCTACCCTATCTACATCTTGGGACCCATTACCCATCCCTGGTTCTTTCTGGGGTCCCTGAGAAGTAGGTGTGAGGCCAATCTGAGGCCCTCTGTTCTGACCTGTGACCACTGTTTCTTCCAGCCAGGAGACATCATCCTGGACAGGCCAGTGGGGGGTGGGACGAGCAGCACAGCAGCCCTGGCTCTCAGAGTTCTTCCCAAGAGAATGGCCGGAGCAAGGCCTCAGACTCAGGCAGTTGGTCGAGCAGCGACAGCCCCTTGAGGGTCAGCTGTGCACCCAGTGACCTGGCTGAGAGGTGAGCAAACACCATCGGGCCCCTCCATGCACTTCTCCAGGATCCCATCCCAGTGGTGGGTGTGACCTGTGAGGGCCAGGCCTCCACCCTAACCTGTTGTGCCCCCAACAGGGTTGATACCATGACCCTGAGCGACTGCCAGCAGGAACTAGGCCTGGTCCAGATGGTGACACAGGGGCCACGTGCCTTCCTGAGCCGAGAGGAGACACAGTGCTTCATCAAAGAGTGAGTCTTCGACCAATGCCCAGCCCCCCCAACACCCCCTCCTTGCCCTTCTTCCCACTGTCCGCTGAGGGAAAGGTCTCAGCTGCCCACCCTGCCCATGTACCCCCTTCTCGCAGGTGTGGGCTACTCAACTGTGAGGCTGTGCTTGAGCTGCTGATCCGCCACCTGAGTGGAACCAGCGAGTGCGTGCAGATGGTGAGGGCTGCGTGAGTGTGGGGATGGGGCACTGTGAGCTTCACGCTGGCATCTGCCCTGGGGAGACAGGTAGGAGGGGGTTGAGCACAGGGTTCCAGCAGGGCTGCATAGGGGATCCTGGGAACTCAGGCCTTCTGGGATAGAGCCTGCTGACTCTCCCTGCCCTTGTCCTCCCTGCAGAGAACCCTGGGTGCCATTGCCTCCTTGGGGTTTGCGGACCTGCTCTCCCAGGAGCACATCCTGCTTCTGGCCCAGCCACACCTGCAGGAGCTCAGTGTGGGCAGCCCCGGACCTGTGACCAACAAGGCCACCAAGGTGAACAGCAGTTGGGGGCCAGAGGAGTGAGTATAGGGATATCCCATTCTACCAGTATTTTTCAGAAATACCACTCTTGTCACTGTCCTTTGCTTCCTGGGACAGGTTGTCTCCTTAGAACAGCAGTTGGGGCCCCATCTCACATCTGCTCGGGGTACATTAGGCTTGTTCCCCTCTTCCTGATCCTGGACTCTCCCCTGCCCAAGGTTGCCCACCTTCCTGCCTAGCAGATCTTGCCCTATGGGCGACTTTCTCATCCACATGATTGAGCTCATATGCAGCCTCCTGCAGGAAGGCCTCCTGCTTGGATGGGTTTATTCCACTATTCTCCACCCCATGGCACAGTTCACAGGTCTGTGCTTGGCTCCGAGATCTGCCGCTCCTGGGGAGCAGAGCCTATTGCATCCATTTGAGTTCCCTTCCCACTGATGCCTGCGTTATGTGGAGGCTGCCTGGACTCTTACTCTGCCCCCCATGGCTGGGCCCTACATTTCATTGCTTGTTGGCATCCTTCAAGCTTCTTCCCATTTCCTGTGGCCACTGAAAATTCAAGTGCTTAGTTGCCAGTCCCTAAATTGTCCTTCATCAAAGCATTAGTGAGGGTGTGATACACAAAATATATATCATAGTAGGGTGTCACAGTGGTGTTTCTAAAAAGCAATGGTTCAAAGCACCTTTGTTCCCTCTGTGGGGAACCTTTGTTCAGTGGCAAGGGAAATGCTGTTTATGTGACAGCAGGTGGGGGAGCAGGCCACAGGTGTGCATCTGTTGGCACATATGGTGTGGCTTGGTGTTTAAGTAGCTCAAGGCCAACAGCAGCCCTCTAGTTTGGTGGGATGAGTGAGGGTGTCATTTGTGAGTAGAGCTAGCCCTGGTCTGGGCAGTGGCTTCGAGAGAGCTGTGCCTTCCGTGATCCCTCAGGAGCACTAGGGTCCTCACCACTTTCCCTCTTCTCCCACTGCCCAGATCCTAAGGCATTTTGAAGCCTCCTGCCAACAGTGTGCCCCTGTCCAGAGGCCTCTAGCCAAGCCCAGCCCTGCAGCCACCCATGTAGGCCCGTCTGACCTGCTGATCGAAGCTGTTTCTTTTGCTGGGGGCCAGGCATTTCTCCAGTCTCTAAGTTCAACCCTGTTCTCACCCAAGGACCCCACAGCCCCTCCGCCCCTGGATGGGTGCCGCCTCCCAGCCCTCGGGGATTCCAGGGAGGCCAAGACCAGACAGGCAGTTTCCAGAGAACAGGAAGCCAGACCTGAGAGGGTCCCATCAGGCACGGATACCCCAAAGAGAGGAGCAGAGCTCAACCCAGGCCCTAGTAGCTGCCTGTGGAGCCCAATGGCCAGCAGTGGCCACAGCTCCTTGTTTGCTGGCATGGAGCTGGTGGCCTGTCCCCGCCTGGTGGAGACTGGAACTGCTATGGAGGAGCTCCCCCAGCCCCCGTGGATGTCGTCACAGATGGTAGCTGTCAAAGAGCCTCCTAGCTCAGAGCTGTCAGCTTTCGCATTCTTAAACTCATGACCTCATGGAACTGAGCCACATACAGAATCTCCCTGTCCTGTGACTCCCAGGACCCCATGGCTCAACACTGTCCCCCCTGCCCTCAAACCCCAGGTGTCTGTCTACAGTCAGCCTCTTTCCTTCACCTTGGCTGGGAGTCACCGAGCCAGGTGAGCTTGGCATGAATGAGCCATCCAGGAATGAGCAGGAGCCCACCAACTAGCCAGAACCATGACACCCCTTCTTAGGGGTGTAGTGGCCTGGGGAGCAGCTTTCAGGACTAGCAGGGAGGGTGAGACACAGCCCAGCTGGTTTCTGGGCAGTATCAGGAGCTGAGCCCTTGTTAAAATTTGGCAGCTGGTGGGCCCTGGGCTGCTGGGCCTCCTGCCTCCTAGCCATCTGGTTCATGACATGGGCACACTGTATGTTTGTTCCCATCTGCAGACACTCAGTAGGACAAAGGGTGTCCCATGGCCTTTCTGGAGGGGACAGGAGGGGATCCTGGTGATCAAGCTCAGAGACCAGATCCCCTTGAGTTGCCCAGGTTCACAAGCAGAGCACGGAATGGCATCCAGCTTCTCCTTGGGGGAGACATGTTGGGAGGAAAGGTTAAGGGCCCATGTGCAGACTGAGCCCAGGCCATGGCACTTAGCCCAGCTGCTACCAGCTAGGTGAGGACCCAAAAGAGGAGGACCCTGCTACCTTGGTTCTTTCCGCTGTCCCTTTCCCACCAGAGGCTGGCTATTTGTCCTTGAGTCCCTATGGCAATGGGCAGGCAGATGACAGGGCTTTGGGGGTCCTTTGGAGAAACTTCTGCTTGCCTTGTCCTTAGAAGCAAGGGTTTTTTTTGTGTGTGGGGGTTTGGAATCACTGCTTGGATGTTTGTTTTTGAGCTCAGAACCCTACCTCCTCAGGGACAATAAACAGCCACACACCTGGGTCATCAGGGTGGGGCTCTGACTCACATCAGCTCCCTCTGCCATGACTGCTTCCTGCAGACTGCACAGGGCAGCCTTGCAGAGAAGCTCTAGGACACTTCCTGAATAAACCCCGCTGTTTCACAAAGCTGGACCCTGTGCTTGTCTTTCCTGCATGTGTTTTAATGAGGTAGTGTTAATAAGAGATACACTTAGAGGACTTTTCTCAAATTAGGGACAGGTATTATTTCTTTCTTAAATATTTCCAAGAACTCTGTAGTAAAACTATCTGGTCCTGTAATTCTCTTTATTGCAAGGTTTTAAACTATAAAATTGGAATTTCCTAAGTAGATATAGGGTCTTTTGGGTTATATATTCATGTGTTTCAGTAACTTGTGTCTTTTAAGAAACTCCATTTCATAAAAGGTATCAAATTGTTCTTTTAATTTCGGTAGGGTCTGTAATGATGTTCCATCCTTCATTTCTGATATTGACAATTTTTTCCTCTTTTTTGATTAGTCTGATTAAAATTTTATTAACATTACTGATCTTTCCAAAGAACTTCTGGTTTTATTTTTCTATAGCTTTTATGTTTTCTACTTCATTGATTTCTGCTCTTACTACCTTCAGTGTGGTGTTTTGTTTTGTTTTGTTTTAATTTTTTAATTTTTTTTTTACAGGGACAGAGAGAGAGTCAGAGAGAGGGATAGATAGGGACAGACAGACAGGAACGGAGAGATATGAGAAGCATCAATCATTAGTTTTTCGTTGCCGTCTTGACACCATAGTTGTTCATTGATTGGTTTCTCACATGTGCCTTGACCACGGGCCTTCAGCAGACCAAGCCACCCCCTGCTGGAGCCAGAGACCTTGGGTCCAAGCTGGAGAGCTTTTGCTCAAGCCAAATGGGCCCACACTCTAGCTGGTGACCTAGGGGTCTTGAACCTGGGTCCTCCGCATCCCAGTCCAATGCTCTATCCCCTGCGCCACCGCCTGGCCAGGCTTGTTTTGTTTTTTAAATGTTTATTGTATTGATTTTAGAGAGAGAGGAAGGGGGAGAGAGAGAGAAGGAGAGAGACAGGAACATCGCTCTGCTCCTGTGTGTGCCCTGACCGGGGATCGAACCAGCAACCTTTGCGCTTTGGCACGATGCTCCAGCCAACTGAGCTGTCTGGCCAGGGCCAGTGTGGTGTTTATATTTATTTTTCTAGTTCTTTAAGGTGGGAGCTTAAATTATTTGAGACCTTATTCTTTTCTAATATAAGCATTTTATTTCTTTTTATTTTATTCATTTTAGAGAGGAGACACAGAGTGAGAGAGAGAGAGAAAGAGAGAAAGGGGGGAGGAGCTGGAAGCATCAACTCCCATATGTGCCTTGATCAGACCAGTGCAGGGTTTTGAACTGGCGACCTCAGTGTTCCCAGGTCGACACTTTATCCACTGCGCCACCACAGGTTAGGCTAATATAAGCATTTTAATGCTACTAATTTTCCTCTGTGCTGCTTTGGCTACATCCCATGAACTTCGATTTATTTTTATTCAGTTCAAAATACTTTTTAATTTCCCTTAAGACTTCCTTTTTGCCTGACCTGTGGTGGCGCAGTGGATGGAGCGTCGACCTGGGAACACTGAGGTCGCCAGTTCAAAACCCTGCACTGGTCTGGTCAAGGCACATAATGGGAGTTGAGCTTCCAGATCCTCCCCCCTTTCTCTCTCTTTCTCTCTCTCTCTCTCACTCTGTGTCTCCTCTCTAAAATGAATAAAATAAAATAAAATAATTAAAAAAAAAGACTTCCTTTTTGTCCAATGGGTTATTTATTTAAAGGTTTGTTTTCCTATTATTACTATTTTAATTGGTATAGTAAGATAACATTCTGTATGACTTAAGTTTTATTGTAAAAATTTCAAACTTTTATTAAAGTTTGTTTTAAGGCCCAGACTATAGTCTGTTGTGGGAAATGTTTTGTTTTTGTTTTGTTTTGTTTTTAAGAGGGGGGGAGAGAGAAGGGGGAGGAGTAGGAAGCATCAACTCCCATATGTGATTTGACTAGGCAAGCCCAGGGTTTCAAACCAGCACTAGGTCCTTGCTTCATCCACTGCGCTACCACAGGTCCAGTGTGAGGAATGTTTCATGTGCGCTGTCGTCTAGAACTACAAACCACTTTCATGAACATACCTGTAGATGAAAATATTCTTTTTTTTAATTTTTTTCAATTTATTCATTTTAGAGAGGAGACACAGAGAGAAAGAGAGAAAGGGGGGAGGAGCTGGAAGCATCAACTCCCATATGTGCCTTGACCAGACCAGTGCAGGGTTTTGAACTGGCGACCTCAGTGTTCCCAGGTCGACGCTTTATCTACTGCGCCACCACAGGTCAGGCTAGATGAAAATATTCTTAACAAAATATAAGCAAAACAAATTCAGAAACATATAAGAAGGGTAATACATCACGATAGCAGAACTCACCCTGGATGTGACAGGATGGTCTAACATCTGAGAATCAGTGTAATTCACCATATAACACATTTAATGAAAAACAGGCAGAAAAAGCAAGAAAAAAATTCCACATTCATTCATGAAAAAAAATAAACCAAAATTTACGGGGTTGTGTGGGAGCATGGGGCTGGTGTGTACTCGGGGGGGGGGGGGGGGGGGGTCGCGCGCGCCCCGCCCTTTTCTCCTCCCGTGCCCTTTTCCCCGAGTTCCAGCCAAGGCCCCGCCCGCTCCCACCGGGTCCAATCTGCAGCCACAGCAGTCTGCAAGTCTCCGCGGCTCCTCCCACGCCTGCATTTCCTGAGACAGTCCAGCAGTCCAAAGAACTCTTGAGACGCCTGGAGCGGCCAACTGCAGGGCCAATCCGGGCGCGGCACGGGCCGGAAAGGCGGGCCTCCGTGACGGAAGGGGAAGGAGGTGCCAGGCTGGTTGCTAGTAGCCGGCGTTCACCCGACCGCTCGGCAAGCTCCCTGTCACCAAGTCCTCTGAGCCGGGGCCGGGGCCGGGTGGGGGTGGGGGTGGGAGGTGTAGGTGCGAGGTCGTCAATCGTAGCCTGCGCCCTGCGCGTCCCAGCTAGACGGATCCCGCGCACCTCTCGCGGTCTGGCCGGGGCAGGCCTCGTATCGCAGGTCCAGCTCGCGCAGGTGAGGGAGAAGAGGCCCCTGCACAGGTGAGGAGGGGCTCCTGTCCCCATCCCTGTTACCTCTTTCGGCCTTCTCGCGGGGGGGGGGGGGGTTGAGTCCAGTCAACAGTCTTCGGTCCCACCACCTTGAGCCGGACCCCAGGGAGATGGGGAGCTGCCGGGTGAGAAGTTGGGGGGCTTCTGAGTCTGCCTATCCCGAGAGACCCAGGCGGAGGTTCAAGTGAGGGACAGTTTTGTATGCCAGGTGAGGTCTGGCCTGGAGGTTTCCACCGAGAGGGTGTTTACAGGTCCTGCGCCCCGCCGGCTACTGCTGGAGGGCTAGGTGGGACAGTGGGCCAGCGGTTGTGGCCGGGTCCGGGGCCTGGAAAGTGTTGGGTTTCACACAATCGGAAACGCGTAACTTAAGACAGAACCTGGTGAGTGGCAATGACAGCCTCAGGGCTGGATCTGGGCCGGGGGCCACAGCACTGGCTGTGGGTGATGGACAATGGGTGGGTGCCCGCTGGCCCACCCAAGCCCTCGTGGGCAGGTTGGACCCTGCCCATTCCTTTGTGGTCATTCCTGATGCTGGCTCATGCAATCAGTAACTGACTGCCTGCCGAGTCCAGATGCCAGGGCCACATGGTCCTGCCCTCATGAGGTTTCTGCTCCCCCTGCGGGGTCACAGTGCACAGACCAGCCTGTGTGGCTAGGTAGTCAGGTTCATAGGTGAGGAAAAATAAAACAGGGTGAGAGATTGAAGAGTGATGGGGACTGGTGGATCCCTGAATGAAGGGGCTCCAGGCAGAGGGGCCACAGGTGCAAAGGCTCTCTCTGGAGGCTGCCTGGCTGTGGTCCCTCCTGCAGCGGAGCGCTGGTGTGGCTGAAGCAGAGGGAGGGAGCATCGAGAGAGCTGGGTCGGACCTGAGGATGGTGGGTAATTGTACTTTTCTCTGTGCCTGGGGACCATCAGAGGGTTTTCAGCTGGACTGCTGGGTAATCTAAGGCCCCATGCAGAAAGGCCATCTCTGGCCACAGTGTGGGAAGGAACTGCTGCAGTTGTCCGGGTTTGAGAACATGGGATAGGGAGGGACTGGCAGGAAAAGGGCATCAGCTGGGTGGTAGAGGGAGCAGGTGTGGAGGTGAGGGAAAAGATGCAGGGTGAAATCTGGGCCTGAGCCAGCTACAGACAATGCCTACTGGGTAGGGGCAGCTGGAAGAGGAAGTTAGGAATCTGTTGTGGTCTCCTGGGGTCTGAGGTGCCAGGGGTGGGAGCAGTCATCCAAGTTGAGAGTTGGGGATAGTGGGAGTGGGTGTAATGCCTGTGGGAACCATCAGCCCCTGTGTGAAGGCAGGAGGCCAGAGGCTGTCCCCTAGGTGAGCTGGTGGATGGAAGAGAGGCCCGGCCTGAGCTGTGGGCCCTCACACTTCAGGGGTCCAGAGGAGGACCCCTAGGAGGGGAGGGAGGGCAACCTGAAGTGAGAGAGCAGATGCCAAATCCAAGAAGCTCGTGGGCTGTTAGTGGGTTCTGGGGAAGTAGAGGGTTCCCGTGGCCACATAACTTTGGCGACCCTGGCTTGGGTAACATTCATCAGTCCAGGTCCTGGTTAAAATGTCACACCTAGAATGTGCCAGCTGCCAATCTTCTTGTTCATCACGGCAGCCTCATAAAGGGGCACCTTTTAAAATATCCGCTTTACAATGAAGACAGTAGGCTCAGACAGGTGGTGTTGCAGGGTGGAGGGTAAATGGAGAGCTGGTCCATGCCCAGAACTGCCTATAGCTCAGGCCACCATTAGGCAGGACCCCTCCAGGGGAGAGGTCATCTTGTCCCAGGAGGCCTCATCTTCGCTCTTTATTGCTCAGAATCTTGCTCTAACACGAGCCCCATCTTTGGGATGATACTACAGCCTTCTCAGGGAACTTGGCAGCAGGCAGGCCAGGTTCCCTGGGCTGGCGGTAGTGTGTGTGGGACCTGGTTCTTTGGAGGGCCTCACTGCCCTTCTCCTTGCCTGCTCAGGGCCTACTCATCCACCATGAAAGGCTTCCGGGCCATTAGTGCCCCCCTTGGCCCTACTGAGGGCAGCCTGGAAGGTTTGGATCTAAGTCTGATGGGACTCCCTCCACCCATGTTCCAGCGCCCAAATAGAACCTCTGCCAGCAAGCCCATTGCCTGCTCCATCTCCGTGGTCATGGGCAGTGAGCCAAGGAGGAAGGCGCAGGTGAGTGCTAGAGCCAGGCAATCAGGGGTCTCAGGGCCTCTCACCTCCTAGGGAGTTACCATCAGGGTGGCTGTGCGGGTTTGGGATGGGGTGGGGGTACATCAGCTAGCCTAAGGCAGAGCCTAGACCCTGCCCTGCCAGCTCCAAGCTCTCTTTTCCTCCTGCTCCACCAGTGTTTGGGTTTATTTTAATCCTCAAGAAATAGGTTGACCACTGGGTAAGGGGACAAGCTTCTGGTGGCTTGTGAGGAGCCCGGCGGGCAGGCTCATTGGTTAGTAAGCAACAATGAAGGCCACAGCCTTGGCTCCGGCTCCCGGGCCTCACATACCTATTCTCGGACCCACTGCCAGCAGGGTTGAGGGGCTCCTACCTCTTTCCAGGAAGGGGAGGATGATGGAGGCCATGCCCAGGACTCACAGCCACTCCTGCTGTCCTCTATTCTCACCCACTTCCTTCCTCTAAGCCTGTTCTGCATAGCCCAGTGCTGAGTAAAGGACCAAGTACCCAAAACCTTCGCCACATAATTGGTGGTTTCCTTTTTCAGGAGGCCACAGGGCCTGGAGCTTCCAGGGCCATCAAAAACCTTCGCAGATCTAACAGCACCACACGAGTCCACCAGCCACAAGCCAAGCAGGCATGGACTGGCCCCCTCAGGTAATGCCTGGCCTTCTCAAGTAATTCCCAGACCTTAGCTAGCTAACCTCTGATCCCTCAGGTAAACCCTGGCTTCCTTGTGTGACCTCTGACCTCTGACCTCCTCAGGTAATCCCTGGCTTTCTCAGGAAACCCTACACATCCTCAGATAACCTCTAGTCCCCTCAGGTAACCCTGGCCCCTTCAGGTAATCTCTGACCCCCTCATATAACTCTCAACCTTCTCAGGGATCCCAACCTCCTCAGATAATCTCTGACCTCCTTAGGTAGCCCCCACCTGCTCTTGTCTGGCTTTATCAGTGTGGGCACTGGTTGGGCAGTAGGGCCTGATGTGACTTGCACTTGGGGCCAGTCCTGGGCTGTGGGGCAGGGTGACTTTTGACCTGTTGTATCTGCATGTGGCAGAATGTGCCTTGAGGCCGACGTCCCCTGCCTACTCCTCTCCCTCTGTTCTTGCGGCTTTTCCTGGTGTGTCAAGGTGGCCGTGGGGTGTGGCCTTACCTCTTCCAGGCAGTTGTCAGGTCAGGACTGAGAAATGTTATTTTGAACTCCAGGCTCGGAAACAGAATTCTCTGCTGGTGACCTGCTTGGCTCCTCCCATCCTGTCAAGCTGTCCCCATCTGCATTCTTGGAATAGGCCTTCTGGGCTGAGTGACTTACTGCCCTTGCTTGCTATCCACTCTGACACAGGCTGGCAGAGCCCCCTGACTTTCTGACGTTCTTTGAGGGCAGCCTTGGTGGGAAGAAGAAGCCAGCCAGCCTGAGCAAAGCTTCCAGCAAGAAGGGGGGCACATGGAATATCCTAGTAAGAGCTGGGGCTGAGTCTGAGTGTCCTATTCAGAGTGATTCCTGGATCCTTCTTTGTTCTTCTGCCCCTGTGGCGGGGGGTATAGGGTGTGTGTGCCAGGTTTGACCACAACACCACAACTAGGAGGAGCAGGAACTTCCCTCCCCCTCTGCCATCCAGTCACCCCATGAGTGGGTGAGGCTGCGGGGGCGGGTTTTGGTGTCAGTGGAGTGTGCAGCAGGATCATGGGCTTAGGCAGGGTCTGTTTTCACTGACAGGATGACCAGCCCAAGGCTGTCACCTTGCTGCCCAACGCCCAGAGTCCCAGCACCCTGGATGCACTGCTGGGCCCATGGAGGAGAGAGTGCACCATTCCCCTGGCACCCAACTTCACTGTCAACGACAGGTGCGCCTTTCCACGGATGTTGGGCTGGCCCACCTACCTAGGGGTAGGCACTTTGTCTTAGTGGTCAGACCGGAGCTCTTTGGAGTGAGTGAATGAATGAGTTACTGAACAACTGGCTCTCTACCCGAGGGCCCTGAGAAGGGGCTGCAAGGGGGTATCTTGCACACACAGGCTCTGAAGTGGCCTGGAGAGCCCAAATGTGCATGCCGTTGAGGGGCTTTGCTCCTGAAGAGGTCAGGCCCAGACAGGACACAAGCAGGCCACAGGTGACTTTATAAGGCTTATTGAGTTCGAGGCTTAGCCTGCACGTCTCAGGAGGGAGGAGCGAGTTACCTCAGGCCACACCTGCTCCTTGTTTGCCGAGAGCTGGTCATCATCCAGCTGCATTGGTCACTTCTCAGCTGTGTCCACCGTGATGTCACAGGACAAAGCACATGCTGAATGATGGCTTAGCAGGGTCAGGAGAGGGTAAAGCAGTTGTGCTTCAGCCCACAGGGCTGGTGGCCAGGAGTTGTTGGAATGGGCAGGGGCCTGGGGAGATGTCTTAAGAGAAACCAGGTTCGGACAGCTGCCCTGAGCTGCAAGGAAATCTGATCCTCCTCGCTCTTGAACTCGGTGGGGATGGTGGTTGGAGAGACAGGAGATACTCTTGCCTGAGCCCAAGTGAAGACTTCCCAGCACTTGGAGCCATCCATCACGGGATGTCATTGAGAGGCGTTTCATAGTTGTTCACTAGTGTCGGCATAGGGATTCTGGCTTTCAATGCAAGAACTTAAATGGGAATTTAATTTCTATCAGAGTGATACATGTATACAGTTAAAAAGTCCAATAGCATCACAGACTTAAAATGAAAACCAGAAAAATCACTCCCCTCCCCCCAGCCCTGCTCCCAGAAGCAGTCAGTTGCAAGCTATTCTAGTATTTTCTTGGACATACTCTACAGAAGGGGGCTGCTCTCATAGCCCCAACCCATCCAGCACACGAGTGTCCCCAGGTCTTGGCAGAGCTGTGATGGTCAGGCCAGTGTCTGTGTCACTGGAGTTATGTGCCCACGAGGTCTAAGTTCTGATTCTGTGTTTTGTTTGACTTGCAACTTAGGACAGATTATTTAACTTCTTGGGTCCCCGGATTCTCATTCATTCTAGGGGGACAGTGGTGGTGTGCTCCACAGAGTCAGGAGGCTTAAAGGCAATGAGACCTGACCCTCCCAGGACAGTGCTCAAGAAACCTTGACGGCCTGACTAGGAGGTGGCGCAGTGGATAGAGTGTCAGACTGGGACACAGAGGACCCAGGTTCAAAACCTCAAGATTACTGGCTCAAGTGCAGGCTCATCCGGCTTGAGCATGGGGTTGCTGGCTTGAGTATGGGATTATAGACATGACTCCATGGTCGCTGACTTGAGCCCAGAGGTTGCTGTCTTGAAGTCCAAGGTTGCTGACTTGAGCAAGGGGTCACTCGCTCTGCTGTAGCCTCCTGGTCAAGGCACATATGAGAATGCAATCAATGAACAATTAAGGAGCTACAATGAAGAATTGATGTTTCTCATTTCTCTCCCATCCTGTCTGTCCCTATCTGTCCCTCTCACTGACTCTCTGTCTGTCAAAAAAAAAGAAAGAAAGAAAGAAACCTTGACTTGGGACACATTTTTATTTTTCCTGGAGTTAAAGCAACTTCTTTCTCTTTCTCTTTGGTTGTCTGTGCACTGGGCACTTCTCCCACACTTGACCATAGAATTCTAAAGTCTGCCCCATGCAGTCGGGCCAGCATGGGCCCTGCCTGTCTACCTTCATCTGGGGAAACCCCTTGGTCCTCCTTCTCCTGTCTTGTCCAAGCTGCTGCCCCATGCAGTCTGCACACTGCTCACCCGGGGGATGCCCTCTGCTTCCTCCTCTCTGTGCGGCTGCTGCTTCCTCTGTCCTGATGGACACGTCCTTTCATGGATTCCCGGGAAAGGACACATGGGGAGGGCATCTGTTAGGCTGTGTGTGTCTGAAAGTGCCTCAGCCCCACATGTGACTTGGAGTTTGGCTGGTGCAGAGGTCTAGATTGGAGTCATTGCCCTCTTCCTTGGGAGCCGATGAGACGGCCAGTGCCTCCCACTCCCAGTCCCCCGGTCCCGTGTCCTGTCTTGTGCTGTCCTCTCTGGAGGCATTTGGGCCGTCCTCATTTCTCTGGGGAGAGATCTCAGCATCAGGCCTGCGACATGGTCCTTTGTCACTCACCACACTGTGGTAGCCTTTCAGTGTCACCTGGTTCTAGGAAACGTCCTCTTGTTTCTTTGGACAACTTTTTTCATTGCCTTGTGTTTTTTCTGTGATTTGGTTATTGGGCCTCCTGGGTTGATTCTGCCGGCTAAGTGTCTTCTCAAATTTTCTTTCTCATTAGCTCTGGGATGTGCTAATCGTGTCCCCCAGCCCTCCCTTCTCCAGTTCAGTTCCAGAACTCCTCTTGTTCCCATGTGTCCCTTCCTTCACCCTGGTCTTGTGTCACCCGTCACATATTTGAGGACATCGAGCAGCTGCAGCTATAGCTGCCTGCACAGCTCACACACTCACTGTCCTTTGCCCCAACTTTGTATTCCACAGCTGAAATCAGTATGGTGGGAATGTCACACCACAGAACTGGTGAGCTCCTCACCCAGTGAGCTGCCGTTAGTAGCTGTGGACCAGCACAGCCTGCCCATGTGTGGGTTCTGGGATGCCTGCTCTCTGCTTGTTCTGTCACATCACTTTTGTCTGCTAGTCTCTTGCTTCTCCAATGGCTGGCGTCCTGGCTCTGTCAGGATGAAGAGGGAGGCCCTGAAAGTTGTCTGGGGGCCTAACTTTGGGTTGATTAGGCAGGGACCAGGCTGGTGTATTAGGGTTCCCCACCTCTCAGTGCCTGGGGCTTTTCTCTGAGGTGCTCAGTCTCTCAAGGGAAGGATCCTCAGTTTCCTGCCTCAGGTTAGATTCCTGCCAGCCAAATGGGAGAGTCTTTGCTGCAGCTAGACAGCCAGCCCACTGCTGCTGTGGGGAGGGAAGTGAGGGAATGGGGCTTGGGGAAGAGGGATGGGTGCGGTGGCTCCTTTGGGAAAGCAGGTGCCCCTCGCTGTGGGCCCTGGGGGCAGATGTGCTGCCTCACCTGCCAGCCCCTGCAGCATCTGGGAACCCCTCTCACTATGCTTCACTTCCATTAACCCTTTGTCTTTCATCCCCTGAGGCCTGTGGGCATCTCTGGGCTGCTCTCTCCTGCTGCATCCCCCTGTCCTCCACTTAAACCACTTTTATCCCTCCCAATGTGTATCTTCCATCTGCTGCTTTTTTTAAAATTTATTTTTATTTTTATTTTATTCATTTTAGAGAGGAGACACAGAGTGAGAGAGAAAAAGAGAGAAAGGGGGGAGGAGCTGGAAGCATCAACTCCCATATGTGCCTTGACCAGACCAGTGCAGGGTTTTGAACTGGCGACCTCAGTGTTCCCAGGTCGACGCTTTATCCACTGCACCACCACAGGTCAGGCTCTGCTGCTTTTAACTGGCATGCAGAAGTCGTCCATTCTCCATCGGCAATCTGTGATCATTCTCCCATTGGCTTGTCCAATGTCAGGGGTTACTGTTCTTTAGGCTTACAGCTTGGGTCCACTTGACGGAATGCTCTGCTGGAGTTCTCCCAGTCCCCAGAAGGCCCCACCTTTGGGTGCTGTGGCTGTGCAGAGGGCTGCCATAGTGTGACCTGGAGACCTGTCATCAGCCTCCCAGAACCTGAGGCTGCCTCTCATCTCTTCTGGCAGGAGCAATAACACAGCTGTGGGCAACTGCGTCACCACCATGGTGCACAACCACTACTCCCCAGTGGACACGGCGTCCCCCAAGAGTTCCAACCACGCCATGCCCTCCCTCAAGTGAGTGCGCCTGAGGATGTTGTGAGCCCTGGTGCTCCACAGGACGCTGGTAGGGGCACAAACGGGCCTGGCGGGCTCACTGGTGGGGTCCCACTGAGGAAGCCACAGCCACCCTGTGTCTCAGGCCCCCCAGCTAAATCCACAGCCAAGATGGGTCTTGAAAGAGCTTGGTTGAGCTGAGCAGAGTGGCCCCAGCACATCACCCCCATGTGCTTCATTAGGGATGGCCACAGAGTTTCCTGATGTACCTCTGGCTTTGTGATCCTGTGACTTTCGAGAACTTTTTTTATTTTAATTAAGTGAGAGGTGGAGAGGCAGGGAAACAGACTCCCACATGATCCCTGACCAGAATCTACCCAGCAAGCCCCCTACTGGGTGATGTTCTGCCCATCTGGGACTGCTGCTCTGTTGAGCTATTTTAGCACCTGAGGCAAGGCTGTGGAACCATCCTCAGCGGGGCCAATTTGCTCAAACCAATCGAGCCATGGCTGTGAGAAAGGAAGAGAGAGAGAGAAGGGGGAGAGGGAGGGGTAGAAAGGCAGATGGTCACTTCTTCTATGTTACTTAACTGGGAACCGAACTTGGGACTTCCACACACTGGGCTGATGCTCTACCACTGAGCAAACTGGTCAGGGTAAGAACTTTTTGTATGAGCTGTGTGTACCACCAGATGGGCACTTGAAGGAGCAGGTCACAGTGAGAACAGGCGAGCAAGTGGGACAGGGAACAGGTCCTTGCTGGCTTCTCGTGTCCTATGGCACTTCCTCCCAGGCCCAAGGCTAAGGAGGCTCCCATGCCCGTGGCCAGTGTCCCGGGGGTCAGGAATGGGGTTGGTCAGGCACAGCCTTTCTCTGCCCCATCAGCAATCTCATCAAGGCCGCCACTGATAAGGGTGAGGGCAGCAGCTTCAGGAACCTGAAGAAGAACTGTGTTGACAGCAACCACGTGGCCTGGAATAACTCGGGGACTGCCGAAGGCCTGCTTAGATGGAGGGAGGTTATGGAGGAGGAGGCTGAGAGGTGACCATGGGCTGGGGATGGGAGGAGGCCTGAGGCTCCAGCAATGGAAATGCTCATTTAATAAGTGTTTAAAACATGGAGGTTGAAAAGATCACATGCTGTCCGAGTCTGTTCAACCAAAAACATCAAGGCGGACTTGTAGGGACTGTGCACAGCCATGGCACCTGGGGCCTGGCCACTGTGGAGGCTGCACTTGCTGATGTCACTGAAAATCACTAAGTCGTATGCTCAAAAGGAACAGTGTTCTAGTGTGTAAATTATACTTCAGTGAAACTTAGTTCAGCATTAGATGGAAAGATGATATAAAACCAAAAACAGCCTATGGGGCTGCTCCAGGGACATGTGGAGGGTGGGACATAGTGGAACCCCATGCTGGGACCCTAGGTCTGTGATGTCACCTTGGGTCAGGAACCACACAATGACTTTAAGAACCTCCTCCTGGCAGGGTTGTCACTGCCTGCTATCCCCTTAGATCTTAGGAACCAGGCCCTGGAACATGTGGGTGGGAAGAGGAGCTGGGTGAGGGCAGGAAATGCATGCACCCCCACCTGCCTGCCCCTCAGTGAGGCCCCTTGGTGGAAGGCACCTCTGAGCATGAGGGTCCCTTGGACACATGTTCCATGGCAGGTGACATTCTGGGTGCTTTGTTTGCGCCTCTGCGGAGCAAACTGACATGTCCCAAGAGCTAGGGCTGAAGCTTCCTGTTTAAGCAGCTCTATTGAATATAACTTACGTACAATAAAATATGTCATTTCAGATATTTCATGGGGTGAGTTCTGACATATGCACAGTCATATTTACAGATATAACATACTAAGTTGCAGAATGTCTGTTCCCCCAAGGTCCCCTCAGAGTCTCCCCAGCCCACCCAGAACCACACCAATCTGTTCCCTGGTGGCTTTGTTTTTTCTAAAATGCTTTATGATTGGAACATGCAGCCTGCGCCCTTTTGTGCCTGGTAAGGATCCTGCATTTTGTCCATGAGTAGCAGCTGCTGTCCGCATGTACAATGTTTACCTGCGGGCAGGTGGTGGACCTTGGGGTTTCCAGTTTTGGGAAATTGGGAACGGAGTATGTGTGGATAGGACCTTTGGCTACTGAAGAAAGGCAGTGCCGCAAAATGTTCTTCCCTGCTGGGCTTTCTGAGTTCTGGTGGTGGGAGGGCTATTGCTCAGCCACCTGCTTCCTCAGGGGACCTGAATCCACTCTCCGGGTAGGTTTATCCACCAGGTGAACCAGGCTGCCATCACCATCCAGCGCTGGTACCGGCACCAGTCACAGCAGCGCCGAGCCCATGCCTCCAGCCTGGAGCACCTGCTGGCGTCCAAGCGGAAGGTCAGTGTAGGTGTGAGAGCCGTAACTGGGGGTCAAGTGGAAACCCAGGGGTCCCTGCTGTGAGCAGGGTTTCTGGAACCAGCGGATTGAAACTGCACTGGCCTGTGGTCTACACCCCATAGTGGGCCCAGCCTCCTCCATACCCTGAGCCACTCACTTAGTAGGGCCTGGGTGTTGGGAAACGCCAGCTGGGTCCACCCTAGCTGAAAAGTCTGAGCTGGTTTCTGGTTTGGGGACACCTGCTCCACGATGCTGAGCTATCTTCTCCCCCAGAGGAGCCATTGACCACCAGGATAGGGGCTTATCCTCTGTGGGATTGAGAAATGGCAAGTTGGGGGGCTAGTGGGGGTGCTGTGGAAACCCACACCTGGACTGGCAACCCCATCTTTCTAGTCAAACCTGCCACAGCTTTGGCTTCTGCAGGGACAGCAGCAGCGGCTGGAAGAGGGGAACCTACTGGACTTGCACAAGCATAGGGAGGCGGCCAGGAGAAAGGCTCGGGAGGAGAAGGCACGCCAGGCCCGACAGGCCGCCGTTCAGGTGCTGGGGACTCCTGAGCCTGTGGGAGCCCAGTGCTGAGGCAGGACTGTGTGCCTGAGGGCCACTGCACTTGAGGGGTCCCCTAGACACTGGCCCTTTGGCATCTTGGCTTGGGAGGGGAGGGAACCACACTGTTCAATGAGCGAGTCTGCTTAGGTCTCCCCCACAGGAGCTGCAGCAGAAGCAAGCCCAGAAATCAGGCGATGCTGAACCTGAGCTGCTGAAGGGGACTCAGGAGACAGGGAAGCCACGGCCAGCCCAGGAGACGCCCCCGTGGCCTGGAGGCAGTGTTCATCAGACCCACAAGGCCAACAACAGTGAGCTGGGAGAGTCCAGGGGCTGCCCCGCCTCTGCCTCCAAGCTCCCATCCCAAGAATAGGCTGTAGTCCCTACTGCCCAATTGTTGGCTCCCCTTCCCTGTGGAGGAGGGGCCGCAGCCGTGTGGCACCCCCAGGCCCTGCTCCTCCCTTCCTGCCCCACTTTCTGCAGAGCAGCACACAGGAGACCCTACAGTGTCCCCTCTGCTCCATGAAGCTGGCAGTGCTTGGCCCCTTCACATGGGTTCCTCCAGACAAGGCGATGCCCAGGTGGGCCAACACTGTTCTGTTTCACAGAGGTCAGCTTCTGTGCCACAGACCCAGAGGACCCCTGCCAACCTGTCCCCAACTCCTCCCCAGAACCCCAGCAATTCCCAGAGGACAAACCACAGGTTTGGTCATAGCCCTTTCTGTCCTGTCCCTGAGCCTCCACAGCTGTGGGGTCACTTGTGCCAGGAAAGGCTGCCCAGATGGGTCTTGCTGCTCTACCACGGGAATGGCTGTGGGATTCTGTTGGGTTGTGACAGATGTCCACAGAGAAAGCTGGAAGCGCAGAGGTTAGGTGACAACAAGGCCACTAGGCTAAGGAGACTAGGCCCCAACACATCCCACTTGGCCGCTGTTTTGTTCTCCTGGAGGTGAGCCTGGGCTTGCACAGTCCACCTGGCTGAGTGGATGCCCATCCTCACTCCCATGGTTCTTGGGTGTGTTGACCTCTGTGGCCTCACTAGCTTCTCCTGCCCATACATTTGCTATAGGATGCCAGCTCCCAGGGCATGGCTGGTGAGGCCCTGGAGACGGTGGGCCCCACTGGGAGCAGGTCCAAGTGCAAGGCAACCCTAGACGAGCTGCTGGACACACTGAAGCTGCTGGAGGAGGAGCCAGAGCCACTTCCCTGTCCCATGGCCTATCACAAGGACAGATACACCTGGATCGATAAGGTGGCTGTGCGCACCCTCTCTCAATCCAGTTTTGGGCACTGCTGTCATCCCCTGCAGGGTCCAGGGAAGTCCACTGGGCTTTTTCCTGCTTTCCTTCAAACCCTAATGAGGACCAGACAGAGATTTTTTGAACCCCCTAGTCATCCAGGAGCTTGTTGATTTAAGGCTTAGGTACTGGGGTGGTGTGGACACCATCTCTGCCAGTGGTGCCCAGTAAGAGTCCCAGCAGCCTGAGAGGCCCTTGCTTCCAACCCGGCCCAGTTGCCCTCCTCTTCCCTCCCATGCTCTACCCAGGGCATCCCAGAGGAGCTTCTGAAAGGCCACCTCAGAGTCCTTGGCTGCCTGACAGCCCCCACTGCTATGCCATCTCCCCCACAGGAGGATGATGCCAGCTGCCTGACAGCTGACAACCTGGAGAAATTTGGGAAGTTCAGCACGTCCCCCGGTCTCCCCGAGGACGGGATGCTGCTCTCAGAGGCCAAGCTGAAGAGCATCATGAACTTCCTAGACAAGATGGAGAAGTCGGGTCAGGACCGGCTAACCTCTGCTCCCCAGGTGTGAAGAAGTCTCCATGGAGGCACAGGACAGCAAGTCTTCCCAGGTGACTGGCCCTGCCTGACACATGTCCATCCTCAGGGCCTCATGCTTGAGGAGGGGCCAGGGCACTCTGAGTCCACGTCAGAGGTGAGCACATGCGTGATGCGGCTGAAACTGGAGGTGGAGGAAAAGAATCAGGCGCTGGTGCTGCTGCAGAGGGCGCTGGTAACACCATGGCTTCCCCACCTCCCATCACCGCCCAGTTCCTGCCCTACCATCACCTTTACCACTGCTGCTGTTCCAGGTCACCCCCTGGAGTGGCCTGCCTGTGCCACCCTGAGTGATCCTTGTGCTCTGTGTCCCCCTCCCCATACCCCTAAGGCACAGCAACAGGACTTCACTGTCTGGCGGGTCAAGGAAACAGAGAAGGAGCTGTGCCAGCAGCTGTGGCAGCAGAGGGAGCACTACGAGGCCACCATCCAGCGGCACCTGTCCCTTATCGACCAGGTAATGTCACCTAGAAAATGGGATACCAGGACAGTGGGGTCAGGGCCCCTGGGGTCAGGGAGGAGAACAGGACCAATTCCAGATCAGCTCAGCCTCAGGGAGACTTCTAGACCCACAGCCTTCCTGGCTGGGCATTTTACTCCCTTCTCTAGAAGTGGGTGGGCAGTGTCTTGCCCTGTGGAGATGAGGTGGCCACCACTCAAAGGGCTGGTTCAAAGCTCACCAGACCTGTCGGGTACTCTCTCACAAACATGCTCCTCTCCCCCGCCCCCCAGGCCAGCATGCTGGACAGGCAGCAGGGACACCTAGACAGCGGTCACTTATAGGACCGATTTGTAGGAAATGTCCTCAGGACACAAACCCTGAGCCTTTCCCATGCTTTCTGGGGCTGTTGTGTCTTGGGTGGCTGCTCCTGTCTGGTAGGGCTAGTGGGCAGCCAGAGTTCCTCAGATGAGGGCCATGGAAGCTTCCAGCCTGCCCAGCCTTCAACCACACCTGTGCTGGGTCTTGTTCTGGGCAAAATGCTAGGTGTGGGCTCTGCAAGGAGAGGAAGGAGCCCAGAGGAACCAAGTGTCATCTAGTGGCCATTAAGGACACTCGTGTGGCAGTTGTAGGTGTTTTCCAACCGAGGCTCTGCTTGGAGCCCTCAATGAGGTTGCCATCCAGGGGGCTTCACGGAGACCCCTTGACAGGCAGTGGGCAGGCTCTTCTCCATGAGCTGAGTGATGAGAATGATGGGATGACCCCCTTCCCAGGGAAAATCCTGATGTGGCCATGGTGAGGGGGCTTATAGTCAAGGCCACCATCCCCAGCAGTCCCCATCTGGGTTTCACTGGCACCAGCCAGGCCTTAGAGGATGGGGGAGTGGAGGGCTGGTAGCAAATACTGCCCCTTATCCACATGTGAACAACCCTCCCAGCCCCAGGTAGGGGGCAACTGAAGGTGAGGTATAGTGGCCCAGCCCTAGTTGTGTGCTGGCCCCCAGGCAAGGGGAGATGGCAGTCACACGGGGTGTCGGGTCATGCCGGACAGGGTCTCACCTTCGCGCAACAGCTCACTTCCCTCCCCTGACCACAGCTGATTGAAGACAAGAAGACCCTGGGGGAGAAGTGTGAGGCCGTGGTGGCCAAGTTGAAGCAGGGGGACCAGAGGTGCAAGGAGAGGGAGGCCCAGATACAGAAGCAGCACGAGCTGGTGAGTCCCCTCCCCCAGGTTCCCAACAACCCACTACTACAGGCCATGGTGCCTGCCGACAGCAGACCCGGTACCCTGAGCCTCTTTCCCTGACCTCAAAGTGTCAATCACGGGGCTTGTGATGGGACTGCAGGAGGACGCAGTGTGTGAGAGCCCTTGCACCAAAATTTAGGAGGTGGCCCGATTGGGTGTCGTGTGCATCACCTGCTTCCTACAGCTCCTCTGCCGACTGGCTGCTTTCCTGCTGGTAGGAAATTAAGAAACTCAAGGAGCTAATGAGCGCCACTGAGAAAGTGGGCAGGGAAAAGTGGATGAAAGAGAAGACCCGCAGGATCAAGGAGATTACGGTCAGAGGTGAGCAGCTGCCAGCTGCTCTGTGCTGGCCAGTCTCGGGCAGGAGGCAGCGGGGGGGCTTTGGGTGAAGACATTAGTTTCAGGTATACAGTGGTGGAGAGGATGGTACAGACCTAGGGCGGTATGGCTTCAGGGTCTCCAGGGCCAGGGCCAGGAGAGTGGGCCTTACCTTCCCTCAGCTGGTTCTCTCCCCAGGACCTGGGTTCCCAGCATCCAGGGGAGTGAACTGGGTGGGAGCTCAGGGTAGGGATCCCAGGTTTTCTGCTACTTGTCATGTGGTGCCTCCCCACTTAGAGAGCAGGTCTAAGGGCTGATGGGGCCCAACCCTCCTGCCCTGGGACACCCTCTCCCCAAGGACTCCCTCCTCCCAGAACCCTGGGTACTGCCGGAGGGTGGGGGGACATCCTACTGGCCAGAGTGACAAGGAGGGTATTGCAATGCTGCTGATGGAGAGGAATTACCTGGAGCCCCTGGTGGGGGTCCCCTGGCTGGACTGCAGCCCTGGTATCACAGTGGGTGAGAATTGGGGGTCCTCTATAGCATTGGTGGTGGGGGCGTGGTCCCTGCCACATAGTGGGCAGAGGTTGGGTCCCTGCAGCGCTGTGCCCCCACCCTAGGCCTGGAGCTTGAGATCCAGAAGCTGATCGCCAAGCACAAACAGGAGGTAAAGAGTCTGCGGAGCCTGCATACGGCTGAGCTGCTGCAGGCTGACGAGCAGGCAGCCCAGCGCTATAGGTGCCAGGTAGAGGCGCTGCGGGAGCAGCTGGAGCAAGAGAAGGAGGCACTGGTCCAGCAGGAGCATGAGCATGCCCAGCGGCGGTGAGTGTTCCCGTCCTGGCAGCTTCATGGGGACACTGAGGGGCCAAGGTCATAGCAGAGCTGGTGTGTGTATGAACTTCAGAGTGAGGCTAGGATGCCCAGGATGAGGTTGGGGCATGCAATGTGAGGTGGGAACATGCAATGAGAGATTGGGACAAGCAGAGATTGGATCGGATGCCTCCTGGTCCATACTGCATCACCAGCTGTTCTTTCCTCTGCAGCTTCAAGCAGCAGCTAGAGCGGGAGCAACAGGACCTACAACAGCTGCGACAGCGGCTCTACAGTGAGGTGGCAGAGGAGAAGGAGCGGCTGGGCCAACAGGCAGCCAGGTGCTGTGGGAGGCGTGCCCACCCTCCATCCCCCACCCCCTGCCCCACAGCCTGTGGCCTCATGTGCTGACTTTTGCCGGCCTGCAGGCAATGGGCAGAGCTGGAGGAACTGAGGCAGCAGCTGGAGGAGAAAAGCTGTGCCCGGGGCCAGGCTCTGAGGGCTGAGCTGGAGAAGGAGAGAGAGGAGCTAGAACACCGACATCAGGTCTACGGCTCTGTCCCTACTTGTCCCTGCCATCCTAGTCCCAGGGGCCTGTCCAGGGAGTGATGGGGGAGACTGTCAGGGGCATCACCAAGGCCAGCTGCCTGGAGTGCTAGCAGGCCTGTGTTCATAGAACAGGATGCCTAGCCTGTTCCTACAGACCAGCCACAAGGCCCAGAAGGTAGCTGCTTGGGTTGCTGTTCTCACAGTGTCACCCACCCCCAGATGGAGCTGCAGGCCCTGAAAGATCAAATGCAGGTGGAGAGGCAGATGTGGGAGGACAGCTGTGCCAAGAAAGAGGTGGGCACAGCAGGCAGGAAGGGGTGGGCAGGTGGGGCAGGCCCCAGCCCCTCCCTTCTCTTCCCCTCCCACCCAGCAGCCAGTACCCAACACCTAGCACCCAGGCATCAGTGTGGGATCTGCCTCTGGGACCCCTTGGTGGGCAGGGTTCTGGCTCTTCTGGCTGGTGGTTTATTCTGAGCTATACCAATTGCTGCCTCAGCTCTTCCCCTAAGTGGGCTCTGTGGGACACCAGCAGCATCAGCAGGTCCCTGGTGACTTGAGGAGAGTGCTTCTCTCCCTTCCTGCACCCAGATAGCTGCTCCCAGACCAGCAGATCGCACTTGGCCAACTATGGGGCGTATACATGCCCATTGACCTGGCAACCAAGTCCATGGTGGCTGAGCAGCTGCCCAGTCCTGCTCCTACAGCCATGCACAAGGGGTCACTGAGTCTGGGCCAGGTCAAGGGGGTGTTTCCATATGCCCAGTGCCAACCCCATTCGAGAGGCTGCCCCAATGATGCTCTCACCCAGTTGTGGGGCGCTCAGCCACTCTTGAGAACAGCCCCAGTTGTGCCCCTGCTGTCCCACACTGGGCCCAGTGACAGGACACAGCCCCTTCCCTGAGTACTGATGGGGCCTGAAGCAGGCTGAGGCCCCTTTGTCCCCATGAATCCACCCCTGGCTCAGCCCTGGGCCTCCTCTCAACACCTTAGCCATGCGCACAGAGTCCCATGCACCCCCCCCTGCAGGAAGCATGGCTGCTAAACCGGGAACAGGAGCTGAGGGAAGAGATCCGGAGAGGACGGGACAAGGACATCGAGCTGGTCATCCGCCAACTGGAGGCCGACATGACACAGGCCAGGGAAGAGAGTGAAAGGGCCACCGAGAGCCGGTGAGGTCTTTTCCCACAAGGCGCCAACTGGGCACCGTGCCTGTTCATGCAGTGCTGCCCCTCACCCTGCACCTCCATCGCCAGTGTCAAGCGCACCCGAGACAAGTACGAGGTGGAGCTGTTAGAGCTGGAGCAGTCAGAGCGGAAGCTGCAGGACCAATGTGCAGAGCTAAAGGGGCGGCTGGTGGAGGCCAAGGAGGAGAACGCTTGTCTGCAGGCCCTGGTACGGCAGAAGGACAAGGCCCTGGCCGAAGTGAAGACAGTGAGTGGGGTAGGAGCTGGCGGCTGGGCCCCAGCTCCATCCACCGTGGGTTCACGCCACCGTCTATGCCGGGCCAGATGAACGAGCACCTGACTAGTGAGAGAAGCAGCCTGTCTCGGGTGCTCCGCCAGGAGTTCATGGACCAGCTGGCAGCCTCTGAGGAGGGAAACCAGAAGGTCAGTGTCGAGCTGGCTGAACTGCAGGCATGCCAGCAGCTGGAGCTGGAGCAGCTTAGGCGGGAGAAGCAGGCAGAGCTGGAGGACGTGCACAGGAGGTAGGTGCCAGCTAACGACAGCCCTTGGAGCATGGCAGGGTGGGGGCGCAGCTCCAAAGGAAATGTGCCGGACTGAGCAAGGCGAGTAGAGGGCCCTTCTCCAGCAGACGCACAGCGAGCAATCCACAGTGTCTGCTCAGGCTCCATGTTTGAGGCCCCAGGTTGGGTCCTTTCTGTGGTGCTTGGGCCCAGGGCCCAGGACTAAGCCAGCTATCTGAGTGCCAGGCATCCCAGAGGCCAGGCCAGGCAGGCCCATGTGGGTCCCCAGAGGTGCAGTTCCCCAACCCCCAGCTTGGGTGAAGTGGGTGCTGTGCAGAGGGCGTGGAGGCCCCCAGAGGTTAACACTGAGGGCTTCCCACATGTACGGGACCCATAGTCCTCCCTGGTTCATTGCCCACCTGGTGCCTACCACAGTCACTTTGAGAGGTGATGTGGGGTGGGGGTTCCCACGACACCTGTAAGGCCCCTGCTTTGGGTACTACCTCACTTGGAGGCTGGTTCTGTGGGGCTCACAGCTCCTGTCATCAACCTCTACAGACAGCCCAGTGTCTGCAGTTAGCAGGCAGGGACAGGGTAGGCAGTGCAGCATGGGGCAGTGCAGCATGGGGCCCCTCCTGCTGTGGGGGTAGAGGCCCCTACCAGCCACCTGCTACACTTGGAGCAGCAGGCTCCCCTAGAACCCCTCCGTACATCCCACAGAGTGAAGCTGGCCCTGGCAAAGAAGGAGGAGGCTATGAACAGCCTTCGGAAACAGCACGAGGTGAGTCCTGCGGCAACTGGTGGCTTGGGGGTAGGGGTGGCCCGACCTGACCACCTTGCGCACGTGTTGCAGGCCGTGGTGAAGCGGGCCAACCATCTGGAGGAGCTGCTGGAGCAGCACAGGCAGCCACTTTTGAGTGCCAAGTGACACCGCTGTCATGGTGTGGTGGGGATGGAAATAGGCGGGATCCTGGAGTGGTCCCCAGCCCGTCGCCCTGTCCCTCCCTCTGCCCCATGCTCCTGTCCTGTGGGCAGGGCACTGTGGCTGTTTTAACAGTAAAGAGATGTTTCTTAACATTTTGTTCCTTGCCTGTCTCTCTTCTGGGATCTAGGAAGGGCTGCAGGCCACCCAAGGACTTCCTCCACAGAGTGGCCAGTTGGGGGTGTCCCTGGCTCAGCTCTGCTCTCAGCCTGGCCCACCACATTCCCTGCCGGGCCCAGTCACCCCTGGCTCTAATCGTCTGCTCCAGCCTGGCCCTGGCAAGCTCCCTGTGCCTCCTCACCCACCCACCACACCCTGGAAGGAGTTCCGAGCCTCCTCTCCCACTTCTGCCAGGTGCCCCAGCCCACAAGGAGGGTGGAGTCTGGGTAAGGTAGTGGAAGAGCAACAGGTGGGGTTCTCCTACTCAAGGGTTCACTGCCCCCTCTTCTGCTGGGCTATCTGGATGCTGCTGCCCCAGCCGATGGTGCGGGGACCAAGCCACTTGGAAGACCCTCAGCTGGCCAGGAGGTCCCTTCTTGTACAGTGTGGGGGCAACCACTGCCCATGGGATTGCCTTGGCTGCCTGTGAAGTGGAGCGCCTCCCTCGTCCTTTAACACCCTGGGGGCTGGTGTGATCCCATCAAGGGTCAGTCCTGACTGCCACCAGGACAATGAGGGGGGGGGTGCAGAGGCAGACAACTCATGGGTTCTTTCCCATCCCCCTCTGCATGGAGGTTTCCCCCCTCTTCTGGCAGAGGTCTAACAGATGGGAAGGCTGGGGCTGGTAGGGCTTTGGGCGGATTGGAGGTCAGTTTTGGGCACGTTAAGTTTCAGATGCCTTTTTCACATGAAATGGGGTATCAGGGAGCCAAAATGGGCATAGGAGCCCGTAATACAGGGCAGAGGTCTGAGTGGGTGCTTGCACTGTCTAGATGTTACTTAGACCACAAAGCAGGAACTGGCCGAGTGGGAGAGTATGACTGAGTCAGAGGCCCGGGGTGGTCCAGGCAGGGGTCTGTCTCTCTTAGGAAGAGCTTGGGAAGGAGGGGTCTACTAAGGAGGCAGGAGGAGGCAAGGAGATGTATCCAGAGAACAAAGCCCTGGACGTGTCCAGTCCAGAGTACATGACCCAGGCAAATGCCAGGGTCCCCCTCAGCCACACCCTGGGACTACAGGGACAAGGAACCAGCCTGGCTTGAATCCTGGGAAAACCCCTGCTGGGGTTGGGGAAGAGAGTCCTGGGCCTCTAGGCCCAGAGAACACTGCTGGGAGGGCAGATCGAAGGGGCCAGGGCTCGTGGTGGGACCACCCACCCTCCACAGGAGCCTGCAATGAGGTAGGGACAAGGGGATGGCAGAGGGGCGGGGGCTTGACACACCCACCCTGTCTCCCATTTTTCTTTCTGCACGCCATACTCCTGCCTACCTCCAGCTATCCCCAGAGACCTGTCACCCTACTTCCCAGTTCACACCGCACCCCCCACAAATACATGGGCCAAGTCATTTGTTTAATGCTGGTTTTCTTTCATTTTCCTGGCATAGGCTGTGTCCACCCCCACGGCCTCCTTGGTGGGCATATTTGGTCCCTGTTGCCCCTCAGGGACCCTTGTTGGCCAGGGCTGGGCATGGTGCTACTTCTTCTTTGGAATTTTCTCCTTTTTGATCAGTTCAGAAAATTCTGGAGCAGGAGACAAATGTCTGGTAAACCTCCCGCCACCCCCCACCCCCCGCCTTGTGCCTCCACCCAGAGCCCTGCAGGCCTGATGGGGAGGTGTGCCCCTTTATAAGCAGGGACCCCATAGTCCAAGGTTCCCTGTACCCTGCCCACCATAGCCCTGTGGTGGGAACTGGAGGGACCAGAACTCCACAGCCTGAGTGGCCACACTTGCTAGGTGCTCTATACCCATCCACCTGGGGCTCACGATGGACTGGGTCTCTGTGGAGACCCTCCAAATTCCCTTTAGAGCCCCTATCTGCCTTCAGTGGGGAAACTGGGGCACAGAGGGGTGGGGGGCTAAGTCCTAAGCAAACCTCTCAACCTGCTAAACCTTGTGGCTACCCCACAAGTCAGAGTTTGCAGGCATTTGTGGGCAGGAGGTAGAGGCCTGGAGGTGAGGTAGGACCACACCTGGCAGGGGTGTCTGAAGGCCCATTGGTCTGGGGCTCTGAGCCTGTGCTTGCCCTTCCCCAGGGCCATCTGGCTGCCCTCTGACCTTCAGGCCCAGGACTGGCAATTGGGGAGCGTGGGGGGAGGCAGGATGACGCTGACCACGTGGTGGAGCCTCAGGGAAGGCCTGTAGCCCCTACCTCGCCTACTTCACACTCACTCCCCAGGGGCCACAGCTTTCCCCTACCCCAACACCCTCCTTCTCTGTTCACCCCTGCAACTCCTCAAGCCCTGGTCCCTGCCTCCAAACCTCCCTGCCCATCTCCGGTGCCCTCCTTCCTATTCATCTAACACTGACCCTTGTCCTGAAGCTGCCCAGGTGACCTTCCCCAAAGCCACCTCAGGCTACCCTTCAGAAGCCTGCAGTGGCTCTCTCCGTCCTGCTACACTCAGCATCTCTGAAACTCAGTTTCTCCATCTGTGAGTTGGGAATGGTGATGCCTACCACATGCTTAAGCTTTGGGGGAAGGGGTCAACACCTGGCAGTGAGGAGCCACTCAGCTCTGCACCAAGAGGGACGACAGATGCCAGACAAACTGCCTGAGTGTGACTGACCCAGAGGGGCAGGGAAGGAGGGACCTGACAATACCCCTATCTGTGCTACCCACCTTCAAAGTCAATTCTCCCATCCCCATCAGTGTCAGCTGCCTGGATCATGGCCTCGGCCTCCTCATCTGTCAATGGGGCAGTAGGCCCACTGCTGGGTATGGTGGACAGGATGTACCTGGGCCAGGTGAGCATGGGTCAGAGCCAGGGGTGTCTCACCAGCACCCAGTGGTTTACAAAGCGCTCACTTCCCACTTTATATGTGGTCAAACCGAGGCCCAGCTGGAGATGGGTCTCTGGGCCTGGGTCTGGTGCTGTCCCTGTGGCCCTAGATGGCCTGCATTGCGTCTGAAAAGGTCAGGTGGGTCCTGCTGACAGTGCCTGTATACTGGGGTGCATGGCAGCATGGACTGGGCAGGGGGCCCAGGGTTCAGTACCACCCTGCCCCCACCACATTCCCCTCCCATCCTCAGCCACTGGCTGTTACTTGATCTCGTTCCACTCTATGAAGCCGCTCTTGTCCTTGTCCAGGGTCTGAAAGGCTTTGTGGATGGCACCTTCCAGCTGTCCTGAGGCCTGGAACTTCTGCATGTACTCGAAAAACTTGAGGTAGTTGAAGGAGCCTGGGATGACCAGGCAAAAGTCGGTGGGGCCCAGAAGAAGACCCTGAGACCCTTCCCTGGGGCAAGGGCTGCTGGGTTCTATCCCTCCCCCATGTGTCCTGGCCCATCAGCCCCAGGAAGGAGGAGCTCGCAGATGGGCTCCTGTGTCCACTGCTTCCTCAGCCATAGCTGGACTGGCCCGGGTTGGGGGTGCCATGTGGGGGACAGACTATACCATGGTGCCTCATGTCTGCGGACAGCAGTTCTATGTCCTTGTCTGACAGGGATGTGCCCAAGGCCAAGGTCATCTTCTTCATCTGGGAGGAGAAATCCTCATCCATCCTGGCCCTGTGGTGGACACAAGCCAATTTGGTGGTATGTACAGTGGGAGGGGCACTCTTCTTGGACCTGCACGATGCCAGCTTCTGCCTTCCAAGTGGAGTCCCCAGGGGCCCAGACCAAGCTGCCTTTGGGCCCCTGGACTTGTAGAGGCTTCTGTGCCCAGGGCCCCGAGGAAGACTAGTCTGAGCCCCCACCTCTTGCTGGCAGGCTACCTTGAGGGTTCCTCCACTTCATAAAGGAGAATGAGGATCCGAGATGGTAAATGATGCATACCAGTTCCTTTACTCTTCCCAGACCATTTGACCCCTCAGTGTTGTTGGGGAAAGTCCCTCTGTCCTTCCAGGCCTATCACCAAGCTGCCACCTCTAGGAAGCCGTCCTGGTTACCCAAAGCACCCTTCCTCTGGCCAAAACTCAAGGCCCAAGGCTTTGGCTTCACTCTTTGGGACCCCAGACCAGTAGGCCCTGGTCCTCCTGGCTGGATGCTCTCCCCTGTGGGGAGGTGTGCTGGGCATAGGCCAATCTGGAGCTGGCCTTGGACTGAGGGAGGCCCAGAACTCTCCATCTGAGCAGGGTGACCACTGCCTACTTTCTAGACCCTCAGGAAGGCCAGTCAGAGGTGCATCTGCCCACGGCCACTGAGAAGGTACGCACATCCCTGTCTCCACTTCATGCAGAGTTGTGGGAGGCATGCAGGCACCTCCAAGGCTCACAGGGCTTCCAGCCAGGTGGGCGGGGGGTCTGGGCACAGGCAAGGGTCCAGTAGTCAGGACCAGGCTGTCCTGTGCCCCTCACAGTAGTGCCTTATGACCCACTGAGCTCTCAGGTTGCTGTCCCCAGGGCGGGTTGGGTTCTGGGGCTTGTGGCAAAGCAAGCTAATTTCAGAGGCTCCTTGGCCCTCTTGAAAGTTCACCAGGTCGTGGAGCCTTTTGGAACATGCTTTTGCCACTGGGAGGGGCAGCTCCAGGGCCCATGGGATCTGAACAGGGCTGGGCTGTGGTTAGAGGAGTCTACTTTCCTCCCTAGTGGAGAAGCCACAAGTCAAAGGTTGCACTCAACCCTGGCAGCCCTGGGACCAGGTCCTGCTTCCCGAGTCTGGTGGGACCCTGTCTGTCCTGCCTGCCCCTTGACATGGTCACACAAGGAGCCATAGGGAAGGGAGGGTGTAGGGGAAAGACCCAAAGCCTCCCTCCCCTCCCACCTCACTGCCCTCCACAGTCAGAGCTGGTTGGAGCTTGACCATCCTCTCAGACTTTCACATGTCTGAGCATTGTTAGTGCTGGGATGCCCCCCAGGGCTGGCCAAAACCACTCTGGACCCAGACCACTCTGGACCGTCCGCCTGGTCCTCCTGAGTGCTGTGGTGTGCATCCAGCACAGGTCAGTGAATCCCTGATGAGTTCAGGTGCTAACATGACAAAAAGGCCTCATAGGCTGGAGGGGGTGAGAAAGGGTGATGAGGGCAGCAGGAGCCCCCTTGGGATGGGGCTGGACAGGGCCAGAGTGTGCCTGTTAGAGTCGGCAGATCCATTGGGCTTGGACCCTTGGTCCTGCAAGGCCTACTCGCTCCCTACTCAGCATATGGGGTCCTGAAGTTGGTGAGCTGGTCTCAGCTTCCCCATACTGACCCTGACTCTCAGCTACCCCCTCCCCCCCATAGGTACATGCTGCACATGTGCCACCCTCCCTCCAGACCCAGGCCCACACAGCTACCTTCAGACTGGGGCTCCCTTTGGCTGCCCTTCCCCTCCCACCTCCTTGTCCTGCCTTCCCTGGGCCTCCCTGGGGTCCACGCAGACCCCAGAGGCTCTCCTTATCTTGTGGATGAAGACAAGCTTCCAAGGTCCTGCTGAGCTGCTCAGTGTCCACACCACCCCTCCCCAGCAGGGCTCACCTCCGTCTGGCTTCCCTCAAGGGCTCTGGGAGGCAGGTCAATCTGGGTGCTGAGAGACTGCCGGGGCTCCAGCCTTTATACCTGCTGCCACCTGGCCTGTTTACAGCTTGGAGCTGCAGCTGTCCCCCCACCCCTCCAGGGCACTCTCGCCTGGCACTGGTCACTCCCAGGGGCTCGTTGGCACTTAGCACATCCACACTGGGCTGGGCAGACTGACCATCAGCATTGCCTGGCCCATAGAGCCTGGGGTGAGGGTGGGGGATCAGACAGAGTTTCTGCCTGTTGCAGGAGGTCCCACCCTGCATCCTGGCCTTGTAGAGGGAAGGGGCTGTTATGGTCCTAGAGATGGCTGGCTGGGGCTACCACGGTCACTGAGGGGCACAGGCTGGCCAGCGGGTCCCAGAAGGCACTGGACAGTGAGGCCTACTCTGGTAAGCAGCCTGGCTGGACAGTGTCCTGTGTTTCTGGTTCACTGTGGAGGGCCCAGGAGCCAGGCCAGGATGACTCCTTTGGGCACAGGGAGCAAGGCTGAGTTACTCCAGGCCGGTCTGGCCTCTTTCCCTGGGCTGGGTCCCCAAAGTGCAGTCATGAGGATGCGAATGAAGGGACCAGAGAGGGACATACCACCAATTTTGCATGATAGAATGTCTCTCTAACCCTTGGGTCACCAGATCTCCTGCATCATAGCGGCCACTGGGGTCTCTTGCCTGATGGACATTTGTCATGTGGCACCACCACTGGGTGATCTAAAACAGCTCCACATCAGGCCAGCAAGCTGGGGATGTCCAAGTGACTTCCTCAGCTGCCTGCCAGCTGCTGGACTCTGTGCAGGCCCCCGCGTGTTTGTTATTACAGTGTTTTATGTGTGTCTCTTTACAAAGGACCGCGTCACCCATCCCCAAGAGTGGGATGACCAGGACGAGCGCTGGGAGGGTCCACACACCTGGCTATTCTCCTCCCAAAGGGTTAAAGCGTTCCCCTATAGCTCCCTAACCGAGCCAGTGACCAAGCCCTGTTGCAGTGGGCTACTTCCCCATGTGTCCTCACACTGCGGCCTTGTCCCCACAGCACGGACACCTACTCTGTGTCCCACAATGGGATGTTCTCGGCATGAAGGGGAGAAGCATGGTGTGCTACAGCTGAACGTGACACCCTTGTGCAGTAGAGGAAGCCAGTCACCAAGGCTGCCTATTCCAAGTGTCTGCTCCACTGTGAGTGGCCAGAAGAGGTGATCGATCCATAGACGAGATGCAGACAGCGCCTGCTGGCTGGGGGCAAGGTGCTAGGGAGTAGGGCGCACGGGTAGAGGTCTGATTTGGGGCGATGGACACATTCTGGACCTACACAGTAGTGAATGCACGAATTGGCCTTGGATTCTTCATGTTAAAGTGGTTTTTTCATGTTATGTGAATTTCACCATTAAAAAAAATGCTGAGTGAAGAAATAGCTTTTAATAAACCATAAATTAAACAAAAACCATGAAGAAACAGGAAGACCAAGGGGTCTGCAGAGGGTCAGCTGCAACCCCTCTGCCTGACCTGCATGGCCCTGTGAAGGAGGGAGGCATTGCTAGCATGCAGTGTATCCTGGAAGGCCTGTCTGCACCCACCCTGGCCACCAGATGGGTGGGGAATTGCCAGCGGGCTCCTGGAACCAACAACTGCCCCCATGATGACAGATGGCTGGTCCCCCGGGTGACTCTCAGGTTTCGTTTCTGTCCACAGTTGGGCAGCCTCTACTTGCCCTCAGCCCTGGCCCTGGCCCACTGCTCCCTGCTCTGGGCTGAGTTGGCCTAGAGGCCACGGGACCCCCTCACAGCACTGGGGGGTGACACAGCATGGCAGACACTCCCCTCTCTAGGAGGCTCAGTTGTAGGCTCTCAGGGGTCTGGCACTGCACCCCCTCCTCCCTGGAGTGACTGCAGAGGCAAGATGGCTGCTCCTGGTCCCCAGTCCCCATGCTGCAGCCTGTACCCTGCAGAGACTGCAGCCAGCCCTGCCCTGCCCTGTGACAGGACCACTACAAGTGTAAGAAATTAGCTCTTTTTCAGGAGCCATTTTTACTTAAGGATGAAGCTTTCAAGCCCCATTCCCAGATCTTGGTGTGTCTCAGCCAGGCCAACTTGGAACTCCAAACATCTTTCCTTGGATGGCTGTACCCTGCCTTCTGGGGGGTCTCTTTGGCAAAGGTGGGAAGCCCTCCTCATCCCTACACTGCAGAGCACAGCTATGGTGGTGGGCTTGACTGGGAGGGCTTCTCCTGGGTTGGTAAGATCCCTTCCCCTTTGCCACAGCACGCTTGCATCCCCCTACACAGGAGTGGGGGGTGCAACATGACTACAAAGGGCACCTATGCCCTTCCCCCGTCCTGAGCCGGGGCCACATCCCCAGTGGAAACAGGAAAGGGTGGCCCATTCTGGGGATGTCGGTAGGAGAGCAAGAGATTGGTGAGTCCCAGAAGGCATGGGTGTCCCTGCGCCCTGTGATGCCCACAGTGGTGCCCGGTACATGGGTGTGTGGGCTGTACCTGGGGCAGCCCCATGCTGATGTGGCTTACTGTCGTAGGAGGGATTACATAGGTGTTGACTCTGTCTCCATGTCCCTGCCTCTGTGCCCTTCATTGCTGTAGTGAGGTGAATAGAGTCCCCAAAAGGTATGTCTATGTCCTAACCCCTTGTCGGTACCTCTGAATGGGACTTGTTTGGAAACAGGATCTTTGCAGATGTGACCAAGTTAAGATAAGGTCATTCTGGATTATGGTGGCCCTAAATTCGATGACTGATTCCATTCAAAAAGAGGAGAGACAGAGAAGCTACCTGATAGTGGAGGTGCTCAGTGATGGGTAAGCAGTCCTGAGCTGCCCTGGCCTCAAGCTCCAGGGAGCTCAGCTCTGCTCCTAATCAGGCCTTGGTCCCAGAATGGGATATTTTGCTTGTCCAGCATTTTCCTCATTAATTCAGACTCTTTACAGTATTAAAATATTAGTTGCCTTAGGGCTCTGGCTGGTTGGCTCAGTGGTAGAGCATTGGCCCGACATTGGAAGTCCTAGGTTCGATTACCAGCAAAGGCACACAGATGGGCGCTTCTCCACTCTTTGCCCTCTCCTTTCTCTCTGTCTCTCTCTTCCCCTCCCTCAGCCAAGGCTTCATTGGAGCAAAGTTGGCCTGGGTGCTGAGGATGGTTTCATGGCCTCCCCTCAGGTGCTAGAATGGCTCTGGTTGCAACTGAGCAAAGCCCCAGATGGGCAGAGCATCACCCCCTGGTGGGCATGCTGGGTGGATCCTGGTTGGGCACATGCGGGGTCTGTCTCTCTGCCTCCCCGCTTCTCACTTCAGAAAAATACAAAAAAAAAAAAAAAAAATTAGTCGCCTGACCACGTGGTTGCACAGTGGATGGAGCGTTGGACTGAAATGCGGAAGACCCAGTTTCGAGACGCCGAGCTCACAGCTTGAGCGTGGGCCCATCTGGCTTGAGCAAAAGCTCATCATCTTGGACCCAAAGTTGCTGGCTCCAGCAAGGGGTTGCTTGGTCTGCTGAAGGCCTGGGGTCAAGGCACATGTGAGAAAGCTATCAATGAACAACTAAGGTGTTGAGACGGCAACAAAAAACGAATGATTGATGCTTCTCATCTCTCTCCGTTCCTATCTGTTTGTCCCTATCTATCCCTCTCTCTGTCCCTGTAAAAATAAACAAATAAATAAAATAAATTAAAAAATAACAAAACTAAAAAAAAAATAAATTAGCCACCTTGATTCCCAAGTTTGTCTTTTTGACAGTTTTATTGGGGTATAAATCACATACCCTCAAGCTCACCATTTTGGAGTGTACAATTCGGTGTTTTCTTAAGTTGATCCACAGGGTAATACAACCAGAGCCTCTGTCTAGTTCTAGCAGTTTCCTTATGCCCCACAGAGGTCCTGTGCCCCTCCCTGGGGCCCCCGGCAAACGTCAGCTACCTTTCTGTATGTGGGTTTGAATGGTTTTGGAGCCTCACGTCAGTAGAATCCTTGTGGCGCCTTTGTTTCTGGCTTACCTCACTGAACATGTCAGTGCCTCACTCCTTATGAACCAGAAATATTCCATGCCGTGGGTCCTGTTGCCTTGATTACCTCACCTGAGTCCACTGTGGCCACTAGCCCACCCCACATGCCCTGCACAGAGGAGGCCTATTCCCTTGTCCTACTTATGCCTCAGGCATCCTTGGGTCCTCTCTAGGCCCAGTGAGGCCTGGCTCCTTCAGCTCCTTCTAGGGAAGGTGCTATCCTCCTGCCCCCACCCATCGCATGGGGCAGGCATAACTTGTCCTTAACACTGTCAACCGCAGAGCCCTATAGCTGGCCTGAAGCTCCAGCCCATGGCCTTAGTCTCCATGGACCCCAGGTGCCTCCATGTTGTGTGGCAGAGAAGCCAGGAGGTGGTGTCTCCGCCAGCCTGGCCTTTGTAGATGGAAGGGTAGTGTGACCAGCCAGCATCCGTAGGGCCGTGGTCACTCAGGGGTGTTGCATCCTGACCCCAGCACAGTTGGGCTGGGCCCCTGCTGGGCCTCTGGAGGGCTCTAGGGTGTCTGTCCTGCCTGCTCCTAGTTTGGGAGAAGGGGCATGTCTTCAGGGACCTCTTGCCAAACCGGAATTAGCAGAAGCCAACACATGGTGTCTCCAAGGTGGGCTGGCCACTGGTCACCCCGAGACTGGTAGGTCTCCTTCTGCCTGCCCTCATCCCTGCATGCCCTGTTCATAGGGACCTACCACTGTCCCAGTCCCAACGCTGAACAACTGAGGCCAGGCGACCCAAGGTATACGGTGTGGAGGTCTGTCACTGGGACTCAGGTGCTCTGCTCCTTCTCAGGGGTGGGACTGACCCTGTGGCCCTGAGGCCAAGGAGATAGCCCCTTGGAGCTTGGCCTGCAGGAGACAGGTTCAGGACTCTCAGCTCTGCTCTCTCCAGGGCCTCAGGGCTCTGTCCTGTCCGTTCACTCTCATCATGATGTCCAAGGGTCAGGATTATGGCTGACCTGGAGCCTTGGGTTCAGGGGGCCCTGGAGGCCTTGGGCTCAGGAGGCCCTGGAAGGACAGCAGTTCCATTCCCCCAGTCCAGGTGGTATGCAGTCAGACCCTACCCTTAAAGCCTAGCACCAGCTTTCCTGCTCTACACCTGGTAAGCAGTGAGACCCTGGTGCTGACTACACATGGGAAGCATGGTCAAAGGAACGGATTAATGGTGGGGGCCTTGGAAAACTTCCAGGTCAGCAGTCACCCTGCCAGGCAGCAGCAGGGCTCCTGTTCCTGTGGAATCGCAGAGGACCGAGTTCCTGGGGAGAAGGGGCATCACTCTAGTCAAATGGAGTGAAAGTGCTGGATCTAGAGCCCTGGGTGTCTTCCCCTAACCAGCCTGGATCCTGGAGGAGGGTCTGTAACCATAAAGCCCCATATATCCAGCCTTTCAGTGTGCACGTGTGTGTGTTTTCATTCACAGGCAAACCCAGGTCACAGAGCTATCTTTCAACCCTCGTCACTGAGGCTGGCATGGTGGCTCAGAGGCTCTGGACCTGTGGTTCTTAACCTGGGTTCTATCGAACCCTAAGGGTTCGATGAGTCAGTCTCAGTGGTTCGGAGAAGCCTCTGCCGCGGAGGCCAGAATAAAGTAATACCATAATTTGTTGAGAGTTCATGCACTTTGTTGGTTTTGTTCTTTGAGCGAGGTGATGTTCATGCACGGCTCATTTTGTGCACCAGTGAAAAAACATATACCTATGTCTTGAATTTGGAAAAAAAATCATATTTTATTTATCACTAAAGAAGGGTTCAGTGAATGCGCATATGAAACTGGTGGGTTTGGTACCTCAAAAAAGGTTAAGAACCACTGCTCTGGCCTGACCTGTGGTGGCGCAGTGGATAAAGCATCGACCTGGGAACACTGAGGTCACCAGTTCAAAACCCTGTACTGTTCTGGTCAAGGCACATATGGGAGTTGATGCTTCCAGCTCCTCCCCCCCTTTCTCTCTCTCTCTCTCTTTCTCTGTGTGTGTCTCCTCTCTAAAATGAATAAATAAAATGAAAAATAATTAAAAGAACCACTGCTCTGGACAGAGGCAACTTTGGCTAGTGGTCATCTTCCCTTGCCTGTCCACAAGGAGCCCTTCTGGCTGCATTGGGGTCCTCAGTGGGGACGGGTGGGGCAGAGGCAGGGCCCGTCACATGTGGTCACACAGCCTTGGGCTTGCCTCCTGGGTGGGAAGGGACCCCCCCCCCAGATAGGGGACACAGCCTCATCACACTGGGAGCACTCCTGGATCACAGCTCTCAGTTGTCCATGCCACCCAAAACCCTGGGATCTGAGTATCCCCACCCCCAATACCTCCTTGGTCAACTTAGCCAGCAGCCACACAACCAGTTCCTCCTCCATAGGCCTGGGGTGGGGTGGGGCCACCTACAGCAGGGGAACCCTAATGTCTGAAGGAGAAGGAGGACCTCACAAGGGGCCACTTTGAATAAGAAGGGTACCCTCTCCCCAGGACTCCTCACCATCCTTTCTCAGTCCTTGCTCACCCTCTTCTCCAGCCGGATACATTGATCCCTGCTCTCCCCTAAGCCTGGTGGTCCTGCTGGAGGTAGTTGTCCTATCTCCTGCTCCCCCTATCCCCATCTTCCAGCTGGGCCCTCCCTGCCAAGAAGCTTTGCTTATCTGGCTAGAAATGAATGGATGGCTGAACGAGTAACCCAAGTAACAGAAAACAAATCTCGGCTACACTGTAATTGTCCTGCTCCTACGGTGGGGTGGGACCTTGATCCCAAGCCCCAAGCTGCCTACACCCCCGCCCACCCTGCTGTGCTCTCTCGCCACCACCGCTTTGGGGTAAGATGGCGCGGCAGGGCGCGCAGCGGCGGGAGGGGACAGTCCCTCGGTGGCCGGCGCCGCTGCGCCTACCCTAAACACCTGGTGCTGTTCACACCGCGCGGGGACGGTGGCTCGTTCTCCAGGTTGTCGCAGCGGGGTGTGTGTGTGTGCAAAAGCAGCCCCCCATGTGCCAGCGCAGGCACCGCCCAAAGGGCCCGGGTCCGGACTCAAGCTACCTCTGAACCTGTGTGTGCGAGCCCCGTGCCGGCCTGACCCCGTGCGTCTGGGCCCGGGCGCGTCCCTGGCCACCCTTCGTGCGCTTTCATATTCCAGAGTGCCACGGTGCCCACCCTCGCGTGTGCCGCCGTATTCCCGTGCTCCTTCCCCACTCTCCGTGTTCCCCGCCTCACCTTCTCTAAGTCTCATCCAGCGTCCTCGTGACCCTCCCAGGGTCTCTCATCCTTCATCTCTGTGTCACCTCCGCAGCGCGCTTCAGTGGCCCCCAGCCTGCAGGTCCCCCCCCTCCGCACATCTCCGTGACCCCTCCCCCTCACCGCGCTGCCGCGCTCCCCCCACGTCAGCCTCATGTTCCCACTCCGCGCGTATCTGTCCTCCAGCCGGAAAGGGCGCCCCCCACAACCCCTCCCCCGCGCGCGCTCCCGCCTGTGTTTTTGGACTACACCAGCCCCGGAGCCCGGCTGCACCGCAGCCGACCGGGCGAAGGCACCTTGTCTGCCGTCTCCATCTGCACCCACACCGCACCCGCACCCCGCGGGCCCCACACCCCGTCAGCACCGCGGCTGTAGCTGTGGGCGCTCGGCAGGCGTGTCAGGTAGGGCGGGCTCCCCGCACCTGGGGCGGTCGTCAGGCGATGGCGCGGCGCTGGCCGGGGCTGCGGGCATCCTGAGCGCAGCGCTGCCAGGTGTGCCTGCACACTGCTGGCCCTAGCTATGTCGTCGTCCTTCTTCAACCCCACCTTCGCTTTCAGCTCGCATTTCGACCCTGGTGAGTCTGCTGGCTGCACCCCTCAGCCAGCCTTCTGCCCCCCTAAACTGCCCCCAATCTGCCTACCCTGCCCTGTCCCCCACTTGCAGACATGATGCTTCCTGAGCCGCTGGTTTCTATTTAGCATGGACATTATTAACCCTTTCCCCATCCTAAACGGAGCTGAGCTTGCAGAAGGACTGGCTCATTAGGAGGACCCCCTAGAGGCCTGGGGTCTGTGCAGGTCTGCAGGCCTTGGACTGGCACTCAGCACAGCAGGGGCCTCCTGCAGCTGGTGGGTATCAGAGGTGTGTCTTTCACCGCATGTCCATGAGAACGTTTCTGGCACAGGTAGCTGAGGCAGGAGGGTCTGCATTTGCCCCAGGAATTGAGAGGAGAGGGTAGCCGGGACTGAGGCCCTTGGGAATGTGTAGGAGTGTACCCCTGGAGCCTAAACTACCATGGCACCTTACTGGTCCAAGGTCTTGTCATGGGAGGCTCCTTACCAGGTTAGGAACTGGTCTGGGAGCTCTGCCTACCACCCGTCAGCCTGTGTGCAAAGGTGGGAGCTGTGGCTAGTGCACAGGACAGAGGCCTCCCGTCAAAGGCTCTGAAGCAGTGGTTCTTAACCTGGGTTCTATCGAACCCTAGGGGTTCAATGAGTCAGTCTCAGGGGTTCGGAGAAGCCTCTGCCGTGGAGTCCAGAATAAAGTAATACCGTAACTTGTTGTGAGTTCATGTACTTTGTTGGTTTTGTTCTTTGAGCAAGGTGATGTTCATGCATGGCTCATTTTGTGCACCAGTGAAAAAACATATACCTATGTCTTGAATTTGGAAAAAAAAAATCATATTTTATTTATCACTAAAGAAGGGTTCAGTGAATGCGCATATGAAACTGGTGGGTTCGGTACCTCAAAAAAGGTTAAGAACCACTGCTCTAAAGCGATGGACCTTAGTGGGTGCCCAGATCCCTTGGAGAGCATGGGAGGCTGGGCTGGTGGTGTCAAGCTGGCTGCAGGGCACCTGGGACCAGGCCTCCTTCCCTGCCAGTCTGGTGGCCCTGGCAACATGTTTATCCATGGATGCCTGGCCTCCTAGCAGCGGCGAGCAGCTGGGGTGGGCAGGGGGGCCATGGACAGAGCAAGAGGCTTGCATCTGTCACTGCCAGCTCCAGCCCCTTCTCTAAGTGCGGTGGAGCGATGACCCAGGGGCCTGAAGTCCCACCCACATGTCACTGAACATCTGGCACCACTAATTCAGCCAAAACAGAGCTGGCAAGCATGTGGTGGGCTCTCTGGGTCCCCTGGGCATGGCCCCATTGGAAGGCATTTGCTCCTGCAGAAGGGGAGCCGGTGGCAAGGCTGTCGGCTGAGCTTTGGGTGTGGGTGTTCCTCCTTCAGAAGTGCCTTCTCAGGGGAACTCTCAGGGCTTGGAGAACATGGTGTCACCAGCCAGTGGCCCAGGTGAAAGCCCTGGCTGGGCCTTGAGGGCAGGGGGCGGGGAGATGGCCCTGCTGAGCAGCCATGGCCCAGACAACCCCCTGCCATTGACACTCTCTGTGGGACCCAAATGTGCCCTGTGTGGGGTTGTTACACCTCCCTGTTCCAGGTGTGTTGAGCACAAGCTCCATCGCCCACCTCAGAGAAATAACAGCTTTACCTCTTGCAAGTGTTTGGGTAGGTGCCTGTAGTCAGCATGATTATAATGTATCAATTTAATGATTTTCAGGGTACAAGTTGTCAGAAGGCAAGTGGATTCTCCTCTTTGTAGGTTAGTGAACAGACAGCTGGGTCCTACTGCAGTAGAGGCCACTTTGGGCAGTGTAGCTGTGTAACTGGCAGGGGTGCAGGGCTCCTGTTGCCTCCCTCCACATGGACCTTGAGCAGGAGAGGTGGGATCCCCTGTCTTCTGGTCCCTGGAGTCCCACAGCCCAGTCTTACTTCCCTGAGCCTCAGTTTTCTCATCTATAAAATGGTATAGAAATGCCTACCTGCCCCCCCACCCAGGTCCCAGGTAGAGGGGGGTTGAGTACCTGGTGAAAACCTGATGCTCAGTAAACAGTCTGCTATTTTGGAAGGGGGAAGGGCATGGAGACAAGGCCACAGTGGCTTTGTGGCTTCTGCATACCCAAAGCGGAGAGCAGTAGCTCTTTGGAGGTCTGCTTGTGTTTGTGGAGAGACCTTGCTGGGGGTCCACCAAACAGAGAGCAGGGGACGCTCGTGTTTGTGGCTGTCTGAGTTTGTTTCGGTGGTTGCTCAACTGTCAGGGGTAGACAGAGGGACCAATCCTAGGTAGAGGGTCGTCACAGTCACCAGGCCAGACCTGCTGCCCACTGTGAATTCTCCGTTCATAATGGGACTCCATGGCTGTCCCCATGGAGGTGGTAGTGATGGTAGCAGTTACATCAAGAGTAAAAGGGGCTGAATTTGGAACTCTGGCCCTGGGCACATGATCAAGTGTGGTCTGGGAACTGGGAGGGGCAGGAGGAGGCCAGGCCAGTGTACAAGCTCCTAGGGTGATGTGGCCAGCATAGGAGAACGTCCAGAGGGCTGCCTCCTTTGGGTCCAGCTCTCCCTTGCAGGATGTAGGTAACTGGGGGGGGGGGGATTTGTTGGTAGCCACAGTCCCATGACCTCAGTACTGTGTGGCAGGCTGGGTAGTGGGTAGTTCTGGGCAGCTTGGGGGTCATCAATCACAGGGTGTGTGAGGTGAGGCAGCATAATGGCCAGGTGGGGCCCATAGGTGACCTCACACAGTGGGGTATGTCCAGCCTGGCCTTGCTCACCCCAGGTGAGGGTGTGGTGCCCCTTCTCCTCTCAAGGGGAGACAGGGTGGCTCCCATCCACACTGCCTGGGCACCTGGCATTGGGCAACCCCGAGCAGCCGGCCTTGGGTTGGTTGGGGAGAGGACCTGCTCATGTGTGCCCAGCCACTGGAAGGGCAACCTGGGTCCAGGCCTGGACTCTGCCGAGGTTACCACCTGCTTCTTGGGAAGTCCTCCTAGAGGTGGGGGAACCCCTGGAAGGGTCTTGTAGGGTTACACACTTTGCTCCTGCCAACTCAAAATTCTTAATGATTTTGAACAAGGAACCCTGCAGATTCTGCACTGGTCCTGTTGGGGGTCACCATCCAGCCTCAGGGCCCAGTTGGAGGGCACCAGGACGCAGTCACCTGTACAGGGACCAATGCAGTGACTTTTTAAGGATTGGTTCCCACCTGCGTGTGCTGCCTGGGGCTATGGAACCACCTGTGGTCCAGGCAGGAGACTGGGCTCCCTGGCTGTAAGGCCCTGGGTTTCCTGGCCCAGAGGAAAGATGGAGTCAGCTGAATGTGGAATGCAGCACATGTGCAGAAGCAAGAGCAGAAACACGTATAGAAGCATGTCTGGCTACTGCCGCACAGCCTGACACCTGCGGTTGCTCCCGTGGCTGTGTCAGGTGCCTTGCTGACAATATTCCACATGGGATGGGGAGGTGCAGTGCAGTGGGTCCATCTGCTCCACTGTGGACTGAGGTTGCCTCCTGCCCAGCACTGGGTGATGCTGTGAGTACTCTGTGGCCTTCCCTCCCTAACAGCTTATTGAGATATAAGTCACATCTCATGCGAACCACCCATTTAATATGCATTACTCAAGGGTTTTTACTATATATATTCACAGAGTTGTACAACTACCCCTGCAGTGAATCTCAGGACATCTGTGTGCCCCTGGTAAACCCTATGCGCTCTATTGGTCACTCCCATTCCAGCCGCCCCTAGCCCTGCCCCACTCATCAACTCCTGTCCCACAGGGTCACCTAGGCTGGACACTGCCTGCCTGCCAGTTAATCATACCGCCTGGGCCTTCCACCTCTCTCTCCACACGCTCTGCCGAGTGTCTGTTGTAGGCACACAGGACAGGCCTGGCTCTCAGGAGCTTTAGGGTCCAATTTCATGGACGCTGTGGGCTGTGCACTCACACATGCCCCTCCCCAGCATGGGGCACGTGTGCCTTCCCGTTTGAGCCGCTGTGTTGGCATGGTGGTGGCCATGTCTTTTTGGCTTTCCTGGCCATTTGGAGAGCTCGCCTTTCCCTTCTTGTGGTGTGCGTGTCATTCAGGGACTCCATCGGGAGCCGAGCCCCTGCTCAGACTTGTGTGTCTTGGCTTCTCTCTCTATACTTCCTGGTAGTCCTGCCCATCTGGTGCATGGCACTTCAGGGTGTGCCGTGCTGTGATCCATGGTCTCACGCTGGTCTCTTGAGAGGGCCCACACAGCGGCTCAAACGGGAAGGCACAGTGGGGAAATTTACACCACAAGAGCCGGCCAGCGCCACACACCCAGATCTCCCATCCTCTCTGTCTGTCTCTTCCTGTCTGTCTGTCTGTCTCTCCCCACACCACAGGTATAAGCCATCTTATGGAAGCTGCCTGAAATCTTTTTGGCAGGAGGTAGGCATCCCTGAGAGGTGGTTTCTGGCGGCCTGGGGATGAATGGCTTGGAAGAATGGCCCTCCCCAGACCCCTGGACTGGCACTCAGGCCTTCATGGGGCCTTATCCATGTGATCAAGGCCAGGTCTCCTCCTGCCAGGCCTACGGGCACATTGCTGCCCATGGCTGAGGCTAAACCTGGCCCGGGCACTGCTCCACCACCTCCCCACCAGTCCTATGTCTCTCCCGACCTTTCTGCCTAAGGTCCAGGCAGAAACTGGGAGGCCAGGATGTCCATGTGACCTGCTCCCCCTGCCCCATTCTCTCACAGCACCCCCAACCTTCGCAGGGCAGACCGACCCCCAGGCTCCCATCAGGGGTGCTGAAGAGGTTTAGAAGGTTCTGCGGTGGGATTAGTGGGAAGCAGTCTCCCCGGACAGATCCCACTCAGGCCCCTCTCACCTGCTGGGGGTGGAGCCTGGGCAGTTGCAGCGGGTAGGTCCGGCTGCCTGTCTGCCCAGAGGCAGGTTCTGAGGCAGGGAGGAGGGTGGACCTACTTGGCTGTGGTCAGGACCAGAAGACAGCAGAGGTGTGGGGTCAGCTGGAACTGAGGGCTATTTGTGACTGGTACGACGCAGTCCAGCTCTTGGGGTGAGAGTGGGGTGTCCTGCAGACGTGGCTTTTGTCCTGGGAGGTCCAGGGGGAGGCCAGTGTGTCTGAGCCCACGCATGTGGGCACATGCACCCAGCCACGCTTCCACCCCAGGCCAGGAGTCTGCTCACAGACAGTTAGGGTTCCAACTTCAGTCCCCATGCCTATGCTGTATCTCCCTGACCTCAGAGATCTGTGGAGTGAAGTGAGGAGGCCTGGGCCTGCCCAGAGGTACCCAGTCTCCTGTGACCTAGCTTCCTGCCTCTACCAGCAGAGGGCCGTGACCTAGCTTCCTGCCTCCACCAGCAGAGGGCCATGACCTAGCTTCCCTGTCTCCATGTCAGGGCCCTTGGGCAAACCTTTGCCAAGAAACTCTTCTGCACAAGCCACCACCGTTGCATCTACCCTATGAATGACTTGTGGGTGTGTGGGTGCCCCTCCTGCCATCCCTAGGCCCTCCAGAATCCTTTTACTTGCTTCAGCTGGGGGCTGGGGGTGAAGGTATCAGGGACAGATGCTGGGTTGCTCCAGGATCTCCTGACACACTCTGGATGCTTAACTCAGTGAAACACTCACTGGGTTGCACATTTCCTTCCTGCATGAGATCCAGTTTGCATCCCCAATGGGCCTGGGGGGAGGGGCTGTGCCAGGATGTTCTCAGATGCACTGCTAAGACCCTACTGCAGGCTTGCTGATGACCCCTGAGCATGAGCCCTGTGGGCTGTGCTGGCACCCAGCAGCAGGGTGGCCGAGGCACCAGAAATACTGAGGCTCATTGACTAGGCTGGGGTGTGAGCTCCCTGTGACATCCTGGCTGCTCTCTCTGGACCCACAAACCAGTGAGACTGGGCCAGGCACTCCATGTCCTTCCTGAGGGGTGGTAAGGTGCTGTGGGTGTCGGTGTGAGCCATGGGAGCAGCTCCCTAGGGCCTGTCCAGGTCTGGGAGGCAAGGTGACAGTCTTCGGGGTTTCAGAGCCCTTGACCAGCCCTGGACCAGGTGGGGTACAAGGTGGGGGAACATGGGGCAGGTGCTGGGGAGCATGGGGCAGGTGCTGGGCAGCAGAGTTGGTGACTTAGCTGTGCATACAGTGGGTGGGCTGGTGCTAGGTTGCTCCCATGGAGGCCTGCAAAGCAGCTCTTCCTCCAGGAGGGGGGGGGGTCTGAGAATGCCCCTCCTGCATGGGGGCAGCGTGCACAGGATGGACAGAATGAGGTGCTGGCCCTGGTGGTTGTGGGCACAAGCTATGTGTGTATGGTGGGGGAAGTGCAGGTGAGATCCTGGCCTGTGTGTTGCCCTGAGCTATAGGAGAGGGGCCACTCTCCACCTGAACTTCCAGTGTGAAAAAAGAGTGTCTGGTGAATTTCAAGGGCCTTGACCAGTGTTTTACTACTCAAATGTATTTTAAATTGAGAGTAAGTTCATTTCGCATAAAAGCAGCCACTCTAGCGTGAGACACATTGTTACATTTCATGTTGCATAGCTTGCTGCCACCACCTCACTCTAGCTCCAGAAAGAGGCGCCAGGCCCCAGTCACTCCCACCCCCAGCCCCTGGTGCCTGCCTTCGGTCTCCTTGCGTCTACTGGCTCTGGGCACACCTGTCAGTGGTGTTGCAGGGTAGCAGTGAGGAGCTGTGGACTTTCCCATGGCTGCTCTGCTAGCCGGTGTCAGGCTTCCCATATCTTCAGGTCCTCACCAACACTTAGGATTTCACATTTTTAAAAACCATGGTGGGTCAGATTGCTTGCTTATTCTTTAGGCGGCAGGCTGTGGCATTCTTAGTAGACTGGGGAAACTAAGGCATGGTCATTGAGACTGGAGGGGGCTGGCCTGCCCCACCCTCATTCCTTTACCATGGCTTCTGAGCACCTTTCCCCTTTTTCACCCAGTCCCTCAACCCCTCCCGTCTGGAACCATCATTCTGTTCTCTATGAGTCTGTTTCTGTTTTGTTTGTTCATTTATATATTTTGTCTTTACAGTGAAATCATATGGTATTTATCTTTCTCTGTCTGACTTATTTCAATAGCCTAATACTCTCTAGGTCCATCCATGACATTGCAAATGGTAAAATTTCATTCCTTTTTATGGTTGAGTAATATTCCTTTGTGTATATGTACCATTTCTTTGTCCAATAATCTATTTATTTTATTTTTTATTTTTTTACAGGGACAGAGAGAGTGTCAGAAAGAGAGGGATAGATAGGGACAGACAGACAGGAACGGAGAGAGGTGAGAAGCATCAATCATTAGTTTTTCATTGCCGTCGCAACACCTTAGTTGTTCATTGATTGCTTTCTCACATGTGCCTTGACCGCGGGCCTTCAGCAGACCGAGCAAACCCTTGCTGGAGCCAGCGACCTTGGGTCCCAGCTGGCAAGCTTTTGCTCAAGCCAGATGGGCCCGCGGTCAAGCTGGCGAGCTCGGGTTCTCGAACATGGGTCTTCTGCATCCCAGTCCGACACTCTATGCACTGCGCCACCACCTGGTCAGGCCCAATAGTCTATTGATGGGCGCTTGAGCTGCTTCCATATATTGGCTATTGTAAACAACAATGCAATGAGCATAGGGATGCATATGTCTTTTCAAATTAGTGTTTTGAGCCTGACCAGGCGGTGGAGCAGTGCATAGAGTGTCAGACTGGGATGCGGAAGACCCAGGTTCGAGACCCCGAGCTCGCCAGCTTGAGTGCGGGCCCATCTGGCTTGAGCAAAAGCTCGTCAGCTTGGACCCAAGGTCGCTGGCTCCAGCAAGGGGTTGCTCGGTCTGCTGAAAGCCCACGGTCAAGGCACATGTGAGAAAACAATCAATGAAGAACTAAGGTGTCGCAATGCCAACAAAAAACTGATGATTGATGCTTCTCGTCTCTCTCTGTTCCTGTCTGTCTGTCCCTGTCTATCCCTCCCTCTCTCTCTCTGTAACTGTAAAAAGATAAAAATAAAAATAATGTTTTGAATTTCTTTGGATAAATACCCAGAACTGAAATTCCTGGGTTATAGGGCAGCTCTATTTTTAATTTTTTAAGGACCCTCCACACTGCTTTCCACAGAGGCTACACCTGGTTGCAGTCCCACCAACAGCACAGGAGGGTAAAAATGTCTTCACGTCACAGTCATAGCTCGTGTGGCAGATTTACCATTGTTGTTAACTGTTCCTTATTGCTTACTTGTTCAGCTGTTATTTACTCTTAGAAACACTACTGTGGCCCTGGCTGGTTGGCACAGTGGTAGAGTGTTGGCCTGGCATGTGGAAATCCCAGGTTTGATTTCCAGTCAGGGCACATAGGAGAAGCACCCATCTGCTTCTCCACTCCTTCCCCTCTCTTTTTTTTTTCTCTCTCTCTCTCTCTTCCCCTCCTGCAGCCATGGCTCAAGTGAAGCAAGTAGGCTCTGGGCGCCAAGGATGTCGCCATGGCCTCTGCCTCAGGTGCTAAGAGCTCTGTTGCTGAGCAATGGAGCAATGGTCCCAGATGGGCAGAGCATCGTCCCCTAGTGGGCTTGCTGGGTGGATCCACACAGGAGTCTGTCTCTCTGCCTCCCCTCCTCTCAATGAATAAAGAAAAAGAAAGAAACAAAAAGAAACACCCCTGTGGTGAGCCCGTGTGCAAAGTCTGCAGGTCATGACCTCATCTCTTCCCTCATTCTATCCCAGACCTGTGTGTTCACCAGGACACTCTTAGGTGTCAGACTGGCAGTGTCCAAGGCTGCATGTGCACAACCTGGGCTGGGTACTGCGTGCCGGCTCCAGCTAGGACCGGACACTGGCATCCACCTGCGTTTCCCTGATTGTGGACAAGGCTGCAAATTTTCTTGTGGGTCAGACAGATCATGTTTCCTCCCTGGTGGGCTGACTCTGTTTCATTTCCTTGGGCGTGTTTTGGAGTCTTAAAGTTGCTGTGTTTTTGTTTTTTTCTCACTTTTTGCTGATTGTGTGTCCTGCACGATGGGGACACCCGGCCTGTGACTTATTTTCTGTAAACTGTTTTTCCTGGTTTGTTTCGTTTTCATTGGGGGCTATTACTGACCGTTCATTTTCGTGTGGCCAGCCCATTCATCTTTTGTGATTCCTTCCATTGCTTTTAGCTGAAGAGTCTTGCTCCATTAGGACACCTGCTGTCTCCCTCTGACATGCCCGTGCCTGATGTGGAGGCATCTATCTGACGTTCCCTGGTATGTGGGTTGGGCACTGGTCGGTCTCTGTTTTAATGATCATAGCTCAGAGACATGTTAGTAGCTGGAAAGGCAGGTTCCCTCTCTCTGCTCTTCCCGCTGCTCTCACCTGTGTAGACCTTAGTCCCTTGTAGGGTCTTCGAGGGGGGTGAGGGAGTTGGGAGTGATCCAGCTCATGTGACAGACCCATAGACACTCACCTGATATTCAACCTCCACCTGTTGACAAAAACAAGTCACTTTAATTTTTTTTATTTTTTTGTGACAGAGACAGAGAGAGTCAAAGAGAGGGACAGATAGGGACAGACAGACAGGAAGGGAGAGAGATGAGAAGCATCAATTCTTTGTTGCGGCACCTTAGTTGTTAATTGATTGATTTCTCATATGTGCCTTGACCAGGGGGCTACAGCAGACTGAGTGACCCCTTGCTCAAGCCATTGACCTTGGGCTCAAGCTGGTGAGCATTGATCAAACCAGATGAGCCCACGCTCAAGCTGGTAACCTCGGGGTCTTGAACCTGGTTCCTCTGTGTTCCAGTCTGACGATCTATCCACTGTGCCACCGCCTGGTCAGGCCACTTTTATTTTTTTATAAGAAGCCCAGCTGGCACCTGGTTCTGTCCTGAGTTGTGCCCTCCCTCCTCCAGCCCCGACCCCTGAATGCTCTGTGTCCCTCAGCCCGCTATCCCCTCAGAGCCCTCCCCGGGAGGCAGGACTGAGGCTCGCAGCAATGTGGGGGTCAGAGGGTGTGACACTGAGGATAGTTCATCTGCGGAACCTGTGAGAGGCTGAGCCCACCCCTTTGGTGAGCACAGCATCCTGTCAATCCCACCATCCTCCAAGCAGGGCTAAAGCCTCTCAAACAGTGGCCTCTTGATACAGGGTGCCTTAGGCCTCCCGACCTCCTCCAGTACCTCAGGGATGGGTCATTGGGGGGACCTGCCTTCTACTGTATCTACCCAAAAGATACCAGGTCTGGCCCTGTACTGCTCCCAGCCTGAACCAGTGTCACTGTCCCTTCACATCTGTGCACTGAGGCCATGACTATAAGGGTGTGGCTTAGGCATGGCCCTGGAAAAGCTTGGGCAGAGGACCTGTCTCATGCATTGGAGTGGGGAGGGTGTCTCCCCTCCTCTCACCAATACAAGAGTTAGAACCCAGCAGGTTTTCCACAAGGCTCTGGGGGTGTTTGGGAGGTAAGTAGGGGCCAGAGGCATCAGACTGTAGCCCTTGGGGTTGAGAAAGAGGGTCCCTGGGCCTACTTGTCTCCTCTGGACCCCCCATCCCAGCTTTGGATCCCTGAGGTGGCCTGGGGGGCAGCAGAGAAGGTGGGGGTGGGGGTCCTGAAGGATGTGTGAAACTTGAAAACCAATGCCCTTGGGCTTTTCTCCAGGACCCTGTCCCACCCTCCTGCCTCTTACCACCTCCCAGAGGTTGGGCCAGGGTTCATCCTGTGCTCTTGGTCACCCACTGGCTCTCCCTTCAGTGTTGCCTCCCTGTTCCCAGTGTCCTGGCTCCCTGCCCCCAGTTCTTCCCACAGACTAGGCATGGGGCACTGGGGGGTGGGGGGAGGTGTGGGCCTGAGCGTTCTGAGCCCCAGGTCCCTGTCTGCAGCTTCCTTACTCTAGCTCTTTGTTTGGGTGATGACAGATAGGCTACAGGCCTGCAAGATGACCCTGGCTGTGGGTTTTACTCAGGGGGGAGGTGCAGCCTCAGGGGAAGTGAAACCCTCATTGGTAGAGAGGTACATACAGCCACACACATAGAACCTAGCCCATGGGGCTGAGCAGGGTGTGGAGTAAGCTCCTACCTAGTAGGCAGACTTGAACCTGGAGGCATTACTAGTCCTCACTGTGATGCTGGGGTCAGAGGGCATGACAATGTGGGTGGCTCACCAGGAGGAGTCTGTGGGGCTGTTGTGGCTCCTAAGATTGATGTGTGTGTGTGTGTGTGTGTGTGTGTGTGTGTGTGTTTAATTTATTGATTTTAGAGAGAGAAGGAAGAAAGAAACAGATTTGTTGTTCCACTTATTTATGCATTCTTTAGTTGATTCTTTAAATTTTTTAAAAAATTCTTTTTATTTATTTATTTTAGAGAGGAGACACAGAGTGAGAGAGAGAGAGAGAGAAAAAGGGGGAGGAGCTAGAAGCATCAATTTCCATATGTGCCTTGACCAGACCAGTGCAGGGTTTTGAACTGGCGACCTCAGTGTTCCCAGGTCGACGCTTTATCCACCTCGCCACAACAGGTCAGGCTCTTTAGTTGATTCTTGTATGTGCCCCAACTGGGGATTAAACCTGCAACCTTAGTGTATGGAGATGATGCTTTAACCAATGGAGCTGCCCAGCCAGGGCAACACTGATGTGTTTCGTTGATTGGAAATTTTAGACCCCTCTCTGAGCCACTTTCTGGCTCTGTCCATCTGTCGGGTCATCTCCCCAACCCTATAAACCCCCCTGCAGGGACATGGGCATTGACTAACAAGGAAGACTGCTCATGCCCTGTCTGCCGGGGCCTGCTGGCTGTATGTCATGCTCTGTGACCAGCGTCTGCTGGAGGTCAGGAGAGGACCCAAGGGAGGGGCACACCTCAGGCCAGCCCTGGCAAGGACCCAAGGGAGGGACACACCTCAGGCCAGCACTGGCAGGAGGCTGAGGGCAGAAGCTGAATCTGGGCCTGATGGGTGGTCCTGCCCCTCAGCAGCCTGTGCAGCCTACGGGTGTGGGGTGGGGGAGACATGGGCCTGGTGCCTGCTGTGTTCTTTGAGGATGGTGTGCAGGAGAGTGGCCCCAGTCCGCACGTGAGTTCATTGGCTCTGTCTGTCCCATGCAGGAAGGGCTTGGAGAGACAGGAGAGGAAGGTGCATGAGCGTGTGCTGAGTTAGCACCCAGCCACAGCTTGTCCTGGGGGTGCGGGAGCTGGCGAGTGAGTGCACTGTGGGTTGATGCCCATGTGCTATTTGGGTGAGAGCTTGCCAGATGGCCTTACCTAGTGTGTGGAGGGTGTCCCCTTATATAAATGCATGCATTCCCCAAATCTTGCCTGCGGAAGCCTCTGTTGGGGCATCTGCTCATGGTCCCGCAGGACTAGGGGTAGTGGTTTATGATGTGTGGTCACTCTGTGCAAAGCTTTCCTTCAGGTTCTGGCTGAGCTGGTTCTCCCTGCCAGGTGGCCCTGCCCTCCTGATCCTCACTCTCTTCCCTGCGTATGGGTGTGGGGAATAGGACCAGAGGCCAGAGTAGGGAGCCCAGGCCTCACCTGCTGATTTCCCAGGCCCTTGGGATCACACAGTCTCCAGGCAGCCCTCTCAGATGCCCTATTAGCTGGCAGCCCTGGCTTCCTGTGCTGATGCTGCAGGCCCAAGAGAAGCACGTGAGTTGTGCTGCCTTGGGCAGACCCCTCAGCCTCACTGAGCCTCCATTTCCTCCTGCCCAGTGGGGGCAGGCATGATAGCATCCTCAGTGGCCCAATATGATGCAGTGATGCACTTCTGAGACATGCTCTGAACTGAATTGGGGGGCCTGTGCAGCAGGTGTGCTGTGTCTGGTTACAGGGTCTGGAGGGGCCTCCTGCACAGATAAAACACTACAGCAGATGTTTTATCCTCGGCTACTGCACCTGGCTGTGTAGGAGCCGAGGATGAAACATCCTTCTCGGCATGCGGCCCCATACTTCTCTGGTATGCTGCCGCGTGTCATCAAAAATGGCTACGCGTGTCAGTGCTGACACGAGTGCCATAGGTTCGCCATCAGGCGCCTTGCTGGCCCCACCAGGTTACCCTATTGGCACCAGAGAGGCAGAGCTTCCCCAAAGTCTTGGCTCAGCTGGGGAGTGGGGGCAACTTAGAGCACTAATTTGGGGGCCATGCTTGTGTTGGGGGCCCTGTCGTTCTGTCTTGAGCACCTCAGTTTCCCCATCTAGTGAGGGTTAGCTATGAGGGAGTTCATGTGGACCGGGTACTGCAGAAGGGGTTCCCACTGTCTCCAGACAGAAACAGCACCAGGGTGCCCTTTGTGGTCTGTTCAGCAAGGGGGCAACTGGGAAATGCCAGGCCAACACAATGCCACCTTCTTGGGACAGCTGGTGCCCCTGCCCCAGAGGCTAGATAGGCCTCCTGTCTCACAACCCTGACCCCTAACTGCCCAGAGTCTGGCATGTGGCAAGTGGCCAGTACCCAGCTCCACAATGTCCCCCACTTAGTGGGGCTGAGTCCTTTACCAGTGTCACAGCCTTTACCAGTGACACTTCCAGAGCTTTGGCAATGATGACAGCCCCCGGGACAGGCTCTAGAGCAGGGGTGCCCAATACACAATCGTGATCGACCAGGAAGTGTGGGTAAATCACATGACATTAAAAAGGCATTTGTCTTTTGATTGGCATACAGGGTAGCCAATCTGACGTCTGAACTTTTGACACCCTATACATGCACGTTAAACCACGCTAACTTATTCAGTTACATTGCTGCGTTGTTAGCCTTCAATTTATTTAAACTAAATACAACAAAGGGTATAAAAATGAGTGCCGTAGCTGGTCCGAGTAAGAAGCCTAAAACCTACTACTTTCATACAGAATGGGAGGGGATTTTTTTCACTATGTCATATTCTAAGTGCGTTTGCCTCATCTGTCTGTGTGCCATTGCTATTCCAAAGAAAGGAAATGTGGAGCGGCTTTTTCGGACTGTTCATAAAAACTATGACATTGACTTTCCTCCGAAAAGAGAGCTGAGAAGGACAAAGGTGAAAAAAGAATACACAATATTAAATAGTAATAATAGTAATGTAAATAATGATAATATAGAAGAAATAAATTTATGTTTTGCATTTTTATTGTAGGTAGATCATTTTGACTTGGCCATCTTATAAGTAGCTCGCAAGCTGAAAAAGTGTGGGCACCCCTGCTCTAGAGGGTGAGAAGGAGTGACCAGAGTCAGAGAGATGTGGAGGGGGTCTCACACAGCCCCGTGACCCTAGCCTCATGGAGGGGTGCCGTGAACTCCCACAATGGGGAGGTGGGCAGGTTCTTGCCCCTTTGCCAGTCAGGCTAGAGTGCCACCTGGTGGCTGGCTGAAGGTCTGTGGGCTTGGGACCCTGCTCCTTCCCTGAGTGTCCTTTTGCCATGGAGCAAGGGTGGTGCTGAGTTGGGGACTGGGGTGGGGGTGGGGGGCAAGGGTGTGGCTGGCCTCCAAGCCCTGTTGGGGCGAGTGGATGCCGTTGGGGGCTGGCCACAGAGGCCACACTGACTACTCTCTCCCTCAGCAGAAGGTGCCCCACTTAGCGAGCTCTCCTGGTCATCCTCCCTGGCCGTGGTGGCCGTATCCTTCTCAGGCCTCTTCACTGTCATCGCCCTCATGCTGGCCTGCCTGTGCTGTAAGAAGGGCAGCATCGGGTTCAAGGTGAGACCGCGGGTCTCAGGGGCTGTGGATGGGAATCTCCTGGGCCACCTGGGAGCCATAGAGACCTGGGCCTGTGATCCCACAGTGTATATTCTCTGGCCTGCCGGCAGGAGAGGCCTGGGACCTTCAAGGACTCCAGTCCACTACCTTCCTCATTTTAGGTCCCTTCGCTGGGTCATGGCCTTATGCTGACATATCCCAGGTCAGGGTCAGGGTCAGGCCTCCATGGGCTGTGCACAGGTTGGGCCCTCAGGAGGGGCTTTGAAAGACTTCTGAACTGGTGTGGGAGGGGGCTCTCCTTCTTCTCTGACTTCTAGGGGTGCGGGGAGAAGGAGGAGACATGCTTCTGGAACCAAAACCACCCCACTGGGTAGAATCACCTGGCATTGGGCCTGATGAGGAAGGGGTTGTATGCTACTGTGGACTGCAATAATGATGTGGCCATGCACAGGGCTTCAGCTGACTGCCCAAGTCCCGAAGGCCACCCTCAGCAGGGTGAAGTTTCCAGCCTTTATCCTGTCTGCATTCTAGGGCTGAACACTCTCCTTTGGACAGTAGCCAAGGAGCGCCCCTTGGAGTGCTAGTCCCTGTCTTGCAAGCCTTCCAGCAGCTCCCATGGCCACCTGCAGCAGTTCTGAGCAGGGCCAGGTGGAAAGAGGGGAGCTGAGAACCCCAATCAGAGGCCTGGGCCCACCCATGTGGGCTGAGTTCTTGCTGACTTAGCAAATAGCTGGCTGGCTGTGGTCTGTCCCTCGCCCATGGGCCAGCCCTGCCCTGACTTGAGGTCAGATTCCTGGGCCTGGCGAGGTCAGGAATGGGGTCATTGACCCAGCATAGCACCCCTATTGATCTCCATGCAGAGTGGCCCACACCTCAGCCATGTTAGAGGAATAGCACCTCCCATGTCACCTCACAGAGAGGGTAGGGGCAGCTGGCACCTACCTGGTGAAGATGACGAACAAGGCACTTGCCTCTTACAAAGCCCACATTGGACGGCTCTTCCATCCTCCCAGAACCCTCGGAGGGGGACCTAGTGCCTGGTCAGTGGGGGAAGCTGAGTGTCTAAGCAGCAGAGGAGTGTTTTTCTGGGAGACCCTGGGGCCAGAGCTGAGAGATTTGTTGGGGCAGGCATGGGGCGGGGCGCAGAGGTGGGACTTGAGGGTCATTGTATAAGTCAGCCCCTCTTTGTTCTCTGTGAGACCAGGGCCCCAGATAAGGGTCAGCCATGGCCCCTCCTACTGGCGCCCTCCTCACCTCCTGGGACCATCGTGCCAGAACATTATGGCACCAGCGTTCCTTGGGGGGCGGGACTGCCTGCACTGTGGGTTCCCCACCTGGAGCTGTGCTGGGGGAAGGGGTTGGGTGGCAATGTTCACACTGTCTTACCTGATTGCCTGCTGTGCTGGCATGATCCAGTGGGCTTCCAGGTGGCACTGCCAGGTAATGAGCTGGGGCCAAGGCCAGACCAGATTGGGGTGGGTGGGCAGCTGTGCCCTCTGCAGAGGCGCACGCAGCTAGGATTACAGGGCCTTAGTAGTGGTCTCGTGAGCTCTGGGAAGGCACCAGAGCCTCCCGCCCCAGTGGCTCTGTCTCTTCTGGGTACAGACTAGGACGGGCCTCGGGGACACAGGGATTCCAGCTTCCTTCTTACAGCTGAGAAAATTGAGGCCTGGCCTAACCTGTGGTGGCATAGTGGATAAAGTGTCGACCTGGGAACACTGAGGTCGCCAGTTCAAAACCCTGCACTGGTCTGGTCAAGGCACATATGGGAGTTGATGCTTCCAGCTCCTCCCTCCCTTTCTCTCTCTCACTCTGTGTCTCCTCTCTAAAGTGAATAAAATAAAAAGAAATTTTTAAAAATTGAGGCCTGGAGAGAGGAGGGCCCCAGGTCACACAGCACCAGGCAGGCGAGGAACCTAGGCCTCATGCTCTATGCCCAGCTGCACAGAAGTACCTGGAGCCTTTGGGCCTCAGTTTTCCCACCTGGGCAGAGGCTGGCAGCAGGACTTTTATAGGTACTGTTGTTTCAGGCCCAGAGTTCCTCTAGAGTTTGACTCTCAGGGTTGCGCTCTGGTCCTGGGGGAGGGTCTTGCCCAGACAGACAGGTGTGGCAGCACATTTCAAAATAGCAGTCAACCAGGTGGGGCCCAGCCCAGCTTGCTCTGCGCCAAGTTCTTAAAGAGCGCTGGGAGTGGACTAGAGCCTGCCTGGGTCAAAGTCCAGGGACGGCCTGAAGGCAGGTGGCTGTGGTAGGTGGCTGGTGCTGGGTCTGGGGGAAGATGGATGAGCCCCCTGCACTGGACACTTAGGAAGGCTCCTTATCTGGGAGGCGCGAGGCATTTAGTTGCTTGTCCACGAGGGCAGAGTGGGGTGATTGGACCCCCGTCCCAACTTCCTAACCGTGACCCTAAGGCAATTGCAGGTGGGACCATGGGTGGGGACAAGGGCTGTTGGGAGGTGTGGGTGGCTGAGAGGAGTTGGTGGCTGTCTCTGGATGGGCAGGGACAGCTAGTCTCAGCCTCTTGGCCTATGTCTCCAACCTTACCTCATTCATTGCCAGTGTGGGTCCAGGGCTGCCTACCCAACCTGAGTATCATAGGGGTAGGTGGGTGTGGGCTGAGATCTGAAAGAAGAGGTGTTGCTACCCTGGGGCTCATGGCCTACCCTTGACCAACACAAAACAAACACTGGCCCTCCCTGGGCTGCTGGTGTTTCTATGGTTGGAGGGGACGGATTTACGTCTGACCTGATGAGCAAGGAGATGGGTGAAGGGTACCAGCTGAAGGGGTGGGGGCTTTACCCCCCAGCTCCAGGGGAAGTGGGAGCTCAGCAGGAAAAGAGAGGCCTTTCAGAGCCTGTTCTGCTCCCTATGCCACCCTCTTGCCTGCCCTGCTCTGCTCCTGCCCCACTCTGGCCCCTGGAACTGACCACGTGTCATGTCACCCCATGTTGCCCGCCCGGCCCAGGAATTTGAGAATGCTGAGGGAGAAGAGTATGCGGCTGACCTTTCGGCACAGGGCTCCCCAGTGGCAGCTGCTCAGAACGGGCCCGACGTTTATGTCCTGCCACTCACCGAAGTCTCCCTTCCCATGGCCAAGCAGCCCTGCCGCTCAGGTGAGTGAGCGCCCAGGAGGCTCAGGTGGTGTTATTATAAAGTAGTGTACTTTAATCCGCGGGTTACATAGACACCAAGGCAGGTTACAGAAGAAATTTTAGGAGGAGCTTTATTAATTAGCTGGCTAGCTACACGGGGCACAATCCCAAATCATGTAGGGCCTAATACTGTACAGTTCTGAGCCTGCTTTTATACAAAATCAAGTACTGGTTGGGGTGGGTAAGGAGGGGCTTGTGATCCCTTTGTCTAGAGGTACACGTTACTCTCCTGGCTTTAGGGTGAGTCCGAGTACTGTATAGGAATTCCTGATGCAGGTACATAAACATTGTTTTCTAAGGTTTTCAGATAAGTTCCATCTTCTTTGCTCTGTGGCAAGTGGCCCCAGGCACAGTTTCAGAGAATTCTAGGAATCAGCTGAACTAGGACTAGGTGACCTAGTTGTCCTTGTAAGCCAGGAAGCTCCTGCATTCTTCTCTTTCCTTCCTCCACAGAAAAGAGGGGGTAAGCGGCCTGACTTTTCCTCATTTTTTTTTTAAATTTATTTTTATTTATTCATTTTAGAGAGGAGACACAGAGTGAGAGAGAGAGAAAGGGGGGAGGAGCTGGAAGCATCAACTCCCATATATGCCTTGACCAGACCAGTGCAGGGTTTTGAACTGGCGACCTCAGTGTTCCCAGGTTGACGCTTTATCCACTGCGCCACCACAGGTCAGGCTCCTCATTTTTTTTAAAGACTTTATTTTATTCATTTGAGAGAGAGAGAGAGAAGGAGAAAGAGGGAGGAGCAGGAAGCATCAACTCCCATATGTGCCTTGACCTGGCAAGCACAGGGTTTTGAACTGGTGACCTCAGTATTCCAAGTCCACACTTTATCCACTGCACCACCACGGCCAGGCCTGACTTATCCTCTTTAAAATGGCATTGCTAATGATAAGTTTTACATTTTTTTTGGCACCTTATTATAGTGCCGAGGGTTGTGGCTCAGGGTTCAGGACTTGTCCTGGGGAGGGGTGTGTGAGGGGCTGGGATATGCCGCCCCCTGCTGGAACCAGGGGCTCTGTGAGCAGGCTGGGGAGCAGCCCTCCGCCCACCACATCCCCTATCCAGAATTGCTGTGCAAAGTGTTGGTAATGAGCATGGGGCAGGGGTTGCCCCTCTAGTCTTGGGATGGGCCACCAGTGTGCTGGGAGGACACTTTGCTGTCCCTGGGATACATGATTCCAGACTCCCCTCTTGGCACTGGCTGGCCATGCAGGGACATGGGCTCCATTGTGCCCAGTGGACAGGGCCCACCCACTGGGGAAGGAGGGGCTCTTTGAGACTCCCTTTGTGGGAGGCCCATAAATGGGCCTTTCACTCAGGCTTTGGGGGATGGGGGACAGGCCTGCCCCACCTGCTTCTGTCCCAGGCTCTGCAGGGCCCTGCCTAGATGCTGCAGCCCACCCTGGAGCCCAACCTTCATCATAAGCTGGGGGCTTGAAGGCACTGGTCTGGGTCCTGGAGTAGATGTAAGGGATCATCAGCTGCCAGCCCCAGGGCTTGGGGCTCCACTGGTGTCCTACCCAGACTCCCCCCCCAACCTCCCTGCCAGTGTCTCCATGGCACCAAGTAGACCAGAGTCAGGGCATCTGTTCAAAGGACTACCCCATAAATTCCTGAAGGCAGGTCTTTGCTGTCAAGTCCCTGAGTCTGTAGCAACACTGCTGAATACTGGGAACTGGTGGGGAACTAGGGGCCAGCCCAGGGGACACTGCCTCTAGCTTCGGCCTGTTGCCTCCCACGGAATGTGTGCCTGGGACCGTGAGGAGTCTTTGAGGCCCGGTGTTCTCTGCCCATCTCAGTGGAAGTCATGCTCTGGCTGGAGGTGCCTGGAGCTCTCCTGATGCTGATGCCCACAGACACCAGCGTGTTACTGAGTTCGCAAGGTGCCCTTTAGCAAGAACCATACGGACACTTTGGAAAGATGCAGTTTCCATATTCATGGGACCTGGAAATTACACAGATGCCTGTCCCACTGCAAGGCAATGGGTGGAGAGTGCACGTCTGGGGCTTGCAGTAGGGTGGAGGATGGGGGCTATCTTTTTCACGGTGCATTGAAAACATAAGAGCAGGAACTTGAAGTGCAGGAAGAGAAAAAAACCTAAGTGGCCCAAATGGTCAGTTACTGAAAGTAACCAAGATCTCAGTCCAGGATAAAGGGGCCTCTGTGTGGAAGGGAAGGCTCTTTCTCTCTCTGGTGTGGGTCTGGCCATGTATTTCTCTGGGATGGCCTTTGTGGAAGTTAATGCCTTGGCAATCAAAGCTTAAGTCATACAGTTGCAATATAAAACAACAACAACAAAACACAGAAAAAGCACCTCAAAACCCCACAAAAAACAAAGACAACAAATGTCAGGGCTTACATGACACTCTGCATCTCCCACATGGAGGACTGTCTGCAAGGCTGAGGGGGAACACGGGTCCAGGGGAGCAACTGCCTTTTTCCTCCATTTTTATAGCTCTAGTCTCTGTTTTCTGCAGGGTTCCCTGCTTCTAAGGAGGGGGAAAGATTTTGGGTGATACTGGGAGGGCAGCCTACTTGTAGGTCAAAGGTTAAGAACCTGGGCATACCTAACCTGTGGTGGCACAGTGGATAAAGCGTTGACCTGGAATGCTGAGGTTGTTGGTTCAAAACCCTGGGCTTGCCTGGTCAAGGCACATATGGGAGTTGATGCTTCCTGCCCCTCCCCCCTTTTTCTTTATGTCTTTCCTCTCTCTCTGTCTCTCTAATAAAAATGAATAAATAAAATCTAAAAAAAAATAATAAAGGCAATCAAAACCCAGCAGGCTCAATAAAAACTTAAAAAAAAAAAAAAAGAACCTGGGTAACAGGAAGGGTGGCACAGCCGGGCCCAGGCTCCAGGCTCCCCAGCCCGGCTCTGCAGGCACTGCCCCTGGAGCAGATCCCAGCACCTCCATCCACAGCCTGCAAGCCTCCTGTAGCTGAGAAGGAACTTTCTTTTTTTTTTTAATTTTATTTATTTATTTTGTGACAGAGACAGAGAGAGGAACAGACAGGAAGGGAGAGAGAGGAGAAGCATCAGTCTTCATTGCAGCACCTTAGTTGTTTGTTGATTGCTCTCTCACATGTGCCTTGACAGGGGGCTACAGCAGACTGAGTGACCCCTTGCTTGAGCCAGCGACCTTGGGCTCAAGCTGGTGAGGCTTGCTCAAACCAGATGAGCCTGTGCTCAAGCTGGCGACCTCGGGGTCCCGAACTTGGGTCCTCTGCATCCCAGTCCGATGCTCTATCCACTGCGCCACTGCCCGATCAGTCGAGAAGGAACTTTCTTGCTGGAGGCACGTGGCATGCTCCCATCTCCGTCACTGTCTTGGTGCCGACTGTCAGGACCACCGAGCTGGCTCCAGAAGACCCCAGGCCAGCAGGCTGGGACTCGGGGAGGAGCCCTATGACTCAAGGCCCAGTGGAGCCCCCACCCAAAATTCTGCTCAGCATTAAGGTCAACATGCCCTGGGCCTTCTGGGCAGCTGGCATGCGAGCAGAATTTGGGGAATCCTTTGGGCACAGGAGGGCGTGAGTAGGCCCTGCAGCCCTGGCCCTTCCTCTGCTGACCTCACCCAACTGGCCTGCAGGAGAATGAGCCCACTGTGTCCTGTGTGAGGCTGTGCCAAGCAGCCCCCAACAAAGGAGCCTTTGGCATGCCTGGCACTGGAATGCCCGCCTGTGGCAGGCGTGATGGGACGGGCCAGTTCAGTGCTTCAGCACAAGCTACACTGCAGGCCCGCATTGCCCAAGCACTGGCCCCATGGTTCCCAGCCTGACTTGTCCCTGTCGTGTGGGAATAGCCTTCCCAGACCCAACCATAAAGATACCCAGATATGCACCTTGCAGGTCCACAGCTCCCCTGGGAAGCTGGCACCCTGCTCTTGATGGCAACCCCCAAGCGTGGATCTCCCGGACAGGCCAGGTGAGGGAAGAGGGGCAGTGGCTGAGGCTGAGCTGAGGTCCCTGAGCCCCTGCCCTGTTACAGTGCAGCTGCTCAAGTCCACAGACCTGGGCCGGCACAGCCTCCTGTACCTGGAGGAGATTGGCTACGGCTGGTTTGGGAAGGTGAGTTGCTCACCCCAGGGTGGGGAAGGGTTGGCATCGACCCTTTCTTGCCTGGGGACAGGTGAAGACTGCTTTTCCTGGGAGTTTCCCCATCCCTGGGGTCCTCTCTCTCCAGGTTCCCATCCTGCCGAGCTCCTTCTGGGGAAGCTCGATGTCTGCAGCCCCTTCTGTGCTGTCGTGCAATGAGACACTGGAGGTGGCTCAGAGTGGGCGGGTGTTGGGGACTGGGAGCCGCAGTGTCTCGGTCCTGGCTTCTTCCTGACCCTCAGCCTGGGTGAGGCAACTGGGTCCCTCTTTCTCACTGTGTGCCCAGAGAGGGCAGAGAATAGCCAGACAGGATGTTATAGCCAGGAGGGTTCACAGGGAAGCATCCAGACCCATTTTTCAACATGTAAAGCAAGGTACAGAAAGCAATGTCCATCCAGGGAGGGCGGTGACTTGGGCCCCCGCAGGTGTTCCTGGGGGAGGTGAACTCAGGCATCAGCAGCAGCCAGGTGGTGGTGAAGGAGCTGAAGGCCAGCGCCAGCGTGCACGAGCAGATGCAGTTTCTGGAAGAGGCACAGCCCTATAGGTGGGTGACACTGGTCCAGGTGCAAGTGGAGGAGATGGGGCTGTGCTGGGTACCGGGACCCTGTCACCCAGGGCAAGATCTGTGCTGTCCCCCTCCTTCCAGCCCCCTCCCTGTCCTGCTGCCCCTCCTACCCTGCGTGGGAGTAAGGGGGGCAGCCTGTTGGCTCCCACAGGGCCCTCCAGCATGGCAACCTGCTCCAGTGCCTGGCCCAGTGCACCAAGGTGACGCCCTATCTGCTGGTGATGGAGTTCTGCCCCATGGTGAGTTGCCTGCTCCCTGGCCCTCTAGCTTATCTGCCCTGAGCTTTTCACCAGGACAGGAAGGTGGGCCCAGTATCCCATAGAGAGGACTTAGCTGAGCCAGGGACCCCTCTCCCCACTTTGTGGGCCTCACGTTCCCCCTAAATCGAGGTTGGGAAAGAGCCTGCCCCACCACCTCCCAGAGGCAGCTGCACCTGCAAACTGCCGCCAGGGCCCCTTCCATATGCACGGCTCCCACACTGAGCTGAGCCGCTTGCCCACACAAAGGAGCCCTTGGCAGACAGCGTCCCCAAAGCACGTAGGCCCCACTGTTTGCTTCCCGGATTCCTGGCTGCAGTCCTGGCTTTGGTGCTTCCCCAGGATAGCTGGGCCCCCTCCAGAGCTAGGTGCTATCAGCAGGTCAGGGAATTGCCCGACACTGGTCACCTGCCCTGGGCACTATCCACTACCTACCAGCTGGGCACTAGTGGTCTGTACATGGAATGTGGCCTTGTAGACACAGGGCTGCCTGGATTGGACTGCAGGGCTGTTTGGAGAAAGTGACTCGGCCTATGGGTCATCTTGCAGAGAGCCAGCTGCTGGGCACCTGTTAGTAGGACCCCAGTTCACACCAGAAGGCCCTGCACAGGGAAGGGGCCTAGACGGGGGGCTTGTGCCTGCATCCGCTCCCCACCACAGGTGACAGCGCTGCCCTTCTTCACAGGGGGACCTCAAGGGCTACCTGCGGAGCTGCCGGGCAGCAGAGTCTATGGCGCCTGACCCTCTGACCCTGCAGTGCATGGCCTGCGAGGTGGCCTGTGGCGTCCTGCACCTGCATCGCAACAACTATGTGCACAGGTGAAGGGGGCACTCGGGCCAGGAGGTCAGGGTCCCTGAGACCTCTACACAAGGCTGTGTGGGGGCTGGTGTTCATTCAGCCTCCAGCAACCACTTGCAAAGGGGTTTTATTAAACAAAACACATCTGGCAGGTGGGTGTCAGATACCTGCTTTGCAGGATAGCTAAGTGACAAAATCCATGCTGTCCTGCTGGCCTGGGCGAAAGTACTGTAGGGTCCAAGCCCCATCCTCTGTCCCAGAGGTGGTCAGCACCATGTGGTGGCCCAAACCAGCTCCTCCTCTCCTGTCTCCCCCAGGCCCCTCAGATGGGAGGGGGGAGGGACGGCTCTGTCCTGCTTCCCACTCTGGCCCCTGAAGTTGGAAAAATGGGCCAGGGCATCCAATGTAGGGGGACGTGCCTGAAGAAGTGGCGATGGATGTGGCCCTGCCAGCCCTGGATGCTCACAGGCCGTCCTCCCCAACAATATCCTGGTGCTGAGTGATGACACATAACTCCAGCATCAGTGATTTTGTTGAAGAGGGCAGCTGCTAGCCTCCTGACCTGCCTGCTGTGCCCACATGCCCCTTACACAAGCACAGGCCCATCCATGACCTCTGCACAGCAGCGCTGTGGTGGATGTGGGCCCACCCCATGATTACCCCAGTGCTCTATGCCCAGATACCCCCTGGGCAGGCAGGGAGATGCTGACAGCTGAAGCTGACTGCTGGGCTGGAGGTGGAGCAGGGGGTAACCACGCTGCTGAGGAGGCAGTACACGCCCCCACACTGCCTTGGGCCCCATGTGGGCAGGGCAGGACTGCCTGAGACCTTTGGGACTTCAGTTTCCTTGGTGATAGGCAGGAGGAGAGTGCAGAGTCTTGGGCTGGCTGGCTCCCGAGGGGCAGGTCAGCAGGCTAATGTCCGAGAAGAAGTAGGTGTGTGCACTGGGGTCAGGGGAGTGACCGCAGGGCCATACCTTCACTGAGGGCCCCAGTATGTTCTAGATCTCTACGGGCCTCATTTTCTTTGTCTACATTGTAACATTTGAGGCCCTGTCCGTGTAGACCCTCTGAAGTGCCCACTGCTGAACAAGGGGCCTGGGCTCTGGGAAGGGGGAGGATGGCAGCCTCTTCGACATTCCTTTCTCCCCATCCATGGAGCTGAGCCAGGATGAACCTGGCAACAAGTGGTTTTGCCCCTTTGGTGGCCTGGAAGCCCCAGCCCAGCACAGCTGGCTGACCCCATCCTCCCCCCACCCCCCCCCCCACCCCCCCAGTGACCTGGCCCTGAGAAACTGCCTGCTCACAGCCGACCTGACAGTGAAGATCGGGGACTACGGCCTGTCTCATGGCAAATACAGAGTGAGTTGGCTGGGTCGGGCCAGAGAGCAGGGCTAGCAGCTGAGACCTGGCAGGGTGACACTGTTGGCATGCCCACAGGAGGACTACTTTGTGACTGTGGACCAGCTGTGGGTGCCACTACGCTGGATTGCCCCCGAGCTGGTGGACGAGGTGCACTGCAACCTGCTGGTGGTGGACCAGACCAAGGCCAGCAACATGTGGTGAGTGTGGGTCCCGGGGGTCTCACCTGTTGTCATCAGACTTCCTGGTGAGGATGCAGGGACTGAGTCCCACCTACGTACCCATTTCCTGTGCTAAGGAGATGCGTCTGGCTGCTCAAAGGCCCTCTGTGCAAGGACATGTCGGCCGGTCTGTCCAACCTTTGCTCTGTAGTTAGTGGCCACACATGGTCTCAGGTGAAGTCACAGTGGTGCTAGAGTCACCAGTAGCTGCCAGAGCTGGCAGCCCTCAGCCCTGGGCTGTAGTGCCAGTCCCGTCCTTCTAGAATCTGCTGGGCTAAAGCCCACAGACATCAGGTTGGAAAGCCCTCTGGGAGTGATAATGAGCTGGACTGATGAGATGGGCCTCATGTAGTCCCTCTTCTCATGCAGAGGGGCTGGTGGGGGCAGGTGATCTCCCATGAGAGCAGTCTGGAGGCACTGAGTTGGGCACAGAGTAGACATTCAGGCCCAGTATTGCAACCTCTGGAAGGCATAAAAAAAGAAAAGCGTGGACTTCTACAGGCCATCCCTGGCCTCTTCCAAGACTCCAGGCCTTGGTCTGGCCTCCCTTCTGCTCCTGATGAACGCTTAGAGCCTGGATCCATGGACCAGCCCCCCTTCCTGAGCTTACCACAGGCACCTCCTAAATCACTAAACTGTTCCACATAGTGGACACTCCATTCCCTGATCTTTGCCTCTCCATCCAGCTGATCCTTCCCTGTCTGTTCCTTGCTGACTACAGTTCCCTGGATGGTTCTGGCCAAGATTATTGTGACTTCTGTTACCAAATCTGCTTTGTCCCTCATGGCCCCAGCCTCCCAGGACAGCCCAGGGTTCCAAGGAGCTAGGTGAAGCCATCACCCATTGGAAGGAGCTCAGTTGCCTTCTCCCAGGTGTGCATGTTCCCTGGTCCACCTGAGCTGACCTGAGACATCCCTAGACTCACTCCTTCAATCTTGGCATAGTCCCTACCTCCAGCCTCAGTTGGTGACTAGCAGGACTGAGAATTCCACCAGGGCTGCTCCTATACCTGGAAGTACAGTGTCTGGTTTTCACCATGGAAATAGAATGAGTGAAGGAACACAAGGATGAACGGTGGCTCATTCAGGGCCAGGCAACCTGGGCACATGTCTGGCTGGGCCAGGTGGTACGTCTTGCCTGTTTACTCCAGAAAAGCCCCTCTAAGAAGAGCATCCCTGAGAAGCTGGCGGGATAACAGGAATTGCCCTTTCGTGTCCTGTGGTCTGAGATCCTATGCAGTGGTGTCCTGCCAATTGTGCCAGCCTCCTCTGATGGCTGTTCACCCCCTTATACCCCGCAGGTCCCTGGGTGTGACCTTCTGGGAGCTCTTTGAGCTGGGTGCGCAGCCCTACCCTCACCATTCCGACCGGCAGGTGCTGGCCTATGCCGTCCGGGAGCAACAGCTCAAGCTGCCCAAGCCCCAGCTGCAGCTGACCCTGTCCGACTGCTGGTGAGGACCCAGTGTCACCAGGCTGGGGTGGGAGTATCCCAGCAGGAAGTTGAGGACAAAGGGAGTGCTCTGAGTCTCCAGGAAAGAAGCAGCTCCTGATCACCTGGGTTTCCAGCTCATCCTGGCTCCCCTCTGATTGGCAGGCCTGCATGTTCTCTGGCTCCCACACTGTACCCAAAGAGCAAAGCACAAACTCACCAGCAGGCAGGGTGGGGATGACCTAAGGAAAGAAGTGCTCTTGCTGGTTGCTGGCTCACAAATGGCTGTGCCCACCTCTAAGACTTAGGATTTCTTGTAATTAAATGGGAGATTCCTTTAACTGCTCTCAAGGATTTTGAGTGTAAAGGAACTCCAGACCTCACCTTGGGGGTAGATGGACTTACTCCTAAGGAGGCCAAAGGGCTGGGGAGGACAGGACCAGGTAGACAGGACTGAGCCCGGGGCCTCCCTCCCCGCAGGTACGAGGTGATGCAGTTCTGCTGGCTGCAGCCGGAGCAGCGGCCGACGGCGGAGGAGGTGCACCTTCTTCTGTCCTACCTGTGCGCCAAGGGCACCACCGAGGCGGAGGAGGAATTCGAGCAGCACTGGTGCTCCCTGCGGCCTGGCAGGGACGGCCCGGGCCCTGGGCTGGGGGCGGCAGACCTGGCATTGGGGGGTATGGGGGAGCTTGCTGCCACCTCATCCTTCCCGCTGCTGAAACAGTTCACGGGCGATGACTTCCACGCGGACAGCGACGACATGCTGACGGTGACAGAGACGAGCGGCGGCCTCAACTTTGAATACAAGTGGGAGGCGAGTGAAGGAGCTGACGCCTTCCCGCTGCCAGGTAGCATGCCGAGTCCGGGCCTCCCGGCGCGCCTGCAGGAGCTCTGCGCCCCCCATGGCGCGCCCCTGGGGGTAGTGCCGGTTTTCTGCGCGCATAGCCCCTCTATGGGCAGCGAGTACTTTATCCGCCTGGAGGAACCCGCACCCGCCTCCGGCCACGACCCTGGCTGCGTCCCTAGTCCCGGGGCCGCAGCCCCGAGCTCTCAGGGTGGCGACCCCGATAACAACTCAGACCACCGCGCGGCAGACCCGCTGGCTATGGAGCCACTGCTGGGCCAGGCGCCATCCACTGGCGGCCCCTGGGGTCATTGCGACCACTACCCATGCAGGAACCGCGCCCAGGACACGCCCTGCCCCTTGTGCTCTCCCTCGCCCAGGGGCCAGATGCTGGTGGAACCAGGAATGGAAGATGCTACTGACTGGGGCACTTTCTGCCTGCCCTTCTTGGAGGACCCTCTGGGGTTATACCCCTCTGGGACTTCAGGGGCCCGGCTTCCCCCAGGAAGGGAGGAGGTGGGGGAGGCTGAGGTATGCAGGGCTACCCAGCACAAACACTGGAGCTCCAATGTGTCAGCCAACAACAACAGCGGCAGCCTAGCATCTGAGTCCTGGGACCTAGGCTATGTAGGTGATGACACAGACATCCATCTTGGCAGGAAGCTGACTCTACGGGCTGTCTCTGAACTGGGCCACCCCGTGGCCCTAGAGGACCCCAGAAAGCCTCTCCTTGGGCCACAGGGTGTCTCCTTTGGCCAGGAGCCAGGCTGCTGCCTTGACTTCCCCTATCAATGTCCTGCTGAGGGTCTGGCATCTCTCACCAGCCTAGTCACATCCCCCTGGACAGAGGCAGTGGTAAGTGGGGGTAACAGTCCCCAGACAGAGACCAGGCTTGCAGAAGAGGCTGAAGGATTTGTTGGACCCCAAGTGCCCCTTCTATCCATCCTGACCCCATCCCTAGAGAAAGACCTGCTTCCCATGGAGGAGGCCATAGCCCCCATGCTACCTGCCTCTCACACACCTGCCAGCAGCCAGGCAACTGCCACTGAGCCAGCCCAAATGTTGGAGAGTAGCAGCAGCTCCCCAGAGCTGGAGGCACCAGGCAGTGAGGACAAGGACCCCACTAAGGCCACTTCTGGTGTTTTCACTGACTTACCTAGTGATGGTCTGCAGCTTGAGAAGCTAGATGTGATGCCAGCCTTCCGCTCCCTGCAGAAGCAGATGAGAACTCTGGACTCATTGGACATTCCGTCATCAGCCAGCAATGGTGGCTGTGAGGTCTTCAGCCTGTCTGCTCTTGGCACCCCTGGAGGGCAGCCCCGAGCCCTGGACAGCGGCTATGACACAGAGAACTATGAGTCTCCTGAGTTTGTGCTCAAGGAGGCACATGTGCCGTGTGAGCCTGAAGTTTTCAGGGGGCTGGCCTTGGAGGGTGAGAACTCTGGGGCGGAGACCCAGCTCCCAGCCAGCTCCCTCAGTGGCTTCAGTGAAAAGAACCCCTACCGTGACTCAGCCTACTTCTCGGACCTGGATATCGAGTCTGAGCCCCCATTGGGCCCTAAGAAGAGAGGAGAAGGTATCCTGGCCCCTGGGCCAGAGCTGGACCTGAAGAGCCCTCAGGGCCCTGGGCTGCAGCCAGCAGAGCCTTCTGAGTCTGGGGTGCCTGGGGAGGCACAGAGATCTGGCCCCAGGGAGGTGTCACCACTGCCACTGCGTGAGAACTCTTCCCCTGGGCCAAGTACCTGTACCCTGGCCCCCAGGAAGGAGCCTACCTCGCCTCAAGACCCAGCCCAGGTGCTTCCAGTGTCCAGCCCTGGGTGCTCCAAGACTTTCCTGCTGACTCCAGTCCCGAGCAGCTCCAAGAGCCACCGCCCCGAGCTCCAGGAGACCAGGGTACTGCTGCCGGCCCTGCAGGAACGGACAGGGAGCACAGGCGCCCCCAGAGCCCCACTCTACCTGGCCCTGCCATCACTCCCTGCAGCCCCAGAGGGCCGACCGGAGGAGGAAGAGGAGGACAGTGACGAGTCGGACGAGGAGATCCGTTGCTACAGTATCCAGGAGCACAGCGAGGAGAGCGAGGAGGAGGCGCCGCCGGTGACCGTGGTGGTGGCCGAGAGCCAGAGCGCACGCAACCTGCGCAGCCTGCTCAAGATGCCCAGTCTGCTGTCGGAGGCCTTCTGCGAGGACCTGGAGCGCAAGAAAAAAGCTGTGTCCTTCTTTGACGACGTCACCGTCTACCTCTTCGACCAGGTGGGCAGCCTCCCGGGGGTGGGGGTCCCCGGAGGGAAGGAGAACGTTGGGAGTGGCCGCTGCTGGAGGCCCGAGTCCCACATGCTCTGACCCTCCAGGAAAGCCCCAGCCGGGAGCTCCGGGAGCCCTTCCCGGAAGCCAAGGAGTCGGCCCCCGCGTTCCTGGCGGGCAGTCCCGGCTCTCCTGCTGCCCCCTGCCGGCCGCGACAGGCAGAAGTTTCCCCTGACGACTTCACGGTTCAAGAGTGTGAGCTGCGGGGCGGGGGCGGGAGGGGGCGGGGCGCCATTCGTGGGCGTGGTCGTAGGGCGGGGCCAAGGTCCCGCAACTTTGAGGGGTGGGCGGGGCGACGTGCTAGGGCAGGGTGAGGCAGAAATAGACTGACGGGGCGGGACAGAGATGCCACCTGCGGTGAGTGTTCCCCGCCGGCCACGGACGCGAGTGATCATTGGGCGGTCTGCAGGCGGCGGGTTCCAGTGGGACGACGGCTTCCCACGGACGCCGGCCTGGGAGCCCATCTTGGCCGACTCCACTGCACCTTCCAGGCCGGCTGCGCCCGGCCCCTTCTCGCGCTTCACTGTCTCACACGTACCTGCGGCGTCCCGCTTCTCCATCACGCACGTCTCCGACTCGGACGCCGGCTCCATGGGAGGTAAGAGACTGCGGCGGGGCTGACAAGAGGGACACCGAGTCAGGACAATAGAATGGGGCCCGGGCCCTGCTCTCGTTATTTCTCTTGTGCGAGCTCAGTTCTCAGACCGGGAAAGTAAGGTTCGGAGAGGTCGGGTCACGCGCAGGTGTGTCTGCCTTGGCCGCATTTGCAGGCCTTGCCTCCCTGCCTCCTAGGCTGAGACTGGGCGCTGCTTTGCTCTCAGGCCTCACCGCTTTTCCAGAGGCACAGGCTGCATACTGAGTGTCCCCACCCTTTGCCTGACCTTAGGCCCCCAACCTGCAGCAGCCTCTCTCACCAGAACCTCCCCAGCCCTTGCTGATTAGCCTTATGCTCTGCCCACTCTCCCTGATGGCTCTTGCCCAGCAGCACCGGTGGTGGTCAGGTGCCCCGGTGGGGTCCTACTCAGGTGTGGGGCCTTAGCTCACCCCTCCCTCCATGCTGCACTCCTCTGCCAGCCTCAGACCAGGAGGGCTTATCCCTGCCAACTTGCCATCCCCCACCCCCCGCAAGTTCTTGTGAGTTCTGCTTGGCTTACCTGAAAGCCCATCTCTACCCAAATACCTCCTGGTCATTTTGTCCCCAGACCCAGCCCCTTCCCCCATGTCCTTGGCCTATCGGCCTGACCCTGGACACTATGTTCTGATTGGACATCAGAACAAACGAGCAGGTCACCAGGAGGCGAATGTGTGATGCTTGCCAGCCTAGGCCTCAGTTTCCCCACCTGTTAAAGGAGGACTTGGAGGGCATGTTGAACTTTGCTAAGCCCAGGGGACAGACCCTACCTGGGTCTGGGTGCTGGTGTTTCATGGGTAAGAAAATGGGTCTAGCTCCCATTCAGACAGGCAATCAGACAGTGAAAGGGGCTGAGGGCTGTAGCCCCAGCGGGTCAGTGGCCCCAGGACAGGGATGGAGGCCAGGTGGGAGTCCTGGGGGTGGGTCTCTGACTGTCCTCAGTATCTTCTGGAATTTGTGGCATCTCCTGTTTGCCAGGCCCTGCAGGAGGTGCTGGGGGCACCTGTAAAGAAGGTTGAGGCCCAGGCAGCCCTGCTTGGAGCCCCTGCTGATCTGGCTTCAGGCAGCAGCGAGGATGGTGACCGAGAGTGAGTGGGACTGCGTGGGGACTGCAGTCCTGGCAGCAGTCGGCAGCAGCTTCCAGCATCTTGGTGCCCAATGCAGCACCTTGAACAGTGGAGTGGCCAGTGCTCCCCTGGAGGCAGGAGTCATCCTGGACACTCAGGTCTGTTGCTATCCCCTAGGAATGCCCCACAGCCCCCACCCAGAGGATTTGCCCCCTCTGCCCTGGTTGCTGCTTTCAGACTGTTTGGCCTGAGGCCAGGGGATCTTCTGATGATGGGGGGCCTCACATGCCTTGTCCACTCGCCTCTGCGGTGCAGGGCAGGATGTTGTGCCCCATCCCTGTGGAGAGAGCTGGCAGAGGCCTGCTGGGACAGCCTTTCCCTGTCCCCTTGGACCCTTCCACCTGGTTCTGGGTTTGCTCAATACCAGGAGAGGACCCTGGGCTTGTGGGCCCCACCACCCTTACCTCAAAGTTGGTGGCTGAATTTTCCCTTTCACTGTCTCAGCTAGACCCATAAGTTCTCCCTCCCCTGAGTCTGGGCTGACTCCTGCCTGGGTCTCCCTGTTGGAGCGGGGGGGGGGGGCAGTTTGAAAGATGGGGAGCTTTCAGGCCCCACCCCTGCCACCTCAGCCTGGCTCTAGAGGAGCCTTCCACTGGCACTGCAGGACACTGCCCAGCCCAGCTGCTAAGGGAGTGGGGGCTGCCCCCATGGTCAGGGTCAGGAGCCCCTGCCAGCAGGGAAGGGGACTTGGGAAGGGATAGAACTGGGTCAGGGTCAGCGTAGGGCAGCACAAGGAATATTTTTGTAGCCACTGTTGTTCAAGCAAAAGGAAATGGGACTGGACGATTTAAAGTTATTATTGCCAAAGAGATGCAAGTTTATTGTAGTTTTGGGAGTGTGGGTGGGGACACTTGAGGCTTAGGGTGCTGGTGCAATGATTTTCTTCTTCCTTGTTTTTAAAGAGAAATCAACCTAAGGAAAAAAAGCCTTTATGCTAAGCGTGTTTTTTCTTTTTTTGTGGGGGGGTGTTCAGATAAAGTCTTGGGCAGGAGGGGGCTTAGTCATGCTGGGGTGGGGACCCAGATGCCAGCTCTATCTGGGGGGCAAAGTAGTCCCTCCTATCCACAGAAGAGGGGGGCTGTAGGAGGAAGGCTGCCTCTCCCCCCACTGCCCTTGGCACATCTTGGTAAAGGGAGACAGTGACCAGGGATCCCAATGTGCCAGAGCAGAATGGAGGACTGATCCCTGCAGCCCTCTCTTCCTGCCCTGCACTTGGCCCTGCCTAGGTAAGGATGAGGGAGCCCACAGACCTCCCCAGGAAGCCCTTCCCCACTGCCTTTCAGTGACTGGCGCCTGTCCCTCAGCACAAGGGGGCAGTGGGGAGCTGGGAGGCAGGAGCATTTTTGAGGAATTGGGGCTTCTGTGCATCCCCACCTCAAGCATCTGCCTTAGGTCCCCACCTCTAGCTTCTGTGAGGTGAGAGGCCTGGGTGCCCACCCTGGGCCCCTGCCCTCTGCTTCCTGTCCTGGGTGTGCCAGACTGCAGGAAGCTCAGGGCTCCAGAACAGCTCCTTGGAGGGTAGGGGAGGATTAGCTCTGCAGGTCACCATGGCTGTTTTTCAGCCACAAATGTCTAATAGCATGTATCCAATAATAAAGTCTCTAAAATCTGGTATTTCAGCTGAAATATGGAAATAGCTAAGGCAGGAGGAGGGCAGGGAGGGGAAGGCCCACCCAGTGAACCCTGTGGCAAAGAACTCCCCCCAGTGTCACACAGTTTAGAAACCCAGGCCACAGTACCTACTGCCCACTCCGGGGAGCTCAGGCCCCAGCAGCAGCTGTGGATGGGAACTGGGGCTTAGGCAGGGAAGAGTTCAGAGAGACCCCTCAAAACTGACAGCAATGTGGGAGAGCCTGCCAAGAAGTCAGTTGCTCTTGATGGTTCATCCAATGATGATGATGGCAGGCTCTCCCCTTCCTGTGTAACAGGCCTCTTGCCCCTGCAGGCCACAGATCACAATGGGGCAGCCCATTTATTGACCAGACATCTGGGAGCTATAGGCAGCATGGGAGCTGGGCTCCCCTTTTAGCCACAAGCTGACGGAACGTCCTTCCCTCACCCGGTAGACTCTGGCTCTATGGCCTAGCTAGCAGGTCCCAGCTCCGGCAAGCCCCCATCAGCTCTTCTGGGTCACAGGCCAGGTGCTCTATCTACAGGAGAAGCCAAGGTTCAGCCCAGGCCAGACTGAAGTAGGGGCAGAGCTAGCAAGTGAAGAGCGTGGAAGAAACATTCCCTGAAGGGCAACCATGCAGGTCATAAAAAAAACTTATAGGTGGAGCGGGGGAGAAGGGGCCCTGTAGGCAGCAAGTGCAGATGTGGCCATCAGCTGAGGAGGGGGGCAGACCTGTCATTGGTCACTGTTGGCTTCAGCTGGATGCTGGTGAAGGGATTCCTGAGGAGGAGAGGAGAGGGGTTTTAGTGTGGACAGTGCTGAGTGTGCCATTCCCCAGGGTCCTAGCTCTGCAAATGTAACTGACCCAGACCCTGAGGCCCAGCCTCCAAGCGCACAGCCCAGGGGTGGGGGGGCCAGCGATAGAGGCTGCTGGGAGAGCCAGGGAGTGTGCCATCCACAAGGCCAGCTAACCCCAATGCACCACTTTCTGCTCACTCCCAACTGGAACAGTTAACCCTTCCAGGGCAGGGCGGGTGGGGAAGGGCCCCCTCCCCCTTCCACATCTGCCCTGGAATCCAGACCCAGTTCCTTCTCAGTCCCCAGTGGACCTACATCCAAGTCTGGGAGGCACCCACAAGGCCCAGTGGCCCAAGTGGTATCTGCCCAAACCCCTCGACACACAGGACAGCCCAGTTCATGCGTCCCAGGGTCCCAGGGGGGCCTGGGCTTGCTCCACACTGACACGACAGACATAAGGCACACACACATTGGCAGCCACAGAGCTGTTGGGCAATGCTCACGGCTCCCTGCAGAGAGGCCAACTATCATCTAGTGAGGCATCAGCCACTTATCTCCCCAGGGGAACCACACCCTCCCCTGCATGCCCAGGTTGCAGCTGACAGACAGATGGACTGGCCAGACGAGGCTGAGATGGAACAAGATGAGCACAAAGGCTGGCTACCGGCTGGCCCTTCAGGACACCTGTCCTCAGGGTCCCTGGAGGCTCAGGACAGCAGGTAGCCTGGGGGATGCAGCATGGATGAATGTGGGACACAAGAGGGTGTGGCATGAACAGGACCACACTCCTGGCGAAGCACTTGGCTCTTGGAGCCGTTACCTGGGGCAAGAAGGTGCCTCTGGCATAGCTGGGCTGGCATCCACAGGAGCTGGGTGGGTGGTAGGCTGCGGGCAGGTGGGCACTCCATCCAGTGCTCATGGAGAGAGCACATAGGGTGGGAGCGCTGCTCTGCCTTTTCCTGAGGACTTGGTGTTTTCAAAAAAAACACTTTGGACTGACTTTTTAAAAAGATGAATTACTGAGAGGAAGCTTACCATCAAGGTATGGCTTCTTTGTCTGCAAGGTGACACCAGAGAGTTATTAAAGTCTTCTGATTCAGGCATCACAACTATGATGAAAGGCCACTCCCAGCCCTGCATGGGCCCCAGGCCTGGCTCTAGCCTCTCTTCGGCTCTGATCTGTGCAGACAAGTTTCACTGGAGCTGGCCTCAGTGGGCCACATGTAGGTCCACAAGGTCAGGTCTGCCGTTACCAGTGACATCTGTCCTAAGGATGTAGGACACAGGGTAACCTGTGCCCTGGCTGTCATCTCCACTAGACTGGTTCTAGAAGAGGGCTGTGCCCTTGGCTGTCCCCAACCAGGGTCAAGGCAGGAGGTTCTGGGGGGCTGGAAATGAGGCCAGTTTGTCCACTTGCAGTTGGGGATTTAGCAGGAGCATGGGCCTTGTGCCCAGAGAAGGGAGGACAGCTCCTGTGTGCCCACAGCTCCTGTGTGGCCAGGTGGGTTTGGGCAGTGCACAGCACACTCCCGCCAATACCTGAGTCTGTGTCAGAGGGTGAGTGCAGACAGCATCGTCAACTGGAGCTGCAGGGGGAGCTGTAGGGCCAGAAACCTTTCTCATCTGCACCCCAAAACAGTGCTCCATGATGCACCTGCCTGTCCACACTCCAGGTTCTGAGGATGCGGGAGCCATTGCAAACATTCCAGCCCTCCAGCAGCTCCCTTCCACAGCTCCTCACAGCCCAGGCCAGACACCCACCCCCTGGGTGGGACACTTCTACCTCACAGCACCAGCAGAAGGGCACAGCCCCCTTGGGCACCTACCACCTTCTGGAATGTTCTTTCTTCTGTGAAAGAACCCACTCATGTGCTACCCTGGGGCAGGTGCCTGTGTGACACTGAGCGGTGGCTGGAGTCAACACTGAGATGACAAGACAAGACTGGGACCCAAGGCCCACTGCAGATTTTCCCATCCTATGGACACTGGTCATTGCCAGGCAGGTGCCAGGCCAGGCTTCCTCCCAGCAGTGCTGTGGGCAAGACTGTAAAGGACAGCTCGCCTGGTGCCAACACAGAATTCAGAGCCTAGAGGCTTAGTCCCCTTCGAGCTGTAACTGTCTAGGCTCTGCCCCTTGGCAGGGGCTATGAGGGCATAGCTTCCCCTCACAGAGAGCCACTGGGCAGGTATTCCTGAGCTGGGATATGGGCGTGACCAGAGTGGCTTGTATGTGGAGAAAGCATTTCCATGCCAGACACAGAACAGGCCTGCTGTCCTGTGGGGCTAGGAGTGGGGCAGGACAGAGCTCAAGGATCCCAATGCCAGCTCTCAAGGACCCATGCAGCCTGGGGGTCCTGCCCCACTATTGGGCAGCTTTCAGTTCCAGCCTCACAGAAAGCTCATGGCCCTGCATGTGGGAGAACCCGCTGGGGTTTTCTGTTCCCCTACCTCTGGTCGGCAAACTGCGGCTCGCAAGCCATATGCAGCTTTTTGGCCCCTTAAGTGTTTAGCAAAAACCAGCTTAGGAGTACCCTCATTAATAACAATGTACCTACCTATATAGTTTAAGTTTAAAAACTTTGGTTCTACAAAGAAATTTCAATCATTGTACTGTTGATATTTGGCTCTGTTGACTACCATTGCCGACCATTGCCCTATGTAAACACAGATAGTCATCCTGAGAGCAGCCCATCTGCTCCACTGCAGCTCCGTCCCTCGGTATTGTCCAGAGCAAGGAAAGCCACAGGGTGGTTACCACCCAGGTTTCCCCTTTCTTATGGACTTCCTGTCTTCATTCCCAAGTATTCCCCACAGCGTCAGAATGTCGTCAGAATGTCGGTCCTTCTGGAATTCAGTCTTCTCAGCCCCTCCCCAGCCATAAGCTTGAGCAGAGCTGGGAAGGGTCCTCCAACCAACCAGAGGTGGCTCTTGGCACCCCACTCCAGCTGAATCACTAGGCCAGGTGACTGTGTAGCTGGCAGTGCCGTGCTCCTGGGACTGAGTGCACCCCATTTCACCCAATGACCACTGTGACCCTGGGGTCTGCCTTATACCAGAGATGCAGTCCTCCAGCTGTCAGCTTTCCCAGTCCCTCCAAAAGCAAGGATAGCTCGGCCCTGCCAGCTAGGAGGGACCATGGGCAGGACAGGCAGGCCACTCAAGAGGAGAATTCAGAGGCAGCGAAGAGGTAGCCCAGTGCTGACCACTGCTGAGGTAGTCAAAGGCATTTCTACCCTATTCCTAACATCAGGAATGTTTGTCTTCAGAATGCTCCAGCACACTAATACCAAGGCAGTAAGGGAGAGAGCCCAGATCTGGGGTCAAGTGATACCATTCTTCATAAAGGATCAAGTGATTTGGGGTGGAGGTGGGGAAGTGGGCAGCAGTGGCTACCCTGTGGGAAGGCACAGGGACCCAGAGTGGTGGGCTCCCACATTCCCTGCTGGCTGTTGGTGCTTGCTTTCTGAGGACAGAAAAGGACCGTCACCAGAAGGGTGTTGGAGAAGGCTGGAGAGGGTACCCAGGAATGGCGGCTAAGGGCCTAGTATGGGCATCGGGGCGGAATAAGCAGCAGTATTGGGTATCCACCGCCCCCAGCAGGGCAGACATGCGCTCCTGCTTCCATAGGCCTGCAGCACTCGCCTGGCAAAGCCATGGAGCTGTCCTCAGGCCCCACCTGAGTACTCACCAACCCAGAAGCTGGCCCAGTGGGCTCAGACCTATGCCCACAGGGGCCAGTCCGAGGGGACACTCAGACAAAGGAGCCAAAGTCTTATCACCGGGTCTATCCTGATTGTTGCTGAAGTACCCAGCAGAGGCAAGAGAGAAACCCAGAGGGCAGGCCAGACCCATGCCCAGCAGTGGGGGAGGTGCCCAGACAGGAAGTCTAAGTCTGAGGAGTGACTGAGGGGAAGTGAAGGCCCAGAGCCCTGAGCAGAGCAAGCTGGTGACCCTCAGGCCCCACAATGACCACCAGACAGAGGCCAGAGGGTCTCTCCAGAGCCACTGCAAACACAGACTGACCAGCACAAGAAAACTAAGCACTTACTAACTTGAGACCGGCGGCTCAAAATCTGGCCACTTTCACATCGGGGCTGCAAGGGAACACAAGGGCTGTTGTTGCAGGTGCAGGTGGCGTGGGACTGCAGTCTCTAAGTGGGCAGAGGCTGATGCAGGATGGGGGTATCAGGCGCAGGGTCAGGCTGTGAGGCCCATGTTCACAGGGCAGTGGCCACCATAGGTGCCCCCAGGTACCTCGGTGTGGGGTCCACGTGGGGGCTGGAAGGAGGGGACACATCCAACTCAATGCAATAAATAAACCTTTTATTCAAACCACTGCCAGTACAGGGCACAATTCAGATTAAAAAAAAAAAGGAAAAATATCTTCAGCACTTTACATCTTCATACAAGTTTTGCGGTTTTTGTGTCTACATTCATCCATCAAGCATGGAATCCCCTGGATTTGAGATTATTAGCAAAATCAGACCACCACCACAGAAGCTCCTCTTCACACAGGTTCTCACTCGGGCCTCGTGCTTCCCTTAAATGTAAAATGGTTCGTCGTCTCCGTATTATGCAGCTTCTGCCACAAGCGCAGCTAGCCACATCTCAGTCTGTGGGAGGCTTTTGCTAACTCCATAAAGGAGCATCTGCAGGTTCCTGGGGCTCCCGTAGTGGGAGAGGCTGGGGAGCTGCCCCTTGCTTGCTTCTTGGATTCAGGGCACAAAGAGGCAATACCAGTAGCCACTGAGTCTAGCACGTCTTTCTGAAGTCACCAAGACACACAAAAAGATTAGAGCATTTAGAGGGGTCAGCGGCAGGGACTGCCTGCTTCCCTGGGGGCAGCAGGCTTGTGGGCAGAGTGCCCAAAGCCACCCTCCTGGGTGGTCCCTGCCTTGTGCAGCCAGGTGGCCAAGACTATCTCACAAGGCCAGTAAAAGAACTGGTTTCCAGAACATGTGGGGTGGGGTGGTCTCTGGAGGTCTTTGGAATGTCCATGTGCGGCCGGGTAGCACGTGCTCCTGACCACCTCCCACCAGGGCACTATGTGAGGTTGCCACGCTGGAAGTGACGCCCATGCTCTGGTCTCTGTACACCGTCTAACAGCATCCGTGGAGAAGAGAGCCCTCAGGAGCCTGACCTGGCAGTGTGGGCTGGGCTGGGGCCAGGGCCTCCCTCACAGGAGTGGCCAGCTTCCTCAGGAGGCCCCCAGTGGAGTGTGGCCCTCGAGCCTCTGGGAGCAAGCCCCCAGTTCCTTCCCTGTCCTGACAGATGCCAGAGTGTGCTGGGGGACGTCAGATGCAGAAATAACAGTACGTACATCGGAGTCCATGCATATCTTTTTGTTTTCAGGAAAAATAAAGTCCTTTTCCTGTTTTCAGCTTTATTTATTTATTTTTTTGAGTTTTCTTTTTCTTCAAACTTTAGAGCTGGCTTGCAGTGAGCCTTCAGAAAGGGCAGTGCGTCATGAGCACAGCAGACAGGGAAGAGGCGAGGGTGCCGCAGCACTACCAGGCTGGCAGGTCCTGCCTGGCAGGACATGCAGTGGGGTATGTAAACACAGGAGCAGAGAGGGGGCAGCACCATGTACCCTGGGGATCTCAGAGTCTGGGGTCACCAACAAAAAGGCAAAAGGGGACAGATGGGAGAAAATGACCCAAGAACAAACCAACAAGAGCTGAGGAGGAAACTGATGGGAGACCAGACAGATTTGGAGGTGGGCACGCAGAAGCTCTCCCGAGCAGCAGCTGCCCGTGGTCAGCGTCCTCATACTGTGGACACCAGTGTGCCGCTGCCACTGTGAAACAAAGTAAGGAAGGACAGCTGCTGGCTGCACGCCCCCCCCTCCTCCCCAAGCAGACTTCTTAGCAGGTCTGGGTTGGCTGGCCACCTGGCCAACCTGTGACCTGCCCTGGGGGAAGGGTGATGGCAGAAGTCCCAGTGCTAGGAGGAGAGCAGAGCAGGCAGTTCCCAGCCATCGATGCCGAGAGTAGACAAGGCAGGCCATGAAGAGCAGTGCCACTAAAGAAGTGGGTGTAGGGCTCCTGCAGGGCCCACTGGAAAAGACTGGGAGCCCCAGAGGCGCTGGGTGTGAGCTGGCACAGGGATTGGCATGAGCAAGGCCAGACTGGGCTCCACAGGAGCACCTGCTCTGGACCACCCATGGAGAGCGTGTCTCACTTGGTAATGTCCTGGGATTCTAAGCTGAAGCCTCAGGGCAGGTCCGCTCTCTTCAGAGGCTGGGGGCCTTCAGGGTAGGGGACAGAAAAGGTGCTTGGGACCCGCTTGCCCTAATCCATAGAGAAGATGGTACAGTCTCCAGTCACACCACTATGGAGGGAGTACCTCGGGCAACCTTCAGGGGAACTGCTTCCCACTGCCCACAGTTCCCAAGGACAATTCTGAAAGCCCCTACCTGCTCATGGCCCGTGCCCCGTAGTCATCCAAACCCTGGGGAGGAAAGGCAGGAACACATCAGGCTGGTGGTCCCAGGGGGAGAGGCAGGGGCTGGAGGGCAGGTAACTCTTCTGACCAGGCTGCCTCCAGCTGAGGACACAAGGGCCCCTCCCTACAAAGGTGACATCTCCAGGCACAGGGACACTTCCTTGTTGGGCTGGCAGTCTACTGGATTGTGTGACCTCATACTTGTAATACACACAAGACAGACTACCTGATGACCTCCCTCCTCACAGATCTCCCATGGCAGGCGTGCAGGATCCTGCAGGGGCCCCATAACCAAGAGAGTACCTGCAGACCACATAACCTGAGCACCTAAGCAGGGGAGATTGGGCTATTTGGCAGGCTCAGGGCAGGTTGAGGGGCCTCCCCAGAAAACCAGGGCCCCAAACCAGTAATAGCTGGGTGGGAAAGTAGGACTGACAGGCTGGTTTAGGGAGGGCGGCTGACACAGATGGTCACCTGCAGTCCTGCCTAAAGCAAGCTTGGCCTGGCCCCTGGGCCCAGTGTCCCAGGACCCCCAGATCCCCCAGAAGCTGCAGCTTTCTGGCCTTGTGCTAATTCCCCAGGAAGGAACCCCTGAGTTTGGGTTTGGGGTTGGGGCTGTGGAATTCTAGCCTGGCCTCAGGGCCTTCAAGGGGTATTGAAGACCCTCCTCAGCTTTCTCTGCACCAAAACCAAACCCAGAGACTGGGGGGTAAGAGCAGTGAGCAGTGGTAACTCCAGGCCTAGTCAGCTATGCCACAAAGCCCAGGTGAGGCTGGATGGGACCAAAGTGTCTCACTGTCCAAGCAGGCTGGCCCTGTCACCCTGGGACACAAGGCCTCTACCAGACTCCCTGAAGGTCCTGGCCACCTTCCAGCCCGAAGTGGCAGGTGCCCACATCTGTATAAGCCCCACAGCTCTAGGAGTGGCTCCTGGACACCAAATTCTCCATGATTCCCAGGCTCCTGCCCAGAGACTGTCCAGGCAGACTTAAGGCCCAAGCTCCCAAGCCCAGGCCTGTCAAACACGGGGCCTTCCAGCAAAAATGCCAACATAGGGCTTTGGCTGGGTCCACCCCTCCACAGCCCCTGGGACTCAGGTTCCTGCGTGCTCACCTGGGAGAAGGCGGGTACAGCCACGCTGTAGGGCCTCTGTTTGAAGGTGCTGGCCATCTGGGTGGGGAAGCCGCAGGGGGATGTACCATAGTCCGGGGGTGGGAGGGCCAGGTCCTCCTTGTCCAGGAGGTTGCCCGTGCTGCTGCTCTTCCCCTGCTGCAGGCTGTGAGCATGGGAGACAGGGTACTTAGGCCTGGGCCAGCCTAGGATCCTGCCTGCCCCCACATCTCCCATGCTGCGCTCAGCTACTGAAAGGGGGTGACAGAGGCTGCTCTTGGCATGGGCAGCAGCCACCTGAGCCTCATGGACCCCTCTACTGGAACTGGGCACAAAAATATATCAGATGGTTCCAGAAGGCTTGCTGGGGCTGAGCCCTTTGGCAACCTCACCCTCCCAGCACCAGCTAGGGTTCCCCTTGCATACGCTGTCTGTAGATGGCAGTAGGGTATGCCTTGGGCACAGCATGGGGTAAGAGGAGCCTGCCCCATGGATCAGCGAATGAGGCTGCCCACATGACACACTGGACCTCCACACTGAGTACCTCCATCCCATGTACCCCAGGGTCTCAGACTTGCAGCACACTGGGCTTGGGAAACCCAGCCAAGCTCTTTGTGCATCAGGGCCTGGGGCCTCTCTAACAGGTGCCATCAACAGCAACTCCCTGCAGCCCCTTTGCAGAGCTGAGGGACAACTCTGGGCAGCATGCTCACCTCATGTGAAGCCTGTCAGCGCCGTCGCTGTCCAGGACCCGGGTATAGGAGAAGGGAAACCAGCCCCGCCTGAAAGAAATGCTCAGGTCAGAGCAGGCAGGTTCCCAAGTTCCACTGGCTCCCTGGCCTGGCTGTTCGTGTCTGTGGAGAGGACATAAGCCACTGCTCCAGAGACATCAGGACACTCCAGCCTGTCCTCTGGGTACATCTGGCCCTGGATGGGAGCTTCAGCAGCTGCTTCCCCTGTGAGGCTGCGGGAATGAGCCGGGACCCAGGCAGTGATCAGGGCCTCAGCCCCAAGTGGCCACATGCTGAGCCATGGGGCCAATACCAAGGAAGGGTCTGGGAGAGTGGTGTCCCTGCTTGGAGCCCCTCCCAGGGTAGCAACAGCCTGGGGACCAGAGGAAGCTGAGTCTACTCCACCCCCATTAGGGCAGGCAGGTGTCAGGGCAGACTGCATCCCAGTAGCCTCTCCCATCTCACCGACACATCTAGACACCATGGTGGCAGTGGGAGGGTGGAGTCCCTGACTCAGCAGCCCCTAGCTTGAGCAAGAGCAAGCGGTCACACTGCCCTCGGCCACGGATATAAGCCATGAAGGCATGGCCTGTCGGAATTTACACGACTTCTAGGAACCCAGCCCTGCCCAGGAGAAATGTGGAGACAACGGAAAGGATCTGGGTAGGAAGCTGACTTCTACCACCTAGGAAGCCACAAACCTGCTAGCAAAGAAGGTGCCAAAAACAAAAGGAGGGTCCTTGGGCCAAGTCAGAGATGTGGGCAGTGAGGGGTGGAGCTGGACAGACTATGGAGACTGTGGTGGGCAGGTGAGAGGTCTCTTCTGGGTCTGTCAGGGTTTCTGCAGTGAAAGCACTGTGACCTAGACAGACATGTCCCTGGGCCCAGAGTCAGGGCCCACATCCCCATGCTCCAGGAAGGGCACTTACATCTTGGTTTTCTCACTCTCGCCATAGTGCCAGCCATCCCGGGCCTCAGGCACCAGCAGTGTGATGAGGTCACCCTCCTTGAAGCTGAGCAGGGTGCTGTTGTCACCGGCCGCGTGAGAGAAAATGGCCTTTACCCGCATGCGGCCGTTGCGCTCCAGGCCTGCCGCCATGGAGCTGGAGCGGGGTAGCGTCTTGTTCTCGGCTGCTGGATGACAGGGCAGGTATAAGGGTATGCTCCGCCCCATAGTCAGGGGTAAAGGGCGCAGTTACCCTCCCATCAGCTCAGTGGCTCCTGGTGGGCCTGGAGGTGAACCAACTGTTCATCCTGATGGACACGTGCTGGTCTCCACTCCAGAGCCATGTGGAAGTGGAGTGGCTCAGACCTGCCCTCATCCTGGGGCTAAACCTCAGCCTTCCCACTGGCTAATGAGGATGCACCTAGTCCCGGGGGGAGGGGGGAGAATATGTCCCAGGCAGACAGGACCCAGGGCCCCACAGGGGTGGGAGCTGTCCCATCATCAACTGATGCCTCCCAGCACCATCTGTCTGCTCTGGGCAAAGTTTCCCCTCTCACCAGACTTAATGGAGGAACCCTGAGAAGCCCAAGGGTCTAGAATGGTTGTCTCAAAGGGGTCCCCAAGGTGCTGCACATGCAAGTGAACCTCAGGGTCCTGAAACCTCCCCTTAGGTGTCATTACTGCGGGTGGCAGGAGTGAGTCTAGACCCCAGTGTGGCCCCTACAGAGCCCTTACTGGTGGCATAGCTGTTTTTCGGGGTCACACTCTTGCGCACGGGCAGCGTGTTAGAATAGGAGTCGCTCATCTTGGTCTGAGGCTGTGGAGGAGATGAGGACTTGGGCTGGGCCACCTTGCGGTCAGCCCAGGGGTTGTAGTCCTCACTGTTTTGGCCCGAGACACCGTTCATGATGGGAGCATTCTCCTGGGCAGACAGCCGCTGTGGAGAAGAGGTGGCAAGGCGCGGGGTTGCAGGATGGCCTAGCCCACAGGAGGCCAGCGTGGAGAGCCGTGGCCCCAGCAGGGATGCTGACCACTGCAAGGGGGTTGTCCTCCCACACCCACAGGCTTTCCAGAGGCTGAGCACTCACCCCCACAAATGGGGCCAGTTCAGGGGGCACTGGCAGGGGCTTGGCCCCCGGAATGGGGTCTGAGATGACCAGGCTGGACTTGGAGGTCGACAGCGTGCCAGGGAGGATGGCGCCATTGCTGCTGGTCAGCTGCTGCATCAGCTGCATGGCACGGTCTGGGATCTTGTTGGGGTCAGCGCAGGCCTGTTGCCACAGTGGCAGCTTCTGTGCCAACAGCTCTTTGCCCTGAGCAGAGGAAGCAGGGAGAGTGGCATCAGGGCTGACTGCAGCCTCCCTACAGAGCCTGATGCTGAACTCATGATGCAGCCCTGGCCCCGACAGCACTGAGGGAACCTCATAAGACAGCCCCATACAAGGAGGGGAGCACCTGGCTGGGGCTGAAAACTGCTCCTCACCAGGTGATGCCTCATTGCCACATGAGCCACCTGAGTCCCTAACCCTAACCTGGGGGAGGTGGTCTGCTCTATAGAGTGGTGCAGTTGAGGGACCACCAAGAATGAGATCAAAGCATGGCCTACCTAGGTGGGTGGGGCCTCCCTGGGGCCTGTGGTATGAGACACGAACAGAGGTTCACAGGGTCAGCCTTGGAATAGGCACACCCTGCATGGACAAACAGCCATATACTAGGAAGAGCTGTCCCCATAGACGGGACCTGGAAACCTCAGGGCAGGGAGGGGACTGTGAGGAAGGGGACCAGTGAAGCCAAGCCAGGCTGTCTGGGTGGGGAGGGGCTCTGCCTGGGAACCCCAGAGGGTGCTAAGTAGGCCACAGCCCCTCTGCCACTGGCTGTCTAGACCAGGGCCAGCATGGCACACCCCAGGGCTGGCCTGTCTTGGGAATAAGGTCTGACTGGAACCATGCCTGTCTATTTATATATCTCCTGTGGTCACCTCCGTGAGCCATGGCTGAAACTGAAAACATTTACTATCTGGCTTTTGGTGGAGATAAACGGTGAACAGGTCTGGTGTGCTCATGAGAAAGACCAGCAGGAACCCAGCAATAGCAAGAACAATTCCATGGTCAGGGCACTGCCCCTGAGCGGCTGCAGGTCTGAGACGACCAGAGTGACTCTGGGCCCTACCAGGTAATGAAGCCCCTGTTGCTGTAGGGTCAAAGGCCAGGCACCAGAGCAATGACTGGTGGCTGGCTGCTGTTCACAGGCTGCGAGACCCTGCCCTGGTGCCCCAGTCTGAGTGCCTGTGCTCTCTAAACCCACCCTTGGGGGCTGGGTCCAGCTGCCTGGGAAGTCAGGTGTCACCTCTCAGAGAGAGTGGTACCCCATGGACATGGCTTTCCTGCCTATGGCACCAAAGGGCCTGACCTCTCCCTGACCCACCACAGTGCCCACCACCACCAGAGGGCACAGATGCTCACTGCAGCCCACCTGGAGCCATATGGATAGTACTGTGACCCCTGCTCAGGACACTGCTTCTGGAGCATGGGTGCCCAGTGTGCAGGTGGAGGCTGTGCCTGCCTCCTTTCCCCAGCTGCCAGGGAGCCCTCCCAGCCCCCGCAGGGGGTGCAGGTCCTAGGCGGTCCTTGCTTTGCACCTGTGACAGTGGCCCTGGGGCAGGCCTGGACAGGCAAGAGCCTTTCTGTGGAGAAAGGGCATCTGTCTCCTTAGCAGCCAGGCCACAGGAGCTGGAAACCAAATCTCAGATCAAGCAGGTGTGTGAGTATGTGCATGCATACCCCACAGATCCACTGAACCTATTCAGCTCTTAAGCTCTCTGAATGTTCTGTAATGTTTCAGCTCCTGCTATCTCTCCTTGCAGGAGCCTGTGTCCACAGTGGCTAAGCCGGCTTCTACAAGAGTTTCCTGGCAGTGTGGCCCCTCCAAGGAGCTGGTCCTTAGAAGAGGAGACCCTTTTAGGCTGCCCATGAATGTGCTTAGAAAAGTACCAGGCAGTTTCTGAACGTCTGCAGCCTCTGACCTGGTACCCCTCTTCCTAAAACCTTATCCCTGGGGAACACAAAATGCCCAGGGATCACCATGGCATGGCTTTCATCACCCCTCCCCGACCATGTCTGCTGCACATGTAGCCTCACTTTGGAGTGGTAGGCGGCGGAATTCTTGGCAACTGCGCACTGCTTCTCCACCAGGAAGCAGAACCTCCTCCTCTCCTCTGTGAGTGCCGTCTTGTAGCCATCGGACACGTAGTTCTCCAGCTCACCCTGCTTGCTGCTGATGGCGTCGATGTACTAGGGTAGGAGAGAGAGCCACGACAGGGCAATGTCCAACCACATCCAGGCCGGGGTACTCCACAGATCTATCATACCATACACTCTGTCTGCCTCACGTGGCCATGGGTCCTGCCTCCAGCAGGGGTCCCAGACTAGGTGGTCAGCAGAGGGGCAGGCACTATTTGCCCAGACTAGGTGTCAGGCCAGCCCCTACTTGAGACCATGGCCCACATGTGTGGATGTTTCCAGAACCTGTCTCAGCTCAAACGGGAGGCACAGGAGAAGCAGAGACAGGAAGCTGATGAAGGAGAGCCCTACTGGACAGAAGGCTGGGAGGCTCAGTTCTTTCCCCATCTGGCTCAGATCTAGGGATGGGGCTCAGAGACAGGTAAAACCACTTGGAAGTTCTTTTTAAGATGAGTACAGGCTGAAGTGAGCTCCTGGAAGGTGAGTTCACGGAGGAGATGAAACAAAAGGTCACCCCCGGGAGTAGGGAGCCCAGGAGCTGAGGGTGGGCGATGCTGGGCCATGCCACCTCACACTCCTGGGAGGGAAGAGGAGAGCTTGGAGGAGGGCTGCAAGGGTCCAGGAGGCCTTCACAGGGCAAGAACTGAAAAGTGGCCCAGCCACAACCTTCCCACTGCAGGGCTGCCTTGTTTGAGGCTGAGAACCTGCCGGGACAGACGGCGGGTGGCTGAGCCACCTGTGGACGCACAGCCCATTCTCACTGCTCACCTACCCTCAGGTCTTGAGACAGTGCAACTCTACAGCCCTCAATACCCCAGCATTGTCATTGACGGCTATCAGCCAATGTCAAGGGACGCCCACTCACCCACAAAGGGCATTATCAAAAACCCCAAACGAAAACAATCTCAACCTGACGAAGTTCTCCAGACCCCACAACCAGTTTCCAAAAATGCCCAAGGAACATGTTCAAGGTGGCCCAAGGCTAGAGTAGTGGGCTCAGGGAGAGGAAGTGGGAGGGTGGGGCTGGGCATGGGAAGAGAGTGAGTTGATGTTCAGTGAGAACTGTCAGTTTGGGGTGAAGTTCTAGAACTGGATGGTGGTGGTGACCCCACGACAATGTGACAGTCCTAAATGCCCTGGTAAATTTAACGTTAAGTATTTTCACACACAAAAAAAATTTTTTTTTTAATTTTATTCATTTTAGAGAGGAGACACAGAGTGAGAGAGAGAGAGAGAAATGGGGAGGAGCTGGAAGCATCAACTCCCATATATGCCTTGACCGGACCAGTGCAGGGTTTTGAACTGGCGACCTCAGTGTTCCCAGGTTGACGTTTTATCCACTGCACCACCACAGGTCAGGCGTATTTTCACAAAATTTTAAAAGAATCATAAAAAAATGGCACAAGCAAACCCTGACCACAGGAGGCCACTAGACAGAGAACCAAGCATTTTGACAAGTAAGTGACAGGAAGAAAAAGGAGAGGGGACTTTGGATGAATAGCTCCTGCAGGGCCTGCTGCAGAAGGGGAACCCCTGCCCTTGCACAGGTGTGCTTACTGGCTTTGCTCTAGAGGCAGAGCACAGCTCCCAGTCTGCCCACTGGTGACTTGCTTTGGCTAATGGGATTTGAGTAGAACTTATGGCATGGCAGCCCCATGCTTGCGACTCCTCTGTCTCCTGGGAGTACACACCTGTTGATCCCTACCCTACCCCCCCACCAACCCTGGTCGCTGCACACATGAGATCATACTGGCAGATTGCTCAGTGAGATTTGGTGGCAATGTGTGGCTGTGTGGCACCTCCTGCAGATCCTGACTCCAACCATCCACAACCACCATGACCAGGAAGGCTCAACTAGCACTGGGAGTTGGAGAATGACTAATTAACACCCAAATCCGAGGGGGCAGCACAGGACACGCTTGATGCTGGGCTCACCAAATGTTCTGGTTTGCAGGCTGAAAACTTTCTGCAGTGAAGCCCCACGATGAGGAGGCAGGAGGAGCCTGCCCACTCAGGGCACCGTGTACAGGCTGACAGTCCCCGACTGCTAGGACTGTCCTGAGTAGCTTTTGCAGAATCGGCTCTAACCCTGGAGCAGTCCATCCTCTGGCAGGGGCAAGACCGGCCGCGAGGGGCAGCCTCCTCAGTCTGATTCACAGGCTTGCTCGCAAGCTCTGACACAGAGTGGGTGGGCGGCGCCAAGCCCAGGTGGGCGGCTGGAGGGGAGCACAGAACAGGCTGTTCCTGCCTCAGCAGCGCTCAGCTGGAGGAGCAAGGACCAGCCTTTCGGGTGTAGGCCCATCCCTAATGCTCACCAGTGTGCACTCTGCCAGCATGAGCCAGCCACACCACCCAAGGCAGGCTGTCTACCCCCTCAGAACTTGGGACCCTCCTACCCTGCTGCTGCATCTGTGGTCCCCTCTTCCTGCACTAAACTCCCTGGGGGGAGCCACTTAAATGGGTATCAATCACTCTCAGTCAGACCAAGGCCACAGCCTCAAGGAATAAGGCCCTGGTCCCTGCCACCAATGTGCCTTAGGGGATCCAGAATGGCACCTGGGGAGAGAGCTTGGCCAGGCTTGCAGAAAAGTCTGGACACAAGCAAGAGGCCTCCAGGGTGTTCCTGGCTAGCTTTGCTCTGTTCTCCTCTGTCCTTCCCCTTCCCCCTCCCACCTCCCAAGCAGTTCAAAATACTTTTCCTCTAGTTACGAAATGTGTGCCTACCAGTGCCTCCCGCCCCTGCACCAAGCCTCCTCCAGGAGTGGGGAAGTGAGCCTGCAGTTTCAGATGCCCTGGGGACCTATACAAGGCATAATGGGTGAGACCATGCTAAGGGGGGAGGACTTCTCAGATGCCACCTGGCTGCAGTGGTAGACAGAGTGCCTGCTGAAGGGGCTGCTCACACCCCAAAGCCACAGTCTAGAAGGCCCAAGAGGTGCCTGTGAAGACAGGCCCAGAGGCCCAGGGGCTGGAAACACTCTGGTTAGAAGGGTCTGGCAGGGGCACAGCTCACTCCGAGAGAGAGGGGGGCATATGCAGGAAGAGGGGACCACAGATGCACACCCTTGGTGCCCCCACCCCAGCCCCATCACCAAAACAGCAGCCTGCACTAGACTGCAGCGCCTGGAAGGTCCTCGTGGGCCCTGCTTCGTGGCTGTCCTCCCCTCCCCCCAGGGGCCCATCAGGAACATCGGTGATGTGGCCTTGGAGGAGTCAACCAGCCCGTGGCAAGGACACCTGTCCTCACACACAGAGTGGGGCTCAGCGTGGTGCCCAAGAGCCCCTTAAGGAGGCAGCTTCAGAAGCCTCTGCAAGTTTCCAGAAGCAGATGGAGGTTTAACCCACCCCTGTCCTATGTTACCACCTCCCATCCTTCCTGGGGGCTGCTCCAGTGTCCCCACCAGCTCCAGTGGTGGCCAGGCCTGTCAGGATATGTGGGCTCAGGTGAGCTAGGCATGTGGAGACTCCATGTCCAGGAAGAGGGCTGAGTGCTAACAAAAGCTGGCAAGTAGCCTTGTACAGGAAGGTCCAAGGGAGGCCACCCAGAAGGACGGCCAGTTGTCATCTAAATGGGTACTTTGGAGAAGAACAAGCATAGCCTGAATGGTCATCCCAGGTCAGCAGTGTAAAGCGGGACACAGCCTGGGTACATAGCTCTGAACACACTGCTGAGCACAGCTCCTTCCCAGCCCAGGCCCCTCGGGTGCTCAGCAGGCCTACAATGGTTTCTGGGTTTCCAGGCTGTGGTCATATCTTTAGCATCAACATTCCTCACTCTCTGGAGTAGTGAAAAACGCATGCTGGACTTGCCGACGTAGGGCCCTGGCCTCATTAGCAAGGTCTGGCAGGCTCCCATGCACAGGAGGGCATGGTGTCTTATTTGTAAGATTTCCATTTATTCCAAGACAGGTCTCAAGTGGGAACCAGGAGCTTCAGTCAGGAGGGCAACTCAGGTAGGGGCCATGGGGGCCAATAAGTATCTCCCCAGGGACCATGCCTCTGCGGTAGCAAACAGAATGTTGCCCTAGCTACACGATGGGCCTGAGAGGTAGCCGATAGGGGAGAGCAAATACCTTTCAGCAGCAGTCTTGGGCTGTTCAGCTGCCCGAGCCCAAGACTAAGCACTCTGACCAGGGCAGAGCCCTAGCCGGCCAGGACACGTGGCTGCCACTTATGTCGAGGAACAGTGGCTGTCCTGACCTCCTTTCCCAGCAAGATCCTGGAATCTAGGCCAAGTGAGGAGCTTCCCCCCTTGAGGGGGGCAAAGCCCACCTCTGCAGGTTCCAGGCCTCTCTGGCCCACTCTGTGGGCAGGGGCACCCATAAAGTGGAAAGTGTTTGAGCTCTTTGGCAAGTTCAGAGGGAAGAACAAAGCCTGGCCCTACATCTCTGATGACTTAGCAATGGGTGCTGAAAAGAGCCCCAGCAGCAGCCTGTCCCCACAGTAGACAGGCTTCTTGCGCCCTGCCCCCTCCCTGCCTTGCATATTCTTTGCTTAGCAGGTGCTATGGCGACAGCACTATAGAAACACCCAGCTGAAAGCATTTAAGACTCACAGACTGCTCCCACTTAGTCACCCTGGGCTGAACAGCCCTGTAATCCAAGAAGACAAAAGTGATCAGAACATATGTCTCCTCTTCCCTCCAAAGCCAGCCTGTGACTCAGAGGAGGGGGAGAGGTGTTCTAGAACAGACCCAGAGCCTCTGATTCACCTCACCTAACAGGGCTGCTGCAGCTTTCCCACACTTCTCAGAAATCGTGCGCTGCCCCTGCAGGCCCCTCAGCTCAGAAGCGAGGGTAATTATCTGCAGGTGAACACGCTCTGAGGGACAAAGGAGCCCGGCCAGCTGTGCTGTGCCGCCAGGGATGGCGAGGATCTGACACCCGGCTGCAATCACTATACCTGCTGGCTGCAACCAGTGGCTTCCCTGAAGCCTGAGGACCAAGCCTGTGCCTTCTTCTGATGGGCCAAGCCAAGATCAGGAAAGCCATCTTGGGGTCAGCAGGTGAAGCCCCGAGCTGCTGGGCCTTGGGTGTGGCAGAGCCATGGCCACAGTTCAGTGGAACAGAGGACCCTGAAAATATCATTTTAAACATGACAGCTCAGAACAAGACTTGGACTGGGACTAAGCAGAGGGCACTGCGCCCATCCTGCCCACGGGCCTGGCCTTCCTGCTGTATGAGCACGTGTTGCAGGAACATCCTTGGAAAGGAAGTGCAGTCCTCCCAGGCAGGCTTCAGGGACCACAAGCAATGGGTGGTTCAGGTGGCCACCACCTGACAGAGCAGCCCCTGCCTGCTGTGGCCACAAAGGTTCTGTAGGTGCCAAAGTCATTTTTTGTTTCAAAAATTTAGTAGAAAATAAAGATGCAAAATGTTCCATTAACATTTTTACAACAGTTAGTGTTGAAAAAACATTCCAGGCACGTTTAGCTAAATAAAATATATCATTAAAACCAATGTTCCGTTTTTCCCCCACATTTTCACTGTGGCCACTTCAGGAGGGCCTGACAGGCCTGATGCCACCTAAGGAGGCACTCAGGCCACTGCCCTGCGCTCATTTGGGAAGGTGGGGAGCTAAGGTGGCCACAGCAGCTTGGTCCTGGGGTTCAAAGGAACAGCGTCCCCACAGGGCACCTGAATGTCCTGATGCCACCTCTGAACACGGGTGTCCCATAAGCGTCAGAGGCCTCTGGTCTCTCACACTATTTCCCCCCAAGGTCCCTGACTTGACTCTTGTTCACAGGCTGCCTTGAGCACCAAGGAGCTTTTTGAAGACGAGACCAGCAGAGGCCCACAGGGCTTCAACTTACCACGTTGTCAAATGCCACACATCAACAGCACCAGCCTCTGCCATTATCCTTGACAATCTAAATTATGGTTATTTTGTTTCTGCTTTGTTAATTGCACATGCCTTAAATAGAAAGCCCCATTCCCCTCTCTGAGACCACAGCTGGGACAAACGTGCTCCCAGAAGCAGCGAGCCCAGGGAGGAGCAACTGCCTGACTCATCAAAACCAGGCCCAAACAATAACAATGCCAGTGTGAGGCCACTGCGGAGCCATGCCCCTGGACTTCTGAACCCTTGAACCACAACCAGTGGGGCTGCCTGTCACTCCTCCCCCAATGGCCCTCATTCCAGAGAAGGACCTGGAAGGTGGGTCTGGGTCTGAATGAGACCTCTGGGCACCCTGGCAACCTCAGCCCCTGGGCAGTGCATGGGTTGCCCTGTGCCTTCTTCAGTAGCAGGACCCAGCCTCCATCAGCAGCTCCAATGACTGGGCTGTCAGAAAACCACTGACGTTCTGGGGCCTTAGCTGTCTATACACCGAGCAAGCAGCAGGATTAACCAGCAAGCACCTGGAACCTCTGGTGATCCTGAGCAGGGACTCCACCTCTGCCGATCAACCTCCAGCCTTTTCTCCCTGGATGCTCCCTGCTGCCTTTATAGCCCCAACACTGCCTGGGTTCTTGGTGGCTCTCCCTCAGCACCCAGAGCCTACAGACAGGTGAGAAGGGCACACAAGATCTGGGCCTGCCCCACAAGAACATGCACCCTCTAAAACAGAGAAAGGACTACAGGATTTTCTAACAGTCACAGTGCCCCTTCCAGAACAAGGGTCCTCCCTATGTTCAGTCTATTTCAATCAGGGCTGGGCTTGGGGTGAACAGACAAATGGAACAAAAGCAAAGGAAATCTACTGATTTACAAGGGCAGGGTACCCCTGACCCTAATCCACTCTGCACAGAACAGCAACTCTCGGGCCTGCCACACTCCTTCCCAGACCTTTCAGTCAGAAGCCCTGGAGATCACCGGCTAGTCGGGGGCCTGGTGCCAGTCACAATCACTTGAAAGCCATGAGAAGCTGGCCATTAGGCTATAGCACAAGCACTCACACCTGCATGCCTGGGAAGGGGACGTACTCAGCTGGTACCCCCAGGCTAAAGGGGCAAGGTTGCCAGTTTAAGGCTTGTGATCACACATCCCTGACACATGGCATGTCCTCCACACACTGTGTCCACCATGCTCTGCTCTGCAGACAGGAGATCAGTGATGATCAGCTAGAGGTGGGACAGTCTTCACCTGGGAGGGCAGGCTTGGAGCACGCCTACTTCTGGAGAGAACCCTGTCCCAGTTAGTGCCCCAAATGCCTTCATGCCTGTTCCCTGACCTACAATTAGAACCAATTCTGTTCATGGAAATCCCAAAACAGCCTCAATTACCAGCAATTCTTTAGAGTGGCTGGCTCTGACCCACTCCTGCTCCAGGGGAACCTACCACTGACAGACAGATGGACACCCTTGACCTTCTTCTCTTTGGGTCACCCCCCTTCTCCCACCCTTTTTCCACCTCACGGGCAGTGACTACCACTCTGGGTATGGCCTGTCCTCTGGCCCAGGTAGATGGGACTCCAGCAGTGCCCAGTAGCACAGAGGTCCGGGGACAGAGCCGGCAGGGCCTGTAATGGACCAGCACCCCCTGACCTCCAAGGCAGCCCCCCCCTACCCCCATAAGTCTCACACTCACAAAGCTCAAGTGTGGGCTGACAGCAGATGGGCAAGGGCTCCAGGAAACACAAGGTGATCCCAGCAATCCACTCTCACAGAAGACCACCCATCTCTCCTGAGCTCTGAGCAAGTCCACGCCCACAACCACATACTAGAGTCGCCTGGCAGTGGCACTCACCCCTGAGAAAAGCACTTGTGTGGGCTCAGGAATCTGGGAACACCACCTTCTCTGCCAAGGGGAGCCAGCAGGGCAGCTTAAGCCACACAAGGGGCTTCAGTGCAACTTGAGGCCCCCAGGCAGGGCCCCTATGCTAACTGTGGGGTGCAGAACCAGCCTCTATCTGCCTGACCTGCTCACTGGGCTGCATGTGGCCCACGCCCTCGAGGGAAGGGCCCTGCTGAGTGTGAGAGACCCCAGACTCTAAAGAGTCTCCAAAGGACCAGGGGAAAGGCCCGATGCCCAACCCCGAGTGGCTCCCCAGGCTATTCCCACCTCCTGGGGTCATGACCCACCTTCTGATCAGCTCAAGGACACAGCCCTAGAAGCCCAAACCTGATGGAATCCCAGTCCCCACCCTGTGACAGCACATGGGTACACCTATCCCTCCCACCATTTCTCCAGGCTTGGGGACAACTGCTGAAGTTCCCAGTGACTCACCAATGGCAACACAGGAACTACTGCAAAGACCTTGGAGCAAGTGCATCTGGTACTTACAGCGTCCTGCAGCTGTGAGAACCACAAGGAAATGTCCCAGGTACCAAGGAGCCCAGGTGGCTGGGTATCTCAACAAGGCGATTGGACAAGTCAGAAACACCCACCAACAGACGGCTGTGGGCCTCCCTCTAGCTGAAACCACTGGTTCCCAGGACCCCCTCCTCTCAGCACACACATGGGACTTTACAATATGGGGAGCAAAGATCATACAGTTCTGGATGGTCGTTCTGCCCCCCCAAACAACTGAACTAACAGAGCATGTGCTATGCTGGGCACCAAGGGGGGCACATGAGAATGTAGCACCCAGCGCATTCTAGAAGAAACTCAGTTATCTGGGAAAACCGACCACAGTAAACCTGAGGTTATGAATCAAAAGAGAAAGAAGGCAGGCTTGTGGGGAGCAAATGACAGAGAGGGACTAGGAGAGAAGCTAACATTGTCCTGGAGAGGGGAAAGGGGCCTTTCTCGTCTGAGCTCAAAGCAGGGAGGGAGGGGAAGTACCTCATCTTACAAGTGAGAAAACTGAGACAGAAGATCCTGAGCTTGACTGGACCATAGGGCCGAAAGGGCAGAGCCAGGATCCAAACCTAAACCCAACTGCTCTTGCCTGGCAGTTGTGCCCAGGTGGGGATGACCACACGGGTTGAAGAGAAGCGGCTACAAGTTTTGGAAGACTGTTCAGTGAGAGCTCCAGGCAGAAAGAGTGCCCAGAAGGGGCACAGAGAGGAGGTGACTAGGTCTTGCAAGGGTTAGCAAGGCTGCACTGAGGTGACAGGGCACTGTCAGAAGGCGTCCCCTGCAGGGAAAAAAGGAGGTCTAAGCTCCCCACAGGGAAAGACGAAGGTCTGGGAAGCCCACACATGTCTCTCCAGCCCCACACAGCCTAGCATGTCCACCCTCTGGGCTCTGCAGGTCTAGAGTCCAGAGCAGAACAGGGAATATGGGGCAGTCATGCTCCTGCAGAGGGTTCCCAATGGGCTGGATGGCCACAGGGGGGTGGGCCACTGGGGACCAGACACAGAAGGGTCGTGATGACTCAGTGGAGACAGCAGCTTAGCCTGCGTGGTTTCACATCCCATAGGAGTGAACAACACAGACACAGAAGCCCACATGCCTCCAACTTCTCGGGCCCTGTCCCTTCCCAGCCATGACTTCAACCCTTCAGCTGCAGATCCTGACAGCTCTCAGAGAGCTAGTCACAGCAGGGCCAGTGGTCCAGGGAGAGGGCCCAGCTCAGGACGGAGCCTCCAAGTTCACGGCTGTCACACACTAAAGCCTGGACAAACCCTGAGCACATTGTGCTGAGGGATAATCCAGATGCAAAAGACTACAATGTGAGACTCCATTCCCATGCAACGTCTAGAACCAGAATCCACAGAGACAGATGGAAACTTGGGGAAATGTGGGGAGTCACTGCTTATGGGTACAGGTTTCCCTCTATGATGCTGAGACATTCTAAAATGGTCTGTGGTGACAGCTGCACAGCTCTGTGAACCTGTCAATCTACTCCAAACCCCTGAATTATGTACTTAAAATGAGTGAATTACATATGTGAATTATATCTTAAACTGTTAAAACAAAAAAAAAAAACATTTTGAGGACAGGTGCACAGGCAGCTGAGCCTGGACAAGTGGGTCTCATGTCCCCTTGCCTGTCACCAAACCAGACCTGGCATTTCTTCAAACGTAATGCTAATGCAACTGCAAGGGTGCTGAGGCTGTTATTCCCCTCCCAGGCATCAGGGACGCTGTTCCCAAGTCAAAATTTACTTCAGGAAGCAAAATGGCATAATGCATCAAGGGTGGGACAAAGAACAAAACTGAACAACTGTGCGTGTGTTTCTAGGCACTACCTTGCAGCCCCACTGCCAGGAACTTAGTCACAGGAATGACTCCAGGGCAGCCACTGAGGAAAGGCCTTAGGTAGCAATCAGCCATGAATGGTCCCCAAGACTACAAATGTGGGAAAACAAGGGAAGGCACAGTCAGAAAGCAAGGCCTGTCATCACAATGCTAAGAAACACACAGGATAAACAAGTGGCGGCAGGCCATGACCAGAGTAGCGTCTGTGTGTTGGGTACAGGGAACTCTGGCTTCCCACATGGGCCATGATTCTCATCAGCCAACACCTGGGCAATCCTCTCCACCAGTGACCCCACATGCATGGGGCAGAGCAGGTCCCGATTCCCTGTGCACACCACGCTCCATGGGCAGGACCGATCTCTCAGTTCCACGGTGAGGCCAGAGGCACACATGAGTGGCAGTCCTTGCACCACTCACATGCACATGTGCACACACACATGCACGCCCAGTCAGCAGTGGGCAGCTGTGTGTCCTGTGCTCTAGGCTTACCAACCTGACAGCTAGTGAGAGGGCTGGGGCTCAGAGCAGTAAGGGATCAAGCCTGAGTGCCACACCCACACTCGCCCCAGGGTGCTTCCCAGAAGCTGCCCCTCCTGACTGTCCAGGAAGTTGTTTCTCAATGTTTTCTTTACAAACAAGTAGATGTCCTGATTTCTTTCTCTTCCTTATCTATGAGTTATGTGTGACCTTAGAGAGCAGATGCTCTGGGCCTGATCTTGTCAACTGGCCAAGGTTCTGTTGAATCAGGCGTATCAGGGCCAGGCCCATCAGGGGCTCTGCTGTCCTAAATCCCTGCCCTGCTCAGCACATTATGCTTGCGACGCTGGGTGAGAGCTGAGTGACATGACACAAGGCTGGTACCCCACCCCCACCCTTCAACACCATCTGCCTCATGCTGCAGGGCTGCTAAGAGGCCACGTGCCCAGTGGCCCCGCCCAGGCGGGTGAGCACGCGCTGATTAAATAACAGTCTGGGGTTCCTCTCCGAGGCCCGAACACAGAGGACAGGGTGGGAGAGTCCATTTGGGTCTTTACGCTTTTGCTGGAGAACCTTCCAATACTCCACTGAGGCTGAGAGCAGGACAGGAGGAATCCAAACCACACCGGCCACCCTGCCAACTCCAGGACATGGGGCATTTGCTGCCCCTGAAATTTGTCAGGAGAGTGGGGCCTGGCTCTACCCAGTTCCATCAAGGGGGCCAACCTTGGCTAGGGGGAGGTACAGGCAAAAGGCTGCTGCCCCTCACTGCCCACTAAAGGGCAAGCGTCCCCATGTGGAGGGTCATCATATGGACTGTCTCCCCCTGCCCCGTATGTCCCTATCAGAGTCCAGCGCTGGCCTGTGCGCGGCCTACCTGCAGCTCCTTGTCTGAGTACTTCTGGGGGTTCTTACTGCCCTGACTCTTCTTGCGCAGCTTCTTCAGCTCGGCCTGGCACTTGTCCAGCGTGTCTCCCTTGCTCCTCTGTTCTGTCTGGTATTTCTTCAGTGCAGCCTGGCGCACATGGCAGAACACAAAGCAGAGAGTGAGCCCCGCTATCCCTGTGGCTCCCAGGAACACTTGCCCCTCCCGCCCCTGGCTCTCTCCTGGCTGGGGATGGTGATAGGCACTGTGGAGTCACAGCAGGTCAGAGGAAGTTTGTATGGGCTCCACAGAACAGGGCCGTCACGTTACCCTCTCTACTAGCAACAGCAGAGAGGTGGCTGCAGTAGAACTGGGTGCGAGGATTCACCCACAGGGCTGTACTCTGTCTCAGAGACCAGGGAAGCAATGTCGGGCCAGAGGGGCCACTGGATGGGGTGCTCAGTGAAAGCCGACACCTCTCAGATGGAGAGAAGAATGTAAACAGTCCACAGAGTGTAGAAGGGCAGGTGTGGGGGTGGCTACTTACACTCAGATACCTGGAGTCTAGCTCTACCTTCTGCTCCAGCTGTGTGAGCAGCTCGTTGTGAAAGGACTTAAGCTGCATTGGGAGAGAACAGAGAGCAGGAGTCAACCCTAGGGTGCAAGCAGGTGGCAGGGCAAGGAGGCTGGGTCCTGCCCTGGTAACAGGCAGGTGGGCACCCGAGTAGAAAAGAGGGGCCCATCTGACCCAGGAGCCAATGACTCTTCAGGGACAGGTGGGCCCCGTAGAGTCAGGAGGTTCTGGAAGGAGTGAGTCCAAATGTCAGACCCTCCTGGCCTTTGGCAGACCCGCCTGCACTGCCCTGTGCACAGGGCCACACTGGCAGACTGGGACTCACCATTTCTTCCAACTGGTTTTGAATCTGCCTGTGGACTTCAGCCATCTGGAAGAGAACATCTCCTGGACAGCAGGAAAGAAAAATGGGGGGGAGTCAGTAATCAATGTCCCTGTCACCCCCACTGTGGCTAAGCAGGACACTAGACCTGAGGGGCCAGCAGCTGGTGGGTGGGCAGGCAGCAATGGGTGCACTGAGGGCCACTGTGGAGCCAGGACACTCAGAGGTCGGTCTCTCGCCATTCCCCAGAGCCGCAAAGCTTCCGGGGCACTGGAGCTCCTGCAGCACATTTGTAGGAGGAAGGTGTCAGCATCAAGGCGCAGCTGTCGCTGGATGTCAGGGAGCAAGGGCAGGAATGACCTCCATCCCCAGGGAAATGCCTCTATAGAGAGGGGCTGGAACACCGTCAGGGCAAATATTTGCTGAGGACCATTTTCGGAGATAGGCAGGGCATGCAAAAAGAGCAGGCTGCCCACCCTGTCCTCAAGGGCGGTCACTTTCTGGCAAATCCTGTCCCTGAGTGGTTGTACCAGCATGTCCCATCCCTGCTCACAGCTGGCCACCTGGGGTCACTTGACACACGGGGTCATTTCGTGGATAGCCACAAGAAACGTCTTCAGCCTCCAATGAGGCTAAGCTCTGGAGACCCTGCAAGAAGCCCTAATAGGATGGCACTGTCCTCCAAAACCACACTGCTGCCCCCAGAGATGCCCCCACACCTGGGTCCAGCTCCCTCCCAGAAGCACAGCTGGGATTAGGGGAAGACCAGTTTCTCTTGGTCACCTGGCCTTTCGACACTGCTAATGCTGTGTTTGCCTTGATAGCCATGGAGCAGACAGAGCATTGACCATGGAAATCTGTGGATGGATCTCCGCCAACTGGCTCAGCCCATGAACCTACCAGCCCCTACCCAAGCAGCAGGACAGGTGCCCAATCAGTGGCTGGTCACTGGCCACATTGCTGGGACATCACCCTGCAGAGCCACAGCTCTGCCTCCCGATGGCTCTGGGCTGTCAGAGCACACAGGACAGTGGCTCCCACCATTCTGGCGCCCCACCCTCTGTCCTCTGTCCAGGTCCTGAGTTACTCTCATTTTCTGGGCACTACTGAGTCACGTTCCTAAAAGCTTGGCTTCGCATCAGATGCGCTGATTCTGTTGAGGGAAGAGGGGAAAGAAATGAGAATGTTTCTAAGGAGCTCAGACTCACCTGGCAGCTGGGACCAGGCCCCATGACTACAGTGGTTTCCTGTGATCAGGCTATAGCTGTAACCATATACGGGCAGCCACATGCTGAGGGGCTGGGCTAAGGCTGAACAGCCCCAGCAGGAGAGGACTCCAGACTCACTCAAGAGTTTCCCATCTCCTACCCACCTCCACTCCATCCTGACCCAGAGGTTTGAGGTGTTGGGGGATGGGTGGAAGAGGATGGGGTGTGAAAGGACATAATGGAGCCTGCTCCCATCCTCAGCTGAAAGAAAGTCCCTGGGACAAACAGGAGTGGGCATGGCCCAGGCACAGCCCTTGAGAAAAGGCAGGTTGCTGCCACCTTGCTCTGCCCAGTTCACAACCCCTGGTAGGGTCACCAGCTCCTGTCGGCACTCATGGGGGACTAAGGGTCCCGGACATTGCCCACAACCTTACAGTGCCCACTGACCCGACCTGTTGTAAGAACAGCACATGCCGAAAACCCAGATGCACAGGTCAGACTGAGAGCCCAGGAGGACAGCTCCAGCCCCTCTACTTTCCCCGTTTTTCAGGACTCTGTAACTTCCCAGGATGACAGCCAAGCTCCAGGATTAGGAAACTGCCTGGGGCCTGCTCTGTGTTCCTGTGGCTCAGGCTCTTCCTGTGTCGGGGCTTTGGGTCCACTGCCCAGCTCTCAGGGCTGCAGGCTTCGGTGGTTAAACTAAAGCCAGAGGGTGGTAGTACCCTCCTGATCCCACAGCAGTACCCTCACACCCCCATCATGACCCTATGACCCTCATAAGAGGTATCAAGTCCGTAAATAAGACACAAAGCAAGCAGGTGATGGTCACACATGGTCTAGCAAAGTCCCCCACAGGGGCAGCGCGCACATCATCAGCCATATCCTTTAGGCCCCCAAATTGTAAGTTCACATCAAGAGAAAACTGAGAACACGATTTCCTTGGAAGACCACACCTACTAGTTCAGGAGAACATCAGAAACACCCAACAGCAATGAACAGCAGGTCCTAGAGAGAAGGATTCCCTGATGCTGACAGAGCACATGAGGCCTGCGCTGTGCACAAGCTCCAATGCACCTGGCCAGAGTCCCATCTTGGAGCCAGCCTGCTGCAGGCTAGGGCCATGCCACCGGCACACTGCAAATGCAGCTGAAGCCCAAGGCTCAGAGCTGTAAGCCAGTGGCAGCCCACACCAGCCCACACGGAACTCAACTGGATTGAGGAGGGGCCACCAGAAGCCAAGAAGGCACGGGGCACACAGGGCGGTGGTCTAAGTGTGTGCAAGCAACGCTGCAGGGGAGGTTACCCTGCCACAGGGACAAGTCTGTGCCCCTGAGCCAGACTCCCTGTGGAGCATGGGGCACCGCAGCCATTAGTGGTAGTTTTGCTTGTCCCTTTCCTGGTTCTTGGTGAAGGTCTTCAGAGCCAGAGTCAGCAGGAGCCATGCCACATTCTTGGGCATCATGACCCTCTCCATCCCTCCTGTGTTCAAAGGACAGCCTGAGGCAGGGCCTCTCCCCAGGCCCACCCTCCAGGATGCAGGATGCCTCTCCCAGCCATCACAGTGTTGATGCCATGGTGCCAGAATCTAGGTCTCCAGTTCACTGCACAGTTGAGTCCTAAACTCAAAAAACTAGGCTTAAGTCAGCAGCTCAGACCCAGCCCTGCCAGACCAGGTGTGCCAGGGGAGCTCAGGGCCAGAAGCCAGCACCTGACGGGACCACCAGGACTCCGAGGAGTGCCGTGAAGGGGGGTGGGGGTGGACAAGAGGCAGGGGGAAGGCAGCCCCGCAACACCCGAGACAAGTGAGTCAGCAAACCCAAAGCCAGGTGGCTGTGCAGCAGTGGAGGGTTTGGAAGTGGGGCAAGGTTGAGGGCGGGAGATATGGGGCACATGTGGGACAAACAGTGTCCAAGTCACAGAGGCACCTAAAAATGAGGTCATACCCCTTTACCCGTACCACCCAGTGTTTTACCCTGCAAGTCACGAGGCCAGGTCAGTGGTGAGTCACTCCATGCACACTCACCAACTCTGAGCTTTCACACTCCTGGGGCTCTTGGGGACCTCTAATGTGGCCTCACATCTTTAGGTGAAGAGTATGGGGTGGCTAATGGGGGATGGTCACGTGGGGAACTCAGAGCCCGGGAACTTTGGCTGGGGCCGGCCATACAACCAAGCACGCCAAAAGAAAGTTCCCAAAAATGCTTGGGAGATTGTCCGTCAGCCAGTGAGATTTCACCACGTCATAACTACTCACCCACCCTAGAGGATTCCTTTAAATACCTCTCACGCAGTCTAATTGGCGCGATTCCTTCAGCCTCTGAACCCCAGACCAGGGACCAGAGGACATCGTTGGGCAGGATGTGCGGTACTTAATAAAGCCTTTGCTATTCCACACTTTGTGGCTTTCGGCCCCCCTTCCTTCTTTCTCGGCGGGGAAAAATACCTTACAAAGAGCGAAACTCAGTTCATGTCACAATGCCTTCCCCCAGCAGAAAAGCAGAGAAAGGCCAGGGCAGCCAGTGTGTGCATGAACACACACATGCACGTCCAGATACGGGCACACATAGGCACATGCAGGATATGCCATCTCCTTCCACAGGAGAGTCTGTGTGCAGTGGAACAGTGGTCAGGTGACCTCGGAAGCCTGAGTGACCTTCCAGTGAAGACCAGAGCTCCAACAAGAACACTGGAGTTGCTGCAGCCCAAGCCTGTGTGCCCCTCGAGGGCATTCACAATATGAGAACCTCCCCCAATTCCAGAATGTTCCAACAAGAAGCCTGTCCCCATCAGCACACTCCCCATTTCTCCCCCAGGCAACCAGCAACTGCCCAGTCTGTGTGGGTTTCCCTGCCCTGGACACTCTGTGTATGGAGTCTTCCTCCCTGAGCATGCTTCCAAGGTTCCTCCAAGTGGTGGCCATTTCAGTCTTCACACCATTCTATGGCTGTGGGTGGATCTGCTTTGTTCATTGCCATTGTCTGCAGCTGTGATAACCAGTGCCTTCAGGAATGGTGACCCTAAATCAGATCTGCAGTCTATACAACATGCATATTTACCCATTTACTGTGAAACAGTCTACCGGCCAGCAGTCCCCAAGGCAGTCAAGCACACAGGGTTCCCCAGCCAGTGCATGACCACTGTGGGATTGGAACCTTGAAACTGCAGAGCTGCCAGGCCCTCTTGAAGGTCCTCCAGATTGAGAACAAGCCCTCAGGACTCAGTGGCTCCTTCCAGGTGCCCTTGGTTGCCTCCCTGCTCCAGGTTAGCCTGAACCCCTGGGGCAGATATGCACATGAACAGTGAAAGTGCAGACACTAAGAACTGATCCCCTGCTAGCAGCCAGCTTCCCCAGCAGACCTGGGTGACTTAGCCCCCTAGCAGGAGCTGGCTTTGCCAGATCTTGGGGTCATAAGCGAGAGGGGACACCAGAGCTGCCACTTCTGCTTCTCTGCTGAAGCATTTTACCACTGACTGCTATAGAGTCCCCGCAGACCCTGGTGAGAACCTCAGCACCAGGACATAGGCCGAGGGGCCCTAAGGTTCCCAGCGAAGAGAAGAGACCCCACAGCATACATGGAGCATGATGCGGCTTGAAAACCTATGCAACATAGCTGAGGATAAGATGACTCTGTGGAGGATGGACAAGGGCGTGAGCAGGACTGGCACTCACAGCAGTGTCCAGAGGTGGGAACAGGAGACCCAGAGCCGTCCTGGAGCTCCCGACCAGGTCAGGACCCCTGCAGGTCAGCACTGGCTGTGACGCAGGCCACAGAGAAGATTCAGTCACGCCTCCCAGTGCTTTCGGAATTTTCAGAACAGCAGCGCAAAGCACACAGCCCAACAACAGAGATAAGATGTCTGCCATCGCTTCACATGTACAGGGGGGACACAGGGTCACAAAAACAACATCTCAGAGCCAAGAAACCATCAGAGTATTTCCCCAAACCAAGCTCTTCAGAAGATAAGAGATTCCAAGTACTGGAACACCCCCAGGTGCCAACAGGAGGCCGTAGGCCAGTGCTCTCAGGAGGGCTGTCACCTAGACAGAGGTGACCAGCTCCCAGCCAGGACTCCTGCTCACAGCTTGTCTCGCACTGACCAGGTCAGGCCTGGAGACTTTCAGGAGCACCTGCTGCAAGCCAGGGGCCCTTCTGGGTGACACATTCACCAGGCCCTGCCTGCGGGGAGAGGGAGACACATTCTAGGCAGGTAGAGAAGTGAGGCTAAGTGAAGAGAAGTGGGCATGGGGAGGTTGCCGTGGCAGAAAGATGCTGTACTCTGGCGTAAACTGCAGTCAGTGAGAGGTCGTTTCTTGGGCTCAAATTAGACGTAAGAGTTCAGGTAAGTGAGGCTGCTGCTGCATCTCTGAACACTCAGAGGGAGAATAGACTTAGCAGGAGGAAAAGAGAATTCTCTAGGAGTCAAAAGTAATTCAGTGCAGCACCCAGGCTCCACCCCCTTCTGAACACAACACAGCTCTGGCAAGAAGTCCCAGGGTCCTCTAAGGGACCACCGAGGTGTCCAGCGAGGATTGAGGAAGAAAGCAGAGCCATGTCATACCAGCTCCGCTTGTCAGCTCCTGGTTGGCATCCAGCTGCTTGGGAAGGTCCAGCATGTCCCACGGCTCTTGCCCCAGTGGCCCCTCCAGCTCCCACATCTCAAAATACACACGACCACAGGTAGCAGTCCTGCTGCTCCACATTCAAACCACTCAAAAGAGATGGAAAAAAAAAGACAGAGCCCCCCCAACACACCAGAGTGCAAACTGGGGGCTTCCAGGAATGTGGCCACGGACCCCATTGTGGAAATGCTCACACCTCTGGGGAAGCTAAAACAACTGACTTCCCTGCAGAAAAGACATGCCAATTTACTGCACGGCTGTGCACACATGAAACTGGAGAAGCCAGATGAAACTGAGGAGGCACTGAAGCACATGGACAGAGAACAGAGTGACAGCCAGGAAGTCACTGCCACCGCCTGGAGCCCCTGGCCTCGCGTCCCCCTCCCAACCCCAGGTGATTCAGCTCTCCCAGGAGAGTGTTGCCACCACCTCCCATGCGGCACTGGTCACCACACGGATGAGGAGATGGACACACTCCACCCTGCCATCCCAAGAGTAGCTCCAGCTCCATTTCTCCCAATAAGCAAGCCACTCAAGCTCTGTCCGTAACGTGTCCCTTCCAGCTCAGCTCTGTAATTTTTCTGGTCAGAGTCAGCAGGAGCAATCCTCACTCAGGTAGGCTGTGAAGGCAGCTCTCAGCTGTGTCCTAGGAAAGCTTCGTCCAGCTGCAGGCAGCTGTTGGGTTGGGGCTGTGCCTATGAGGGAGGAGTCCTCCAGCTTCCTGGATAGAGGCCCCCAATTTCCAGTTCGAGTCAGTGCAGTGAAGAGAGCAGTAACCAGAGTTCCAGGTGGCCATGCCAAGTTGGGAGCATATTTCCTCGTCCCACAGGTGACCTAAGGCCAGTACAGTGGCCTGAGGACCCTTCAGGAAAGAGCACACTTTCACCCAGCTGTTGTTCCTATTAAACTGGCCCCTGCACCTGCTGTGTACTCTACCCTCTGGGGTCAGGTGCCCCATGTTAGCTCCTGTAAACATATACATCCACACCCCATACCACCTTTCTCTCTGAAACTGGTAAGCAAGCTCACAGCTGGCTCTGCAGGGTCATCACAGACCATCCCCCATCTTTGGGGTTACCTTGCAATGTGAACATTACTTTTTTTGGCTTTTATTCTACAGGCAGGACTATAAATTTTCTATTTTGAGATTCTTTTGCAACTCTGTAGCATTTCAGATAAGGTGTTTATACTTTGCTTTTAGAGTACAAGAATTATGTTGAATAACTTAAAATTAAAATGCAAGGGAGAAAAAAAAGGAAGAACTGCTGCCCAGACAGTGGGCCTGGAAGCAGATGGGGAGGCGAGGTGGAGGGAGATTAGTGAGGGGCTGCCGTGGGGCCCACAGCAGCACAGGCACAGACCAGCTGCCCGCTTAACTCAATAGGAGCACCAGGCAATGCCCCAAGATCAAATGCTGGCAGACAGGCTCTGTGGGTGGGTCTGAGGCTCGCTCAGAGCCTCACCCAGAGGTTTCCATCAAAAGGCCATGAGTCATAGTTTGCAAAGTCCACCCTTCTGTGTGACTTAAAGGAGACAGAACAGTTTTCTTCCTGTACAAGCCTCCAAACCCGCAGAAAAGCTGCCAGAATACCGCTCCACCGCTCCACCCTTACCCGTTTGCCCTGCTGTCGTCCTCCTGTGTCTCCTAAGTGCTTTACCTCCTTTTCTGAGGTATACGTGCAAATGTGTGTGCACACACACTTTCTTAAACCACTTGAGATGTAGTATCAAACATCACAGCCCCAACCCGCCTGCCTTCTTGCCTGCCAGAAGTGCAAGGACCCTGTGCCACAGCAGCCAGCACCTCCTGACACTCAGTGACCCCTTCTGAGACCTGTCAATTGCAGTCACACTAGAATCCTGGTGCCCATATGCCGCTTGTATGCTAACCCACCAGGATCTCACCAAACCAGTGTTCTGTTTTTCTGAATGCCATTTCATAAGCACCTGAAACAAGTAAAACCTACGTTTAGCAACACCAGTGTTCACTCCCCTTTTGAAGTTGGGGTCTCAGACTCTTTAGAGTGAGGACCTCCATGTGTTGTGCTTTTCATAACACCAATGTCTGTGAAGATTCACGTTGGGTTTTATTTCCAGAAAAGATGACAGGCATATAATCTACAACAACAACGCTGAAGAGCTTGAACCCAGGAGACAGAGAGCAAGGCGGGGGGAGACTTAGGCCCCAGGGTTCGGCCGCTCACAGCAGGACCCTGAGAACTTGAGAGGCCACGAGGCAGGACTGTAGGGGTGCCAGGAGAAACCCTTGCTCCCTGATCAAGATGGCCAGGCCACCTCACCTTGCTGGAATAGCCTGACAGAGCCTGGGCAGCTGAAGTGGCCTGGGGGTGGGGGAAGCACAGGCTATCCTTGGACCAGGGGAGCTCATCACTCTGACGGCCCCTTGGCAAAGCCCATGGTGAGGAACTCAGCAGCCCCAGACCTGCTGGAGTTCTGACCTTGCCTAGGCACTGACTCTGGGCATCTGCCAACCAGTGCAGGAGAAGTGGAGCTGAGACCAGCACAGCCGAGGCTCTGCAGCTGTGAGACTGTGTGTGTGTGACTGTGTGCTGTGTTGCTATGTGTGTGTGTGTGCGCACGTGCGCAAGTGCATCGCATTGGGGTGGGTGAGGGTCCCACCTCCTTCTGCGCAAAGTCATGTGCGGAAGAGTCCTCAGCACCCTGGATGGTGCTGAGGATGCAGAGAAAGGATCTTCTCCTCCAGCCATGTCTTTGCAGCTAGATGGCAAACTGGCGGGTGGGACTCACTGTTGCTGCTATGTGGTCATGGCATTCTTTTTGGTCACTAATGGCCACCAAGATTGCCAAAACCCTCTCAGGTATCTCTCTTCTCAGGAAGAGCCAGAGCTCCTACTCCTGTCTCTGCTGGTGGCAGAGGGGCTCTGAACCAAGAGGTCAGCTGCTCAGACTTGCCTGGGAGTGCGAATCGCCTTCTAGAACCTTCTGAAGCAGACATCCATAATGCTCGATTATTCTGGTGGCTTCCCAAACAGAAAAGCACCTCCAAGACCTAATTAGTATAGGCCTGAACAGAGCGCAGGTTTAGAGCTCTTATTATGGGGCGGACAGACACAGTGCAGGGCCGCGGGGTGCAACATCTCCACAGAACATGGGGCTCAGGCAATACCGGGACCCCTCCAGAATGTCCTCCCTGTTGGCCTCAAAGCTGCCAGCTTCCACCTAGAGAAACAAGTAGGGGTCTTCTCCCACCTACAGGATAGGCAAAAACACTAAAGGGAGTCAGAGACCTGGGGGTGTAACCAAGAGAAATATCATGGCTATGTTGCCATGGCAATCACATGCCACTCTGAAGAACAGCAGGACTGGAGAAGCCCCTCTGTACCAATGTGGTGCCAACAGTGAGTGGCCACTGCCCAGTGGCCAAGGCTTCGAAACGAGGGAGAGGAGAGCCAGCCACAAGCAGCCCTGCCCATTTAGGCTGCCTGTCATTCTGGGGCTTTCTGTCTAGAGCCTCCACCCCACCTGCTCCAGGTGACATCCTGGACCAGCATTCCCCACACTAGAGTCTGTTGGGATTTTGGAATCATTTCAGGTTGCCCCAGGCCTCCTGGGCTCATGGTCCTCGAGATTTGAGATTTGCACACTATCAGGCATGTGCACAGCAGTGGCTAGGGGGTGCTTCACAGAAACTTGCCAGCCAGAGGGCATGGAGCTCATGGGCTGAGATCTGGACAATGTGCAGAGGAGGATACAGGGTTTGGCTGGGACTTCAACTCGATTTGATGTCTCGCCCCATGGGCTGAGCTGAACGAACAGCTGCAGCTCAGAGACAGATGGACCTTCCCTTGTACCCCCTCACTCCCTCCCTTGTCCATTGGACTCCACCCCAGTTGACTTAGCACCTACCAGCCTTTCTGCTCTTCCGAGAGCAGTCTCCTGCCCGATGCAATCCATAAGACATGAATAGTGACACTGGGGTTTTCTTCACATTTCCACCCAAAGCAAGGACGTGAGTAACCCAGGCCACCTGGCAGAGTGAACCCTAATGCCTGGTCACAGGGGGCCACATGGATCTGGGCGTGTGGCTCCCACCCTTCTCCAAGGGCACAGGCCCCTCTTCCGCCCCAGGGCACCACTGCTCTCCAGGGGACAGAAGCCACAGGAAACCTATCCCCAGCTCAGAAAAGACCCCAGGCCATGGGATGCTGCTACTGCTTACTGCTGTGAGCAGCAGCATTAACTAATGGCACCCCATTAACCTGCCTGCTCAGGCCCCCGAGTAACTGTCCCAGTGATAGCACCTCTCCTGAGAACAGTCTCTCAGGCACCAATTTGCCCTAAATTACCTTGTGAGACACAAACAGGACAGAGTCCCCTGAAAGAACCTGGTTATCCATGCAGCAGGTCACTGCGTTCAGAGTATCGGCAGTGCCTTTGATGTGCCTGCCCACTCCCAACACCAGAACCCCTGGGGGTGGCTGGAGACCTGGCACCTGTGCCCACCCTGTGGCCATCACTCTGAGGGGACACTCCAGGTTGTTGCTCTCAGCTGGAGGAAAAGTGAAGGAGCTGCTCCCATTCTCCGAGGTTCCCAAGGGCAGGGCTGCTGAGGGCTCTGGGAACCAGTAGACATCAATGGTGCCGCACTGAGGGACATGGTGGGTCATGGGATTGGGGCCATCCCAGGCACTTGGTCCAAATTAGCTGTGCTAAAGGACCGTCCCCCTAGTGCCTCACTTTCAGGGCCTCAAGCTCCAGGCCGGCTGGGCCATGTCGTCATAGAAAGCTGTTTAAGAGGCCTCCTCAAGCCTCCCGTCATGTGCCAGGACAGAGCACAGTCTCATGTTCCCTCTTAGGGCAGGGACAGCTGACAGTAGAGGCCCTGGGCCGGATCCTCACAGATGCACACAGCTCCGTCACTGGCAGGACATGGGCTGATGGCTCCTCCCAAGCAGGAACTCCAGTCACCAGGCAGAAGCCTTCTGGTAACCAGACCAGACCGTCCTGGGGACGAGACCCAACCATGCTTCACTGTTCCCCATTGACGCTGCTGCCCCTGAGCAGCCCCGAATGCCCAGGGATATGCAGACATGCTGAGCTGTCACTCCTGATACCACCAGCTACTGTGAGAACACAGTAGATCCAATTAAGACGTTTATTAATCTCCCCATACACAGGCTCAATCTAGCTCACAGTGCTCGCCATGTGGGCGAAGCAAGTGTGCAGGAGGCCCAAAGAGAAATGCCCTGTCCAGATGGCCCAGCCCCGAACCCTCCCTATACTCAGCTCCTCTGCTGCTATATGGGCCAAGGGAGCACAGTCTAGGACAGACAAGGTTGTCCCCACTATACCTTGGCTGGCCGTGATTTATCTAGTGTCCACACTAAGCTGCACATGAGAACAGAGCCTTTGCAAAAGCCTATGTCAAGCCCTGACAAATGGGTATGACCCAAGGAAGTTAGGAGAGTGTGCTCTTAATTCCTGGGGTTCCAGTGACCATGTCTGCACCAGCCACTTCTGGTGGCTGCCTAAGGGTCACCCCTCCTCTGTGTGCCATGGTGGGGCAGGAGAAACAGCAGGGAAGGGCATGGTGTCATTAGCCGGGTAGGAAAAGAACAGGCAAGGAGTGCTGCTCCCGCCTGGCCACGGGAATGCCGTCTGCCACCGAGGACCATAGCCATCACAGGGCCTCAAGGCTGGGCGATGTGGAGGCTGGGTCAGGCCACTCAGGGTGTGAAATCAATACAGCTCCCTCTGTGTGGGTCTAACTGCACATTGCAGACTGTTGTCAAGGACCAAGGGGAGGCTGGACTGCTCTGCCTCAGGACGAGCCAGGTGAACAGCCCATGGTGCAATCTCAGAATCACCGCAGCCAGAGGGAGGCACTCAGCAACAGTCTCAAAGGCCCAAGGTCACATGGCACAGATGTCCCCATCTGCCAGTCCTGCATTTTAGCACCACCACAGAGGGGACAGGCACCTCGTGCCTACAAGCACAAGGTCAACTTGGGAGGGTTAGCTGATGGCTGCAGATACGCAAGGAGGCACTGAGTCCCATAAAGTAAGCCTCTGAGGCTGGCCTGGGAATGCTGGTCTCTGTCCGTCACTTGGGAAACCAGGTGTGAACAGCAGCCAAATGCCAGGGAATGTTAAGGCCACACCTTAATCCAGTGACTCAGTGGGCAAACCCAGCTCAGTTTCAGACTCAGGGGAGCCGCCGCCTACAATAAGCATCCCACCCCGAGGCTGCTGCGCCCAGATAGAGCTCCCTGTGCTCTTATGGATACAGGGTGCCCAGGGCCCTGCAAGCACACACATGCCCGGGTCACAAACACACAGCCTCTTCAAAGGCAGAGGACCCAACAGAGACCTCGGGAGTTGGTGAGGGCCAAACAATATAGCCAGTGAGCCTCCAGCCACAGCGACACGGACAGAGCCACCAGGCCAAGGTTCTGACAGGAGCTCCGGCATAACAGACTCAGAGTGGCTGAGGCAGACGGCTCAGGGAAGGCTATGCTTCACTCAGTGCAACGATAGTGCCACCTTCCTGAAAAGTCTAGAACATTCCAGAAGGCTACATAACCTTAGCTGCCCCGCAAAGCCAGGGAGGGCCAAAGAGCAGACAACGTGACCCTATTCTTGTGTGATTCCAGCACAAAGAGCCTTAATTGCCTTCCTATGTTCACACAGTGGACCAGGAGCCCAGGTGCCTCAGGACCCTGGCCTGACCTCTTCCTCGCCCTAGTCTTAGGCTTGGGGCCTGGTGGCAGGCGAGATATATGCAGTATAGCACCCTGGGACACTGTGGATGACAGGACAGTCTCTCCCCTATGCAAAGAATCATGGCAGTGTCTATAGTTGGCACCCAAGAGTTAACACTGGGGAAAAACTAGCAACCCCGACACAGACTATGACCGGGCTAGGCCCGTTCCTGAGTAGCTGTGCTGGTGGGATCTGGACTGAGGGATGTGTGCTCTCAGCCCCATTGCACCACTCCACCCCATGTATGCTGATGGAGGCAGGGACAGAGAAGTAGCAGATGACATCAGGGATGCCTGGGGGAGTAGTGATTGGCACAGACGAGAGAAGGCAGTGTGACCTGCTCTGAGCCTGGTTGGTGACAGGCACCTGGAGTTCTTCACACTCTGCTCTTTGCCCGATTTAAAGTACCCCAGCCCTGGCTGCAGGGCTCGGTTGGTTAGAGCATTGTCCGGGTACAGAGAAGTTGCAGGTTCAATCCCTGGTCAGGGTACATACTGACACCGATCAATGTTTCTCCTCCTCTCTCAAATCAATAAACACAAAATTTAAAAGTAAATAAGTGAAACAAAACATCCTAATACTTAAAGCTTACAGTAGCAGAAGAGCCAGGAGGACATATACCACTGCTGGCCATTACCAGAATCAGGGGGATAGATGCTGACACCCAGCTGTGCGTGGACAGCATCTGCTGAGCCATGAACCACTGCTCTCTTTTAGGGTGAAGAGCAAGGGACCCCACACCCGACCCCCAATGCCACATCAAAACATTCTGGAAATATCCTCGGCTCTGTGCTGTACCCCCATCAGGCTGGCGGCATTTTTGATGGCCCATGGTCTGGAGGACTAGAGAGGTAAGGATAACCCTGCCATCCTCTACCCTGCAGTGGCCTGGCTAGGCCTTTGCTCGCCGGCACAGCCCAGAGGCCTGAGACAGAGAGGGCCACAGAGTGGACTCCTCATCTGTCAGCTCAAGGCGCAGGCCCTGAAGGGCATCTGGACAAGGAGGCAGTTCTAGTTAGCCTCCCTGCAGCCACCAACCCTCTCCTTGGCCTTGGGACATACATGTGTCCACACACAGCGGGGACAGGTCCGGAGCACAGGGCCTGAGCTGCTGGCCCAAGTGAGGACGAGAGCAGCTGCAGCCCCGGCACACAGATGAGAGGCAGCCCAATCTGTAATTAGTCTGTGGGGTGCAGGCAGCACTGGGTGGGCAGGCCTCAATACAGACCCCAGGGAGCAGGTCTGGGGCTGAGCTCACATGCTGACAGGTGCTAGTAGGGGATTAGGAAGAATGTGGAAGATTCTGGAGCTTGGAACTCAGGCAGTGCTACACTCCTGACTAAGCAGCCTGCACATCAAAGCGAACCGTGAGCAACTGTCATGGCAGAGCCATCCACCATGGAGAACGAGTCCAAGGGAAGATGAAAGGAGCTCTCTGTGAGGCTGGCAGTGCAGCTGCCAAAGGGACCATAGGCAGCAAGCCACTGGCTGCTCCACAGGAGGGGCAAAGGGCAGCCCCACCGCAGCTCATGGCTCTGATGGCTTTGGCTTCAACCTCCACGGGCAAGTGCGCACTGGAGTCTCTCTACTCTGCAACGCAGGGCTCCGACTGAGTAGCTCACATCTGGCTAGCATGAGGGGAATGGGGTCTGCAAGGAAGCGGGTGGGGGCACGAGGTCCTCGCAGGGGTTGGACCAGGGTCAGCGTGCCCCTACTGCCCTCAGGGCTTCTAGCCCAGGGAGCAGAGCAGGAGCGGCCTATAAGGAAGATTTCGCCCCAAACAGTAAGAGAGGTAGGAAGGGTCAGAGGACAGGAAGGGGGGCAGGATCAGAACAGGAAAACAGGACCAACACGAAGTGGGCAGGGTCCCTGATCCCACAGCCACTGAGGTTACACCCAGAGGGATCCAGGCATGGCGCCTGCAGTGACAGAGTGGATGGGCCCCGCTTTGCTAGGTGCTGAGATAAAGTCTGTAAAAACAATCTCTGGTCAGCAGGGCCTGGCACCAGCCTAGGATGTGGTCAAGGTGAGCAGAGTGCCCAATGCTGCCCCTGAGCCCTGGGCAGAGATCCACCTACTGGGAGCCACCCCAGGGTCACTCCTTGAAGGCCTGTGTCACCCCCAGACAGCAGTGACCTCCCTCTCCGGGTCCTGTCCTGGGGGTGAGGCCGCAGAGGAGAAAGGGACCAGCAATGAGCAGCTTCCAGGGCAGCAGAAGGAAGGGCAGGTAGAAACCCAGACCCACAGGGACAAAACAGATGAAGGACGGTTCTGGGGGACACAGGTCACTGCATGATGAGGTTCCGTGTGTCAGAAAGACACGTCCGCAGGATGTACACTGTACGAACTCGTTAACACACCTGAAAACAGGTGAGCAGACTACCCAGAGAAGTGAGGAGTAGGGACACCTTCCACTCTCCAAAAAGGAGATGAAAGGACTGAAGATCTGCATACAATTGGGAAGCCTTCCCCTAAGGAAACACATTCTTTGCAAATATAACAGACACCAGATGGAACAGCCAGTGGGTGAATGTCTGAGATTCAGGTTCACGTGGGAACTGGCACAGGCCTCAGGGGATGGAGTGGGGTCTGATGGGCATGAGGCAGGAGCTCAAACAAATGCCCCTGGATGCCAGCAGAGCTCATGGGACCAGGGAACTGAGGCAAGGAGAGAAGAACGTGTCCTGAACCAGTGGCCTTGACACCTAAACCCCTGTGATACTGCTCTACAGGGACAGCAGCCATAGGCGGATTTAACTGTGGGCTCACTGGGCACACGCTCTGGGTCCCAACTTTTGAAAGACCCTGCAAAACCCCAACTTTACACTTTTTTCTAATGACACCAAGTTTGGTTTCATATGTGCAATTGTAACATTAATAGTACATAATGTTTTTTATTTATTTAAAAGTATGGTTAACGTGTATTTTTATTTTCCGTCTCTCCTTTTTAAAAGGGCCCAATATTTTTTTCTGTGCCGGGGTCTCAACCGACCTTAATCCACCTCTCACAGTGGCCAAGACACAGCACCGAAGCCCAAGCCCTGCCACATTCCAACCAAGAGCGGAAGATCCAGGATCTGAAATTCCCTCAAGGGTCTTAGGTGGGAACAGAGGCCAGCAGCTCAGAAGGAATGAGGACGTGGTCTTCCTTGTGGTCACTGTGGGGCAGGTCCAGGTACCTTGGGTACTCTGGCAGCTAGGACACTCTGAGTTACAGCACAGTGACAACAACCCATCCCATTGGTGATCAAGATGTGGTCCAGTTTGAATTTTCCCTGCCCTTCCAGGAGCCAGGCTGGCCAGAGTGCTGCTCTTCACGGGGGCAGAGGCCGCAGGTCAGGGCTCACTGTACAGCAGGTGACGCGGGCATGAAGAGAAGGCATGGGCCAAGCTTGCTCAGACAGGAGCGTCCTGAAATCTCACAGGTCAGGCACGAGGCCATCCCTCACTCCTGTCCCCTAGGAAGGAGAGCTCTGGTACCACACTGGAGGTGGCCTTGTAGGGTGGCACCAGCCTTGGGGCAGTCTGTGATACATGCAGAGCCTTGGAAGCCACCCTGCAGCGGGACTGAGCAGCACGGTCCTTGGGCCAGTTCCTTCAGAACAGCACGACCCAGCTGCCAATGGAGGGGAGGGCAGAAACACCCTGTTTCTCCTGAGATCACAGAACAGTCTATAGCAGTGAGAGGGCATACTCCCTGCTGGTGCCCACACAATTGATCCTGATGCTGAGCACACACACCCATTTCCCCGTGGCCCGACACCAATTCTGCCCCCTTGCAGCCTTACCACCTCCTCCACTCCAGACTTTCCCCTTTCTGTCCAATGCCTCACTTTGGTCCACCTTGCACTAGTGGGCACATTCCTTGCTCCTGTCCTGGTCCCTCCTGTAGGCCCTTCTGTCCTTCCTACTGGGAGCCACCCCAGGGTCACTCCTTGAAGGCCTGTGTCACCCCCAGACAGCAGTGACCTCCCTCTCCGGGTCCTGTCCTGGGGGTGAGGCCGCAGAGGAGAAAGGGACCAGCAATGAGCAGCTTCCAGGGCAGCAGAAGGAAGGGCAGGTAGAAACCCAGACCCACTGGGACAAAACAGATGAATGCCTCACTTTGGTCCACCTTGCACTAGTGGGCACATTCCTTGCTCCTGTCCTGGTCCCTCCTGTAGGCCCTTGTGTCTGGCTACCCCTCCTGCAGCCCCAGAGGATGCTGCATACCACACCCACCAGCCTAGCACTGGGGGTGCTTTGATTTCAGCCCCCACCCCTATGACCCTCACCCGCACACACAGGCACAGACAGCCCCTGGAAATTTCCCAATACCCGCCAAAGGCAAAGATCGCAAAAGCTTCCAGGAGGAAAAATGACAAAACTCACACACAAAAAAGCCAGCATCAAAACAGCGCTGAAGCCTGACCAGGCGGTGGCGCAGTGGATAGAGTGTCGAACTGGGACGCGGAAGGACCCAGGTTCGAGACCCCGAGATCGCCAGCTTGAGTACAGGCTCATCTGGTTTGCGCAAAGCTTACCAGCTTGAGCCCAAGGTCACTGGCTCGAACAGGGGGGCACTCGGTCTGCTGTAGTCCCCTGGTCAAGGCACATATGAGAAAGGAATCAATGAACTAAGGAGCTGCAACGAAGAAATGATGTTTCTCATCTTTCTCCCTTCCTGTCTGTCCCTCTCTCTGGCTCTCTGGCTCTGCCACAAAACACACGCACACAAAAAAAAAACAGCACTGAAGCCGGCAACCCTCAAGTCAGAGGAAGCTGAGGGAAGACCCTTGTCCACCTGGAATGCTTAGCAACAGGTCAGCACTTCCATCTACCTGCTGAGGACCCATTAAAAGGAGGCATGGTCCCCAGATGAGGGAATAACAGGACCCAGAAGACATGGAAAAGGGACATCCCAGGCCAGCCAGAGGGCAGCAAAGCAGGAGGGACAGCAGGAGGACAGATTCCTTGAGGAGGAGGAGGTGTCCCAGGCAGGGACACTGGGCAAGAAGAGTGCCCACCTGTTGGCCAAGGGTGTGGGGATAAGTGAACAACAGTACACCATGCACTTAGCAGATGAACAGCGAGGCAATGACTGACTCTAGAAAAAAGTAAAATGTCCCTGGCTGGGTTGCTCAGTTAGTGTTATCCCAGCACACCAAGCTTGTGAGTTCAATCCCCGGTCATGGCACATACAAGAATCATCCAGTGAATGAACAAGTAAGTGGAACTACAAACTGATGTTTCTCTCTCTCCTTATGTTCTAAAATCAACAAATATTTTAAAAAATTAGAAAAAGTCAAAATAGTAATAAAAACCTGTGATCTGTACAGCTCAAAAGCCCCATCAACTGGACTCCATTAGAACAGAACATTCTTGTTCTGTAAACACAGAAATGAAAGGCAAGCCAGAATGAGAGGAAACATTGGTAAAACACAAATCTGAGCAGGCACATCTATCTAGAACACAGAGAAGACTCACAGCCTGATAATCAGACCCAGCCCAACAGAACACAGGGGAGATATAGACACTCACCAAAGACAGCAAACAAATGACAGTCACGAGAGATGCCCAGCATTCAGCGCACAAGACATGCAAACCTGGGAGTGCCCCCCTGGGAGCCACCCAGTGCCGCCAGGAAACCGTGTGAACACTGGGCATCAGTCTGTGAGGGCCACACAGTCCCAAGGCTGACAGACGGCAGACACCAAAGCAGCTAGACCACTTCCAAAACCATCATGCAGCTAAAACTGGCCACAGTCAAAAAGGAGTACAAAATGTCTACACCATGCAATGTCATTTACATCAATACTGGCAAATGCACACTGACCTTGAGTGCAAAGTACACAGGTGGCAGCCTGGCATGGGGGCATAGGAGAGGAAGGCAGGAGGGTTTCTTGGGGGGCTTAGAAACTTGGAGATGATGGAGTTGCTTGCTGTCACCATAGGTGGGCACCTGTGCTTAATTCACCAAACTGTCCACAATGACACTGCAATGAAGCTGTGAACATAGCAGTCATAGTCCACTGAGCGTTGGCTGTGACAGGGCTTCTGCCATCATCACGTGAACACTGGACAACTGACCCTTGAACAACATGCAGTGAGGGGCCCTACCCCTTGCAATCAGAAATCCACATATAATCCTGACTCCCCAAAATATAGTTGTCCCTGGGTATCTGGGGGAACTAACTCCAGGATCCCCCTGCAGATACCAAAACCCATGGATGCTCAAGTCCCTGCATGATGAAGCTGCTGGCCTTCTGTATCCATGACCTCCCAACCATAGACTGACAACAGTACAGGTATTTATTTTTAAAAATCCACATGTAATTGGCCCATGTGGTCCAACCTTGCATTGTTAGACGATCAACTGTACCGTGATTTAAGCAAAAGTTATTATCATTATATTTATGTTTAAAAATCCGCATGTAATTGGCCCATGTGGTCCAACCTTGCATTGTTAGAGGATCAACTGTACCGTGATTTAAGCAAAAGTTATTATCATTATAGTGTTCGTTTGCTCCACTCATGGGGGCAAACGAACACTATAAAAATGCTAATTCTACAATGCTGTAGCAAGAATTCATCAGATAATGTGTAAAATTGAAAGAAAAAAGAGATAAACCTGCTTTTCCAGACATGTGAAAGCAAATAGCCAGACAATGCCACACAGAGTAGAAGGTCGCTGCAGCTAAGAAGGGGTCTTGGGGACGGGGGTGGGGAGGGGGCACAGGAGCTGGCATACCTTTAAGACCAGGGATGTGTGAGCTTTAATAAAAATTCAATGCCCAAGCATGTGACCGAGGTGTGCAGGGAAACAGATGTCCACATAACTCCTGTGCCAATTCCTCATAGCCGCACTATTTAGTCAAAGGTGGAAACAACCCAATTCCCCTTCAGCTGGGGAAAGGACAAACGAAACATGGTCAGCACAGTACAACATTCAGCCATAATAAGTAATGAAGCACTGACACGTGCACAATAGGAAGCCTCGCAAGCACCATGTCAGCTGCCATGCCAGCACGGGTTGCCACTGGACTCATCACATGATGTGCCAGAGCAGGCCAACCACAACTTATGGAATGCTGTGTATTCTGGAACCAGACTCTGGGGACGGTGCATGATGTGGATGTACTAGGAACAACAGAGCGGCACACTTCCGTGGGTGAGCTATATGTCATGTGAGTTCCATCTCAATAAAGCCATTGGCAGAAAAAAAGTTCAGTCCCCACAGCTGGGCTGCTATGTGAGCATGGGGCTCCCCACAGCTGACCTAAGCTGTGTTTGCTGATCTCTGCCCCTGGTTCCTGACAGAGCTCCCGAGTTCCTTGGATAAGAGGCATGTCTTTTGTTCTACTGGGAGGACTCTGGGTGGCTCCTGGTGGGGCTGGTCACCAGACAAAGTTGTGATTGAAAGCTGGAACTTCCAGCCCCACTCCACCTCCAGGGACAGCACAGTGGCTGGACATGGAGCAAATAATTGATTATGCTGATGTGAGGAAGCCCCACGCAAAAGCCCCAGACCATGGGGCTCAGGGAGCACCAGGTCCCTACCTCCATGAGGAAGAAGTTCTAGGGTTTGGGAGCCCACCCCCCCAATGGCCCACCCTGTTTGCCATGCCTACCAGTGTCCTTTATAATGAACTGGTAAACCTTGATAAGTGTTCTCCTCAGCTCTAAAGCCATTCTGGCAAATCATTAAACCTGAAGTATAGGTTGTGGAAACTCCCGATTTGCAGCCAAATAGGACAGGACTTGGTGACCGGTACCCACTGCTTGCAACTGGCCTCTCCTTGGGGGGCAGCTCTGTGGGGCAGACAATGTCAGACTGCAGTCACCAGGGGCCAGCTGGGGGCTGAGAAGTGGAGAACCGGCTGTCACGGGAAGCCCCCATGTTCAGTGTCAGCAACTTGGAATCAAGGGGACAGGGTCGTCCCTCAGCTGGTCTCTCTGGGCTACCTCTGCAGATGCACACAGTTGGACTCCTATTTCATTAACCCCATACATCAAATAAGCCCAGGAGAGACTTCAAAACCCACTGCAAATCAGAACCCCAATGAGACCCAGCACAGGGAAGGGACATCGCCCGCAGCGCCCTCCTCACCCTGCTGCCAGGCCCGAGCCCCATGCTCACACCAAGCACAAGGCTGACATCCTGCCCCCCCCCCGCCTTGTTGCATCAACAACCCCCGTGGGCTATGCCAACAGGAAACTCTGGAATCTCACTGCTGTTCCAGACTTGCCAGCCTGACCATGGGGCCACCTACGGGCCCAGTTTCCTCGAGACTAGAGACCGGCCAGCCTGTATGAGAAGCCTATCCCTGGTCACTCACCCTGTCCGGCCACATCCCCACTTGGCCTCCTGCACATTACCCTCCCCGCACCCTCCACCCCAGACAGGTCCCACCATATGTCCATCAACAGAACAGCTGTGCGTTCATGCTAGTGCCATAGAAACCTGCATACCACCATGGCTCTGCCAGGCCGGCGGCCATAGGAGACACAGCACGTACCTGGCAGCCTGCCAGGAATGAGCTGGGCCTGTGTCCCCAAACAGGGGCATGGCGGAGCCACTGCAAACCTCGCAGAGCACAGACCTCACCCAGGAGAGACTTCAACTTGCCACGGTTTTTACCGTGGGCCATGGTAAAAACTGAGAGGGGCAGAGAGAGTGAGACAGCTTCTGTGTCCAAAGCCTCTGCCTGAAGCCACTGGGGCGAGATGCATGCTGCCCCAAACCTAGCGGCTCAGTGGAGCCGTGACATTCATATTACGCTGTGTACCCAATTATACAAGCACATGAGCTTGTCACGGAAAAGGTCTAAGGAAAGAAGCAGTCGTCTCAGGGACCCATCTGCAACTGGGACTCTGCCACGTGCCAGGGGATGTGCGCTATAGCATGCTGTTACCAATGTGGGCCCACCCAGCCTGTGGGTCTGCATCCGTGTCGCTTACTTCTACACCAGAAACCTTTTCCCATGCCACTAAGTGCCATTGTCTGAGTCCACTCGTTACACGGCTCCTGTGTCAGCCCTTCAAGTTCTGCTGTGACTACCTACACCCACGCATCTGTGTCCCCACCCCACCCCCTGGCCAGCTGTGTGAGATCCCAAACACCCAGGCTGCCAGTGAACCCTTTCAGAGGGGTACACACCTCACACACCAGCTCTGAGGGTACAATTGTTTTAGAAAATTGTTCCTCATCTGACACAAAACACCTGATCCCACTTCAAAGACCAGACATAGGATGGGACCCCAGACCCGCCTAGGCACATCCAATGACGTCAGGGGGGTCTTACCAAGTTCTTTGGAGCCCTGGCTCTCACTGGCCAGCTCGCCCATCTTCACAAGGGCATCAAAATAACCTTTGGCAGCATAAGTCACACCTGGAAGAACAGAGGAGGAGGTTAATTCCCTCTGGGATGAGGCAGACCTGCAGTGCATGGCCCCATGCGGCCAGGGACAAGAAACCTGCAGTCTGGCCACAGCTACTCCTCTGGCTGTCTTCCTGTTTTGTCCACACTGGAATCTCCTTCCCTTGTGAGAACACAGCGTGTGTTCAGGTGCAGAGCTACTGAGTCCAAGTGTAGGAGCTGTGATGAGGGGCCTGCATGTGCCTCACGAGAAAGATAATGGGAGAAACCTGCACAACAGCCGGCAGGAAGCCAGTTACTCAAAGGTCCTAGCAAACTGGGAGAGAGCTCTGTCCTGCCAACCTGTCCCTGGTCTGTGAACCATGTCTGTAGCTGAAAGTGAATCAGCTGCTCAAAGGTGCTGAAGTCACCACTGCGGTGGGGGGTAATAGGGGGGCCTCACAAGTGGACCTGACTCCACATGGCTCAGGGCTGCTGCCTGGCCTAACTTCCTCCTGGGGCATGGTGACACTCGGAGACCCTGGGTGTGCCCTTTAGCCCAGCCGGGCTGAGGGAGCCGTGCCAGTAGCACAGAATACTTTCTGACCTGCTTTACACAGACCCAGCCAGGGGCCTATCCGTAGGTACCTGACCAAGTGTTGTTTAGGTGGTTTCCAATCAGGCAGATGTAATTTGCTCTGCAGCCCAGGAGCGTGTGGGCTCCGTGTCCCAGTGGCTGATGCAGAGATGGGGGTTCCTTAAAACCAAGTGAAAAAAAGGCCAAACTTGGCAGATGTCCTGCCTGGGAAGGTCGAGTGCAGCGAGGTAACGGGAGGGATAGGGCAGCTGGGCTCTGCTCTGGGACAGGCAGCGGAACAGGCAGAGGGAGGAAGCTCTAACTCTCTACACACAGGCACCCTGGACAGCCTCAGGGGGACCCGGGGAAGTGTGGAAAGACCTGAGTGCACAGGCAGGAAACCTGGCTGTGCCTTGACCAGGATGCAGCGCATCTGAGAACAAGGTCATGTCATCCATGGGTAAGCCCCAGGGCTCAGACGTGCCCCACAGATGATGGTCCTCAAAAAAGAAGACCACAGTTTGAACCATCTAGCACTCTCCATTCCCACTCTGTGTGCACAAGAAAAACCAGGCCCAGCCAGGAGGACATGAGAAGCCGGCCCTGCTCCATAGGGCAGGATGAGCAGAGATGGTAGTCCCTGTGGGCCTGACCCTCACGCCAGCCCTGGACCCTGCTCCTCAGCACCACAGACAAGCCATGTCAACTCTTGACGACACACTTGGTCTGCCCTGCAGGAGCTGTGGGGGAGGGGATCCAACTCAGAATTCTGCCCTCAACTCCTGGTGGGATGGTGGCCACTACTGTACCCTGGGATCTGCCACTGTCATTAAGACCCTATGGGCTGGGTCCCTGGCCAGTAGCTCAGTTGGTTTTTAGAATGTCATCTTGATACACCAAGGTTGTAGGTTCAATTCCTGGTCAGGGCACATACAAGAACCAACTAATAAATGCATAAATGGGACAAAAAAATCAATGCTTCTCTATTTTTTGCCCCTCTTTCTCTAAAATAAATACATTAAAAAAGACCCTGCAAGCTGGGTCTGAGCTCCAGGAAGGACAGCTTCTCCTGACAGAAGGGGAAAGGCCCTATGGGTAGGGGCGGGAGGGCAGAGAGGGAGGAGGAGGAGCCTCTATGCTTCTCTGGCCTTGCAGAACCCTGGGGACACTCAGCCCTGCAGAGCAAGGGCAGCTTATAGGACCAGGGGCAACCAGGGTTGTGTGTCTACACAATCAACCCCCACAGCAGGGACAGAAGGTGTCATCTTTCTGCACTAGGGCAGTCTCTTGGATAGTTCTCTGCTGTCAAAGCAATCACCCTGCAGTGGCAGTCCCTTCAGAGGGAGGACCAGGGTCATGACAGAGGGCCGGGCACATGGTCACCTGATATGACTGATGCAGGACAGGAAGCTCCCTCTGCCCCCAGGTGTGGTAAGAAGCCAGATACCATACCTAGACACCACTGCCCAGGGATAGGAGGGCTCTGCCAGTTGCTCTGTCCCCAGATGGCCAGGAGATTAAGAACAAGAGTTGACAGCCTAGCCTGACCAGGCAGTGGCGCAGTGGATAGAGCATCAGACTGGGACGCAGAGGACCCAGGTTTTCATTTTGGTTTTTTTTTCCACAGGGACAGAGAGAGAGAGTCAGAGAGAGGGATAGGTAGGGACAGATAGACAGAAACAGAGAGAAATGAGAAGCATCAATCATTAGTTTTTCATTGCCGTTGCGACACCATAGTTGTTCATTGATTGCTTTCTCACACGTGCCTTGACCGCAGGCCTTCAGCAGACCGAGCAACCTCTTGCTGGAGCCAGTGACCTTGGGTCCAAGCTGGCGAGCTTTTGCTCAAGCCAGATGGGCCCGTGCTCAAGCTGGCGACCTCGGGGTCTCGAACGAACCTGGATCTTCTGCATCCCAATCCGATGCTCTATCCACTGCGCCACTGCCTGGTCAGGCGAAGACCCAGGTTTGAAACCCTGAGGTTGCTGGCCTGAGCACAGGCTCACCAGCTTGAGCACGGGGTCACTGGCTTGAGCATGTGATCACAGACATGACCCCATGGCCCATGGTTGGTGGCTTGAGCCCAAGATCGCTGGCATGAGCAAGGGGTCACTTGCTCTGCTATAGCCACCCCTGCCCAGGTCAAGGCACATATGAGAAAGCAATCAATGAACTAAGGAGCGGCAATGAAGAACTGATGCTTGTCATCTCTCTTACTTCCTGCCTGTCCGTCCGTATCTGTCCCTCTCTCTGTCTGTCAAACACACACACAAAAAGAAGAGTTGATAGCCTAACCTCTCCTTGTCACCTTTAACCTAAAACCCCACCCAACAAAGTCCCCCCGGGTGTGGAGGTCCCAAGAAGTGACAGAAAAGTCATACCCCTTCCTGCCAAGCAAGGGTGGGGTAGCTTTGCCCACAGAGATGCTGCAGCCAGAGCAATACAGTCAAGAGCAGGGGTCCCCAAACAACGCCCACGGGCCGCATGCGGCCCCCTGAGGCCATTTATCCACCCCCGCCGCACTTCTGGAAGGGGCACCTCTTTCATTGGTGGTCAGTAAGAAGAGCACAGGATGCATCCGCACCCATAGTTCCCATTGAAATACTGGTCAGTTTGTTGATTTAAATTTACTTGTTCTTTATTTTAAATATTGTATTTGTTCCCGTTTTGTTTTTCTACTTGAAAATAAGATATGTGCAGTGTGCATAGGGATTTGTTCATAGTTTTTTTTTAAAATTAATTTAATATTTATTCATTTTAGAGAGGAGAGAGAGAATGAGAAAGAAAGGGGGAGGAGCAGGAAGTATCAACTCCCATATGCGCCTTGACCAGACAAGTCCTGGGTCTTGAACCGGCGACCTCAGTGTTCCCAAGTCGCCGCTTTATCCACTGCACCACCACTGGTCAGGCGTTCATAGTTTTTTTTATAGTCTGGCCCTCCAACGGTCTGAGGGACAGTGAACTGGCCCCATGTGTAAAAAGTTTGGGGACCCCTGGTCAAGAGTGTGGTAGACCAGCACTCGGTGCCCAAGAACATGGCAGCCCAACTCAGCTGGCCCTACATACCCATGGACCCTGATTGTGGGGCACCTGTACCATGTTCCCTCCCTGAGCTGGACAGAGTGGGATCTCGAGTTGTATCCCACTCCCCAGCACCCTCTGTGAGCCACAGCAGGGTCACTCGCCAAGGAGATGCTTCAGCCCCCAAACCTGAAGCCACTGTGACTTCATCTGAGCCCTAACAGTATAGCTTCCAGACAGACATCACACCCCATCTCTTTAGGTACCACAGACAAAAATCAGAGTCCAGACTCTGCGCACTCGCCACAGTCACAACACAAGCCTGAAGACACGGCCAGATCTATGCAGGGACAGGTCCAGCCTCAGGCCCCAGGCACCGTCTCCTGGCTGCACCACTGCCCCCATCTTACCTGCCAGGGCTTTCTCGTAGTTCTTCCCCATGGCAATGAAGTTCCGCAGGCTAGGGTTGAACTGCTCCATGATGGTCTGGGAGAGAGGAGAGGGAGCACGTCAGTGACCCGGGGACCAACCACAAGAACAAAGTGCAGGTGCACGCCCCCTCTCAGGAGCCACAGCCAGACTTCCTGAGTCTAAGCCCAGCTGTGCCCTTGAACACCCTTGGGCAAATAAGCTTTTCCCATCTGAGCAATGGGGACAAGAAAGGAACCCACTGTGGCAGACTTTGTGGCTATAGGAGTGACCACGTGCAGGGTTGGGGCAGTGCTTGGAACACCAGGAGCTCAGACCCACAGCTGTCAAGGCACCAGGCCCTGTCTGGCCAAGGGGGGCGGGGGAGTCTGCTGAAGAAGTCCTACTTACCGGCCATGCACAGACGCTCAGCGCCTGGTGCCCCCTCCCACCGAAGTCTACATTCAACATATCAATTACCAAACTGTATCTCTGATTAGCACCCGACAGCCTGAATCACAAATGCCACACAGAATTATCAGCCAGGCTCCAATCTGTCTGCCTGATGCACTGAAGTCTCAGTGCCAACATTAGCAGTTCTTAGACTGAAAAATTTAGATTTTCACTCGAAGGCTAAATGTTTTAATTACCAGGCATAAAAACAGGCTCACACAGCCAGAGCCAAACACGAGTTCTCCCAGGGAATCTGAACCGACTGCTGAGAGCCAACCCCAGCTGATGAGACGCAGGGTGAAAATTCCAAAGAAACCATGTCTCATCTTTGGGGCCCCTGTTACAACAAGTGTCCAGTCTTTCCTGAGGATGAGAAGAAAGACACTGGGGTGAGGGGAGACCGCCAGGTCCTGTGCAGACTACAGAGGCCCCAGATCCTGCATAAACAGAGGCAATGGTGTCCCTCCCTCCCAGCCCCAACCCACTGCAGCCCTGGCCCCAGGTAATGCCTTTCTGTCCCCTGGTCCTTGCCCTCAGCCAGTGCAACCAGCTGTATAGATGCCCACAAGACAGTGGGATCCGGCTCCAGAAAACCCACTACCAGGCACACTCCTCCAGCCACCCGTCCTGAGTTTGGCCAAGAGTGACAGTAGAGAAGCACCAAGACCCATGGTCAGAGGGGAGTGCGGACCTACGTCCAAGCTGCTACCTGCTTGTGCCTGGAGCCAGGCCCCAGGCTTCTTAAGGGAGTGCCCACTGGGCTCTGCTGTGTGGGGAACCCAGGAAGGGAACATGTGCCTGAGTCCCCAGGGCAGGTGCACCTCAGCTCCCAGATGCGTCTGCAGCATGACCACCAAGGCAGAGACACATGGGGAAACAGCAGTGATCCCAATGGGCAAGGCCCCAACCCCATCCCCACAGGGCCGACAGCTCCCATGGAGGCGGGGAAGATAGTTCTCAGCTGAGATGGGAAGCAGGGACCTGAGCATGCCTTGGGGAGAGTGGAGACACAGCCTGGGCAGACCACAGAGGACCTGTTGGAGCTGCTGAGTGACGTAAGAAGTGATGGTGGGCCTGACCTGTGGTGGTGCAGTGGATAAAGCATCGACCTGGGAACACTGAGGTCGCCGGTTCAAAACCCTGCACTGGTCTGGTCAAGGCACATATGGGAGTTGATGCTTCCAGCTCCTCCCCCCTTTCTCTCTTTCTCTCTCTCTCACTCTGTGTCTCCTCTCTAAAATGAATAAAATAAAAAGAAATTAAAATATAAAAAAAAAAAAAAAAAAAAAGAAGTGATGGTGGGATTGGCAGAAACTGCTCACATGTCCTGAACACAATGGACCATGATGCGGAGCAGAGGGCGCATGGTCACTGGTTTGGGGACAAAACACTGCAATGGGGAGCCCAGAGTCTTGACACACCATGTTCAGGGAATGCAGACTCGGGGTGGCAACATCACATAATGGGCAGGCGGGCATCTGGAAGGGCTCTGAGACCAGATTAATATATGGCTGGCGGAGCTCTGGGCCTCGCTGCCTTAGTGGCCACAAGGACCTGTCAGGGCAGGGAAATCACCAGGGCTGCGTTTGCACAAATGGAAAGGGACAGAGCAAGACACGAGCCTTGTAAGGGCAGGTCCCTTCCTGAGGCTGGTGTTCCAGTGTGCATGCACGAGTGTGTGTGTGCATGGAGTTCCAGCTTTGTTCTCACTGTAATGACAGGTGTGACTCTGAGACACTGTCCCAGAGGGTGAGCACTTGAGGTCCAGCACTCACGGGACCCAGTGTGGTGGGTTTCAGAACCTCGGTAACCCACACCAGGTTCCTGGGCGGCACCCCACCCCCACTTTGGCCCATGTGGAAAGAGAAACCCCACCAGACTTGTCCTCTGAGCCGCATGAATCAGGGAAAAGAGGCCAGCAGCTGCGCAGGCCAACCAAGGAGGCCACTGTGGTGGCCCGCCCAAACCCTCCCAATGACACATGGGGACAACGCCAGGTTTCACTTCCTCAGTAGTTGGGACTCACGCACCATGAATGTAGGAGCGAGTGGGCAGGACGGGCACTGGGGTGCCAGTCAGGTCTTACACTCTGCTAAGAAGGGATAGGTGGCCAGGACACCGCGCTTGGTCACTGTACAAGTAGGTGTCTTGGTCTCCCCTGGAAGCTGACGCCCGAGGGAGTTCCTCCTTCCCTGTGGAAACCTGGAATGGGGGTCGCAGTGAACGGTTACCTACCTGCCTCCATTTCTAGGACCTTGGCAACTTTAGTGGCCCAGGAAGGGTTGAGGCTGAGTCCCTCCAGTTGGGGGGGGGGGTGTCTTCTCAGAGACTGAGTCCTTAGCTATTCTAGGGTTCATGCAGACACATATGGTGCCTGCCCCCCCCCATTCCCCGAACCAGGCCTTGCAGCTGCCCACATGAACAAGCAGGAACACCATGAGCTCCCTGTCACCACGTGGAGGAGGGCCCCATGCTCCGCCACCACACTGCACTTTCTTGGAAGTGATGCAACAACTGTATCTCTTCAAGGACACTTTGTTCAGAGAGCTGAGATCCAAACATGCAAACTCCCTCCTTGGCACAGGCACATGCCAGGGGCTGTTCACTTCTGGAAGGGGAAGGGATTATCTCTCTGTCACTGACACTGAAAGACCAACACAAACGAAAGAAAGGCTGGGGGATGCTCCCAGACCTGGCACAGAGGGGGTGGCCCTCTGCACAGCCGGCCTTCAGACCCCACATGCTGCAAGTCCTGCAAGGTCAATGGGCCCCTGGCCACGCCCTGGACAGATAGCCATTTTAATTTATTTGGGTCACGGGTCTGCCCAGATAGCGAGGACAAAGGGCCATGGGACACTTCGTCTCCAACCTGGGGAAACGAGGAAGGAGCAGCACTGGGACCTCACTCCAGCACATGGGCCAGCTCCCAGACTATGCACACACACACACCCCCCCCCCCTGCTCTGATTCCCACCAATGGCCCCTTAGCCAGCAACGTCCTGGCAGAGCTGCTGCATAGAGCAGTTTCTCCCCCCACAGAAGGAAAAGGCTGTACCTTCTGCCTCCCTCCCCTCAGCCCCTCATTCAGGGAGTGTGGTCTTTGCACACCCATCCCCCGAACCCTCAACTAACCAGTCTCTGTGTCACTGCCCTGTTTTACAGACAAGCAGAGACAAAGATTAAGCCTGCCTGCTGGTTTCTGCTTCAGCCACAGGCCAGCTGTACAGCTGGGCTCACCCTCCCAGTACACAGGCTCAGTCCTATCCCAAAGGGCCACCAGGGCTGGCAGGACAGGACGAGATGCCTGCTCCACATCAGAACAGGGATCAGGCTGAGGCAGGTTCCCTGCTTCGTGCCTCCTTTCCAGGAAGGCTGATATCTGGCCACCTGGTCACTCAAGAGCAAGGCCAGGTTCCTGCCCCACCTTCTCACCCAGGACACATGACTCCCAGACTCCAAGGGTCCTGGTGCCCTACTGCCCCAAACACTTCCCACTTCTGCTGTGATGGCAGGATAAGTAGGCACCAGCTTTAGGACAAGGGACCTCTGGTGCCACTGTTTAGATGCTGCTAGAAGGTGGCAGCACCCTGCCCACCCCCAACAAGAACAGACTAGCTGGGGCTCTGGGTAAAGAGTAGTCTGTCCCCCTCTAACACCTGGGCATCTGTCCTGGGAACCCTCCTTAAAGAAATAAAACCAACTCTAGGAGTTTAGTGGATGCTAGGAGGGCTTCCTGGAGGAGGAAGGCTTTGAGCTGGATTTCATTTGGCCAGAGCCAGGGACAAACCAAGAGGGCACCAGGCTCCCCTCCCCATACTCTTCCCAGGACTCCTCCATGGGCCATGAACCCCTCACAGATCACAACTCCCTTGGGCCACAGGGACGTCCCCTTCCCAGCTCTCATGGCCTTAGTTTAATAGCCTTCAGTGGGGAAAAGAACCAGGGCCACACAAGTGCATGGGAGACCAAACTGGCCACAGCCCCGAGAGGAGGATCCATGAAAAAGTACTTTGCAATGGGAATAAGCATTAGATACAAGGTGCCTGGACTATTCCAGAGCAGTGGGCTGAGCTCCTGCCCCCAAGGGAGATGGAGGAGGTGCCAGGGGGCAGTTGAGATGCTGAATGCTGTTCCAGGGACCAAGGGTCATCCTAGAAGGGCTGTGGTCTTTCTTGGTCTCCTCAGCTTCCCAAGAAGCTACCAACATAATAAAATGACAATTCATGCCTTTGCCACATTGCCCTGAGTGACACCAGGGTGCACTGTGGCCTACCCTTAGGAGGAGGCAAGGGGTGGGTACCCCTTCCTGTCACCATGCTGGGATGCCCTGGGAGAGGGTTAGGCCTGAGTTGTAGGCTGAGGGACATCAGGACAAAGGACAAAACCTGGCCAACTCCCCCAGTCCTAGCTCGAACACCGGGCCTTTCCGTGCTCGCCTCAGGTGGTGGACATAGGCCCACGCACGGATGAAGAAGGAGCAGCCTGAGTTCCCCGGGCCCCCAGATCCCCGTCCCCATTCCCCTTCTGGTATTAGGAACCATCAGTGACTCCTCAGGCCTTGGACCATCACATCCCCACCCCCAGGGGTCTTAGACTGCCCGCATCCCCACCCCCAGCTTTCTCTCGGGCCTGCAATCCTCAGGTGCTCCAGTCTGACTTTTCCTGAGCAAGGTCTAAGTCAGGGATGCCTCTAGCCAGCTCTTGCTGAGAGCACGGAGAGAGGGTATACCAGGCAGGTGAGGTCTGTGCCATTACGAGCCAGCCCCACAGGAACTGACAAACCCCATCAGACCAAAAGCCACTAGCAGCAGGATCCAAACATGAGCCCCAGTGGCCTGGCCACTTCCTTCCTGTCTGAGAGGCACGTCCTGCCCATCACAAGCTCAGTGGGCAGAGCCCCTTAATGGACCGCAAGTACTTTCCAACGTGCAGCCCTGGGCCACACGCACCCCTGACCACTCAGGTCTGCCCCAAGGGCAGACTGCGTTCTGTTCACTGTCTGGCATGTACCACGCTGGGCTCTCACTCCCGCGCGATTTGCCAGGTGAAATCACAGTGAGGGCCTAAGGAGACATGTGCTCCACGTTCTGAGGACTGCTGATGAAGTCAGAGGGGCCCGCTCAGGGCCTTAGACACCAGCAGCCTGGAAACAGGTCATTGCGATTTCAACAGACAGCATTCAGATGACCCCCCCACACACACACGCACACAGCATCGAGGGGGATACAGCCCATTGAGTGTTTGGGGCTGGACTTGTCCCCTAAATTTTCATGTATTGAAAGGTAACCCCCAGGACCTCAGAAGGTGACTGTTTTGAAAAGAGGGTCTTTACAGGGGGTAATCAAGTCAAGATGAGGTCACAGGATGGCCCTCACCTCACACTACAGATGTTCCCTGAGAAAAGGAATACGGGACAGACACACAAGGGACGACAGACATGGGAAAGTCAGCCGAGAAGGGAGGCCTCAGAACAAGAACCCAGTCCACTCCTTGATCTTGAGCTTCTGGCCTCACCTGGTCTGAGTTCCAGTGGCCCAATCTGACAAAGACTCTGGGTCATTCCTTTCTGCAAAACAGAGGCCTGATCCTTAGTTCTGTTCTTGTCACCGACAACAAAACCCTGCCTGGTTACTGCTTGACCAACTGGTTAGAACATTCCAAGGCCCCTGACCCATGCTCATCCCCGAGGCAGTTCTGACCCATGTTTCACGAGTTGGGCTCCCACTGAATGAAAAATGACTGGTGAGCAAGCTGGGCTGCACCCTGGGACATGCCCTTCCTACTCAGCAGGCTGCCACCCCGAACACAGGCCACTTGGCACCAAAGTCAACAGCAGAGCCTCGGCCCGGTCCTCCCTACTGTCTGCCCCCACCCTCTTGGTCCCATAGGAACATCCCATTCTCACAGCCAAAAACTTTAACCACCACTTACCCGGGAAGCAGTCCAGCATCCCACTTAACCATTAACGAGAAAATGGTACTGCTGAAGCTGAAACAGTTGCCTGAAGCTGGGGGACTCCTGGGAAAAGCAACAGGTCTGGAAGCCAAAGGCCAGGCTCCCGCGGGCCTTGTTTCAACCCTGGCTCAGACCACGGCATGGGGTGCTTAATGTCACATAGCCTCCACTCCACAGACACCCAGGGCCCACAAGGAGCTGATTTAGGAATCAACGACACTGCGCACACACCACTCAATACCGTGCCTGTTCCAAGCAAACCATCAGAGGTCATTCACCGTTATGTGTGATGACCCGCAGATTGCACAGCCCAGGTGGCCCCTGGCTGACACTCTGCCTCCGCCAATGACAGCGAGCATGACACCATCCAGGTCCAGGCAGCATCTTCACAGAACCCTTCCTGATGGGGCCTCTGCAAGAAGCCTGCAGCAGGACTCCTGCCTCTGGCTTGACCTAAGCCCTGGCAGAAATGCATATCCAGGGCACCTCTAGGCGTGCAGCCAACAAGCCTCTGGATTCCCAGAGGCAGGATGGCTTGAGTTCCATCAGTCCCTGGACTGCAAAGGACAGAGGTCCCCAAACTACGGCCCTCAGGCCAAATTACAGCCCCTTGAGGCCATTTATCTGGCCCCCGGCGTACTTCTGGAAGGGGCACCTCTTTCATTGGTGGTCAGTGTATGGAGTACTGTATGTGGTGGCCCTCCAATGGTCTGAGGGACAGTGAACTGGTCCCCTGTGTAAAAAGTTTGGGGACCCCTGGCAAAGGACCTACCTTCCATGGCTGTGGGGGCAAAGCCTCTTCTTGCAGAGTGCTGGCCAGGGCAGAGGGGGCTCGAGCGGCACCACATGGGCTCAGAGGAGCAGCTGGTGTCGGAGGACCCCAGGTCCATGCCATCTCAGGCGGTGCCACTTCTGTCCCCACCATACCCTGGCTGCAAGTAGCAAGGCAACTTTGCCCCAGGGGGTCAGATGTGACTATACAGACTCCAGGTCATGCAAACACCCCACAGGATGGAATTCCAGCTTCAAGGGTGGCAGCACACCCTCTCTCTACCCCATTCCAAGGTCAAGATATCTATTTCTGTCACAGCACAGACACCTGTGAAATCTCAGGGCATGTCATGACCCATTACATGCGTGTTGTCACTGTGGAGGCCCAGCCGGTGACTGTTTCTCACATGGCTGGGCAGGAGGCAAGCCTAGACATGACATCCACAAACCACTTAACAACTAAATATGAACCAGGGTCCTGGCTGTTGTCAGAAAACATTCTCTGATCTAAAAACAAAAAGGTGCCTGGCCTGTGGTGGTGAAGTGGATAAAGCATCGACCTGGAACGCTGAGGTCACTGGTTACAAACCCTAGGCTTGCCGGGTCAAGGCCTATGAGAAACTACTACAAGTTGATGCTTCCCGCTCCTCTTCTCCTTTCTCCCTTTCTCTTTCTCTCTCTTGAAAAGAAAAAGTTCCAGCAATAAAAATGGCAAAACAAAAGTTCAGGGACTTGAAAGAAAATCCCCAAGGCTCACTCAGGAAACTTAGCACACCTGGCTCAGGGTGGAGATGAGGGGCACCTGGCAATGGCAGCCATGAGCCGGACAAAGCTCAGAAGAGCCAGACTCGGAATGCAATGATGTTTCAGAAAACCCGACCCTTTTATTCATGTGCCTGAGGTACACAACAAAAAGGTACATCCAAATAATTCTACGAGAACATTCCAAAATACACAAGCAGTAAGCAAGAAGCAGCATTCTGCTTGCTTGGCAGCCTTGCTTCCTCCCAGTGGTCCCTGGGTATCCCAGCACCTCAGGGAACTTGGGATCTGACAGCATGTGTGCAGACAGCTCATGCATGCTGCTCCCCCTGCCGCCCCCCCCTCGCGAGTGTGGCAGGGCACTCAGAATGCTGTCTCACCCAGGACTTGGGGAGTGGTTGCACCAAGCCCCGAGCAGTTGCTGGAACCAGCAAGGAAGCCTACAGGGACCAAACCAACCTGGCCACTGTGCATGCTGCAGGGGGAGCGACACTGAATAGCCACACAGCCAGAGTAAGTCAGGTGGGACTCCCTTTTGCTGGCCTGCAGGCGCCTGGGGACCTCACAGAACTTCTACAGCATGTGGAGGCACCTGAGTACAAGATGGAGGAGAAGCCAAAGGCAGGTAATGGGCCAACTTGAGGCTCTGAGTCCACACGCCATCTGTGGGCAGCTCACCCAGGTGCAGAGCCCCCATCTGCCCAAGGTCTTAAGATAAAGTGACCAGCCTGACCTGTGGTGGTACAGTGCATCAAGCGTTGACCTGGAAATGCTGAGGTCACCAGTTCGAAACCCTGGGCTGCCTGGTCAAGACACATATGGGAGTTGATGCTTCCTGCTCCTCCCCCCTTCTTTCTCTCTCTCTCTCTTCTCTAAAATGAATAAATAAAAATTAAAAAAAAAAAGATAAGGTGACCAGATGTCCCGCTTTTGGCGTGACAGTCCCAATTTTTAACAATTTGTCCCGCGTCCCACGGCATTTTAAAAAAGTCCTGATTTAAAAAAATATATTACGCCTCACCAGGCGGTGGCACAGTGGATAGAGCATTGGACTGGATGCGGAAGACCCAGGTTCGAGACCCCGAGGTCGCCAGCTGGAGCACGGGCTCATCTCGCTTGAGCAAAAGCTCACCAGCTTGGACCCAAGGTCGCTGGCTCCAGCAAAGGGTTGCTCAGTCTGCTGAAGGCCCACGGTCAAGGCACATGTGAGAAAGCAATCAATGAATAACTAAGGTGCCGCAACGGCAACAAAAAACTAATGTTTGATGCTTCTCACCTCTCTCCGTTCCTGTCTGTCTGTCCCTATCTATCCTTCTCTCTGACTCTCTCTCTGTCTCTGTAAAAAAAAAAAAAATTAAAAAAAAATATATAACAATACTATTTTTGCATTCTATGAAAATATTTTTTGCTCCATATAGACCAAATTTTTAATCAAGAACCCCCTGTCAGCCTGACCAGGTGGTGGCGCAGTGGATAGAACATCGGACTGGGATGTGCTAGACCCAGGTTCAAGACTCCGAGCTCACCAGCTTGAGCGCAGGTTCATCTGGCTTGAGCAAAAGCTCGTCAGCTTGGACCCAAGGTCACTGGCTCCAGCAAGGGTTGGCTCAGTCTGCTGAAGGCCCGTGGTCAAGGCACATGTGAGAAAGCAATCAATGAATAACTAACGTGTCGCAACGGCAACAAAAAACTGATGATTAATGCTTCTCATCTCTCTCCGTTCCTGTCTTTCGGTCCCTATCTATCCCTCTCTCTGACTCTCTCTCTCTGTCCCTGTAAAAAAATAATAATAATAATAAAAATAATTTTAAAAAAGAACCCCCCTGTCAATGGTCCCGCTTTACCAATTTTAAAATCTGGTCACCTTATGACATCACCTTTCAACACAGGACACAGTCTCCTATCAAGTCCTGCCTCTCACCCCAGCCACACTCTCTTCACAGGGTGCCCCGCAGAGCTGAGTGGGGACAAGTTAGCAGCAAGGCCAGCCTCACCTGCTCCTTGCCTGTCCTGCGGCAACATCCTAGACTCCTAGAGCAGGATCCAGCTGGGCCTCGGTCTTCCTCCTGGCCTGCTGTGATCTGTCTCCTGCTGGGGAGGATGGAGCCTTGCTCAGCAATCAGCACTGCCCATGACAGAATGGTGGTAAGGGGAGACTGTGCCAACCCTCAAGGAGCTTCAGTACAGCCTGACCAGGCGGTGGTGCAGTGGATAGAACATCGGACTGGGATGTGGAAGACCCAGGTTCGAGACTCCGAGGTCACCAGCTTGAGCGCGGGCTCATCTGGTTTGAGCAAGGCTCATCAGCTAGAGCCCAAGGGGTCACTCGGTCTGCTGTAGCCCTTCGGTCAAGGCACATATGAGAAATCAATCAATGAACAACTAAGGAACTGCAATGAAGAATTGATGTTTCTCATCTCTCTTCCTATCTGTCCCTCTCTCTGACCCTCCCTGTCTCTGCCACACACACATACACACACACAAATAAAAAAAGGAGCTTCAGTACAAAACAAGGTGGCAACAGGAACACAGTTTCCACCCACCCCTCTCCCCGCTGACTATGCCCCATAAGCCCTGGGCCAGCATGTAATGCCATTCTGACCTTGGTCTCAAGTGCACACCAGTCACTCACAGGAGCCAACTGACTTCTCCAGCAAAGCACATGTGCTCAAGGTAGAGCCCACTGGTACGGCAGTGCAGGCAAGACCCTGTAGGGCCAGCCAGCATGCCAAAGGGCCACCCATGCCATAGGGCTATGTGCCCAGCCCAGTGCACTGAGCTGCCCATTACATTCACCAGTAAACACTGGCACCTACCACCATGTGAGTCAACAAGAGTTTGGTGCCACACCAATGTTCCCTGGGACGTGACCTGAGCACAGGAGATGCCGGAATTGGTCAGCTCAGACGTCAGCATGGCAAGGAAACTGCCCTTTGCTGCCCTGCCTACTCCAGAGAGCCAGTGGGAGAGGCACCACTGCTGATACGTGGGTGGCGGGAAGGGCAGCTGCCATGCAACACGTTGAAGAAAGGCATGCGCAGACAGTCCACATGGGGACAGCAGGCCTTGGCGTCTTATTGGAAGATGCTCCCCCAGTGGGCCACCCTGATACCCCTCTGAAGCAAAGCAAAGCACCACACCCATGCACACATATACACTCACCTATACATGCACGTGCACACACACTAACGCACACATACTCTCAAGGGCTCACGTGGACACACAGAGCTAGGCCCAGTACTGTAGCTCCTTGCCTCCTTAGCAAAGCAAACCCTAGGGTCTGCTCCACCCAGCAGGCATTTCCATTGCCAAGGAAGTGCCTATCTGAGAGTCCACTTCACCACCTCTGACTGGGGACCTGCTGAGCTCTGTCTATTCCAGATGTGAGGCTTCTGATAGCCACCAACAGTTTTTGTGACTGTCCAGGCATAAGAGACAATGAAAGGGATCTGAGGTCAGCAGCAGAGGACTTGGAAGCCCCATGGTTTCCATCACTCCCCCAAACACCGACCTGGAGGAGTAAAGCATGGCAAAGGGAGATGGACAGCTAAACCTTGATCAGAAGAGCCGGTGGTAGGCTCTTACCTGCCCAGGTGGACCCCATTCTGCCAGCACTGAATGCCTACTTTGTACCAGAGGTGGCAAGCCCGACTGACTATGGCTGCAGATCCTGCTAGCACCCACCACCTTTATAAGGGGCACATAGCTAGGCCAACTTCCCTACAGAAGCTGCAGAGTGAGGACAACCTCTGGTGACCAACCTAGCCAAGGCCCAGGACACTGGGAACAGCAATGCCTGAGGCTTTCCTTGGGACTTCTTCCTCCTCCTTAGGCTGTCTTCCATCTCCCATCTCCTCAGGACAGGCTGAGACCATGGCACTTTGTTCCTAGAGAAAGTGTCAGAGCTACCATCCTCATAGTCATGAGGTCACTCGGGAACCAGGGCTGCTCCTGGGATACAGGGCCACGAGAAAGATGGCAGCCCGACAGTCACTCTTCAGAACCACCAGGAGCCAGGATCAGCTGCTAAGAAGCCACTCTCCAGTGTGCAGAGATGTGAAAGGTTTCTCCCAAGAGGACTACAGTGTGAGCTTCATTCTGGGCAGTAAATGCCCACTTCCCACACTGTCCCTCACCCCAGGCAGTTACCCAGGGCTGCCCTGAGAGCCAGGCTGTGCTAGCTGCCTGCACCCAGTGCCTAGAAGGTCTAAGGCCGAGCTCTCAGGGGGAACTAAAAGGCATTCCACTCCTTTCCCTTTGCCTTCCACGAAATCCCCCAAGGACATGGGTCCCATGGGAACCGGTCCACAGAGAATGAGGGCAACGTCTGCCTTACAGATTCCTCCAGGGAAAGGATGCACACTATACATTTTATTCTCCTGCTTTAATCAGCAAAGCCAAGGATGAGTGCCCCGGCCTCACCCTTCTTTGCCGGGCAAACACCACTCAGAACTGCAGTTGAGGGGACGCTGGGGCCAAAGCAAACAGCTGAGCCACAGCTCGAAGTGACACTGAGCAGGACCACATCCTAGCCACTCTTCCACAAGCCACCAACTCAGGCACAGAGACTGCACCATTCCCAGACAAGATAAAGGACCCACCCAACTGGCCAGGGCTGCACACACGTGGCTCTGGCTGTGCATTCTTGTGGACTGGTTTCTGCCTGGCCAGCATGCCGAAGCTGCCCAACCTGTACTGGCTCTGCTGAGCAACCTCACATTCCTCAGAGACGAAACAAAAAGGTACCAGGGAACGCACTCCAAGACTGGCAGGAAGAGAACTGGCACAAACCCAACCTGCCCACAGAGCAGGCCTGTGGCACCTTCCCATGGGAGCTCATGAATCCACTGACCTGCCAAACACAAACAGACTTGCCTGTTGAAAGTGCACCCCAAACTCTCCAGTCTAATCCCAGAGGGGTTCCAAGTCGCTGCACAGGCCATTCTCTAACAGTTTTCGGCTGCCATCCTGCAGACAGACCTCACTTCAGACTCCCAGACAAATCACAGCACCATTGAAAGCTGCTCAGCCATAATTGCACACCTGACTGCCTGCCCAGGTATGTTTTATTAAGGAGGGCAGGGACTTCCCAGAGCAAAGCCTTGTGATGTCTCCCCCCCCCCCGAGTTGCCATTTAATGGTTTCAATGCAGAAGACACAGAAACTGGAGGGGGGGCACTATGCCCGCCTCCCCTCCTCCTCCCGCAACAAGCTGTAATGGAACTAATGACTAGTAATTGAATTAGCCTCCTTCCCTGACAGCATTTAGGAGCAACACAACCAGAAACGTGCTGCACAAATTCCACCTGACTCCTCTTCCGGCTGCTTTCCGAGCATCCTGACTCCTGTTTACCAGCCGCCCTAAATGGGCTTCAGAACTGACCAGATGGCCTTGCTGCAACTTCAGAACCCTTACCTAGGTTGTGTTAGAGTAGAGCAGTTTGCCACCTGGGCTTCCAGCTGGAGGCAGAGGGCACCCCCCTCCCCAGCCTTCCTCTGCCTCCCAGAGCTCCCCGGAACTCAGCGGTTCTCGTTCTCGCAGGCCACTGGCTGAGAAGCCATAGTTGTTCGATACAATTAGAAACTGTTGCTCTGCCAGTATAGCAAACCCATGTAGCTGCCATAAACCAGCAACTGCCATGCAAATACCAACTACCCGAATCTCCCAGTCTGCCACTTAACCTTAAGACACAGTTTTGAAGTAAAGCACGGCTTTGTCGGAGGCCCGCCGAGGCCCGCCCACGGCAAATCTCTCCTGCGCTGGAACCCGCAGTGGGCACAAGCCGCCCAGCCCGGTCTGTTTGTTGGGGGGCGGGGGGTCTAGACCGAGGGAACGGACGTTAAACGAGCAGAAACCTCGGGGCCTGTTAACGGGTACAGGAGTCACACACTGACGGGGAAGGCCGCCCAGGGGATTTCCCGGTGACTTCCAGAGAAAAATGTGGATCCGAATCCGACTCTTAACACACGAGAGCGGAGGCAGGCGCGCCAACCTCCTACACAATTAGTCTTCTCCCTCCTCAGTTACATAAAATGATGGATTACCATCATCCGCCCTCCACCCCCACCCCATCCAACCTGCTCGCGCGACCTCCCACCTGGGCCACGTCCATTAGTGTCCCGGACGGAGTTGTAGAGGGGAAAAGCCTGTCGAGGAAAAGTGACCAGAGGCTTGCGTAACCGCGCCTGGAGGGATCGACACGCCGACCGGGGCAGGGCGACTGGCAGCCGCGGCCGCGGGCACCGCAGACCCCGGACCCTGGCCTCCCCCGGTAGCCGCAGCTCCGAACCCGCGACCCTCTCCACTCTGTCCCGGGCACATGGGGACAGCGCGGGCTGGCGAGACGCGGGCGCCCGCGCCCACCTGTGACCAGCCAAAGCCGGGTCCCTGTGACCGCGCGGGGAAGAAACCTGAGGGCCCGAGGCCGCCAGGTCAGGCCCGAGCCCGAGTGAGGCGTGGGGCTCACCTTATAGACACTTTCTGTGAGTCGGTGCATCTCCTCCGAGCGCGACAGTGACATGCTGCTGGTCCGGCTGCACAGCGGCCCGGGACGGGTGCGCAGGTACTGGCGGGGGTAGTGGCGAACGAAACAAACACAGTCGCGCGAGCGCAAAACCCAACCCGGAACACGGCAACCCGCCGACCGCTGCCTTTATAGCTGCGCAGGCCCCACTCCACAGGCTCCGCCCCCACCTTCCGAATTGCCACCCTCGGCCGCCCGCCCCCGCCCAGCCCGCCGCTGCTCGGCAACCGGCAGGCCCCGCCCCCGCCCCTTTCTTTCTATTGGTGGATTCCGAAGACGTGGAAGGAGGCGGGACAAGGGGTGGGGCACGGGGGGGCTAGTGCCGGGTACCGATTGGTCGGAGGGGTTGTCGATCGCGGAGGCGGAGGCGCGGCGGAGGCTGGGGCCCTGGGAACAGCCTACTCAGGGGGACTGCCGCGACAGCCGGGCTGGGGGCGGGGGCGGGGTGGCTGAGGAAGAAAAAAGTGGAAAGTGGTGGTGCGGCGGGCTACCAGCGGCCGAGGCGCATGGGGGCGGCACCTCGCAAAGTGGCGATTCTGGGCGGCGGGGCCTTCCCTAAGGCGGCGGAGTCGCGGGTCGCGCTGGGCAGGGGACGGGCCCTGGCCGCTCGGACACCGGCCGCGCGGCTTGGTAAAAGATGGAGAGAGGCTGGCGCGCTGTCCCAGGGGTCCGTCCCCCGACCTGGCACTTTCGTAGGTAAGTCCGCGAGGTGGCGGCGACTCCCTAGCCGGCCTTCTGGGGAGGGGGGCCCCGATGAAGTGGGGACCCTGGCGGCGGGAAGGCTTGAAACTGAGCTTCTGGAGAGGGTAGAATCTGGGGGAGGAGGTTTGCGGACCTGGGTCTGGAGGAGTTTCCTGGGCGGCTCTGCTGAGGAAGCTGATCAGGCTAGCACAGTGAGTTCCCAGTACTTGTCTTTTGGAGAAATATTTGCATAAATTAGACTAACGGAGAGGGGGGATTATTTGCACAAGGTCTGAGTGTTACCCTCTCACTAAGTCTGATCTTCTCCACCAGCACCCCATTTCTGGACAGTCCACATTCACCCATTCAACAGCAGGCGCCTAGGAAAACTCAGACCCAGCGGACAGCTCTCGGATCCCTGATAGACACCAAGGGACTAAGATAAGCCCCGGTACACAACGTCTGTGACCTTAACGGACCTCACAACCCTTGCTGTGATTGCACAGAGAGGAATGCAGTATTCAGGAAGTGTTTGCCACCTCCCAACCCCGCCCCCGCCCCCCCAACTTTGAGTCTTTCTTCGCTGACCTTTCCAGTTTAACTTCCTTCTGGTTACTGGCCGGTTTTCTCCTTTGTCTTGGGTCCTGCCAGGGTTTTAAGGTAGATCCATCCAGCAGCTGGTAGTTCCTGGGATTCTTTTGGTTGCAAGTGACAGAGGGCCAACTCAAACTAGAACTCTTAACAGTAAGGATGTTGGTTGGTTCTATTTTTCTTTTCTCCTGGCCAGCTTGATGTAGTCAGTGCACACTTCCATTTTGAGCTACTCTGGACTCACATCTGTTGCCCTGCACAGGCCACAGGCCTCGGTGAGGCTGGGTGGGGGAGGGACGAGCTGCTGCTGACCCAGAGGAAGTGGAGAGTTGGGACAAGAAACATGAGAGTGGGATGAGGCTGGTCACTCTGGGAGGGGAGTCAACCTGGAAAGGGTTCTGGGACAGTTAGAGGGAGGAGAGGGGCCTCCAGAAAAGCTCCCGTGGTCACCAGCCCTGCTTGGTCCTCTAGAAGGCTTTGCTCCTGATGCCTTCTCCTGCCCAATTAACTGGTTGTTTACATTTGGTAGTGGCCAAGGTAGAAGACCCACACAGCCTAGCTTTCCTTCCAGGTGATCTAATGGTTCAGCAGCTTTGTCTTGGGCCTGCTCCCTCCACCTGGCAGCTGGGCAGGTCACTTGGGAGGGAAGCCTCTGCCACCTGTGATGGAGAGGAAAAAGCACCCTGCCTTGAGCATGGAGAAGTCACGTGGGGCTGAGGCAGGATGTGGGTGGGGACATCCCTATGCGGCATGGAGAACCAAGCTGAGAAAGTCACCAGCCTCCAGAGAGATCTCCAGCATGGGTGTGGCCACCCCTTAGCTGGGAAGTAGAGATCTGAACCCCAGCCAGGAGATCACCAGTGTCCTATGACTCTCACTTTCTTGGAAGCCACTGAAAGTAGCAGTGGTGGCTGGGGTAGGGGCTGAGTACCAAGATTAAGGACCTAGGGCCTAAGCAGAGGACAGGGCCAGGCAGTGGGCTGGGTGTGAGAGCTCAGTGCCATTGCCAGCTTCCAGGAGTCAGGAGGATGTACTTGTCCTGGCACCTTTTTTTTTCGGAGCCTCACTTTGTTCCTGTCACCTTTCCTCTGAGGTGGGAAGTCAGTATAGCTGGGAAATCATTGCTCAGCCTTGGGTCTGGACCATCCCTCTCCAAGACCAGCAGGACACTGTCATGATGGAATGGGGAAACTTTGCTCTTCCCGCCTCCCTCACAAGGAACTAGCAAGAAGGCCAGTGCTGGCAGAGAGGGTCAGCCACCAGCACCCCAGGTGCTCTGCCTTTGCCCAGACCAGGGTGTTCTCCTTGAACTCTGGAGAGTGTGGAATAGGTGTCTGTAAATGAGCAGCTTATCAGAAGTCCCTGAGAAGCATGCAGACTAGAACCCACACACCACTGGTTTTCTCTCACTTTGATCGCCGGTCCTCAAGTCCACAGCCTATGTGACCAGGGAGGCATGTAGCCATGATAATCTTCAGTACCCCAGCTCTGCACCAGAGGATACCCCGCCCCATGCACCTGCTTGGGCCCTTTCATATGCAGCATGCTAAGCTGGGGTCAGAGGTGAGAATCTGACCACAAGGAGCTGCACATGGTAATCCCTGCTTGCTGGCCCCGGTGGGCAGCCGAGGAGAGAGGCTAGAAGCAGGATGAATGCAGCTCTTCATCAGCTTATTTTTAGCCATGTTATGTAAGTGGCTCCGTCTCAACGTCATCGTCACATGGGGTGGGGGGTCTTGGATTTAATTACAGAATGACAGCCTTTGCTTTTTTGCAAGCTGCTCTCCTGGCACGGCAGCCAGCATAAGAATTTGTGAATTTCTGCTGAGCAGGAGCACTCTCTCCAAGGTGACTGCCTAGCAAAACTTTGAGCAGTCCCTTCCTCTGTGCCTCTCTCTGACCAGCCTAACACGGCATGGCTGAGCTTGGTTTGATGAGGTGGCGATTTGTCTTAGATTACAGGGACATTTTGTGCCTATCAGGGTAGCTTCTTCTCCCTCTTATTCCTCCTGGCAGCCTCCTGTCTAAGAGAAGGATCCACCCAATCAGAATCCTTCTTTTTCTCCTTCTTGGATTAAAGCACTTGTTATTGATAACCAGAAAGTTCCAGAGCAGGAGAGACTGGAGCACGGAGCTCTGTGGGGGCAGGCATCTGGAGTGGGGCCTTGTCTCACCCATCCTCAGCCTCCAGGTCAGGTGTTCCAGGCAGCCTGTGGCCAGGATCACCAGGGAAAACTATACAGATTGTGTTCAGAGTACTGTTTCCTAGCTTCCAGCCAGGCCCACATTCTTTGTGCCTCAGCATTATCAGCAAGAACTTGGGGAGGTGCCTGGGACCTGGAGTACACAAGCTGGGAGTCCTCCCTCCTGCAGCAGGAAGTCATCTCAGCACCTCCAGAGCGTGGGCTTTGTCCAGTGAGAAAGGCAGAGCTGTGAGATTAGGACTGATGTCCACAGGTGGGTTTGTCATTGAGAGAGTGGGCACAGAATCCAGGGGACAACGTTACCAGGAGCTCATCACCGGGACACCAGCAGCACCAGTAGCCCTGTGGAGCTTGGGTGGGTTTCTTGGCCTCTCAGGGCCCCACCTGTAAGTGGAGGTGGGCAGGTACCTGCCACAGCAGAGCATGAGAGGAGGAGTCCAGCTGTAAACAAGGCAGGAGAAGTACCAAGAACTGGAGGCGAGCCCCCAGTGTGTTTCAGTGATTCAAGGGGACACCTCTAATGGTGTATAGAGGGGCACCCAGAAGACCCCAGCCCTTACGTGCATGGTGACTTCTTCCAGATAGGATGGAAGAGGGGTTGCTGACAACCACATCTCCAGGTGAACCAGGTCACGTGAACAGTGTGAGCCACTGTGAGCACATGTATATAGCCTTGGTGTAAAGAGAAGGGCACTTCCCTCTGTGGTCTCCCCCTAAACCATTGCCCCATGCTAACTGAGAGGGAAACACTGAGCAGATCCCAACAGGAGGACAGCATACCTCAGCACTGTCAAGGTCACCCAAAGCAAGAAACTGAGACTCACAGCCCAGAGGAGCCTGCAGAGACCTGACCACTCTACGTCATATAGGGAGCCTGGAGCAGAGAAGAGACAACAGAGAAAGACTAAGGAAACTTGAATCCAGTATGGATTTCAGTTAGCGACAATAGATCAGTGTGGGCTGGTTAATTGTAATAAATGCACCAGGCTTTAAGGAAAACCGAGAGTTGGGATTGGGTGTCTTTGCAATTATTGTGTAAATTTAACTATCCTAAAATTGAAAGTTTATTACAAGCAGAGCGCTAGCAACTTGAAAACAAGTCTCTATTTGGCCTACAAGTCTGAAGGACAGTACCCATCCTTACCACAAATCTGGTTCCTGTGGGGTAAGCAGGTAGAACAGTCGCCTGTCCTATAGTAAGCACCCAGTGTCTGCTCTGCCTTGGCTTCCCTAAAGGAATCTGGCACAGTGGGTCCTCCAGTCTACAGTGCTGCCCCTGACAGGGTCTGTGAGGGGCGTGGGCCAGCTGCCCACTGAGATGTGAATTCTCACCCTTTCACCTCCCCAATCTTTTTTTTTCTTCTTTTTTTAAATTCCTTTTATTTTATTCGTTTAGGAGAGGAGACACAGAATGAGAGAGAGAAAGGGGGGAGGAGCTGGAAGCATCAACTCCCATATGTGCCTTGACCAGACCAGTGCAGGGTTTTGAACTGGTGATCTCAGTGTTCCCAGGTCGACGCTTTATCCACTGCGTCACCACAGGTCAGGCTCACCTCCCCAATCTTTTACTTAGATTTGTCCTTTCCCTTCAAATCTACTCAACCTTGATCTGGTGGTTCCAGGCTTTCTTTCGAATCAAAATGGCCCTAAGATGACTCAACCACATTCCTTTGAAAACCTGTGCTGGCTTCCTCCTGCCTTCACAGGGTGCATGACGGGACATCAGAGCTGCACGAACCCAGGGAGAAGGGATTCAGATCTGTGGCTTTGGAGTGGAGCTGAGTGGGATGCTAAGGCTCCCACATGGGAAGGTGGAGGAGTGGGGGCGAGAGTGTGGCCTCCCACAGGTCCTTCCTGGCTATGATTCAGGCCCAATCCTCTTATCAAGGTGGCCTAGAAAGTTCTAGAACTTCCCTCCTGGACAGGCTATAAGGGGTCTAGGGGGGCTTCCTAGGTAGAAAGGTGCCAACTCTGTTGCCCAGGGCCCAGCCAGTGGGGAAAGGTTCCCCAACAACAGCGCCTTTACATAATCTGCATCTGGTGCCTGCATGTTCCTGTGGGAGGTATTGTGGGGGAGAGAGCAGGGGCAGGAACCAGTCTTGGAGTTTTGCTGGGGGGGGGGCGTCGGCCTCTGATTACATTTCAGCGTCATCCTGCGTCTGCCAGCTCAGTCACCCACTTGCTTATGAGAAGACAGTCACTGACAACGCAGATTTAAATAATTCGGGCAGGTGACAAGTGCTCTGGGAGCCCACTTCCCTAGGCTTCCTCCTCCCTAGTCCAGATGAGGCTGGGAGGGCCTGGGTGATCTGGCTGTTCGGCCTTGAGCCTAGAGCTGGCCTGGGAGGGGCTTGAAGGGCAGACTGGGTCTTTAGGCCAAGCTCAAAGGCCAAGGCCAAATGTGGATTGGGTGGGGAGGGGGAAAGCTGAAGGCAGGCAAAGAACCCAGGCTGCAGGGGGACCCCCATCTCAAGCATACTTGCTAGTTTGCTTGCAAACCCAGCTTGCAAACTCAGTTTGCAAACCCAGCTTGCAAACTCAGTGAGGGGGGCCAGAGGCTGGAGGTGAGAAGGCCAAGGGGTCAGCAACTCACCAAGCCAAGTCACTGCCCAACCTGGCCACACTGAGGCTCCCCTGGGCTCTGGTAGTCAATTGGCTTCCCCAGAGAGGAGAGGAGACAAGACGGCTTCACAGAAGTATTCTCCATCCACCCCTGAAATGTCGCCTTTGTTTTCTTATCACTCTGGTTCTTCAGTGACTTAAATTGCCTTGAAAGTGATCTGAAAGATGCTTTGGAGCAAAGAGGAGGAGGTTGCTCTCCGGAATCTGAAGCTGGAGGACCTGGAGGACTCACTGGTGAACGAGCCCTGGGTGTGTTGATGTAGGTCCTCCCGAGCAGGACATGCAGACCCATGCCTGCCATTACCCTCTCTCGCCACTACTGCCGTAGTCACTCTGGACACCGCCAAGCTGCTGAGCTTGCGCACATGGCCCCAGCTCTGGATGGCTGCTTCTGATTTCAACTGCTGGAGGCTCTGCGCACTCTCTTTATTCCATGTTTATTTAAAACCATATTTTAAAATGTCTTTAGCCTGAAGATCTTTTTCTTCTGCAGATCCTGAAACCCCAATTGGGAACCCCTAGCTCCCAAAGCGGGGACTTTGAGGCTGCCTCAGGTTGGATCTGTGTTCACCTTGCAGTGGTGTTGGGGCCTCAGTCCCCCAGTGTCCATCATTGCACATGGAAAGTGTGTCTGGGCTGCCTGCCCTGTTGTCGCTGACTTGGGTGGGTCCTAACAGCGGGGACTCATGATCCAGGTGTACCCCTTGGGGTTGAGCCATTTGTACCTCCAGGTGGTGGTGGGTGCTCAGGAAATGTGAGGTCCTGTCCCTTTGGTCAGCACCTGCCTGCCCTCAACCCTTCCTGCAGCTCACCCCAGAATGTGCTAGAAGGCCTGGATGAAACTAAGCAGGGAGAGGTGGAGCCGGTTGAGGGGCCAGGCTGGGTGGACACCACGGGTATGGGGTGTATCTAACTGACCAGGGACTCCTGGAGCACCTGGTAGGGAACCCAGAGGGACTCAGCCTTGTGGAAAGCAGTGAAGCCACAGACCAGCACTGGCCATGTGCAGTGAGGGCCTCTGGGGTCCAGCTGAGACCTGCCAAACAGCAGCAGCCCCATGAACAGTTGGAACAACGGTGCTGCCTGGCTAGCTGGAGTGCAGTGTTTTGGAATCACTTCTCAGTTACATCTTCTCAGAAAGTAATGTGATTTTTTTTTTTTTTAGTAATGTGATTTTGAGAAAAATTATTTCAGTGTCAAGCTTGAAAATGTCAATTGCCCCTGATCATCAGGCTCTCTTTCTTCTCAAGGGTTGGAAGAAACAGACAGACATCTTTTTAGTGGTTCATGGAAAACTTTAGCCATCCCTTAGCTGTCCAAGTGAAAAGAAGCTTCCATCTGTGGGGAAACAAGCCCTCCAAGTGGATCCAGGGATGGTTCACCCAGTCTGACTGACCTTTACAGAAACAGTTCCTTTGGAGATTTGGTGGCTCGGCTGCTGGCTTCTGTTGTTACCATATTCTCCATGTATAAGACACACCCTTTTCCGAAAAATTTGGGGTCTAAAAACTGGGTGCGTCTTATACAGTGGTTGTTGTTTTTTTAACTTGCATTTTCCGCTTTTTCTCGCTGGTTTTTGTGCTCATTGTTGAAGACAGTGATTCATCATCAGACACAAATGAGGACAAGCTAATGGATGGGAGTTTTGACAGTGATGAGGAGTTGTATAAATTTTCTGATGAATAAAACTTGAGTTCAGCCTGACCAGGCAGTGGCGCAGTGGATAGAGTGTGTACTGGGATGCGGATGACCCAGGTTCAAAACCCCGAGGTCGCTGGCTTGAGTACAGGCTCATCTAGCTTGAGCGTGGGATCCTAGACAAGACTAACTTGAGCCCAAAGGTTACTGGCTTGAAGCCCAAGGTCGCTGGCTTGAGCAAGGGGTCACTTGCTCTGCTGTAGCCCCTGGTCAAGGCACATATGAGAAAGCAATTAGTAAACAACTAAGGAATCACAATGAAGTCATATATCTCTCCCTGTTTGTCCCTATCTGTCCCTCTCTTACTCTCTCTCTATCTCTGTCAAAAAAACTTGAGTTCAATAACTTTAAGTAATACATTTTTTTTTCAAATTTCGGGCCACCATGTTAAAGTGCATCTTACACGTGAGGAAATACAGTAATTCTCACCCAGATTGGGAGATATTCTCTAGAGCCCTTTGAGTGCCTGGCCTGGCTGCAGAGCCCCTGGGGCTCTCTGTGTTGGGTTCAGTTGTAAATTTACTCCATTCCTTGGCTTGTTGAGCTCCCACTGGGAAAACCTCAGTGGCCTTGATTCTGCTTCAGGAAAGTAAAAAAGACCCTTGTACCTGAGACACAGCTACTTGTTGGAGCCTGTCAGTTATGAGGAGAGTGGGCGGGACCAGGAGGAAAGCCCTGTAGTGTTTGGCTAGACAGGCCCCACCCCACTCTCATGCTTCTGTTCAGTAGAAAGAGCAGGGCACAGAGGCGTTTGGGTGTATGAGCTTTGTTCTGTGGGAGAGGTGACTCCAGCACCAGGCCCCTCTACAGAGAGGGTGGGTGGGGGCTGAAGTCCACATCAGAGGGTGGATGGGGGCTGGAGTCTACATCAGGAACCTTCACTGCCACCTGGTGGCAGGCGCTGGGAGCAGTGGCCTGGCGTGGAGGGATTGTGGTGGACAGCAGAGTGCCAGTGTGGAAAGGCTATAGGTCTGTGTGTAGAGGGGGCGGGGTGGGGGCTAGATCTGTCCTGAGGCAAAGCCACAGATCTCCTTCGCACCTGTCCCCTCTTAGGCCCAGTGAGGGAGAAAAGGTAACACGTGACAGAGGTCTGCCTTCAGCTCCCTGCAGACCTTATTGGGACCTGCACAGGGGATCGTGTGCAGGACTGTGCCATCTCCTGAGCAACTCAGGGTCCACAAGGAAAGTAGTGGCTGTGATAGGTGTTTTCAGAGAGCTCTGACACTTTTTAAAAATGGAGATAAAAACCATATAACATAAAAACCTTTTAAAAGTGCCCTTTGGTGGCATTTAGTGCCTTCACAATGTTGTGCAGCCACTGCTTCTACCTAGTTCTAGAATGTGTACAGCCCCACTCCCTGCCCCTCTGCCAGTGGCCACCACCAGCTGTGTTCTGTGTCTGTGGATTTGCCTGTTCTGGACACTTCACAGACATGAAGTCACACATGTGACCTTTTGTATCTGGCCCATCAGAACTTGACTCCTTCTTTGGGTATGTACTTTCCCGCTGTATGGACCACAGTGGGCTTTTCCCCTTGTTGGATGGACACCAGGTTGTTGACATCCTTTGGTGATTGTGAATAAAGCTGCTGTGAACATTCATGCACCAGTTTTGGTTTGCACATCTGTTTTCAGTCCTTCGGGCCGGTACCTGCCACACTGGTTATCATAGTAATTGCATCATTTACACCCCCCCAGCAAGGCACAGGGATTTTTTCATGTCCACACCAACATGTGGTATTTTCTGTACATGGTTTTAACTAGCCATGCTAGTGGGTGTGAAGTCGTACTTCATCGCTCTTTCTCAAAGTTTTCAGTTACAGTTGACATATAATGTTATATTAATTAGTTCAGGTGTACAATGTAGTAATTAGACAATTACATAATTTATGAAGTGATCACCAACATAAGTCTCATACCCACCTGACGCCACACAGTTATTACAAATTTCTTACTATATTCCCTGTGCTGTACTTACACTGTCATTGTTTCCATAGTTGCATAGCTGTAGCATTATTTACAATAGCCGGGATACGGGAGCAACCTATGTGCCCATCAGCAGATGAGTGGAGAAAGAAGTCATAGACCATTTAGACAATGGTATATGACTTGACCATAAAAGAATGAAATCTTGCCAATTGTGACAGCATGGGCACACCTAGAGGGTATTGTGCTGAGTGGACCAAGTCAGACAGAGAAAGACAAGTGCCACATGACTTCACTCGTGTGGGATCTAAAGAACACAGCAAATGACGGCTGAAACTTAGACTAGCATTGCCTAGATGCCCAGTGACACTGAGCGCCTCTCCATGAGGAATTGTTAACAAACCAGACTTCTCTAGAGATTCAGTTCCTTCTTTTCAGAACTCCATCAGGGAAGTGATCACAGAGGTTCATGTGGCCTCCTCTCAGATGCTTCTGACTGAAATTCAGTTCCCCAGCTGAATAAGGGACTGCCTGTACCTGGCTCAGCTGCCCTGTGAGCCCAGGTCAAGTTCCTGAAGCAGCGGGACCCCACTATGTGTATGACGAGTCATTCCTCTAAAGAAAGCCCATGGTCTGAAGAGGGTGGCATATGTGGTCCTGAGGGCTCCTAGGTAGGTCCTGTGCCCCCGCCCCCTGGTGCTTGGGTAAAGATGCCCTAAGATATGAAGAGTGGATGTAAGGCCTGACCTACTGCCTGCAGACACTGGGAGGGAGCCCAGACCAGCTGTGGACCTGGCAGGAGGACTTTGAGGCCAGGTGGTGGATAAGGAAGCAGCTGCCTGAGGTGTCTAACCACCAGCTTGCAGGTCAGGTGGGTCAGGACATCTTGCTGGGGCTTGGGTGGAGCTTACCCAGGGCCTCACAGCTTAAGGGTGTGGGGGATTGGGCAGCTGCACCCGCCGGCAGGAGCCACCTACTCCATCTGTGGGCCACTGCTGAGACTGCAATTCTGACCCTGGGGCTGCTGCTGTTACCACTGCCTCTGCCCATCGCCCCACCCGCCCAGCTCTCTGCTCCCTACGCATCTCTGAAGCTCAGCCCTCCCTCTCTTGTGGTCAGACCTAGGAGTGGATCTAAGACCCAGCACCAACACCCAGAGGTGGATTAAGGTCGGTTGAGGCCCCGGGCGCAGAAGAAAATATTGGGCTCTTTAAAAAACAGAGAGGGAAAATAAAATTTCATGTTAACTATGTTTTTAAAAAAATAAAAATATTATGTACATTAATGTTAAAAGTGCATCTATGAAACCAAACTCAAGTGTCATTAAAAAAAAAGTGTCAAGTTGGGGTTTTGCGGGACCCTTCAGAAGTTGGGGCCCAGGGTGCGCGCCGGTGCGCCTGCTGTTAAATCCACCTCTGCTGACACCTGGTCCTCCCTCCTTGGTCTGCCCCTGACTCTGCACTGCATAGTCCCCAAGATGACACCTGTTGGCACACATTGGATTCCCTACAGATGTTTCTAGACACTGGAAACTCCTGTAGGCTTTCTGTCGGCCAAGTCCGCCTGAGACCTCTTATCAAGGGAGTCTGTGCTCCAGCCCCCTGCCCTGGGCTGCCAGGATTGAAAGGCCTGAAATCAAACTCACTGCTAGAATAAGTGCTACCTTGTAGCTTATGGTTTTCATGAGAAGTGTGCAGTCATTCAGCAGGCTGCCTCTGCAGGAAAGTTTACTGTCATCTGGCTGCTCTCATGGTTTTGTCCTATCCTTTTGATATTTAGCAGGTTAATTATGATGTCTAGGCCTGGTGTTCAAGTTTATCCAGTTTGGAAATCACTGAGCTTCTTGAAGTTTAAATTGATGTCTTTTACCAAATTTGGGAAATTTTCAGCCATTATCTCTTCATGTGTTTTCCTCCTGCAGATGGCACCAGGGAGTGATGGGGTCCCAGAAGAAGTCCGGAGCTGCCGTCTGCCTGCTGATCAGTGAACACCTGAGGAACACTGATCCCTTTGTCCTTTCCACATGGTCTGGGGTGTCTATAACAGGAGTTGATCAACACTTAGGAAGCTGGGACACACGTGGATGGTTAGACCAGTGTCGGCCCTTACCTCTGGACTTTCTGATTTATTTTATTTTATTTTATTTTTTACAGGGACAGAGAGAGAGTCAGAGAGAGGGATAGGTAGGGACAGACAGACAGGAACAGAGAGAAATGAGAAGCATCAATCATTAGTTTTTCGTTGCTGTTGCGACACCATAGTTGTTCATTGATTGCTTTCTCACATGTGCCTTGACCGCGGGCCTTCAGCAGACCGAGCAACCCCTTGCTGGAGCCAGCGACCTTGGGTCCAAGCTGGAGAGCTTTTTGCTCAAGCGAGATGGGCCCGCGCTCAAGCTGGCGACCTCGGGGTCTCGAACCTGGGTCTTCCGTATCTCAGTCTGATGCTCTATCCACTGCACCACTGCCTGGTCAGGCTGGACTTTCTGATTTTTTTTTTTAATGGTGTTTCCTCAAACAATTAAACTTTATTTTATTTTATTTACTTTAGACAGGATACACAGAATGAGAGAGAGAAAGAGAAAGAGAGAAAGGGGGGAGGAGCTGGAAGCATCAACTCCCATATGTGCCTTGACCAGACCAGTGCAGGGTTTTGAACTGGCGACCTCAGTATTCCCAGGTCGACGCTTTATCCACTGCGCCACCACAGGTCAGGCTGGACTTTTTCTTTTTTTTTTTACAGGGACAGAGAGAGGGATAGATAGGGACAGACAGGAATGGAGAGAGGTGAGAAGTACCAATCATTAGTTTTTCGTTGCCGTTGCAACATGTTAGTTGTTCATTGATTGCTTTCTCACATGTGCCTTGACCGCGGGCCTTCAGCAGACCGAGCAACCCCTTGCTGGAGCCAGCGACTTTGGGTTCAAGCTGGTGAGCTTTTCGCTCAAGCCAGATGGGCCCCGCGCTCAAGCTGGCGCCCTCGGGGTCTCGAACCTGGGTCTTCTGCATCCCAGTCCGACGCTCTATCCACTGCACCACTGCCTGGTCAGGCTGGACTTTCTGATTTTTAAGCAGATGATTCTGGACATAATTTCAACTCTTGTGCTGACTCAGGGACAGCATTGTAAATATAAGCCAGGGAAGGGACTGCCACCTCCCGTTGGCAATGCATTCTACTGACTGAGGGCTCAGCCACTACTTCCAAGTTAATCTACAGTCTGAAGGTAAAGTCCCTTGTGCTGACAGACGAGGTTTTCCTTAAACCCACCTCCCGGTCCTAGGACTTGACACGTGTTTGGTTAGCGCGCTGTCTGGCTGGTCCTGGCTGCAGTGTGGCCATTGTTTCCACAGCAGTTCTAGCTAATTCTCCACGGCTCCTTTCTCCCAGCTTTGATTGTATCATGAGAGATGTAGCTCCCTCTGAGCTGAGCCACTGGTCACATCTCCTTGGGACTATCCACCTGATTGCAAACCCCTACAATCCTGTCATCGTCAAGCTCACATTTTATGATCCAATCCATAAATGTAGCATGAAGACAGACAAGTGTAACCTGAAGACAGGGGAGGCCAGGCATTATCTGGTCTGTCGACCAACACTGCTCTGCCCGGAAACATGGGAGAGGAGAGCAGAGGGGAGGGGCAGGGAAAGAAAAGGAGTTGAAGTGCTCTTGAAACACTGTGTGTGGACTTCATCCTCCTGCTTGTGATAATTTCGGGCTGGGAGAGGAACAGAAACATCTAAGTTGAAGGGATCCACTGTGACTCAGCACTGTGCTGGGGGTTCAGGCAAGGAAATGAACCAAAAGGCACCAACATTATTTCTACTTGCATATGACGTGATCCTGTATATACCACTAAACAAAGGATACACAAATTAATCAAGGTTGCATGATTAATATGCAAAAATCAATTGTATTTCTATACACTTGCAGTGTATAATAAGAGGTTGAAATTAAGAAAAAAATTCCATTTAAAATAGCATCAAAAATAATAAAATACTTAGTAATAAGTTTAGCAAAAGACGTACAAACTTAAACTCTGAAAACTACAAAACTTTGTTAGAAGAAATTAAAGAAGACCTGAAGAAAGGAAAAGATAGATGCCTGTGTTTGTGGGTCATGAGACCTAACATTTCAAGACGGCACATTCCCCAGATTGGTGCAAAGTCAGGACACAGCACACCTCTACTAGGATCTCATCTGGCTTCACTTTGGAAACTAACAAGCTGGTCCTGAAATTCATAGGGAAATTCGGGGGCTGAGAACAGCCAAACCAATCTTGAAAAAGAACAAAGAGGAATCACACTTCCTGATTTCAAAGCTTCCTACACAGCTACAGTATATATTCTAAGCTAAACGGACAGAGTTTCGGACAGAGTTGAGTTGGAAATAAACGCTCTCACACACAGTCACCTGGTTTTCAATAAAGGTGCCAAGGATTTCATGGGGGAAATAACAATTTTTGCAACAGACAGTGTGGGGACAATTGGATGTCCACATGCGAGAGAATAATGTTAGACCCCCAGGGTCACAGCATGTACAAAAATTAACCTGAAGCCTGACCTGTGGTGGAAAGAAGTGGAAAGATCACAAAAGGGGAAATATTTTTGTAAATCTTCTGATTAGAGTTTAGTATCCAGAATATATAAAGAGCTCTTAAAACTCAATAATAAAATGACAACTAACCCAACTTAAAAATGAGTAAAAAATCTGAACATTACTTGGAAGACACACGAATGGCTGATAAGTACATGACTTTTCATTGGTCATTCTGGAAATGTGCGAGGCCACAGTGCAGTACCTCTTCACTCCCACTGGGTGGGCAGTCATGTCAGAGCACAGCTCACTGTAGGCTGGGACATGAAGAATGTGGAACCTCATGTGGTAGTGGGAAGGTGACATGGTGCAGCTGTTTGCAAAGGGCCAGAGTGAGTCTCCCTATGATCCAGTGAGGCCACTGCTGGGTATACTGGAGGAGAATGGAGACCTGCTGTCACAGGAGCATCATTCACAGTCACCACAAAGGGTAAACCACACCAATGTCCCTCAGGTGGCGAGCAGGTAGATGAAGGGTCCGTCCGTGCAGTAGGGTACAGTGCTGATGCTTGCTATATGAACTGACCTGACATCACAGAGACCACTATGTGATCCACTTCATGAAGTGTCCAGACTGGGCAAACCCAGAGACAGGAAGCAGCTACTGGCTGCCAGAGGCTGGGGGAGGGGTGTAGGCTTGCTCAGTGGCGATAGAGGCCCAGCCATGTGCCTACTACACCAGTGGTTCTCAAACTATTTGAAGTCGGGGCACATTTAAAATCCTACAAATAATTGTAGGCGCACTATATACAAATTTCTGAGAAATATGTTGTAATAAGTCAAATATTTAAAAAAATATAAAGACCAAGAGTGCTTTTATAGTAAATGAAATAAATACAAAATTAAATTTATTCTGACATTAAAAAATATTTGTTACATTTTTTATGCTTTTCAGAATTCGTAAAAAAGGGGTTAAAAATAAAAAACAACAAAAATGTTATATTTTTATATGTATAGATACATTCTTACTAAGATTTAGTAAATTTGGCAGGCCCCAGCAGGAATGTTTTTTCATTCTTGTGTTTATGAGAAACATGAGCCTGATGTGTCCTAGTGATTTCTTCAATGTTTGGGCATATACTTGAAAGGCAAACTCTCATTTTCTCGTCAATATATTGAAGAATTCCTCTCTTTTTACTCTTAATTGTGTTGAGTGTAGAAAACCCCCACCATACATATCATCTTAAGTTTACACCAAACAAAGGATAGAGGAAACTTGCCGTCAGTCTTTCTGGGGAACATGGGGGGTAAACAATCCAGCACCACAGCTTAACAGCCTTTTGCAACCTAATCAGGCAAGTGAGGTGGGGGGGGGTTGAGCAGACTGTCAGCTTATAGCCAATTGCCCACACCTCTGTCCCCCAAAAATCTAAACTCCAAAAACCCTGTTGGTGTTTTGGTCCCCAAAAGGCACATATTTCTCTAGAATACCATAGGGCACACCTGGAAATCTTCTAGGGCGCACACTTTTGAGAACGACTGCCCTACACTAACAGTGTGTGAGCTGTACACTTTCAGTGAGTTGTATATGTGACTGTTTTCAGTGAGTTATAAAAGGGATGTTTCCCAGTGCAGTGCCCATGAGCTCTTCACTTACTGTACTGTCATCCCAGGGCCCCTGCTTCAGCATCACTCCAAGAGCCAGTGCTGCTCATGCTCTATAATCACTTCCCTAGACAAGCTTGCCCTTCCCACTGGCACAGGCTGGAGAAAACAGGCAGAGAGGGGGCCCTGTGGACAGTCCTCAATGTGAAACCTCATCCATGAGAGGAGTGGGTTGCCTGTGGGGCCATACAAGAAAGATAGGGGTGGTGGGAGGGAGACACATTGCTAGGGGTACAGGTCTGGCATGTTCCCATTTCCCGAGATCCCTAAACACAGGCTGGAAAGATGCTGGGCTCAGACAGGGCCAGGGCCACACCAGTCATGCAGCTGTCCCTGGCTGAGGGGCGTATGTGTCCATAAGGAAGGAGGCCTAGGCTAGTTGTGGCTGAGACCCAGGGCACAGGCTTACCTGCTGACCCACAGCCCCCACCTCATGCAGCATTCTCTCCCAAGTCTAGGGTGCAACCAGTAACACAGGTCTAGGTCTCTCCTGGGAAGGGGGAGCCAGCTCCACCAGAAGCCCCAGTGTTGTCCTAACAATGTCCCCAAAGCTCTGCTTGATGTCATTTTCTCTTCAGGTAGGACAGGATCAGCACGAGACGCCATAGAGCAGTGCAGGTGGGGAGGACAAGGCTTGGGGATTTTGTCCCCAAGCCCCCATTGCTGCCTGAGGCAGTGCAACCAGGGGCCCCATCCCAGGCACACACAGATAGGTACTGAATGCACCCTAACCTGTGCCATGGTGCTACTCCCATCCTGTCCTTTCTGGGTCTTGGTTCTTTGTCTGTGGTCCAATGGCTCCCATGGCTCCCCCTTAAAGCCTCTCCCCACCCAAGTATGGGTGCTGCTCTAGGCCCTCTTCTCCTCCGAGTCCTCCTCTGCACCCCCATCTCCTCAGGACACCAACTCTGCAGTTAATTCTGATGCATGATTGTTAGGAGTCCTCTGTGCCCAGGATTAGAAGGAAGTGGGTCAGGTTCACAGGCTAGTGTTTTAGGAACAGGGCTCAGTATTCATGTCTCTTCCTGGCAGGAGGGGCTGAATCTCTCCCCTGGCCAACACACAGGGTTGGCCAGCCAGGTGATGGCATGGAGTCAGCTGAAGGTCATGCTGGGTATCAGTGTGGAGCCTCCCTCAGTCCCAGACACAATTTGCAGAAGACTGACTAGCAAGTATGCGAGATCTAATCTGAACAGTTAAGAGGCCCAGGTCCTTCCTCTTCTGGGTAGTTTTAAGATCAAGGTCCTTTGCACAGCCAGGGTCAGGAGGGGCCATGGTGCTGCAGGGAACAGGGTTCTCTATATGCTCACTGAAAGGCTAGCCTGTGCCCTGACACCCACTGTGCAACCCCCAGAGGTGGAACTACCATTGTTCCTTGAAGGACTGAGGGTCCATCCTGCTGGTGGGGGTCTGGAGTGGTCTGTGCCTCCCGTGAAGCAGGCTATTCACTTCCTTCACATCCTCCCTGAGCCCAGAAGCCAGGCTGCAGAGGGACAGGGCCATGGGACCTACTCCTCCTTTTAACGGAGAACCACTCATGACAGTCCTGGGAAGAAGGCAGCATATTACAAAACACAAAGGAGGCCCAGCAGCCAGACTGGCACTGTCCATGCCAGGTTCCTAAAGAATCCCAGGGCAGCTGGCAATGCCCCCTGCTGGAGAAGGCATGTGATGCACCTGCTGAGGGTCCTTTCACACATAGCAAGACGCACCTGAAAACCTACGTGTCCACCTTCTCTCCAAGAATCCCAGCCCTGGCACATCCACCAGGAGCCCCCTTTAGGTGGGACAAGATCTTATCTCCTTGCTATCATCCACTTGCACTCTGTGGTATCTGGCTTCCTGCCAGGCATCAGGAATCCAAACCAACTACCCACCCTCCCTCAAAATCTTTTGAAGAACGAGAGGCTATCAGTGTCACTTTTAAGGGAGGTGAGGCCAGAGCACCACCCTGTACCTAGCTGGGGGCAGCTGCCCTGAGGTGACTACCCTGGAGCCTTGGACTGTCCTCTGCCTGTGGCCTGCAGGAGAACCTCCATCTGCTCGAGCCCCCCGTCCTGCTGTGGCTCTGTCCAGACAGGTGCCTTACAGTGAGTGCCCCATGAGGGTCAAGGGACACCCAGGAGGGATGCCTTTAACCCACCCTGGTGTTTCCAGACCCTAGTCCACAGGGCAGCAGGCATGTGGGGTCGGCTTTAATGGGGGCTAATCTGCTTAGAGGTCTGGGAAGTTTTCTTTGCGCTCCTATTGGCAGTGAAACCTCAGCAAAACTCTAATTCTAGAATTAACTGTGAGCCAGGGAGGGGACTTCTACCTCCATGGCCTGCGCTTGGGGGGGTGACAGCTCAGAGCTGGCAGGTTGGCAGGTCCTGGGTCTCTGAGTGTGCCGGGCAGGTGACAGCTTGGAGTTGGCAGGTTGGCAGGTCCTGGGTCTCTGAGTGTGCTGGGCAGGTGACAGCTCGGAGCTGGCAGGTTGGCTGATCCTGGGTCTCTGAGTGTGCTGGGCAAGTGACAGCTTGGAACTGGCAGGTTGGCAGGTCCTGGGTCTCCGACAGTTCACAAGCCCCAGCCACAGGGAGTCTCATGAACAAATAAGTCCCATCAGCATGTCTGGGAACCCCAGCAGGACCTCCTGGCTGTCTTGTATTGTTCTTTCTCAGCAGGACCCCTACGTGATGGGTGGTCAGGGCTCTTGGAGTTGTCAATCCAGCAGGGACATGCTCCTCACGACCCTTACCCCTGAATCCACATGGCAACAGGGTGTGCTGGGAAGCCTGGCCAAGGTAAGCCCCTTAACTGAAGCCTCTGCCAATGAATGGGAATAGCAGGAAGTAAAAGAGAAGGGCGAGGCTCAGCCTAATGCTCCTTCTAACAGAAGAGAGCAGCCTGCAGAGCCTCATAGGGCCAGGAAGTGTAACCAGCACCAGGCATGTCGGACTAGCCATGGTCCTGTGGAACCACACCCTCAGAAGCTGAGTTTTGGCTGGAGAGTTTGAATGTTGCCATTTAATCCAGAAATGGGAGCAAGGCGGCAAGCCTGACCCGGGGAAGGCTCCACAGGTCATCCCGACAGCAGCCCTGCGTGTGTTGTACCATCAGCACCAGTCTCCTGGGAGTGGGGACGGCTGGCCATGCACCTAACTCCGTGGGCCCCAGTCCCTGGGCAGTCTCTGCCAGTCCCGAACGAGGAGGCCAAGTTAAGAAGTTGCCACCAGCTCCGCCTGCCTGGGCGTGGCCTTGACTGGGACTTTCTCTGTAGAGGAAACAAAGAGATGTTTGTTGTGTAGAGAAGACTCCACAGGTGGAAACTTCCGGAGGACAGGAGGTGGCAAGGAGCCAGGTCCCAGGGCTTAGAATTCTGGGAAGAGCCTGTGCAGCAACTAGGGATGGTGGGTTAAAAACAGACGTGGTGGGACTAACAATCAGAGCAGGCCCAGCTGCAGGCACTCAAAATGGGCAATGGGCAGCTTTCCTACACCCTGAAGAGGAGCTCCCAGAAGCAATGAAAGAGCAGAAAAAAATGAGGAATTTTAACAGATGAGTCAGGGCCAAAGGGATAATTTCTCAGGGTGTGTTAGATGGTGCCATAGGACAGCTGTCCCAAGGGTGGGACACTTCGAGGACACTGGCCCGGAGAAGCCTACATAGGTAATCTAGCTCTCCCTCTGCTCCTGCCTTCAGGACACCTCTCCAAACAGGGTCAGCTCTTCCAAGCTTACCCCACCCAGGGCAAGGCCAGGTGCTCTGCCTTGTCAGGCCAGCAGCTCATCCGTAGAGTTGGGGAGCAGGCAGGACGCTGCAGCCAGGGCACTTTGCTTTTTTCTAGAACTCATGGTTTCTCAAAGGAAGAACAGGGAGTACCTGTTTTCTTTTCCGGAAGGGGCTCTGATGGAACCTCTGGGAGCTCGATCTGTTCCTGCAGGAGACAGAGGGAAAGGGCTGTGAGACACTCCCAGAGAGGAATCGCTCATGTCTACTCAGTGCCGGTGGCTGGATTTAGAACGCACAAGAACCTCCTGCTGCAAAGTCTGAGTGCACCCTCCTCAGCATTCAGCACTGCTGAGGCAAGGGAAGGGTAGCTTCCCCTGATGTTGGGCCCTAAGGGGCTTCCTGACATCTGGTTCGGAGTAGGGGACAAGTAGGGGACAGGTGATACAGACTGGAGCACAGTGAGAGGAGGCACATTAGGGCAGTGGCCCAGAGATAGGAGCAAACACAAACCTCAGGGCCTGGACATGAAAAACCTTCAGGGTCTCTAGTACTGACAGGTGAAAACCCTGTGCATGACACAGTAACTAGACATATGAGAGAAAACGTGCCTGATTAGAGCCACATTCCTGTCCACTATGGAGGAAGGGGCCGAGGGGACTAGGACAATCAGCACTCTACTCTGTCCAGGCATACCTGGTTACCAGGCCACAACTACCTGCAACACTTATGGGCGCACAGCCCCCAAACCATTTTTTCCAGGTCAACAACGGGACGGGGAGAAGGGGCCTCACTGTCGCACCACAGATGCTTATTTCAGGGAGAACACCAGCCTGTTACTAAAGTAAAACCCGATGTAGGAGCTCGCCCAAGGTGCCATCATGACGCAGAGGCACCCGGAGAGTCCCTCCATCCGAGCGACTAAGCTTGGTCCCCTGCACTCAGTCCTGGGGGCGCTCCATTCCATCACCCGAGTGACTGCGCTGGGTCCTGGGGGTCCCCTCATCTGAGTGACCACGCTTGGTCCCAGCGGTCCGCTCACCTGAGTGATTGTGTTCAGCTCCTCCAGGATGGCATCTTCATCCTCTTGAGTGAAGCTTCCGGCTAACAGCTCATCTATTTGCTGCAAAGGGGGAGTTGAGGTGAAGCATGTGGCTGGGCTGTGGCAGGGAGGGAGAAAGCAGCCCATTACAGAGGAGGGAGGCAGGACTGGACTCAAGGTACCTTATACTTAAGAAGAGGTGGCCACCACAAGGCAGAGGGAAGGGCAGCCCCTTGGCATTCACCAGGTTGGCAACTGTATTTGCTGGCTGGTGAAAGATGGGCCCCAAAGGCATGGCAACACCTACCCGCTGGTACTCCATGGCCTCCTGAGTCTCGTCCAGTATCCGCTCCACCTCCTCTATGGACATCACCTAAAGAGGATCCACAGGATGTCTGTTCTTCAGTGTTGTCAGGAGGCCTTTACAAGAACCCCCAGTGTGGAGGCCACCTGGCCTGTCAGGACAGAGGCCTCTCCTCCTATTCCCATTCAGATGCAGCCAAGCCAAGCAGGACAAAACACATCAGTGTGATTTCTGTTGCCTCAGGGATAGGCCACAGAGGCCACGGACATCTGACCAGCCTTTCCAGAAGCTCAGCTGCACTCACGCTCCACCTGGCCCTTCTCACCAGAGAGAGGAGCACAGTGAGAGGAGGCACATTAGGGCAGTGGCCCAGAGATAGAAGCAAACACAAACCTCAGGGCCTGGACATGAAAAACCTTCAGGGTCTCCAGTACTGACAGGTAAAAACCCTGTGCATGACACAGTAACTAGACATATGAGAGAAAACGTGCCTGATTAGAGCCACATTCCTGTCCACTATGGAGGAAGGGGCCCTCATAAAACCTAGCAGTTTCAGGTAAAAATAAAAAGTGTAAAGACTTTCTCTGGACCGGTGACTTGATTTCTTCCAAGAGGCAAGCACAAACCAGCAACTTCGCTCGACCTGACAATGCTACATGCGCCACTCAGAAAAGCAGCATAACCCGGGTTCCCCAGCCCGTCCCACCCACCACTCATTCACCAGGAGGGAGGGCAGGGCTGGCAGCCTCCCAGGGCCTCGCCATTCTTTTACCAGCAACCTCCATGCTGCTCTGAGTCAGGGGTCCCCAAACTACTGCCCAGCGTGAGGCCCCCTGAGGCCATTTATCTGGCCCCCGCCGCACTTCTGGAAGGGGCACCTTTATTCATTGGTGGTCAGTGAGAGGAGCACAGGATGCATCTGCACCCATAGTGCCCATTGAAATACCGGTCAGTTTGTTGATTTAAATTTATTGTTCTTTATTTTAAACATTGTATTTGTTGCCTGACCAGGCGGTGGCGCAGTGGACAGAGCATCGGATTGGGATGCAGAAGACCCAGGTTCGAGACCCCGAGGTCGCCAGCTTGAGCGCGGACCCATCTGGCTTGAGCAAAAGCTCGTCAGCTTGGACCCAAGGTCGCTGGCTCCAGCAAGGGGTTGCTCAGTCTGCTGAAGGCCCGCAGTCAAGGCACATGTGAGAAAGCAATCAATGAACAACTATGGTGTCGCAACAGCAACAAGAAACTAATGATTGATGCTTCTCATTTCTCTCTGTTCCTGTCTGTCTGTCCCTACCTATCCTCTCTCTGTTCCTGTAAAAAAAAATTGTATTTGTTCCCATTTTGTTTTTTTACTTTAAAATAAGATATGTGCAGTGTGCACAGAGATTTGTTCATAGTTTTTTTAATAGTCTGGCCCTCCAACGGTCTGAGGGACAGTGAACTGGTCTCCTGTGTAAAAAGTTTGGGGACCCCTGCTCTGAATAGAGGCTGTATGCACCTCCTCCAGGAAGCCCTCCCAGTTAGTTTACCAAATTCCTCCTTCACCCCACTGTAATCAGACTTTCCCTCTGGTCATGTTAGCATCTGTGGACCCACTTTAGTTTTTGCCCATCACCCTGTACTCAGATCAACATCTGAGTCTGCCTGTCCTGCTAGACTGGAATCCTCTCCCAGAGTGTGGGATTTTCGCACCTCCCATCAAGCACAAACACCTCCTGGCAGAAAGCCTGAGTGCAGGTGTGGCCTGGGGTGTTGTGTGGGGCAAGATACCCTGTTCCACTGATCCCTGCTCTCTGCTCCAGCCTCCTGGGGACCTACCTGGTGCATCTTATTCAGGCACTCATTTCCAACCTTCAGCCCTTCCATCACCTTCATTTCGATCTGGGTGAACTCCAGGCTCTGGACCTGAGAAGGAGACCAGCCCGGATCTGTGAGGTCAGGGGACTGCCTCCGCATCTTTAAACTCAGGATGGGATTTAGGACAACGTTGTTATCGAGGAAGCACTTCCCCACTGCGGGCAGACTGTCCAGTATCTCCCTCCTCTCGTCCTTTCCTGCCCTCACCACTCCTGGGGCTGCAGCAGGGTTGAGAGGGCCCAGGAGGGATTACCAATCGCTTATTGCAGCTCTGGTTAGCAAAAGGCAGGACACATTGTTCCACATGCTGTTCAGTGCCTAAGACTAGGGATGCCCTAGGAGTCTCTTGCTGACTCCCGACACCTCCAGTCACTGGGACAGATTCCTGGCCCATCTGCACCACCTGAAGTGGCCCAGCTCCCCAAACCACCATCCTGTGAGAGAGCCAACCTTTCTCCCTTCCCTTAAGACCATCAGGTTCCCACCAAAAACCCTTCTCCACCTCTAGGCCTGGCCTGTTTCTGAGCCTCGGGCTGAGAGATCCAAGAAAGGAAAGAGGTGTTTCAGACCCTGAAGGGGACTCCCTGCAGCTGCTTGGTCCCCCAGGGCAGCCCCCAGACCCACCATGGATTCCAGGCTGGTGATCTGGTTCTCCGTCTTGTCCAGCAGCTGCTCCTGGTATCGTTTCTTCTTCAGCAGCAGCTTGGCCTGCCTACAGAGGGAACCCAGCAGTAACCTAGAGCCTGCCCCTTGGCCCTGACCATCCTCCAGGCCCATCCTAGCCCCTCCCACCCAGCAGCCTGGCGTGGGAGCACTCACTCCTTTCTGCCATCCCGCAAGAGCCGCCGGGCAACCTCCCGCTCACGCTCCAGCTGCTGCATGACCCTCTTCTGGTATTGCTTCAGCTTGTCCCGCTGCTGCTTCAGTTGCTGCCGATAGTGAGTCTCATGTTAACAATGGGCCAACCCTCACCAAGTGACAGGAGTCCCGGCCCAGGCTGCCCTAACCACCACCACTGGAAGTGCACCTTCTGCCTCCCAGGGGATCCTGGACAGTGTCCAGAGACATTCCTGGCTGTCATAACTGGGGGGTGGCCCAGGCACCCAGTGAGGAGGCCAGCAATGCTGCCCAGCATCCTGCGATGCACAAGGAGTCCACACCAGAGTAGGCCAGCCTTGTCCCCACTGCTGCTCTGAAAGCCACCACCGCGCGGCACTGAATACCATCTGTAAGGAGAGTGGATGCTTTAGGGTCAGGCTAGGAGGTGCTGCAGAGCCTTGAAGGTTCAGACAGTGACCTTTCCACCACGTCAGCGACCTGTCCTCTGGCTTCAATCATCTGTGGGCATTTTCTTATTGTGTGTTTAGCTTCCCTCCTCTTGTCACTTGTCATGTGTCTGGGTGGACAACAGCTCACTCAGGTGGGGTTTGTGTGGCCTTGCTGAGCACCCTGGTCCCCTGCACGCTGTCCGAGAGGATGCAGGATCACTTGTGCCCTCGAGTCAGTCCTTCCCTGGTTCAGGCATTCACGTTTCTTCCCAATGCCATCACTTCAGGTAACACTGTGAGGAGCACCTGTAAGCGTTGGCACTTGCCCTCGCAGAACTCTGTCCTTAGGTGTGTCACGCTCAGCGAGTTAGTCAAGGGGGTGCAGGTCTTTAAAGCTCAGCATGGTGAGGAATGACCCACTAGTGAGGACACCCTCAGTTTTCCTGCAGGGGTGGGTGCACAGCTCCCTCTACCAGGTCTCTTTAGAGCTTGCTCCAGGGCACACCTGGCTGGCTTACAGGCCCTGTGACTCACTACAATGAAAACTGTCTGCTCTTCCTAGCTCTGGCTGCCTTTCACCCCCAGGACACTGGGCACCAACCCTACCCCAGGCCACTGTCCATGCTGGCAGTGTAGCCAAAGGGGAGCAGGTGTGGCCAGGCTGCCAGCTTTGTAAAATAAGGGGTCTCAGGACAAGCACTGGGCCTTGAGGTTTCTCAGCTATCTTTCCCTTCTAGGAAAATATTGTGTAATAATTTGCAAGTTGTGTGCACATGACACGGTCCCTGTTGGGACCCCAACCAGGTAGATACTGGGCAAATGAAAGATCTCCTCTAAGAGAAGCCCAAAGGCAGGTCCTTAAAGAGAGGAGCGACTGGCCTTGGGGGCTCTGTGCTCTGCCACAAGCCTGGTCAGCCCGAAAGAGAAGGGTGGAGGCCCGCAAACCTGTGGGCAGGGCTGGGCACCCCGCAGGCCGGGCAAGGTCTTGCCGTCCTTCAGAACTCTGACCACCGCCTCCACAGTGCCTAGCGCCCTCTTCCCGTTAGTCCCGAATGCAGTGCCGGTTTCTCTAGTGACAACAGGGTCCTGTTCACAGCTGCTTCCGGGAAACTTCAGTTAAGACCCTTTTATAAGTTATGGTTTCAGCAGCCAATGAGAGAAACTCCGTTATTTGAATTCATTTGTCTCTGAGTACAAACCCCCAACATTTATGTGGCAGAACATTTAGCAAAGAGAACTGCTCCCGCTTTGGACGGTCCTCTCCTACCACGTTTTCTCGGCACAGGAACGGACCATCAGGACACAGCACTCCACCCCCGGCGCCCGGAAGAGGGGAATCACAGCATCATCACTATGGCGACGGGTTGGCCCGGCCAGGCCCGGTAACAGGCCAGGCAGTGGCAGACCGGTTCCCAAACACCCGCCCACTGCCCAGCGCCGGAGGAACGACCCGATTCCCGCAGACGGAGCGACTCCACGCGGCTGCGACTATCCTAGCCCTAGTCGTCCGCGGCGGTTCGGGCCGGTCTCGTTCTCCCTAAGCCCCGGCTCCGCGGCACAGAGGTCGCCCGCCGCCGCGGCCGGACCGGCTCCCGCACGGACACCGCCACCTCCCAGCCCGGGCCCGCCCTCACCAGGATGGCCTTGTCCTGCTCCGTGACGCGGCTCTGCTTCCTGCGCCCAAACAGGTTACCCATGGCGCCCGCCCACCAGCCGAGCCCCGTCGCACCGTCGCTTTGCGGGCGCTGTTGCAGCCCCGCCTCTGACGGCGGCCGCGAGGGGCCAGGCTACGCAGACCGCGAAACACAAGAGGCACTGCTCGACACAGCGCCATCCCCCCCCCCCCCCCCCCCCCCCCCCCCCCCCCCCCCCCCCCCGGGCGAAGGCCCCGGATGTTCCAGAAGGCAGGTTCTACGTGTATTTCCAGAATGTCCTCACCGGTGCGCGGGGGGGACTTAGTTCCAGTCTACTTAGGAGGGGATTCTTGCAAGCAAACCAGATGCACAGCCTGACTTCCAAGGCCAGAACAGGAAAGGCCACACTGTTAGGCCTGCGCAGTGGTGGGATTCAGCCAATATGCACTTGTTCAGCAGAACCAATACCTATTTTTTGAGTTTGGCAAACCGGTTGTTAAAATGGCACTTATAATCAGGGTTCTCTCTAAGGTGGGTGCCTGGGCAGCTGCCCAATGTGAAAATTATAAATTTACATTCTAAAGGAATGGGATCCAGCTCCTACAGTGAAAAGATGGTTAAAAATAAATCACACGGCTGATGATGCTCAGATAAAAGCAAAGAAAATTGCAAGTGAGGACGCCAATCAAGAAGCAATATGGCCTGACCTGTGGTGGCGCAGTGGATAAAGTGTCGACCTGGGAACACTGAGGTCTCCAGTTCAAAACCCTGCACTGGTCTGGTCAAGGCACATATGGGAGTTGATGCTTCTAGCTCCTCCCCCTTTTCTCTCTCTCTTTCACTCTGTCTCCTCTCTACAATAAATAAATAAAAAGAAACAATAAAAGAAAGCAATATGGAAATATCTTAAATAGCAGTTTTGTTATTTTTTTGTCAAGAATTACTTTGCCTGACCAGATGGTGGCATAGTAGATAAGAGTGTTGGACTGGGATGCAGAGGACCCAGGTTCAAAAACCCAAGGTCACTGGCTTGAGCACAGGGTCGCTGGCTTGAGCGTGGGAATCACAGGACCCCATGGTCGCTGGCTTGAAGCCCAAGGTCGCTGGCTTAAGCCCAAGGTTGCTGGCTTGAGCAAGGGGTCACTCACTCTGCTGTATCCCCACAGCTAAGGCACATGAGAAAGGAATCAATGAATAACTAAGGAGCTGCAATAAAAGAATTGATGCTTCCCATCTCTCTCCCTTCCTGCCTGTTCCTATCTGTCCCTCTCTCTGTCTCTGTCACAAAAAAAACCCTTAATATTTTAAAACTCTTACATAATCTAGTTTTGCATACCTCTTTTATTGTTTTTATTTAAATATTAAGTGCATGAAATAATAAAGTACCTTTTAGCTATACTGTTTCTTTATACTTAGAACAGTCACTAGGGCAGGGATCCAGTTGGTAAATTATTTGAATCCTGCCACTGGGACTGCGTGGAAAGGAGCTGCCACCCTGCAACTCCTGCCTGCTCTGGGACTGCACCTTCTCAGTCCCCCTTCGACTTGGTCTCCAGCTCCCGTCACAGAGACCAGAGAGGTACTGTCTGCCTAAACTGCAGATTGATGAGCGTGATAGCTAGCAGTAAACAGATAACACAGCAATGATTAAGGCACCCGGGGGGAGCATGGTGGTGGTGTCTTACACTTAGAGCCCACTACAGGGGACCCCATCTCCCTTCCACTCAGCTGGGCACTGGGCGACCGTTAAGGTACTCACATCAGGTCCCTATTGACCATCTGGCCACTACCCAGGATCCCCGGCACCCTCCATGGGAATTATTGCTCAGCAGACCTTCCCACCTGTCTCTTGGACCTTGCCCTCCCGGTTCCAGGAGAAATCAGGGGACAATATTTTGGTGACAGCACCTCTACTATCATTCCTGGCCTACAGACCTCTTGCAGGGCGTGTGCTCAGGGACACAGTGGGGACACAGCGATGGCTTGCACCTGATACATTCAGGTCACATCCGCTTCTCCCAAAACCTCGATCCTTTCTGGTGTCACCCCAAGGAATGTCTGGCAGCTCAGTGGGACCATGTTGTGTCCAAGTTTCCAGCAATAAAGGAGTGAAGTACAAGGCTTCTCACAGATGAAAGCGAACTCTCAGTCCAGGGTCTTGGGACAGTGCACCAATATCCACATCCGCCCCTCTGTGTTGCCACATGCACCTGTGCGGTCCCTCCACGACGCTCCTGTTTGTCAGCAAAACCTGGCGCTCTTGGACTGTGAACAGGTCGTCACTGCAGTTGGGGTCTGGAGGCAACAAGGGCTGACAAGTTGGGGGTGTATCAGCCTCCCGAGCAGGTAACAGGTGTGGTCCTCACGTGAGGGGGCTGATGGCAGGCAGGGCTTAGTGGGGTGGGTAGTCAGTCCACTTAACTCTCCATTCTTTCATACTCAGTGCTCTGACCTGGGGATGCTAAGAATTCAATTTACCCTGTAATCCTACAGCCACAGGACAAAACAAGGGGACTGGTTTCCAGACACAACAGTCCTGCTTCAAGAAACAAGATTTTCTTTAAAGTAATCCTGCCTACCTTCTGATTTTCTGACTACCCTGAACTGAGAATTCAAAACCCTCACTTGTCATTCTAAAGAATGTAGTCTTCTCAGTGTACTTAGAAATCACTGGCCTGCCATAGTCCCCTGCATCTTGTTCTGTGCATGCCTGTCTCTTGGGCCCCTAGAACCTGGCTTTCGGGAAACACTTCCAGACAATTGCAGAAGAGTGTTTTGCTGCAGCATACCTGGAGCTTTGTCACCTGCTTTTCAAAGACTACTTTTTTCTGCTCAGTGGCCATAACAAATGACCACAGGTCGGGCAGCTTAAACTTGTCTCAGTCTGGAGGCTACAAGGCCAAGATTATGGTGTGGAGACGGCTGGCCCTCCTGAGCTGTCCTAAGCCCCTCTCCCGGCTGCTGACAATCTCGGGTCCCTCAGCTTGTAGAAGGATCACTGTCTCTGCCTTCTTCACATGCTGTCTCCCTGTGTGCATGTCTGTCCACATAAACCCCTTCTTATAAGGTCAGTCATACTGGCCTAGGGCCCACTCTATTGACCTCATTTTAACTTGATGATCTCAGTAAGGAACCTCTCTGCAAATAAGATCACATTCTGAGGTGCTGGGTTAGGACTTCCACAAGCATTTGGCAAGGGGCGGGGCACACTTCCACCCCTAACACAGACGATCACCTCATATAACTTGCAGGGAAGGCTCAGCCTGCTGGTGACTCCTGAGGGACCCGGCCAAGTGGAGATGCCATGCTGTAGAGAGTTAAGGGTTGAGACAGCTTTTGGGGGCTTGAGAGCACAAGAGACAAGAGGCCTGGGAGAGGCAGTGCAGGACTGCAGGGCAGGGTGTCTATCTCCTTCCTGGAAGGAAGCCTTGGCACTGGACACTAGGTGGGGCTGAGGTCAAGCAGTGGTGATTCCCAAAGTGGCCACATGGTGGAGCCACAGACAGGCATCATCTGGAACACTGGCACCAGCAGGCAGGGGCCCTGAAGGGTCCTCGCAGGAAGGTGCGCCCAAGACCAGGTGTGGTTGCCGGTAGGGCCTTGATACAGGCGGAAGGATCTGCCATGAATCTGTCTCGGCCAGAAGAAGTTATCCATTCGTTCATCCACTCACTCATCCACCCATCTGCCACGCCCCTTCTACATGCTGACTCATTTAGCACCTACCACGTGCAGAGCCTTACTCTGGGTCCCTGCTGCCATGAGTTTGCATGTGGCAGGGGACACAGGGTGGCCTAATGCTGTGATGGGCTCCCACTAAGTGGGGGAAGGTGGGCATGTCCATATGGAACTGCTCATGTCCACATGGCTGACATGCAGTTTTTGCAAAAAACGAAGAAGCTACCAGCCGTCACTCTGCACTTACTTTTATTAACAGTTTATTGCCTGTCACCGTTTCACATTTACATTACTATTCCCTGTTTTGTCAAAGTTTTTTCAATTCTCATTCTGGTAAAATAAATAGAGATTAATGAACCTTTAGGTCAGGCTCTCGAGCTTGGGTTAACTTCATGATTGAATTTTCGCATCAGACCTGTGAAAACAGCCCTGAGTGGCGCTGTTGTCACCCCACGGTGGGCAGTGGCCATTCAGGGTAAGGGCATGGTTTTGTCTCGAAACAAACAGAACTACATGTGAGGCTGGAACCTGGAGTGGAGCTACTCCACAAGTCAGACTCTGTGTCTGTGGATGAAGCTCAACTTCTGGAAGGTTCTGAGGCCGCCCCCTAGAGTGACTCACAGAGCTGACTGGGGTGCTATGTGAGGAGCAAAGCTTTTCTGTGGCTTTCCGGACCCTGCATGACTCTCACCCAGAACATGGGGGCCAGTCACAGAGCCGGAGTGGGAATTTCGTCCCAGAACCTTCTCCTGGTGGGAGCACGCAGGGCCCACAGCGGAAGGGCCACCCCCTGTGCCCAGCCCGTCTGATTCTGGCCCAGCACACCCAGGCTGTACCGCCACTGGGTCCCAGCACTGAAGACACCCTCAGCAGTCAGAGCCCTTGTCTGCTGCGCAAGGGGACCTAAACTTTCATCACCGCTCACTCACACTCACAGTCATTGGCTTCACTGGCAGAGTTAGTTCAGCCACCTCACTCTGTCTCTGAATAATCCTGATTCCCAAAGGAAGTGGAAAAATGCTTTTCAAATACCATCATTGTGGTGATTTTGTTTTCCAAGTGCTATTTGTCTGCAGCTGCTCAGAACATTCTGTGGCCCTTCCTGGGCTCAGTCATTGCCATAGCTCTCTGCCGTGCACTCATGTGTACACGCATGGACATGTGCGCCCAAACACACCAGTGCACTCACACACACACCTGTATCCTCGAACCTGCACACACCCGTGTACTCACCCACACACGGTCACCCGCATATGCCTGTGCACTCACACACAGACATGCAAACTAAAGCGATTACCAAGCTCTTTGTGTTAGCACTGCACCAGTGTGGGGATGGGGACTGCAGATGGGATGTCTAACCACAGACGCTTTCCGGGCTCTGACTGTGCCTCCTGTGTACATGTGTGTGATGTGTGTGCCAGCACAGGTAGGGAGGCCGTGGACTTGGGCAGTTATCACTGTCCCTGCTGGGAAGAGCAGCCCTTCATCGGAGATAAGACTGTGACTTCAGCAGAGGTTGAGTCTCCAAAGACCTACCTTTTTGCCCAGGGCCACAGGCCCTCCTGCTAAGGGAGGTGGCTGCATGGGGGCTGAGGGACCTGGTGGTTGGGGGAGGCCTGGGAACCAGCCCCTTCATCTCCTCTGTGCTCGGTCTTGAACCCCAGCTTCTCCCACCTGCCTGAGACTCTCCCTGTGAGCAGAGTGTGGGAGGGCGTGGCCAGGCTGGGCTGCACCCCAGTGTTGGCTCACGGCTAGGCGGTGAATGCCCAGGGACCCACCAGAAGGCCAAGTCCTGAGGAAGCCGGTGTCTAGTAGGGAGCTATGCAGAGCTCATGCTTGGGTTGCGGAGAAATAAAATGAGTGTGTTCCCCCTTTGAAAACCCTCAGAGGAAAAATAGGACAGGAAGGTATGGGATGAGTGGCGACGGAGTCCTTGGCCTGGAAGCTGCATCCCAGCAGAGAAGCGACTGTCACACCACAGGACTACACCAGAGCCCCCTTCCCTGGGCTCTGGGGCAGGACAGCGAAGACAGATAGACAGACAGTGTGGCCTCCCAGAGCCCTTAGCAGACAGGTCCTGGGCTGTAGTGGGCCCACTATGTACACGCAGCCTGGAAGGGCAGGCACCGCTATCTGACGCGTTTTTCCACGGAATACACGGACATGTAGTAGTCGTTGCTGCCCACGGCCAGGTGAGGCTGCAGAGGAGAGCGGGTGAACAGGTCAGTGGGCCCCAGGGGATGGTCATAGGAGGGTGGTGCCCAGTGCTGCCTCACCCTCCACTCTGCTCGAGGCAGGTGCACAAATGACAAGACCCCAAAACTTCCCTCAGTCCCTGAACCTCTCAGGACTGCCCCCCAGGGATGGTTCTGGGGGCCTAAGGTTGGGCGGTTCAGCAGAGCCACACACCAGGCTCCTGTGGAGCCCAGATGGGTCAAAGGCAGGTGGGCAGAATCCTGACTTAAACCACAGCAGCCTACTGCCATGTGACCACCTGTCCATGAAGATAGGCCATGTCACACGTGTGTGCGTGTGCCTGGTTTTCCAGGCTTCTCACTGAAAGTTTCTCCAGGGTGACATGAGCACAGGCCTGAGGTGACAGGGAGCGTGGTACTGCCTCAGGAACAAGGGCAGCTGGGGCCATGGCCCAGGGAAGGTGGTATGGGGGGCCTGACTGCAGCCCACCTGCTTCTGCTGCTGGCCCCCAGGTCCCCAAGTCCCCCCAGCTGGGCGCAGAGACACAGACCCAGTACGGGTGGAAGGACAGGCAGCTGATGGCACCAACACGCTGGCCCATGAAGCCGTCGTAGTACTTGATGCTGTTGATGAGTTCCCCGGTCCCGCTGTACACGGCAGTGAACTGGTTCATAGAGCCACTGCAGCGGACAGAGGCCTGTGTCAGAGCCCTTCTCCTCGGGGTGGGGGGACAGGACAGGGTCTTCAAGGCCAGCTGGGTCCCTTCCGTAAGGACCCGTGAGCCAGCCAGCTACTGGGGCTGGGGGCAGGCCAGCAAGGGGCCACAGGTTCAACCTGCTGTCCTTCACTGCGGCCTCAGGACAGTTGGGCAGGAAGGGCCCCACAGGAAGAGGCTGGGCACCTACCACGCAATCAGGTTGGCCTGGGGGTGGATGTCCAGGGCCGTGAGCCCCTTCACGATCTGCAGGACATTCACAGACTCTGGCATCCGTGGGTCAAAGAAGCGCACATCTCCGTTCACACTGCCGGAAGGGGTCATGGTGACGAGAGGCCAGGCATGCTGGTCCCCGAAACCTCTTAGTGCTTGTGAGGCCCGACAACACATGAATCCCCTGACCTGGCTGCCAGGACCACCCCGGGGAGAAGTCGAGGCCCTGCTGCAGAGGGCAGGATGTGATTTATGTTGTTTCATTTCCTGTCCCTAAGATTAGACTATGTAGCAGGGATGGATGGGTGGGGAGGCCTAGAAGGCCACCTCTCTTCCTGCCTTCAGCCCTGGTGGCATCACTCTGACAGCCATGTTCTGTCTTTATATCACAAACAGAGCTAGAGCAGCTCTCTGAAGAAAGGGTGGTAGTGACAGTATGTTTTCCTATCCCTCTAATGAGCAAATGAATATTCGCTGCTCTTAGCACAAGGTTTCTCAACAGGAAGGGGTTTATGGGTGGATGGCTGTGGCATGTGCAGGGACCCTCACAGCTATATGCCAGCAGATGGCCCCTGCCCCTGAGCAGCCGGCTTCCCACCCGCTCCCTGCAACCGCTGAGCAGACCTCCTCTCGCCCACAGCAAGCAGTCCAGTGGGAGTAACAAGTATCCCTGGCCTGCAGTCTGGCCCTGACCTTCCTGGCCAGTCCTGGAGTAGAGTTAATTACTGTCCCAGAATTCGGTCATTTCATAGCTGCTAAAGACCAGGGACGTGTTCTAAATGGAGGGACACGTTCTCACAGCAGACGTCCCACCTCACGCTCACGATGTGGCCCTCAGGACGCTTCTGTAGGCAGGCCTTCACCACCCAGGCCGTGTGCTCCCGGTATGTCATGATGCGACTGTGGGGAGAGGTGAGGGCATGGGTTAGAGCTTGTTGGGGGCAGGGAGCACAACCTTGTGGGCGTGGAGATACCAGACAAGGGTGCGGTGGTGCTGTCGCCCACCAGCGTGGGGCCTTGGGCAACACCAGCTCCACAGGCACAATCACCTGCCCTCTGGTGCCCACACACATGCACCTTGCCACCACACCCCTGACTGTTCACCTGCATGAACTGGGAGGTGGCAGGTGGCAGCCTTCCCCTGGGAAGCTGAGCTCAGGGACCCCCGCCCCAGTCCCCATTCCACATGGTTTGTCCATGGTTTATGGGGACTAAGACCTCCATGGACAGTACCCAGCTGGCTCTGGTGCTCACTTCATCTGGGCCCAGCAACCTGGCAGAAATGTGACCACTGGAATCTGGAAGGTTTGGGAGGGGCATGGCTAAGTTACCATTCGCTGAGCGCCATCCTTCTGTCGTAGACACGGATAGAGCCATCGCCGAGGCCGGCCACGATGAGGGACCGATGGGAGTCGCAGGAGAGGCTTGTCACGCAGCTGTCAGCACCCGTGGGGATGTCCTAAGGCCAAACACAGAGACCTGGTAAGGCTCCATGGCACTGGGTGTGCCTGGGACCTGCGCCTTTTCTCCACCAGGGAGCCTGAGGGACTTGCAGGGGCCGGCCAGGGACTGATTCAGGTCCATGGGGTACTTGACTGACAGGCTAGGCTGCTTCAGGGCCCGGCTAGGAGGGCAGCGCCTGAGACCTGGTTCCTGGGGCCGCTATCAGCAAATAGTCTGGTGACAACTGGCTCTCAGAACCAATTACACTTTCTGGCGTCTCCCTCTTTCCTAAAAAGAAAGAGGGAGCACATTAGGCAGGAAGAATCCTCATCAACTCCTTCTGGAACTCCTAGTCCGTCCAGGGAAGGATCTAGCGGGACCTGAGCCTACAAACTGTGTCCCTCACTCTGGTGGCTGTGTGTGGGGGGGAGGGTTGGTGTGCCCTGTGCTCAGTGGTGAGGAGCAGGCGAGAAAACAGCCCACAAGGGGGAGCAGTCGATGCCAGCCTAGAAGGTTCTGCTCTCAGTGCACCTCACTGGAGGAAATCCTGGAGACTGGATCGCAGTCGTAGAGTCTTAAAGGGCGGGAGAAGCCTGGATCAGCCCCATTACATCTGCCAGATCAGGGTCTCAGAGCCTGACTCCAGGTGAGTGACGTGAGCAGCAGGTATCAGCGGGGGAAGGGAGGGGGGGACGGACGACGACGACGACAGCCAGTCAGCATACCCCAAGAAAGGTGGCATGATGACACCCACTACGCCATAGCAGGACGTGAGGACAGGCAGACTGTGTTAGATAGAGCGTGAGCAGAGCCTCCCTTTCCACAAGGTCCTCATCTAATCTGAGGCCTGATGAGGGACCAGGGCCAGGCAGCACTGGGAGGCGGCCTTGCTCTGTGCCCTGGGAATCCGCCTTGTGCTATCCCTTTTCTAGGGAATCTTTTTTTTTTTTTTACAGGGAGAGAGAGCCAGAGAGAGGGATAGATAGGGACAGACAGGAACAGAGAGAAATGAGAAGCATCAATCATTAGTTTTTCGTTGCCGTTGTGACACCATAGTTGTTCATTGATTGCTTTCTCAAATGTGCCTTGACCGCGGGCCTTCAGCAGACTGAGCCACCCCTTGCTGGAGCCAGCGACCTTGGGTCCAAGCTGGCGAGCTCGGGGTCTCAAACCTGGATCTTCAGCATCCCAGTCCGATGCTCTATCCACTGCGCCACTGCCTGGTCAGGCTCTAGAAAATCTTATGCAGTACCAATGTACTTCTCTCTCTATTAAAATTGAAAATAAAAGGTACTTTAAGCAGCATACAATCAAATAATCATTCTAATTTAAAATACTTCCATAATACTGCTTTCTGATATTCTCTTATTTGCATAAATTAATATTTGACAATGATTAGGATTAGCACAGGCTTGGTTACATTGCTGGGCAGGTCACAGTGTTGTGTCTGACAGGCATCCAGACGTGCCAACTGGTCTCTAGAGGCTTTGGGGTTGGCAGCACTGGCTCCCAGCACCAAAGCCTGATGCGTCCAGGCACCCCATCCCCAGGGGTGACTGACATCCAGTCACAACTGCTTGGAGATCACAGGCTTGATTTTCCCAGGGAACGGTGTAGACGGCTGGGGATGGGGCATTGAGTAATTACCTGCACCTTCATCTCGCGATCTGTGTCCCAGATTCGCACAATCCGTACGTCCCCCGAGCTCATGAGGAGGCCAGTCTCCTGCTCCCAGTCCACCACCATCCCAGCTCCTGGGGAGACAGACAGATACTAGCTCACGGTGGGAGCCTGTTCCGGAGAAACACTCCACCAGCTGGTGTTGGGGACCCATGCAATCTTGTCTGGGCTCTTAGTGTGCCCCGAATCCAGGACAGGGCACTAGTTCAGTCTTCCTCAGACCCCTGCCAGATGCTGGCAGGGGCTAGAAGGTCAGCATCGTTTTGGGAGCTCTGTCCAAGACACCCATCTCCAGTATGCCTGGCATAACTGGCAGGTCTGGAGACCCCAAAGTGTGCAAGGGGCAGGGAGACGGCCCATGGGAGCACAGGGACTGCAGTCCCTGTGATGAGCAGCTGCCTCCTCCCAAGGCTGTGCCTGAGCCCAGAGGTCAGGGGTTAGCTGCCCTTTTCCGTGCTAGGACTCGGCGGGCAAACAAGCAACTGCAGCAGTAAGACCTCAGGGAGAGATTCTATTTAGAATAAAATTTCATTTTAAATGTTTAATTGTAAATGTTTTAAATATACAGAGAAGAACAAAATAGAAATCCTTACACCCATCACCCAGATCTAACACTTGCTAATATTTTGCCATTTTTGTTCTCTCTTTTCTTGAAAAGTAAAATTTTAGATGCAGTGAAAGCCTCCCTTGCCTGCTCTGTCCCAGGATGCATTTCCTGCAGACTCAGAGCACCCTCCCCAGGCAGTCAGCTAAGACAGGGAGGTTCTGTCTGTGGAAGGCTGTGTCTCTCATCAAATGTGAGGACTGCTCAGATACAAACAGCAGTCTGCATTGTGCCCCGACCCACTGGCAAGAAAGGTCCCGTCTGCTTCTCCTCCCAGGGTCTGCAGTATGGCCAGGTCCTGCTGATCAGAAAGGGGACAACCCCTTTTGGACAAGACCAGCCCCACCCAGCACCATGTCCCAGCTTCTAGATGTGGTGGGAGGAAAGAATGGTCATCATGAGGTGGTGATGGAAAATCAAACAAGTGATGATACAATAAGGCTGTGCCTTGGATGGATAGCTCGGTTGGTTGGAGAAACGTGCCAGTATGCAAAGGTTGCCAGTTTGATCCCTGGTCAAGGACATAAAGAAACAGATCAATGTTTCTATCTCTCTCTCTCTAGAACCAAACAATAAATGAAAAAACAAAAACTGAGGCTGTGATTTGACTAAAACTCTTAAGATACGTTAACTCTGTGACTCTGAAAGAGTGAAGACATCAACCGCCTCGTCCCGCAGAGCCGTGACCAATGCAGCATCTCTGCCCTTTTCCTGCAGAACAGACAGAAGTCCACACCCTCACCTTCATGGTCTCCTGACCTTCCAGTGGAGCCTGGGCTCCCTGGCTGCTCCCTCCTGCCCCTGCTGACACGGTCAGGACAATGCAGACATGTTGCGCTCCTCCCTGTGCTTGTTTGATGGAGGCTGGCTGGTCTGACCAATAAGCCCAGCTCTGCATGTGGCCATGTCTGGGGTTTCAAAATCTGAGGCCTCAGCCCAGCCGTGCAGACCACAGACCCTGAGCACACAGACCACATCTGTACGCATCTACACATGGGGGTGTGGGAGACGCTCCCCAGGACGCAGACTCCTCATCTCTGCCTGACTTCGTCCTGGATGCAGGCTCTGGACACGTGTCCTGACTCCAAACCTGGCCACAGAGGATATCTCCCCCTTAAACTGTGGACACATGGTGCAGGGAAAGTTGTAGGATGAGAAAATGGAGCATGGTGGTCAGACAGCGTCCCGGGCCTGGAGCCCAGTGGAGGAGCATGCAGTCTAGTCTTAGGTCTGGGCCGTCTGCACTCAGCCCTCCAAGTCAGCAGCCAGCCCAGCAGGACCTCTGAGGACCCCAGAGGTCCTGTTTATCCCAACCAAAACGCCCCTGGGAGCAATGGTTCTGGAAGCCCAAGTGGAGGGTCAGCCCTCACTGGCTCCTCCCACTCAGGCCCATGTGAGAACCACAGCCCTGTGAGACAGTGACCCCCACTCTCTTCCCTGAGACACAGACACAGAGTCTCCCCATGGGGTCAGGCTCTCTCAGGAATGCTATGAGCACCCCTAGGTAAACTGGCAGGTTCAGAGACTTAGGTTGGCAACAGAAAACTGGGCTCCAAAATGCTTGCCCCTCAGGAGCACATGACTTCACCTGAACCTTTGTTTTCCACCTGGAAATGAGTCAGGACACATAGCAGCTGCCCAAAGGGTCAGATGAGAGGGGGGGGAGGTGCTCCCTAAGAGCGAGAGCCAGGCCCCATCCTTTGTGGGGAGAGAGCAGGTAGCAGGACCTGTGCTGTGAGCCCTGGCACCAGCACCACCATGCCCTGCTGATGTAATGAGCACAGGCTGCCCGGCTATGGCATCATCATTCCGTAGAGAGCGCACCCTCTGGCTTCCTCGCTACTCCTGTGACTGAAGGTTAACAAACAGCAGAGGTCCAGGATGCTATCCATGTGCGCACATGCTGATCACAGGTCAGCTGTCCCTCGCTCTGGGCGGCCCTGACCATCCTGGGCTCTGCCACGGAGTGGGAAGGAGCTCACTCTGGGGACCCACTGCTGTCCCACACTGTGGCACTGACTGCATCGTCCAACTGACTGGCTGGAAGCCACAGCAGTCCCTTTACCTCCTCCCCCGCCCTGCCCCAAGCTCCAGCCGCACAAGGCAGCCCCCTGGCTCTTTTTGAGGGTTTCCAGAGAAGTGATTCTCTGAGAAGCCCGAGCAGGCTCTGAGACAGGCCCTCTGGTCTCTGGTCACTGTCACGGCCAAACCTGCTCAGGAGGCTGCTTCCTGCTCCTTCAGCTCTCTTCTCTGGAGCAGGAATGGGGACAAATTCAACCTCCAGTTTCTTTTCTAACTGTCCTTCCTTCATTCTGAACTTTTTACTAGAAGAGTTCTCCACGAAACACTAAGAGGCGAGTCCATGGGTCTGCAGGAACGTCCCACTTCCCACTTCCAGAGGTCCACAGGCCCCGCCAGCCCCACTTGTGTCTGCCTTCCTGAAGAGATCAAGCACTTAGAACAGACGAGAACACTACAGTCCTTGGAAGGCCGGTCACACTTCCAACCTGCATCTGGCAAGTCACAGGTCAAGAAGTCACTTGCTGCCAGACCAGGCAGTAGCGCAGTGGATAGAGTGTCTGACTGGGATGCGGAAGACCCAGGCTTGAGACCCCGAGCTTGCCAGCTTGAGCGCAGGTTCATCTGGCTTGAGCAAAAGCTCGCCAGCTTGGACCCAAGGTCACTGGCTCCAGCAAGGGGTTGATTGGTCTGCTGAAGACCTGCGGTCAAGGCACATGTGAGAAAGCAATCAATGAACAACTAAGGTGTCGCAATGGCAACGAAAAACTGATGATTGATGCTTCTCACCTCTCTCCATTCCTGTCTGTCTGTCCCTATCTATCCCTCTCTGACTCTCTCTCTCTGTCCCTGTTAAACAAAACAAAACAAAAACAAACAAACAAACAAAAGACGTCACTTGCTGCCTGGACTGGTCAAGCTCCATCTCTATAGTTTACCTAAACAGTAAGACTTGTTTTGTGAAAAACAATATAAACAAAATCACTTTAAAACAGAGTCAGAGCTGTAGATACCTCCATTGTATAATGCCTGAAATATCTGCATACAACAGGGTCAAGAATCGGTGCTATTGGCCAAAAGCAACATTGTATCTCAGACAGCTGTTTACAGAGTTGCAGTTATTATGACTACGGACTGAAAATTATCAACACTGTTTAGAATTAGTGTCCCTATGTTATCTGCTTCAGTAGCAACACCTTCCTGCTATGGATGTCATTGTCCCGGTCCTTTACTTGTGACTACCCCTCGCCTCTGTCTCATCAGAACACCATTTGGGTTTCTGCCTGAACCAACGTTTTCCCCAACAGCTACTATTTGCTTTTGAACTCACTGCTGCCTTGCTTAGAGGCCTTGTTTCCAGGCGGGCAGTTTCAAGACCTGAGCACCCGGTTTGCTGACATAGTGCTGCTGGGGTACCCAAAGGCAGCTGTGTACAGCGTTGGGGTCCCACAAAAGGAATATATTTAGGTACAAACAGCACAGGATGCAAGTCCTCTGGCCCTGCCAGAGGCAACGCTCTTCCCAGCTTCATTCCCTCCAAGCCACGGGGAGAGCTGGGTGCAGGTGCACACAGGCTGGTGATGTGCCCAGACAGGTCAAAGGTCGGCTAGACAGCCACCCCATATAGCTGTGTCTCTCAGGTGGAAGAGTTTTTGTGGACATGTGGGGCAAGTTGGCTGGTTCACGACTTCAGAATCAGACATGAATTCAACAGCCTGTGGGAGCTGTCTGTCACCCAGAGGGGACATGAAACTGCAGGGTCACCCCGCCACCCTGTCCCCCTCTCAGCAGCCCCAGGACTCCTTTTGCCCTGGGGAGAACACACCTCGAGTTGTTGGTAGCATGTCCGAGAGCCCCTGCCAAGCAGTCACCATTTCCGGATTTTTTTCCAAATCAGCAAAGTTCTTCCAGACCCTGATGGCGCCGTCATCTTGGGGAGAGAAAAGAAGGCAATCAAAACACAGACCCACTCCCTGGGTTTGGAGGACGCCCCCCAGTGGAGGTGAGGACCTGTAGGGCTGTTCTGTGGACCTTAGACTCAGGGCTGGGCAGAGCCACCAGCAGAGGCAGTGTGGGGCTGCCTTGCTGCCAGTTGTCCTGTTCTTTCCCTACTGACACCTCAAGAGGAGAGAAGATCGGTCTCAATGCAGAACAGTCTTCAGGGCCTGTCCCTCCTACTCGGTCTGTGCTCCACACAGAGGAGCCTTAACGGGAAATGTGACCTTGCCCACCGGTTCTCTGAATCAGGAAATGGGAGACGGTTCTCCATGCCTTTAGATGAGTTAGCCTGGGGTAAATGGCCCTGTGTCCTCTGGCAGATGGCAGTGAGGCGGAGTCCCCCACATGTCCTTCCTTCCTCCTGCCCTTGCACCCACCCTGCAAGCCCACTCTTGGGTCTCACTAGCCCCTCCACAGCCCCTGGCTGCCCACCCTGCAGGAGGACAAGGTTACTGGGAAGCACACCCAGAAACACACCCTGAGTTGAGTCCGTGTCCCCCATCCCTCTGCTGTCCCACTGCCAACCCCATGACAGTGAACTTCCTCTGCCCTGGAATTCGAGTGCTGCTTCTCCACTGGGACCCCATGTCCCTGGGACACGAATGGACTGGTCACTCTGCTCTCCCTGCTATTTGTGAGGAAAGCTCTTTCCCTTAGGAACCTCCTAACCCCTTATGACAGCAGCCTTCATGTGACTGAGGACAATTCCCTTTGGCAGAAGAGATGGTCAGGGTCAAAGAAGACTGTGCAAACGTGTGCTGGGTCTCATGCTGTCCCCTGCCACCTGTGCGCCCGGGTTTAAGTTCCTGGTATGCACACCACCCACCTGTGGCTGTGAGCAGGAGTGAGCAGTCCTGGCCATTCAGGTACTCCATGGCGGTGACCCGTGTGTACCGAGGGTTCCCGTTGTGGAAGTAGTCCAGCTTCTCCCCTTTCTCCCAGTCCCAAAAACTCAGGAGAACAAGAGAGGAACAGGCCATGAAACCCCAGGGGACACCCCTCACACCCACCACCATGGCCTCCACTAGCAAACGAACACATGTTGGGGGACGTGGAGAAATGGGAGCCCCAGCGCCCCCTTGGTGGGGAAGGTGTGGAGGTTCTTCGGAAAAACTCCACACAGGGGTGCACTGTGATCCAAGATTCCATTTCTGGGTGGACAGCTGAGCAGTATTTGTGTGCCCATGCTCACAGCAGCACGATTCCCAATAATCCGAAGGTGGAAACAAGTTACAACAATTAGATTAATACAAATTGATAGGAAGGACTTAGCACTAAGCCTGGTGGATTTAAACAACTCAACTTATTATTGATGTTATTATTGTAATGTAGATATTAAGGGTAAATAAACATTTACTGAGCCTTCAATAAAAATTTGTTTCTATGTTAAAGGAGGCTGTTGGTAAATACAAGTATATGGGAGGCCTGAAGTATTGTGAGGCCAGACTTAGACCCCTGGTATCACACATCACTGAATGCAGACCATGATCCATCAGTCCAGATGTTCACCTTGCTTCCCTTTTCCAACAGAACCAACACAACAAACACACAAAGTCAACTTTATTCTAGTGTGTATTTTGCCTTCCTTTAAGTTGTACTAAAAGTGGACATATTTTTAAAGAACTAAAATATAAAACCTGGCTATATTAATTTTTTTTCAAGGTGGAAACCATCCAAATGTCCACTGAGGAATAAATGGATAAATAAAATGGGATCTAGTCACACAATGGAATATTATTCAGCTGTAAAAAGGGAAGAAACCCTGTCATCTGCTGCAGCATGGATGGAGTTTGAGGACACTGCTCAGTGAAGTCAGACACAGAAGGAAAAATCCTGTGACCTCCCTGACACGAGGTCCCTAGGAGTCAGATTCAGAGAGACAGGAAATAAATAGGGGGTGTTAGGGGCTGGCGGGGAGGTCAATGTTTCATGGGGACAGAGTATCTGTTTTACAAAATGAGAAAGTTGTGGAGATGATGGCTGCACATCATTGTAAATGTACTTAAGGCCAAAGAACTCAATGATTGTTATGTTTGTTTTATCACAGTAAAAAAAGGAATAAGAAACAGGTAGGAGAACCGCCCCCAGTATACCCCATAAAGTGGGTCCTTTGTCCACAACAAGGGCCATGCTGTCACTACTGCATTTGGCATCTCCCATGAGCACACCCGCTCCTGCAGAGGCAGCAGGAGGGACTCGCTCACGCACCTGCCAGTGTGGTCTGTCTCAGGTCATGTGTGCTTGTCTTGGACACAGAAGCTCCTGCCACTGACCCACACTGGCAAGAGACAACATGGGGGTGCAGGGACAGTTCTCCACTTGTTCATCAGCCCCTCCTCCTGGGCAGCAGCTGGGAGGGGAGGAAGAAGAGTTGTCAACACTGTGGAAATGTGTGTTCCCACAAGCTTACCAAATGCTGTCTTTATCAGCGACGGCCACGCACGGTGTGAAGGGGTGAAACTTGACCACGGAGGGAACACCAGGGTTCCTGTTCAGGAATATCTGGTCGTCCAGTCTGGTGATGCCTGAGCAGACACACAGGCTGGTCAACGCATACAGATCTGCACCCAGGGCCCTGGGCCTAGGAGGCGGGCTCCTTTTCCACTGCGAATGTCACACGCAGGAGCCACGCTTGGGAGAGGCCACTGGTCAGACAGGGGAGGACCCAGGAATCTGTGGGGCTCCGGCTAGCACCCCTGTGGATCCCCAGACCCCTCACCCTTCTGTATGAGTTGCTGGGCCTGCTTCCTGACATGGCTATTGCGCAAAAACCGCCATTCTCGCTCCTTGCGGATCTGACTCTCCAGGTCGTGTTCTTCTGGGATCTGCAACAAGACCACATTAGATTCAGTGGTGAGAAAAGGGTTCTGCTCCCCACATGCCAAAGAGCTGGGTTCTCTGGTCTGGTCGGCATGCCCAGCGCCTACTGTCAGCACAGGGCAGAGGTTACTGACAGAGGCTGGTTCCCAAGCTCCTGTGGCACTCAGGCCCCCTCCTCAGGCCGCTGGACTCAGGTTCAGAAAGGAGCACCTGGCACCCCCTCTGCACCTTCGGAGCCACTCTCCTTCCCACTGGGTTTGGAGGCACTGAAACTTGAGACCAGTTGGGGACTGGCCCTATGCGAGGCCATCAGGGAGCAGAGACGTAGGACCTCAGCACCCTCGGGTCATGCGCTGCCCTGCCCCTCAGAGCCCAGCATAGAAGTGGAATCTGTGGCCACGTTCTGACAAGGAGCAACAGGGTGGACCGTTTTCAAGGTGGACATAATGCTTTTGAGGTGTGAAGATCAGGGATGAGGACTCAGGTGTGTTCTGCAGGAGGGGACAGAGGCCAGACCTTGGCTGAGACAGGTGGTAAGGTGAACAGTCATATTTAATCAGAGAAAGACCAGGGTGGGGAGGTTTGCCCAGAGGCTTTGCCTTTTTCTTTCTCTGATGTCAAAGGGAAGTGGGGCACCTGGTGTGAAGTGATCAAGGTAAGGGACCAGAGTCGGCTGCCCTATGGCCTGGGAGGCAGGCAGGACACTGAGGGGCGCTGGATCCTTCTTGGGAGTTGGTATGTCACCTTCCATGGCCAAGGGTGCAGCAGCCACCAACTCCCCATGGCTAGAGTCAGGGACAGCCAAGTTGCAGAACTAGGGGGTTCAAATCACCACCTTCATCACTCCTAATGAGCCACAGTGTCTGTGCTGGGCTCATCTCCACCTGAAATATGGGGTGCAAATGATCACCCCAGTCTGCCCTGAGCAAGGGTCCTGCTTGCTTCATGCCGTGTGCATGTGGGCTGGGGTGACAGGTAGCTGTGCAAAACCACTATGCAACAGATGGCTACACTCAGCAAATAATAAGCTGGGATTTAAGTCTACTTATTCGTCACTCATTTGTTCGATACAGACTGGTTTCCTTAGTCACACGTTACCAGGTAACTTGGGCCATTCAGACGCCCTTCTCAACAATGCAGAGGTGCCAAGTCCCAGAATACAAATGAAATCCAGTAAAAAAGGAGAACCCGACTTCCTCTCAACAGAGTCGAGACGGGGAGCTGCTGTGACCGGCCAGGTACCCCCGCCCAGATGACAGCCCGCCCACAGCCAGTGCTGAAGGCCAGCTTCCTCTGCTAGAGAAGGTGACCATGCGCTTGTGCCTGCGCAGCCAGGGCTGAGAAGTGCAATGGCTTCCACACCAAGCATGTGTCTACTCCTCGACACTGTGCGATCTTTGTTGACAAACAGAACCCTGACCCTCACGCTCGGGCCTGCGCACAGGCAGCCTCGGACCATTCCCAGCTTCTCACTTATGCTCCACTTTTTATTTCCTTAAAAAATCACAAAAACTACACGCAACGAAGCAGCAGCAAGGACAAGCAGACACACTACCACAGGCGTGGTGCCCATGCCTGTGGTTAGCAAGTGGCCAAGGAGTGATCCCATAACAGCAGGTAAGGGTGGGCTTCTAACAGCTGGTGTCATTCAAGATGGCGCAGAGCTTGTCAGAGGAAAATGATAAGTGTTGCTCATGACAACGCAGAACTTATCAGAAGGGAAATGACGAGTAACAGTAATGTAGAGAAACAGGGATGAGAACTCCCAACAGAGACTTGATGCTTTGCAGGAACAGAGGACCTGCACCTGCATGGCACGTGTTTCTGTGGGGACATGTGAGTGGGGGATGCCTAGCGGGCTCCCTGAGCAGCAGCGGAGGGACAGCGCCAGCACGGGGCTCTTAAACATGAACTCCCTGTGGCCAGGCCTGAGCTCCCACAGCTTGCAGGCCATGAACTGGAGGTGGGCAGACGTGAGGCTTTCAGTTCTTCAGAAGGAAGCATCAAGGGCCGCGGGGACAGGAGGCAGAGGGTGTGTGAATGGGCAGAACACTTGGGCAGCTCCTGCGATGGAAGGCACAACAGGGCTCTGCCTCACCTTGGCTGTCACCTTTCCAGATGGAGTTTTTAGATGTAGAGCATGGGAGCCCATGGAGCCTCCCCTTACAGGTCTGAGCTCAGAAAGGGCTTCCAACCCAACTGGACTATGGCTCTACACCTCGCACACGTGTCCGTCCAGGGACAGCCTGCTACAAACCACTGGGATGGACACAAGTGGAACTGGACACACAGGTGCAGCATGAGAGGTGGAGGGATGGTGGCAGACGAAGAGAAAGAGAGCAGGAGACCCTGAAGCAGCAGCAGGCAGGGACTGCTGGATGTGACAATCACTGCTCAGGACGGGGCCCAATGGAACTGATGGAACATCATCTCCCACTCAGCATTGGGTCCCAACAACACTCTCCCCATGCCCCTCCAGACGGAACAGAAGCTTCTGCAGTTTGCATGGACCCCACTCCTGCCAGGCTTCCCTCCAGAAAGGGATAGGGTGTGGGTGTCGATGACAGTGTGACTTACTCAGACAGACACCAATTATGATTATGAGTCTCTCACGGAGACCTCGTACTGAGAGCCCACAGGGTGCTAGGACTCAGGATGGAGGCTTGGGTCCCCAGGTTTCTGAGGAGTGCGAGCTGGGTACTGCGCGGTGCACACCCACACGGGAGGTCTGTGACTCAGAGCTCAGTGTGTCGTCAGCACTGGATTAAAAGGTTAAGATGTTCAGGTAGAACTCAGAACGAGCCTGTGACCATCAAGCATCAAGGCAGGAAGAGATGACAAAGGCAAAGGGGAGACGGACCCAGGAGGCTGGCTGGCACGATGCCAGTCCTGACACTGAGCTCCATTTCCAGCAGAAACAAAACATGATCTGACAGTGTGGCCAGTGCCTGCACTCTGCCCCACCTGGATTTTTATCACCCTTGCCTACTGAACACTCTGGGCAGCGAGGCCAACCTCTGTGTGGCGTGCGGCTCTTGTGGCGTGGGCCGTCCTTCTCTGTGCACAACAGCTGACCATGCCCTTCCAGTCACAACACTGCAGTCACCATGGGTGATAAGCTCTGACGGTCGGAGTCCACTGTTTCCGTGACATGTTTTCATTTAGACTGCACTGCTTCAGGACCAGGCTGGTGAACACAGAATTTATATTCCGGAAATCTCCCCCTTCTGGCATAGAGTTCTGAGTTTGGAGAGTGCTCAGTCACGTAACTACAACTGCCATAAAGGTCGAGGACAGTTTGTTTCCCGCATTCTCGGTGTCCCTATAGTCAGCCTCCCGGCACCCACTCACCCACTTTCCATGCGGTCATTTGGTTCTGGCCTTTTCAGTGTTGGGTGAACAGGCTGTACAGTGTGGAGCCTTTGAGTTGGGCTCACATTCCATTACCTGGCTCCCCCCACCCCCAGTGTATTTACCAGGTGGGGGGCACTGCACCATTTCTAGCTTGTGGTGACAATGAGTAAAGCCACTGTGAATGTCCAAATGGGCAGGTATGCGGGAGCTGGCTGGGTTATGTGTGGCAAGTGTGGGTGTAATTTGTTAAGAAACAGCTAGACGTTTCCAGCGTCTGTAATATTTGCATTTGTACCACAATGTCTAAGTTTCTGCTGCTCCAGCAGTCCGGGCTGAACTGGTGATGTCAGCTGCTGTGACAGTTGCATGGTGGGACGTCCCGGGGCCACTGGCACATCCCTAATGGCTAACTTCACACACATGCTTCACAATGGCGTCTTCCATCTGTGGCTTGTGTTTTTGTATTAACAGTGTTTGGAAAGCTGTTATTAATTTATGCAGTTTATCATTTTTGTTCCTGTGTGGCTTGTGCTTTCTGTATCTTTTTTGTTGTTGTTGTGACAGAGACAGAGAGAGAGACAGAGGGATCAATAGGGACAGACAGGCAGGAAGGGAGAGATGAGAAGCGTCAATTCTTCATTGTGGCACCTTAGCTGTTCATTGATTGCTTTCTCATATGTGCCTTGACTGGGGGACTAGAGCAGAGCGAGTGACCCCTTGCTCAAGCCAGCAACATTGGACTTCAAGTCAGCGACCATGGGGTCATTTCTATGAGCCCGCGCTCAAGCCTGTGACCTCAGGGTTTCAGACCTGGGTCCTCTGCATCCCAGTCCAGCACTCTATCGACTGGGTCACCACCTGCTCCGGCTGCTTTTTGGATCTTATTGAAGAAACCATTGCTTAACCCCAGGCCACAAAGATTTCTTTCTAGAAGTTTTGTGGCTCTGGGTTTTGCATCTGGGGCTATAAGTCACTCTGACTAGGTTGCTGCCGGAGAGGCCTCGGTCACCTTTTTGGACAAATATACCGTGTGTGGCAAGACTACCTCAGCCCTTTTCTATAGAATTGAGCTGTCTTTGCACCTTCACTGAAGACAGACGGGCTGTGCCACTCCAGACCCGTCCCTGGGCCCTGCTCGGCCCTATTGACCGTCTCACCCCACTTCACAAGTTCTGGTTGCTTCAGCTGTGTGCAGGTCTGCAGATGGGACCGTGTGAGCACCTCAACTGTGTCCTATTTCAAAACTATTCGATTATTTTGGTTTCTCTGCTTTCCTCCATACATTTATGAACAGACTTGTCAATGTTTGAAAGCCCATGGGGTCTCTGATCGAGACTATATTATATACATATCAATTTAGGAAAGTCATTGTGGGGCCTTTCAACCCACGAGCACAGTCCCCATCGTTTCAGGTCTTCTCTGGTCTCTCCGTTGTCAGTCCGTGTTTCTCAGCGTGTGGATCTTGTCTGCATTTCTTTCTGGTTTGCATCTAAATATTTTGTGGGGGGTTTTTTGGTGCTATTGTGAATGGTTTAATTTAATATAGAAATACAACCAATTTTTGTAGAATGACCCTGTATCCTGAAACCTTAAAAAAACTTACTCATTCTGGCAGCATTTTGCACATTTAGGATTTCCCACCTACACAATAATGATGTCTGAACAGAGGTCGTTTTGCCTCATCCCCTCCACCTGGGTGGGTCCCTGGTCTCATATCCCTACTGCCCTGTCTAGGTGGCTGGCAGGATGTTGATCAGGAATGGAGAGATCAGACATCCTTGCCTTATTCCTCATTCTAGAGGAAACACATTGTCTTCTACCAACAAGGATGGTGCTAACTGCAGATGTTAGGTGCCCTGTACAAGGGTCACCTACCCTTAGCTCCTTGAGCGCTGTTCCCATCCACTGTAGAACTCTGTCCAATCTCTGCTCTGCAGCTGCTGAGATAACCTGCAGCTCATCTCTGCCTGCTGACAGTCAGCTGCACGATTAATTTAAAAATGCTGGGTCACCTTGCATTCTTGGAGTGGAATCCACTGGGTCACCCATCTGTTATCCTTTGCATATACTGCTGCATTCGCTTGGTTAATATCACCTGAGGATTGGGATCCGTATTCATGCAGGGCGTTGGTTTGTAGCTACTTATTCCTGCAGTGTCTCTGACTGGTTGGTAGCAGTAATGCTGCCTTCTCAGTGATTGGGGATGCTCCCTCCTCTTTTGCTTTCTGTCATAGATGGTGGACGATGGGAGTTAGTTCTTCCTGAAAGGGAGAAGGTGGTTCCCTTAGTCAGAGGGGACCTGTCAGGATGCCTACTTTTAGTCGTGTGGACCTATAAGACTCTGACAGTAAAAAAGACAAAGAGCTGGCAAACACTACCTGGACTGCCATGCCCAGGGGTGTTCAACCTTACTAGCCATTAATCGCCTGTGATGGTGACACCGGGCACAGCTTTATCTGGTGAGCATTTATTTCCGAAACTTTCCCATGAAGACCTGTGGTGGGGATTTTGTCATTTCTGAGGTACAATCACAGCCTGAGGTGTTTAGTTTCCATGTAACACAGGCTAATAGAAAAGCTCCTGATGCATTTTATTGCCCAAACATGCCATGAGATGATTAATTCAATTAATAAAAGAACATCCTGTGAATGCCACCTGGAAAAAGAAAAAGAAATGAAAGAAAATACATTTTTAGACTTAGACAAGGTCTCTAATTAACGTAAGAGACAAACCAGCAAAGTCTGTAAGTGCCCTAGCATATGGCTGCCCTCGGGAGCCCAGATCCAGATCACAACAAAGCTTCCTGTTTAATCACAACCCTGGGGCTTGTTGGTGAAAGCGAGAGCTCCAGACCCTTTCAGGTGGGCAGCTCACCTTTAGCAACAACACCCTGATGGCCCTCAAGGGCCAAGTGCTGAGAGCCCAGAGTTACAGTGAGTGGATACTTCCTTGTCACTCTCACTACGCACGCCCTGGGAGCCATAAGACAGCATGGGACCTGTCTCTTCCATGCTGGTAACATAGGGATCCTCCCTGGAGGGATCAGACACACTCCAGGCACACAGATGGAAGAACACAAAGGCAGATGGAGTCTCTGTCGTGTCTGAAATCTGGGCTGCTGGCACAGGACTGGCCACAGAGCAGAGGCTGCTCTAGATTTGCACTCGAGTGAGTCACACAAACACATGTGTGGGGGTCAGACCTCAGCCCCCGCTTCGGGACCTTTCTCCTGCAATTTGCTCATGTGTACTTACTGACGGCATGCTCGTCTTAATGCCAGTCTAAGGACATTGTGTTGAGAAAGGGAGAGTGAACCCTTTAGGAACAAATGAAATGAATTTTCTTTCTTTTTTTTTAAATTTAGTGAGAGGAGGGGAGGCAGAGACAGACTCCCACATGATACATCTGGCAAGCCCACAAGGGGGTGATGCTCTGCCCATCTGGGGCTGCTACTCTGTTGCAAGTGGAGCCATTTTTTTAGTGTCTGAGGCAGAGGCCATGGAGCCACCCTCATTGACTGGGGCCAATTCACTCTAATTGAACCATGGCTGCAAGAAGGGAGAAGAGAGAGAGAGAGAGAGAGAGAGAGAGAGGAGGGGGAGGGGTGGAGAAGCAGATGGGCACTTCTCCTGTGTGCCCTGGCCGGAAATTGAATCTGGGACATTCACACTCCGGGCCAATGTTCTACCACTGAGCCAACCGGCCAGGGAATGAAATTCATTTCAAGTTTAAGAAAGTGCATTTTGGATCATCTAGGACATGTCTCCCTGTTGTCACAGGCAGACGCCTGAGGAAACTGCACTCTACCCGAGAAATCACCATGACACAAAGCAAGAGGGCAGGGCAAGCCACCCTGAAGCCCGTGAAGGTCTGGTCTCACCTGCTTTAAGTGGGAGAATATCTCAAGGAAACTGAGCCCCTGTCAGTCTGTGGGGACAGTGTGCAACAGCAGGTTGGGCCAGGCTTGCGCAACATGCTCTGCTGACCTAACCCACAGGTTGCAATGACCTCTTTAATGTTTCTTTTTCTGACTATAAAGGTACTTCTTGTAGATAATGTAGGAAAGACAGAAATGTGTTAGAAAAAAGCACACTCAGTGCCACCATCATCATGTCACTGAAGATCCACTGTCAGGACTGGCCTTCACCTGGCTTTTGTCCTTAGCACAGGTGTGGATGCTCTATATTTAAAACTGTGACCATACAACTGCCTCGTGGTACAGCTGTGACCTTCCTGTAGGCAGCCTGTGTCTTGCTTTTATATCTCTAAAAATTATTTTACCACAAGCATTTTCTAATGATTTTAATTTTAAGCTCAATTTTAAAACAGCTCCAATAATATCCGACCGAATATTTCATAACTTGCCACCATTCTTCCTGTGTTGGACACCTGAGTGGACTGCAGTTTTCATTGTTGTAAGTCACATATGGACTGTCCCTAACTCTATTTCCTTAAGTTCACATCCTGGCAGGGCATTGTAGGGTCAGAATGAACGGCTATGCAGGACTCTGATATAGCCAACTGCTCTCTGGAAGACTAGGATTTGATTCAACAGTGGGAGAGAGGTCCTTCGTCTCTGTTCATCAAAGGGGCTCAATAAATCAGAACTTTACTACCTGCCTCAGATGTGACGGTTATCTGTGTTTGTACTGACAAAAGTCTGGCTCACTCTGGGGAAAAAGCAAGCAGGAATAAAGAAAGACAGAAACCAGACTCTTCTTGGAAGTCCTCGATGTGGAGCTTGACGTGTGACTAGGAACAAGTTGCCACTGCTGCTCCCCATTATCTGCGTGCAGGAAGAGGGTCGCTTTCCTAGGAACGTGTGTGAGGGCAGGAGTCTAAAGACTAGCCCCGCAGCTCCCCAGGGAAGATGGCATTGGATCCTCAGCCCCAGAGTGGTGCCAGGCCCACCATAACCCTGCTGTGAGCTCCATTCTGCAGTGGCAGGAATGTGTCACGTCATGAATGGGGTCTTTACAAAAATCAGCGTAATTAACCCCCAAAGCAAAGAGCCACCTGGCAAAGCCTGGGGACAGACCGTGAACAGTCCTCACCAGGAGGGAACAGAGAAGACAATGAGGAGTTTCACACAGGGAAGCCAGAAAAAGGACTATGAGGGTTTCACACAGGGAAGCCCAGGAATGGCAGGCTCTTTTCTTTTTTTGTTAAAACTGACAGGAAGGAAAGTGATATCTTCTTTTGCTGTTTTACTTAAACTGTGACCACTGAGTACGGTGATGGCACCCTGGTGTCACCCTTCAGCAGTCCTAAGAAGGGAGGACAGGATCCCAAAGGGACAGTGCAGGTGGCGGACACAGCTGGGCTCTGGCAGCCCTGGCTGCCAGCCTCAGGTCACAGTTCAGGGTTCTGTCCTGAATGGCTTCACCCAGGACAGTGGGAGCCACTAAAGAGCAGGATTCTGGTGAGCACACGGTAAGGTTCCAACCATCAGCTCAGAGCTAGGGGTTCAAATGCCCCAGGCCGGAGGCCAAGCTCCTGCACCCACACTGAGGGAGCTACAGGTTGAGGCTCTGTGGGACCTAGGTGTGGCCCAAAAAGGCACAAGGAGCATGCCCTCTGACCTCAGGGCTAATCGCACACAGTACCTTCATGACAGGCTGGGCGAAGTACCGGGCGCTCCAGTCACAGAAGCCTGTCTGCATGGTGGCTGAGGTGAAGCTCTTGTGCCCGGCAGCGTCATCCACGTCGTCAGTGGTCTTCCAGGTGTTTAGGAGTGAGAAGGACACAGACAGTTAGTGAGATGACTGCCTCCTGTGCACGGAGCAGTTCACCACAGAGAGGCAACACTGGGGCATCTGACTCCCATGCCAGGTGATGCTGGACCCTGAGTGTCTGCACAGGGCTCCAGGAGCTGGCATTAGGGAGGGCGATCCGAGTCCACACTCGGAACCACATCTGCCAGGACCTGCTGGGAATGGCTTGGGTGTCATGTGCCAGTTGGATAGGCCCATTGGTGCTGGGTCACTAATTCCCACAGGCCTAAGCCACCTGGTATGGGGGCTACGGCTAAGACTGGGCCAGCACACAGTAGGACAAGGGTGGGGTCTGGGGTTCTGTGCCTGGGGAAGTGACTCCCGATGGAGGGCAAAGGGCACCTGGGACTTGTAAGGTGGCACCCGCAGCAGCCCAAACAACCTCCTGAGCCTGCGTGTCCTTGGCTGAGAAAGTGGCAAGCAGTCTGAACAAGACGCCAAGGGCCCAGCCTGTGTGTCCACCTTGTTAGGCATTACTATCACCCTCAAAAATGAAGACACCAGTCCCTCCTGTGGAGTGGCTGCCAGGTCAAGTGGAGGTAGAACACAGTTGCCATGAAGGGAGAGCAAACCAGCATCGGCCTCTCTTGCCACATGGACGCTGCCCAGAGCAGCACAGCAGGCCGAGGGACGCAGGCACAGTGCATAGCGCAGAGCCCTCAGCATCTCCATGCACTGGGGTTGCTGTTTAAAACCATGTGTTGCCCAGCACGCAAGGGTGTGTACCTGGTCTGGGCCCTTGTCGAACATCTTCCGAGTGCGGGGGAACTGGTGGGAGTGGGGTGTGTATTGCACCCCCGTGGGCCCAGCAGTGCCCTGCCGGCCTGCAGGCAGCTCTCGGCAGATTGGCTGCTTGGCCACGTCGCTGGTCGGGCTGGAGCTGCTCGCGTTGGACATGGGAGGGGAGCCTCTGCCACCAGGGAGAAGAAACACTGTCACCTAGATCCCACCAGTCTGACACCAACTGCCAGTGGCTGCTCCCAGGCTCCCCAACCCCAGCTATGGCCGAAGAACCTAGTGTCATCAGCTCAGATGTTCTCAATCCCCTGACCTGTTAATGTGACTTCAAAACACCAGCTGCTGATGCTGAGTCAATGACCCGAGCAGGCCCTAGGGACCCATTGAAAACCAACGTGGGACAGGCCAAGCTGGCTTAGGCCTTGGCGAATCAGCTGGGCGCATGTCTGCTGGGACACAACCCTGAGCCTCTGCTTCCTGCAGGTGAGCACAGGTGCCATGCTGGTGATGACAGGGACGCAGAGCCTCCCTTGCCAACCTCCGAGTGAGCGGCCCAGCAGTCAGGCTCAGGTCAGATGTGCAGGGTGAGAGTAAGGAGAGGGAATCAGAAACAGTGGGGAGATGGCGGACAGAGCTGGCAACAAGATGGGGAAGATGTGCTGGGGATTCCACCCACAGGAGACCCGGCCACTCACCCTGCCTGCTGGATGTGGATGCCCTTGTTGGTGGGGCTGGCGGGTGCCGACTGGGTGAGAGAGGACGTGGTAACAATGCGCTGAGGCCGGGCGTTCATGGTGGCCTGAAAGAGCAAAAGGACTAGTGACGGACGGTCAGCAGGGGAGGAGCTGAGGCTAGAAGACAGAGTGTAGGTAGTGGGCTTCCCAGCAGCTTCAGCAGAAAAAGCCTTTTGGCCGAGAAATGCTCATACACCAGGGGAAGGTGCCAGTTGAAAATGTCCCCCAAACATCACCCTGATACTATTACTTTTCTAAACATTATTCACCTGGGTCCAGTGTGGGCCCAGGGCTAGCCCTTCTTGAAATACAGTCGCCAGACTAAGGGGGATAGGCTCTGGGGCTTGTTCTCCACTCTCTGAGTGTGTCAGGACCACAAGCATCCTGTTGCAGGATTGACATTTTACCACCGAGAAAGGTTTGTACCCTCTCGATCCTGGGTCCCAGGAGGAAAGTGGTTTTGTTTTCATTTTTCCACAGGACTCGAGGGAGATCCAGAAACCAGCAGTCACTGGAGTGACAGCGACAGAAAGCTTTAAGCAGACAGGGGCTCACTGCTCTGCTGGGGACCTACCCTCTACCTGGTTTTCTCTCAGATGTTTTGATCAGAACACATGGGGCAGCTGCATGGGCCTGGTTGGTTCTGGACACCCACTAGTGGGACCCTGGACTGTCTACTGACAGGACCCACATATTTGGGATTGTTCCCTCGGCAGCGGGGCTCCTGCATTCAGCCAACAACAGAAAATCACAGAAAACTGTGCAGTCACAACCCTCTTTATCCTTTCAGCGCTTCCCAGATTACCCTTCATTATGAAACAAGAACAATGACAAACACTGAACTATATAATCAGCCTTTAAGAAAAGTTCTGGCCTGACCAGGTGGTGGCGCAGTGGGTAGAGCATCGGACTGGGATGCGGAGGACCCAGGTTCGAGACCCCGAAATTGCCAGCTTGAGCGCAGGCTTATCTGGTTTGAGCAAAGCTCACCAGCTCAGACCCAAGGTCACTGGCTTCAGCAAGGGGTTACTCGGTCTGCTGAAGGCCCGCGGTCAAGGCACATGTGAGAAAGTAATGAATGAACAACTAAGGTGTTGCAACGAAAAACTGATGATTGATGCTTCTCATCTCTCTCTGTTTCTGTCTGTCTGTCCCTATCTATCCCTCTCTCTGTCTCTGACAAAAAAAAAAAAAAAGTTCTGGCCTTGGCCGAGTTCTCAGTAGATAGTGCTATCCTGGCGCACTGAGGCCATGGGTTTGATCCCAGTCTGGGAACACAGGAGAAGCAATCAATGAAAGTGCAACTAAGTGGAACGAGTTGATGCTTCTCTCTTTCTCACCTCTTCCTACCCCTCTCTCTCTCTCAATCAATGGAAAAAATATATTTAAGTTTTTGTTTTTTGAATTACAGAAGTTACACTGTGAGCTTCCTTTTTTTTTAAAATTTATTTTATTTTATTCATTTTAGAGAGGAGACACAGAGTGAGAGAGAGAGAGAGAGAGAAAGGGGGGAGGAGCTGGAAGCATCAACTCCCATATGTGCCTTGACCGAACCAGTGCAGGGTTTTGAACTGGCGACCTCAGTGTTCCCAGGTCAACGCTTTATCCACTGCGCCACCACATGTCAGGCTGTGAGCTTCCTTTTGCTGTGGTATTTCAAGTACTTGACCAGCTCTGCACACATACGCACACACAAATCCTGGGAAAAGAAAGCTAAGCTCAGAGACGGGAACTTGCAGGAGTCTCCTCAGCACTTCTAGATGAGTGGTGGGCGATGATGTGAGAAGGAAACTTTCAGGACTTTGGATGCTGAAGTGAAGACCTCAGCAGGTGCACACATCTTTGAAATGCTGGGGTGGTGATTCAGGAACCCCTATTTCCCCAGAGACGCTCCCTCCCACTCTGCTGCTTCCTCGGTGCCCCCCTCCACTTGTCCCCTTCCAGGAGGCTCCATGGTGAACAGTGGGTGGGCTCTGCATTAATTAAGCATTCAGGATTAAGGTGAGCTGGGACTCTGGCCTACAGGTTTGATAAGATGTCTCTGCTTTAATTCAACTCATGCCCATGGCTGCTGCCACTGACTGTGCACCAGTTTGGACATCCTGAGAGTGGTGGGCTGAGGTTCCCACGACCACGGCTCTAATGCTGGCAGTTGGGGTTTTTGGCTCAGATGGGGCTTTCCTTGGCCTGACAATTCCTATTTGTGCAACAGACACTTAATGGCGCTGGTCCTAGCCAGGAGCGGCTGCAACGTTGTGCAGAATCTGGGTGACCCCCAGGGAGATGGCCAAGCAGACCCGCCTGTCCACAGAATCGGTGTGGGGACAGGTTCAGGGAGGGTTGGGAGGTTCTCCAGGAACCTTTTTATGCTGGCCCCAGACTCTGTTTTAAGTGTGGGCACGCTGCCAGAAAAGGCTGGCAGGAATAGCAGTGTACCTGTGGGACAGCAGTGTTTGGGCTACAAAGTGAGAAGGGCAGAGTGTGATCAGCAGGACCCAGAACCCTGCCTGGGCCCCCTTGGAGCACTCTGCCAACATGCAGGCCTCATCAGATGTTGGCTCTCTGGTCCCCCTTCACTGAGCCTTTGGACAGCCAGTGCCCAGAGCAAGGCCTGGGAGTCTTCCTGACCCAGCCTATAGTCATGGCTGTGAGTTAGCTTCCAGAAGGTGGCTAACAGTTTTGTTGCAAGTCAAATTCTCAGATGATACTCAGCCCAATGCAAACACAGAAACGCTCTGTAGGGGCACAGAGGCACAAACCAGCTATCCCCATTCCCTGCTCCGCACAGGTTGAGGTGGAGGAGGTTGGTGACTCGTGCCTGGGCTGCAGGAAGGTCCCTTGGCCTCCAGGTCTAGGAGCGCTTTCTTCCCTCTCTGGTTCTTCAACTAGAACACATTGCCTCACAGAGCACAGCAAAGTCTGACCCAGTGCAGAGAAAAGACACGTGACGTGTGGTGATGTGGACAGTGACCCTGGCTGCACCTCGATGTCGGGGGGAGGGGGGCTGAGGACAGACTCACTGCAAGACTCGGCTGTTCTCCTTGGGGGAGTGAGGTGCTCCAGCAATGTCCCCATTAGCAGAGCAAGACTCTGAAAGCACCATGAGAAGGCAAGTCCCTCAGGGTGGCCCAGAGGTAACTTGGGCTAAGGATGATGCAGAGCCCACTGGCAGCTGGGTCACTGAGGACAGACACCTATGGAAACATGATTCTGTTTATCTGGTAAGTACTTTTCCATAAGCTATGTTCCCTAAGAATGAATTGTCTTCTCTGGAAATCTCAAGTCCCAGGTAGCGTCTAAAGAACTCTGCTGTGTGTCTGAACTTCTGATGGTTTCTCAAGGGCAGTGGAAGACACAATGCCTCTATCCCTGCCCCATGGGATGGAGACCTGGTGCTGGGGAGTCCAGCCCCGTCCATTGTCACAGTGGACAGTGAGGGGGGAGATGACAGCCGACAAGCCCTGCTACTGGTGGAACCATGTAAGCTGGATGTGGTGATGGGGCCTTGCAAGACACTGCTCTGTCCCCATATGTCTGAGCTAGCCTGCACTGTCCCTATGGTGAGAAAATGGAAGCTGCAGGAGGGGAGGGGCTGGCTGAGGTCTCGTGCAGCCACAACGGGACACAGGGCCATAGCCAGGCTAGACTGTGCCGCCCTACAGGGAGCCACACCTTTACCCCATAGCCATGAGCCCACGAAGGATGCTCTCGAAGGCCTTCCACAGAGTCACACTGAGAACAGATCTCCAGTGGCCACCCTAGAGCCACTGAGTCCCAGTCCAGGGGACTGGCTCTGCTGGGGCTGCTTCTACACCTGGCCTGGCTGGGCCCCAGCCAGCGACACTACAGCAGGGGTCGTGTCTAGAGACTGGTCCTACATTTAGGTGAGTTTACATGTTTGCAAATCTCATAAATATTAAAAAAAAAATAGTGCTTATTATTGCACATAACCCTGACATCTGAACACCTGCAGCTTGAAGTTTCTTTCCCACATAACCCCAACCACGAACACGGAAGGCAAGAGGGATATTGTGGGGCTGACACAGGTTCCTGAGTCTTCATACGCTTCTTCCTACCTCTACGTGGTTAGAAATTTCCTGCAATAAAAGCAACAAGCAAATGCAAGCCCCCAGTCCACTGAGAGGGGACATAAATACTTGAAACTAGGCTATGGCTTGCGAGCGGTGGGCTCTTTTATACTCAGCTGGTGACAGTTTCTGTGTTTAAACACAGAATTCTCCAGGGTTTTCCATGGGGACATGGCTGCTCTGGCTGTAAGGAACAAAACTGGTCTCAGAATTAAAGATCTCAAACAGGCCCATTTCTCTGCAATCTAAAGTGAATCCCTTGTCAGGCACTAGAGCACAAAGCACAATGTATTTTTAAACTAAATTGAGGACAAGAAGGGATTTCCTTAAAATGTTTATGCTCAAATTCTTCAGTAGAATGATTAGTCTTAAAAATAAACACACGTATACGTACACACACACACACTCATACACAAGGGCATGTGCACAGACCCACGCAGGCTGTGTCTCGCCACTGTGGGGTCTCAGGGACACGGGCGACAGGGCAGGCCCTGGCACTGCTGACTTGGTGCTGTGAATCAAGGTGAACATCCTGGGGTTGGATGAACCCCAGAAAGGAAGGCCCAATGACTCTGGGGCTCACGAGGGGTTGGGGCTGAGTCCACAGAGAAGAGGGATGCGAGTCAGTGACCTGAGCTTCCCTCAGAAACAAGTTGGAGTTGCAGAGGGCAGGGATAAAGGTGGGCATTGACCTGAAGGAAAATGGAAACAGAAACTGGAGTGAAGCCAAAGGTGCTTCTTTAAGTCTCCTTCGGCCAGACAGGTGTGAGTGAGTGAGGACTGGGGGCGACCACTGTGGGTCACATGGGCTGAGCCCATGGGTGGTGCCGGTCACCACCCAGTGCCCTGACACAGCGCAGATGCAGGTAACGTGCCCCAGTGAACGCTCTCTGTGGACGTATCTGGAGACACGGCCACTGTGTTTGAGCTGAGGGGCAGACCTGCATGTGCCTGGAGGCCTTGCCCTAGTCCCCGTGATGAATGTCAGGGACCGTGGAGCCCAGCACATGTACCTTGTACGCAATGCTGTTGAGCACCTTCATGGCCAGGTCAGACACGTCTGGGTAGGGGTCGGCAGCCAGGTGCAGCAGGACCCTCCATATCTGCGTGTACACGCTGTTGAAGGACACGCCTGGGGGGAGAGCAGACAGATCAGGGTGGCGACTGGTGGGGCCCGGTTCGCTCTTGGGAACAGGCCTGCCTCTCAGGTCAGCACACAGGCTTGCTACACAATTTCATCTTCTGGACCAGGATCCTTCTAGAAGAAAAGTGAGTGAAACAAGGCAAGACTTCCATCTGAATGCTGAGCTGCCAGTCACTTGAGCACCGAGCTTCCAGACAGGAGTTTGATTCTGTTTGGATTTCTAAGAGCTGATGTGGTCTGCGTGAAGGACACACTTGAGGAGAGCCCATACCTTACTCTGCATTCCGGCTCTGGCATCTGTCTTGCTCACACAGCACACACTGTGCAGGGAGTCGTGGAGGGCGACTAACATGACCCAAGCCTCCAGCATCTCCCAGACACCCAGCACTGCCCAAGTGTCCCCTAAGCAGGGTCCCGTCCACACGCCCAATGCCCAGGTACATGAGGCAGGGTACACAAGCTCGGTGGGTCAGCTGTGGACACACAGCAAAGAGAAGAACATGTCCTGGCCCTGGGAAGGATGCTCAGGGCTGCTGGACCCTCCTGATCCTGGCTGCAGGCATCGCCCCGGATGACAGAAGGGCGGTGAGGCCCAGTCACCAAAGAATATCTGACTTTCAAGCCAGAGCTGTGCCCATGCCTCAGGCAGCTACAGTATAGGGTGAGAGATTCCTGTTGGGAGTGGGAACTAGGGCTGAGGGCCAGGAAGACCTGAACAAAGGACAGAGGGGGTTCCGGGGTGGGGGCGGTCTATAGAACAAAAGTGAACCAAGACAGGAAGGTTGAGGAGACACTTGAGCGTGTGCATAGACAGGGGATGCTTGGGTGTGTGTTCCGAAACCAGTGGGAGCAACAGGCTGAGCCACTTGGGAGGCGGGCGCAGTGCAGGCTGGAGGAGGAGCAGGGGCTATGGAACTGGAGTCCCGTCATGTGGAACCTGATAGCGAAGGAGGATTAGGCAACACTGGGGAGGGAGCCACTTGAGCACATACTGGCTGCAGGACTGGGAGCACGGGGAGGCTGCATGGGATGGGGCCTTGTGTGTTCCTGGGCCAACCTGAGGCTGGCAGCAGACATGATCCTGGGCTCGAGAAAGAGATGCGGGTGGGACACAGCCACAAAGAGCTGCACAGATGTGGACCTTTTGTTTCTAGAGAGCAAATGCTTGTTCAACAACAAAGACACGAGGAGGATTTCCCACAGGCCACAGCCCCATGTCAGGTGGTGGCCAAGCCTAGTGGAGCCCCGCTGGAGGCTCCATGTCAGAAATGCCATCAAAGGGGTTTCCTGGTGAACATGGCTGTCATGCTGGGGGAGGCCAATGAGGCTACAGCAGAAGTCAGCTACACGTGTGAGTCCTGTGCAAATGCACATGGGCGGGCCTGAGCTCTCTTCCCGACATCCTCTGACTTGCGAATAAAGGTGGCACCACCTTCACCTCGATGCAACAGGGACATGTGGTTTCGGCTTGCTCGCTGGCTGCCCTGTCCACACACAGTGGCCCACCCACAGTGATGAGATGAAGATGCCTCTTCTCAGCTCATGCGAGCATGCCCTCCTCCTGAGAAAACACTATGAAAAATAGACCCCAATGGGCATTTACAAGGTTCCTCTAGTGACTCTACTGCTGTAGCACATGGGCATCACGGGCTCAGCCACTCTAAGAGGTGCTGGCAGCTGCTGTGCCTCGGGGAGACTTTGTGGGTGCTGGGCTGGGATAGTACTTGCCACTGCTGCAAGCTGAGATATCCCACAGGCGGAGGAAAGCTATCCCACGGAACTTTCCCCTTCATGCATCCACCTGTCCATGTACACTCTCAGCAACCAGCTTCAGACGCTTCCTGGGTGTGAGGAAAGCACTCACATAGCTTCATGGAGACACAAGGAATCAGATGGCCCATTTCCAGGACTCTGGCCCAACACTGATTAGGACATTAGTGAGAAATGTGCCACCTGAAGGGGACCCTGTACTCTGGTAATGGATCCATGCAGACCCTATGCTGTCCCCTCCCTACTGTTCTCCTGTACCCTTTTAGGTCAGACATAGAACACAAGCCGACTCTCAGACTTCATGTCTCTGTGACACTGTCCAGATTCACCAACGTCCATGGAAATGGGTACCACCAGCCCAAAGTCTCTGGGAAATTCCCTACAATCTATTTTTCTAGCCTCACTGATGGCCGGCTGATATACAATCTATTTTTCTAGCCTCACTGATGGCCGGCTGATAGGAACAGTGCTTTGTCATGAGGGGACCACCAGGTAACCATAAGTATCATTTCTTTTAGAGGATGCTGCTCCAAGTCTGTGGCAGGAGCTGTGCAGGAGGAGGAAGCAGGTGATGCACTTCCACAAGCAAGTGGCTCTAAGAGAAGGAGCCCCATACAGGGAAGGGGCCAAGTGCCTCACAGCCCTGCAGTGCTGTCTCGGCCACTCACAGGCTCCTCGTGACCGCCATGCCCACGCTTCTCTTCCAGTGCTTTTGGGCTCAGACTGATGCATGGCAGCAGCTCCCAGGAGCATGGCCATGAGACAATGAGCTGTGATGGGACAGCAATACCGACACGACATGTGGTGAATCCCAGCTTGACCACAGACAACAGACCTGTTCTAACCAATGGGGCTGGGAGGCCCCTGTGCGAGACTGGGGGCATAGACTCCTCATCAGGTGGTGCCCGGGGTCCAGGCACAAGGGTGGGCACGGGTCCCCGTTCTGCCCCCTTCCAGCAGATGCTGATGCACAGAGGGTGGCACCAAGGTCACCTGTGGAGGTGGGGGCTGTGTTGTGCACGGAAGAAGGGCAGATGCCTGTGTTATTATTTACTTTCCACAAAGTTGCCTATACTGCCACTTGCTGGCGTTCTTGCAGAGGACTTCGACTTTAATGTAACACCGTTTGTGATTCAATAGGTAATAAAAAAGTCACATTTTTGTCCATGTCCTTGACCACAGGAAAAGTGTGACCACTGACTGGTAAAAACACAACACTGGGGTCCGGTCGATTCCTTCTTGGCTAGCCCACCCAATTACTTAGCCTCTGTCCACAACAACCCATCTGCAAACCTGTGTCCCACACGGGATGGCTGCACCTGGAGCCAGGAGCTAGGACCCGGGAGCACCCCCTGCCACTGGTTGGACGCCCCAGAACGCTGAGCACCCATTTCACACTGGACTGAAGGTCATAAAGGTCACAACTGCCACTCCCCAAACAGCATAAGATGTAGGAAAATTTGCTCAGAGCTTTGGGGCAACTTGGGTCCCAAAAGTCTGCCGGCTGGCAGAGCAGTGGGGCAAGGGAGCCTGAGGTCTGCGGGAGACAAGGGTTGGGCCTGTCACCTGGTGTCAATGGTCCCTTACTCTGATGCTGCTGGGTAACATGGGGCCAAGGGCCCGTGCCTCCTCCAGGAGCCAGTCCCCAGACCCTGGCTTCTGTACTTGCCCCTCTTCGTGACGCCCTCAGGCAGACCTGGGAGCCCGGCTATTCAGTCCTTAGTACTCCAAACTCCAGCTCACTTTGTGACATTCCCACTCATGTTCTCAAGCATCTGAATGATGTGAGGATAAAACCCAGTTTCCTGTGGCAGGAAAATCTGCAGGACTCAGACATTGTATGAAACAAGGCACCCATGATGTGTTCTGCACTCAGCGGAGACACCAGATGGGGTGGGGGGGTGCCAGCCTCCATGGGAACGAAGGTGCCTACGGCTTTCTCGTGGTGCTGAGAGCCAGCAGTCTCCTGTCTAACAGCAAGGACAGCACAGATATCCCCTCACACAGACGCAACTGTGTTCCGACAGGAGTCAGGCTGTGCATCCAGGTAGCCAAGGTGTATTCCTGACTAACATGTCCAGTGTCCCCTCAGACACACAGCACCAAAGAGCAGACTCGCCAATCCAACCACAGGAGCACCAGGGCTGACGCTCTGTGCTATCACCAGCACAGGGACATATCCCCTGGCACAGAAGTCACACAGAGAGAGAGCAATGCTGCAGGAAGTGGGGCCTGTGGTGGAAGTTCCCGGTGGTCCCAGGATGCATGGCTTTTACACCCGGTTTGCAGCTCACTCAACACATGCAGGCTCTGTGGTTTGTGAGGTCGGATACAGAGGGTTGCAGAGAGGACCGACGACTCTTAGAACACGGTGGTGCTGGACACACACAGAATGGAAGAACGGAGGTGGAACAGAAGCCTGGGAAGGGCAGAGTGGAGGCACGGACCTGACAGGAGAACCCACCAGATGCCAGCAGCAGCAGCAGCAGGGAGGATGGGGACAGACAGGCAGGGAGGCTCTGAGGTGCTGAGGCCTTGGGAGGTCACGAGCACATTTGGCTTTGGGCCCCCACCTGAGTCCAAGTGGCCCCTCACCTGAGGTGGGAAGGAGGGTCCCTTTGGGGAGGGACGGGGTTCTGGGTGCTGATATGCCAGCTTCAAAGCCTAAAGTTGGTGGCACTTAAAGTTACCCTTTCACACCTGTGTGCTTCCGACGCCAGACCCATGGGCGCTCACAAAGTTCAGAGAACAAGGCCCAGGTGGGCAGCTGGCTGCCTCACTCAGCCGAGCTGCAGGCGCACCCGGCTTTCCAGAGGCGCTGCTCATGTCTGCGCACTCGCGGACAGCCGGAGGACCAAGTCACAGAGCACTCTAGGCAGCTTCAGGGAAATAAGTGAGAAAACTGAGGTGATACGGGCTCCTTAGAAAACTGTGACTTACCCACTGAGGTTTACTGATGAACAGACAACCCTAATAATTCTGCCATCATTAAAGAAACGGAGCTTGAACTTGAACACACAAAGTCTACAGGGTGGCCCAGACTGTATAAGACAAAGGTGATGTGTTACTTAGGTGTCTGGGTAGAAATGGCTTCCAGAACAAAGTGTCCCCATCTGGGGTGGCCTGTGTGTGTGTAGGCCGACACTCTGCTTGTCACGCATCTCCTGGGGGCAGGGCCACTGGCAGAACACCACTGTTGTATGATGTGATGGGGGCGGACAGAAAGTTCTGGCTGTTACCTTGTGTGACAAAGCCGGTCAGCCCAGACAGCCTGTCTGATGTCATCAGTTCAAAATTGAAGTGATTGAAACTTCCCTCTCCTTCCTCACAGGCCAGGCAGTGCTGGGCACCCACTGACCTGGCCTGCACCCGGGTCTCTGCCGTGCGGTGCAGAGCAGGGCGTGGGGGGCAGACTCACCTATGAGGGAGTTGAGGGCCGAGTAGGAGCTGACTCTGCGCATCTTGTCGATGGTCTCAAAGGACAGGATGTACTCTTCATTCTCGGGGCTGCCCAGCGTGCTGCTGGCACTGCTGCTGGTGCTCAGATTCCCGGGGGAGAATGCCACTGTGCCGCCTGCTGGCCAACACCAGGGGAGGATGTCAGTGCTGAATGCCAGACCCTTTTTGTCCCACAATTAGTGGTGAAATATTTCATCCCCCAACCCACCCCATGATCTCTGGGGCCGAGCTGCCCTCCCCAGGGAGACCCTGAGCTGTGGCGGGAAGGTGGGGCCGCAGAAGCGAATACCAGTTGCGTTTGCGTGGGGTCCAGGCTCATTTCAGCAGAGCAGGGCAGCCCCCGCCCACGCAGAATATCCCCCAGCCCTAGGCCCACACTCACACTCCTCCATCAGACTCAGGTTCTGCAGAGACAGGGCAGCCCCTGCCCACGCAGAATATCCCCCAGCCCTAGGCCCACACTCACACTCCTCCATCAGACTCAGGTTCTGCAGAGACTTGTTCAGGCTTCGGGCTGTGGTGACGGCACGGATGTTCCCGTAGGAGCTCACGGAACGCAGCCTGGGCGTGCAAGGGCTGTCTCGCATGGGGGTCAGGCTCCCACCCTCTGGGGAAAGAGCAGGAGAGGAGCATTCATGGAGGGCTCCAGCATACTTCTTTTCAGTGGGCAGCAGCGACAGGGAACAACCACCAGCGAAAAGGGTATAAGGAGCAGTGACCCACGGAGCAGATCCACCCTCGGTCCCCTCCTGAGGCCTTCACTACTGACCATGAGCCCTCTTCCCAGCAGAGATGGCTGTGACCCAGAAGGCTGGCCCAGGACAGTGAGACATGAACCCAGTGGTAGGCAGAGGCAAGGAGAGAACTATCTAACCTGACTCAGCGAGCCATGCTCCAACACATGTTGACAGTCACTACCGGAGGGGATGGGCTGTCCTCTGAGCCCCAATAACATCCTTCAAATCTTCCCTGAATTTGAATCCCAAAAAGGGTAAAAGGAAGGGTCTGAGGGATGGAGTAACCCCCTTCCTGCCCTTTCTGTTTTGCTCAGTGTCTGGAAAGATGGGATCTCAGAGCCTCTCACTATTGCTATCTGAGTAGGAAGAACTTGAGAGCTGAGCCCAACTTTTGGCAAAACTGAGGCGGGGGGGTTGCTGATGGCTCTGACAAAGGGTCTCATCTGGCCAGCAGACAAGGGTGTACCTGCAGTTGCTGGAGAGGGCAGGGGGTAGTTCTTCTCCTCCTCCATGAACTGCAGGGCTACTGAACAGAAGTTGCTCTCATACTGAACAACCAGGTGAGTCAGTGCCACCACCAGCTCCTGCAGAGAGGGAGGGGGGACAGTTAACACTGCCTGGCAGCTGCGGCATGTGGAAAAGCAGGGAAACATGTGGAAAACCTAAGGGTTTCTGCTGATGCTGGAGTCATTGCAGGAAAAAGATGAGGACAGAACGCTGTGCCCAGTGTTGGCCACAGGGATCATGCTTTTGGATGATATGCCCAGGAGGCAGTGTGAGCAGAAACCTCTCAACAAGTGAAGTCAAAGTCAGGGCCACCAGCCTCAAGCAGTCTCTGGAAGGCACCAAAACGCCTGAGAAAAATCTACAAAAGATGGTGTAAGGATAAGAGAGTGAATGGTGCCCTGAGTGGGAAGGGCACAGACCTTCCTGATCATCGCTGTGACTAGGGTGATTCCCCCAACAAACCCGCAGTGGCTGAGCCTGGCACTGGGCTCCAGCCTGCAGTGTCTTTGGAAATGACTGCTCCCTCCTTTACTCTCATGTAGGTGATAATGCTCGTGCTTGGCCCTGGGACAGATTAACTTACACCATGGTTGTGGACCCTCTGATCCAGGGGAAGGAGCAAGGCAAAAGGCCAGGAGCACAGCCCATACCCAAGCAGCTCTGCATCCAGCACTCCTGCTGTGGGGGTGGGGAGGTACCAGGTGGGGCTGCTGGCCAGGGTGCAGAGAGAGATTTACACTGAGCACAGAACACAGTGTGTGCACAGCCTAGTGAGCCAGAACGGCTCTGCTCACAGTGGTTGGGAGGGAACACAAACATTCTAGCAGTGCCCCACCTGGGCCACTGAAGCTCTCATGGCAGAGTTGGTCCCACTTTCCTCCAAACTGTGGGCCCTTCTGCTCACACTCAGAACAAAACACGGCCTTCCCCAATTTTCCCCAGCTGGGTCCAGCACCTCTGGCCCCTTGTGCCCCACCTTCTGCTCTGGGCCTCACCACCTGCGATTCCTCTGCCTAGAAAATCCTCCCTAGTGACTCAGGCTCAGCAAAGGTTTCCAGTTTTATACAGTTTTGCTAGTGGCTGACAGATGTGGGGGCGGGGAGGGAACACCCACACCTTTCTGTCTGTGGGTATTTCCTGCCTGAGCCTCGTGACATGTCCCTCCTGCTCTCAGGAGGGACAGACCTGCGCCCAGGCCACCAGTTAGTCCTTGAATGCAGCAGACACACAAGTGACCGAAAGAAAGTGCATTTGGAGAAGTAAACAAATGTGGGAGGCTGCTCTTGGGGGGCCACTTGCGGGGGAACTCAGAGCTCTATGCTGTGGTCAGGTCAGGTCAGGCTGGACTGGACCACACACCTTCCGCACCACAGGGCTCCCGTCGCTGATCAGCTGGGCCAGCATCATGGCCACATTGTGGTCAATGGTGGTGGAGTGGTCAGTCCTCTCTGCAGAGTTGCCCACAAACGTGCCGAGGGCAAAGACTGCTGCACAGCGTACCTGCAGGAGGTGACAGGTCACAGTCCCGCCCACACTGGCCTGAATCGGCCAGGACTCAGCCAATTCAATCCGGCTTCACTGCACCCAGGGTACACTCTCTGCGCCAGCCCGGCTTGTGGGACGGAGCAGAAATGGGGGATGAACAAGAAGGATCTCATGGCCCTAACCTGAGGGACTGGTGACAGTAAGACAGGGGTTCAGGAGATGGGCCATGGGGGGACGGTTTCTGGACACCAGGCAGCATGCAAGAGCAGGCCCTGTTGGAGGCACTATCCCTAGGGCCCCCTTTCCCATGTATTCGGCAGGACCAGCAGCACCAAGTATCTGCTGGCCCTGTGACATGAGCCTGACTCTGGGAGAAATGGACTTACCTCAGGAATGGGGTCGGACAGGAGGCTGCAGAGCTTCTCATGGGCACTGTCCCTCACGCCACACCACCTGGCCGAGTCAAAGTTCTGCCAGATGCGCCCTAAGCAGATGGCTACCCATTGGCGCAGCAGGGGATGTGGGTCGCTGAGCTGTTCCAGGCAGATGGCGATCAGATTCCCCTGCAGGCAGGCCTCCTATGCGAGGGTAGGATACGTGTGGGCCCCTGCCCACCAGGGCGCCTGGGTGGGTGTGGAAGGGTCATGGCCCTCACGTTCTCGAGGAAATCCTGATGTGCCCCTCATTTCAAATCCCACCAGTTTCAATTCACCCCAAATGCATGTTCAGCAACTCTTGCGCCAGGGCATCACTCATGCTGGGATCCTCTGGTCCCCAAACATGGAGCTTGGGCAGCACCTCTGCACAGCCACTCGTGGGAGGCCATGGGAGGAAGGGGGACATGACCATGACACCTACCTGCCCTGTGTTGTAGTTGTTGACGATCACGGCAAGGATGAAGGCCGTCATGGTCCTGTGTTCAGCCTGGAAAACAGGTCACCCCTAGCACTGCCCTTTCCCATGGAAGTACCACCCCAGCACCACAAATAGCCTTTCAGAACCTTCGTGACAAGCTTGAGGCATAACCAAAGTAACAGGAGTAGCTCCTGTCTCTGACTTCCCGAGGTCTGGCAGCTGTAGGTAGGCCTTTCTGAGGGTGGACTGTTCCCGAAGGTGCAGCAGCCAGGGCAGTGTGAGCCTGTGGACTTCCTGCTATGGGTGTCCCGCTTGGCCAAGTACTCTGGCTGCCCCTCGTCAAGTAGATGCAGTCAGTGAGCCCTAATTTTGCCTCATTTCTTCCTCTTCCCCAGGCTTCTGCTGGATGGTCCCCATTCCCCATCCTTTCCTATCTTCTGCTGACTCAGGCGTCAGTGGTGTCTGATGTTGCCACACATGCAGAATAAAGTCTGCACTAAGATTCTCTGTGTCACCTGGCCTGTGGTGGCGCAGTGGATAGAGCTTCATTCTGGAACGTTGAGGTCATAGGTTTGTAATCCTGGGCTTGCCTAGTCAAAATCAATAATTAAATTTTTTTTTTTTAAAAAAGAGAGATTCTCTGTGTCTCCCTCAATAGAGGCAGGAATGTTAGTGCCTGTCCCAACACGCCTCCTCCTGTCCTGGCCCTCAAATGACTGACAATTGTCTACTGTCTTCACAACCAACATGCCTGCTGATGTCTGCACTTTCTGCTGCCTCCTGCACCGGCTGCCCCGTGGGTTTGACCTCCTGAGCTTGAGAATGGTCTTTGGTGGGTTTCGCCTATGGGACAGCTGGTCCTTGGAGATGCGCTGGCTCTGCCCTCCCCCTGGACGATGCTTTAGCTGGACAGAATCCAGGGTGACAGTGCTTTGCAGCTCCCCCACTCAAACTTGTCTTGGTCACCCACTCGTGCTGATGGAGAGTTGGCTGCTTGTGGAATCGCGCTCACTCCTGTACAAACAACCTTTATTTGGTTCTGGTTATTTCTGCCTCCGACAGTCCATTCTTTCACTATGACGACTCTGTGTGGACTTGCTCTTGTTACACCATCTCGGCCTCCCTGTGCTTCTTAAGTCTGGAAAGCTCTCAGCCATGACTGGATTAGATGCCCCCCGCTTTCCCACCCATGTCTCCCAGATGCTCCTTCACATGTCTAGTTGCTCCATTCTGTGGAGTCCTCTCACCAGCCATGTCCACTCCACTGCCCGCTTCACTGAGGAGTTTTAACGGCAGTGACTAGGTGATCATGTCTTCCATACAGGTCTGTCTCTGCCCCTGATCTGCCTGTTTACTTAGAATCTACCTGGCCCCTTGGAGGAAGATAAAAAGCACAGAATACATTATTTCTTACAGTGAGAACAGTGCTTCTGCAGAAATAATACAGTGGTTTACTTTCCAACATAATGAAAACAAATGTTTTCATCCAATCAATTTAAAGGTACTTGTCAGGAACATGCTACTTTCACTATCCCCGCAGTCCCCCACGGGTGACTCTCCTCTCCTCAGTCCTGCACCTTGGACTGGTCAGAGGCGACGTTGACCACGTTTCGTGTCAGGCTTGGAGGTTTCCTGAAGGAAGGTTTGCCCTTGCTTCTCCCAGGTTCCTGGGGTCTTCAGTGACCCTGAATGAGTCTTAAGTTTCTTTCTTGGCAGGGGCTCCTACCTACCTGGGGGGTACAAGTGCAGCCCCACCCCTGTGGGTGCAGGCCTGAGGTTTCTGTTTCTCTTAGGCCTTTCTTTTAAATTTCTGCCCCACATGGGCGTCTGGGGAGCAGCTTTCCCGGTCTGACATCACAAGTGGGATAGGGGCACCTTGTGGGCTCATGGCTTTAAGGAGGGGTGTCACCAGCTCAGGCCCCACATCCTCTGTACAGTCTTGGGTCCCCATGATGTCCCTGCTCCCTTCCCACCATGGCCTCCTCTGACTTCTCCCTTTAGCTTTGGCTTTTGGGCATTTCCTTTCCTTCCGTTCAAATTCGGCAATGGCCTCGGAACCTGAATAGAATGTGTCTATCACTGAAGTGGGGCCCAGCCATTCCAGCTGAGCTCAGCCTTCCACAATCTTCCACAGGTCACCATTCCTATCCATCCAGGTCACTGGTTTTCCAACTGACTAGGAAGGGCAGGGAATTGACTATTTCCACTCATGCAGAGTGCAGACTTTAATTGCCCAGGGTGACGTTCACACGCCACACTGAAGTTAACCACCCAAGCACTCTCTCCCTTTCACATAACTATGCTGCTTTCTAAATCACCCTTTAGTTAAGAAAACCAACAACGGCCAGCTGAGACTGTGCACACAAGCGGCCAAATGTCATTAAACTCAGGACCTGGTTCTCCTGGCATGCTGGGACTAGGGAGATGGAGAACACAGAGATTATCAAACACTTATAGGAATTATTATAGATGCCAGTCATAGACTACTGAGTTCTAACAACTTAATATAAAATACAGACTGCACGCCAAGATTGACCACACCCACAATCAGACAGAAAGGAGAGCTCCCAAAATGGGTGAGGAGAGCGGCTCCCGGTGTGAGGCCTGCTGCCCGTAGTGGCCTCGGCCTGCGTGGTGCGGAGTGAGGAGCATCTGCCCTAGAGCCCTTTGAAAGTTGTCACCATTGTGTAACAGGTGTGCAGAGACCAATGGCACTGATCCAAATTGTCCAAAACCATGTGTGTTTGGTCCTTACCGGCATGTAGGGGTCTGCCAAAACCGACAGGAAATACTTGTGCCCATTGTCCTTCACCAGGTCAGCCTGGCATGACTGGGGAGAGAAGACAGGAGAGCCAGTGAGTGCAGCTGCCTGGGGGACTCGGCTTCACATGCCACGTAAACCACTGAACATGCATGTTTCACATCTCAGTCACCTTCTCCTCTCGAGTCTAACATGCACTGGAAGCAGCAGTTACCATGCTGCTCAGAGATGCTGCCCTCAGCTGTGGAAAGGGCTAGCACCTCACATGTTCCCTGCACACTTTTCCTGAGTACATGAGGAGGTGGTCTGGCTGCAGTGTGGTCTTCTGGAAGGCCACCTTCACCCTGCAGCCTCCACCACATCCTCCAGGCCCACCCTCAAGCACTGAAAACAATAATCTGTGTGAATATGACAACACTGCATTACTTGTCACATGGTCACACTTGAAACAGCTGTTTCCTAGAGGCCCAGATCTTTGCCCAAAAGATGCAGCTCTATGGTGGGAGCTCACAGTTCAGTGCTAAACAGCCGTCAGTCAGGTACACAGCTCTTTCAGGCCCTTCAGCTCACAAAACACCTGTGACACCTGTAGTCTGTGCAGTGGCTCAGCACACCCAAGGGCCCACCAGGGGCCAAGGCCTGGCCTGGATGCAGAGACGTGGGCTGTGCCCTGCTCAGGCCTTGAAGCAACAACGACTGGGCGCTGGTGGCACCCAGTGAGGAGGCACCTTGTGGGGCTCAAGAATAAGGGTGTTGTATGCTTTCTGGAGGAGACGCCCAAACTGAGGAGCAGCTGGGGTTTCCCACGGAGTTAGGACAGGGGGTAGGGATGGGGTGAAGGAGGTGCTATTCTGCTGGAATGCAGAGCAGGAAGAGAGGAATGGGCAGCAGGAGGCAGTTGGCACAGGCTCTGAAGGCTGCACTGAGGAGGCCCGCCGAGGTCAGGCAGCTTAGAGTCACACAAACAGGTGCCATGAGGGCAAGGGAGGAGCTGGGTGAGAAGGGGGGAGATAGATGCTGAAGATGGGAGACAGGGCTGATCCGGACACCAGAGGGGAGTGGGCTGGCAGGACCTGGGTGCAGTGGGTACCATGGGGTAGGGCTTCAGTCTGGGGCACTCTGCATCAGGGGCACCTTGCTCTTGGGAAGGTGGTGCACACCTGAAGTGCAGGGTGAGTCAAGCTGAGCATCTAGATCAGAAGCCCTTGTGTACGGGTGGGAACCATGCCATGAAGCAGGAAGCTGGGCCCTGGGGGACTGGCTGACAGGTGGTAGATGCAGCGAGGAGTCAGAACTCTGAGAGGAAGGACCTGCTTGTTGGCAATAGCGAGGGGCCGCAGAGCCCTGATTTCACACGAGGCTGGCTGATTTAGGGGCATTTCTGCAAGTGCTGGTTCTTCAAGGGATGGAAAGGGTCCTGCCTGGGACATCTGGGGTTGAGGAAAACAGGGAGTGGGGTGGATTCGGGCACGAAGCTGAGGAAGTGGTTTCCATCTGCGAGGAGGAGAGGAAGAGGGCAGGTATGAATAAGGCCAAGGTCCATTCTTGCGTCCAGGCCCTCTGGCAAGTGTTGGGCCCCAGGAGGTCTGAGGGACCTGCTCAGAGTAGAGTCAGACTCTAAACAGTAACATGCAGGAGCGATGTGATGATGGCTGGAGTGACACACAAATCACTGCTCTTGTTCTTGCGGGGAATAGGCCATGGATATGGCCGTGATACTAACATGGCTGTGAGTATCAATGCCCAGAAAAACTGATTAGTGACATCCATGGCAAAGCACCCATGGAAACACTGCCTTGGCTACCAGCATGCTCCACCAACGAAGAAGGCCATTAAAGCAGCAGCACGGTCAGAATCCTAAAAAATGAGCTCTAAGACTACAAGGAGGCAGGGGGCGGGCAGTTCTTGTGCAAAGCCCTGTCAAGGGCAGAAATGGCTCTGCAAATGGAGCCTGCTGGACACACAGCCCGCTCCCCAATGGCCCACTCCTCAGGGGCCTACAATAATTGGGTTTCTCTTCCTCACATCAAGACACTGATGTCTAAATGGGGATGAAGCGAGTGGCAGTGGCGGTGAGGCAGGGAGCGCAGCACCAGGGATGTGGGATAGTGGAGAAGTCAATCGTGCATGTAGTTTCCAGTGACACTCAGAGGGGCTCCCAGCCTTGAGTGAAGGTTTTGCTAATGAACTAGATCCCCATGAAGTCTTCCTGCTTACAGGGGTCGGCCTAGAAGAGCTGGGAGCTCAGTTACACCGTCAGATCAGTGGCTGGGACCTGATTTTGTTTTTAATTCTCACAGTTGACAAGGAAATCAAGGCCCAGACTGTCACCCTGAAGCTCCTTAAACATGTCTCATCACAGGGTGACAGTGTGTCACCGGATCATACCCTCTGAGTAACTGGACTAAAGACATATGTCAGAGTCCCCTATGCTGTAGCTTTGACCTGCCTCCGACCCCGCAATCTGGCCACCACTGTTTCCATGGAAAGCTGTTCTGACGGGTCTGTCACCAGCAACACAGTGCCCAAATCCCAGTGCCTGCCTGCCTGCCTGTCTCCTTCTCAGCAGGAGTCACTTAGAAAACGGTTGGGAACGAGCTGACTGCCACCACCTGGGGGAGTGGGTGCGGGGACGCCATCCCCTTCCCAACTCAGGCCAAGTGGCTCATAAGGAACAGACCAGCAGGCCTTCTGACTACAGAGGCTCAGAAATGCCACCGACACACACACTCCACAGACGCAGGCTGCAGGTCAGTGGCAAAGCACCCACGGGCAAGGGCTCTGGCCACCACGCCTCGTCCAGAGCATCCACGTGCGCCCACCACTCCTTTCCCCAGATCAAGCTCCAGGTGGGAACACGCAGGAAGGAAGCTGTGGGGAGAGGTCCTGCCTTCCATTTCCTTCATGTGGATTACAGTCTACTCCAGGGGAGGCAGGAACCCCAGCTGCACAAACACCAACAGGTAACTAAATGCGGTTCCCAGCAGGGGCAGGGCCTGAACAATTTCACCTGCAGAGGGTAAGTCCCTCAGAGTGGGAGCACCCATCTGTCTCTGGGGTCAGAGTTCTCTGATAACAAGATCAACAGGAGGTGACAGCACCAAGCCCTTTGATTAGCTGTCCCAGAGCAGAGTGCTACAGAAATCCATTCAGGGAGGTGTAATTGGCGGGCTGTTTACTGCCCAGGCTGCACCAGTGGTGCGAGGCCATCACGCTGGTTGTGCCAGGCAGGGGCTCCGTTTACTGGTCACTAGGGCCAGTTGTTCCTCCCAAATTCAGCAGCACAGTCGCAGGCAGGCAGATAGGCTCCCCACACAGGCACAAACCTTCGGCACAACTGTCCTCACTGGCTATGTCTTGATTTCATGTATCAACAGCAGCCCTGCACCTTAGCAAGTTCCCTCCTGGCCGTGTTTAAGTGAGTCCCTGGGTGCTAGGGCGCACGCTCCTGCCGTTGGCAAACCACGGGTTTTACTTCTACTTTCCCGACGTTTATGCCTCCCATTCCTTTTCTAATTAGCTGGCAGCGACAGAAGCGTTTTACCGTATTCCTATTTTCAGAGACATGTTGTTAGTTTCCCCCCATTAAGTGTGATGCTGGCATGAAGCCATCCTGAAAGGTAGAGAAGCAGGTCCTGATGCCTGTCTTACTGGGTGCTTTTCACCCTTTGTGAGAAGATCAGTGGTTGGTCATTTTCTACTTATCAATCATCTTATTAGCTTTCCTAATAGTGAGGCGCCACCAACCCTGAGCACACCCCACTCAGTCCTGGTGTCTCCCCTAGAGTTTCGCTATTTTCAGGTCACTCACTGCCAGGCACAGGGGACAGCCACAGAGCCCGGAGTGGGGGGATGGGGACAGGGAAGGGTCTGGGCAGTGCATTCTGAATCACACAATCCACCTGGCCCCTATTTCCAGGTTCTCACATTGACACTGCAACTGCCCCTCACACAGCGCTCACAGAGCCACCATGGTGGTCAGACTAAGCTTTGTGGCCCTTTGTCCCTGCTGTCCCAGCCCTGGGGGCTGCTCATTCAGCACAGCCCACCGGTCACCACAGCTGATGGCCCTTCTGCTCTGCCCCTGGCACTGGTTGACACTCCTCCTACAGAAGGGCGATCACCCCTCCCCACCAGCACCCTGTCCTGTCTGCTCGGCTGGACAGCAGCCAGCACCAGGCCTCCCCTCCAGCTTTTCATGTCACTCTCAGCCACTGAGAGACATTTCAAACAATGGCCTTCCTTAGGCAGCCCCCCAGCCAGTCACCCCCAGCAGCAACCTGGCCCTGTCCCAGGCAGGGGGTCTCTGACACATCCCAGGGCTAGACTAACCAGCCTGCTCCTGGGAACAGCTCCTGACGCAGGCTCTGCGTTCTTGGCCCAGTTCCCCAGGGACCCGAGGCTGAGTCTGAGTCTCCCCCAGAGTAAAACACACTCTGCGGGTTTTGGGGTGACAGCTAAGAGGAAGCCACCCATGATCACTCTATCTCAGCAGACAAAGAACAGGGCACCACAAATCACTTAAACAGCTCACCCTGCCTGACACAGCTTCTAGGTGAGACCTGAGTCTTTGCACACTTATTCCCTAATGTTGCAATTTTGTTTCTGTGCCTTATGACACACACTTAAAAAATTAAATGGACCATCAATACAAGTAAATGAGTTCTGTTAAACTAAGTGACATCTGTCAGGGCCTGTGATAAGCAGACTGGGGGTTCTCCATGAAGGTGGCCTGGGTGTGACTCATGGCTGTGTCTGCCAAAGTGGCCTGTGGCTAGGCAAGCATTCCCTCGGGGTCTATTCATCACTGGAGATGGCAGGTCTATTTGAAGGGCTAACTGCAGGAAGGAAAAGTAGAAAACCCCAGAAATATAGATAGAACGAAGCTAGACAGCTTCAACATGGAGCCTCATAAACAAGCCTAAAACAAAAATAATGGGGAAAAATTAAAGGCCAATGTTCACATATTTTAGAGATAATAAAAGTGTTTGACCATAACATAAAGCAGGTCACACCAAGTCCCAGTGCATCACTGTCCACGTTCCTCTGAGCAGACTGTTCCTGACCCACTGCCTGCAGGGGCACCTTTGTCCCTGCCTCAGGCCACCTTATCCCCAAGCTCACTGCTCTTGGAGTGTGAGATGCACAACTCCTGTAGGACACACCTTGATGGCCCCCTGGTCCCCAGAGCAGCTCCCCAGGACCCAGCCCTGGAGCTTCTGCGTTCCCTTTGAGGGGTCACTCGCCATTACCCTTGCAGGCGAGGCCCCAGTCTACCTCTCTCAGGCCACGGGACTCATCACCTGCTCTGCAGAATACTCCCCACCATGCCTGTTCGCTGGTCACCCTTGACACCAGCACATAACCCCTCTAACTGCACAGGCTGAAACTCTGAGCGTCTCCCCCATACCCACTGGGCCCTCCCTGCCCCTGGGTTAACCCCATAGTCTCTGTACCCCAAGGCCAGATGTTTCATAAACCATACTGTGGTTCTGTGTTCTGCTCTAAAACCTGTAGTGGTTTCTCACACCTGCTGAATGAAGCGCCCTCCACCTCGACAGTCCTTCCCTGTGTGTGCCTGCTTCTAATGTCCTCTGCACTTGCCCTGTCTCTCACCTCTCTCAAGCTGTCCCCACATCCCCACCCGCCATCCACACTCAACACCCTCACACATTAGGTCCAGCACCTCCGCAGCACACTGGAGGATGTCTCAGGCCCCCTCTATTGGAAACGTACACTCTGGGCACATGACTTCATTGGACATGTGACCCTGTCAAGGGCAGGGATGGCTGATCTCTGTCACCGCAGCCTCTAGATCTGTGTGTGTGTGTGTGTGTGTGTGTGTGTGTGTGTATGTTGTAGGTGGGGGGACAGGCCTGAGGATAGGTGACGGGAGATGCAGGCAGGTACCACAGTTAAAAAGTGTCCACAGAGCCACGGGGCTGAGCCTGGCATAAAGTGGGGCCCCAGGCACCATCCCCAGGGCTAGCCTGGGGAGACAGACAAGCCTGCTGGGGTCAGGGAGACACAGGGCCCAAAGAAACGTGGTCAGGGTTACCGAGTGGCTGGAGGGGTAGCTGGGAATGGGTGGAGGCAGCATGCAGGGAGAGGACAAGTGTAATAGCCAGGACAGGGCCCGAGGGGAAGTGTTTGCTTTCTTCTGGAAAACAGGAAGTCTTGCCATGCCTGGAGGGAGGCTTGGGACCAGGCAGGACAAGAAGTGAGGTCCACTGCAGCACGGAGAAGGGGCCGGGCACCACAGAGCGCACAGAGAGGGCTGTGCCCAAGGGGGAATGGGGACTACTCACACTGTCCACAGCAAGAATCTTGGCCCAAATGAAGACCAGCAGGGGCCGCAGCTCCCGGGCTGAGCTCTGCAACAGTTTGAGCACGTAGGGGAAGATGCCCACGGACAGGGCCTGGGGAGAGAGGGCAACATCAGTGGGAGTGGCCAGCCCAGGTGTGTCAGCAGACAGGTGGCTGTGCCTTGCTCACGGCATGGGGCTCCTTCCAGACTCCCTGGCCTGACTTTTCTCTTAGAAGCTGCCAGGTGACCCCCATCCTTGCCCTGGTGGCCTTGCTTGCGCTCAGCAACAGGACAAGAGACCCCTAACTGGGACCCTCATGTGTAGGACCGTGTCTGGCTCTCAATGACCTGTCTTTCCAGTTCCAACAGTCATATATGTACACGCTGAGGAGCACTATCGGCAGCTTTGGGGCTCCCAGGTCTGCTTTCTGCAGGGAGTCACCTATGGGTACGTGTGGGGGGTCCTTTGCCCTCAGGCAGGGAAGTCAGAAAGGAGATGGCATCTCAGCTTAGGGACACTGTCCTCATCTCAAATGTGCTAGAATTCCAATAAGGTGTCCCCTCCAGGACAGGCGCAGGGCTATGACCCCCGCCCATGCCAGTGGCAGGGCCCGTGTCCCATTAATGGCCATATTTAACAAGGGACAAACGCTCATTTCTTTGGTTCAGGCAGCCAGGCCCTTACCTAGGGACCAAATGGGAGCCTGTCACAACGCCTTGTTTTTCCTGAAAATCACACATTTCCAGTTAGCATAACTTGGAGTTTTTAAGCGCCAAACTGAGTTTTTAAATTAACCATATAAGTGAAAATGTCTCCGAAATGTTATTAATACATATGTGTCCGTCTTTTCTTCCACGCTTTTTTTTTGTTTTGTTTTGTTTTTTTCTCTTCCACTCTTCACAGACACCCAGGCCCTTGCCATGGCCCCTGGGCTGCAAGCCGTGCACGGCCCCAGTGACGGGTGCTGAGCTACCACCCCAGTTCCAGACCACCTCTTCCTTCGGGGCACTGACAGTTGTCACCCACTGTTGATATTACATAATGAGAAGATTTAAATATCCCTATATGGAGAGCAAGTCACATGTTTACCACCCAGCCCTCTTCCTGCACACTCGCTTCCACCCTGGCCGCTCTGAGCTTAGCTGGGCCGCGAAACTGCATTTGTAGGTGTGTTTCTCTCTGCAAGCAAGTCCTTACTAATAAGTAAAGGGCCACATACCGTCACCACACCGAAGAAATGAACACTTATTCCCTAGTAACACAAGAAACCCAGCTAAATTTGTTTCATGTTTTTCAAATTCTTAACTTTCAAATCATTTGCAGATGGGACCCATATGAGGTCCACACGCTACAACTGACAGATCTCTCGAATCTCCCTTAATCTACAGAATTCTTCTTGACATCTCTTTTCCTTTTGATTTGTTGAAAAACATGAATTGCCTTTCGGTTCCGTCTTTGCCAGTCTTTCCTGTTTTAATCAGTGTTCCTACTATTCTACAGGGTAACTTGGAAAGTGTTACAGAACCACCTAACATCAGATGAGGGCTCAGCAGCAAATGAGGGCTCCCAGGCTGATCCCAGAAGATGGGTTACGTGTGGCTGGCCAGGGCTGCAGCAGGATGGAGCTGCTCCCTCAAGAGCCACAGGCTGGCAGCACTTCCTGTCCTGCTGTGCTGACATCTTATAAAAGCAGGTGGGACAGGAGGGCAAAGCTAAACCCAACATGTGGAGACAGGCCCACAGCACTGGTCCTCCCAGGGCCTCCTGGGCCACTGGTCACTCCCATGGTCATCAACTCCACAGCTATGTCACTTCTCAGACTGTAACATGCAGCAGGAACACGCACCAGGCTCACCGCCCAGGGACCCAGGTCCAAGAATCTTCCCAGCAAGTCCAGGGCTCTCAGCCGGTGCACCTGACTTAGCAGCACCTGAGGGGAAAGAAGGAGACAGCATCACTGACGATGGCATGCCAGGCTGAGCGGGTTCAGAGCCAGTCACTCGGAGCTGCCGAGCAGGCTCAGGTCTGCCCTATGTCCTGTACCTGTCACCCACGTTAGGTACTCCCTTCCCTGCAGCTTGCTCAGACAGACCAGGAAGACACCTGCTCTCCATTCAAAGGTAAGAAGCACACTGCAGAAAGTGCTGGGACAAATGCTTTGTAACTGCATTCAGAGATCTCTCACTGATGACATTTTGGCATATAAACCTCCTGATATTGTTGGAAGGGGACAACGTCCCTCACTTCTGCACTGGTTAGCACTCTGCTGCCCCATCGCACCTGCTCTTAGGAGCATGCTGAGTCTCATTTGGCACCAGTGGGCCCCCAACCCTGCTGGCCCCATGGCAGCCCCATGCCTCCCATACAAGGGCGTGATAATGCACTCTAGCAGCCCCTGCTGGACACCCCGTCACCTTCCTTCCTGCTGATATAAACTAGGCCAGGTATGATGACAGGTGTATCTTTTCTCTAGGACAAATCTGAAATATTATAGGGTTAGAGCAGCTGTGTACACATCACCAAATTACCCTCCCAGCCCAACAGATTTACATTTCCCACAAGAGGCCCGCAGGTGCCCCCATGACCACATGTGGGACAGGACGCTGGTTTGCTGTGCTGCTCTCTCAGGCAAATTACTTAACTTTTTTGACTCTACTTTTTAAACTCATAAAACAAGAATAACACAAGGGTTTATTAGGTAACAAATTAAGGTCTGAAATGAGGCAAGAGGTAAGGACAGGGGGCCTGGCCAGTGAGGTCAGAGTTGAGAGTGCCTGGGTGGGTGGTCTGCAAGGGTGGGTAGAGGGGGAGGGACAGGTGGGCTAAGAAGCAGAGGACAGGGTAGCAGTACTGAGGCCAAGGGACAGAAGGTTTGCACCGTGGTAACTGTGCCACGGACTCACAAGGGGACCCAAGGGTGCAGGGACAGGATCTTGGTGGAGTAGTGCAGATGGATGGCAGACCAAGATGGGAGCAGGGGTGAGAATATGAGGTAGACTGAGCAGCTTCCCCACGAAGAGGTGAACACAGCGCGGGAGAAGGGTGGGGTTCAGGGAGGACTCCTGGTGGTAGACAGAGGAGGGAGGAAAGGGAGGGCATCCCGATAGCACCAGGTTCCCAAGAAGGTCTTTCCGAGGAGGTGGGGAGCTTCCCCAGGTGGGGAGTTAAGGTCAAAGAAGCAGAGGAGGGGGAAGAGGAGAGGAACAAGGGGAGGGGAAGAGAGAGGGGAGCAGGAAGGGGGCAGAGCCACTGGGACATCTGGCTTCATCCTCACTGGTTGCCCAGCAGCTTCCACCCACTGCTTCACAACATCTTCGAGCAGAGGTTTGTGCTGAGACAGAGACACTCTGATGAGAAGCTGGCTGAGGTGACGTGGGGCACACACAGGGCACATCTGAGGTCCGGTTCTGGAATTGCAAAGCTGGACAGGGGACAGTGGTCTGAGTCAAGCCACCTGTCACCCCGACTCTCACTTCCTACAGGGACTTAAGCACTTAAGCACTGGGAACCTCAGTGTCCTCACCCTTAGACCGGGCTTATTCTCAAATGCAGTCCAGCTGGGGGGGCACAGGAAGCGCCCATGTCTCCGTCTCGCGTCCAGTTGTGGGCATCTCAGTCTGTCTCTGGCTTCAGCAGTGTACTGAGCAGCTGCATTTGTTTTGAACGAACATGAAATTGCCTGAAGTCCAAGTGTCTGGACGTCCTGGGGGAGTAGGGCCTTCCATTTGCTGTTTGTGGGTGTGGCTGCTACAGGAAACAATCAGACAGAATCTTGCGAGCATGCACCTGTTCCTGGCTTCCTTGTTGACACTTGTCATGGCGGATGGTGGAGCTATTTCTGAGGGTAAACAGCAGAGCCGCATCAGGGAGGAAAGGTGCGACGGGGTGTGTGTGTGTGGTTTCTGTGGGCTCTTCCAGAAGGAAAGGCCTTAGTTATGGGTGAAGAATGGAAAAGGAGAGAGTAGGTCACAGTGCTGCTGTGACCGGCGATCCTCACTGTGCTGACAGCCTGGCATCACAGACCCAGCATCTGAGGGCTACAGTGACGCAGGGGTCTGTCCTCTATTATGAACATTTTGTTGGAAAATCAACATTATCAGCAAAGTGTCCTGGGGAAATGTCAAGGGTGTTCTTTAAGGAACTTGATATCTTTTCAATTCTTTCCTTTGATCCATACTTTTAAATAACGGAAGCCCAACATGAGTCACTTTTATAATAAGGACTGGCTTTTGTTTGCATCTATAGTTAAAAAAAAATTTCCCATTTCATACTGCCCTGGGTCTCTGGAAAGTACAGAGGCTAATGTTGAGGAACCAAATGGATCACGGGGATTAATTATGGTGCCGTGAGGATGAGTTATTCAGAGCTGCTGCGGCACCTGCACTGCATCGGCCCCACATGTGAAGAGCTTGGCTCTGGGCTGACACCTGTTGGACAAGTGGCCGCTTAAATCACTCTCAACCCTGGTGGGCATGCAGGCCAGTGCCCGGGAGCCTGAGGACCACAAATGAGAAGCTTGACGAGGATCATGTGCAGCAACAATACTGTGTGCCAGTCAGCTGCCCAATAGCCGCCCTGTACCTTCAGAGCAAGAACTGCTTGTAAACAAGTCGATGGTCTTCCGCATGCCAGGCCTGGAGGACTTGCAAGCTGATACCATGTCCTAGAAAATCCCATCTCCCCTTGTCCACAACATAGACACTCCTTCTCAGCCTGGGGCTTCATTGCAAAGACCTGGGCAGTGCAGATGTAATGCCAAGTCCAGGCAGAGCCTTCCAATGCCCAGCCTCGCAGGGCTTCTGGAATCTTCCTCCATCACTTTTGCTGAGCTCTATATTAAAATGTCAATGGGGACGTTGGGCTGATCGGGGAAAGTGTATTTCTGTGCTCCCATCTTCACGAGGGGCTGCTGGCCCAAGGAGACCTTCCATTCAACCATGGTGGTCATCAGGTAAGGCCTGCGCTTCAGGATGAAGAAATCCTCTCTGGCTTGTGGACTGACAGCCATGACTGGAAAAGCTACAAAATCTGCAGTAAAATTCTGTGCCTGAAGCAACAGCCTGTGAGCTGCCAAGGCACATGAGGACAAGTTGTGGGTAATAGGATCCAGACTTTGCGAAGTTCCTCAAGACAGAGTGTGGTGAGTGAGGTTAACCAAACAGCTGAGGAAGGAGTGCACGGCGGGCTGCACTCGTCCCCATTCTCGTAGGTCAAGACTCCTGTGTGCATCCACCTGGGTCCCAGAATGAGGTGGGACCTGCCATTTTCCTTCCTGTCCCCTCCCTTATTCCAGCAGCAGAGTCGGCATTACCAGGTCTTTTCTGTCCCCGTGGGGCAAGCTATAAATGGAACACTGAAAAGCAGTCGATAGCCACTTACAAGAGAATGTTTGCCAGACCAAACAGACCAGACTTGGCAGGCTTGGCAGTGCGCCCTGCTCTGGAGAGGCCTGCTTTGTTTCTGCCTCCCCCTCCCCCGCCGCTGACATAAAGGGAGGAGAGCACGAGGGCCGCAGAATCTGCTCATAAAAGTTCTGCAACCCTGCCATCCCTGAAATTGTCTGTTTCACACACACTGGCCACCTTGCTGTGCTCATCCAAGGAGAAAGCCAGGTCTTCTGCAACATGGTAACTTTTCTTTGTTTCGTTATTTATTTTTTTTTTTTTGGTTTTGAAAATTTGTTCCCACAGCTCACCTTACAAGCTCTAGACAGCCTTGGACTAATCAAGCAGCACATAAAAGACATAGTGACTCCTGCACTCTCCTCACACCATCAGAAAGGAGAGCAGTCACAATGCAGAATAGCAGCCAGACACCTCAGGGGCACATCACAGCATGGGGCTGCTCTGCTGCACTTTGACCTGTCACCCCCCACCCCTTTTCTGAGTACACTTCTGGCTGAGATTCTTGGCGCACAGTCTAGAACCAGGGAAACCTCAGTTCTGCCACGTGACTGTCAGTGTGTGCAGGCCACGTGGGCAGGCCCTGGCTCGGAGGAGGGTGACATGTCCATGGTGCTGACAGGAAGAACCTCGCCATGGGAGGCTGACTGAGCACCTGAGGAAGGAAGTATCAGCTGTCTCGGGAGGAAGTGCAGCCAGGCCCTCAGGCCGGTGGATGAGGAGATGGAGACCTGGTCTCTGTTTCACTGAGGCTGTAGCAGCTCACACACCCTCAGTCCCCACATGCCACGAAGAGAAATGGGGTGGATGACTACAGCCCAAATTAGTGTCTCCTGGAGGGTGGGGGTGGGGGAGCGAAGCCCTTTAGAAACAGCCATGCACTGAGCTCCACGGTTCCTGACGGACCTGTGCCAGTGGCCGGCATGGTCACAGCTGAGAGGGCTGAGCCACACACCCAGCACACGCTCCCAGGTGCCGATCCCAGGAGACTCTCGGCAGGATGTGCTCACCTGCAGAACGATGGGGAGCTGCTCAGGGGGGTTCCTATTCTCCACACCCATTGTCAGCCACACCTGGAATGCAGTCAGCTGCTCAGCAAAGAACGGGCTGTGCTGTGGGACAGGCGGAGGGGACAGCAGTTAGAGACCCCCCTCCCCTTATGCCACATGGCCCCTATAAACCCACCCACCTTTCAATGCAGTCACCACCATCTCCATGGGAGAGGATGAGCGGGGCCAGTATAGAGCAGGGGGTGAGCTGTGGTCAGACTGGGACACACTCTACAGTGCAGCCCGTGGCCTGTGTTCAGATTGGATGCGGCAAGGGAGGGGGACTGAGTCGAGGGCCACTCAAGGCTCAGCCTGAGCATGGGGGCCAGGATGAACCGAGGTGATGGCTGAGGGAAAAGCACAGCTGGGAGGAGAAGGAGGAGGAAGTCGCCATGGCTGTGTCCAGTGTAAATGCCTACTGGACACTGGAGTGAAGATATCAAGTGGGAGATGGGCCACATGGGCCTGTACTTGAGGACAGAGGTCTGGGGCCCACCAAGGGTTAGGGGCCAAGGAGGCGAGAAGAAACTGGCAAGGTCAAGGCTGGCAAAGAGCAGGAGCCACAGGAAGGCTGTGTTCAAGGAGTGATCAGCAGAGTCCAAAACTGGGAGCAAGCCAAACAGGACTCAGACCCAGAACCGACTGCCAGGTGAGCAACACAGTGGTCCCTGGGGACCATCAAGAATGATCCCGTGATGGAGGGGCTCAGAGCAGACTCGCAAATAGACAGCTGTTTGGAGGCATCTGGCTAAAGAGGAGTAGGGAGAGAGCAGTGGGCCTGCAGAGGAAAGGGACCTAGTGAAGGAGCCTAAAGACAGAGAATGGGCACCTTATCTGTGGATGAGAGAGATCTGGGTGAGGGGCACTGCCGATGTAGGATGGTGGCTGTGGGTGATGCTATTAGGCTGCTGGGTGGGTGAAGAGCAGCCAACCAGGATGGAGGATGGGAGAGCAGTTGGGGCGCAGGGTCCTCTTTGCTTCTGTTCCCAGAGAGTGGGATGTTATTGGGAGAAGGTGCCAGGTGACAGAACAGGAGGAAGTGAGTCAAACATGGTCAGACCTGCACTGTATGGTCACAGCATGTTTCCCCATCTAGCCCAGGGTGTAGGTATAGGGTGGACAGGCGTGGTTGCCATGTACTCAGTGACCATGCAGCGGGGCACAGGGAACAGTGGGGAAGTGAGAAGGATGAAGTTTCAGCAGGTTGGCAAGATGAGGAAGGCTGGCAGTGGCACCCTGATGTTGAGGTAACAGATGGTCAAGCGGGACAATGAGGTGGAACACAGAGGTGGGACTGTTCTTGCCCTGGCATTGCAGAGGGGATACTTTCACCAGGTGACAAGGACCAGGCACAGCACAAAAGAGGGTCTGGCTGGAGGCGACCAGGCATGGAAGGAGCTCTGAGACTCTCAGGAGAGGGCAGCCAGGGTCTTTTCTTATAGAACCCTTTCACTGAGTACAGCCCTACTGCCCAAACCCCGGACACAGATACTCCAACATCACAGTCGCTGTACCCCATCGCCCTCATCTCTGCTCCGCCGCTGCTCTCCTGGGGATGGGGGGGTGCAGGCTGTGATCCAGGTTCCTGCCATGTGGATGCATACCCATGGGTGACTCTGCGCATGGGCGGACCCTCAGCATATCTGTGCACCAAGCTCCAGACATCCTGACCCCATGCTTCCGCAGAGGGCCTGGTGGGCAGAGCACCAGCCCTCCTGAAAAGTGCGCCATGTAGGAATTCAGCAGAGAATTCACCACTTAAGAATTCACGTTCTTGGAAAGTCAGCTTGAGTCAAGTCAATCAAATATGGAGGAATGACTAGATTGGAACGGAGCTCCCAAAGTGATTTTCCTGCTTCTACTATGAATTATTCATCAATTGGCTTATAAAAGACAACCCTTTTAAGCGCTCCTTCCCTACAATTGGGACAACACACTACACTAAAAACCCAAGTAGGGGTGGGGGGAGTTGGATAACCCTTCTCTCAAGTGCGCTGCCTGAGGGTCACATGTCATCACTGGAGAAATGGCTCCGGGCAAGGACACAAGCAACCCTGATTGGTCCCCAACAAGGACAGAGAATGAAAACCCTCACCATGAAGGGTGCCATGGAGGGTGCCGTGGGATGTTTGCTTCTTAGAGCTGGAGCTGACCTCACCCCTCCCAGGTGACCTGCAGTGTGTCAGAGCTCCTAGGACAGGGCTGAGAATGGGAAGGAGACTGGACCTCACTGCTTAAAAAAAGAGACAAAAGAAAACCACTCTGTGGCCAAGAGCATTTGAGCCCTAACCGCCCAGCAGATGCGCCGGTAGCAGAGGGCTCTGAACTCTCAAGTCAGCTGTCCAAGCTCCTCGCATGCGCAGACTGGTTCTTTGCTGTCGGCCCCAACCAGTAGATAACAATGCTGGCAGTGCCCCATCACTGCCCACCACAGACCCTGGAAGACCAGCACATATGCTAAGCTTTCCTCCAGTTTTAAGACAAGGCCAGTGATTTACAGTGAAAGTACTAGATAAAGAAGTGAAGTCAATAAAGATAATACACAAAATTACTTGTAATCAATGTGTATATAAAGAAAGACAAAGCAGACAATGAAACTTAAAAAGATACTGTTTGTATCCATATTGAAGGACTGGAACACAGACTGGTGGTCACTGGAGGGATGGGGTTGGGGGCAGGTAACACAGTGAAGGAGATCAGGGAGAAAAACTTCCAATAATAAAATAATTAAGCCATTGGGCTGTAGCAAACAGCATAGGGAACACAGGCAATAACACTGCAACAACCATGTAAGGTGACGGGGATGTGAGACATCATGGTGGTCACCTCACAGTATCCACGTCTGTTGTGTCACTGCACTGCACCATGGAGAGGAAGTCTCAGCCTGAACCAGCAAAGATCAGAGTCACGGAGAAGAGAAAAGTGATCGGGAGACTTTAATGGGCAAATTACGAAGAGGAAAGACCTCCAAGGAAAACAGGAGAATGCTAAACAGTGTTGCCAGTCAGGAACTGAAAGGTCCTTTCACATCAAACCAGCATTGTGGGAGGGGCCTGCCTTGGGGACCTGCAATCACACTCTTAGTTCGAGGCAGAATGTTGAATGCAGACGGGAGCTACATCACAGAAAGATTATGACAGTGACTCTAACAGTATTTCCTATGAGCTGACCACTTCAAACCTAACTCTGACCCCCTGGCTGGTGCATCTTTTAAGCTCTGGCTATGTGCAGGCAGGTGCATGACCCTGCAGAGTCCAGGCACCACACTCAATGGGTGCTCTTCAGACCAGGAGCCAGAAGCAGCCAGTGCAGAGCCATGCGGGAGCCTGAGGAACTCACCCGAAATGCTGTGCCTTCCTCAATGATCGTGGGCAGTTGGGAGAGACAGATATCCACAGCGAGGTCCCAGGCCTGCCTGGGGAGAGAGCAGAGGACACCAGGCATCACTAATGGCTCCACCGCCAGAGCCCTGCACAAGAGCCCAGCAGCAGCCTTGCCGGCAGTATTGCAATGGGGCTAAGCCATGGTCCCGGGAGGAGGGCAGAGGAGGAGCAGGAGATGCCATGGCGGGCAGCATGTTATAACTGTTCTGTCTGTGACATATTTTCTCTTAAAATTTAAATAAGAAAAAACCTGGGAACAATAAAGGGAGTCATCCCAGAGTCTGAAGTAGTTTTTGCCTGACTATGAGCACAGAGCATGTAGCTTGCCCACTCTGCAGGGCAGCTGTGATACCGGGGTGGCCGGGCCACACACCTGTGCTTCATCAGGAACAGGCCAGGAGAAAGGAGGCCTGCCTGGGGACCCCCTCCCCCAAATGCTCACTGTCCCACCCACATTGTCAGGGTTATTCCCCCACTCCTCAGACTGCCAGCCCTGTCAGAGCCCAGAGCCCATCCTTGCATGGTCTGACCTGGGCCCACACAGACCATGGGGGCCTCTCCAGCCTGGCTCCATCTTTCCTTGGGTCCTGTGAGACCTAAAACAGCAGGAGGGCTTGGTGGACTTGCGGACAGAGGGACACAGAGCTGCCTGCCTGGCCATGAGGGGCACTGATGGCTGCAGACACTGCGTGGCCCCTGCATGCACCAGGTCTTCGTTCTCAGTCCCTCTTCTTGAGGAACAGGCCCCACTTGGGAACCAGTGATGGTCTGCATGTGGCCTAGTGCCTGGGGCTGCAATTCCCTCTGCAGGGCGGCTTCCTGCAACATTTACTTAGAACAACGAGACTGCACGTGTGTGGCGCCTACTCACAATGGCTTCAACAGGATCAAAACAGAGTGAGAAAACACAAACACCCAGGAGCACAACGTAAGATGAACAAGACCAAAAAACTGGTTTGCATTGTTTAAGTAGATGAAAGGTAGTCATTGCCCCTGGACCGGTCCTTTGTGCAAGAGGCTCCCCCCACCTAATTAAGGGGAAATCAGGAGATAAAGAAAGCTTCCAAGTGTGAGCAGTAATTGCTGCCACTGCTCCTCGGGCCATCGCAGACTGCCCACCAATCAGCCATGTGTGTGGGGGCGCAGGAGACGCTTACTCTTTGCTAAAACAGAAGCAAAGTCAATTACTGCAGCAAACCTCTACAAAGATTTCTTGAAAATAATCAAATAAAATGTTTTAGCTTCTGGAATTAGGAGAAAGTGGGTAGTCAGGGAGGAGCTGGTGTGAGGTGGGCACTGGATGGGGTACCTGGGGCCACGTCTCATCAAATCACTGGGTACAGAGAATTACAGCCCACCACAAGAGCCCCACAACTCCCCGAGGTCCTGGCGGCTAAGACAAAGCATCAGAAGGGGCAGGTGGTGCCACAGTCCTTTCCGGGGACAAACCTGGCAAAGCTGCGTCAGCCAGGGTGACAACCTGACGAGTGTGACCCATGCTGCCACCGCCTGCCTGATGGCTCCTCAGGGCTGCCCCCCACCCCAAGTCCAAACACAGGAGTCTTGTCCTCCCTCCACCACAGATTTTCCTGCAGACAGCAGCTCAGATGCTACATGTGTGTTTGCACATGTGAAAGAAAGCCACGGGGCAGTGCTGTCACTTAGGTCCTGGGGAGTGATGCAGAGAAGCTGCCAGGGCCACTGACTGAAGGGGCACAGCTGAGTGACAGGGAAGGAACTCTGTTCAAGCTGCACAGGGGACCATGTGGGCAGGTGCAAGAATACCTAAGACCTGCTGACACCACTTGGTCAAAGAAGGTTACCAGCCGGTGAAGGTGCAGTGACCGTGGGTAAAGGTGAGAGGGGAGGCAGTGGCTGGTGTGCAAGCCGGCTACCTTCTCTGGGTCTCGTTGTTTTCATGAGAAAAGGGTCAGATTTTAGGACATCAACATTCTCATCAAAGTCTAACATTATACAGCATAGCAACTGTACTCTCTGTGGAGCATTTTATCAGTTGATGTAAATTGGTTGCATTTTCCAGGATAAAAAGAGAAAAATCCCAGCATTTTAACTTAGGGAAGTGGGAAGGGAGGCCTGTGAGATGCAAGGCCATGGGGTGGAGCCTGGGCAGCACCCACACGTGCTGCACCCAAGGAGGGAGAGGAAGGGTGAGGAGCGTCCAGAGCAGACCTGGGAGGGGGCAGGCTCCACACCAGCACGAGTGGCAGGGTTTCAGCCAGTGCTGCTCAGATGAGTCACCAATGGACATGCAGCCCAGGCAGGAGCCAGGGTTTTCAGGAAATAGGCCCATGATGGCTGCCACCCAAGCCGTGGCCAGGAGGTAAGCCTTGCAGGAGTGCGGCCTCCATCCACATGGATCAATCAATCAGTGGGCAAGGCACCCTCAGTGGGCTTGGAAGGTGCAGGTCATTATCACCGAGAAATGTAAAGGCTCTGAACTGGCTGGAACTGGACATGATGGGGAATGACTCCCTGATGGCTTCGCATCAGAAATTAAACAGGAACTGGCTCTGCACAGTTTTTTACTAGCACCTGCCCAAGGCAGGTGAGGACGGGCATCACTCTCTCTTAACCTCAATTCTTATTACATGTCACTCCCTTCCTCCCCTGCTCAAAATTCAACCTTTCCATCACTACCTGCATAATATAATAACTCGATGTAAATTATTTATTCCCAATGTGTGTTCTGACTACCTTGACGGCATGCTCCCTGGGGACCTAAAAACAGCAGCCTATTCATGAGGAGGGGAAGGCGCTCTGGGCTCTATGTGAAGTGTTTCATCACAGAAGAGCCCTGCAGCAAGCACACACTACTACACTGAGCACCAGCCTGCCTAAGGCCAGGGCGGTGGCAGCAGGCAGACCCTGAGCCCTGGTGAGCAGGACACTTTTGGTTTATTGCTGAGTTGAGGCCTGTTCCCTTGCAGCACCCCCTCCACCAAGGACAGAGTTTGAGCTAGGTGTCTGACACCCAGGATGGAGACCGCACCCCAGCCTCCAAGATAGATGCACTAGATGCCACTTGGGGTGCCTCCAGTGGTGAGTACACCTATAGTACCAGCTCCAGTAGGGCAGAAGCCCAGGCTCACAAGTGTTACACCCAAGTGGCAAGGGGACAAGAAACATAGACTGGATGGGGTCAAAATGGACCTGTACTTGAACCCTTATATCAAACCACCTCCTGGGAGGAAGGAACCACTTGTGAATCCTTGTACTCTTAAGTTAGGGCCCCCAAGGGGGGTGGCCGCCCACCTGGCCCTGGCAGGTGTCACAGCCCTTCTGAGCTCTTTCCCATCTCAGTGGTCTCCAGACCAGAGCTACAGCGTGGAAACTCCCTGCTACATCAGCGTGAGCGCTGTGAGGCATGGTACCTCGGGTTAAGGCACCTGTCGACAGAGGGCTCTGTAGCCAAAAGACGCTTCACTCCACTGTGCCGAGTTCATCAGGATCCTCAGTGGCTGCACACATACAAGAAGGGGTCTTGGCGTGTCCAATGTTCTAGAACTACGTCAACGACACACTCACTCACACTAGTGCTGTGGGGAAACCTTCACAGTTAGAATCAGACTTGCTAGTGAGCACTGCTGGGATGGCATGAGGCAATGACTCCATGAGCAAATGCCTGTCTCAGTTGATGCAGTCAGGGTGAGCTTTTCACAGGAGGAACTAGGGCTGGAGCAGAGCTGATCAGGTGCAGACAAACCCTCTCTGACGTCCAAGAGGAGCCAGGACAGTGCAGCATGGTCTTCATGGTGCCTCCCTCCCTCCTGTGGGCAGAATGTATGCATGGGCCAAGCTCTGTCACAATGGACACCTCCCTGAGAAATGAAGACCTCCTTTACAGGGACGTCCACTGTGACAGGACATTCCTGAAGAACCTCTCACCTACAACCTTACCTGGACAGGCCCAGCTGTTTTAGATGTGAGAATGAACTCAGAGGAAAGGCCTGCCCCAGGAGTCCACTGGGGAAACAGGAGCTAGATGTGGAAGCCGTCAGCATGAAGTTACTTGATACAGAGTGTGTGGACAGCACTTAAAACATTGTAATCACCTGTCACTTGGTGGGGGGGGGTAGTCTATTTACCACTGAACTAATCCCCTTGAAGTTCTTGCATGCTTAATGCAGCCACACTGGCCAGGAGACCCCGTTTCTCATCATGCTTAGTGGCAGCGAGAGGCGGCTGGAGGATAGGGGAGTAGAGGATGGAGCACTAGCTTGGACAGGCTAGTGTGGTGTGCCCCCACCTCGGGCGGGCTCATGCTCTAGAAACCCCAGCCCAGGTGCTGCTCCAGCTCCAGGGCAGCTCAAAGAGCAGCCAGCTGGGGCAAGAGCCTCTGACCAAGCAGGCGGCATTTTCCGCTTCCCCTGCCCCATCACTATGTTCCTACAGTCATCTCTTCTTGGCATCTAAAGCCAGTTTTACACTCGAGTCCAATCCGTGCAGTTAGTGGTGTAACTCTCCACATCAATGGGATAACACCAGCTCTCTGATGGGGCTCATGCTGGCACCATTGCTAGAAAAGCCCCACCCAGAGAGGACAGGTCATATGTCATATGACGTTCCTCCTTGAAATCTCATCCCCACTGACTTCTTCTGTAGGAGGAATCTTTCGGTTTTATGCTTATTGGGTTTTCCTAGCATAAACAGGGGACCTTTTTTTTTTTTTTTTACAAGGACAGAGAGAGAGTCAGAGAGAGGGATAGATAGGGACAGACAGACAGGAACGGAGAGAGGTGAGAAGCATCAATCATTAGTTTTTCATTGCCATCGCAACACCTTAGTTGTTCATTGATTGCTTTCTCACATGTGCCTTGACCGTGGGCCTTCAGCAGACCAAGCAACCCCTTGCTGGAGCCAGTGATCTTGGGTCCAAGCTAACGAGCTTTTGCTCAAGTCAGATGGGTCCACGCTCAAGCTGGCGAGCTCGAACCTGGGTCTTCCACATCCCAGTCTGACGCTCTATCCACTGCGACACCGCCTGGTCAGGCAGACAGGGGACCTTTTAAGAAAAGACTCCAAACTGGAGAACCCGGGCAACTGTGCCAACACTGTCACCACAGATGAACCTCCCCGTCCCATACAGTTATCAAGTATTTCAGGGGTCATATTACTATGGACTCCCACCCTCAACAAGCAGACCTTGTCCAGGGGAGCTCTGCAGGACAAGGGCCATGAAGGCGATGACAGTCCATCCCAAGTCGTCAGATGCACGTTAGCTGGGGCCTGGGCGCTCTAGGGGGTGCGGAGCTGTGCATAGGTATGCAGTCCTTGGACCACCAGGGGGCCTCTAAGCTGATCTGGCCTTGTGGACTGCTGTTGTCCCTGCGTGCGTGTCAGGGACACACACACACGCGCGCACGCGCACACACACACACACACGGCTCTGCTCTGTGAGATGCGTGGTAAGTTAAATTCATAGGACAGAGACCGTGTTCCTGATAGTGAGGTTGCTAGACAGGCAGCAATGGCGGAGACAGTGGGGTAAGGAGGTGCTGCTGTCACGTCTAGAACCTGGACCTGGCACTCAACCCACAGACACAAATATTAGCTCCAGAGCATTCCAGGGGCCAAGACTAGAGACACGCCTCCAGGACCAGGACGCTGAGTGGAGATGGGTCAGTGTGTGGTGTCCACCCAACCCCCCAGCCTCCCTGCCAGCTCTCTGCCTGTGTCCCCACTTGCCCTGTCCTCCCCTCCCCCGCTTAACACTGCTGACCCACGAGAGCAGGGCTGGTGTCACTCCACACACGGAACACAGCTTGCTAGGGGCAATTTTACACCCAGATAGTGTGCACTAACTAGAGGGGCTTAGTGAGAGTGGGGCATTGCCAGAGGGTTCTGTGTGTCCATCCCCAGGATCCTGTGTGGCTGGCACGGCCTCGCTGCAGGAAGGCCCCTTACCTTGGGTGGCCACCATGATGCCGATTTCCTACGCCTAAGTGGTTTTTCGGCCATAATCAGATGCAGCGCTGACCTATTCAGTCTTTTCCTTTCTCTTTCCCTTTTTTACAATGGATGCTTCACAAAGCCTGGTGCAGAGGAACACTCAGGATTTAAGGCATTGGTTTTCCTAATGGAACAGGTTGTTTTGAGGATGCAGTCTTCTGAAAATGTGGATCTCCATTCTAATTACTTGTTCTATGTCTCACAGGGACTTTTATGTCTCACAAGGACTTTTCAGGTAACTCTCTCTCTCCCAGTTCTTGTCTTCACAGAGTTATGGAGATGGATTCTGCTGTGGTTGGCCGTCCTGCTTACAGAGGACTTAGGCTGCTGCATGGCTCCTGCTTCTGAGTTTCTCCACATCAGCGCTCGCCGTTTCATTCTGTAAGCTCTCAGATAGGACACGATGCTACACAGCTTAGCCTTTCCTGTGTGCAGTAGGAGTGCACCAGCATGGCACAGCCTGATTGATCTCACAGACACAAGTGTCAGTTCCCGGTTTCCTCCAGTGAGAGGCAGGAGGTCACACATTCTCCTGCTTCTCTGGTTCCCAGTGTTGAGGGAAAGTGGTCATGCTCATATTAGAAAATAAACCTGGGGGAAGCAAGATGGCGACGGAGTAGGCGGACGTACCAACTTCCAACTCCCAGAACCAAAGTGGATTATAACTCAATTTAAAGAACCATCATCTGGATAAACCAACTATGAACTAAACTAAGTGGACTCTTCAACCAAGGAACACAGAAGAAGCCACATTGAGACTGGTAGGAATAGCAAAAACGCGAAGAGGGCTGCCCAGCTCCCAGGAGCAAATGGCAGCCCAGAGAGACCCGCGTGGCGGGAGGAAAGTTTGGCAGAGAGGGAGGGACCTGGGTCCCAGGAACCAAGCCCCAGCCTGCAATCCCAGAGCCTAGAAGAGGCGATTGGACAGTTTTAAGCTGTGAAACAAGTGAGGGAGCTCCCACGCCGACAGTGTGGAGTATTAGGTCCCTTCCTACTCTGCTGAGGGTTGCTGAAGGGTTTGGGGAGACAGGACGCTGAAAGGCGGTTCTGTCAGCATGGGCAGAGGCCAAACCGGTGGGAGCTTGGTCTAGCCCAGCAGGGTCAGAGGGGACGCGCGAAAGCGGTCCGGAAGCTGCGGGCCCGCCTTTAATCCCACTTACGGGACAAAGTGGGAGGCCAGGAATGGGCAGAGATCTGCTCTGCGACCCTGCGCAAGCCGGCCTGACCGCGGGGACAGGGCTGGGACCAGGGACGGGCAGGGGCTCACGGCTGAGCTCACGCTACCAGCCACCCCCCCCCGCCCTGGGCCGGAGAAACCACGGTTTGCCAGTATACGTGCACGAGCGGGCTCCGACGCGGGAACGGGGTAGACCCCGAGACAAGTGGAAGCTCGCAGCTGAGCTCACGCTACTATCCCCGCCCGGCCGGAGAAACCGCGGATTGCATTCCTAAGTGCACGAGCGGGCTCTGAACGCGGGGGGGGGGGGGGGGGGGGGGGGGGGGAGTCCGGGATGAGCGGAAGTACGCAGCTGAGCGGAAGCCAGCAAACACACCCAGCCCAATAAACCTGGGTTTGCGACCCTACGCAGGAGGGCCCCGGCCTCGAGGGCGGGGCTAAATCTCCAGACGGGCAAAGGCTCACAGCTGAGAGAACGTCAAAAGCCCCGCCCAACCCGCGAAACTGTAGCAAGCAGGCTCTGACTGCAGGTTCTGGGTGGAAGTCCGGAAATAGGCTGGGTCCGCAGCTGAGCAAAGGTGCTCACCTCTACCCTTGGTGCTAAGGCTTATGGCTTCAATGACAGCCCCTCCCGCGGAGGACAGGCAGAAATCACAGCAAAAGCCACAGTGGGCCGGTGCTGGCAACGCTCATACCCAACCACCCTAGGCACCGGCAGAGGGGGTGGGGGTCCTGCAGACAGACCACACCTAGAGAACACAAAGGCAACACCTACTGGACTCCAGTGGCCACAACTTGCTTATACACAAACAAAATGGGCAGGCAGAGGAATGCAAACCAAATGAATCAAGAGAAATCCCCAGAGAAGGACCTGAATGAACCAGATATAACCAAATTACCAGAAGCAGAATTTAGAATAATGATAGTTAGGATGTTCAAAGAAATTAGAGCAACAATGGATAGTCATTATGAACACTTAAATAAAGAGATAACAAGTATAAAAAATGAAATTGAAATAATAAAAAAGAATCAGACAGAAATGACAAATACAGTATCAGAACTGAAGATCACAATGGAAGGAACTAAAAGCAGGATGAATCACTCTGAGGATCGAATCAGCGAGTTAGAGGACACAATAAAGGCACAGAAGCAGAGAAGAAAAAGGAAAAGAGACTCAAAAAATGTGAGGAAACTCTAAGGGAGCTTTGTGACAACGTGAAGAGAAACAACATTCGCATCATAGGGGTGCCTGAAGAAGAGGAGAGAGGACAGGAAATGGAAACTTTGTTCAATCAAATTATAGCAGAAAACTTTCCTAAATTAAGGCGGGGAAACACTCCACACATTCAAGAAGCACACAGAACTCCATTAAAGAGAAACCCAAAAAGATCTACACTAAGACACATCATAGTTAAAATACCAAAGCTAATGGATAAAGAAAAAATCTTAAAAGCTGCTAGAGAAAAAAAGGCTATCACCTACAAAGGAGCCCCCATAAGGATGACATCGGACTTCTCAACAGAAACACTTGAGGCCAGAAGGGAATGGCAAGATATAATCAAAGTAATGCAGAACAAGAACCTACAACCAAGACTACTTTATCCAGCAAGGCTAACGTTTAAAATTGAAGGAGAAATAAAGAGCTTCCCAGAAAAAGAAAGCCTCAAGGAATTCATAAAAACCAAACCAATTCTGCAAGAGATACTAAGGGGCCTCTTGTGAACAGTTTAAAGGGAGGAATGAATAGAGCAAAAGAAGAATACAGCTTTAAAGAATAAAATGGCAATAAACAACTACATATCAATAATAACCTTAAATGTAAATGGATTAAATGATCCAATCAAAAGACATAGGGTAGCTGCATGGATAAAGAAACAGGACCCATACACATGCTGTCTACAAGAGACACACCTTAAAACAAAAGATGCACATAGACTGAAGGTAAAAGGATGGAAAAAAATATTTCATGCAAATGGAAATGAATAAAAAGCAGGGGTAGCAATACTTATATCAGACAAAATGGACTTTAAAACAAAGGCTGTAGTAAGAGATAAAGAAGGACACTACATAATGATAAAGGGAACAATTCAACAGGAAGATATAACTATTATAAATATCTATGCACCAAATATAGAAGCCCCAACATACATAAAGCAGACTTTGATGGATATAAAGGGCGAGATTAACAGCAATACTATCATAGGAGCAGATTTCAATACCCCTCTAACAACACTGGATAGATTCTCAAGAAAGAAAATTAATAAAGAAACAGCAGACTTAAAGGAGACACTAGATCAACTTGATTTAATAGATATCTTCAGAACTTTTCACCCTAAAGCAGTAGAATATACATTCTTCTCAAGCGCTCATGGTACGTTTTCTAGGATAGACCACATGTTAGGACACAAAAATGGTCTCAATAAATTTAAGAAGATTGAAATCATATCAAGCATTTTCTCTGATCAAAATGCCATGAAACTAGAAATTAACCACAAAAGAAAAACTGAAAAATACTCAAACACTTGGAAACTAAATAGCATGTTATTAAATAATGAATGGATTAACAATGAGATCAAAGAAGAAATAAAAAAGTTTCTACAAACAAATGATAATGAGCATACATCAACTCAAAATTTATGGGACACAGCAAAAGCAGTACTGAGAGGGAAGTTCATGGCACTACAGGCAAATCATAAGAAGCTAGAAAAAGCTCAAATAAGCAACCTGACCCTGCAGCTAAAAGAACTAGAAAAACAACAAGAAATAAAACCCAGGACAAGTAGAAGGAAGGAAATAATAAAGATCAGAGCAGAAATAAATGACATAGAGGCTAAGGAAACAATACAGAGGATCAATGAAACCAGAAGCTGGTTCTTTGAAAAGGTAAACAAGATTGATGAACCTTTAACTAGACTCACCAAGAAAAAAAGAGAGAGGTCTCAAATAAATAAAATTAGAAAGGACAATGGAGAAATAACAACTGACACAACAGAAATACAAAGTATTGTAAGAAAATACTATGAAGAACTGTATGCCAAAAAATTAGACAATCTTGGTGAAATGGACAAATTTCTTGAATCATATAACCTTCCAAAAATCAATCTGGAAGAATCAGAACACCTAAACAGACCAATTACAACAAATGAGATTGAAACAGTTATCAAAAAACTCCCAAAAAAGAAAAATCCTGGGCCCGATGGCTTCACAAGTGAATTCTATCAAAAATTCAAAGAAGAACTAACTCCTATCCTCCTCAAGCTATTTCAAAAAATTCAAGAGGAAGGAAGACTTCCAAACTCCTTTTATGAGGCGAGCATAATTCTGATCCCAAAACCGGGCAAAGACAACACAAAGAAAGAAAATTATAGGCCTATATCCCTGATGAATTTAGACGCTAAAATTCTCAACAAAATATTAGCCAACCGGATCCAGCAATATATGAAAAAAATCATACACCACGATCAAGTGGGATTTATTCTGGAGAGGCAAGGCTCGTTCAATATTCGCAAATCAATCAATGTGATTCATCACATAAACAAAACGAAGGACAAAAATCACATGATAATTTCAATAGATGCAGAAAAGGCATTTGATAAAATCCAGCACCCATTCATGCTCAAAACTCTCAGTAAAGTGGGAATACAGGGATCATTCCTTAACATGATAAAGGCCATCTACGATAAACCGACAGCAAACATCATACTAAATGGACAAAAATCAAAAGCAATCCCCTTAAGATCAGGAACCAGGAAGGGATGCCCCCTTTCACCACTCTTATTCAACATAGTTCTGGAAGTCCTAGCTACAGCAATCAGACAAGAAGAAGAAATAAAAGGCATCCAAATTGGAGAAGAAGAAGTAAAACTGTCACTATTTGCAGATGATATGATATTGTATATTGAAAACCCTAAAGTCTCAGTCAAAAAACTACTGGACCTTATAAATGAATTCAGCAAGGTGGCAGGATATAAAATTAATACTCAGAAATCAGAGGCATTTCTATATACCAACAATGAACTGTCAGCAAAAGAAATTAAGGAAACAATCCCCTTCACTATTGCAGCCGAAAAAATAAAGTACCAAGGAGTAAATTTAACCAAGGAGGTTAAGGACTTGTACTCGGAAAGTTATAGAACATTGATAAAAGAAATCAAGGAAGATACAAACAAGTGAAAGCATATACCGTGCTCATGGCTAGGAAGAATAAACATCATTAAAATGTCTATATTACCCAAAGCAATTTATAAATTCAATGCAATACCAATTAAAATACCAATGACATACTTCAAAGATATAGAACACATATTCCAAAAATTTATATGGAACCAAAAAAGAACACGAATAGACTCAGCAATCTTAAAAAGAAAAAATAAAGCAGGAGGTATCACTCTTCCAGATATCAAGGTTTACTATAAGGCCATTATACTCAAGACAGCCTGGTACTGGCATAAGAACAGGCACATAGATCAATGGAACAGAACAGAGGACCCAGAAATAAACCCACAGCTTTATGGACAACTGATATTTGACAAAGGAGGAAAGAACATACAATGGAGTAAAGGCAGCCTCTTTAACAAATGGTGTTGGGAAAATTGGACCTCTACCTGCAAAAAAATGAAAATAGACCATCAACTTACACCATTCACAAAAACAAACTCAAAATGGATAAAAGACTTAAATGTAAGCCGTGAAACCGTAAGCATCTTAGAAGAAAACATAGGCAGCAAGCTCTCCGACATCTGTAGCAGCAATATATTTGCCGATTTATCTCCACGGGCAAATGAAATAAAAGGCAAGATAAACAAATGGGACTATATCAAACTAAAAAGTTTTTGCACAGCTAAAGACAATAGGAACAGAATAAAAAGACAAACCACACAATGAGAGAACATATTCAACAGCACATATGATAAGGGGTTAATAACCAAAATTTATAAAGAACTTATAAAACTCAACAACAGGAAGACAAACAACCCAATCAAAAAATGGGCAAAAGAAATGAATAGAAATTTCTCCAAAGAGGACATACAGATGGCCAATAGGCATATGAAAAAATGCTCAACATCACTAATCATTAGAGAAATGCAAATTAAAACCACAATGAGATATCACCTCACACCAGTCAGAATGGCACTCATCAGCAAAACAACACAGAATAAGTGCTGGCAAGGATGTGGAGAAAAGGGAACCCTTCTGCACTGCTGGTGGGAATGCAGACTGGTGCAGCTGCTGTGGAAAACAGTTTGGAGATTCCTCAGAAAATTAAAAATCGAACTGCCTTTTGACCCAGCTATCCCACTTATAGGAATATACCCTAAGAACACCATAGCACTGTTCGAAAAGAAGAAATGCGCCCCCATGTTCGTGGCAGCATTGTTCACAATAGCGAAGATCTGGAACCAGCCCAAGTGTCCGTCAGAAGATGAGTGGATTAAAAAGCTATGGTACATATATACTATGGAATACTACTCAGCCATAAGAAACGATGACACCGGATCATTTATAACAAAATGGATGTACCTTGATAACATTATACGGAGTGAAATAAGTAAATCAGAAAAAAAGAAAAACTGAGAACAGCATGATTTCATACATAGGTGGGACATAAAAGTGAGAATATGAGACATGGACAAGAGTTTGGTGGTTACGGGGTGGGGGGAGGGAGGAGAGGGTGGGATAGGGAAGAGGGGAGGGACACAGGGTAAACCAGAGGGAAGGTGACAGAGGACAATTTGACTTTTGGTGACGGGTATGCAACACGGTTGAATGATAAGATAACCTGGAGATGTTTTCATTGTACATATGTACCCTGATTTATTGGTGTCACCCCATTAGAATTAATAATAATAAAATATATATATATAAAAAAAGAAAATAAATAAACCTGACCTCGAAAACACACCATAAAACCATTTCTAAGACTAAGTGTACTATTTTCCTTTCTTACCATTCCTGTCAGCACTTCCTGAAACTTGCGTTACCAAAGCAAGGACCCAAGGAGGAACCAAATGCCCTCACATGTAAAGCTGAGATTCAAGACAACTTAAATGATGATTACTGCCCCTGCTAGTCTTAGTGGTGTAAGTAGCAGTAACTCAGTTTTGTGGCAACTTGTCAAGTCAGAAGAGGTCACATTGTGTGCACATGCACGCTGAGCAGCAGATAAGCCGACGGCAAGAACCTTGGATGTGCCTGACGCACTCAGCTGGCTGCCTTCTGCTCCTTGTTGGTCTCAGCAGGAGGTCCTCCCTCAGAGGCCCCTCATCTGCTCGCAAGCCCTGAGAGACCCTCGGGGGCTCCTGCGCTTGTGTAGAGATGTGGGTTCCTCCTGGCAGACCAGGAGCCCATGGGGATGGGTTCATTCCCTGCTGACCCCTCCCTGATCTCCAGGTCTGGCAGCAAACCTTCCTCTCTTGCTAATGTAATTCCATCAACCTTGTGTACACTGGTCAGAGAACGATGCTATGTGCTGGGCACTGGCTGGGGAAGACACTCACCACATGGCGTGCATGTAGGTGGGGGGCAGGCGGGGGCTGCTGACCGGGGTGCAGTTGTACGACCTCATGATCCTTTCTGCCAGGAGGAAATTTCGAAACAAACTGGCCACCAGCAGGTCCTGTCTGAAGAGCTTCTGGAAGAGATCTGTAGCAGAGAGATGGAGACACATCCTCAGGGACCCATGGCCAATTATACATATGAGCTTCCATCAGAAAAGCTCCCAACCATTGTCAGTTGGCTCAGTGGTAGACTGTTGGCCTGGCATGTGGATATCCTGGGTTTGATTCCTGGTCAGGGCACACAGGAGAAGTAATTATCTCCTTCTCCAACCTCCCCCCTTCCTCCACCCCTTCCCCTCCCACAGCCATGTCTTGATTGGTTCTAGTGAGTTGGCCCCAGGTGGTGACGATGGCTCTGTGGAGCCTCTACCTCAGGCACTAAAAATAGCTTGGTTGTGAGCATGGCCCCAGGTGGGCAGAACATCGGTCCCACATGGGAGCTGCTGAGTGGATCCCAGTTTGGGTGCATGTGGGAGTCTATCTGTCCTCCTCTCACTTGAAAAAGAGAAAAAAAAATCAAAGAAAAGCTCACAGCCAGTTGGGACAATATGCATGTTCCCTATGGGCAAACACATACTTACACATAAATAGGAGCAAGGACCAAAACCTATCCAGTCAATGAGGGTCTTATAGTAGGAATTCTGCTTTTAGGAAACAGGAAGAGAGGTGAACCCACCTTTGCTGGAATCGGCTCACTGAGGATCAGAGCAAACCCATCTGTGCTGCTCACTGCAAGCTATGCTCTCGGGGGCCTAACCCACTGCGTCTTCCCAGACACCTCACAGTCCTTGCCTCTGCATTTCACCATCTCCTGTCAGCGCCCTCGCTGCAGAACCTGCTCCTTCCACCTGAATTATCCTGCGCCTGAAGCCAGTGGTTCCTGGCTCTGCACAGTCTCCTACTGCTGACCACCCGCAGCCTCACCCCGAGGTAGCACGTTCCATGCGATGGTATCCGTGATCGCTGTGAAAATCCAGTTCAGTTCACCCAGGGGAGTCCTCCTATCATTTAGCCGGCCAGGAATCCTAGGAGACATGCACATTTTCATTAGGGACTGTGGCAGTAGGGATGGAGAGCAGTGCTCAGACCAGAGGTGGGGTGGCCCAGGCACACTGAGAAGTGGCCACCTTGCCACGACTTCTGAATTCCTGTCTGAGCACTCACTCTCCCCTTCTACATCTAGACCACAGTGATTTCTTCGATGCCCCAGATGTATGGAAACAGACCCATTGGGTATTCCTCTGGTTTCCACATCTGAGACATGAGCCACGCACCGTGCCCCATGGAGTCTGTGGCATCTGCTGCCAAGGAGTCTGCACCACAGTCGGTTCCATGTCCCTGCCCAGCTGTGGCTCCCACTGTGCACGTGTACTCTAACTATAGAGCCGAGGAAGGAAGCTTGTCCTTGGAGGCCAACTTTCCGCCCTTCATACAACATTTCTGAGTACCAACATGCTGCCACGAAGCTTATAGTCCGCCAGAGGGCACCAGGAGCAGGAGTGCAGCATGTTGCACTGCTGCCAACAGTTCCCCAGAACGTGTGGGGGTGGACATGCTGGGCAGAGCCCACTGCCTCACAGAGAGCCCTTGCCTTCCCCAAGGAGCTGTGTCCACGATGACTTGTGTCACAGGTTACAGTGTAACTCTGTTTATAAGGCCTCACAGATAAGTAATTCCAGTTAAAGCCCAGATACAGCATTGTCCTGGTGCACCAAGATCATGGGTTTGATCCTGTCAGGGCACATATGAGAAGCAACCAATGGGTGCACAACGAAATGGAACATATGAGGGAAACAGCAAGTTGATGCTTCTCTCGCTCTCCTTCTCTCTCTTCCCTCCACCCTCAAATCAATGGAAAAATTCAAAAAGTAGTAATAATTCTGGTTACAGAAACTCATTCGATGGCACTGTGTTGGTATGATTAATCATGGAGAGGGGGCCTCAAGAGCTGGCGCGGCTGAGCTGGCTGATCTCCTCCCCATGTGTCTCTCCCCACAGGTATGAAAACCCTCAGTTCCTCAAGGATGCATCGTCAGGGGACAAGAAAGAAGAGCTGGGGAATCCGTAAAATACTCAGAAAACAACCACCCAGTGTTACTGCTCAAAGAATGTCAGAAGTCTTGAAGAAAAGGATTTCTAAATTCAGGAGAAAGTTCTCCCTCCACAGGCAAAACTCTGGCTCAGCCACTAAAAAGGTGAGCAAGTACAGCCATGTTGTGGCCACAGCTGATTCGTACACAGTTTAAACTAAATTTGTGTGGGGCATTTTCCAGGAGTTCCCCCACTGAACACAAGTCAAGGTCTCCAGGCAAACTCCCAGCACAAGGACACGAGGACGTGGCTGCTCTTTCTCACAGTGAGTCCCAACCTAGGGCTATCAGTGTGGCCCAACACTCCTGTCAGGTGCAACACAGGTGACCTCCCAGGAGCTGAGGGCAAAGGCTAGTCCTTTTCTTTGGGCAAAGCCAGGTCCTCTATTCCAATGGTTTTCAACTGCCAGTCTGTAGACCAGTGCTGGTTGGGTCCATGGACTGGTGGTTGAAAACCAGCCATGCTCCAGTTTGTCTCCTCACAGAACATCTCTAGGGAGCCGCCTCCTGTCCCTGCCAAGGGTCGCTGGGCTTTCAGGGCTCAGAAACAAAGCTCTCAGGCCTGGACTTCAGTTCAACTTGAGGCAGTGCCAGCCAGGCCCAGGAGCATTGTCCCTGGACTGAGGCATCCAAGAGGCGCAGTAAGAGCTCCCAGCAGGAGCTCGACAGGGGCGTGCAGTGACAGGCCATACAGACTGTCAGGGGACACAGCTTGATGAGGCTACAGATCAGGCCACAACTGAAGAGAAGACTGCTTTGAAGCAAAGTGGCCACTCCCACATGGTGGCCATGGCTTGATAGAATCCCTGCCTATCCACCACCGGGGGAATGTTCTATCCAGAAACTCACAAACAATGGTGATGTAGTATAGAGGAGCGCCGTCCTGTTGAAAGATAACACCTTCTGGAAATTGTGGTACTGCATACAATTCCAACATGTGAAGATAGGTATTTGCCGTCACAGACTGTACCGCAAAAAAAAAAAAGGGCCTACCACCTTATCATGCATCAGGTCACACCACACGTTCACTTTAGGGGTATTACATTTGTACTCAACGTAGGATGTTCAGCAGCCCGTACTTGGACGTTATGGTGATGAACATGTCCACAGATATGGAAGGTCGCCTCATCGCTAAACACAATCTTCTGCAAAAATCTTGCATCACTGTCGATCTCATGAAGCATATCTGTAGCTAACGTGCATCATGTGGGTCTATCCGCCAGTTTGATAGCGTGCAACAGCCACAATTTGTACCCCGTAAAACAGAGACGTTTCTTTAACACCGTATGAACTGTAGTCTTGCTTAGGTGTAATTGTTGAGCACACACATGCACAGATTTTTTAGGGCTCCTTAGGTAGCTATCCCGTATAGCCTCTACAGACTCGTCACTGACTGATGGCCTATCAAAACGGGGTTTCTCCACCAAACTGCCGGTTTCCAACTGCTTATCCCACTGAGTAATGTTACTCCTATGTGGTGGCGCTTTGTTATAAATGTGCCGATATTCATGTTGCACTTGGTCACGGATTCAAATTTAGCCAGTCACAGAACACACTGAACTTTCCTCTATACCGTCGACATCTCGACTGGCATGGCCGTGGGCTGCTCCGCTGTATACACAGTGTTACATCATCATCTGCGCATGTGCACATGCTGCCACATCATCCTACAAAAACTGGGAGGGTTTTCCTTTTATTTGGTGCCGATTTCACACTTCTATCGTCTTTTGTTGCTTTCCTGTGACTGGTCAAAAGTGCACCATGACTTTACGGACACACTGTACTAACAGGTTAAGAAGAATAATCATCATCTCAGTCATGCAGAAAAGGCACTTGACAAATTTCAACACCCATTCATGATAAAAACTTTCAGAAAACTAAGCATAGAGGGAACTTTCTCAACCTGATAAAAGACAGCTATGGACCCTGGCTGGTAGGCTCAGTGGTAGAGTGTCAGCCTGGCGTATGCATGTCCCAGGTTTGATTCCCAGTCAGGGCACACAGGAGAAGTGATTATCTTCTCCTTCACCCCTCTTTCTCCCCCTTCTATCTCTTTCTTCCTTTCCAGCAGCCATGGTTTGATTGGTTTGAGCCAGTTGGCCCTGGGCGCTGAGGATGACTCCATGGCCTTTACCTCAGGTGCTAAAAATAGCTTGGTTGCCGAGCAAAAGAGCAACAGCCGCAGGTGGGCAGAGCATCACCCCATAGGGGGTTTGCCAGGTGGATCCCAGTCAGGGCACATGCAGGAGTCTGTCTCTCTTCCTCCCCTCTCTCATTTAATAAAAAAATAAATAAAAATAAAAAAAAGGACATCTACAGAAAAGCCACAGCTCACATGACATTTAATGTTTACCCTTGAACTGATCCACAGTTGAGATCAGGGGTTGGATGCCCAGCTCCATCACTTCTATTTAACACTGCACTGGAACAATTAGCCAGAATGATACACAAGAAGGAAATAAAGATTGGAAAGGAGGAAGTAAAACTGTCTTTTTGGGTGATGTAATTATGTACAAAGAAAGTCTTAAGAAATCTATCAAACAGCAATTAGAACAGGAAATGGGGTTTTTAGTAAAAAAGCAATTGCAGCACATATACCGGAGTTAGAACAATACAGAGAAGATTAGCATGGCTCCTGTGCAAAGATAACATGCAAATTCATTAAGCATTCTGTATTTAAAAAAAAAAAGAGAAATTCATTTCTACATTCTATTGTTAAACAATTTAAAAACTGAAATTAATTTAAAACTGCGGTGTTAGGTGGGTAGGAGGCTTAGTGGTTGGGATTTGGGTGTGGGTATTTGGGCCAGAACTGGAGAGACACTCAAAGCTTAAAGGTCCAATGTGGGGTTAGACTTGGGAGAGACTGGATAGAGTGGATACTGTTTAGCCATTTGTCGGCTTCTTTCAGCTTAGCTGTTTAGCTGTTGGGAGTGATTTCAGTATTCTTCCCTCATCTTCGGGACTAACAATGGACACGCAAGAGGACGTCCGACCCCCTGAAGGAGCAGCCAATGATATATATCTGTGGAGACTGTCACAGAGAAAATGAAATAAAATCCAGGGGTCCAATCAGATGCAGAGAATATGGACACAGAATAATGTACAAGAAAAGGACTAAAAGATTGGAGGTGTTTGATGCTCAATGAAACATGGACTGCAGAGGAAATATCTTTGCTCGCATTTGAATTTGCTGTTAATGTTGTATAGGTTTTGATTAGTGTACTTATCATTATGAATATAACTATATACACAGGATTTCATTTAAAAAAAATTTAGGTATCTTTTACTAGCTTACATAAATAAACTTTTGTTTGATTACAAAAAAACCCAGAAAAACAAAAAGACTGCAAAGTATCGCCTGACCAGGTGGTGGGGCAGTGGATACAGCGTCGGACTGGGATGCGGAAGATCCAGGTTTGAGAACCCAAGCTTGCCAGCTTGAGCACGGGCCCATCTGGCTTGAGCAAAAAGCTTGCCAGCTTGGACCCAAGGCCGCTGGCTCCAGGAAGGGGTGGCTCGGTCTGCTGAAGGCCCGCGGTCAAGGCACGTGTGAGAAAGCAATCAATGAACAACTAAGGTGTCGCAACGGCAACAAAAAACTAATGACTGATGCTTCTCATCTTTCTTTCTCCATTCCTGTCTGTCTGTCCCTATCTATCCCTCTCTCTGACTCTCTCTCTGTCCCTGCAAAAAAAAAGAAACAACAAAACTGCAAAGTATCAAAGGAACTAAATCAGTATGTGATAATGATTATAATAGATGAACCTACAAAGTTCTAGAACCTTAGTTCTAAGGTCCTACGAAGCAGGAAAAGTACTGCGTAATTTATGTTAGACATTTTTTTTTTTTTTTTTTACAGGGACAGAGAGAGAGTCAGAGAGAGGGATAGACAGACAGGAATGAAGAGAGATGAGAAGCATCAATCATTAGTTTTTCGTTGCCATTGCGACACCATAGTTGTTCATTGATTGCTTTTTCACATGTGCCTTGACCGCAGGCCTTCAGCAGACCAAGCCACCTGTTGCTGGAGCCAGCGACCTTGGGTCCAAGCTGGAGAGCTTTTGCTCAAGCCAGGTGGGCCCGCGCTCAAGCTGGCGAGCTCGGGTTCTCGAACCTGGGTCTTCCTCATCCCAGTCTGATGCTCTATCCACTGCGCCACCGCCTGGTCAGGCTATGTTAGACTTTAATAAGCCAGGGGTCACCAAATTATTGTCCAACGAACAAATCCGGTTAGTAACCTATGCTTTTTTTAAAAAATGTTTATTTTTTATTGCCTTTAGAGAGAGGGAAGGGGAGAGTAGGAGAGAGACAGGAACATCTGTTGCTGTATGTGCCCTGAGCAGGGATCAAACCGGCAACCCCCGCGCTTTGGGATGATGCTCCAATCAACTGAGCCATCCATCCAGGGCTAGCAACCTATGTTTTGTATGACCCACAAGGTAATGGTCTTTATAACTTTAAAGGGTACTAACAAAAGGTAAAGAAGAACACATGACAGAGACTTTCTGTGGCTCGTAAAGCAGAAAGCACGCACTACTGGGCCCTTAACAGAAGACACAGAAGCCTGCTGCTCTGGAGGGGCATTCAAGTGCAGGAGAACATTCAGTCTACAAGCGTCTAAGCCAGGGGTCCCCAAACTATGGAGGCTGCATGTGGCCCCCTGAGGCCATTTATCCGGCCCCGCCGAACTTCGGGAAGGGGCACCTCTTTCATTGGTGGTCGGTCAGTGAGAGGAGCACAGGATGCACCCGCAACCACAGTTCCCATTGAAATACTGGTCAAATACTGGTCAGTTTGTTGATTTAAATTTACTGGTTCTTTATTTTAAATATTGTATTTGTTCCCGTTTTGTTTGTGTACTTTAAAATAAGATATGTGCAGTGTGCATAGGAATTTGTTCATAGTTTTTTTTATAGTCCGGCCCTCCAACGGTCTGAGGGACAGTGAACTGGCCCCCTGTGTAAAAAGTTTGGGGACCCCTGCTCTAGAGGAGAGAAAGGAGTAGTAAGATTGCTAAATCACTCCAAAATATGGTAAGGAAGGTAGAAAAAAATATGGGGAAAAACCCCAAGAAAGCAAAGCATGACAGATTTAAACCTGAACATGTCAATCCTTACAGTAAATATAAACAGATTAGATACCTCAATTAAAGTCAACAGTTTTCAGTCTGTACTAGAAACTAAAACAAAAGTCAACAATACCCTGATAAATAAAGATACACCTTGAATGTACATAAAGATACAGGAACACGTAAGGATAATTGCTTAAATATACACGAGGATAAAAACACAGCTGCCATCCCACAAAGTAGACTCTGTGGCAAGGGTATTATCAGGGATGGAGGGTGACATTTCTGGGTAGTAAATGGTTCGATTCACCCCACTGGGAAGGGGAATCAGCCAGGGCCAATCTGTCTTTCTACAGTCCTAAAGGGCAAAGCGTGAGGTCAGAGGGGAATGGGCTTTCAATGGAAAGAAATGTGGTGACAAGTAGAGTTCTTTCTTGAAAAAGGAGAGAGGACAACATTGAGATTGACATACTGGCAATGTCTCCAGAAACGGAGTAGGTTACGGGAAACCAGAACACAGCCCCACTTGATGGCCAGGCAGGCACCCAGGGCTACACATGAGGGGGGCATGGCTTAAGCATAGGAGGCACCAATGACGGCTGGCAGATGACACTTAGGGAGCCGGTATGTCTAGACCCTCGGTGGGCACGAGAGGCCCTCACCGTTCTTGATCACCCATCCTAGCACTTTGCACAGAGACACAGATATGGCCACATGTGAACACACCAACAACAGGACCAGAGAACACTCGTGCTACTAGGAAAATAAGATATTATCTGTGCATGTGTTACATGTAGGCTGACTCATCAAACTGATTCTGGAGTCTGAAAAACCATGACCCGCAGTTTAGAAGACATTGATTTAAATGAAGCTCTCATTAATTTCTCTAAGAGGATACTGAGTCAGGGTATCAGAATCGTTTGATGGGGAACACAGCACCTGAGAGAAGTTAGAAATGACAAAATTACATTATTCTAACTCAAATAAGCTGATTTTTAAGAACCCAACATGACAGCTGTTATCTCATGATTTTAAACTCTGCAGTGAGTCCCTAAACCAATTTCAGAGCGCAATGCTGCGGCCTGGGGCCCTTTCTTTTGTGCTAACAGCTGCCATGGAACAAAACCTGCTCGTCTTCACTTGCGAAGCAAACGCAGAAAAATGTACTTTTAAATTCTGAAAGAAAAGGAGTGATGGTTTCCATAGCTCGCTGATGAGCAGCAATTCATACAGCACTGGAGATAACCTGCCTTGATTACAGAAGGATGAGCCCTGGTGCACACCCAGAGCCAGACACAGCACCCAATAGGGAGCCCCCTGGAGGCTGTGAGGGGAACTTACAAGGAGACATAGGACCAAGAGGACCGGGGTGCTCCCAATTTGCTTATTTTATGACACAAGGAAAACAGATTCTTATTAAATAGCACAGATTACAAAACCCTTAGAAAGTAAATCTGAGCCAGGGTTTATTTGTGAGGCACGTCCTGAAAAGGCTGATCTTCTTTGGATGTCTAGTGTCAGATCATGTCCTGGAAGCTGCAGTGGTGGGGGCCCAGCAGGGATGTCTCCTCTGAGCAGAGACCCCACTACCCGAGGAGCTGGGCAGAGCGTGCCACGTTCAGGAAAGGCATCTTCCAGAAGCAGTAGGGAGAGCATGCCCCAGATCTGGCCAGCCCCCAGGAGCATGTCCTTCTTCAGGTGCTCTGCCTCTCCGGGATATGCTGACGCAGCCTCCCTGCTGCGCTTTCCTGTGAGATGCTTGCTGGTCTGAGAAGGTTGGACGAGAGGGGCGAGGGCAGGAGGGTGGCAGAGAGCTGGCCTTCTCAGCAGTGAACTTGGAGACATCTCCCCTGTTTATAACAGAGGCTGCTACTACCTTTCCCCACAGGCCTCAGCTGGCCCCAGTCTTTCTGGTCCATGAAGAGGAAAGCCAGGGCCACCCCGCAGTCTGTGCTGAGCAGGACTGTTGGTGGCCTTGTTAGAAATCCTGTCTCTTCCTGTGAATTTGTTAAAACACCACAGTAACAGCAGCGTCCACACATAAACACGTTGTGTTTATTCTCTTGGTCTTCTGGATCATTTCCTGGCATTAAACAGACAGGGCCCCTGCTCTTTCCCCAGGTGCCTGGTATCTGTGGTCACCCTTCCACACTGCAGATATCCCCTCATTTTGTCTTTTCCATATTTAATCTGCCTTTGGGGGTCAGACACCTAAACACATAAAACTCATGCCTCCTTCCTCCTAAGACCCTTCCTGGTGTATCCCTAACCAAAACAAACCTCTCCTTCCTCTGAACAGCACACGTGACCTTGCAGAACACTAGGAGATCCAGCAACAGTACATGCAGCACGGAGAAGAGGGAGCAGAGTCAGAGAGGCTCTGTCCTTCCGGCTGTGTGACTCTGGGCAGGTTGCTTAACCTTCATCAGAGACACATACTTCTTTAGATGCCAGGAGGACGCCCAGGGCACCAGGTGGCCAGGAGATGAAACCAGAGTTGCAAATGTGAGCATGCCAGGCATGCTGTGCAGACCCTTGTGCTGATGACAAATGCCAGGACTCTGGTCACACTGGGAAGGAAACGGAAGCTGTCTGAGGTGAGGCAGTCCCCACCAGGCCCCTAAAACTGCAAGTGCTTCCTTGTCAACCTGTCCACAATTCCATCTCTGACACTAAGGGTGCCTGTGTGTGAGGCACCAAGCAGAGAAACAAGCCTTCGCCCATACCACTTGCCCGGGCACAGTGCCCCAGGGATGGTTCCAAGGCCTGCTGATTGATGGTGGCTTGGTGGCCAGAGGACCCACGACTGATACATGATAGCGGCCACACTTCTGCCAGTGACTCACCTCCCCCCACCGGCTGTCTTCCCACTTCACCTCTAAACTGGCTGCTGGTGAATCATCCCTCATTGTATCAGCAAGGGGCAGGCACTAACAAATGACTTATTTTTCACCTTCTACCCGCCAACACGATTTATTTATTATGGAAAGGCATTTTTGAATGAAGACATTTAGCTTCTGATAGCTTACTTTCAAACATAACGCTTGTGCACGATGTCGACCTGACAGTGGAGAAAGATCTAATCACAGCAAATGAACCTGCTAGGTGGCTACCAGCCCTGCAGACCCTCCTCCAAGCTGGCCTGGAGGACAGGCCGCCACTGCTCTTCCTCATGGTGCTCTGGGGGGACAGCAATGGCAGGCTCAGTGTGTGGGACAAGCAGGCTGCCTGGCAAAACCCACTCCAACTGCCCTCCAGGGACACACTGGCACACTGTGCCTGCTCTGTGCCCCAGTTCCCTTGTTGTAGAATGGGGAACCTCCCTTTGAAAGGCTCCAGCCAGAACTAGGAGAGCTAATATGGGCAAAGCCTTTACATAGCACCTGCCATATAGTAGGTACTCAATAAATGTTCCCTGTTACTGTTCTCTCAAATTCTCTAGCAGAGAATCACGATTACTCTCTATCCTCAGGTACCAGTTCGACTGCCTTCTTCCGTTTCCTCATGGTACCCCAGGGCTCCAGGGGACCAGGTTCCCACAGGTGGGGACCACAGCTACATTAATAAAATGCTCCAGCTTCAAACCAAAGTGAGAACTCAGAGCTGGGCCCTGGTCCACCCACCGCTCCTGGAAGATAGGGGCTGCACGCTTGCTAGAGCTTCAGTGGGGGGCAGGATACCTCACTCACCACCACCTTAAGACACTGGGCTGTAAGCTATTTAAAACATGCTGTTTAGCCTGACCAGGCAGTGGCACACTGGATAGAGTGTTGGCCAAGGATCCAGGTTCAAAATCCCAAGGTTGCTGGCGTGAGTGTGGGCTTATCCAGCTTGAGCGCAGAATTACCATCTTGAGTGTGAGGCCGCCAGCTTGAGCGTGGGGCCGCCGGCTTGAGTGTGGGATCATAGACATGACCTCATGGTCGCTGGCTTGAACCCAAGGTCACTGACTTAAAGCCCAAGGTCACTGGCTTGAGCAAGGGGTCACTGATGCATGGCTGGAACCCCCTGGTCAAGGCACATATGAGAAAGCAATCAACGAAGAACTAAAGTGCCACAACAAAGAATTGATGCTTCTCATCTTTCTCTCTCTTCCTGTCTATCCCTCTCTCTCTCTCTCTAAAAAAATAAAAAATTTAAAATAAAATATACTGTTTACACAATAGATGTTAATTAGGAATAACTGTTGGTATGTTCTGCATCTCCAACCATCAGAAGGCTAACAGCCTCATGGAGCAGCTCAAGGTCTTTGTGAGTTTCCGAAGCCTTCTGAGTACCCCGGTATTTCTAGTGCTGCTTAAGCGTTCCATTACTTTGTTTTAGGGCTGAAAAATGCCCCTGAATTTCCAAGTGTGGATCTGACTGCCGCTCTATGCAAGGACTCGGAATATGAACTGTACAGCAGTGGTGACTCACGTTTTATCATCAGGCTGCGAGGTCTGTGGAGATAATTAGAAATCGGAGGTGCTCGAGGAAGGTTCACTGTAATTTACTTCTAGACAGAGCAACTTAATTAGAAAACAAACTCTTTCCCCAGCTTTAAAGACTGCTAAGAAATCAGAACACACCTCTAGCCCACATCTCTCTGGTCTCTGGTCTGAGATTCTGAACGACACGCATTTTGCACACACGATGACGATGGCAGAAACTGCGCTCTATGAGCTATGCCATCTCTGGTCAGGGTACTTTGAGCATCTTTTCTCATGATGGCTGGCTATCCTTAAACCCTCTTTGGTAAGGTCCCTTCATGTCCTTTGCTTGATTTTTAACTGGGTTGTTTTTTCCTTATTTTTGAATTTTAAGTGTCTTCACAGGTCCCACATGCAGGTCCTCTGTCAGCTGTGTATTTGCAGGTATTGCCGCGGAGTATACAACTTATCTTCCAAACTCAGCCAAGTCTTTCAGAGAGTAACATTTAACATTTTGATGAAGTCCAATTTACCCATTTTTTGTGTGTGTGGGTCGTGCTCAAGGTGTCCAGCTGCTGCACACATCTCAGACAGGGTGCAGGCCAGGAGCTGGGGAAGGGAAGGCTTGGTGGCGGCACAGAGACAGGCCAGCCGTCACTACCCAGGAAAATGGCACCCTGAGGCTGAGCTACCCTGACCATTGGGCTCCTCTTCAGTACCATCAGGAGAGGACGACGCAGCTCTGCCCGTTCAAGGTCATGGAGAGGCAAAAATAAAACACCTGAACAGGTGAGAAGCAACAACCTAGCTATGATAAAATGTAGCTCCGCTGAAATCTTAGCAGATATGGCTTGTTACATGCATATATAAGGCACAGGCACCGGACAGGTAACGGAGCATCGTGACTTAGAAATGGAGGAAAACAAAGACAGACCTGTGCCAGAACCCAGCAATGACTGGCAAACAGAACAGCTTCCTGAACTCTGAAATCTCGCCAAGGAACCAAACTAGACAAACTAGCTGCCCAGGCAGACCTGGTACTTCTTTATTTGTAAGATCTCTTTCATGTAACACTTCTTAAGCAGCACGCTGTGCGCTCAGCATCTGCAAGTGGTTTTGGAAGCCCGCTTAGCACCATCTGTCACCAGACACACTGCCACTCATGACTTGCAGAGAACTGGCCAACACTGTGCCTGGTGCAGAACAGTCACAGCAGACGCTGTGAAGGGGAGCACAGACCAGCAGGAATTGCTGTGCCACCCCGCACACGAGGGGCCTGTGCCTCGCGGCCACTGCTCTGGCAGCTCCACAACCTACAGGGCCGGGCTGCTGTCCTAAAACAGCTCTGGCCCATGGTCAGCTATGGATTGGCTCTGTGATGACCAGGACCAGCTGAGCAGAAGGGCTGCCAGCCATTCCCCCTGGCCCTGAGGGACCCCCAACGCCAGGCTGGTTGTTGCCTATCATAGCACCCATTCTCCTCATGAACAGAATTCCTGGGGTAAACAGATGCAGTGCTAAGTCACATGCTTCTGTGTGTCTGTTCAAAATTTACAGGGAGGAGTTCCACTCAGTGAGCGGTCTGCAGGCTTCTACGCACGTTGTCGGTTGTTCCTTTTAAATTTATTCATACATGTATTCTATGTGCCTTTATTCTTGCAAAAACTTTTAAAAGATGGAAAAAATAAGTCACCCCACACTGCTCTCTCCCCCCTCCCCCAGATTCCACCTTCCTCCTGGAGAGAATGAGAAGTGTTCTGCTTTTGCCTCTGTTCTGAGTATTTGCACACAGGGTACACCGCTTCAAAGACATTCTCATGTCCTACTGTGTGTACTGGTTTCGTTTTATCACTGAATAGTGTGTCTGCCAGTTCATTCCAGGTCACACAGGAGCCGCTGCCACATAGCAAGCAGCCCACAGAAGGGGTAGACTGTGATCAGTCCACCGTGTCCCTATCAGTGGGCAATTGGGAGTAATATTCTTGTCGGTGCCCACTGACTCATGGGCAAGGCAGTTTCTAGGAGAGAAACCTAGAGGTGGATTTGCTGTGCCTACCTAATTTAATTAAATTCAGCTCTCGGGTAGTTTAACACATACGATTTTGCATCTCAAGAGACAGAAAACCACTACTTGCAGCAGTGGGCCGAGAGCAGCAGGGTTGGGAGTGACCACCTGCACGCATCAAAACGAATCAAAGAAGCACACAGACAGACACACAAAGCACAGGTCAAGTGCAGGGTCCTGAGATGGCACCTCAGACCTGACCGATTCCCAGCCAGAGGCAGATAAGCCGGCCCACGTGCAGAGGACAAGGCAAGGCCAAGCGACTCCAGTGCATCATAGAGGACGCGTCCACCCAGAGGGGAGATCAGACCTGGCTGTGGCGCTCGGGCCATCATCATCAGCACATGGGGTAACACGTTCCTGTTTTGGCTCAGTGCTGGAGTGTTTTTAAATGAACAAAAGGATTTGGCTTTTGATCCTTTTACTTTAATCTGACCCCACACTAAGCTAGGCACTGATGATGTGGCCTTCCTCAGAGCACAGAAGAGCACACCCACGTGAGGGCCTGTCCCCGTGCTGGCAGAGGTGCGTCTGTGAGCAGAGGGGGAGGGCACCCAGACCCTGACGCCGTGGCCCGACCCTCACGTACTTCTCTATCAGGTCCAGCGTGACTCCAGGCACCAGGCTGACGCACTTCTGCATGCAGAACCTGTGGAGAAAGAACAGCGTCAGCCACACACGTGTGGGATGCTCAACAGAAAGGCGCCACCATCCGGTAGAGTAAGGTAAGAGGGGAGTGAGAACAGGGGTCAGGGTGAAAGCAAGTTCAGACTTCTTTCACCTGCCACCTCCGTGGTCTGAGGGCACCTCTGCTGGCCCGCCCAGGGGCCACAGCACATGCAGTAGAGGGACAGAAATGTCCATGGTGATGTCAGGTGGAGGCTCTGGGGAGGGGATGGGGGCCACACGAAGGAAGCTCCCACTCAAATAATGGCACACTGTGCGATTTTCTTTTTCCTTCTTAAGATAGTGCCTAGGGAGGGTGACGGGGTAACCAGAGGACAATGCCAGGCAAACAGTAGCCACCTGTAAGAGAAGACAAGTGGTTTTCATTATACGACTAATCAGCTGCATCAGAGCCAAGACTTGCATGGGCAGGCAGAACCAGCCCACGGAGCTGGGCGGACCTCAGATGGTAGCCAATGTGTGGCTGGATGGTGGAAGGTAGGAAGCCATCCCTGTTCTTCCTGCCAGGCTGTCAGCACTCGGGGACAGAATTGATGGTGGAACAGAGGAAAAGGCAACTTGGTGTTTCAGTGGGAAAAATGTAAAACATTTAATTCATCTGCTTTACAAGTAAAGAACAAACAATCCCTCTAAAAACCAGCAGTGGGCCCACAGCAACTATAACAATGAACGCCTTTCTGTACATTTCTGTTGGATAAGAGGAGTGGAGCAGATTGGAGAAGTCCAGGGGGCCCAAGGGAGGGGACAAAGAACAGGCCACAGAAAGACAAGAAAGGATGAACCAACTGAGGTGGGAATATAGCAGATGAGGCCCTGAAAAGCCTGGTGGGTGCAGGGTGGGGAACCGGGGTGGCCACAGGGCTCGTGCACCAAGCCGCCAGCCCTGCTCAGCTAGCAGAAAGGCAGTTACCAAGCCAGCTGCGGCTGGGACTGGGGCAGCAGCAGCCCCTTTCTCACAGAGCACAAGACAAGGGTGAGGCGCATCTGTGGGCTACAGGGTCCTCTCATAGCACTGGCCTGACAGCTTGCCCGGAGCCACGCCTTGTCCTTTCTGCTTTCCCATAGCTCTGCCAGGAGGACCATGCACAGCAAGTTTTCTTTTGCAAATCTTTCTTATTTTCATGGCTACTCTCAAACATCTACTCTTCTAAAATCACCTTTAAAATCACGTTCTTGCCTGACCTGTGGTGGCGCAGTGGATAAAGCATCAACCTGGGAACACTGAGGTCGCCAGTTCAAAACCCTGCACTTGTCTGGTCAAGGCACATATGGGAGTTGATGCTTCCAGCTCCTCTCCCCTTTCTCTCTTTCTCTCTCTCTCACTCTGTGTCTCCTCTCTAAAATAAATAAAATAAAAAGAAACTTTAAAAAAATCACGTTCTTGACATTGTGTTAAATTTATGGTTTAATTTAGGGGGAAGGTACAGCTCTAGCTAGACCTTACCCTGTAACACTGTGGTCAGTCCCTCCATTCGTGCAAATGTCCTCGCACATTAGTCAGCAAAGTTTTATGGTATCTTCTCTATGCGTGTCCAGCCCCTCTTAGCTGGCTTAGGTTTCTGCCATTGTTTCTGTTGCTGCTGTTACTCAGATGTACTCTCCGCCCCAATATTTCCTTGCTGGTTATTTTTAATGTGAAAAAGGGCACATGAAGAGCGCATGAAACACAGGTATGAATTTAACAACAAAGTAAACACAGTACCACCCAGTGAAGAGCTAGTACACAACAAAGTCTGGGGGGCCCCATGTGTGTCCCCCACAGCGTCTGTCCTAGTGCCCCTAGAGGCAGTGGTCTGACTCTCCCGTACTGATCTGTGTGCATAGACTTGTTCAGTCATCAGTCACCCTGCTGAACACTTGCATCTCCACTAATAATTTCCCAATGGATTTGAGTGGCTTTGCAGAGTTGATATTCAGATCATATATACAGAGCAGAAATTTGCCTTCTCTTTAGCGTGTGAACAGCTTTTGTTCTGTTTCCTCGCTCAGTAATTGCCCTCTGCTTCAGAGAGGCTGGCTGACTGGACTACAGCTGGTAAGCGTCCTCTCGCAATTCCAATCACATGAATGGAGTGGCTGCAGAAGCTCAGGGTACAAGGGCGGCTGCTAGCCCGGAGACTTCTCTTATGCAGAGGAAACACACTACTATTCTTGTATGTTTTTTATTAAAATTCACTTGTAATTTTATCAAATAACTTTCCTCCATTTGTCTATTATGATGATGAGTTATGGTAATAGGCAGGCTACCGGAGATTCTTCAGAGTAGTTCTGGAATAAACCTCGCTTGTGCAAGTAAACTGTTCTCTTGCTGGGTGGCAGGTGCCAGGCGCTGGTGGTGCCATGTGATCTCAACTGTAGTGTGTATGTGTGCACGCACATGTCCATACAGGTGTGCATGTGCCTCAACATGTGTGTATACGTACGTGTCTCTGTGTACATATGTGTGCATGTGTGCACGAGGCCTGGCACAGGGCCATCCACATGCTGCTTTGCTGTCATTGGTTCTCTTCCGTGTTTCAAGAATGATCATCTGCAAGTTGAACCTTTATTTTTGTCCGTCTTATTTCTTTTACGGCTTTCTGATTTTCATAACACCTCCTCTACTTCTCACCAACTGTAAGGTCACTTAAATTCTGAAACTAAACTGATTTCTTCTTCTTCTTCTTTTTCTTTTTTTGTATTTTTCCCAAAATTAGAAGTGAGGAAACAGAGACAGACTTCCACATGCATCCAACCAGGATCCACCCGGCATGCCCACCAGGGGACAATGCTCTGCCCATCTGGGGTGTTGCTCCATTATGGCCGGAGCCATTCTAGCACCTGAGGCGGAGGCCATGGAGCCATCCTCAGTGCCCGGGCCAACTTTGCTCCAATGGATCCTTGGCTGCTGGAGGGAAAGAGAGAAACAGAGAGGAAGGAGAGGGGGAAGGGTGAAGAAGCACACAGGTCTTGCATATATTTTGTCACATTCATCCCCAAGTAATTCATAATCTTGACACCATAACAAATAGTATGCTTCAAATGTTTCAATTTCTAACTATTTGTTACTACTACACAGAAACACACAACTGATTTTGGGATACTGATGTGACGTGCTGGATCCCTGCTAAAATGCATTATTAGTTCTAGTGATTTCTGGTAGACTTAACGTGCTTTTTCATATAGATAACCACGTTGTCTGTGAAGTTTTGCTTCTTTGTCAGTGTGCTGGTTTTCCTTTTTCCCAGCTTTACTGTGCAGACTTCCAGCACAGTACTAGACAGGAAAGGTGAGAGAGAACGTCTTTGCCTTGCGCCCAATCTTCTGGGGGAAACGTTTTGTCTTCACCATGCTGAGCACAACGTGAGCTATAGGTTTTCTCAGATGACTTCTGTGAGCTGGAGATTGGTCTCTTCTCTTCCTAGTTTGCTGAATCGGTGTCATGAACTGATGCTGACTTTTGTCAAATGTTTTTTATGCATCTGTTGAGATACCGTAATTTTTTCCCCCTTTATTTAAATTGCCAATACAATGGATTACACTTATTGATTTCTACATGTTAAACAAACATTGCACTCCTGAGATAACATTTCCTTGATCATAACACTCCATCCTCTGTCTACACAGCTGAGCTTCATCTGCTGATACTTTGTTAACAGAGTTTTTATATGTGTTCACAAGAGATCTTGACCTGTAGCTTCTTCCTTTTCTTTTTCTTGCAGAGTCTTTGTCTGACTTTGATTTCCAGGGTAAAGTTAGCCTCCTAGGATGGGACAGGAAATGCTCCTCCAGCTCTGTTTTCTGAGTGAGCTTACATAAGGATTGGCATTACCTCTTTCTTAAATGTTAGAGCTCATCAGTGAAGTTGTCTTCCCTGGGACGCTCCTCACTAAGACTGCATCTCCTTACAGGATAGGAACTGTCCAGACATCCCTGCTCTTCTTGCGTCCAGTTGGTCATCAGTGTTTCTCACAGAACTCACCCATGGAATCTAGTGAGCAGGACTTACTGGCTCAAGGTGCCTCACACCTGAAGGGACTCCATGGGTCTGCAGCAAAGCTGTTTCCTTTCTGAGGTAGGTAATCTATGTCTCCCTGTTTTTCTTGACCACCATTTCAGCCAGAATTTATCCCTCTGAATAGTGAGGTTTTTCATGCTTGCTGACCCCCAGGAGTGAGTTTTTTTTTTTTCAAAAAATGAAATCAGTTCCAGTTCCAGTTGTATTAACTTAAAATCATGTTTGTTTGATAACCAATTTATGGAAACAAGAACATACATTTATTTGCCTTTTTTCAATGTTGCCTTACACATTTTTAAAATAAAAATTTTTGTAATTTCATGCAATTCTCACATACTTCCCATCTGTAAATATTGTTATTAGCAGAATCTCAAATATGTACTCGCATATGATAATATTCTTAGGACAATTTATAGGTATTTTTATTTATTTGTTACATTTAAAATTTTTTCAAACTGTGGTATTCCTCACAACATGGATACAAAGTGGTTTGCTACATTCAATGCACATCACCCTGTGTCCCTCCGTTTACGCTCCCTTCTTGTAGTGTGCTGACATACGAAGCATTTTCTTTGTAGCTTATCCTTTGAGGCTGTTGCAAGGACTGACTTTGAGAAGTGATGCCCTGAAAGACAAAGGCTATCTCCTACTAATGATGGTCAGCCTCCTCTGGATGATTTCCTCTCTTTCACAAACTCCAAAAATTGATCAATGACCTTCAGTCTGAAGTCATATAGTTGTGGTCTTCTTCCAGTCTTTATCTGATATACAATGTACGAGTTTAAAATAGCAATGTCAATTTTATGAAAAAAAGTTTTATATACCATTTTACGGTTTTTCTTACATTTCCTGTGAAATGTATTTACATATCAGCCTTGTCAATCAAACCCATATTCTCATTATACCTAAACACACTCAGTGGCTTGGTAATGCTTTGCCCAGTAGTGTAATCACTTTTGCCAGTTTCAGTCATCAAATCCCTCATGAATTGTAGTTAGCATGTTGACCTCTCTTTTGACACACTATCTTTGAGCTAACATTATTGTAGTATGTCTTCAAATGCATTCATCCTTTTTTATATTCTTAGTTTAAAGAATATACAGTCATACTCTGGATGGTCAGGAGGCACAAGGATGTACATGAACATTCTTACTACTCAAAGGGTTAATTTCGTTGAACTTCCAAACACTACCACCTAGTTTTCCAGATTTTCTGGTACCTTCTCCATTGCTTATTTTTTTGTCCTTCTCTGTTATTTCCTGTCTTCTACTAAAAGTTTAGTGTGCTTCTCTTTCTCTGGTCTGATAAAAAGCCACGGGTTTTAGATATTTTCTGATGAAAATCTATAACCACCATGATGATATTGAGATCAATTACTGTTGGCATCTGTAGACTCAGTTCCTAAATTCCAGACCTGTGGCCAACACACTGTCTTGCCTGTGACTCCCAGTTATTTCACAAGGGGTGAGGGAGAAAGGCTCTTCTCCACTGCGCGGCTGAGAGATGAGCAGCCACCGACAGTGCTCTCTATCACAGGGAGAGGCTCCGTCCTGGCTGTGCTCACATGTAGACATGTTTCACTGAACCGCTACAGGTGACAGGTGACCCACACTGTGCACAGACAGGTGCACACTGTATACTAGTTACTCTTCTCATCTCACTGACGGCTAGAATCTTTGACACTGCGGCAATGCCGCAGAGAGCCTCTGCCTCACTCCTAGCCGCAGCAGGGCATCGCGGCATTCCCCACTAGGCACGTTCAGGGAGAGCATGGCATCGCCTTACCAGCGTAAGTCAGTGCCCATGACTTTTGCTTGCACGTACACGTGGATCTCAGTTCTCTCCACAACTCCACCAAAGGGGGAGAAAAGGATTAAGGCCCAGAAAGGAGCACCAGAAAGAGTCACAGCAAAGGAAAGCAGCCAGCCCATCGTCAAGCAGGCAGACACGGCATCGGCTCCAAGTGTCACCACAGGGCCAGGGTGCAGGGTCTGAATCCTACCTCTGCCAGCAGCAGCGCAGGCACCCTTTGTGCCCTCATCCTGAAGCGGGCTGCCAGTGGTCCCGCCCCACAGGCCACAAGCACCCCCTCGGCAGCCTGGCTGGTCTACTCTTGTGACTAGTCCACATGTGCGCCTGAGTGTGCGGAGTACATATTCTGGTTGCCTCCAAGAGACCCTGATAACCAGCCCTCTTATCAGACTATGCTGCTGAGCTCACTTCTCACCAATGTAGTGTCTCAGTACCTACAGGCCTGGTTTGCCTACTTCTCATCTTTCTCATCTGCCTTTTATTTCCCCTCCACAATACAACATTTTTCTGTGTCCCTTAGAATATTTTGTACCTCAGATTCTGCTTTCACTCATTGAAATTATAAGTCTGGCTGTCTTTTGGTTCATATTCTTCCTCTTTCATCCCAATATTCAACCTTTCAAACACTGTTTGAAACGTGCATCCCATGGACAGGAGACTGTTGGGTCACAGCGACTGTTACCGACATGAGACCCACCACCCTGAGAGACGAACTCTGCTCACCACTCGTTATGGAACCACTTGTATTTCAAAATTCATCCTGGCCATTGGGGTTTACATTGTCTATTTAACCACCCTTTTTTCTTTCTTTTTCTACCTTCCCTTGGAGAGAAAATTTTCTCCTGTGTAAAAATGATACATTCTATTTTCATTCTTCTGGTGGTTGCCTCCAGTACTTGAAAGCTATATGGACACTTATTTTTCATGATAAACATCCTAGCCATCTGAGTCAAACCTTAACTATCTTTCTGTCTTTCTCATCCAGCTCCATGCTGTCCCCTGACAGTACCTGAACCATGGTGTCCCATCTACCTGTGAAAGCCTCTTCCATCCGCTGTGGTCTCCACACTGCACACCTGCAGCTGTTCTTCGCATTCACAGCAGGTTCTCGTCCCCGAGCGCACCTGCTGTCCTGAGTTCTTCCTGTCCACAGCACGTGCTTGCCCCTGAATGTGCTCACTGTCCTCACTGAGTTCTTCCTGTCCACAGCACATGCTTGCCCCTGAATGTGCTCACTAAATTCTTCCTGTCCAGGTCACCTGCTTGTTTCTGAATGCGCCTGCTGTTCTGAGTTCTTCCCATCCATGGCACGTGCTGGTCCCCGAGCGCACCTGCTGTTTTTGCTGAGTTGCTCGTTGCCTCTGTTCTTAAGGGCAGGCTGTTCCATAACGGACCTTTTCCTTCCTTCCCACAGTCCATCTTCCGGGCCAGTCTCAGCCTGCCCTTCCCCTCTGGTCCTCACTGCCTCCCATCTCCCTCCCTTCCCTCTGCCCCAGGGGCCTCAGCCATCCCCAAGGGCTCCACACCATTTCTGACTTCGCTGTTAAGGGGACTCATCGTAGGACCCATCAATCTTCTGTGCCCCAGTGGCACCCTGAGACTGGGCCAGGAAGGCAGCAGCCCGCACCCTCCCCGCCAGCTCTAGCGCTCTGTTTTGGCAGCATAAATAAGGTTTTGATGTGCCAGCGCTGTTAAAGGAGCTCCATGCATCATGAGATCCATCTTGACTGAATGCACATCAGGAGACTGGGGCAATGAGTGCATACTGTCTAGTTTGTGGAGAAAAAGTGATTTCCTCAAGGTGGGCATAGGACTGGATACACAACCTGGTAGGCTCTGAAATTACCCTGAAGGCACCTTGGGCCAAGAATGGCCAGGGCCGCACTGAAAATCCCTCTCAAGAAGAAACCATTTACATCCCACAGGAAGTCCACTTTTCTGGAGGCCCAAGACACACATGTGCCGTCACCACAGAGTGAATGCAGGACCAGTCATTACTGGCAGGCACACCAGTAATTCGCTGGTGTGCCTGCCAGCCTCCACCTAAGAGGCCCGCATCGCTCCGTCCTCACACATAAGCCAGGCAGTCACCTGTCTGGTACTTCTAAAGAAGCAGACAAGTTCACACCAGGCACTGAGTGGGCAAGAAGGATGTCTGTCCCACAGCGAAGGCAGTGCATCCCAGAGAACCCAAGAGACAACAATGATTCACTCCTGTTGTCGAAGACCAGCAAGAACTTATGTTCCCCCAAGCTTATTCTCACAGATTCTTGGCCAAGTCTTCAAGAAAATTCACGAACCAAATGTCATGGCAAGGGTGACCCACACAACCCCACATAACCAGGTCCAACACTCCTGCCCGGTGGGCATCGATGCATCTGCCACCTCTCGTCAGCTAAATCCAGGCATCGCTTTACACACTGACTAGGACACAGCCATATTAGGTCATTAACATTTGAACTCCATGAAATTCCTCAATTTAATTGAAAGGAAAGACATGGTTTCCTGACCTGGTCAGTCCTCAATGCCTACCGTATTCACAGACAAACATGATCACGGCTCAGAACACTACGTACGGCATCTGTTTATACAGCTCCCGGGCACGTGGGAACCAGAGTTATTTTCAGTAGCACACAGTGCCCCATGATGAATTTAAAATGGTGTTCTGCCACTCGATCAAAGACAGAGAAAAAGCCAAAGGAAAAAATATATTTTTCATTCTTACACTATATTGATATTTATGGTGAGCAAGGTACTTGGTTATATAAAAAGTAATGCATTTGCTTGTTTCAGAATTATTTAAAGTATCAGTTCCTGAAAATTAGACAGATTGAGGCAAAAATGAAAAGAAAAAGAAAACCAGAACAGTGTTTTCCAGAAACTAGTGCACCATCAATTAAGACTCATAAACACACCTGCTTCAAGAACACTTGTGTTTTATGCACACAAAGCAGGGTGTGCTGTTTACAAAGCACAAACTTCTTCAGCAGCTGTGCCCAGCAGAAAGGGTACCATGCTGTTAGAAGCCATCCTCCAATCTATGTTATGAGGAGAGGGGAGGGTGAACTTCCTTGAGCAAACCCTGCTCTAAGTTATTTACCCATCAGTAGGTAAATGGAGCAAATCATGTGCAGCTAAAATACTGGTTCCATTTCCTAACCTGGCGTGGCAAACTGTGACCCAAGTCTATTTTTTGTAAATAAAATTTTATTGGAACACAACCCCACTCAAGTCAATTATTCTCATGCTTTCTATGGCTCTTTTGTGCTACCACAGATCTAAGACCCCTTCCCACAAGCCTTAAGCTAGTCACTGTCCAGTCCTTCACAAAAGGAGTCTGCAGAACCCAATTCCAGCACTAATCTGAGCTCTCTGACATTCAGATACCTGAACTCCAAAACCTAAAGCCCTTTGGTTAAACAGAACACAAAACATCAGTACAGTGAGACATTCTGCAATTTTTGCAAATGATACCTCCTAAGAGTTTCTGACAGTCTAGGCAAAATTTATTATATGCCAACGATTAAGTATGTGAAATTGTAAATCCACGCTAATTACGTTCATGAAATAATGGATGTGCACAGGAAGAAGACTGACAGGCAGCACTCCAAAACGTCAGCACTAACCAGGGGTAATATTTTCTGCTTCTTAGTAAATTTTCTACAAATAACGTATGTTCCACTTTTTAACATATTAACGTGAGAGACAGAGACAGGAAGGAAGAGACATGAGAAGCATCAACTCATAGCTGTAGCACCTTAGTTATTCACTGATTGCTTCTCATACGTGACTTGACTCGGGGGCTCCAGCCAAGCCAGTGACTCAGGGGATCATGTCGATGACCCCACGCTCAAGCCAGCGACCTCGGGGTTTCAAACCTGGGACCACAGCATCCCAGGTCGATGCTCTATCCACTAAGCCACCACTAGTCAGGCAGTAACATAATTTATATGACTTTTTAAAATAAAAAACCCGTACCTTAACCCTGAAAACAAAATGCTTTCTTTCTCCATTCAAGAAGAGCTGGTGGTTTAACTCCACTGGGACAGAGAGGGCTCAGCTCCTAGCTGGTTACTGCCATTTGAAGGCTCAGGGCACCTCAGCACAATGCCAAGTTCAACCTCACTCGGCACCAGCTGATGACTGTCACCCACAATAGTGGCGTATGAATTTCAAAGTCCATTGCATGATGACCATATTTCACTGGGCTTCCTCTAAATGCTTTAAAAAAAATGGCCCTGGCTGGTTGGCTCAGTGGTAGACCATCAGTCCAACATGTGGGTGTCTTGGGTTCGATTCCCGGTCAGGGCACACAGGAGAAGTGATCATCTCTTCCCTTTTCTCTCTCTCTCTTCCCTTCACGCAGCCATGGCTGACTGATTCAAGTATGCTGGCCCTGGGTGCTGATGATGGCTTCTTCGAGCCTCTACCTCAGGTGCCAAAAAAGTTTAGTTGTGAGCAAGTCCCCAGATGGGCAAAGCAGTGGTCCCAGACAGGAAATGCCAGATGGCACATGCCCCCTAGTCAAGGCACGTGTGGGAGTATCTATCTCCTCTCCTCTCACCTAAAAAAAAAAAATTAACTCCATCCTAATTGCAAAGAGGATTTTAGGTGAGTGCTGAGACAGTGCATCAGGTCACAATAGAGGAAAGCTGCCCTGATCAGAGGGCAGGGAACCTATCTGTCACCTGGGGCCAGCACTCCAGGCAGCTCCTCTCATACTTCTCAGGGACTGTCACACTGAAAGAGGTTTCTCCCTATGGGTAGGCCCCAGCCCTGGGATTTGGGGCTGGGGCTGGGGAGCGAATGGCCGAGGGCAGCTGTTCAGATCACCCTCACCAGGTACGGGGCTGATAGGGAGCATCACCACAGAGGAAAAACAGCAAGTCCAAGCTCTTGTCCAGCCAGCAGTTGGGTATGAAGGAAACGGCAGGGTGGTCTGAGGGAGTAAGCACACACGCCCCCCAGGAACCCTGCTGTTGATGGAGGGTCTCACATGTGGGTCTACTGTCTCAGAATACCCCACACCTTCTCTCATAGTTGCAAGAACTCTGAACTGCCAAAAAGAACAATGGTTAAAAGAGTTGTGTGTGTGTTTTTTTTTAACTGCTTACAACAAATTGTAAGATTATACTTCAATTCAAGCAAGGAATTAAATAACTTCTCTTTCACAAAAACTTTTTCACTTATTTCAAAAGGAAGTCCACTTTCTGGGATGACCAGTCTTGGTACCAACTATGACCCCCCGCCCCCCACTGCCACGTGAATGTAAGCAGTAGGCTGCACATGCAACTGATCAGGACGAGGAGCCCCGGCATCTTAGAGCACTGCCTGCTGTCAGGATCTGGGGTTCAAGTCTGGCACCCGGGCACACAAAACCCGGGAAGATTCCTTGGACCTGTAAGGCTGGGGCGCCATGGGATGTCAGGCAGAGGGTCACAAGGCAGACACACAGATGCCACTTACCAGCGCAGGGCGATCTTGATGGGGGTGGTGAGGCAAGATGTGAAGAGGTCGGCTGGCAAGTCAGGGATCATGGGCAGCAGCTCGCTGGCCTCGCAGGCTGCCAGCTGGATGCAATTCTTCATGGATGGTGGCAGCGGCATCTGTGCAAGAGGGTGGCTAGGGTTGATGGCAGCAACCTGTGGAAGAGCATCAGGGGACAGTCACTCGGCAGCTGTGCCCAACTGGAGAGAGTGCTCAAAACGGACGCTGGGGGAGAGGACCCATGATGCTGTGGGTGTCCACCAAGTCCTTGGACAGAGGCGGCCATGGAGAAGGACCTTGGGCTGTCATTACCCAGGTCCCCGACAACACCATCAGGTCCAGTATCTGGGACATCGGGTTCCTGGTGCTGAGGTCTGCCCTCACTTTCTGACTGTACCCAAATCCACAAATATCTTTTGCTAGGACTCTCACAGTGTCTTACTGTTTGTTTCAAAATTCAGCCTTGACTCCACTGTCTGCTAGAGGCGGTGACTGCGGAGGGGAAGGGGAAGGCCAGGCCCTTCCGGGGCTGAGCAGACAGGATGGGCAACAGGGCAGCAGACAAACAGGGAGAGGACAGGCTATGGGGAGAGAATCATGTGCTGTTCCTCAGTTGCCCTGGATTACAATACGAGTGCAAGATCTCGGTAACTATGATAACAAAAAGTAAAGACCTTCCTTGACCAGTGACTGCACAGGCCCCACACACTCACTCCTCAACAACGCTGGCTGTCATCTACGTGGAATGACACCTGTGCACTGCTGGGCCTATCACCATCCAGCCCGGTATGGTTGGGAGCTGACATCACACAGCGCCAGCTCAACCTTTGCAAAATGATATTTAATGACAAATGTCCTCCTCCTAATGTGACTTCATTTATCAAGTGACATGGCTACAGGACCTGGAGAGTCAAGAGTGCTGATGTCTCCACTCTAGAGCTTCCAGTCATATGTCACTCAGGTGACTCCTTGAGCAAACATGCTGGAGGGGGTGGGACTTCTTGCTACCCCATGCCCAGTGTGGAGTGCCATAGGCATCACTGCCCAGTGTTCCTGATGGTGACGATGACTCGGTCAGAAAGGCACAGTTCCCACCATGGCGGCTACAGATTTGATTCACGACCCGACAAGAATGCCGTGTGTCTTAGAGCATGCTCCTCCTGCTAACCATCTGTGCACAAGGGTTCTCTGGCTGGTTCACATTCACTGTCATTGCTTACACTGCCCCCACGAGGGAAGCTTCATTTCCATTTTTAAAGATCTTTCAGGACAAGGATACAGAGACCCTGAGTGAGGTGAAGTGTCCATGGGTTCCCTGTCCAAACCCTTGTAAATGACATGCAACTCCCTCAGGGACCAGGACAATGACTGCTGTCTATTCCACCTCACCCGCACTGGAACTTGTGGCTCCAGGGAGCTGAGTCCGTTCTATTGTCATATGAGGCTGTTCATCATGTCCCTTGTTCCTATAAAGGCTATGGGATGGTTCTCCCCTGCTCCATTTGTCAGTTCTGCAAATTTATCCATTTTATTATTTCTGAGAACAGGCGTTTCACTGATTTTTCTCCACAGATTCTGTTACCAGTTCCGATGATTCCTGCTCTTGCCATCGGTACTTTCTTTGTTCTGGTTGCTCTGGGTTTACTGTGCTCTCCTTTTCTGGTTCCTTGAGGTGGTGCTGTGGCCCGAATGTTTCCCACAAATGCTCATGCTGAATCCTAACCCCAAACATGAGTGTGTCAGGAGAGGGGCCTTAGGGAGGCACTCAGGTCATGAGGGTGGAGTCACATGACGGGACTGTCATCCTCAGGGAAGCAGCAGAGAGTACCTGTCCCTCCCCTGGGAAGGCTTGGTTGTAACCTGGGGAAGGTCCTCGCCAGACCATGCCGGCACCTTGACCTTGGATGTCCAAGGCTGAAGAGCTGTGACAAACAAATTCTACAGTCTGCAGTGTCCTCTGACAATGGCCTATACAGATGTACACAGGCAGGAACCCAGATTTTGAATCTGACCCTTGTCCTCTGATAGCAGCCTGGATAGATGGAGATAGGCAGGAACCCAGATTATAAATCTGACTCTTGTCCTCTTTCCTGGTGTAGGATTTAGTACTTCAATATCCCTTTCAATTGCTTTAACTGCATCTCATAAACATTGACATGCTATATTTTAATTCAGTTCAGTGCACTTTTTCTGCTGGTCCCTTGAGACTTCTGTTCATTTTTTCCTGAAATTTCTCCACTGACTGCCCTCACCTCCAACTGGTGCGATGGTCAAAGAACTGACTCTGTGACTTCTATGCCTTACAAGCTCTGAGGTCTGTGCATGGCCAGGATGCACTGCTCCCTGGGGAGTGCTCCATGATGCATGGGAGAAGGTGTTTTGCCGCTGGGCTCAGGAACCACCAGTCATACCCTTGTGATGGACCTTTCAGCATGGATGACTGTTTCATCTTCAAAGACAGGTGAGCACCTTCTTTTCTAGCCCTGAGTTCCTCCTGGGGCCTCGCAGCACAGGCTGCCTCACTGCGCGATGCTGAAGAGAAACGAAGAGTATGCTAATCTTTTCTGCTCCTGATCTCATGAGGAAAAGGTACGCCCCTGCCTGTCCCCTCTCTCTTGCCCTGGTGTGGCCCCTGCTCAGCCAGCTTCTGGAGGCCACTGCCCAGAGCCACCACGAACTGCTTGCGAGAGAACACCTGGTATGGCCTCGGCATCATCTGGCTTCAACCTCCGGCCTGGCAGGTGCAGGCCAGTCCTGAGACAGTAAGCAGTCTGAGCGGACCGGCACCCACACCACCTCTCAGGCTGCCATCCAGGGCCTGTGCTGCAGAGTATTAAGCTCTTCCTTGAATATTTTAAAAGAGATGAAATTAGAAGAAAGGGTTAAACTTTGAGACTGAGCTTTAGAGAGATTTCCAATGTTGTGATGTCTGCAAACAGTGTATGATAAACAGGGATCTGGGTAAATTTTTTCTTTGTTTCTTTTCACATTTCATACAAAGCAAAGACCAAACATACTCAGGGAATCACGTATCTAAAGAAGTGGAGTGAAAGTAGTTCATGTTTATTTCTCAGATCAAATCTGTAACTGTTTCCTGAGCATCTCTCTCTATGAGGACCCGGATAGGTGCAAACCACCAGATTTAAATCATGGCTATCAGCATGAACAGAAAAGATCCTGTAAAACAACATGCAATTAATTGTTGAATGGTGTGAAACATCGCTATGAGCCAGAGGAGGAAGGCTTGGGCTCCCGGCGTGGTCTTCACAGGAGCAGAACTTCAGTCAAACAGGGGAAGCCGGCCATAAGGATGACAGACTTTGCTTGCCAGGATTTCAGTCTACGCCACCAGCGGTGAGGACTCCTACATTTCCTATGCAGAGGAATCACTTTCCTGTCTCCCAAAGCCTCGAGTGACAGGACTCAATCCCCCTGCACTCAGATGAACAGGGAGGAGGGAGCCTCAGGAAAGGGCAACTCTAAGATGTGATGCTGTCCCAGAAAATCTAGACAGGAAGTGTCAGATCTAATTCAAAAAGAAGAAAACATTTTCTGGCAAATCCCAGCACCTCTTTAGACATTCAGTGCACAGGATCTACGGGGTTGTGATCAGGTGATCAAGGTTTAATGTCTGCCTGCACTTGGGATCCACCTATACACAAAGCATAGGGTGTAACTGCGGTTAGAGAGCAGGTCACTGTAAAAGCGATGTGGTAGTGAAGCTGAAAAGATCAAGAAGCAGAAAAGTCCAGGGAAGCAGGAACTAAAAACCAGAAGACAGTACTGACGGTTGACGAAACCAGCAAAAGAAACATAAGTTACTATAGAAAACTGCAAATGTTATAAAACACAGAAAATCCAAACACTATGATATCATTGGATGGCAGTGGGGACACAGGAAGGCCATGGGTAAACCAACCCTGTCAATTTCTCTTTAGAATTCACTCTCAAGGCCCTGGCCAATTGGCTCAGCGCTAGAATGACAGCCTGGCATATGGATGTCCCAGGTTTGATTCCCAGTCAGGGTACATAGGAGAAGCGACCATCTGCTTCTCCACCATTCCCTTTCCCCCTTCTCTATCTCTCTTCCTTTCCTGCAGCCATGGCTCGAATGGTTTGAGCAAGTTAGCCCCAGGTGCTAAGGATGGCTCCATAGCCTTGCCTCAGGCACTAAAATAGCTCGGTTGCCGGTCAATGGAGCAGCAGCAGGCCCCAGATGGGCAGGGCATCATCCCCATAGGGGGCTTGCAAGATGGATGCCAGTTGGGACACATGTAGGAATCTGCCTCTCTGCCTTTCACTTGATAGAAAAAAAGAGAAGAATTCACTCTCATATACAAACAACAAATATGAATTAAAACTACCAAGGAACCTGCCCTGCCTCTTTATTACCAAAGTTGTACATGACTTCTATAATTTTCCACCAAGAATGTACTCACGGCAATTATTTCTGGTGTGACAGTAGGGAGCCCACAGGTAGTCTGAAAGCTATGACTCATGAAGGTGTGGCATGGCATGTGGTGCACACTGACAGAGACACTCACCAGAGAAACCAAAAGCACCAGGGTGACAGAGGTTCCCCAGGAGCTGAGCCTCGGCCAAGCACTCTAATTGGATAAAAATAAAAATATTTACTTTAAAAAGAACTTCGAATGTAGAAAGAGTTGAAGACGTTCCTTAATTTCCAAATGACAAAGCCACATGACACAGGAAGCATGTGAAGAGGGTGATGGTGACAGAGAGCCCCTTCCAGCCCGATGCGATTTCCATGATGTGTGATGCTGTGTGTTGTGCTTCCCCATGTGGCTGGCTCCTCTAAGTGGGTGCCCCACACACGCCCCTGCAACCACTGTGGAGACTGTTGATCCCCTCCTAAAGCTCCCAGCTCTCAGAGCTGTGCTCACCGTCACTATCTGGACACTGTCTGGCCCAGGGACCATCTTCCTGTGTCATATATCATGTCACATCATCCCTTTGCTCTGTTTCCTAAACACAACTGACCTGCCAATCTTCTCAGTTCCTGTGTCATTGTCTACTCAAAGTGTTAAAATGTATTGTAAATGGACATAGAATCTAGCCAACTGTAGAGCGAGTAAGAATTATTTTTTTTACAGAAGAAATTTTAGAAGGAGTTTATTAATTAGCTGGCTAGCTACATGGGGCACAATCCCAAATCATGTAGAGCCTCATACAGTTCTGAGCCTGCTTTTATACAAAATCAAATACTGGTTGGGGTGGGTAAGGAGGGGCTCGTGATCTCTTTGTCTAGAGGTATATGGCGAGTAAGAATTTTTTAAAAGCATAAACTTAAGCCCTGGCTGGATAGCTAGGTTGGTTTGAGTGTCAGCCCGAGTATAGAGGTTGCCAGTTTGATCCCCGGTCAGGGCACATACAGGAACAGATCAATGTTCCTGTCTCTATCTTTCCCACTCCCTTTCCTCTCTCTCTCTCTCTCAAACCAATCAATAAAAAAATTTAAAAGAAATAAAAAATACAAGAACAGCCTGACCAGGCAGTGGCACAGTGAATAGAGCGTCGGACTGGGATGTGGAAGACCCAGGTTCGAGACCCTGAGGTTGCCAGCTTGAGCACAGGCCCATCTGGCTTGAGGAAAAGCTCGCCAGCTTGGACCCAAGGTCGCTGACTCCAGCAAGGGGTGGCTCGGTCTGCTGAAGGCCTGCGGTCAAGGCACATGTGAGAAAGGAATCAATGAACAACTATGGTGTCGGAATGGCAACGAAAAACTAATGATTGATGCTTCTCATCTCTCTCCGTTCCTGTCTGTCTGTCCCTAACTATCCCTCTCTCTAACTCTCTCTCTGTCCCTGTAAAAAAAAAAAAATACAAGAACAAACCTAAGAGCCCAGGGCTGGCAGGTAAGATGACCAACATGCAGAGGGATACAGGAGCTGGGAGCAATTTGATCATTTTCACTCCTACTGTTGGTACAAGTCGACAAGCGAACAAGAGCAGTGACTGTGAACGCAATGAAAGCATGAGACCTGTCTGATCACAATCAAAAAGAGCAAAGACGCGGTGAAAGCTGGTTCTAGGACATGTGGCATCACAGCACTGTCACCCACTTGCTGCATCGCGTCACAGGTTCCCCTTCTCCTCTATGGGAAGTGGATTAGTCATGTAAACATTTCCCCAGAAGGTGCGGGGAAGTCTTTCCTGTTGCACTCAGCGAGAGGAAGAGTGTTCAGGCTGATTAGTCCTCAGCAGCAGAGAGAGCACATGTGCAGGAAGGAAATGCCAGGGCTAATGCTTGATGCAGACATGCAAGACTGAGCAGAGATGTGGGAGGGGCTTTGGCTGACATGGTCCAGGTACTGAGGCTGACGCCCGGGTCTCTCCTGAGCCACCCAGAACACCATGAATTGGGTACTGGAGAGAGCCACTGCATCTGAATGCGTCTAGCCTATGTGCAGCTGAGAGCAGAGGAAGGGCCCTCCTCAGCCTTGAGTGACCTGGCAAGGCAAGGTCTCTCACTGAAACAACTTGAAGGCTGTTTGTGGCATTGACGCCAAAAGCAGGGTCAGTAGTAAAACAATGAATAGAGTGTCGGACTGGGATAACAAAGGACCCAGGTTCAAAGCCCCAAGAGATCGCCAGGTTGAAAACAGGCTTGGAGTCATTGTGTCTCTATCAGAGCACACTGTCCCACCTGGCCCAAACTTGATCTATGTTTCTGTGTTTTCCTTTATCTTCCATTGCCCCCACTCAGGTCTTCACTTCCTCATGCTGGTCACAGCAGGGTACAAAAATCAGGTAGGGTTGTTGGTATTTCATTTACATATTACAAACATGAAGAAAAAATCCTTTTGCGATATTTATGACTTGATGGGAGGAAGGGGAATCGCTGCTGGTGCTCTGGGTCTCATTGCTTGCGAGACGGCCCCTCCCTTGGGCAAACTTGGACAAAATGCCTGAAAGCAAGGCACAGAGCTCGCTCTGCTCGATCCTCCTATGGATGATAGGAATGTTCTCCAAAGGGAAGGGCACACGCTCCTCAGGTGCTCCGTGCAGCGCTGTGTGCCAGGACTTCACTTAGAAATATGAAATACTAATAAGCATGTGGCAGCACATGTGCTGACGACATGTGCAAACGTAATGACATGCTACAACTGGGAGGGTCTGGTGCGGTCTGAGGGAACAGGTCCTGAACCAAGTGTTCCTTACATTACAGCCCACTGGGGGAGGCCCCTCGGGCCGCAGAGCACCTGGCCCTTATGCTCGTGTACAGGCTGCAGGACATGGCCATCTATCTGAATGGCCCCTCTGTCTCTCTTCAGAGCTCACTGTGTAACTCAAATATCCGATATTAACAAAAGCCACCAGGTCAGGGACCTCTCCATGCAGGGTCCCATGCTGCTCTCCGGCTCATCCCAAGGACACTGCCATGGCACCTGTTTGGGCTTTTCCATATTCAGTTTGGCAGGTGCTTGTTGTTTCAAGACAGAAAAGAAAGTAAAATTGGGACAACAACAAAAACGCTAGTGAAACAGAAGACTGCATAGGTGTGGTTCCACTTCTACAACAAATGATTCTAGTGGGTTTCCATGCTAACCTCAGGCCAGCGGAGCACAGATCAGCTCTGAGTGCCTGGCGCAATTCAGGCTCAGTCCGAAAGTGACACCGAGTGAGGCGAGATGTGAAAAATCACCCATCAGTAGTCCTAAGCCTGCAGGGCAAATCCCATTCGAGGAGGGAGAACTGAGTCAGCACCCAACCTTCTGCCCACCTCAGCCCTCCCCTCCCAACACCCACCAAGGACGCAACTGGGCGCGTGGGAGCCTTACCTCCAGCTCCTGTTCCCGCTGCAGAGCGAACTGCCGGAAGGATTTGACGATGAGGCCTGCGCTGGAGCAGTCGTAGACAAAGATAGAGGGGCTGCCCATCCAGGTCTGCAGGTCGTAGACAGACAGCGGGATATACTGTGTGTAGTTCTGCAAGACAGACATGGTGTGTGTGGCTCACACCAGGACAGTCCTGCCACAGCCCCGAGCTGTCCCTGTACACCGGCCGTGATGACACGTGTGCTTGACTGGGCAGAGCGAGGGCTGGGGCTGCCCCAGGTCAATGGTGACCCATGCTGCTCTGCTTTGTCATCGAGGTCTGTACTGATGAGGTAAGGTGCACGCTCACTACCAGCATGGGGTCTCCCTCCCTCTGTCCCTCTACAGGGCACTCGGTATCCTCCCATCCCACTACCAGAGTACAGCTTTTCCTCAGTGACTGAGAGACACGCTGTCCATACCGCTTCCTGGCTTGGGGGAAAGACTGTTCTGTGCTAAAAACAAGGCACACTCACTGTGATGGAGATGCACAAGGCCCTCACACCACATGTCCAGACTGTCCCTGCCATGCCAGAGATGCCCAGAGCATGTGCCCTCTTGATGATGAGGGGGACATGAGGGGACAGTGGCTCAGGCCCTATCACTCTCCAAACCTTGGGACAACAATAGGACTCCGCTGCGGGAAGTGTCCTGGACACACAGCACTGGTCATTGTTCACACCCCTAGGGATGATTGGGCAGCATGGGGAGTGTCCTTCCTTCACTGGAGAAGTGGTGCAAATGCTCGCTCACAGGGACATTCTAGGCAGCTCACCACAGAATCCCCCATACCTGCCCTCCCTTGAGTGCTGACTCTGACTGAAATCAATTCTGTCGCCTGCAACGCAGGCAATGGTTCCAGCAGCTGAGGCCCACGTGAGTGATGCCAGCAGGGCTGTTTGTGAGGCAACAGGGAGAGGGGCTAAGGACAGAGGAAAACAGGCAGGGCAGAGGCTTCGTCACCGGCACAGTAGAGTGCCAGGTGTAAGTCATATCCCACCCAGCAGGGGCTGTGCCAACAACACAGGTATACACAGGCACATCCTGGCATGATGGGGCCACGCTCGCCCATCCTGCCATGTCATCAACCACATTGGTGTCCTGTGTGTCATCACGCACCATATCAGGGAACACAAAAGCAGGAGCTCTGAGTAAACGCTCGCTGGAGAACCAGAAAGATGTTACTCCCTCCCTAACGGACCGTAAGTCAGCAGCAGCAAGCACAGCCACAGGGGCTCACTGACGGGGGCACACCGCAGACTCCCAGCTGCTGCAGGAGAGGACACACCAGAATAAAGACTAATAAGCCAGGGCTGCACTCCCAAGTATTAACTACACTAGACCCTGGGTGGTTAGTGGATAGAATGAGGGAGGACAGACCAATCCACAGAAGAGAAAGCCCAGAACAGACACACATGCAGTCGCATGAAGGTGGCACTCTAACTCAGTGAAGCGAGACTCTCCCATCTCACCAGCCATCCCCAAGTGCTGTGACTCCATGCACAGAAAACCAGGGCAGGCTGAAGAACTAACTTTAAAAGCAGAATAAAGGGCTCCTTAAATTTATTTTGGTGGAAGAAAGGTCTTCTTAAACCAGTCCCAAAACCTAGAAAGCCTTAAAGAAAAATAAAACGGCATAAAAATGACCCGATTCGGATACAAACACAAAGCAGTGACAGCAACTGAAGAACGCAGTAGGCAGACACACATGACGCAGTTTACACTTTCCATGTGTGTGTGCGTATGCGTGTGCGTGCGCTTCTGGAGGTCCACCACAGACAAGAGAACAAAACAGCACAGAGAACGGTGGTGCAGAGAAACCAGACCAGCTGTGGTGAAGGAAAGAGCTTCACATTTTCCATTAATCATGAAACACAATTACAGTGAGAACCATCTATCTGTCCATCAACATACACACCTACCTCCCCTCTACCAGCAAGCTGGAGATAAACACAAAAGATGACTGGCACCCATGTGGACAGGATGAGCGGCAGGGCTTGGTACAGTATGGGGAGTTACGGAAGCCTTATCTGGCAGTGGCTGTGAAATGGGCTGTGTCAGTATCATAGACATGCTAGAATCTGCACAGGGTGTGTGTGCAAAGATGGCCAGGACTATCACAAGCAGAATACTGGTAGCTGTCTCGATACCACTTCCCCCTTCACAACCAGCGGGACCAAAGGGCTTTCCCCAGTCTCACATGTTTAAGATGAGACCCTTAGCAAGACTTTCTTCTAATATACTTTCACATCTTTATTATAAAATCTACCAACTTTCTTCAAACCATCAAAGCAGTGTAAATGCAGGACAGTTCCCCTCTTCCTCTCCTGTAGGATACTGCCTTGCACCCGCCCGGAGGGAGCCTCTGCCCGCCTGTGTCCTTTCACACTCTTTCCCTACGTCATGAGCAGATGCGTCATTTTAAGTCTAGTGGACTGTGCTCTTTACTGTGTCCATGGCTTCCCTTTGGAGCACGTTACCTTCCACGCCACCTGTGCTGTTCGCTCTGTCCAGTGGCTGAGCTGGGGACAACCTGCTGCCCAACATGCAGCCCCTTCACCCTCCATGAACAGCGCTGTGTTAGCAGTCCTCATGCCCGGCTTTGCTAACCTCTTTAGGAACAAGTGTTGAACCACACAGGCCCCGAGAAGCTGGGGTGCATGGTCACACCCACATGCCCCCAAAGCTGCTACAAACATGGGAGGCCTGCTGCTCCATGTGCGCTGAGACACATCACCCTTCCATATACCCTTCCCAGCCACTTCCATTTTTGTCTTTAAACTCCTGTTCACATGCTCTGTCCACTGCTGCTCTGTGCTGTTCTCACTGAAGATTTTTAATAACAGTTGTTTGTTTACTAAGGAAATTAGCCTAATCTGCCCCATGCATTGTAAATATTTCCCTTGTCATCTGTGTTTATGCTTTTTTATGAAGCATAAAAGTTTAAAAATTTTATGTAGTCAAACTTATTAGTATTCCCACATAGAATCTGTAAAATGCTTAGAAAGGTTTCATCATGCAAAAATTATTTTTAATATCTACCCACAGATTCCTCTAAGATTTTGTTATTAATTTTCACTGTTAAACATCTCCCACATGAACAAAGGAATCCACTATCCAGCTTTAAGAAATACATCATTATGCCTGACCAAGTGGTGGCATAGTAGATGGAGCGTCGAACTGGGACACAGAGGACCCAGGTTTGAAAACCCGAAGTCGCCAGCTTGAGCACGGGCTCATCGGGCTTGAGTGCAGGCTCACCAGTTTGAGCGCAGGGTCAATGGCTTGAGTGTGGGATCATAAACATGACCCTGTGGTTGATGGCTTGAGCCCAAAGACCGCTGGCTTGAGCAAGGGGTCACTCAGTCTGCTGAAGGCCCACGGTCAAGGTACATATGAGAAAGCAATCAATGAACTAAGGTGTTGCAACGAAAAATTGATCCTTCTCATCTCTCTCCCTCCTGTCTGTCTGTCCCTATCTGTACCTCTCTCCGTCTGTCACATAAAAAAAAAAAGAAAGATAAGAAATACATCATTAAACCAGCACTGACCTGCGTGTGCTCTCTGGCTTCTCTCCAGGGGGAATTACAGCTGGGTTGGGGTCTACCCCCAATCCTGTCTGCACTGGTCTTTCCATTCTGCACTGTTTGAGAAGTAGCTGTCCTGATGCAAGGGGCTCTAATTCACTCACTGTCCTTGCTGAACAGGTATGATTAAATACTGATCAATCTGGAATTTGTTTTGTGTTGAAGACAGGAACAACTCCGTGCCCAGCTCTTAGCTGTGAACTGGTCTTCTGATAAGTATCGTGTGTGATGGAGACAGTGGCATGCGGCAGCCTAAACATTTGTACAAAGTTCTCCAACTTCTGCAGCAAGAGGTAACCCACATGAGATGGTGACGACTGCTGAGTGAGCACAGAAATGTATTTCCATCCCGTTTCCTGAATGTGACATTTTATTTGTGTCATGCCATATCTACTATAGCACAGATGCTGTTTCAGGAGCCACTTCGTCCAACCAGAACCATGCTCAGTGACAGCAGAAGCCCCTGGGCGGTCTCGCTCTCCTCGATCCACTAAGAAGGAGAGCTGCCTGGCCACACGTCATGTTAAAGCAGTGGTTCTTAACCTTTTTTAAGGTACTGGACCCACCAGTTTCATATGCGCATTCGCCGAACCCTTCTTTAGTGATAAATAAAATATGATTTTTTTTTCCAAATTCAAGACATAGGTATATGTTTTTTCACTGGTGCACAAAATGAGCCATGCATGAACATCACCTCGCTCAAAGAACAAAACCAACAAAGTGCATGAACTCACAACAAATTACTTTATTCTGGCCTCCAAGGCAGAGGCTTCTCCAAACCCGAGACTGATTCATCGAACCCCTAGGGTTCGATAGAACCCAGGTTAAGAACCACTGTGTTAAAGCAAAGCAAGAGCGATGTGGTCCGTTCTGTGTTTTAGGAGTTTTTCTTATTTTGGGTATAAGTCCTTTGTGAGATTGTGTTTGTGTGTCTGTGACTGGGTCTTTGTGCTCCTACAGGCACCAACTTCTGGAGAGTCCAGACTGGAACCCTCTCAACTGCCCTGCGCTCTTATCTTACCCTGTTCCCATGAGCCTCTATCCTGCTTGGAGCTGCCCATGAGAGATACACTCCCAACACTAAGGGCACATAGGCAGACGTGACAAGGCACCTCACGTATGCCTCAGTGTTGAGAGAGCGGGTGGGCCAGACCTGGAGATGAGTAGTATTCCGGGATAAAGGGGACATTCACAATGACAAGCAGGTCAAAACATCGAAAGACATAAATCATCCTGAACATGCACATGCTCAGCACAAGAATTCAAAATGCACGAAGCAAACAGGAGGACCAGACCCACGATGCTAGCTGGACACACAACACCCTCCTGTCAGTGACTGACAGGCTAACACTGACAGATAAAAACTTTCTCAGAAAGAAAACTCCAGACATAGTAATTATATTTCTTCTAATGAAAAAACCAGCTCTGATATAAAAAGCTAGAACCATAGTCCCATCGCTCTGACTAAATTAGCACAAGCACTCACCTGGCCACTGCAGAAAACTCACTTGCAGGGGCAGAAGGGACGTTCACCCATTCTGGAATCATAAGAACGTCTTAGCGAAGTCTGAAGGATTGAAATTATACCTAGTATACTCTCTGATCACTGAATTTGAATTGTAGGATAGGAAAATCCTCAATTGTTTGGAAATTAAATAATACATGTGTCAAAAAAGATATGACATCACCAGGGAAGACAAAAATAATTCATACTGAACAACAGTGCAGTGTTTTTCAACCACTGGTCTGTGGATCAGTCCACCAAAAATATTGTGCTGGTCCACGAAAGAGTTACCCACCCTGATGTTGTATGAAGATTATAGACCCAATGATCTTAGTCGAATTCACATATGCTCAGAGTGATTTCTACCTTAGCGGTTTCCAAAGTAATTCTCCTATTTCACCTGTCCCCAAACATAAAAAGGTTAAAAACCATTGAACTAGTGAAAATACAACCTGCCACAATGTAACGAGAGCTGTGCTTACATGAAAATGTACATCCTGAAGAGAAAGAAGAAAAGGTTTAAAATTAAAATCTAAATTTCTACCTTAAGAAGCTAGAAAATGATGAGTAATTAAACTCAAATTAAATAGAAGAAAATAAATCGTGGACAGAATGAATCAGGAAAAGAAAGGACAGGCAGTAGAGAAAGTTAACGTAGCTAAAAATAATTTTTAAATGGAGGTAAGATGGACAAGTCTCTAGCTAGAGAGAACAAGGATAAAAGAGAAGACAGTGTGAATCAACATGTGGGTATGAAGGGTGACATCGCCACCACCCTATACATACAGAAAAGATAAGGAAATAACAATAACTCTATGCCAATAAATTTTACAGGTACAATTAGAAAATGCCTTAGAAAATACAACTTACCAGAAATGGCTCAAAATGAAATAGAAACTCTGAACAGCCCTATGTCAACCACAGGAATCAAATTCATGGCTGAAAACCTTCCCACAAAGAGCACGGCAGGACGCCAACCCTCTGAGGCCAGGGCTCAGTCTTGTGTGCACAGAAACACTTTCAGCACTTATAATAGCATTGCCACCTTAACAGGTGCTCACTGAATGCTGACATGGTTCTGGCAGGTTCAGGATCTGTGATTGACAGCGCACTCACCTTGTTGAAGACCCAGATCTCCCCGTTCACTGTGGGCCGGGGCACTCCATGGCCATTGTAATGAAAGAGAACCCGCTCTTCTTTGGCATTTCGACGTAAAGACGTGCAAAGCTTCTTCACTTCGTCCACAGTTGGATCAAGGCTCTGCTTGTACCGGGCCTGTGGTGGGAGTAAAAAATTAAGAAACTTATAATGGATTTATGAGAAGACCTAGAATACATACTCCACTCCCAACTCTGCATATGCACTGAAGACCTGTGTGACCTGGAAATTGACCCAAGTCTCCTCCTATAAAGACGATGGCACACAGTGGTTGTGAAAATCCATTCATTCAACACCAGAACAGAGGGGAAGCACAGAGAGGAGTAGGCCTGAAGAGCTCCTTGCCTTTCAAAAGAAAAAGTTATGGTAAGGAAAACAAGATGGTGGCCCACTTGCACTACACTGGTTCCTTACACATGACCTGCGAGGTTTGGTCTCACCTGCTTAGACATGTATTAATGATGCAGTTTATGACAGCAGGAGGCCCTTGGGAAAACCTGTGTCGTATACTCTGAAAGTCGTCCAGAGACACAGGAATATCAAAGTAGTAAGATGACAAACTCCACAAACAAAGCTTTTCCAAATTCTCCCAATTCTTTGCACCTGTAAGGACACAACTCTAGGGTACAGCGGACCATGTCAGTGGGGTGAGGAGAGCCCGGCACTGGGGTGCCAGGGGGTTTCCTCCGTCGGTGCCAGAACGCTTTCCATAAAAGTGTCATAGAGGAGATTTTAGAAAACTAACAAAGTTGGATTTTTAAGTTCATCCTCATCCAGTTCACTTCACAGAGCGGCTGAGCACTGCCCATGTGGGGGCTCTGTCGAGCAGGCTGGCCCTCAGGACAAGGGGTCACACAGGGAACAGAGCTGACGTGGCCCGGGCTGTGGCACGTCAGCCAGTGCTGGTTCAGCTGAACCACATGCTCTGGAAGCAGTGGTTCAAGGCCCAACTCTCATGCAAAATCCTTCCCTGGGCCCTTCGACAGAAAGAAACTTTCTCCGAACTGACAACACAGTCATGTGCACATGGGCAACAGTCTGCTCCTCTGAGGCAGACCCCTGGGAGGCAGCATCCTTGATGGCTCTGCATCAGTTCATTTCATGGCTGCGGAAGCTGAGTGACTACCAGACTTTTACTGATAGTGACAATACTTGGTGACGAGACAAATGGAGCCAGGAACCCTGCCTGACACTGAAATGACAGTGTGGCCACATATACCTACATGTCCAGTGGAGGGCACCGCTGTCCGTAAGTAGGTCTCTCTGCTTGGCCATCTTGTTATCATACTATAACACAGCTATGGACATTGCACAGGAGAGCATTCCTGACTCCTCAATCCCGGTTAAGACAGAAGTGGGCACTGAGCCCTCACGGGCCATACTTGAGGCTGATCCACGAAACAGGTGAGGGCAGCTGATCAGTGATGCTCCAGTTCTGGGGCAGAGAGCATGTTTTGCTAAGATACCATGCCCTCCAGAACCACACATGCCAGTGCATGTGAAAGCAGAGAAGCCCACGTCCAACAAACACAGGATGGAGCCTGGACCACTGTGATGTGACCCATGCACCCCAGAACTCAGATGTCTGTGAGACTCAGAGCTCCATTGAGGCCAGGCCAGGCACAAACCACAACCTCCTGGGCAGCTGTCTATCTGGGCCTTCAGTGAGTGAAAACAAGGACCGTCCATTGGGGCCGCTGCAGCACCGGGTATCTGGGTCTACTCCTGGCCCACATACTGCTGGGAGTGACAGGTGCCCCACTCCTGCCAGGCTTCTCTGGACTCTGCCCTCCTCCACACGGCCACCCAACCAGGGCAGTGAAATCCCGGCCCTACTAATGTGCCCACGCTGTCTTCCAAGATTTGTCCTGAATAGAAGTGTTGTTCTCCAAACCACATACATGGCCACAAGGCCCACATTACTCAGAGACATCAATACAACGAGGGGTTCATTATTTCTGACCTTGGCTCCATCAGGGCTTCCCTGTAGGGCTACAAAGATGACTTAGTCTCATTTTCTCACCAAGTGGCCCAAAAGGACACATAAATGGGCTGGCGTGAAAGACACTCCAGATATTAGGAATATGCTCCAGGGGTTTTATGAGAATTAATTAATATTTTAAGGGCTTTGAAATGAGAAGCAGTAAATTAAATGTCAGCACACCACTGAAGTTGCATGTGAAATCAAGAAGGCCCGGGATAATGGCCTGTGCTGAGGGATGGGAGTGTCAGATGGAGCGAGTTGCTTGGGGACTTAAGACAATGGCAGCCAGGCACAGGAAGTGACAAAGTCAGTCTCTAAAACACAGCCAATTATGCTGGGCATTGCTTCTACAGGTCCAAATCCCAAATGCAACACAATCTGTGCACAAACTTTCCAGGGCGCAGCAGATGAGGAGAATAAAAGAGTGAGAAAAGAAAGAGGCCAAGAGGAGACAAGACAAACTGTCCTGACTGACCAGGTGTCATGTCTGCCCCAGTGATGGCCTCCCACCCCACAACAATACCTGGTCACTCGATGTGCGGACTCATATCCTATCGGAAGCATGAGTGCAGGTTGGTGGCTGTGGCTGCAGCAGGAGTGAGGACCTGCCTGGTGGTTCTTCCCTGGAAAGAAATCCCTGAGAAGGAGCTGCTATGCTTCCCAGGTCCCTCCAGCAGGAACAGGAGTGCAGACAATGTTCTGTCCAGCCCCCTACCCTCTTTGGCAACAGGGTCACACCTCAGCTTAGACCCAAGACACCTAGTCTCATGAGCGAGTTCCTCTTTCAGCCTTGCTTCCTGAGTGGCCCATATCCCGGCTGTGAGGACACCACAAGGGAGGCGGTCAGAGAGCTCAGAAAACATGGAGCAAGTAGAAGTGGGCAGACAGAGATCAGCATGTGTTTGTCCTGACTCACCTAACCTGCATCACCACACCACACCAAGGCCAATAGAGAAGGAGTGAGGAGAGAGAGGTCCAGTGACAATCACAAGGTCATGGAGCCAGCATGTGTCAGGTTTGCCCCAACTCTGTACCCAGCACTTGCTGCCCCAATGGCATCAGCGCAGGCCCAGAGATGGTGCTGAGCATTCTCGTGTTTTTACACACTGGGTACAGACAGCAAATCTCTGGAGGACGGTGAGGACCAGAAGCCAAGTGGGTCAGCGCGCTGACCTTCATAGCACCACTCATAGGCACTGAGATACAGCTCACTCCTACGTGGACGTCCTCCTCTGGTCTGACCAGGGACCGTGGTAGCCGGGATACTGCCTGGTGGAGGAAGAGCAATCAGGACTAACCACTGTGTATAGCAGACAGGTCAGCAGGATGAGAGCTCTTACTGAACACAGCGGTGCCAGCCTTCAGCTCTGCAACCCAGACCCTGGCCAGGTCACAGCATTCACCCCACTGTCCAATATATTGCCCTCACATTTCCAGCACAAGCCTCACACTAAGCAGAAATAGCATCTGTGCATGCTGCCATGCCTGACCAGCAGAGTGATCACTAGGGCCACGACCTAGACACATCCCACCTGCAGCCAAGCTTCAGTTCACACAGAAGCACCCCCTGAAACAATGACAGCTGCCTTACACCTGCTACCACCCGGGTCCGCTCTGAATAAAGCCCAAGGGCCCAGCAGCAATGGGACAGCCACACAACCTGAGCCTCTTGCTGCAAATGCAAACCTCCCGCTGCCACAGGATGTTCCTGCTAATCCCATTTATTTACCCTGCAAAGAAATTTCTCATTTCTTGTTAGATGCCTTTTAGTGTTGGTCCTCTCTGTAGGGACACAGGAAGTCTGGAAGTGTTCCACAGGGTGAGCCACTGGCACTGGGGAAGCTGCAAGGATGTGGAACCTCTGCGTAGAACACAAGCCCTAAGCTTGATGCCAGGGTCTGCCCACCAGGTTGTGCTCGCCTACTCCACACCACGCTTTCTGGACACTGGTCTGGGCTGTTCCACTGGCCCTCCGCAAAATTCCCTGGTTTCTCTCTGCTGCTACCTGAAAGCAGGAGCTGCTCTCCACCCCGTGTGCTGTCCCTGCAGCGCCCGGTCACGGCACAAGGGGAGGTCTGGCCACAGGGCCCTGCTGACATGCACTGTGGGTAAGAACTTCTGAACGCCAGCACTGAAGGGATTCTGGTAGGAGGTGCAGAATTCATGAACTGCCACACAAGGTCAAGGTGACCCCTGGTGTTCTAAGCATATGCCCTCCCAATAAGAGTAAGTTTACAGGTTAATTTCCCCACACCTCTGCTTTTCACCTGTGACCGGGGGTTGGGGAGTGTTTGGGGGATGTCACAGTTTCTGTGAAGATTGAATGAGTTCATACAGAAGCACTCAGAGCAGCGCCCACTACACAGTCAGCTGGGGGCATAGTTCTATCATCTAGCAGGTGTTCCACAGAAGTGCCCCATCTGATGAATCCTCCCCCTTCCCACACAGGGTCCGTAGCCCTCAGAGAGAATGGAGTCTATGCAGCCACAAGTCCTGCTCACCAAGAAGTCAATTCTGGTTTTCAGGATTATGTCAAAGTTTATCTCAGACATTCACATGCTTCTGTGAATTTATTTCTATGACTTGGTTGTGCACAAAGGCAGCCAGTGATGACATCTAATTGATTGGGTGTGGCCAAGTACCAAGAAAACTTTAGTGGAAAGACAACAGGCCTGGGGCCACAGTCTGGTGACCCCAGCGCTCAGGAACATTCACTGGTTTTAATGGTGAGAGGGAGTTATGTGAGCTCCAGTGTTTGGTTCTCCTGTTTACAGGATCCTAAACCTTCCCTACTGCTCCCTTCCCCTCAGCGCTCAAACATTATGTGCCCCTTACACCCGTCTCTACCGTAGACTCGCACCGTGCTTCTGAGCCCACTCCCTGTGATGTGTCCTCTTTCCCTGGGCACCTCTCTCAGATTCCCGGACTGGGGTGTCCCAGCTCAGATCCCTGCACAGGGCCTGGCTCACCTACCCAACTCACGGGGTGGGGAATAGCGCAGAGCACAGCCAGGGTTTGAGCTTTCCTTTGTTTCAAGTTGGGCATAGTACGTCTGCTGAGCTGAGCTCATGGTTGTTATGGAGTTTAATTCCCCGCTTCTTGCTCTTCTATACTGTTTTGGAGGAACTGTTTGGAGACAGTGATGTCAGACACCTCCACTACTGTCAGCTGACTGAAGCCTCATTCCTTGCTTCCTGAAGCCTAGGGACCAGGGTGTCAACCATGACAGCAAGCTGACGACAATGACCTCAGAGTGCAGCACATCTTGTGCAGTAAGAACACCCCCAACGCCAGAAAAACAAGCAAGCATCTCTGTGAGGCTTTGCTTGTTATTAATCTTTAGGGTGGCAAGAAGACTCCCACAGAAAAAGACCTCAAAGATGAGACCTGAGCTTAGATGGAATCCACTAGGCAGAGAGACGAAGAGGAAACTGCCCCACAGGCCATGGGCACAGCTGAGAGCCAGGCTGGAGGTGGTGTGTGGGTGGTGTGCGGAGTGCAGGCCTGACCACAGGGTGCTCTTCAGCCCCGTGGAAGAGGGCAGACTCTGTACCAGGGCCGATGAAGCCCATTCACTGCTCTGAGCAGCCTATGCCCCTGTGAGAGGACACCTGCAATGGCCCTGGTGTGGAGAGTCAGTGCAGGGTCAGGAATCACTGGACTGTTTTAGGGCTTACAGTTGCCTTACAACACTTCAAAAGCAGAGAGAAAAGTTACGATAGTTTGAAAAGCATAAAATTTCTGAGTATCTCTAAGAGTGTGATGTAAAAGGCAAACATTCAAGTGGCAGTTAAGAAAAGTACATTTATTGCTAAGGGCAAGAAAATGCTTACTTTCTTATCACAGTAAGAGCTCTCACAATGAGTCCCCATCACAAAAAATGAAAGAATAAGAATGCAGCACCTCACTCCCTGACACCCAGCAGTGGCCTCTTATGCCCTCTGCCACCTCCTGCTATCTCTCTGAACCTACAATTCACTGACCAGGGTGCTGCTCTCCGGTCACCCCAGGAGACCAAAGCTGGAGGTGACTCCATCTCCATAGTGACTCACTTCCCCCAGAGATGCTTATGTTTAACCAAATGCCAGTCACCACTTATCTTAACTGAACCACTTCGTATCTATTGGAACTTCCCGAGTCAATAAAGTTTGTTCTCTGCCTCTCACTAACACCAGACTCACTGACGTATAAATTCCCAGAACACCTTCAAGCCTCAGATGAAATAACACACCCACCTGCTGGTGGAGTGGTTTGTCCCTGAGAACTCGTGTCTCCGATACCAGGCACTCAGCCACCTTGTATTTCCTTCAGAACTGGCAGGCGATGCCACTCAGACTAGTGTGATCTAGTGCAATTCACATTCCCAAAAACCCGTCACCAGACCGCTCACCTGTGTGACCAAGACCTGCAGCTTCTAGACCTCTTGAAGAAACAGGCACAGAAACCACGCCTGTGGGATAAGAAGACCACAGATGAAGAGTGCCCACCAGTGTAGTGGGTAGGGTTTCTGGGCACCTCCCCCCACAAACAATGGGAAATACCTGGAGGTTGGGGAGAGCAGAAGAGCAGGTGGTGGATGGGGAGAGGGTGAAGGCAGGAAAGTCCTTCTGTTCCAGGGGATGCTCCCAGCACCTCTCCTGACCGTTCACCTAAGGAAGTCTAGGATTTAAGTAGCTCATCCAGGAGTGTCTATTAGCCTCCTACCAACCTCTTTCCCTAAGAATTCTTCTCGGAAATGCTAATGGATAGATGAACCAAGACTTAACCCTTTGAGGAGTACGAGCATTCATATACGTACGTCCTCGTGCCTCCTGACCATCCAGAGTATGATCGTACAAATTTTTCTATTTTAAAAATGTGTAAGTCGCCTGACCTGTGGTGGTGCAGTGGATAAAGCGTTGACCTGGAATGCCAAGGTCGCCAGTTCAAAACCCAGGGCTTGCCTGGTCAAGGCACATATGGGAGTTGATGCTTCCTGCTCCTCCCCTCTTCTCTCTCTCTCTCTCTTCCCTCTCTAAAATGAATAAAATCTTTCTTTAAAAAAAAAAAAATGTGTAAGTCAACATTAAAAAAGGCAAATGTGTGTTCTTTTTGTTTCTATAAATTCGTTACCAAACACACATAATTTTAAGTTAATAAAACTGTAACTGAAACATTTCATTTTTTGAAAAAGAAAATTCACTCCCAGGGTTAAGCAAGCATGAAAAACTCACTACTCAAAGGGTTAAGGTAATTCCCGCAAGTTTGCACTACAAAATGTCTATAAGCAATAAATAATCCAGTAGGGAACTAAATCAGAAAAATGCAAAAGGAAGGTCCCCTCAGATGGCACCATCCATGCTGTGCCCAAGATGACTGTGTGCCTCATCTCTCTTGCAGCATGGTTCCAAGGCAGAAAGGTCCCCTCAAGTGCTCGGTCACTTATCAAGGGGGACATTCATCTTCACACTAGCAGTGCACATTTGATCATAGCCTGACGCATTTCGTGCCCATAACCAATATAGAAGGAACAAAGAATACCCCAAAGTAAAATCATTCTCTTCTGAGCACAGTGGCAGAGTTCCAGCTAAGCATCAGCCAGGATGGTGCCTATGCCAGACTGCAAGTTTTCTCCAATATCCTTTTACTCATTTCCTGAATAGCAGAGCCCCGTTTCTTATGTGGACACAGGGCCACTCCCTAGTACCGTAGGAAAAGTGCTAAGTGTGATTTTTCAGAAACATCCTCAAAGATAGAGAAAGAGGCCTTCCTCCCTCCCCCTTCCTTCCTACAAGGTGAAAGGCACAGGTAATGGCTGGAGCCCTGGAGTGACCTTGGGCACCAAAGTGACCAAAAGGACTGAACCCTTGCTAGAAGCCAGGGCCTTGAAGTCACAGAGCACCTAACAGCTCTGAATGACTCTGGATAATCTTCTGTGAGTGAACCTTGATTTTATTTACACTACTGTTATTTCCTCCTTGTACCTCTTAGCCAAGCCCAAGGCCAACATCGTGAGTATAAAAAGCTGGTGCTGTGACCACAGAGCCCACTGAGATGGTCCTATCCCATTTCTAACAGGATACTGACTTGTTTTGAGAGGCAACAGACCAAAACTGTACATCATGCAGCTGAAACGTGAGCAGAGGAGAGAACTTTGACCTCCAGCTGCAACCAGAACCAAAGTCTCCACTCCCTCCCCCACAAAACCAAAAGATAGAACCTGAACTTAAACACCAAAAAGCTTTTGGAGGAGAAGGGCCACTGTCCAGGAAGATCTGGTGCTAACGCCATAAATGGCCCAGGTTCAAAGGTCCTCAGATTAAAATCTGCTGACCAGCCTGACCAGGTGGTGGCACAGTGGATAGAGCATAGGACTGGATGCAGAGAACCCAGGTTCAAAACCCCAAGGTTGCCAGCTTGAGCCCTAGGTCACTGGCTCGGCTATAACCCCTTGGTCAAGGCACATATGAGAAAGCAATCAATGAACAACTAAGGAGCCGCAATGAAGAACTGATGCCTCTCATCTCTCTCCCTTCAGTTTGTCCCTATCTGACCCTCTTTTTGTCTGTCTCAAAAAACAAAACAACAACAACAAACAAACAAACCAAAAAACCTGTTGGAAAGCGCTCCTGTATACCTGTACCCCCTAAGTACTAAAACCCACCAGAACCCTGGGGCAGTGAGGCAGATTTGGACTTTTCTCCCTGTCTCCTTGATGGGCTGCCTCTCAAAATAAACTTTCATTGCTGCACACTTTATACTTCAGTGACTGGTCTGATTACACAAACCCAGACAAACCTGGGTTCGATGACAATCACAGAGGGTATGCCCAGGGCCATGCTTTCCCTTCAGTTTCTGAATCTGAGCCGATTTCTTAGTGGGTATCTGTTCAAAAACTCATTTTGTGCAATAAGCCCCTTTTCCCCCAAAGATAAATCCATCCACTAACCATAGTGTTTTAAAAAGAAGCAATGGGTCCAATGTGCAATGGAGGTAATTACTGGGGAGCTAGGTAACAACAGCAATAACCTCTTCCTTCATAACTGCCACAGTCACCCCTGTGACAAAGTGCGTCACACATACCAATTCTGTCCCCCTGCTGTTTACACCTATTTCAAAAGAGAGAAGGTAACATCCAGCCAAAGGGAGTGACGAATGACAGGGAAGTCAATAGATAAGCCTGAGAAGGATATGGAACTGCAAACGAGTGTCAGAAAAGAGTGTCAGAAAACGTAAGCTAGCAGCTGTGAGTCACATGACCTCACAGCTGCACAGCAATGCTTCTCTGACCACTCTTTTAAGGATTCTTAAAAATGCCCTTCATAATTTTCGCAAGCTCCTTTGCTTAAGTCTTTTCTGAAGGAATCCTGCTTGTGCACTCACGGCAAACATGACATCCTCGCTATGGAGCTCTGCTCAGCACTGCTGACAGGGGGGAAACAGCATCAATGTCAGGAGAGAGAAACTAGGACTCGGGTTTCATCGCTGCCACCTCAGGAGGAACACACACACACTCTCTCTCCCCATAAATGTGGTCATCAAGAAAAACTGGGAGCCTCCCACTGTGCTGGGGATGCAGGGGCGGAGACACAGGGATGTAGGGACCAGGAGGGAAAAAGCCCCTGGCTCAGCTCACCACAGCTGCTCACACCCAGGCTCAGGTGGGACCCTGAGGAGGAGTGGGGGAAGAAGGAAGCAAGCAAGGAAGGAGTGGAGGAAGGAAAGAAGGAAGCAAGCAGAGAGGTGAGACAGGACAGAGGTGATGGGGTTTGGGCTCTGAGAAATGGAAGAGAGAACAGGGGAGAAGGTGAAGACAGCTCAGCACAAGGGAGGGAGACCCTGGAGCTGCAGCTGCTGCCCTCTGGCCCCAGCACGGGGACAGGCGCTCCCCATGGCCAAGCAGGAGCAGCTCCCCTGGCAGAGGGGACCCTCACTGAAGGGCTACACTTAGGAGTAACCTAAAATGTGTGAGAAAATGGGGGCGAGGCCAAATTATCCAGGTTAAAAGTCAAGGTGGTGGGGTCAGCAAATCGGCAATGATAAATGAACACCTAGTATGTGCCAGGAGCTGGGAGCACCGCTATAACCACAGCAGCTCGTCCCTGCCCTCCAGAGAACCAGACAGCAGGCACAGTGAATATAAAACTGTACAGTGAGTCACAACAACAGAGACAGAGGAGGGAGCAGTGTTAAGAAGCTGGGGCGTGTTTACTGGGCACAATCTTGGTTTCACACAATGACTAGTTCTGGCGGTGAGGATCCCTCCCTTGCCCAGGTTACTGTGGAAACCCATGCCCTAGTTGTCAGCACCCTAGCTATGCAGAAGGTTCTGGACGATGACCACCCGGACTTCTCTAAGCACACATGATGGGCACTGCAGACAGGCTCAGGCTCTCAAGCCTTTCTGGGGAGAGGACGGAGCACTGTGGCCTATCAAGCACCTGATTGGGACACAACAGGAGAGCCATCACCCATGTGCACGGATGCATTCCTTGTTCTGGCACTTCTCCTGGTTCGCTACTGTCCACCCTGGGTATGAGCTCACCTCCCCTACTGGACACCCTGCTTCCACCACAGCAGGACCTGTGTGTGGTTTCACTCAGAGTTGGAGCAAAGTATAATCCAATACACACTTCTGATGAACACATGGCTCAATCAGTCAGCATCTCTCCTATAGGGCCCGGGAATTTCTGCCAGTAGAAAACAAAGTGCCTCCTCTACGAGAAATACTCCATCGTGTCGTGTTGCCCTGAGCTGAGCAGAAACAGTTTCCATGCTTTTGCCACGGTACAGATATTTGACCAGCGTGGGGATTGGATTCAGGACAGCTTTACTTACACTTACAATGACCCTGGTCTCTTCACCTGACGACACCAGTGTCATGTCCAAGGACCTTGTCTAAGCCCCATCTTTAATGTCTCCAGCAAAGTCAAGGGAGAGGAAACACAGGTCTTCTTCAAGTCATACCAGGGAACATGGGCAAATGATAAAAGTATTCGGTTTTCACAAAATAGAGGCAGAGTAATTTTTTAGATAATACCAAATGGCAATGTTTATAATATTTTATATTGAGAGAGAAAATACAGTTCTTCCATGGAGGGCACCGCTAACATTATAAAGTATACGCCCTTCCCCAACAAGTCCTATAGATGGGATGGAAATGATGTGAGACAGATATAGAACTCGTGCAACAGACAAACTGGAAAGAAAGGTGTTGAGGGCTGACAGACAGTGATACTTCCTCCACACTTCCCGTGAGCGTTCCTGAAGTCCTCAGCATCGCCAGTGAAGGGTAAGTTTCTGAAGAAGAAAGGAGACTGGGGTAAAGACGCACCTGTAATGAGGCCTGCATGAGCTGCTGAGCCTCCTTGGTTCTTCTTGGGAACCTGGAGCCTCTGATGGGAGTTGCCAGCAAGCCACTTCATGAGGGTGAAGAGGACCGGGGGAGGGAGGCCCCAAGCATCAACAACAGCATGTGTTTTTCAGAAATTGAAATGTAGAGCCTGACCAGGCAGTGGTGAAGTGGACAGAGAGTCCGACTGGGATGTGGAGGACCCAGGTTCGAGACCCCGAGCTCGCCAGATTGAGCGCGGGCTCATCTGGTTTGAGCAAAAGCTCACCAGCATGGACCCAAAGTCACTGGCTCGAGCAAGGGGTTGCTCGGTCTGCTGAAGGCCTGCAGTCAAGGCACATATGAGAAAGCAATCAATGAACAACTATGGTGTCGCAACAGCAACGAAAAACTAATGATTGATGCTTCTCACCTCTCTCCGTTCCTGTCTGTTTGTCCCTATCTATCCCTCTCTCTGACTCTCTCTCTGTCAAAAATATTAATAGTAAAATGTAGAAAAGAAAGGCTCTTAGCATGAATAATTTTTGGCAGAACTTGCTTTCTCTAAAACAAAGAGAGTTTTAGCAGAACTTACTTTTTCTAAAAAGATTCCCTACCCCTGGCCTTGAGGCTGGGTTCCCAAGCTGTGGCCTTGGATAGTTCTGCAAGGTTGCAGATGTTCCCAGAATGTTTCTCCCTGAATTAACCTTACAGATAAACATGGTGAGAAAGCTTGTTTCACTGCTTTGTTTTACTGCTATGCTTCCTCTCCTCCCCATTCCCCAATCAGTAGTAATGTTGTCTTTAAAAGCTAGTCCCAAAATGTGTTTGGGGCTATATTGTTTTGAACAACTTAGGTCTCCATGAGGTTGCTGGCTTTCAAATGAAAGACCCCTTAATTTGGCTACTTAATCGTGTGTGTGGCAAGATGTCTGTTTCTCACTGTTCTGATACGGCAAAATTTCCTTTCAAATATTTTAATTGGCTGAGAAAAAGAGGGTAGAAAGGGAAGAGAAAAGTAGGGAAAAAACCTAGGCAGTCTCCCTGGGTCAGGAAAAACACAAAACATTTTGTGTTTCTTGTGGGGAGTAATGCCGATTAAAACTGTATCAACATTCTGGATCTAACATTATAAAAACTTATTTCCCCTCATAAGGACAATGCCAGATCCTTGGGAGCAAGCGAGCACCATAATCTGTCTCAGGCACTCCACTGTTAACAAGCCACATTATTGTAAAAGTCCTGTCTTCCAATCAAGCCCACTTCCACAGGCATGATCTCCTGAGACTAAGCTCCCCTTATCTCTTCATTGACCAGCACTGCCCAAACCTGCTGGGTCAAGAATTCCAAGCACTGCTAAGTGCTTCTGACAGACCAGCTAGGAGGGAGGAGGGGAGTCAGGACAGAGAATGGAGAGGAGGAAGGGAGGGAAGAGACACAGAGAAGTGGGAAGAAGGGAGGAAGCAGTGGGGAGAGAGGGAGGAGCAGGAACAGAGGAGAGGGGAGAGGGAGCAGCAGCTTTGGATAGGCTACCCCAGAGCCTGTAGCAGAAAACCAATACTGGGTGTAAAAATGATTTTCTCAGGTTTTGCTTCTAAAGGGGAACAAATATGAGCACAGCTAAATGTATCCATACTCAGAATTTAAAACTACTGTTTCCTGCAGTTTACCGTTGGGAGAAAGGGTGAGGAGCCTCCCAAGGACTGAAGCCTAGGTTCCCAAGAGGCCCTTGCTGCAGGAGACAGCAGACAAGAGCAGGACCACAGGGAAAAAAATCACCCACACTCTGCAGCAGGCAAGCCCTTTCCCAGGAGAGCCTCGAATTGTTTTGCACCAAAAGACATGCGCGCCATGCCTCCTGGATGGATTGCTTGTGACTGCAAAAAGCCCAATTTCCATTTTATCATTGTTAGAAATCACTTGGAGCCGTGGAAACATGAAACTCCAAATCAGCCAAGACGAACCTCAGAAACAGTGCTGAGCCAGGAAGTGCTCAAGTGTCAAGAACAGGGCAAGCTGATCACCATCTGCTTGGGGTCTTCAGCACACACGCTCACACATGCTGCACACACCCATGCAAACATGTTTACACCTGCTCACACTCACACATGCTCACTCACAATCTCACACTCAGGTACACGCATACATGTTTATACTCATGCATGCACACATATATTTCAGTGCAAGCACACATGGGCACACATGCAGACATGTGCACACCTGCTCATGCTCACATGTGTACACATGCTCACACACAATCTCACTCATGTACACACACGTTTGTATGTGCACTCACACATGTGCGCACACCCTTCACACTCATGCACGCATGTATGCTTTATGCTCAAATATACCCTTCGCAGACACACTCACACTGCATCACTAAGGACAGGACTAACCTCTGCAGAACAGAGCTGTCAGCAGAAAGGGACTCCAGAAGTGTTTGAAAGCCACATGTCACCTTCTCCTCCTCACGCCCAATAATGGATAAATGCAGTGGATCTGACATTTTCTGAATTGTGCATGTACTTACATGCACGCTTCCACAGTAAACACCAGTGGCCTAATTCACCCCTACTACCAGGGGATATATACTATTCAAGGGAAAAATAACACCAATACCTAAGTAAATAAAGACTTCATGCAAAGACAACCGATGTCTCCTAGCTCATTTATGTTCATGCTTCATGTCTCCAGAGCCACGTGGAGAAAATTGTAAGATGCATCTGTAGAATGCCTGGCTCTGCAGAGACAGATGATTTTTGTCATTTCATGAATTTGGAGCTGCTTACAAACTATAATGGACAACACACAGCTACCCCACAACTTGCTACCCCACTCCCAGGCACTTACTCAAGAGAAAGGACAAAAACACCCATACAAAGAATGCACATACACGCTGATAGCAGCATCAGAACAGCTCCATGCTGGGAAAGAATGCAAATGTGCACCAGCAGGGTAAACAAGAGTGGGCATATCTGTGCAATGATAATCCTTGGTCACCAAGAAGACAAACTATCCAATGCAGGTACATGTCAAAAACATTATGTCAAGCTGAAAAAGGCAGGTACAAAAGATACACAGTGTGTGATCCGCTGTCCACAGGTCAAGCACAGGCAGAACTGACCTGTGATGACCAGGCAGCTTCTGAATGGTGGTTGGTGACCTCGACCAGGAGACACTGACCAGGAAGGGGCATCAGGGAAACGTCTGGGTGATCACATGTCCTACGTCTTATGTTGAGTAGTGACTAAGAGGTAATACAGAACTGTACAATTTGAAATTAAGTATTTAATTTAAGATCTGTACATTTTACTGTAGGCAAATAGCCACTAAAATTTGCTTTGTATTAATGTTTGTAGAATGGCATTTGGGATGGTCTAAATTTTTAAAGATTTAAAAAAACATGAAACATACAAAATTAAAAACAGAGCAGACCTTTTTTGTACACCTCCAAACCCGCTGTTTGAATTTCTGAAGCCCTGATGTGTGCACCCACCTATCCTCAACCTGACTCCACCAGACCCCCCAACATGGTCATGGCCAGTGTCTCAGAACCACAGAACAAGAAGTCTAAGATGGGCCAGCAGAAAACTCAACACAGAGTAACACCCTTTTGGGCAAACCTGTGTGTTACAAGTGTGTTAGGTTTGCTTGCTTGCACTTGGCCTAATTAATGAATGAACTCAGGGCAGCGCGTGTGTGTAGTCTCTGTAAGGCTGTGGGTGCTTGCCCTCAGAGCAGCAGATTGCAAATTGCAGATGGCCTGCAGCCATTGGGAGGGGCTGTTTTTCTTTGCCATAGAAGCCCTCTACACCCTCCCCCACAACACACACACACCAGTTTGGCTGGTGAGTCCTGGGAAAGAGAGGGAAGCGGTCTTCCCTGCCTGTTTGCTTGTCCATCCCTGTAAGTCTCTGGTAAACAGAATGGCCCATCATTTTCTGGCACCACAGTTCCTTTACCGTCTGCCCAAATACAATGTGAACCTGCATGGCCACAAGCATTACAAACCCAGTATGCAGCAAAAACAGCATTCTCCCACACCAGTCTGAAATTCCATTAGAACCTGTAAGGAAAACAGGTCCCCTCCACAACAGCAACAGAACCTCTGAGAAGAATCTAAACAAGAAATATGTCAGAGCTCTGTGTAGAAAGTCTCAGACAGACCTGACCAGGTGGTGGCGCAGTGGATAGAGTGTTGGACTGGGATGCGGAGGACGCAGGTTTGAGACCCCAAGCTCGCCAGCTTGAGTGTGGGCCCATCTGGCTTGAGCAAAAGCTCACCAGCTTGGACCCAAGGTCACTGGCTCCAGCAAGGGGTAACTCGGTCTGCTGAAGGCCCGCAGTCAAGGCACAAATGAGAAAGCAATCAATGAACGACTAAGGTGTTGCAATGAAAAACTGATGACTGATGCTTCTCATCTCTCTCCATTCCGGTCTGTCTGTCCCTATCTATCCCTCTCTCTCTCTCTCTCTCTCTCTCTCTCTCTCTGTCCCTGTAAAAAAAAAAAGTCTCAGACCTCACCAAGGGGCGTGGACAGAGAGCGGGATGAATGGAGACCAGACCACAGTGTGGTGGTAAGAGCACCAGCTCATCTCCTGCTGGTTTGTAAACTCATCTCACCCTGATCAAAACCTGCACTTCACCCTGGTGAGGAAGCAGGGACAAGGAGAGGTAAGGGCCTGCTGGAATTTGAGTAGAGGTAGTGGAGTGACCTTCTACCTCTGAGACACTGCCTGCAGAACCTCACTCTTCTGCTGTGACTCCAGGACCAACAACACTGACCCCGAGCACAACTCCCTTCCAATCTCTCCTGTTGGAACACCTGCCAAGGTGCCACCCTCCAGTCCCTAGCTCAAACCCAATCATCTCCCATATCTCCTCTCCTGCTCTGGAGCCCAGAGCCGGTGGACACATGGAAGACATGAAGAGAAACCTAAGTAAGGCAGCTAAGCTGGCAAAGCCAGGCAGCGGGGAAGCACAAGGACAGAGAGATGGAATGCACCTGCCAGGGGTTGGGCTAGTTGGATGCATCAGGTTTGGAGGTGTACAAAAGGTCTGCTCTGTTTTTAATTTTGTATGTTTCACGTCTTTTTAAATTGTTAAAAATTTAGACCATCCCAAATGCCATTCACATTACAGGTGTCACAGCAGACAGGTGGCTGGGGTTTTAACAGAACCAAAGCGACATTGAGTAGCTTCATCTAGAGGTGGTGTTTGAGGGGAGGAGGAGGGTAAGAAGAGGGGGTAGTAACAGGACCAGAAGGAACGTATACAGAGAGAAGATCAGGGATCCAGGACTTGGATCCAGGATTTGGAACAACAGGACGTCAACCTGACATCCTTCCCTTGCAGGGGTAGGGAAGCTTTTTGGCTGAGAGAGCCATGAACACCACATATTTTAAAATGTAATTCCGTGAGAGCCCTACAATATGCTTAACACTAAATACAAGTAAATGTGTGCATTTTATGTAAGACCAACACTTTTATAGTACAATAAGTCTAAGAATTCTTTTTAATAATGTTGTTATGCTATTGCTAACCAATGATGAATAAAAGTACTTCTTACCATTAATGCAACTTCTGGTGGTGCATGGTTTTGCTGATGGCTTTGTAGTCTGGTTGATACGTGGTGAGGTTAAGCTTCATGCAGGCATTGAGACTTCAATCCATTAAATGTGATCGTAGGTTGGTCTTAACATTCTTTAGATGTGAGAAAGACTGCTCACATGCATACGTAGAGCCAAACATTGTCAATACAGCAATACTCACATGCTGCAGTGTGTGGTATGTGACGGGAAGCACGTTCCAAGTTTTGACAATCAGCTGGAACACATGTTGAAGTTTTTTCATTTCTCCCCACTTGTGTTTGCTCGCCAGCTACTTGCTGTCGTACAAGTCTTTCTAAGTCTTCATTCAGTGACTTGAACTTATTTACCCACATGTCTGAGGCCTTCAGGTCAGTAGCTTGTAACTCAAAATCTCTGACAGAGACACCAGAATGTAACTCAGGTCGGCGCTGTCCACTGCACACTTGTGTAGATGGGTAATGAACTTAAAAAGACGAGTACGCTCACTAAATTCTCCAAAGTGCGCTTTGAATGGCTTCAGGAGATTAGATGTGAAGCCCGCTAGCTGCTGGAAATCAAGATGTTGAGCAGGATCACTTGCTGTGCATGCATCTTGAAACTCTCCCAGTTTTTCAAAGTGTAGTAAACGACCTGTTTCAATGTCCATGATGAAGAGTTCCAGCTTGTTTTCAAATGCAAACACTGCTTGTTGAAGGGATAAGACTGTATTTCCAACGCCTTGGATTTTCACTTTGAGCTGGTTCAGATGTTCAGTCATGTCCACGAGATAGTAGAACTTCAGGAGTCACTCAGTGTTAGCTAACTCAGGGTGCTTGACGTTTTTCATTTCAAGAAAAGTCTGGATTTTGCTCAGACAAGCCATGAAAACAGCTGAGCACCTTCCCTCTTGACAACCAACGCACACTGCTGTGCAGAAGCAGACCAGGATAATTAATCCCAACTTCATCCAGCAGTGTTTTAAACTGGCGATCATTTAAAGCTTGGACAACAATAAAGTTGACCATCCGAATGACCAGCGACATCAGCTCACCAAGCTGCTCACCACACACCTGATGACAAAGCGCCTCCTGATGTAGGATGCAGTGAAAACTTAGGATGGGTCTCTTTTCATGTTCATGAAGAAGCACTAAGAATCTTCTGTTTTACCCCATCGTGCACAGAGCACCATCAGTACACACCAAAATAAGTTTATCCATCAGATTTTTTCTTTAGCAAACTCAGTGAAAGACTTGAATAAATCCTCCCCTCTTGTTGTCTCTTTCATAGGCAAAACAGCAAGATTTTCCTCATGTAGTGTGTCACTGACAGCATACCTTGCAATCACGCTGAACTGGGATAAATGGCTTATGTCTGTTGACTCATCCAAAGTGAGAGAAAAGAATGGTGATGCACTTGTGTCCTTCACTTGTGTTGCCTCAGTTTGATTTGCCGTCATAATGGTACAATCATGAACAGTTCTTGCTGACAGAGGCATGTCTTTTATTCATTTCCTTATCTTGTCTTTATCCGAAAAGTCGTCAAAAAGTTCATTGGCAACATCAAGCATGAATGTTTTGGCATCTGCCCATCGGTGAATGGCTTTCCATTTCTCACAATTGCTAAAGCACCAGCAAAGCTAGCCGAATTCCAGTCACCTCGTTGGGTCCAAACATGGAGTTGCTGCTGACTAGCTTGCACTCTGCACAGTAGCTCTTGACATGCTTTCTTCCTGATGTCCCCTGCTGGATATTTCAATGCAAATGTAGTATGGAGTGTGTCTAAGTGCCACTTTATATCTGACTGTGTCATTGATGCAATTTTATCATTGCATATTAGACACACTGCAGAACCTGCTCTCTCCACAAAGGCGAATTCCTCTGTCCATTCCTGTGGAAAAGTACGATACTCCTCATCTTCTTTTCTTTTAGCCATCTTCTTTGTCAACAGGGTTTCTGCAATTAGCTAGCTGACTACTTGATTAAAAGGAAGGAAGTTCACCTCCTGACCTCACAACAACCCATGTACATTACGCATTAGCCTGGAGGACAGCTGTGATTGGCTCCAGCCACCCGCAACCATGAACATGCGAGGTAGGAAATGGATTGTAATACACGAGAATGTTTTATATTTTTAGTATTATTTTTTTATTAAAGATTTGTCTGCAAGCCAGATGCAGCCATCAAAAGAGCCACATCTGGCTCGTGAGCCATAGGTTCCCGACCCCTGTTCCCTTGTGATGAGAGCGGCATGTATGAATCCACAGTCTCCTCGGGGAAGGAGCTGCCAGCCTGCTGCTCTGCCATGCCTGTGCGTCCTCACCTGCCCTAGCTGTAAGACTGGAACACAGAGAAACCGGGCGGAGCAGGATGGGACCAGATGGAACAGAGTGGGGCGGTGCCATGGGATTCTGCAGGGGGGGTCTGTGCTAGGAAACTCCATGGCGGCTCCAATCTGTCCAGAACCCCTACTCCTTAAAAAGTGTGGCTACAACTTATATCAAATAGGTGTTTTTTCAGAGACTAAAAGCTAAACGTTGTAAGACATCACTGCTCTGTGTATCACTGAAGGAAAATGTTGCCTTCTCATGGGGTAGGGTTTATCAGAAACTTAGTAACAGAGCTACTGGGACTGGGTTACAGTGTTCCTAACACTTCATCTTCAGGAGCCACTTTCTGAGCAGGCCTGCCTTTCAGAGCCATCGATGGCTCAGTGTCTACTCAGAGTCACCTGTGGGCCAGGAGTGTGGGTCTCTGGGCTTCTTCCAGGTCACAAACCCTCACTTGTAGGATCTGATACTGCCATTGTCATTCCACAACCAGGACTGAAATTCCCTCTACAAATGGGCCTTACAGCAAGTGGGCTAGCACACGACCTCTGTCTAGCCATACCATGGCGTTTATACCCAGCAAGTAATTACAGCTACATTAGCACTGACTACCCCCAGGCAGGGAGATTCATGTGAAAAGAATGGGCCCTTTAGAACTGACAGCTGATATGTTCAAGAAAAGAAATAAGGTGGAAATGTTCACCAGAGACCGGGAATACAGAATCAAATGGAAATTATGGGGTTAAAAACACACAGTATAATGGAACCAGAATTTGGTGGGCTGTCTCACAAGCAGACTAAACATCAGAACAAGAAGGACTGAGAGCTACGACAGAGGTCAGGAGGAGCTCTGCAGACACAGGTGCAGAGAGAAAACACGGAACAGAACATAAGGGACACAAGGATGCGGCAGAGTCTCACTTCTCTAAGTGCAGCTCCAGGAGAGGAGAGGTGGAATGGGACAGAAGTGGTACCTGAAGTGACACTGATAAAAACCTCCAAGCCACAGGGTCATAAAGCGCCAAACAGGACAAATACAAAGTCAACCGACCTGAGAACACCTAGAGAAATGATGAACAGCAAGAGGAAAGCTTTGAAATCTTTGGGGAGTCATAATACCTTCAAGGACCAGTAGTAAGACAGCCAACTTTTTTTTTTTTTTTTTTTTTTTTTTTTACAGGGACAGAGAGAGTGTCAGAGAAAGGGACAGATAGGGACAGACAGACAGGAACGAAGAGAGGTGAGAAGCATCAATCATTAGTTTTTCGTTGCCATTGCGACGCCATAGTTGTTTATTGATTGCTTTCTCACATGTGCCTTGACTGCGGGCCTTCAGCAGACCGAACCACCCCTTGCTGGAGCCAGCGACCTTGGGTCCAAGCTGATGAGCTTTTTGTTCAAGCCAGATGGGCCCGCGCTCAAGCTGGCGAGCTCGGGGTCTCGAACCTGGGTCTTCCGCATCCCAGTCCGACGCACTATCCAGGCAAGATAGCCAACTTTTTAACAGACAGGATAGAAGACTCAAGATGAGGGGAAAATGCTTTTAAGCTCCTGTACTCTGAAAAAAAAAAAAAGAGAGAGAGAGAGAAAATATTAAAATAAAAATTGCTACAGGCCTGACCAGGCGGTGGCGCAGTGGATAGAGCGTCGGACTGGTATGCGGAAGACCCAGGTTCGAGACCCCGAGCTCGCCAGCTTGAATGCGGGCCCATCTGCCTTGAGCAAAAAGCTCGTCAGCTTGGACCCAAGGTTGCTGGCTCCAGCAAGGGGTTGCTTGGTCTACTGAGGCCCGCGGTCAAGGCACATGTGAGAAAGCAATCAATGAACAACTAAAGTGTTGCGACAGCAATGAAAAACTAATGACTGATGCTTCTCACCTCTCTCTGTTCCTGTCTGTCTGTCCCTATCTATCCCTCTCTCTGTCCCTGTAAAAAAAAAAAAAAAAATGCTACAGGATTCTATGCCAAGCAAAAATATCCTTCAGAAATGAAATTAAGATAAGATCACAACATTTTCAGACAAACAAAAACTCAGCAGACTTGTTGCCAGCAGACTCACGCTGGCAGAAATGTTGGCAGGGTTTCCAGTTGAAGGAGGTGGGCTGAGAGGGTGGGGCCGCAGTACTGAGGGCACTGCAGGGGCAGGTGAGCCTGCATCCAAATAAACCCTGACTATGGGAAACAGGAGCACGTTGTCATGGGGCTCAGAACACACACACAGCTAAAACACGTGACCGTGAAGCCCATCAGGGAGTGTGGCTGTAGCTTCCCACACTGGAAAAACGGCAGAGGTATCAACCTGGGCTATGCGAACACAGTGCCTTCAGCTACTAGTAGATAATACAACATGTTTCTTAAATTCTCACTAATAGAGAAGAGGGTGGAATAATTTTTAAAACCTGAGGTCAAGAAAAGGGAAAAAAGAAATAAAGAATATGTGAGAAAAATGTAAATAAGTAGTAAGACGACAGACTTGAAGCCAGAAATGTCAATAATTACTTTAAATGAAAACAGACTAAACATTCCAATGAAAAGATAGGCACCCCCCTCACCAGCAGAGGAACGCAGCCTCCAGAGCTCCCGCACTCGGGCCCCTCCAGCATCTCCATTCCTAGCTATACCTCCAGATGGGGCCAACAGGAGCCTAGCACAGAACCAGCCTCGGGTGGCCCAGGAAATGAAGCCCCTGCCCTCTCTGCATGCATGCACTGACACCCCCTCCCCCACCCTGTTAATGCTCTGGAGTATGGGTCATGTCAGCTGGTTCCTCTGCCTTTCACAAAACAGACTTAGACCAAGATGCAAGCCAAAGGGATTAAAAAGTCAGGTCCATGACCATGAAGTCTGGATTCCCTCTTCCCATGAAAAAACATCCTCACTGTGGGCCCATGACACTCTCATATGCTCCTTTGCAAAGCTGGGCCTGCTTTTCCCTGGAGCCCACGTCCACCACCAATGCAGTCTCCAGGTCCCACTCAAGTCACTGGCCCCAAATCCTCCTTCAGCAGGGCCCGAGGGCCAGCTGCAGTTCATGGTCCCCGTCAACGCCCTCTTTCCTCCCTCAATTTAAAAAGTGAAGAATTCCTCTGACCAGGCGGTGCTGCAGTGGATAGAGTGTCAGACTGGGATGCAAAAGACCCAAGTTCAAGACCCCAAGGTTGCCAGCTTAAGCACGGGACCCATCTGGCTTGAGCAAAAGCTCGCCAGCTTGGACCCAAGGTCGTTGGCTCCAGCAAGAGGTTGCTCGGTCTGCTGAAGGCCCGCGGTCAAGGAACATGTGAGAAAGAAATCAATGAACAACTAAGTTGTCGCAATGGCAATGAAAAACTAATGATTGATGCTTCCCACCTCTCTCTGCTCCTGTCTGTCTGTCCCTATCTATCCCTCTCTCTGACTCTCTCTCTATCCCTGTTAAAAAAAAAAAAAGTGAAGAATTCATATCAGTGGAACAAGTAGAAACACATCCAAGTTAAAGCAAGCAACAGCAGAACTGTGAAAAGGAAGGAGCTCCAAATTGTCAGTGTGAGACAGACACAGACAGAAGCATGTGTGAGTCTACTTCCTAACCTTGTGTGTTCCAGAGACCAGACCCAGCACTGTCCACAGGGCTCACCTCCCTCAGGGTAACCTGGCTCTAATCGTTCATAAGACCAGACCCAGCACTGTCCATGGAGCTCACCTCCCACAGGGTGACCAGGCTCTAATCGTTCATAAGACCAGACCCAGCACTGTCCATGGGGCTCACCTCCCACAGGGTAACCGGGCTCTAATCATTCATACAGTCTTTCCCATCTTATTAGACACATGAGAATAAAGCCCTATTAGCACCAGAGCAGTTGAAAGCTGCAGTGCATTCTGAAGACTTATTCAAGGACACAAGTGTTCAACAGGGGATTAAAACAGGGCTCCTGGTTCCCAGGCAAACACTGGCACAAACTGTTCAGGCATCACTAAGTGCATGTATTAAAGGGCCATTATTGTGGAACACAGATTTCCATAGGGCCATAATGACATGGGTGACCCCTCCCCACAGTGAACTATCCCAACTGCTTTAGACGCATGGACTCTAGGGAAGTGTAGAAATCTGTACCAACGGTGAGGAGGGGAGTGGAGGGGGAGGGGAGGGAATGGGAAAGGAGAGGAGGAAAATCACTACTCCATCATCCACACCTCTCCTCATCACTTCGAGGTACTCACTTCTCTATCTCTGCATCACAAACAATGACCTTTCACACTGATGAAGATATTAAATCGCAAGTGAAACCACTACTTCCTCTCATCTGAGGCTAGACCAAGAAGCAGTCATTAGCAAGTGCCACCCTAATGCACCTGTGGCCTGCAGCCAGCTGGAGCCTGCACTGATGTACCCACCACCGCGGCGCCCAGTCCACTCTGACAGGCACGATGTCACTGGGTCATCCCCATTCTGGGGCTGTAACCCCTCCCCTTTGCATCAGTCCACTGTCCTCATCTATCCCTCTGTACTTGCCTACCCCTTGCATTAACCACAAAGAGTGTTTTGTGTGGCCAAAATGTGTTTTTTCAAGATGTGTATATTTTTTTTATTTACAGGAATCAACATAACACTTTTCTTTCTACTAAGACAACAACCTAACTTCTCACCATTTGCTGTCTTTGTTGGGTTAAGATGCTCACAGAGGAGCTGTTTCAGTACTAGGTGCTGGCAAACAAAGGCAGAGAGCCTGCTGGAAGAGTTCCCCCACTGCTCCCATCCACACTCCTCTGAGTCAACACACTGGTCCTATAGACACAGGGCTAGCTGCCCCATAGGCTCAAATAACTGTAACTAGGGCTCTGCCCCACTGGAGGAAGGCCACACCTCACAGGGCACAGAAGGAGAGATGTGGCAGAATAAGCACAGGTAGATTTCACAGTGTGAAGGCAAAAGTCACATGTGGCTTCCTGTGCCTCACTTTTCACTCCTATACTATGGGGAGGCCTGTGGGGAGCAGGCATTTTAAATCAGCTGCCCATTATTAAAGTAATAAATAATCATGAGTTTCACACGCAAGGTATACAGAAGGATTTAGAGTAAAAAGTCAGGTCTTCTTCTGCAGCTACCCGAAAAGCATCTCAACAAGTGCTTGTGACTAGAATTGATCGACACAGCAAGGACCCACGAGGCAAATAAAACTGAGAAAGGCTGAGGAAGCCACAGGCTCAAGTCTGCCATTGCACATTCACTCAGGGCATCTGAACGGGTGGCAAGATGGGTAGATTTATCTACCTATCTACCTACCCACCTATCTACCCATCTCTCTCTATATATAGATATCTCACACACCTACATTATTAATCTGACAAGCAGGAATAGATATTTCCCGAAGAAGATGTAAAAATGGCTAACAAGCACATGAAAAGATTTTCAAAATCTTTCTCCAGTCATTAAGGAAATGCAATTTAAAACCACAAAGAGACACTACTTCACACCCACAGAATGACTATGATAAGACTAATTAAATACACTAAACACATACACACACACACATTCAGAAAAAAGTGCCACCGAGGCAGGGGAAACACTAGAGCAGACAGTAGGGAGGAGGGTGCACTGCTCTGTGGGAAACAACTGGGGAGTTCTGCAGAAAGAAAAACAAAGCTACATCTGTCCCAGCAATTTCACTGCCACGTACATGCCCAAGAGCACTGAAAGGAAGCCCATGTAAAACCCACAACCAAGCTTACAGCAGCCAAATGGGAGAAATGCCCAGATGTCCATCCACAGGTGGGTAAGCACTATGTGACTGTCCATCCAATGGACTATAGTATCCAGCTATAAAAAAAGACTGATTTGCTGAAACATGCAACAACATGCATGCCCATGGACAAATCATAGAAACGTGGTGCTAAGTGAGAGAAGTCAGACATGTGAGGTCACAAACTGTAAAACTCCACTTATAACTTCAAGCTGCATAAATTCTATCTCAATTTCTTAAAAAGCTCCATTATGTACCACAGTAACAAGTAAATCAGAATTTGGGAAGGGGTGTCCAGAGCCTCTGTGGAACTCAAATGCATAAGCACCATGGTGACATACAATTTCCCTAGAAAATGTAATCCAATGTAACAGAAGTGCCATGCCACCAGCCCATCACCATTTCCCCCTCGGTGGCACTTTCTCACTTGGCAGCATGTCAGCTAACACCTCTTCCCAGGGACATATGGTGAGCAAACAGCGGCAGACTCCTGGAGCACCCTACATTTTCACATCCTGCTTCTCACACACCATCTCCCCTACTTTCTGACTCAGCACTGCTCTTCTCTGAACTCTATTTCTGTGCTGCATGGCCCCCAGGCTTGTGTGCATACCGACACCACACACGGAGTCTGGGCACGCCAGATGTTGGGAGCTGCAGTTTTAGTCTTCACACCGACAGCATTCAGTCCTCATTTGCAGGCTGTCACACACACAACTCTTTTTAAAAGGAACATGACGATGAAAGGTGCTATCTTTAAGAGGCTTGTTAAGGACAGAATTAAGCCCTTATTTTTCTCTAAAAGTATGATACGTCAAGTAGGTCAGTTCAGGAAGAGAGCTGAGTGGAGTCATCCATGCAGGAGAGGCTGGAGTGGACTATGCAGGACTCGGCAGCTTGCTCACGCTGGAAATGGGCCTTTGCCAGCTGCCCTGGGAGACATGGAGGGGAGAAAGGAAGCAGGGTGTGCCCCAGGCTGCAGGCCCTCCTGCTGCAACACTTACCCCTGTTTTCTTCTCCCAGCAACACCTATTTACATGTACACATCTTAAAGAGTTAACAGGGAACCGCTAAGTTACATCTCTAGGGAGGGGCAAAGCCAAAACTGAACAAGTCCATCCTTCTTATGTGGCTACCAGGCTCCCCTGGTGCACTCTCCCATCAGTGAGGAGCACACCTGCACAGGTGTGAGGGGCTGCCTGCCCACACAACTCTCTGACACAAGGGGAGGTAGCGGTGTGAAGAGCCAGCCTAGACCAACTGCTCCTGAGCAGTACAGGTGGTCTGAGCTTTGTGCTGGACAAGGATCCACTCACATTGGCTGAGCACACAACCACATGAACCGTCATTTACAGGTCAGGTCTCTGAGTGACAGCAGAGGGATGACAGTGCACATGCTCGCTTATAAATGCAGTGGGAGGTGGATTAGCATGAGGGCTTTGGTGCAAGCTGGTTCAGAACCTGAACTCCGTCCCCAGAGGCCTCCTGGCAGAAGGAGGCACACAGGTGGGTGGGCTTCACGGGGCCCTGCAGTTGCCAAGTACAGATCAGTGTGCACCAATGGCGGCTACGAGGAAACTCAGATGAGTGGGGATGGGGGAGTCAGGAAAGGCGAGGTAGGGAACATGATTAAGGCCAAAGCAAAAAGATTAATAAAAAGCCTGTCATGGGACAAATGTTAACATTCTGGGCAGAGAGCAGTTAGTGGAACTGTCAACACACACCAGTTGACCCCGAGAGGACCAGACACGTCTACACAGCCGTGCAGAGCTAATGAGCACCTGTACTAAGCTTCACACCAGACAGGGATGGCAGCAGCGTTGGGCCCTCCCGCACCAACTCTGCCTTTGACTACAGTTCTTATTTGCAGTTTGTCACAAAAACAGAAACAAGGTGGACGAAACCCAACCTCAGGACCCACAGAAGAAAAGCAGGGAGGTGACGACAGGAGAGAGGTTGGCTGACCAGAGAAGCAACAGGACACAGATGAGGTGCCAGTCTGGCACTAAGGTCATGGGACCGCCCCAAGCAGGAGTCTCCTCCCAGATGGGAACAATCTTATAGCAAAGCTGGTTTCTTCCTCAAATACCCACCTCTGACTCTGAGAATCATAAAAACAGGTAGAGCCCACCTACGTATGGGTCTCTGAAACACCCTGTATAAGATTCATTGCAGAACACTGGGCAGGTAAAGAAAGGTCCCAGTATTAGCACCTACTGCTCTGCCGTTACTCCCGCCCAAGTGAGAAAGGGGCCACTGCCTATGGTCACAGCACTGTGAACCCCCCAGCAGCACAGTGGGGTCACAGCCCGACCCAGCAGCCTGGCCTTACAGAGCCCTCTCCCTAACCCACCAGTTCAATGACAGTCCTGTGGAGCTGGCAGCTGATTCACCAGGCCACTTGAGTCTTCATCCCAAAGGGTACAGGCCAAGCAGCCAGCCCCACGTCAGGGAAGGGCGAGGAGCCTGCTCTAACACCTAGAGCACAAACCCCCAGCAAAGCATGGCTGCACATGAGCATTAGGGCTGCAACAACACTGCCTAATACCCAGAGAACCAGCCTGTGAGTGCCCAAAGTATGGAGAACACTGCCCACTGGCCTCATTCCCCCTGCCTCCCGAAATGCTCCTCTCACCAGGAGGTTGAGTCAGCAGCTCCAGGTCACCTGAGTATGCTCTCAAAGCTGTGCTCACAACTCTATATCAGCACTAGAAGGGTGAGGCGCATGTACATCAACAGGCAACAACTCTTCCTACGTGGCCAGTGGACTAGGTGGAGAAGCCATGCTTGTTTCCAGACAGACCCCTCTCCCCGAGGACTCCGCTCGGCCTGAGCACCAGAAGACCCGTCTAACGGCAAAATCAATGCCACCCTTGACTACACATTGGCTGTCATGAGCCCCAAGTGTTGCAGTGTGGCCATGTGGATTAACTGAAAACTGCCAAACACCTGGCAGACCGAGCATCCCACCACTATACATACGTTGGTGCCTGCTGCTGCACACAGACCTGGTGGGAGTAGAAAGCACTCCAACAGCGAGGTGTGTTATAATGACCCATTAAAGGGCACTTTCTGTCCCCTTGTGCAGATGCACATGCTGGACGACGGAATGGGCTCAGTCAGAGCCGCTTCAGGAGTTCTGGTGACAGAGAAAGTTTTAGCACATTGCTTCACCTGCCTGCATAAGTTCTAAACACCCACACACCCTGCTCTCCAGCCACCCAGGGTCCGCATTCCCACCAAGGTGGCACTGTGGCCCTGCTTCTGGCTGGGAGCACCCTCTGGGGACAGCAGACAAAAGACCCACCATCTGCACCTTCCATCGGCTCCAGCTCCTACATGAACTGCCGAACCTCAACCTGTTAGAAGAGCCTCAGAAAGATAAATCCAGCTGTGCACGCTTGGCTTTATAAACCACACTCTCACCAATAAAACTTTCAGCGGAGACTTACAACAGAATGAGGGAGGTTTATTTAACTGTCGAGTTTTCAGCTGAGACAACATCTGGCATTTTCCATTCCATCTCCTCAGAACACAGATATTTATGTACCTGCCCAGTAATAAAGCAAAGCCTTAAATTTAATCAGAAGACAAAGTTCATCCGTGGCAAACTGATAAATTATGTAGAAAGGCTCGATCAGCCTGGCAAGGAAATCTGGGGCCCATAGTCTGGCATATACCATGGTTTCTCTAAATTCCTTCTTGACCCCAAATCACCTTTATCAAATGTTTATTCCTGACCAGTTCAGGCCAGAAAAGAGAGGAGGAAGCAGACCATCATGTTGCTGGCAGGGTCCCAGGAGCTGTCTCTCTGCTCTTCCCAAAGGAACTATGACAGTAGCACTCCTCAGCCCATCCACCCCAGGGCGACACAAGGATGCCCACAAGAATCCATGAAAATGACTTCCTTCCAGCTGCCCGACCTCTGTGGGTCTTGCAGTAAAGGGCACAGAGACAAGGAAAACCAGAGCTGTGGGCAGCTGTGACAAAGGTCTAGAAATTTAATAACGCTGCCCATTGTTTTACTGCAGACAGCACATCCCCCTCATTATTACTGCAGAAAAACCCAGAGCCCTGTGGAGTGCAGGCAAGTGCTGTGTGTGGAGCTCCGCAGTGCTTCAAAGGACCTTGATTTACTGTTAGAATCCAGGCACCTTGTGCACAAATGTCTTAACTTGTAATTGCCTGTTTTGTGCAAACTCTAGAGGCAGCACAAGGTGGGTTACACACAAAGAGCCATGTTGTGAGATGACAGGCCTCTCTCTCCTCCTATATCCACGTAAGACCAGAGGGCAGAGGTATCACTTGCCCCAGGTATGTGCCCAGTGCAAGGGGCAGAGTGGGTGGAGGGCAACCACCAGCCAGTCAGGATCCTGCTCTGCACTGATATGGCTCCTTTCTGAAACAGACAATGCCCACTAACATTTGTAGCAGTGAATGTGAAATATTTTACCCACTTAAAAAATGAATGCAATGGTCTTGGCATCCAAATAGGAAAACAGTAAGTATTCATTGTAGTGGTTCTGCTTCTTGAATGTGACTGCCTCTTTCCAGGCTGCTTCCATACCTTGTTCCAATTCCACGTTTCCACATACCCAGATGGAGTCCTACCTGTACCTCTTCCTCAGCGTCCTATAATCTGAAACATTCTCCTGAACCAGTGCTTCCAGCTAGCTCTCCTTCAAAAAATTGTGCTGCAGATCATCCTTGGAATCCCACTAACGTTCACAAATTTCCCCAGAATAACCATCTCCCCGGAGGACGCATCCTATTCACACTGCACGCCTCCACCATCAAGGGGGGCAACTTCTCCATCTAGTATGAGATTCTGCCCTGAGAACATGTCCCTAAATAAACATTGCCACATGGAAATGCCTCTTCCAGGTTCCAGGGAAGAGAGCTGTTAGTCAGAAATTTAGGTTTAGAGAATAACAGATTCTGCTTTAGAAGATCCCATTTACGGCCCAGTAGCATAAACGAGCTGCTACTGACCAAGATAAACAATGAAAGCCAGCGGTAAATCCCAAAGACACTGTAGACCAGGGGTCCCCAAACTACGACCTGCGGCCCCTCAGGCCATTTATCCAGCCCCTGCGGCACTTCCGGAAGGGGCAACTCTTTCATTGGTGGTCAGTGAGAGGAGCACAGGATGCACCCGCAATCACAGTTCCCATTGAAATACTGGTCAGTTTGTTGATTTAAATTTACTTGTTCTTTATTTTAAATATTGTATTTGTTTCTGTTTTTTTTACTTTAAAATAAGATATGTGCAATGTGCATAGGGATTTGTTCATAGTTGTTTTTTATAGTGCAGCCCTCCAACGGTCTGAGGGACAGTGAACTGGCCCCCTGTGTAAAAAGTTTGGGGACCCCTGCTGTAGACGATAAAAACGGAGCAAACATGCATTCTGGAAGATGGACCTCATGCAGTGATTCTCTAAGAGGAAAGATGTAAACAGGACAGCAGAGACTCGCTCCAAGAAGAACATACAGGTGCTCCAAGAGTCTCCGGCTGCACCTCCATCACACATGCGTGTGAAGGCAGACCTAGGAAGTAGGCAGATGCAGCTCGGGCAGAAGGTGTTCCTTCAGACCGAAACAGTACTGGTTCTCCACTATCTAGGTGCCAACGATGTCATGGCCTTCGACATCACCTGTGCATTTGTCCCGTGTGAACTAAAAGGTCAGTCTGCAGCCCTCATTCACCGGAAAGTGCTGGCAGGCCCAGCTGAGACCCTGGAGTCCCTGCAAAGCCTTCAAAGAAGCTATTTTCTACTGATAACCCCAGAAGTTCATCTGTTTTTAAAGAAATGTACCATTAAAACATCATTACACAATCAAGAAAAAAGGCTCCCAATTTTTGACATGAGGTAACAAGTGTGACCAAGGAAAAAGTAAGGCCTGTTGGCACAGATCCAAATCCCCACTAAGCAATGGTCTTCCAAGGAATAAAAGTCCCATATTTTCAACTGGACAAGTAAGAAATGCAAAGCACAGATACTCTAAGACACAGAGATGTTTCATAACATTAGCCACCCAGTACTGTGAGTAAAAATGTCCTCAGGGTCCCGTCTCAGTGAGAAACTAATTCATTTCTGGCTGTTTTCTTCGTTTGAAATGTAAATAATGTACAAAAGAATTTCTAATCCAGTTGTGTGGATAAATATTTCACAGGTGGAAGCCCAAGTGGGCAAGTCTTCCCCAGGGGCTCTAAGCCCTCTGCTTCTAGAAGGCTGCAGGCTAGAGAAGGAGCAGGGACTCACAGAGGCACCAGCCTGGCCATCTGTCCACTGGCCTTTCTCATCACATCCTTAGGTGCCTCCAGAAACACCCAAAGTCTCTAATTGTGGAATAAAACCCTCAAAGCGGCTGATGAGAGTGGCGAAGGGAAACAGGTTTGGGTGGCTCACAAACAACTGAAGATCTGAAAGGCACCTGGACAGTCCCCACACCCACACCACTCTTCTTTTGCTGAAGAGCTGCAGGAAGCAGCAGACAGTGATCAAAGGCGGAACGCACAGCACGTTTCACTGCTGTACGCCGGTCAGGCCCCACGTCTCGCAGCTGTCTGGAAATGGGAGACAGGAGTTAGAGCTCTGACTGGTGGAGCTGCAGAAGAGTTATTGAGAACACAGTTCCTGTGTAAAACAGAAATCATGACTTACTATCACATGGAAACGACCTATTCTCTCTGGAAGATTCTGGGAGGGGAGGGGGAACTTTAGCAAAACAAGGAACAGACTAGCCAGTTCATGATGTACTTGAAGGGGAAACGCAGTAAGGGGAGCCCGATGGTGGAATCACAGGGGCAATGACGCCACAGGTTCTGGCCTCGATTCGGACTGTATGCGGTCTCAGAAAGAGAGAGAGAGAGAGAGAGCAAAAGAGGATGCTCACCCGGGGCTGCCAGTTCTCATACTGCTTCTGCAGGTTGGCACCAATGGTCTCCAGCGCCTTCTGCGGACCCATTGACAGCGGATCTGAGGGAGTGAAGGGAGAGAAAGCGTTACATGGACATGCCTCCTCTGCCACCCTCTTTCCATCTCCCTGTACAGAATTCACTTCAAGTTACTGACTAGAGAGCACACAACAGGGAGTGAGCTTCATCTGTGTCGAACCCGTGATGGGGCCGCTCAGGCTCCCACACAGGCTCGGCAGCACACTTCCCCCCTTTCTCAAGAAAACTGGTTTCATCAAAGTGGCACCAGGACTAGCTTTTGTCCATCCCATGTGTCTTAGCACCTGTGGTTTGTACTATGCCCAGTTTTCTCTTGTGCTCCGTCCACACATGTCTGTGTGTCTGTCCACAAACACCGTGTTTGGAAAAGGCCACACACAGACCAAAGCTCCTCCCCTCCTGTCCGCCACATGGCAGCTCTTAAGTGCACGGGGGCAGGAGGCAGACACAGAGGGATCAAGACGTGATGCTCTAAATCACCTGCAGCAGGACCTCTTCCTCCTCAGAGCATCATTTACACAGAGCCTCAAGTCCTCTGGGGGAATGACTCCAGCCCAGCATTTAAGAGTTAAGGTGAAACAGAGGTCATCTCAACATGTAAACACTCACAAAATCTGGGCCTCGTGTTTCTCTTCTTGGGAAATAAACCACCAAAGAAGGCAACAAAGGATCCAGGAACTAAGAGAGAGAGAGAGAGAGAGAGAGAGAGAGAGCCTGACCAGGCGGTGGCTCAGTGGATAGAGCATGGGACTGGGATGAGGAGGACCCAGGTTTGAGACCCCGAGCTTGCCAGCTTGAGCGCGGGCCCATCTGGCTTGAGCAAAAGCTCGCCAGCTTGGACCGAAGGTCCCTGGCTCCAGCAAGGGCTTTGCTCGGTCTGCTGAAGGCCCGTGAAAAAGCAATCAATGAACAACTAAGGTGTCGCAACGGCAACAAAAAACTAATGATTGATGCTTCTCACCTCTCTCTGTTCCTGTCTGTCTGTCTCTATCTATCCCTCTCTCTGACTCTCTCTGTCCCTGTAAAAAAAAAAAAAAGAGAGAGAGAGAGAGACACCCTAAAACGCCCATGTACTGACTGGGTCTAGATACCATGGAGTCCAAGGGGGATGTTTGAGCACTGGAGAAATCATTATTCGCATTTGACAGAGCTACTGGAATATAGGTAAAAAGTAAAATAAACTCCTAAATTCACAGTAAATTTAGCAAATAAAAGTAACTGGCAACTTTGTAACTATGGCAGAAAAATGTCATACACAAAGGAGAAAGGACTCAGCCAGAGACCTGCTCTGGCCAAGGGTGGTGGGAAATAATTTCTTCCTACACCTTCAGTCTTACTGGATTTTTGAGCTACATGCATATGTTACTTTGATATGAAAATAATAACAATGAATTATCAAATTAAGGACCAGGATTTTAGAGCTGGTAGAGCCCTTCACCATGAGTATGTCAAAGTCATCAAGGACTTTCCACAGTGGAGATGCCAAGCCCTGCCCTGGAGTCCAGGTCAATGGCTTCAAAAGAGTGGGTCAGTCAGGAACAAGGGAAAACTGGGCTATAACTAACTTGCTTGGAAGAAGTGTAGTAAAGATTATCAGAGTCCACAACTCAAGAAAGTAGGTGTTAATCTTGATCCCACTTTGTCCTGGAAGTAACACGGCTGAGGCCTCAAACACCTCTGAGGACCCAGCAGCTGTGCTGTGACTAACTTGCAAGTTAGGTACCAACTGAGTCTGAAGAGGACAACTCCAGGTCCACCTCAGGCACAGGCAGAGCAGGCAGGAACCGCTGCAGGCCAGCCCCACCTGGGCTTGACCAGCACCAGCAAGGCCAGAGCTGAAGGGACAGAGCACACCCCACAGAGCCCCTGTGCTGCGCTGGCTGAAGTCTATGCTCACAAGAACAGAAAGATAAGAGGCCCGTCCAGGAATCCACTGACCAGATGCCACTAAAGAACCCCGATAAAGGGAAGGAAGCCCAAGGCCCCCAAGCTACACTCCACTTTGAACTTCACCCCCTGGAATGCCCTATCCTCTCCCCGTGATCCCCCGTGCGGAAAGCAAGTTCTAGTCGGACAGCATTGTGGCCACGCTTCTCTGTACCAAATGCGTTCCTGCAGACACCAGACTCCTCATTAGTGATGGCAGGCCTAACAGCAGGCACTCTGTTCCCTGGCCTTGATCAAAGTGCACTCCCACATGAGGGAGGAGCAGAGCAGCTCCTAGCCATTCATCAGGCTGTGGTCAACTAAGTGGGTGTCACATCCAATCTACCAGGAGGCCCTGTGGCCAATTAATACTATGGTTTCCTTCCCAGAATGTGATAGTGAGTAGGAGGGGAGACCAGCAAGGGCTGGGGAGAGGAAAGGAATGAGACAACTAAAAAGACACATATACTACTGCGTTAACTAAGCTAAACTAAATAATTTAAATAAATTAAATTCCTGTGTGGATATTGTTGACATTTATCAATCTGATGGGGGTGGGGGCAGTGAAGTAGCCAGAACATAAATTTAAAGTTGTAGTTGCATTTCAATAAAATACTTCTAATGCCTTCATGGCTCATATGTAACAAACTGGGTGGCCCGTACTAGAAGGGAGAGCAGATGGAAATCGGCACTCGCATAAGACACTAGCTTTGCAGCAGTCTTCTTCCTATCTGCAGCTCTTGAGCAAACCCCTCTGTAGTCATGACACTTAGAACTCTACATGAACGTCATACAACTGACCTCAAAACACAGGAGAAACTGGTCAAGTGACCCGGTCCAAGGTCATAAAGGTTATCATCAGTGGTGATGGCACTCGGCCAACTGGAAAAGTAGAGCATTCTTTCCATCCCCTGCTTTCCATCACACACAACTGCCCTATCCACCTCTCCTACAAAACAGCCTTCACAGCACCACCAACTCAGGTGCTGATCCCAAGGTTCTCTGCTAATGTCAGAGACTCCACTTCCTTCTGGCTGGGTTCCCAAAGACCCTGATGAGGGCAGGACCCTAGGCGCAGGGTTCTACTGACCTCATCTGCTCTCAACCCGCCCCATGGGACCTTTAAATGGCACTTCCGTAATGTCACCCCTCCCCTCAAAGCCTTCAGTGCCTCCTATGTGTTCCATTTAGGTAACACACAAAATCAACAGAACACAATATAACATAGCTATGGAGAGTGTGGAGACCTGGGGGGCAAGAGGAAGACTGGAAGGTGAGGAGGGACAAGACTGGGCCTCTGGCAGCTGGTCGTGTTTCTAGACCTGGGCCTGATTGTTTGGGAAAAGTTATTAAACTCCATGCCTGTATCCATACACTTCTCTGCCTGAATGCTACCCTTCTCCACAAATTTACAGCTAAAAATCATGCAGAGCTAACTGCTCTGTGTAGCTTGTATTCAGTGGCCACTTTATAAGTATTTGTTATTGACTTACTGAGTACCACCTACTAGACCAAGAGCAAATTTCTCTGTATGACTTTGAAGGACTCTGCCACTAATTAGTCATGTAACCTTGAACAAGGAATTTTAATTGAGAAAATACACATGGCAAAGGGCCACTCTGAAATCGGAAGTGGCTTTTAATGGCTCTGTATTATACTACCATAATATCACCTGCATGTATTTTATTAGCGTATATAATGAAAGGCATTTCATCTTCCCGAGACCGGCGACAGAGCTGGGAGCCCCAAGCTGCACAGCCCGTGCCAGGAATGCTCTCCACAAGAGCTTTCTCCACAGTCTAGCATGCTAACCACCAACTTCACTCCAGAGCCAGTGCTGTGCAAAGACCAGGAGCTGACAGCTCTCAGCAGAGCAGAAGGTGTGACTGGGATGTCCTGTGTTAAAGAGCAGGACTAGTCATGTGCACTGTTGTCACTCTGCACAGGGCAGGCAGGATAGGTACCCAGCAGGCTCCAGTCCTCCTCCAATACAGATGGAGACACTACTATGCAAGGGTTCAAAGAGCAAAGGTTGCAGCTACCGGTACAAGGTGCCAGGGCACAGAGCAGCAGGTGCTCCTGCAGCCCCATTCTCACATTCTCAGAGTGAGCCCAGCAGAGGCTCCAAGGTCTCAGCCTCCACCGCTGGCTCCTTCTCCTTGGGTTCTCAACCCTTGCCTCTCCCTGCAAAGCCCCTCCCTCCACACAGCCTGTCCTGACTCCTTTGCCCACTGCATTCTCTGAGTTCCCAAGCCACTTGTGGTGGCCCTTGTCACTGGTGTCAGTCTCATGCATTGTGCACAAGAACACAAACCCATGTCTACTGTGTTCACCTCTGTGCCACTACCTGAGCTTCCAGTGCAACGTATTGGCTACCTAGATAGACCTGCTGTATGAATGGAACAAAGACAGCTGTGACACTGCCTCTACCTCCAGGTCCACCACAGTCAATCACCACCTTCATCTACATAGGGTCTCAGTGGCCTCACGTGTGGACGGAAGAGGAAAATGCTGCTCTTGGAAATAAGGGGAGACAGAGCCGAGTGCCCGCCAAGTATTCCTGTAGGAAAAGTTTCCAAGCTCCTGACAAAGCTCCAGCCTTCTTAACTCCTAGGGGACACGGGAGCCACAGGCCAGCACGGGAAAGTATCTCGGCTAAAGAGCACGTCCTCCCGCTCAGCCTCCCACTCAGCCTCCCGCCATCTCCACTCTGCTCTCAAATGAGGCATCTCTCCTGCAGGTGCAGCACAGCCAAGCTTCAGTGGGACTGCTTTCCAGGTCATTGTTGTAGCGCTCACGTCAGGCCACAGCAATACAACCTTTCCCCTGCTTCTCTGGGCAGAGAGGAGTGTCATCTCTGTAAAAAAGAGCGTGTCTTACTATCTCAAGATGCAGGGCAGAAGTGGATCCTGTCTGAGCCCGGAAATACCCAAAAGGCATCTCCTGCTCAGTCCACAGAAGCTGCTAAGGGCCTGTTGCTGAACTCACAATGTGCACCTCCCCTGGGCAGCAGTGGGCACAGGAGGAGATGGCAGGTGCTTTGGAGGCCACATGCTCACTCAGCATCTCAGTGTGTTGCCTACTTGTTTGTTCTGGCAATGTGGTTCTTGTCACTGCCAGAAAACCTAAGTGCCACTTCTTGAACACTGCCATTCTCTGAGCCTTTGGAAGGAGCTTCTCCCACATGTTTGGGCAACACACATGCTCCACAAACACAGAACAGAAGGAAGAGTCCATCTCTTCCTCAGTCACCCCCCCCCATCCCTGAGACTAGAGAGAGCAGCACCACCGTCTCAACAGTGGGAGCATCACCTCAGAACCCTGCGCTGCCCCACACAAACGCCCCATGCTCCCAGGCCTGGGGTGAGGCAGGCAGACACCCAGCTACTTACTGCCTGATGTGTCCAATGTTCTGTATCACCCTGCACTCTACAAGGTATCTGCTAAGACCTCCAGGCAGCATGGAGCCACTGTCCCTGGGGTGGGCCTCTCCTCTGAAGTGCGCATACAGGCGGGCAGGTGCAGGGAGCAGCTCCTGCCAGCACCTGCGCTCGGCTGGATATCTGCTCCCGGAGAAGCCCCTGTACTGAGGAGAAGGTGCTATCCTTGGCCCCATGTCCCAAGGAAGAGACAAAGCTCGATGAAGGCAGGGAACCTGCAGAAGCTGCACAGCTGGTGTGAAGGAAGTGGGTCGTGAAGGATGCCAATCTCTGGCTTCAGGGACAGAGCACAAGAGGCTAAGACCTAATATAAGACCTCAGCCAGCTGTCTTCTTAGATCTTTTCAAGTTATCTAACTGCACTGACCCTGCAGGGTGTCTTCGGTCCTGAGCAAAGACAAGCTCCAGGCACTCAGGTCTTGGGAAAGGCAGAACCAACCCATTAGGTCATGAAGCCAGGTTCCCCTGCTGCCAGCCAAGCCATCCCACAGCTTCACTCCTGTGTCCCCATCATGTACCAGGCTCCTACCTCCTATCAATCGCCTGGCCCCAACTCTCACTCACGTGCAGCTGTAGCTGTGACAATGCCAGCTGAAAAGGCTCACCTAGTACCTCTGACACTCCTCCCTCTGTCCCCCACGAGGCCTTTGTCACAGGCAGCACCCCTCCCCAGACATGCAGGACCCTGGCCCAGCTTCCCTCCTCAGGTCAATGCCCCTACCAGGCAGGCCTCCAGCTACCTGCCAGCTGGCTCTCCTCTGCGTGCCCCAAAGCACCTCGCCTTCCCCAGATGCAGCCCTATTCCTGTGGGAGACAGGCTGTAAACCAGGGGTCGGGAACCTATGGCTCGCGAGCCAGATGTGGCTCTTTTGATGTTTGCATCTGGATCACAGACAAATCTTTAATAAAAAATAACATTAAAAATATAAAACATTCTCAAGTATTACAATCCACTCATTTCCTACCACTCATGTTCATGGTTGCGGGTGGCTGGAGCCAATCACAGCTATCCTCTGGGACAACACCAAATTTTTATTGGATTATGTGTAACGGACATGTGTCGTTATATGGCTCTCACGAAATTAAATTTTAAAATATGTGGTGTTCATGGCTCTCTCAGCCAAAAGGTTCCTGACCCCTGCTGTAAACTGACAAAGTCCTTATAGCCTACGGCTTAGTTTAAAATTAAGCTCTTCCCCACACCCTTCTAAGACTAAAATCTTCCCCACACCCTTGACTGTTGCATGGTGGTGGGGGGGTGCACTTTTATAAGGATTCCCCTTTATGCCTCAGATGTATAACTGTATCAGAGACTTTCTTATTTACATATGGCTCTGCACTATATAATAGAGCATACCAGGGGCTTTGCTCTTGCTCTTGCAAGCTAAAGGCATTGCAGAGACCTCACGATCCCATCCTTTTTCTGAGTTTATTTCTTCATTTGGCACCATTCTCACTCAGGACCTGGACTGGTCCGTGGCAAGTGGTGCCCAAACAGGAAACTGAGGAAGAGAAAACTAAACTAAAGGCAGGTGACAGAACTCCCCAAGTGTGCACAGTGAGTAGAAAAGATTTTCGGGGAAAGTATAATCGGCACTAATAAATTATGGGATAATTAGGGTCAAAAGGGACCTTTTTCTTTTGTACAAATGTTTTTATTTGAGAAGAAGCCATTGCCTGAGGGGTACCAGAGGGAGCTAGAAAAGGAGGAATGTGCATGTGAGAGGAAGAAGGGGGTAAACTAGATGCCTCCAAGCCTGGGGATGACTCAAGGAATGGGGGTGATGTGGCTAAGGCCTCCTTGACACCTGCACAGCCCTCTGCTCCTTCATACACACCCTTATCCGGTTGCTCCCAGGGTCTCCAGCTCAGACCTTTGGAGATCCTCATTCCAACAAGCTTTAGATCAGGCTCGAGATATAGGGGATGACATCAGAATATGCGCTGATATTGGGCCTTGATACATTCAAGGTCTGGCTATGGCCGCAGTGCTTCAGGGGAAGCCTCCAGGACAGTACTTGATAAATGGCAGGACAAAGAAAGAAAGGGAGGCCAGGGAAGTACTTTTGCCAGTAGATCTTGTTTCAAATACGGGAGTTTATGGCATATTGCTAAAAAACTGCCCTACTCCCCGCCCTCATATCAGTCTCAGCCTCCCCCTCAAGGGCAGCCAGCTTTTAAAGCTCCTAGCCAGCCTCTGCCCACACTGCAGGAAAGGGAAACATTGGGCGAATGAATGTAAATCTAAGTATAGGGACAACGGGGTCTTCCCCAGCACCATCCAACAGTAGGGGCAATGTTGTTGTTTCCTCAGCAGACTGATTCCAGCAGGCCAAACATCGTCCAGTTATCCCAAGGAATGGAAGGGTGGCTGGTCCTAGTTCTCTCTAGCTGCTTAGTCTGCCGCTCAGCTGAAATTGAGGTGGAGGAGAAGTCTTGTCATGGTCCAGCTGAGCAGCCAGTTATAGCAACTAGGGAATTTGAAAATGGTTAGGAGACTCAGCTATTAAAGTTACAGCTTTTGCCTGGCCGGGCGGGGGTGCAGTGGATGGGGCATCGGATTGGGATGCGGAGGACCCAGGTTCAAGACCCCAAGCTTGTGAGCTTGAGCGCGGGCCCATCTGGCTTGAGCAAAAAGCTTGCCAGCTTGGACCCAAGATCGCTGGCTCCAGCAAGGGGTTGCTCGGTCTGCTGAGGGCTCGCGGTCAAGGCACATGTGAGAAAGCAATCAATGAACAACTATGGTGTCGCAACGGCAATGAAAAACTAATGATTGATGCTTCTCACCTCTCTCCGTTCCTGTCTTTCTGTCCCTGTCTATCCCTCTCTCTGACTCTCTCTCTGTCCCTGTAAAAAAAAAAAAAAGTTACTGCTTTTCCTGTTATTATCTGATTTTTTAAAATGTTTTAGCAATAATCCTCTGAACTATTATTTTGTTTCTTTCTTATTCTTTGCCTGGAAATTTAGGCAGGGTACCCCTCGTGGATCTGACTGCAGAATTTCCCATGAGAGCAAATTTTCTCGGGGAAATTTTGTCAGTACTATTCTTCAGTAGTCCTTCTGTCAGAAAATGCCCTGAGATCAGGCAGGCATCTTTCTAGTCTGGTTGTGCTCTGAAATCCTGGGTTTCTCTCTAGTTTGTCTGATTCTAGTTTCTGTTTAGTTTTTGTCTGATGTTGTCTGAAATGTGATTTCTAAGTACTAAATTAGGTTCTTGCATGCAAAATTGGAAATGTCAGCTCTTATATTGAAAAAATAAAATAGTTTCATCCCTACATTTTTGCTTTAAAATTGGAACATGTAAGAAGCACTCATTTAAATTTAAATAGAATGGAATGTAGACCCTAAAGACTTACTAATTTAGTTGGTGCTTTGTAAGGTGTGCGCTATTTTCTGAATTGAGAGCAAAATAGCAACTCAGGTATTAGGATTAATCAGATGTAGAGCATGCCCATCAAACACTTAAAAATCAATTAGAAAAAATAAAAAGGAGGGAGTCATACCCTGAAACTCCTGCAAATCTTCTTTACCACACTCTTTACTTTAAAATTTTTTTGAATGCTGATGTACAGGGCCATTCAGTGGCTTAGAGACTCTGGAATCCAACAAGAAAAGCCTTCTCTGAAGTGCAATGGAAGGACTCACTCACAGGAATCTGGCAAGGGCCAGACCGTGTTCTCTTGTGGGGCCGAGGATGTGTGTGTGTGTTTCCTAGGGCTGCTGAGGCTCCTCGGTGGGTTCCTGAACATTTGTCGAGATACCAAGAGTCAGGAGGAGAGAATTACTCCACAAGAGCAATTGTATAAGGCTTATTTTACTCCACTCTCCTCCCTCTCTGCCAAACCTATTATATCCTATTATATCCTCTTAACACACTCCAAACATCCTCCTCCTGCAAATTCTGCTGTCCCTCTGTCTTCTTCCAATCAGTCCTCAATATATGAAAAATCTTAAATAGGCAGAGGAGGGCCCTTAAACCCCTCAACGAGATCTCCTGAGCATGGCTTTTAAGGTCTATAATGACCAAGAGGAACAGGAGAAGGCAGACAAAGCCCAAAGAGATCAGGCAAAATGCCGGCTCTTGGCAGCCATCCTTAAAGGCTCCAACATCCCTAACGAACCTCATAAGACTCCATCAAGGCCCTGCTTCAAGTGTGAAAAGGAAGGTCATTGGTCAAAAGCCTGTCTGGCTCCTCAGCACCTGCCAGGGCCATGCCCTTATTGTGGGAAAAAGGGAAACCGGAAGGTAGACTTCCCCCTCACTCCTCCAATGGAGGGTTTAGTCTCTTGCACCCCTACCCCAGCCAACTCTGATCTAAACTTGCCCAGCCTGCTGGAACTTGCCACTGAAGACTGAAGGTGCCCAGGGCCGTCAGCTCATCTCACATCATCATTGATGATCCTAGGGTGACCATCCAAGTAGCATGTAAGCCGATCTCATTTCCTATAGACACGGGGCCACTTACTCTGCCTTGCCCGAATATTCGGGTTCAGCTCATCCCTCGAAGATCTCTGTTGTGGGTGTTGCTGGTCTTATCTTCCTCCTCGGTTGCCATGAATCCACTGCCTTGTCTAATACACAGTGTCTCCTTTACACACTTTTCTCCTCCTGCCTCGGTGCCCCAACCCTACTTTAGGCCAATACCTACTCTCCAAATTCAGAGACTTTCCTTTCACCTCCTGTCCTCAGAATCGGCTTTGTTGCTACTCTTGGCCAGCCAGATTTGCCCATTTCTGTTACAAGGTTACCTCTACCTCCCAATATTGTGAATCCCAAGGTTCTCCTCACCATTTCCATGGCTGCAAAACTCCAGAAAAAGTCTCCCTGGTTTCATCTCTCCAGGTTAAAGAAAACAAAAGCTCCATCTCCACACATGCCTACAGATGGCCCTTCTAGTCTACCTGAATCATCGCCAGAAACCCAGAATTGACATTAAGCTTGAGACAAAAGCTTAATGTGCTGGAAGCAGTGGTCATGGGACTCGGAGGCTAGCTGCAGAGTGTGGAAATGTGACAGTAGTTCCAGTGCCATGCGGACTTCTCCTGGACATGAGTGACTCCTGCTCCTTGTGACAGTTTTCAATGGGACTGAAGTAGGGTTGGGTTACATCTGCAGGGAATGTAGAATTGTGATGTGACAGCATGGACTTGGTGAACATTTTTTTCTTTAGATTCATTTTAGAGAGAGTGAGAGAGAGAGAGAAGGGCGGGGAAGAAGCAGGAAGCATCAACTCCCATATGTGTCTTGACCAGGCAAGCCCAAGGTTTTGAACCAGCAACCTCAGCATTCTAGCTTGACGCTTTACCCACTGTGCCACCACAGGTCTTGGTGAACATATTTAGGACATTCAAAACAGTAAAGACTCTATTATAGATCCTGTTATATTGGCTAAGAATTTATTTAATGATCTAAAAGGCTTTAATCCCTTTAATATATTAAGACACTTGTTTTGGTATCTGTTAACATTGGCTATAATAATTTTGTGTTTATTCTGTATTTTTCCAATCTGCCTTTGAATTGGAATCTGGGAAATCAGATGAGTGCAAATCTCAGCACGTGAGCTAAAATTAAAAAATAAAAAAGGGGGATATATGGGAGACAGGCTGTAAGTTAACAAAGTCTTATAGCCTAGGGCCTAGTTTAAGACTAAGATCTTCTCCACACCCTTGATTGTTGCATGGTGGGGGGGGGGTGCACTCTTATTAGGATTCCCATTTATCTCTCAGTTGTGTGACTATATCAGACTTCCTTATTTGCATATGGCTCTGCACTATACAATAGAGCAGACCAGGGGCTTTGCTCTTGCTCTTGCAAGCTAAAGGCATTGCAGAGACCTCCCAATCCCATCCTTTTTCTCTCTGAATGTATTTCTTCATTTGGCACCGTTCTCATTCAGGACCTGGACAATTACTAGCCGCACTGGTTTGCGGCACATTTTCTCCCCAGCTGGGCCAGCTCTTGATCCTGGTCACTGGTACAGCATCACCCCTGGGCTGCCAGGCCTAAAGCTAAAGTACTCACTGGAAATGCTAGGATCTTTTCTTAAACCTTCCTAAAGCCATGAATGGGGCTGGGGAGCCTGGCAGGAGCTGTCAAGTGTGATCAGGTGCTGGGAGCCTATGCAGGGAAGGCAGGCTGGAGCGTCCTTGGGGAATCGTGTGTGGTGCTGCAGCCTGAGCAGCAAGGAAGGCAGAGACTGTGGGAGATGGCTCAGCACAGGACAGAGTCTGAGCAGGCTGCTGAGGGTGGGGTAAGAAGTCGGGCCACCAGTAGGAGTCATCACCAAGAACAGAGGACACCATGGTCTTCCCTGTCAGAGAAAGGAGTCACAATGTCTGGGCTGGATGGGGGCAGGAGTGTGCATGTAGACGGGTAGTACAGAGCACAGACATGAAGGGTGCATGCGTAGAAATACACACGTTTGTTCCCTTGCTCTGTCCACGAAGTGTGACAACCTAGCTCAAATGGGGACTCTTGCAGTCTCTACACTGGGGCACCCCCAAAGGGAACTGTCTCCTGGAGACAGTGGCCCAGCACAGTGGCAGGGAGGGCACAAGCTGGCCACGAGCAGGCCGGCAGGGAAATGTCCTCCATGAGCGACAGAAGCAGGCAAAGCCCATTAGCTCGTGGGGATGACAAGTGATGATGACATCAGACTTCCAGGAAGGAAAGGGAAACTGTGAATTCAAACAGAAACGAATGCACAAGGAGGAACGCAGGGTTCACGCAGCTTCAAAGCAGGGCTTCCAAACTACTCATTAACAATAGGAAGGAGTGGAAAACCTTGCCCAGAGCTCCCCTCTACACATAGGCCCAACCTCGTGATGACGCAGCTGCACAGCAGACATGGTAGATCAGCCATGTGCCACCTGACAGGACGCCTTAGGAGGGCGCAGACGGTCTCACTGACATTCCTGACCAGGGGGCAGAACTGAATGTAAAGCTGGGGAAATACCAGGGAAAACTTGACATATTCCCAAGTGTCAAGGTCAAGAAGGTCAACGAAAGGCTGAGGGCCTGTACCAGACTGAATGAGACTAAGTTAAGGGCAACGTTCAGGTGATGCTTAGCCAAGTCTTTGTGATATAAGGACATGACGGGAACAAGTGGCAAGCCTGCCTGCCGCCGGTGCTCACAGAGCGGAGCGCCACGACTAGTGAGAGAGCTGCTCTGGGAGACTCTCCTGTGCAGGAAGCACACCTGAGGTTCTGCAGGTGCGGCACCATCACTCCTGTGGCTTCCTCTCCAGTGAGCTGGGAAATCCTGCTGCAGACCACATTCATGACTTTGGGGTTTGTTTGTTTTTTAAGATAGATATTTGTTACTCTTTTTTTAATTATTTTTTCCAGGGACAGAGAGAGAGGCAGAGAGAGGGGCAGACAGGAATGGAAAGAGGTGAGAAGCATGAATCATTAGTTTTTCATTGCCGCTGTGACACCATAGTTGTTCATTGATTGCTTTCTCACATGTGCCTTGACCGCAGGCCTTCAGCAGACCGAGCCACCCCTTGCTGGAGCCAGCGATCTTGGGTCCAAGCTGGTGAGCTTTTGCTCAAGCCAGATGGGCCCGCGCTCAAGCTGGTGAGCTCGGGGTCTCGAACCTGGGTCTTCTGCATCCCAGTCCGACGCTCTATCCCCTGCGCCACCACCTGGTCAGGCTTTTTTTATTTGAATAAAAATTAAAATATAGACTGTGAGACACCACTGAAGATTTGCTGAGTCAGAACTTTAGGATTCTTTTCTTCTTACAGCATTATTGCTAAATCACCACCACAAGAACTGCCTACTCCTTAATAAAGGCCAATCAAAAATTTTCAGCCCGCTAAAGCCATATGGCCCTTTTGAACCTAAAACCTCACTAGAATTATCACTGAGTATGTTACAGCCCTAAATTGCAGAAAAACTTTCAAGACACAATGTAAAACAGTCTACCAATTTATAGGGTCCTTCACCCCAAGATGGAGTCCTTTTCATTTTCACTGACGTGGTCCCATAAATCAGAAATTTATGTGAGGGAGGATTCTTTCAGTTTCTTTGCTTTTCTTTTTTGGATGGGGTAAGAGGCAGGTGAAGGACCCCAGGAAACCTAAGAGCCACCAGGCCTCCTCAGACCCCAGCACTACACAAGCAGGGGACCACACATCCTAGGAGCCCGCGCCAGGATGAAGAAACCCTGCTGTAAAATACCCGACATAACAGTAGTTAAAGAGGGAGAATACAGAAAGTAGTTGATTAAATTAAGCTCTGACAAGGCACAAATGAAGTGGAAACAGTCGGTGGTGACCATATAAGTCAATTTCACGCAGCATGATCACCAGAAGACAGCAGAGACCAAGAAGGCATCTAAGACAAGCGGCCACAGAAAATGGCACAGTCACTGGGGTGAGGACAGGGGCTGGGCTGCAGGTGGGGAGGCTGAGAGACAGGACTGTCATCATAAGACACCTCCAAATACTGAGACAGGCAAGTAAAATGGAGTAACTTTTTTCTCAATTCGATTAGAATCTTGTATAATTTTTGTTTCTTAAAGTAGATAAAGGAAATTTCTGCTTCTGCTTAGGATGGAGAAAGCTTGGGGGGGGAGGGAGCAATTCTAGCAACAAGAAAAAGCTGAGTAATCTACATGGATACAAAGGAAAACCTGCACCAAACTGACTCCACGGGCGAACCTCACCAAGACTTAGAGAAGAAATAATACCCAATTCCATACAAACTCCTCAGTAAAACAAAAAAGATGGGAATATTTCTCAACTCATTTAACAAGGCCAGCATTATCTTGGTACCAAAACCAAACAAATGCATTGTCATAAGAGAAAGCTACAGACCAATGTTCCTCAGAAACAGAGATGCAAAGTTTCTTAGCAAAATATGAGCAGTCAGATCCAGCAATGCAAAGAAAAGATGACACAAGTGAAGTTTATTCCAGGAATTCAAGGTTGGCTCAATAACCAAAACTTAATCAATATAATTCACCACATCAGTAGAATGAAAAATAAAAAAGTCAAATGACTATCTCAATAGATGCTGAGAAAGCATCTGTGGGAGTAAACATTGATTCTTGACAAAAAGTCTCAGCAACTAAGAATAGAAGTGAACATCTTCCTTATAAAAGGCATCTAAAAAAAGCTCCAGCTAATATCCTAATGGTGAGGCCTAATGCCTAATGTTTCCTTCTGGAAGGTCGTGCACATGCCCCATCCCGGTTCAGCACCGCACCACACCGCACTCACTCAGGGGGATGATGACCAGAAACGGGGGCACCTTGTCTTGGGAAGAGGCAGGACTCCTGATTGTGGAAGGGAGCGCCTGTGTGCAGGTGTCTGTCATTCGATGTTTCAAAGTGGATATAGCTCCTACTATGTGTGAGACTCAGGGCCAATGTAAAGGAGAAAATTACATAATCCAATAACCAGGATTTTATTAATTTTCCTTAAAACACTTTCTCCACCACAAATCATAAGGTCAGAGAACTCCTGAGAGACAGGAACCTGTGATGAGCCCCTGCTAGTGCAGGACAGTGCGGGGCACACCCTGTCAGCCCAGAGCCCCACAGACTGACCTTCGGCACTTACCAATCCAGCATTCTAAGCGTGCGCAGGGAGTGGTTTTCACCACATCTGGGGGGTCCACACCAACATTCAGGCACAAAACTAAGGCAACGCTGACGGTCTTCATCTGCAAACACAAGGAAAACAAATACTTCCTATGAAACTCACAGATGCAGCTTTCCAGATGAAGTGACAGTGAGTGCCCTGCCCCCACCCTGCCCCGCCAGCCCCACCTTCACCACCACCCTCTCCAGGGCTGCAGATTGGAGTGGCAGCTGGTGGGGGAGGCTCCCCTCGGGCTTCCTCATGATCCATTTCCAGAAAGCAGTTTTTGATCAAAAGCATAAACACGTTAAGACACTTGTAATGTCCAGCCAAGTTACTCTGCAAAACCTCTGCACAAATTTACACTCATTAAATAAAATAATTACTTATTTAAACAAGAGGAAAATGTCATGTCAATTCTTTGGTTGGCCTCCTCAGCATTGTTTGTATCTTCCATCTTTTGTGGAGTTCATTCACACCACCATTTGTACACACATCAGTGATTTTTCCTGATCAATTCCCATATACTCTTTACACAGTAAAGTTCATTGTAGCCACGTCACTGGATTGCAATACTTCCTTCCTCTGGTGTTTACATGACATGCTACAGTCTGGAACCCATCACCTGAAACACCTTCTGCACACCTGTTCCTCTCCAGCATCCCTCGATTAGGAAATGTCAGTCCACCTACCAGATGCACACCAGAAATCTGGACCTCATTAGCTTGTTCAACATTTACTGAGCACATACTAGGTGCCAATCACTATTTTTAGGTGCCATCTTTAGGTGCATCAGTAAGTCAAAGAAATAAAAATCCCTGTGGGGAGGGGGAGGTAGCATCTCAAACAGGGTGGCCTTCATTCCTCCTCTTCCTGCTCCTGCACTTGGTACCTGCCTCAGACACATCACTCCAGCTTTTCTATCCTACCACTTACATGCCACCCAAGTCTGTTCTCATCTCCATCCCTGCTCCACACCAGCATGTCTCCCCTGTACTACTATGGCTTTCCTAGGACCCCTCCAGCCTCCAGGTCCAGGCTCCACACTATAGCAGAGGAAGCTTTTAAACACAACAGCCTACTGCCCAGTTTTCCACTCGTCCCAAGCCTCCTGGATCTAGCCTAAACTGCTCGACATGCTGTCAAAGCCTGGGCTGAGGAAGGACTCAGCAGCCTCTCCTCCTTGCACCACTGGTCTTCACACCAGGTTTCAAACTCGGCCATTTCTGATCATTTCTGGTCGATAAGGCCTCCATTTATTAAGAGTTTACTCCCTACAGGCTCTGTGCCATGTGGTTTGAGGTCTTGGTCCATTTTAAACCTTTTCTGAAGACGCACGGAGGGCACAGGAGCCAACTGAACCCAGGTCACTGGCTGCGGCCTGCTGGGTTGCAGCTGCTGCTTCCTCTCCACATGTCTGGGCCAGGGTGCCATGCAGGAAGCAGGGCCTGCACAGCCTTCCAGATATTGACCCCACCCTGCTCCTCCACCTCGGTCCACATGCTAGACGAGCTACATTCCCAACTGTACAACCTGCAGTTAATAAACTAAAAAAAAAAAAAAAAATCTAGTAAAATCAATAATTTGTGATTTGATTATGAAAATTCTTAGCTCTGAAGCTCCCCGAGTCCCTCTAGTGGCAGCACAAGAATCACCCTTCAGTCCCATGAGACATTCCAACCCACCCGCTGCCCACTCTGGTGAAGGAGCCAGATGCATAGACACCAGCTGCTTCTCCATGGCTGCCCTAACGAAGAGCTGACGACCAAGGGCCTCGGAGAGCATGGCCTCAGGCAGCAAGTGTGGTGGAACCCGTGCTACATTGGGGCAGTCAAGAAAGGATTCCCATGAGTCATTCTCACTCCTACAAACACACCCGGCCCCACACCTGTGCTACACCTTTTCAGAAGGCAAGAAACAAATGTCAAGAATGTATTCACACAGGAACTAGAAAAATGTATTTGTCCTATACCTAGCTACCAACATAATCTCACAAAGCGGCAAAAGACATTATCTGTAAATAGCCTAAAGCCAATCAAATATGCTGTGTTCGTTCCTCTGAAATTTATTTATTTATTTTGAGAGGCAGGAAGAGTCAGGAACATCAAGCTGCTCCTGTGTGTGCCCTGACTGGGGAGTCGAACCAGCAACCTCCGCGCTCCGGGACAACGCTCCCATCAACCAACCTATCCAGCCAGGGCTTCATTTTTTAGAGACAGAGGAAGGGAGAGAGAGGGAGGGGGAAAGGAGAGAATGGGCAGGGGGAAAGGAAAGAGAGGGGAGGGGTAAAGGAAGCATTCATTTGTTGTTCTGCTCAATCACTGGTTGCGTCCTGTCCAATGTGTGCCCTATGAGGATGGAAACGGCAACATCATCACGCTTAACTGCCTGTACTAACTGGCCAGGGCCATCCCTGCAAATTTAAGTCCGCCCGATTTCAAACGTGGTGAGTTTTAAATTCTTAGCTATACAATAAAATGTCTTCTTGGTATTTTATTTTCATTTCTATGGTAACCTCATTCCAAAAGTTCTAGATTAATGTTTTTAATAATAACAGTTATAAAATTAAGCTGACCAGGCAGTGGTGCAGTGGATAGAGCGTCGAATTGGGATGTGGAAGGACCCAGGTTCGAGACACTGAGGTCGCCTGCTTGAGTGTGGGCCCATCTGGCTTGAGCAAAAGCTCGTCAGCTTTGACCCAAGGTCGCTGGCTCCAGCAAGGGGTGGCTCAGTCTGCTGAAGGCCCGCAGTCAAGGCACATGTGAGAAAGCAATCAATGAACAACTAACTAAGGTGTCGCAACGGCAACAAAAAACTAATGATTGATGCTTCTCACCTCTCTCCGTTCCTGTCTGTCTGTCCCTATCTATCCCTCTCTCTGACTCTCTGTCACTGTAAAAAAAACCCAAAAAAACAGTTATAACATTAAGAAAACGTAAGTGCTATCAATTTAATGTGCCAAAATCTGCACAGACACCTAAACTAACCACTTTGGACTTTAACACATTTTCTCTCCAATACAATACAATTGAAGGTGACCATTATATCCACAAAGATGACTTTTGAATTTGCAAAGAGTATCATTTTAAGAAACCATAAAACATGAAGTGATCACTGAACATGTGCAACCTCAGCCTTGTCAATGACTCGCAGTCTCTCCTGAACAACTTTCTTACCCTTAAAAAAAGGGGTGAGGCAGAACTCTGAGATCCTGAGGATGTCACTGAGTCTAAAGTTCTGAGCCCAGGACTGCCTGTCCACCCCTAAAGGCCTAGAGTACGCTGTCTTATGACTCGGCCCACCCTGAAGTCTCACCATCACCATGGACATGAAGTGCAGAGGCTGGGACAGTCGGGCAGTGGGGCTAGACACTGCATCAGCCCAGGTGGTTGCTCATACCATCCTGTGGTGCCAGATGTGTCTGGAAATGCAGAACTCTCCAGGTTTCTGAGCAGATGGCATGGCACACCCCACACTCAGGTACACAGTGGGAGGTCTGGCGCAGCCCCAGGGCTGGAGACATCACAGCCACCACAGGGAAAGCGTAGACTCCTCTATCTGTGGAGTGAAGAACCCCTCTCAGCACCACCACAGTGGCTCATGGCAGCTTTCCTACCATCCCAGTGTGGAAGCATGCCCCATGTGCCAACTGTTTGGACTTCAGAACCATAGGTAAGGCCTGGGGACCTGGATCACAACCCCACCTGAACACCTCACTAATTATAAACACATCTGGGCCTGTCGCCAGAATTCAAAACAACCACGTTGGGGCTCCCTTCCCAGTTCCGTCCCACTCAGTAGATCTGTTCAAAGACAGCTAGCTGACCATGTGTACCGCTGAACCTACACTGAGTGCAGACTCCCAGACTCTAGGCACTGGCAGCCGGTCCGGCCCAGCCATGAGGCAGGCTGGAGACGTCCCACTCAGTGAGGTCCAGTCCCTGCACCAAGAGCACGCCTCCTCCTTAAAGCTGAGCATGAGGGAGAGACACACAGCAAGCAGGGTGTGCACATGCCACGACACCCGAGGTCCCTGCCTGTCAGAGCATCAAGCAAACGTGGAGTGGAGCCAAAACTACATGGATGCATAATCTATAGAGAAAGGCAAAGACAGGAACACACTGTGCACAGGCACTGGGGTGGGGATGCTGCTGAATGAAAGGAGGAGCTGGGACCCCCAGAGCCTGACCCAAATACCACTAGAAAGAAAGGAAATGCACCAGCAAGGAGCACATCAAGTGGAATCTCCACAACCAGGACCCCGTGCAAACGAGATCTCATCACCAGTGGCAACCAAGGGAACCTGAGAGTCCTCATTTGTACATTCCTTTGTTTGTTTCGGTGGGAACTGGGAACAAGGGGGTGAGGCTAGGATGTATAAGCTCCATCCGTTACCTTGAGCCAGAGCCTCATTGAGGTTTAAGCATCTTTTTTTTTTTTTTTTTGAGGTCAAATCCTGTCTGTCTTTCACTGCTTTTAAAACCCACCCCCACTCCTGTAGAACAGCCTGATGAAAAGGAAGAGACCAAGATAACCTTTCAACAAGGGGATGAGATAACCCAGCCCACCATCACTTTTACCATGCGTACACTGTCCTCCCCAATCACTTGGAAGGCAGGAGCAAATCTGCTTTCACCATCTTGGGCCCTGGAGAAACCCTGGTCTCTAAGAAGCAAACTAAAGAACTGCATACAAAGTAGGGTTATTGTAGAGATCACGATGGCCTTAAAGAAACTAGAGAAATCCCCTTTTAAAGGCATTCTACGGGAATCTTTCTGTGATTCCTCATGAAGCAAATGGTCTCCCTGGCACTGCCCTGCACACATGGACTCTGACGTGGGTTCTGCAAACCACAAGGCCCCACAGGTGCCAGACAAGCCAGTCTACCCTCATTAATGATCTGAGGGGGTCGGAATGGCTCCTCTGTCTTTTCTCATAGCACCTTACAGAGTGCTATTAATATACATGTATATCCAATTAATTATTCAGTCCCCTACCCTAAAAACGAAAAGAAATTCTTATTGTCTCAGAAGGATAAAGAAAAATGTAAGAACACTTATCTGTCTTAGACATATATACACCCACAAATTTTCTCTAAATAACTCGACAAAGTGCAAACATGGCAGATCTTACTTTATTGAAACCCCAGGGTCTGACCAGAAGGGTGTAATTGCATGGCAGGTGTTTAGCTTTAGAAACACGTTTTTAGGCTGCACACTTCTGCTGGTGAGTCCACTGGGAAACAGGTGGCCTGTGTGGTGGTTAACTAGACTCAAGAAAGCTGTTAATTCAGCGTGGGATATAACCTGACAGAACCTGGATAAAAAGAGGGCGCAGCACCATATTAATAACTATTGTTCCAAATGTTTAACACACACATGCAGAGGACACGGGACGGCAGCACGGGGTGTCTCGTGCTGTGGGCTACTGAGGAGTGGAAAGGATGGGCGTTTCCTCTTCCTCCTCCTCTCCTCTTCGCTCCTGGTCCTTCTGCATATTTTCTAACTTTCTACCATAAACACATGTGATTTCTATAAGTACGGGGGGGGGGGGAGGATAAAGATGATGTTACCACAACCGTCAGGGGCTTTTTATGCATGTGCATGTACATATTTATAACTTTTACTACACTCTGAAGAGAAAGGAACTTGTTCAGTGAGCTGAAGCTTAAAGCAGTATCCATGACAATAAGTGAGCAGGGTAGTGAGGAAACAAATGCGGGTAACCGCACACAGGCCTGAGAGACAACCATCCCTCTCTGGGCAGTGCCACTGCCCAGGTGACCACACACGAGCCTGAGACAGACCGTCCCCTTCTAGATAGCACACCACCCAAACCGAAGAGCCCTTGCCCTGCAAAGCCAGTGCTGCCACTGGCCCCATCTGCTTTCTTCCACCCTCCCTAGCAGGATACCAGACAAAGCCCACTGCCAAGTGCTTCTCACAAGGACAGGAGACTTTCCAAGTCAGCACGTGGATTGATTTCAAGGCTGGTTAGAGATTTCTTTCATCTGACAGAACGCTGGGCTGCTTCACAACTCCCAGTGAAAACTGCGTTAGCAGCACCACCAGAAGACTGAGCACTCGCTCAGGACTAATTCTTCTTCCACTCTTCATTATCCAGCAATATGTTGCCTGTGGCTCAGACTTCATAACAACAGTCCCCAGGTAGACTGAACTGCACAGAGCTCCTGGGCTGGCTGACCATCTTGGTCATAGGCACTGCAAATGTGGATGTCCAAAGACACTGAGGGGGCTATTTTCCCCCCTACACTCCAGCCTCTGGGTTGGGCAAGGCCCCACAGTGCCAGGTAGAGGGTAAAGTGGATGCTGTACAGACCGTCAAGGCTCCAGCATGGTTGAGCAGCTGCTTTCAAGGAGACGAGCCAATGACAATGGCTGATCCTCACGTGGGACAGAAGATGAGGCAGGGAAACGATCCAGTAAGCTGAGTGAAATAATAAGCCTGCAGAGACATGGCAAGAGGGAAAGGCAGAAGCAGCAGGAAAAGGAAGGTCCCCCCATGTCAAAGCACACGGGGATGGCTGCACTGCAAAGTGGGCAGAGGAAAGACAGGCCAATCCAAGGTCCCGCTCAGCTGAAATGCCGCAGTGAGCCACCGCCATGAACACACCCCACGGGAACCTGCAGTGGACATCTGCTGTCTGTGGTTCCCACACAATTCAATATCTCCTGTACTTCTTGATCACCCCTGACACCTGGGCCTACTTCCCAAAGTAGAAAACAAGCAATTGTGTCTGTACACTCTTGAAGCCAAGGGGCTACCATGGGGCCTGTGCTCCTTGAGGCAGATGCACCGCCCTGGGATCAGATAGTCAGTTGCTCTGCAGGGTGAAAGACAATTGCCTCTGGCACTGGGAAGAGCAGAGCCTCCAGCTTCCTCCCAAAGTCCCCACTGTTTTAGCAGCTACAGAAGCCCCTTGGGGTCTCTGTAACCTCAGGGTCTGGCTCTGGGGCCTCCTTTTGTTTAACCTCGCTGGTAGAGATCCTGACGTCTGGAACCAAGAATTGCTAAGGTTTTTCAGGGAAGAAAACATTCAGAAGACAAAATCATCATGAGATGTCACACTATGACCATCTGTAATAATCACCAACCCGGCATCATTACATCAGGGGACTGAAGACACAAAGAGGCTCAAGGTGCTGTGGTGCCACAAGTGGACACTTAGCTCCAGTCTCACACGGACTGGCTGATCATGTATAAGGGAGGGAAGAGAAGATGGCGGCTCGCAGACATCACTAACTGTCACTATCTGGGAATTTCCCAGGTCCTGAAGAAACTCAGTCTGAAGGTACCTCCTGGTCATTTGGATCTAAAACTGGTGCTGGCAACTCCTTCCTTTCTGGGACACAGATCCGGGGGTGAAGCAGTTCAGAGGGTCACAGCAGGAGGGCCAAGGACAGTCAAAGAGAGCCAGTAACAGGACACGGAGCACAGACAGGCTGCTGGGGAACAGGCGGGCCACAGGCTGCTGCTGCAGGCTGCCTATGGCCCTTTCTGCCACCAGCCAGAGAACGAGGCTCAGCAAGCCTCATATTTAAAAAAAAAAAAATTTTTTTTTTACAGGGACAAAGAGAGAGTCAGAGAGAGGGATAGATAGGGACAGACAGACAGGAACAAAGAGAGGTGAGAATCATCAATCATCAGTTTTTCATTGCCGTTGTGACACCCTAATTCAGTGGTTCTTAACCTGGGTTCTATCGAACCCTAGGGGTTCGATGAGTCAGTCTCAGGGGTTCAGAGAAGCCTCTGCTGTGGAGGCCAGAATAAAGTAATACCGTAATTTGTTGTGAGTTCATGCACTTTGTTGGTTTTGTTCTTTGAGCAAGGTGATGTTCATGCACGGCTCATTTTGTGCACCAGTAAAAAAAACATATACCTATGTCTTGAATTTGGAAAAAAAAATCATATTTTATTTATCACTAAAGAAGGGTTCGGTGAATGCGCATATGAAACTGGTGGGTTCGATACCTCAAAAAAGGTTAAGAACCACTGCCCTAGTTGTTCATTGATCTCTTTCTCACATGTGCCTTGACCGCGGGCCTTCAGCAGACCGAGCAACCCCTTGCTGGAGCCAGCGACCCTGGGTCCAAGCTGACGAGCTTTGGCTCAAGCCAGATGGGCCCGCGCTCAAGCCGGCGAGCTCGGGGACTCAAACCTGGGTCTTCCGCATCTCAGTCCGACGCTATATCCACGGCGCCACCACTGGGTCAGGCAGCAAGCCTCATCTTAACAAAACAACGTCAGCACCCCCACCATGACCAAATTATTCAATGGAATTCTAAAGGAGAAGCTGCCCCAGGACACAGCCAAAAGTGGAGAGCATTACAAACCTGAAAACAAATAGCAGCAGTTTGATTTACTCCACAGTCCTGCTGACAGAGGTGACAGCACACAAATACCCTCTGGGGATTGTAGCCAATGACAAGGTGGTCTGCCATCCAGCACAGGATGGGCAGCACACTCCCGCAGCAGCCCCACCCCTCTGCAGTGGAGCTGTTCAGCCTCAACAGAGGCACCTCTGCAGCCTGCCCAGCACTGCACACATTTCTTCCTGACATTCGTACAACTCCAACTGCTAAAAATATTTTTCCTTTAATGCTCCCTCTCTGCTTTGCTCTCAGAAACGGCTACAGAGGCACACAGCATACCCCGATGAGGCAGGCTGCACTCCATCAACACTGGGTGCCGCCGTGGAACAAGCCGAGACCTCGTCTAGGAACATGGGTCTGCAAGCAAATATGATGGGTTTTCCTGCCAAGACAACCAAACATAAGAATCAAACATTCCTGAAGGAGCCATAAAAATCATTAATAATTCCAACAAAACTTATTATTTAAAAGAAAAGGAAAGAAAGCAAACTAGATTTAGTGCTGGTGGCAAAAAAATCTCTTCTTGATAGAGTAATTTTAAAGAAAAATCCAGGCCAGGCCTCATAAACACATTTAGATTGGTTTTTTTTTTTCTTTAAAAACACAGAACCAATTTCAAAAATGACATCCTTCAGAAATCATTTCCAGTATGAGTCAAGTCAAGAACTCTGCACTACAGAAGGCAGGTCTCATCATCAGGGAGGCCACCGCTCTGTTCCCACAGCCAACCCAGGCAGGCCTCCCCTACTGCAGGTCCAGGCCCGGTGAGTATTTACTCTTGGGTAGCCCCTCGTGGACTGCAGTGTGTCCATCACATGAGCCTTGTCATATCTGACGCCCTAGCACCTGGGGCCCTTGTCCTGGACAAGCATGGGAAAGAGGGAGTGTCTAGCTTTTTCATTAGCCAGATGACAATGAAGGATCTGCCCTCACTACTTCAGCAGTAACTTGGGAGAGGGGGTTCCACAAAGACCAAAAAGGACGTCAGTATTCTTAAGTTCTGTACAGAGAGGAAAGTGGAGATGGACACTGACCTCGACACAGAGTACAAGGGCTGGCTGAAATGAATGCCATTTCAATGAAGCTTCACACTGAGCAGCCAGGGTCATCTGCACCCATTTTGTTCCTGTTAAAGGGTTCTACATAAATGCGAATACATGTTAAATTCAAGCATAAAAAGGCACAATCGGTAGAGATTCTGAATATTCATTTCAAATGCCTTCACCAAATGCTTCTGGCATCAGATGTAGTCATGAGTTTAAGGGGTACTTCTCAATGTATAATTCTACCCTCCAGGGAAGGGAAGACAGGTAAGAGATCTTCCCAGAAATCCTCAAAAGAAAGGCTCAAAACTCGCCAACCTGAGAGAACTGGGAAGGCTGAGCAAGGAGAAGTCATTGGACCTGAGTCTGCAGAGAGAGTTCTCAGGCCAACAGAGAGCACAAGGCAAAACCATGGCCAGTTCCCAGGAGGCAGGGTCACTTGTCTACAGAATGGTGCGTGTGGGTCCCTGGGTCTGGACAACCATATTGATGGTTATATACTGGAAATTTCTAATTGTTCTTTGGTACATTTTATAAATACACATGTGTACTAATATATGTTATTTCCCCCTTAAAATGTCCACCCACATGTGGCCTTACATCTTTGACAATAATTTTCAAATTTGCTTACATTTAAAGTCAAGGAATAGTACCTCCATGCATAATCAAACACAGACTTCAGAGAAAGAGCTAGTCCCAAGGAGAGTGGTGGGAACCAGATAGCTCAGGTGTCACCACATGAAGGAGAAAACCAGACTTCCAATCCAAACATCATGGTCCCTCTAGACCAGTGGTTCTTAACCTTTTATGAGATACCAAACCCACCAGTTTCATATGCGCATTCACCGAATCCTTCTTTAGTGATAAATAAAATATGATTTTTTTTCCAAATTCAAGACATAGGTATATTTTTTTACTGGTGCACAAAATGAGCCGTGCATGAACAATACCTTGCTCAAAGAACAAAACCAACAAAGTGCATGAACTCACAACAAATTACGGTATTACTTTATTCTGGCCTCCGCGGCAGAGGCTTCCCCAAACCCCTGAGACTGACTCATCGAACCTCTAGGGTTCGATAGAACCCAGGTTAAGAACCACTGCTCTAGACTAAATGTCTAGTTTGCAAGACATGCAGGGGACAGAGATACAAATTAAATGGCACCATGAAAACACAATCAGCAAAACCTAAATTTGGGTCATTCCCCAACACAACCAGCCTGGACCCTTGTGCAAAACATTAATGTAGGTTAAAATAAAAAGTTCTAAATTTAGAAAAGACTAAAAACATATAAATAAATGTAATGAGTAGGATGTTAGTTTTTAGAACCAGCCACAGAAGACGTCCTGGACTGCTGGAGACTGTGAGTATGGCTAATGTCAAGGCGACGCTGTGCGTGATGTGCTTTTCTCGGGTGAGCAGTACTGGGTACGGGGGATGTCCACAGGAGAATTCGGGGGTAGAGCAGGAGACGTGCCACTTAACTTCACATGATTCAAAAACAAACAAGAACGTGAGCATGTGCTAAATCTAAGTGGCTGTGCTGGTGCTCAAGTGCCCTTTTACCGCTCCTCGTGGTGTAAAAGGTCATGAGAGTGAAGCCTGGAGAAACCAAGCCCAGAATCCAAGCAGAACATATCATTTGAAACTAGTTCACAGAGACTAAAAAGTGTTTCAGTTTCCCTGAAAGGACAAGTTCTGCAACCTTTCTGAACCACTGTACTCAGCAGCTGCAGGAGGGCTGCCCCATACAGACCACTGTGCAGGCAGCAGTACCCAACCCCACCCTCAGCCACATGGATGCAGAAAACACTGGCTCTACCTCCTCTGGACATCAGTGCCAGTGTTTTCCCTGACCCTGGAGCCCCGTGCTCAGCTACCTCAGGCCTCTGTGGGGTGCCACCCCACCGCACATCAGCCCTCCCCACCCTGGCCTCCACCTTGCTGCTACTGCTGGGCACAAAATCAGTGCTGCAAAAAACTGCTCTATCAGTTTCTGCTCAGCTGTGCCGGGTGCGTGAATCCCACACTTGGTTTCAACAGCACAAAAAAACATGTTTTAACCTGATTACAAACCCCCTGTAACATTGACCCAAACACAGTGCCAAACAAGAGTTAGCAGGAGACAGACAACAAGCAGAAACCTGATCTGTGGTTACTGCACTGCCCAGGGCCTCCCAAAAGGAGCCATGAAACTAGCACTTCTGGACCCCCAACCAGAGTTGCTAAAACGCCAGTCTGCATCCCCTTCTAAGAGCAACTTACAAGCACTGAGAAAATATTTGATAAACTTGTGACTAAATGGCCGGTCCCTGCCAAACTCCACCTCTGCCAATTCAACCTCTACAAGAGTCCATTTAACTAAGAAGAAAAGGTCAGCAACATCTTCTGTGTTCAAATTGCATGAGCTTTTCAACAAAGTGCTTTCCAGACAGGATTTCCTAAATACCAAGAGCACCACTGAGGGAAAAAATAAAGTTAAAAAGTCACAAATGTGAGAAATGAGCTAAATAAAATACAAGCCGGTGATGGGGTACCCTCCCATCACAGAGAAGCAGTCCAAACGGTCCTCTACTGAGCTATGTACCCCAGATGTACTGGCCCAGAGGAGGACCCAGAGCTGTGAAGGCAACTCCACAAATAGAAAGGTGGTCCTAACAGGACCTGCTGGCCTTGACAAATTAGGGAAATTAAAAGAAGAAAGGAAATTCAAGAAGAATCTTGTAAAACAGATGTAGCCAAAAAGATAAACTTCTTTTCAACTCATTTTTTTAAATTTTATTATTATTAATTCTAATGGGGTGACACCAATAAATCAGGGTACATATGTACAATGAAAACATCTCCAGGTTATCTTATCATTCAATTGTGTTGCATACCCGTCACCAAAAGTCAAATTGTCCTCTGTCACTTTCTATCTGGTTTTCCCTGTGTCCCTACCCTCCTCCCTATCCCACTCTTCCCTCCCTCCCCCCATCCCGTAACCACCACTCTCTTGTCCATGTCTCATATTCTCACTTTTATGTCCCACCTATGTATGAAATCATGCTGTTCTCAGTTTTTCTTTTTTTCTGATTTACTTATTTCACTCCGTATAATGTTATCAAGGTACATCCATTTTGTTATAAATGATCCGATGTCATCATTTCTTATGGCTGTCAACTCATTTTTTTAACATTTGCAAAGTACTGACAGGTTGATCCTGCGTGATGGATTGCCACCCCACCGAGGACGCTGTGAGAGAGAGGACCAGGCAGGAGTGTGGTTGCTTTACAGTGAAATGGAAATACCAACGACCCGAATCATACACAAGACCTGACCTACACCAGTGGCCCCCCGAGGATGGCAGTGTCCAGGCACTTTTTTAAAAAATTGATTTTAGAGAGGAAGGGAGAGAGAGGGCTTTAAAAATTCTGACAGTTCTAGCATCCGCTCCATCACCTAAGTAACTTGCTGGCTACTGTAAATTCAAAGGCAGAAAGACCAAGTACACCTCTACCTTATTGTACTAAACACATGTAAACAGGAGAACAGAGTGTCATGATGTCAAACCCTTCTGCCTATACCAATAATTTTGGGGAAAAAAAGTGATACACTCTCAAAGATAGAAGATTAAGGCAGCAATTTTGTACCTTTTTCATCTCATGGTGCACATAAACTAATTACTAAAATTCTGCAGCACACCAAAAAACATATTTTTTGCTGTCTGACAAAAATAAGTATACTGCTCACAAAAATTAGGGGATCAGGGAACCTGCAGATACTCCAGTATACTTTCAGCCTTTTGTATACTGTAGTGCATTTCACCAATAAAATAAAAGTTGGTTTTGCGTCTCATTTGTATAATCAAACAACTTTCTTTGACTTGTCAGTTGCTTTTCTTTTTTTTTTTTACAGGGACAGAGAGAGTCAGAGAGAGGGATAGATAGGGACAGACAGATAGGAACGAAGAGAGGTGAGAAGCATCAATCATTAGTTTTTCGTTGCCATTGCAACACCTTAGTTGTTCACTGATTGCTTTCTCACATGTGCCTTGACCGTGGGCCTTCAGCAGATGGAGCAACCCCTTGCTAGAAACAGCGACCTTGGGTCCAAGCTGGAGAGCTTTTGCTCAAGCCAGATGGGCCCGCACTCAAGCTGGCAAGCTCAGGGTCTCGAACCTGGGTCTTCCACATCCCAGTCCAAAACTCTATCCACTGTGCCACCGCCTGGTCAGGCTCAGTTGCTTTTCTGATGTTCTTGTTTAATAATAAAAAAAAAAAAACCAAATGCTTCTTTTTTTATCACTTCATATTCATTTTGAAATAACTCCTAACTTTTGTGAGCAGTATATAATTTTGAGTGATTTACAAAAAAATAGAGTGGTACCTTGAGATACGAGTTTAATTCATTCTGTAATCGAGCTCGTAAGTCAGTTAACTTGTATATCAAACAAATTTCTCCCATTTAAAATAACTGAAATAGATTTAATCCGTTCCAGCCCTGTGAAACATCCCCAAACCATCCTAAATTATGAAAAAAGACATGTTTTTAATTAAGAAACACACATGTATACTTGATCAATGCATAACAAGATATATAAAATAAAAGAAAAGGTTATTTAGTACTGTATTCTTACCTTGGAGACAGATGAGTGCAGCTAACAGAGGTGAATGGCGGAGGAGGAGGGAGGGAAGAAGGGATGCAGGCATTGTAGACACGTAAACTAAAACTGCACTTTCTTAACACTAAATGTAAACTAAAACTGCATTTTCTTTACTTTAAACAAAACTAAAACTGCACTTTCTTTACTTAAAATGAAACCACAAAAACTTAATTGTAAGAAAATGCACTCTCTTAACTTTAAACTTAACCTAAGCTTAACATTACGTATTTTTCATTTAATTATCACCTGTTTTTGCATTTTTGGCTGTACTTTTGGCACTTCCATTTGCAGGGCTTTTGAATAAAAATCTATCCAAAGAGGTTTGCTTTTGCCAGACTTTTAAAATGTTACGGAAATGTGACAAACAAGTGTCATTAAAAAATGCTGAAGCACGACCAGTTGAAACTTTTCCTGGGTGTTTCTTTTCAATGAAACTTGAAAGCTTCTCCCACATTGCCAAGAGTGTCTTTAATTTCACTTGTAGAAATCACTTCCTCTGACTTCACCTCCTCCTCACTACTAATCTCTTGCAGAAGCTCTGTATGTTGCATCATCTGTAGCTCCTTCAACTCCTCAGTTGAGAATTCCTCTTCATGTTCCTCGATGAGCTCGTTTACGTCACCCTCATCTACCTCCAGACCCATCAACTTTCCGAGGGACACAATCTCCTCCAACGCTTCTACCTCAGTCTCTGTCTCTGGTTTGAATCCTTCTAAGTCCCCCTTCTAAGTCCCTGTCTGCAACAACATCAGGCAATAACTTTTTCCATGCTGAGTTCAAGGTTTTTCTTGTAACCTCTTGCCATGCAAAGTCAATAACGCGTAAACATATCATGATGTTGTAGTGATCTTTCCAAAACTCTCCAAGGGTTAGAATTGTATTCTCAATTACCGCAAAGCAGCGGTGGAACAAGTGCTTTGTGTAAAGCTTTTTAAAGTTGGAAATGGCCTGCTGATACATAGGTTGCAGGACTGAAGTCATATTGGGTGGGAGGTAGAGGACTTCCACGAATTTGAACTCAACAAGAATGTCATCTTCAAGACCAGGTGGGTGGGCTGGAGCATTTTCAAGGATTAGTAATGCTTTTATCGGGAGTTTATTTTCTTGAAGATATTTCTTCACTGCAGGACCAAAGACGAGATTTACCCATTCAATAAAAAACTGCTGCATAACCCATGCCCTAGCATTGGTGTGCCACATAACCTGCAGTTTTTCTTTAAGAATCTTGTGAGTCTTAAAGGCTCGAGGATTTTCAGGATGATACACTAGCAGTAGTTTTACTTTATAGTCACCGCTAGCATTTGCACACAATGCAAGGGTCAGAGGTCCTTCACGGGTTTATGGCCTGGCAGCTTCTTCTCCTCTGCAGTGATGAAATGTCCTCCGTGGCACTGTTTTGCGAAACAATCCTGTTTTGTCACAGTTGAACACTTGTTGGGGGATGTAGCCTTCCTTTGCGATAAGCGCAGCAAAACGTGCGATGTACTCCTTAGCTGCCTTAACGTCAGCACTTGCAGCTTCACCATGCCTCACCACCAAGTGGATGCCAGATCTCTTGAAATTTTCAAACCAGCCGTGACTTGCCTTACACGTATCTTCTGCTGCCCCTTTTGAGGTTGATGGTTCTTTCTTCTTCAAGTCACCGTAAATAACACGTGCCTTTTCTCATACTACAGTCTCCATCACTGTATCTCCTGCCAGCTCTTCTTTCACCCACACCAGCAGAAGTGTTTCCATTTCTTCATGGATATTTGCCCTTAATTGGGACAGAATTGTAGTTCCTTTCGCTGGATTTGCGCTTTTGATGGCATCCTTTTGTTTAAGGATGGTACAAATTGTAGATGTATTGCGGTTGTACAGCCTTGCCAGTTCAATCACTCATACACCATGTTTTTCTATTATTTCTTGCTTTACTTCTGTCGACATCATTCTCTTCTTCTTCTCACCACTGTCCTTCACACTCACTTTCTTCGGCCCCACGATAGCACACAAAAAAAGTTAGTAAAAAATGCAAAAATGATGCAAGAATGAGTACAGCTCACGAGATTCTACTTGATTCTGCGGGTAACGTGAGAAAGAACGAGATGCTGGTGTTGTGCTGTTGATCCTGGACCCGTGCACCAACGTGCCAACTAGCAGCAGCTTCCCGAATCACAACTCGTATCTCGGAATTTTGCCGGATCTTGAACAAAAATACGGACCGAGTCGCAGCTCATATCTCAAGGTACTACTGTAATTATCCTTTTTGCTCCAAAGCGATTTTTAAAAAAATCAGAGGCCTATACTTGTATATAAGGATTTCTGGTACCAAGAATTAATCAATCAGATGCAACCATATTGAGCAACATGACCAATAAGATACAGTGCTATCATATGGCCTACATATTTATGGTTCAAGATGAGGAATCACATCGGATAGCTATTGTTGTGTTGACTCCCATCATTTTTTTATTTGACAATCTAAGGGAAAAGAGGTCAGTGCTCCTGACTAACAGTCAGGTATTGCATGTTTTAAAAATTCCTGAGGTGCGTGGATTGATAATCACTGGATTAAGGTATAGAACTGAGTGTGTCTATGCCAAACTTGGATGCCTCTCACCCCTAAGAACTACCAGCCCACCAGTGAATCAGAGTAAAAAATGGTAACCAGACAGGGCTATGGTGAGTTCATGCACCATCCAGTGTTCTCTCTCTTTTCTGACTCTCAGACCTGAAGTGGGCTCTTCCTCAAGGTTCTCTAACTTCTGAAATGCACATAAGCCAAAATAAAGATGGGGTGACTGTCACAAGAACAGGTGTTGCAGGGTTATCTCTAAGTACTTCGAGGGTTAGAAATCCCACTCACAAACTGGCAGTTTACTGCGGAACCAAGTGCAACCTATGTTCATTAACATTTTCCACACTGGAGAAACACAGGAAGAGAAGAGCCACCGTGTGATGGATATTTTTAATTAAAATATTCAGTTTTCCATGACAGCTAGTTCTCTGTGCTGAGTGCTAAAGCACTCAGACAAGCTCCTGCAGAGGCCAGAACACTGTCGTGATTTAGAAAGCAGGGGGACAGGCTGCAGCAGTGGCTCCTGCATTGGGTCACACAGCTGAGGGGTGTGGCTCTGCCCAAATGCAAGCACTTCATGCAAAACTTACACTGTGAGAACTTTAGCCCAGAAAGGTGCCACCTGGGTGGCAGGAAACACTGGGATCAAGCAGAGAAGCCAAGGTCACCTCTGAAAAGGTCACTAATCTCACCGTCAGGCTCAGTACACCTTTATTCTTTTAAACACTAGGGAGGATCTTAAAGAGGTTTTGCCAATAATAACTACCAATATTTACCTCATTCCAAGTTAAAACTGAGGACTTTTTTTATTTTTATTAATTCATTTAAAATTAACAATTACAAAAAAATTAACAATTACAAACCTAATCTGGGTTAACATAAATGACACATTTTGATTTAAAAGAACAAAACAAAGAAACTATCTTCCCAAACAGAAGACGGCAACGGACTTCATTCTGTGAGTGGCTCTGATGTCTGGCTGTGACGTCACAGTATCCCTCGCTTGCTCTGTTCCCAGCTGGCTGCCTTGTTCTTCCGATGCACAAGAGGAAAATCCAGCCTTGTATGAATATGTAGCAATGAATCTACACATAGTCTTTCCAAATAATTGGCTGTATATTTAGATACTACACCAAAATTCAACAAGCAGTACTTCCTCAAAGGTTATTTGCAATTAGAATCTAAAACACCTCAAGACCCTTTTCGTACTGTTACATAGAAATCTACTGCTTTCCACCTGTGCTTCCCACAGGTCCTTGACATACATCATTCCAAGACACCACACTGCATGGTCACGCAGAACAATAGCCCAGCTCACTGACTTCCGCCAATCTTCCAAACGTCAATGCATTCCACTCCATCAAACACCCACACTCGCTCATGTCACCACTGGTCTCATCAGAAAGGGCTTCCAGGACTGGGAGGCTGTCAAGTTCACAGTGGCATATATAAATTTCAAAATTGCAATTATCAGTCAAAAGCCCAAATTGTATCACTGGTAACAAGTAATATCACGTTGTTTTCTTTGGAGTGACAGGCTCACCCCATTTATTTTTGAGTAAATTCTTTCAGTTATTCATTGATGGAAAAACAGTGTCCCGTGAAGAAGAGAACCAGTCCAGGTAACCTAAGAGACATTGTGGGTGTGGGTCCCAATCACGCAGCACAGCAAACATGGCAAAGCAAGTTGTCGCCTTTTTGCTGGTGGAGAGTCTTGACTTCAGGTTAAAAACAGTGTGGTCTGTGAAGCAAGGTGTGCATGTGGCTCAGCTCACACGTGCTCTTCCAGAGACAATGTGGGCTCAATATGCAGCAGAAATGTCTTAAAAAGCCATCTGCAGTATCTTCTAGAACTGAACATCTGCTTACCCTCCTGGCCTGCTATTTTACCCCTGGGCATCTACCCCACCGACCCACCCTCACTGCAGCCATAATTTGTACATATGCAAATCTAAAGACATGCATGGAAATGTTTATAGCAGCACTGTTCAGGATATATGCAAATTGGAAACCCTAAACATTTCACAACTATGGAATGAATGAATGAATGAACTGTGGTCCAGGCATTCAGGGTACACCTACGTCAGCAAGGAAGATAGCCACCAACCAGCTGCTGTATGAGCACGGTTTCTGACGTAGGGCTGGTAGCACCCGCTGGCCCTGATGGCACAGTCACTTTCTGGGCATTCACCTCACTCTGTGTGGTTTTATAAATCTTTCTGTGTCTATGGCACATTTTAAGCACATATAAAGGTTGAAGAAGAAATAGAGGAAGTAGTACCTGACTGGTTCATGTTCCCTTCACCAATACCTGCTGAATACTTGTCACAAGACATTCTGAGCATTAAGGGAGTGAGGGAGACCTGCCATCAAGAACATTAAAACTCCAAGCCTAAGGAACAGGAACAAGTGTAAGACACAGCCGAGAGCAATAAAGTCCCTAAGGACCTAACACTTAACAGAGGAAAAATCAGACAAATGAGCTATACCTTAAAGAGCCAGGACTCAGACCTAGGACAAACCACCCAACTGAGTGCTGAGGATGAATATCACCTTGCAGCCTGTGTCTACCCAGAAGCTGGCTCAAGGGCCTCCAAGGCCAGAGGTGAGATGTGGCAGGGCAGGTGCAATAGGTGATGGAGCAAGCAACTCTTCAGACACATAAAGGAGGGCACCTGCTTGCCCAAACCTTCCTGCTGTTTTATTTTTGTTTGTGTGTGTATGTGTGTGTATGTGTGTTTTGTGGCAGTGACAGAGTCAGAGAGAGGGACAGAGAGAGACAGACAGGAAGGGAGAGAGATGAGAAGCATCAATCATCAGTTTTTCATTGCGACACCTTAGTTGTTCATTGATTGATTTCTCATATGTGCCTTGACCGGGGGGCTACAGCAGACCGACTAAACCCCTTGCTCGAGTCAGCGACCTTGGACTCAGGCTGGTGAGCTTTTGCTCAAACCAGATGAGCCCGCGCTCAAGCTGGCGACCTCGGGGTCTCGAACCTGGGACCGCCATATCCCAGTCCAATGCTCTATCCACTGCACCACCGCCTGGTCAGGCTGTTTTCTCTTCTTAATTCTTACTTTCTCAAAAAGGAAACTTGAGGGCAGAACTCTGGCCACACATCCCCTGCATTCATAACATGGCCACCACATCAGGAGCACCGGGGAAGGAAGATGGCTCCCAACCAGTTCCATGGGCCTCCATTTAACAAAACCTATGACAACTCAAGGGCAATTTCTGTCTCCCAGGCTCAATCAAAGGGAAAAACGAGCTTTTGTGAAGCTGGTATCTGTGGAGAGATCAGCAAGAGTTGAGGCAGAAGTTAATGTATGGCTTCCCAGTTGAACCAAACAATTACATCTGTGCCAGAAACTGAGGATGGATGTCCTCACAGACCCTCCGCATGCTGCTTCTGGGCCCTCCATCTGCCTTTGCAAAGTTCTTCTGACAAAATGCAAACAACGTCGTGATGTATGCGGGAAACAGCAGCTCACAGCCACCATGGAGAACACAGGGAACGCAGCTGACATCAAAACAATATTTAGTGCTCTGTGTTCAGGACTCTGAGTAGACTAGACTGTGCATATATATGCCAAGATGGTATCGGAAAGCAGATCTGGAACGAGTGTTGTTTTTTTTTCCATAAACACTGCAAGTTTTGAACCTCTTATGACTAAAGTGTTTCTTTAATAGGCATCCAAATATTTTAAAAACCCAATTTAAAAATCATGCCTTCATTAAGTAAATTTGTGTGGTCCTCTTCACAATTACAGATTATGAAATGTCTTATTCCTAAACTTTACGGGAATAGCCCTATATAAAATTCTCTTTCAGAACACCTGTCCTTAAAATACATACATGTTTAAGTCATGGAAACCTGGGTGTCAACAGTGATATGTGACGAGCAATGGCGCCCCTGGCGTTTGGGGTAGAACCGGCTGGGATGCAGCCCCTCTCCACACTTCAAATACCAGGAGAAACAACAATGCACCAACACAGTGAACAATACAGGTCATTGTAACACTCAGAACATTCTTACATTGCTTAGTGTAAGTCCATTTCCAACAGGCCCCTTCCTCCGCTTTCAATAATTATTCACATCAAAGCAAACTCTCATCTCTTCTGGAAAAGCATGAAGAAGGGGCGGTGGGGAGTAAAGGATACGAAACCCAGCCAGGACCAGCTTATGCTCCTTTTACCTGTTATAAACGGTATGAATAATCTGTGGCTTGCTTTAAATGTTTGAACTCTGGTACCATCTTGTCAGTAAAAATATCCCAACACGTCGAAGATCATTCATTTTAATGAAGTTTCATGACTCAATAGCTACCAAAGACTCATTTTAATTAAAAGTTCAGAATATAATTCCCATTTCCTCAAGATAAAGAGTTTTCCTACATAAAAACAAGGTCAAAGTAGTGTCCCACTGAGGTCACACACACCCCCACAGGCAGACGTGAGACCATGGGCTCTGCACACTGAGGCCACGCACCCCTCACAGGCAGACGTGAGACCATGGGCTCTGCACACTGAGGCCATACACACCCCCACACAGGCAGATGTGAGACCATGGGCTCTGCACCCAGCGGGTCCTCAGAGAAGGGAAAATTACGAGGAAATGGAGGGGGAAATCAAAAGAAAAAATAAAACAACAGGAACAGTGCCCTCCTTGTCATTCCCCTGGGACATGGTAGATTCAATAACATCCAGGACAGAAATCACACTACCGTTGGACATCACTCCCTGTGAAGGTCACACGTGGTCTTCACCAGGGCCTCTGCCCAGATGGGCAGGAGGCTACACAGAGCTTTCCCCACAAGAATCTCACTCATCCTGAGAGGCAGTGATTTATAAGTCACCCTACCAAGTGTAAATGTTTATGTTCTTACATTTTATTTTTAGTTCTCATGAGCTCTCACCTTTAAAGCTCAAAGAAAAACTCAGCCCTCCACAGCTCTTCTCCAAAACCCTGGGTGAGTTGTTCCTTTGTAGCTCTCAGTAAAATTCCAACCAACAAAGAATAAACTTCATTAAAGTGCAAATCACGATGCTAATTTGTTCTCTTTTACAACTTAGAAAGAATATTATATTCAAGACAAAAAAATGTACAGATGTAGAAAGGGGGTCTGCCTGGCTCTATCTGACCTGGCACAAACCATGCAGCCTCCAGGCAGCCTCCTCCCAGGCCCAGCACCTGCCCCTCTGCAGAAAGACCTCCTGGATGGCCAACTTATGTGTCTGCTTGGCTGAGCTATAGTGCCCAGAGATAAAGTCCAACACTGTTCTGGGAAGAGATTAACATTTAAAACAGTGGTTCTTAACTTGGGTTCTATCGAACCCTAGGGGTTCGATGAGTCGGTCTCAGGGGTTCAGAGAAGCCTCTGCCACGGAGGCCAGAATAAAGTAATACCATAATTTGTTGTGAGTTCATGCACTTTGTTGGTTTTGTTCTTTGAGCAAGGTGATGTTCATGCACGGCTCATTCTGTGCACCAGTAATAAAACATATACCTATGTCTTGAATTTGGAAAAAAAAATCATATTTTATTTATCACTAAAGAAGGGTTCGGTGAATGCGCATATGAAACTGGTGGGTTCGGTACCTCAAAAAAGGTTAAAAACTACTGACTTAAAATGATGGACTTTGAGTAAAGCAGATTGCTGTCCCTAATGTGGTGAGTCTCAATCAATCAGCTGAAGACCTGAATAGAACAAAAGACGATCTCCCTGAGGCAACATGGAGTCTGTAGCAGACATCCTTTGGCTTAAATTACACTGGCCCATGGGTCCCTAGCCACCTGTTGGCCTACCATGCTGATTTTAGGCTTGTCAGCCTCCTTAACTGCCTAAGCCTATACACATGTTATCTTATTGGTTCTATTTCTCTGAACAACTCCACTTGTACACCACCACTCCAAGTGAGCCAGGGCCAGCCACATTGTGGAATAGCATTTTCTCCTCTTCAATACGAATGTCCAGGATTAATGAAGACAGAAGGCCATGAAAGATAGGTCCTCGGAACCAGGAAAACATCCTCTCTAGCTATACTCTTCAATAAACTAGATACTAGGCAAGTGTCTAGCCCTCCATACAACCCGGTCCAGAAAGAAAAAATTAAATGTTCTTTGCTTCCTCATGACCAATGACAAGCTGAAAATCATCTGATCATGAATGTCATCAGAAGGGCCAGTGATGACGGTGCCAGCCTAGTTTCTATTCATAGCAGCTCTCCCGAGGAACTCACAGCACTTTCCAGATAATTACTCCTCTGCTCTGCGACCAGGACACAGAGGCCAATACTACTGTCTTGTTGATAGATGAAGACTCTTAAGAAAAAAGAAGTTAAATGGTTCCTACAAGAGTGAGGACCCAGAAGAAGCACAGACCACTCAGTCCTAAAGCCTCCTCGCTACATACCTGGTGGGACAGGCCTTACATGCACTGAAAGTATTAAGTGAAACTGAACATCCTGATAAATTTTCTAATATAAAGGTCACAGATTTAAAACAACCCACCTGCCCTGCTGTCATCTACATAACAAGTATGTGTGTGCCTGCCTGTGCAGGTGAGTTTCGGGCTCCAGAGTCCACACAGTGCCATTTTCAGGAAAGGGAGAGAAAGTGCCCTCGTGGGAAGCACTAGCATGGCCACGAGGCAATCAATCATGGGAGGCAGGTAGCAACGCACCATTTTACAGGAAAACCATGTCCAGACTCATTAAAGATGCCATCATTCTGAGGCCACAAAGCCAGGAGTCAGGAAGTTGCACTCTGAGAGCAGGCAGGTGGGGTCCCTTTCCATCCCTGAAGCAACCTCCTGGTGAGAGGAAAACTAACATTTTAGGAGAGGCCCATGCAGTCGCTCCTGGAAGGTTTCCAATAGGAGTGACATGACAAGGCTGGTTGTTTCAGCAAGGGACATTTCTGCTGTGCTGGGCTACCAGGGCCTGTTCCCAGTCAGCCCCCAGGGGATGCAGGGTGCTGACTCCCTCTTTGGAACTGGAGGGAGCTGGCCCTGTCCCGCCAAGCCCTCCCTTCCTCACTCCATTCCTACTCTTTCCGACATGCCCTGAGGGGCGTCCGCTTCCGGTCATCCTGAGTCGGGTTTGGTCCCAGAATGCCTCTACAAACAGAACTCCCAGGACTAAAAAAGACACTGCACCTGTGGTCTCAAATTCCTAGGGTATGGGGGTGCAAGGGCCAAGGGCGGAAGCAGAAAGCAGTGAGCACTCAGCTCTGTGCAGCCTGTGCGAAGCCCAGGGACACTAAACATTTATCTGTACATATGCAATTAGTGGGAAAAACAGGAGTACGAAATAAGGGTGGGTGGAGGGAAAGAGGAAGGAGGGCAGAGGAGGAGGAAGTGGGAGGTGGGGTGGCAGGACAGTCAATGTACCACAGTCCATCAGCATTTCATCCTTTCAAGATCATATTCAATCCTGATTCTGTCATCTACATTACATGTCCTTTCCAATTTTGTATCATCAGCAAACTTCATAGGCACACTTTCCAAATCTTTATCCAATGTGTTGACAAAAGTGTTGAACAGAACACAATCAGAAACCAAGAGGTCCCGTACTATGCATGAAGTTACTCAGCACCTCTTGGAGTGCGGGCAGTGAGGTCACCCATCACTCAGCTTCCTGCTTCTCCCTTGCTCACAAATGCACAAAGGGCACAAACAGTAAGTAAAAGAAGGACAACTGACCCTTGAACAACACAGGGGTGAAGGACAGCTCCCCCACATCCTCACACAGTTGAAAACTCGAGTGTAATTTTTAACTCCCAGAAGCTTTACTGCTAATTGCCTAGTGCTGACAAAGGCCTTACCAATAATATAAACAACTGATTGATACATATTTCATATGTTTTACATATCACATACTCCATTCTTACAATAAAGCTAAAGAAAAAACGTAATTAAGAAAATCATAAGAAAGAGGAAATAAATTTACGTTACTAGACAGAAATCTGGAGAAAGATTTATATATACAGACTCTTTTCATAATAATAATATCCACAATAGTGAAAAAAATCTGAAATAGTATAAATGTCTAACTGTAGAAACGGGGTTTAAAAAATTGTATGTACATCCCAGTAATTTTAAACTTTAAGTTAGTATTAAGCCAGTAAAAATCATGTTTTTAAAAATATGTAAATGATAAGGGATAGAAATACAAGGGAAAGCAGGACACAAAAGAGCATGTAGAATGTGATCTTAACTTTCACATGAGGGGGGTAATATGTCTGTCATTCCAAAGGAATTCTACTGAAAAAGGAAATAAAATCAGGAAACACAGCCTGCTCCCAGGGAAGCTACATTCACGGAGTAATCAATTTTTTTCTAAACATTTATAAATCAGCTACTTTAAAATTCTAGCTATCCTTCTAAAATACAAAAGCAATATAGCCAATCACAGATGCAGATGTGTGGATCCTCTTCTTGGTACAACTTTGGAATGAAAACCTCAAAGAGAAAGATTTAACAACCTAAGAACTCCAAACACAATTGTACTACAGAGCCTTGATTTCAGTAACAGAGCTCACAACAAAAGCTGACCTGATGGCAGACCTCTTTGAAACAGCTTTACTTTTTCTCTTACTATAAAAGAACAGGCCTTGGGCAAGCCCAGTATGCTTACTAGGGGCATCAGGGGCCTATGGGACTCTGACCCCCCTCCTCTCTTGAAGAAAAAGGGTTAGATCTTCTTCCTCTCCCATCCGTGGGGACCGTGAGCTTCTGGGGCTCTGGTAAGAGAGGTGGCAGTTGGGGTGGTGACTTGCAGCAGTCCACAAAGTTCATAAAGCTGCTCATTTGGGTGAGGCTAACAGGCTCAGCACAAGAAAGAAAGTCTGTATATATAACACCCCATGCAAAAAGACTGCAGATGGTCAACGGTACATTCACAAAGCAAACCCTAGAGTTACCATCTGTGTGCAGCAAATCTGACATGTGGGAAGGGCACCAGTGAAGGCGGAATCCCTGGAAGGACCTGCACTGGGACCAAGCTGCCATGGCTCCAGATCCAGCGACCCGGCCTCTGCTGCCTCAGTTCTTTCCAGGAGCTTCCTTGGGGCTCTACCATCAGGGACACTGACAAGGGAAGGAGGAAGATCAGTCCTCCAAGGACCCACCTCACTGCGCACCAGCAGGGGTACCAAACATCCCAGTTCCCCTAACTACTCCAACCTCTTCTCTCCATTCCTGGCCAGAGGGATGCAGTTGTCCCGGCAGTCACAGCTCGTGGTCCCCTCCTGCCTTTCCAGCCTCCTAATCCTGTGAAACCAGTTCCCTTGCTGGAACAACGAGGACAAGTTCCATTTTCTTTACTGGAACCTGAATGGCACACCTCCATCTCGTAGAGAAAAGACGCACAGATTCATATCAAGAGCTCCAGAAACCACCTGAAGTCTCCACGTCAGCCTGACACTTAGCCACTTGGAGGAGCTCGTCAGTCCGTGGGTCAGACCTTTGACTAGAAGATGTCCCCTCCCTCCCCAGCCCCAGGCCATGCAGCCTAGCTCCTCCCCTGAACCAGCCATGAGACTAACACCCCACACAAAAAGACTGCAGATGGTCAGCGGTACTTTCTTGGTTACTTGGGAGGGCAGGAGAGGACAGGGGAGGATGACACTAAGGGAGCTTGGGTAGAAAGCACACCAGGGTTAAAGCAGGGGCAGAGAAGGGTGGGCTCTGGGCCCTGAGGCAAGAAACATCAGCATCCAGAACAGGACATGGCGGCTGTCTCCACCCGTGCCTCAGACAGCCCAGCCTTGAGCGCAGCTCTTGCTCTCATCGCTGTGTTTACAGATAACTTTAAAGTAACTTCCTCTACCAAGCAACATAAGCAGGGCCCAGTCCAGCACTTCCTGAACATTTTCCTGTCATTATAAGTAAACCAAAATCCTTTTTTATAAGCTAAAAAGTTATTTTATTTTTTTAAAGGATATTTTAGTTGTTTTAGATTGGCATCTCCATTTTTTATTTTTTTACCTTTTTTTGAGAGAGACAGGTAGGGTAAGAGGAGGGGAGGAGAGAGATGAGAAGCATCCACTCATTGTTGCATCACTTTAGTTGTTTATTCATTGCTTTCTCACATGTGCCTTGACCAGGCAAGCCCAGGGTTCTGAACTGGCGACCTCAGCGTTCCAGGTCGATGCTTTTATCCACTGCGCCACCACAGGTCAGGCTAGAAAAGTTATTTTCACCTTTCCCAGGTATCTTCCCAGGTACTGGTTATGGTAAAACCAATGGTGTGTAGCCTGACCAGGCGCTGGCGCAGTGGATAGTGTCGGACTGGGATGTGGAAGACCCCAGGTTCAAGATCCCGAGCTCGCCAGCTTGAGCACGGCTCCCTCTGACTTGAGCAAAAGCTCGCCAGCTTGGACCCAAGGTCGGTGGCTCCAGCAAGGGGTTGCTCGGTCTGCTGAAGGCCCGAGGTCAAGGCACATGTGAGAAAGCAATCAATGAACAACTAAGGTGTCGCAACAGCAATGAAAAACTAATGATTGATGCTTCTCAGCTCTCTCCGTTCCTGTCTCTCCATCCCTATCTATCCCTCTCTCTGACTCTCTCTCTGTCCCTGTAAAAACAAAAACAAAAAACAATGGTGTGTAAATATAATGTAAATTAAAGAAAAGCACATTTATTTCAGTGATCAAATGAAGAGCTCTTGTACTGATGATACTAACATACAAATGTGCTTCTATTAGAAAGCCATCTCAGCCTGGCCAGTGAAAAGTGAACATGACAGAGAGGCACAGGAGTATGGGGAGGACGCCCCTACTGCCACGCTGCCTGGTGCATGCATGCCTACCCGCTGCCTCACCCATACAGACACGCACATAGACATGCACACAAACGTGCACAGCTCAGAAGACACGTGCTCTTGGAGGCCTTTTCCACATCACAGCACAGTGAATGCAGACCTCCTAACACGCACCTCCTGGTGCTAAAATAAACCACTATCACAGCAACCTTGAGAGGTGGACATTATGCCCATTTTACACATGAAAACTGAGGCTCAGGCCGTGAAGTAGATGCAAGGTGTGAAGCTGCCCTCACCCAAGCCACCAGACTTCACACCATGCCAGTGTCCCTGCTCAGGGACCGAACTAAGAGAGGGAGAAGGGGCACAAAAACACCCACACTGCAGAATATTCACTGGATAGTCTCACTGTTAAGACTAGCCAAGAATTTCTCCGGTACAAACCATGCAAATGATGGCACGCTAACTAGAGAGAACAGGACTCCAGAACAATTTATGTTCCAGGGTGCAAAGAGGCACCAACGCTGTGTAATCAACGCATGGTGGGGCGACAGCCATCCAGGGGTTGGACATGTGAGGCAGAGACCTAAAAGAGGATACGGGTCTACCACAGAAGATAGAAGCAGGCATGCTATCTTCTGTGACCACATTCTCTGTGCTTTGCAGTTTCAAAGGGGGAGTGTGTATGTGTATGTATGTGTGTGTGTTTGTCAACAGCCACATAACTCCAACCCTATTACCTGTTGTCACACGGGGATATAAATTTGTGGAATTACGTGGAAATCCTGAAATTAAAAAAGACTGCAACACAAAAAGAAATGTAATACTGTTTTTTAAAATTATGACTATATGCAAGTTAATATACCATAAATTTTAAATTCATATTTTATTAACCTCATTTTAGTTCACTAACCCAGTAAATATGGCCCTTCTGTATTTTTTAATTTAGCAAAAGTACTGTGTAATATACTTTACTGTTATGCCTGAGTTGATGAGGTCTTTCCCCCTCCCACTGTTCACAAGTCTTGCTGAGCCACAGCCATTCCTTCCCTGTCCTCACCTAGGGAAGCAAGCAGAGACAGGCTCCTCACAAATACCAAAGCTTAGCATAATCTTAGCAAAAACTCTAAGAAAGAAAAAGAATGAGAATTATGCTCCCCGTAGTAATAATTACTATAATTATTTTCCTTATTAGAAAATTCTAGCATACAAATGTGATCTTTCAACCCCTCCTTTACTCTCTATCCCCCCAAATCAACTCCACTTCTAAAATTATTCTGGTAAAAAAACACAGAGAAGTTTAGAACAGGACAGGTTGCCCCCCACCTCCAGCACCAGCATTACCCCCACACCATATCGAGCCCTGTTAAAATTTTGGAACCATTTTACTTCAATTGTTTGAGGAACAGATGATAGAGCAAGGGGCCCCAAAGCACTAGAACTTTTTAACAGAAGCGCAGGAAACACTGGAACAAGGAGAACTTCCATACCCAGTGGCAACGGCAAGGCTGCCCGGATCTGGCCATCCAGGGTGGGAAGCAGAAACCAAATGTTTTGGTTTCTTTTGCTTTACAATCTTCTTAAAAGCACTGAAGAGCTGTTCAGGTAGTCAGAAAGTGCAAGGTGAAACTCTAAGGAAGAGGGTGGGCCCCGAAGCAGGTGAGGGGAGGAAGTCAAGGAGCCTAGGAAGACTCAGAGCTGCCACTGCCAGGTGAGTTGGGACCCCAGCAGTCAAGACCCACCAGGCAAGGGAAGAAAATAGGCACCACTCACCTGCTCCAACAAACACCCAGGGGAACGAAGCAGTAACAGGCGTGAAAAAGGAGAAAAAAAAGGAACAAAACGTGGCTGAGGACATACGGTCATGGATCACCTTCATGCAGTTTCAAACAGCATTACTGAGATGCACTTCATTTATCATAAACCCGACTGTTTTAAATAAACTGAAAAGGCCAGGCTAGAATGACATGCCTAGCCTTTCAGCAAGAGGACTAATAAGGATTTTCTCAGATTAACATACAGAATCTGGCATTAGGAGAGCCCCCTGAGAGATAAGGATTTTCTCAGATTAACATACAGAATCTGGCATTAGGAGAGCCCCCTGAGAGGAAATGCTAAATCTCCCAGTCATAGTGAAAGTGACCCCACAAGGAAGGTCTGAGCTCCCAGGGGACTGACAAGCAGGGTCCTAAACATGGGCATGATTCTAGAAGAACACAAAATAGACGAAACAAAAGTAATAAGTGTGGTAGTGCTAAAAACACAAATAAAATGCACAGCTACAATAACATATAGGAAACAAAGGGGCAAAATGGATTTGCCAAAGTCTGCATTGTCCTGGAAAAGGATAAAGTCTTTAACTTTATCCTGTTTTTTAGTACTACTACTGTAATCTGTAGGGAACTATTGCAACAATGGGAAAACAGTATATTACATTAGAAATAAAAAAGAAAAAGACATTAAATAATAAATATTTTCAATCCGTAAAAAGGCATAAAATGGCCCTGACCAGCTGGCTCAGTGGTAGAGCATCAACCAGGCATGTGGATGTCCCAGGTTCAATTCCCAGTCAGGGTACACAGGAGAAGCAACCATCTGCTTCTACATACCTCCCCTCCTTCCCCTTCTCTCTCCCCCTCTCTCTTTCTCCTCCCCTCCTACCCCTTCTCTCCCTCTCTCTCTCTTTCTCCTCCCCTCCTTCCCCTTCTCTCCCCCTCTCTCTCTTTCTCCTCCCACACTTCCCCTTCTCTCCCGCTCTCGCTCTCTCTTCTCCTCCCACAGCCATGGCTCAATTGGTTGAGTGAAATGGCCCCAGGCACTGAGGATGACTCCATGGAGCCTCCACCTCAGGCACTAAAAATAGCTCAGTTGTGAGCATGGCCACAGATGGATGGACAGAACACTGGTCTCAGGTGAGATTGCCTGGTGAATCCCAGTAGGGGCACATGTGGGTCTATTTCCCCTCATCTCACTTAGAAAAGAAGATAAAAAGGTCATAAAATAAGAAAGAACATAGGCACAGAAAACACAAAATAAGATGGCAGATGTAAGCCCAAATAAATGTTAATAGACTGGGCCTGACATGTGGTGGCACCATGGATAAAGCATTGACCTGGATGGAATGCTGAGGTCGCCAGTTCAAAACTCAGGGCTTGCCCAGTCAAGGCACATACATGAAGCAACTACTACAAGTTGAGGCTCCCTGTTCCTCCTCCCCTTCTCTCTCTCTCACTCTAAAAAAAAAATAATTTAATAAATAAGACCTTTAAAAAAGAAATGTTAGCCTGACCAGACAGTGATGCAGTGAATAGTGTCAGACTGGGACGGAGAAGACCCTGGTTTGAAGCCCCAAGGTGGCCAACTTAAGCACGGGCTCATCCGGCTTGAGAGGAGGCTCACCAGCTTGAGCGCAGGGTCACTGGCTTAAGCGTGGGATCATAAACACAAACCCATGGACGGTGGCTTGAGTCCAAGATCACTGGCTTGAAGTCCAAGGTTGCTGGCTTGAGCAAGGGGTCACTCACTCTGCTATAGCCCCCTGGTCAAGGCACATAAGAGAAAGCAATCAATGAAAAACTAAGGAGACTAAGAAGCTGCAACAAAGAATTGATGCTTCTCATGTCTCTCCCTTCCTGCCTATCTGTCCCTCTCTGTCTCTTGTCACAAAAAAATTAATGTTAATAGACTAAATGCTCCAATTAAAAGACAAAAATTGGGCCTGGCCTGTGGTGGCGCAGTGGATAAAGCGTCAACCTGTGAACACTGAGGTCGCCAGTTCAAAACCCTGCACTGGTCTGGTCAAGGCACATATGGGAGTTGATGCTTCCAGCTCCTCCCTCCTTTCTCTCTCTCTCTTTCTCTCTCTCTCTCTCTCACTGTGTCTCCTCTCTAAAATGAATAAAATTTTTTTAAAAAAGACAAAAATTGGGCCTTGGTCAGTGGCTCAGTGGTAGAGCATCGGCCAGGCATGTGGAAGTCCCAGGTTTGATTTCCAGCCAGGGCATACAGGAGAAGCGCCCATCTGCTTTTCCACCTTTCCCCTTCTCCTTTCTCTCTCTCTTTTCCCCTCCCACAGCCAAGGCTCCATTGGAGCAGAGTTGGCGTGGGCACTGAGGATGGCTCCATGGCCTCCGCCTCAGGTGCTAGAATGGCTCTGGTTGCAACTGAGCAATGCCCAGATTGGCACAGCATCACCCCCTAGTGGGCTTCCAGGGTGGATCCCGGTTGGGCGCATGTGGGAGTCTGTCTCTCTGCCTCCCTACTTCTCACTTCAAAACAATACAAAAAAAAAAGATGAAAGACAAAAATTGGCTTGGATGGCAAGATGGCGACTGAGTAGGCGGACATACCAACTTCTAACTCCCAGTACTAAAGTGGATTATAACTTAATTTTAAGAACCATCATCTGGATAAACCAGCTTTGAACTAAACTAAGTGAACTCTTCAACCAAGGAACACTGAACAAGCCACATTGAGACTGGTAGGAAAAGCGAAAATGCGAAGAGAGCTGCCCAGCTCCTCGGAGCGAACGGCAGCCCAGAGAGACCCGCATGGCACAAGGAGAGTTGGCGGAGAGGGAGGTACCTGGGTCCCAGGAACAAAGCCCCAGCCTGCAGTCCCAGAGCCTACAAGAGGCGTTTGGACTGTATTGAGCTGTGAAACAAGTGAGGATACTATAGGTGAGGAGGAGAGTTTTCTCAGACCGAAGATTCTTCTTAAAGGGACAGCGCAGAAAACCTCTCTCACAACCACTCACCCGGGGCTCCGGGGAACAGGGACAGAGGAGAGGACCAGAGCAGCGGGAAGAGAGTATGGACTGGAAGGCACAGGGAGAAATACTCTGAGGGACAGCCACCCTAACCCCTGGGCTAAGTCACTTCCCTAATCAAAAACAAATATTTCCCCTGGAACTAGCAATGCCAGCAAAGGGAGACAGGACACCAGTCAAAAAAGCTCTCTCGCGCACTTAGAGCAGAGCTGCTTAGACGGAGGGAGCTTCCAGGACTACAGTATGGAGTGTTAGGGTCTGAGGTGCAGTACACCCACCCACACTGCTGAGGGCTTGCTGGAGGGACGGTGGCGGTGGGACGCTGAAGAGCGGTTCTGTTGGCGGGGGCAGAGGCGCAGCCGGTGTGAGCTTGGTCTGGCCCAGCAGGGGTGGAGGGGACACGCGAAAGTGGTCTGGCAGCTGTGGGCCCGCCTGCACCCCGACCTGAAGAGGAAAAGGGGAAGGCCAGGAAGGGGCAGAGATCTGATCTGCGACCCTGGACCTTGTGTAAGCCGGCCCTGACCACGGGAGCGGGGCTAGGACCAGGTACAGGCGGAGGCTCACAGCTGAGCACACGCCAGCAGCACTGCCCGGCCCAACTGCGGGTTGCCATCTTGTGTAAGTGAGTTGGCTCTGAACGCAGGGACAGGGCTAGAGCCACGGATGAGCGGAGGCTCGAAGCTGAGCGGACACTAGCAGCCCCGCCTCGCCCGATAAACCGCGGTTTGCAATCCTGCAGGCTGGCCCTGGCCTCGTGGACGGAGGCTCATAGCTGAGTGCACATCAGCAGCCCCATTCAATTCTAGAAACTGTGGCGAGCAGGCTCTGACTGCAAGGGCTGGGCGGAAGCCCGGGAACAGGCTGGGTACGCAGCTGAGCAAAGGTGCTTACCTCTACCCTTGGTACTGAGGCTTGTGTCTTGAGTGCAGAGCGCAGCCCAACGTGTGGGGGCAAGGCGAAGGCCCAGGCAGGCTGAGGCTTGTAAAGCCATGCACCAGAACACAGCCCCTCCCACAGAGGAGAGGTGGAAATCACAGCAACAGTCGAAGTGGGCCAGTGCTGGCAACGCCCATACCCAACTGCCCTAGGCAGCGGCAGAGGAGTGGCAGGCCGGCAGACAGACCACACCCAGAGAACACAAAGGCAACACCCATTGAACTCCAGTGGCCAGAGCCTTCTTATACAAAGACAAAATGAGCAGGCAGAGAAATGCAAACCAAATGAATTAAGAGAAATCCCGAGAGAAGGACCTGTATGAACGAGATATAACCAAATTACCAGATGCAGAATTTAGAATAATGATAGTTAGGATGTTGAAAGAAATTAGAGTAACAATGGATAGTCATTACAAACACCTAAATAAAGAAATAACAAGTATAAAAAAGGAAATTAAAATAATAAAAAAGAAGCAGACAGAAATGACAAATACAGTATCAGAACTGAAGACCACAATGGAAGGAATTAAAAGCAGGATGGATGACGCTGAGGGGCGAATCAGCGAGTTAGAGTACACAATAAACAAAGGCACAGAAGCAGAGCAGAAAAAAGAAAAGAGACTCAAAAAATGTGAGGAAACTCTAAGGGAGCTCTGTGACAACATGAAGAGAAATAACATTTGCATCATAGGGGTTCCTGAAGAAGAGAGAGAAAACAAGAAATAGAAACTTTGTTCAATCAAATCATAGCAGAAAACTTCCCTAAATTAAGGCTGGGAAACATTTCACACGTTCAAGAAGCACAGAGAACTCCATTAAAGAGAAACCCAAAGAAATCTACACCAAGACACATCATAGTTAAAATACCAAAGCTAATGGATAAAGAAAAAATCTTAAAAGCTGCTAGAGAAAAAAAGGCTATCACCTACAAAGGAGCCCCCATAAGGATGATATCCGACTTCTCAACAGAAACACTCGAGGCCAGAAGGGAATGGCAAGATATATTCAAAGTAATGCAGAACAAGAACCTACAACCAAGACTATTCTATCCAGCAAAGCTAACGTTTAAAATTGAAGGAGAAATAAAGAGCTTCCCAGACAAAAAACCCTCAAGGAATTCATTAAAACCAAACCAATTCTGCAAGAGATACTAAGGGGCCTGTTGTGAACAGTTCAAAGGGAGGAAAGAATATAGCAGAAGAAGAATACAGCTATAAAGAATAAAATGGCAATAAACAACTACATATCAATAATAACCTTAAATGTAAATGGATTAAATGATCCAATCAAAAGACATAGGGTAGCTGCGTGGATAAAGAAACAGAACCCATACATATGCTGTCTACAAGAGACACACCTTAAAACAAAAGATGCACATAGACTGAAGGTAAAAGGATGGAAAAAAATATTTCATGCAAATGGAAATGAAAAAAAAAGCCAGAGTAGCAATACTTATATCTGACAAAATGGACTTTAAAACAAAGTCTGTAGTAAGAGATAAAGAAGGACACTACATAATGATAAAGGAAAGAATTCAACAGGAAGATATAACTATTATAAATATCTATGCACCAAATATAGAAGCCCCAACATAAATAAAGCAGACTTTGATGGATATAAAGGGTGAGATTAACAGCAATACTATCATAGTAGGGGATTTCAATACCTCACTAACATCACTGGATAGATCCTCAAGAAAGAAAATTAATAAAGAAACAGCAGACTTAAAGGATACACTAGATCAACTCGATTTAATAGATATCTTCAGAACTTTTTACGCTAAAGCAGTAGAAATTACATTCTCAAGGGCTCATGGTACATTTTCTAGGATAGGCCACATGTTAGGACACAAAAATGGTATCAATAAATTTAAGAAGATTAAAATCATATCAAGCATTTTCTCTGATCACAATGCCATGAAACTAGTAATTAACCACAAAAAAAAACCTGAAAAATATTCAAACACTTGGAAACTAAATAGCATGTTATTAAATAATGAATGGATTAAGAATGAGATCAAAGAAGAAATAAAAAAGTTTCTAGAAACGAATGAAAATGAGCATACATCAACTCAAAATTTACGGGACACAGCAAAAGCAGTACTTACTGAGAGGGAAGTTCATTGCACTACAGGCATACCAAAAGAAGCTAGGAAAAGCTCAAATAAGCAACCTGACCCTGCATCTAAAAGAACTAGAAAAACAACAGCAAATAAAACCCAGGACCAGTAGAAGGAAGGAAATAATAAAGATCAGAGCAGAAATAAATGACATAGAGGCTAAGAAAACAATACAGAGGATAAATGAAACCAGGAGCTGCTTCTTTGAAAAGGTAAAAAAGATTGATGAACCTTTAACTAGACTCACCAAGAAAAAAAGAGAGAAGACTCAAATAAATAAAGTTAGAAATGAGAGTGGAGAAATAACAACTGACACAACAGAAATACAAAGTATTGTAAGAAAATACTATGAAGAACTCTATGCCAAAAAATTAGACAACCTAGGTGAAATAGACAAATTTCTTGAATCATATAATCTTCCAAAAATCAATCTGGAAGAATCAGAACACCTAAACAGACCAATTACAACAAATGAGATCGAAACAGTTATCAAAAAACTCCCAAAAAAGAAAAGTCCTGGGCCTGATGGCTTCAAAAGTGAATTCTACCAAAAATTCAAAGAAGAACTAACTCCTATCTTCCTCAAGCTATTTCAAAAAATTCAAGAGGAAGGAAGACTTCCAAACTCCTTTCATGAGGCGAGCATAATTCTGATCCCAAAACCGGGCAAAGACAACACAAAGAAAGAAAATTATAGGCCAATATCCCTGATGAATTTAGATGCTAAAATTCTCAACAAAATATTAGCCAACCGGATCCAGCAATATATGAAAAAAATCATACACCATGATCAAGTGGGATTTATTCTGGAGAGGTAAGGCTGGTTCAATATTCGCAAATCAATCAATGTGATTCATCACATAAACAAAAGGAAAAACAAAAATCACATGATAATTTCAATAGATGCAGAAAAGGCATTTGATAAAATCCAGCACCCATTCATGCTCACAACTCTCAGTAAAGTGGGAATACAGGGAACATTCCTTAACATGATAAAGGCCATCTACGACAAACCCACAGCAAACATCATACTAAATGGGCAAAAATTAAAAGCAATTCCCTTAAGATCAGGAACCAGGCACTCTTATTCAACATAGTTCTGGAAGTCCTAGCTATAGCAATCAGACAAGAAGAAGAAATAAAAGGCATACAAATTGGAAAAGAAGAAGTAAAACTGTCATTATTTGCAGATGATATGATATTGTATATAGAAAACCCTAAAGTCTCAGTCAAAGAGCTACGGGACCTGATAAATGAATTCAGCAAGGTGGCAGGATATAAAATTAATACTCAGAAATCAGAGGCATTTTTATATACCAACAATGAACTGTCAGCAAAAGAAATTAAGAAAACAATCCCCTTCACTACTGCAACCAAGAAAATAAAGTACCTAGGAGTAAATTTAACCAAGGAGGTTAAGGGCTTGTACTCAGAAATTTATAAAACAATGATAAAAGAACAAGGAAGATACAAACAAGTGGAAGCATATACCGTGCTCATGGCTAGGAAGAATAAACATCATTAAAATGTCTATATTACCCAAAGCAATTTATAAATTCAATGCAATACCAATTAAAATTCCAATGACATACTTCAAAGATATAGAACACATATTCCAAATATTTATATGGAACCAAAAAAGAACACAAATAGACTCAGCAATCTTAAAAAGAAAAAATAAAGCAGGAGGTATCACTCTTCCGGATATCAAGATACACTACAAGGCCATTGTACTCAAGACAGCCTGGTACTGGCATAAGAACAGGCACATAGATCAACGGAACAAAAAAGAGAACCCAGAAATAAACCCACACCTTTATGGACAACTGATATTTGACAAAGGAGGAAAGAACATACAATGGAGTAAAGACAGCCTCTTTAACAAATGGTTTTGGGAAAATTGGATATCTACCTGCAAAAAAATGAAACTAGACCATCAACTTACACCATTCACAAAAACAAACTCAAAATGGATAAAAGACTTAAATGTAAGCCGTGAAACCATAAGCATCTTAGAAGAAAACATAGGCAGCAAGCTCTCCGACATCTGTAGCAGCAATATATTTGCCGATTTATCTCCACGGGCAAATGAAATAAAAGGCAAGATAAACAAATGGGACTATATCAAACTAAAAAGTTTTTGCACAGCTAAAGACAATAAGAACAGAATAAAAAGACAAACCACACAATGGGAGAACATATTCGACAGCGCGTCTGATAAGGGGCTAATAACCAAAATTTATAAAGAACTTATAAAACTCAACACCAGGAAGACAAACAATCCAATCAAAAAATGGGCAAAAGAAATGAATAGACATTTCTCCAAAGAGGACATACAGATGGCCAATAGGCATATGAAAAAATGCTCAACATCACTAATCATTAGAGAAATGCAAATTAAACCCACAATGAGATATCACCTCACACCAGTCAGAATGGCGCTCATCAGCAAAACAACACAGAACAAGTGCTGGTGAGGATGTGGAGAAAAGGGAACCCTCCTGCACTGCTGGTGGGAATGCAGACTGGTGCAGCCACTGTGGATAACAGTATGGAGATTCCTCAGAAAATTAAAAATCGAACTGCCTTTTGACCCAGCTATCCCACTTATAGGAATATACCCTAAGAACACCATAGCACTGTTCGAAAAGAAGAAATGCGCCCCCATGTTCGTGGCAGCATTGTTCACAATAGCGAAGATCTGGAACCAGCCCAAGTGTCCGTCAGAAGATGAGTGGATTAAAAAGCTATGGTACATATATACTATGGAATACTACTCAGCCATAAGAAACGATGACACCGGATCATTTATAACAAAATGGATGTACCTTGATAACATTATACGGAGTGAAATAAGTAAATCAGAAAAAAAGAAAAACTGAGAACAGCATGATTTCATACATAGGTGGGACATAAAAGTGAGAATATGAGACATGGACAAGAGTTTGGTGGTTACGGGGTGGGGGGAGGGAGGAGAAGGTGGGATAGGGTGGAGTGGAGGGACACAGGGTAAACCAGAGGGAAGGTGACAGAGGACAATTTGACTTTTGGTGACGGGTATGCAACACGGTTGAATGATAAGATAACCTGGAGATGTTTTCATTGTACATATGTACCCTGATTTATTGGTGTCACCCCATTAGAATTAATAAAAAAATATATAAAAAAAAAGTTGCCAATGAAATATAAACATCATAGCTATTTAAAACCTTCTATTATCCACTCAAAAATGTATAAAACCTCTCTTTTTAAAAAAAAAAAAAAATTAAAAATCGAACTGCCTTTTGACCCAGCTATCCCACTTTTAGGAATATACCCTAAGAACACCATAGCACTGTTCGAAAAGAAGAAATGCGCCCCCATGTTCGTGGCAGCATTGTTCACAATAGCGAAGATCTGGAAACAGCCCAAGTGTCCATCAGAGGACGAGTGGATTAAAAAGCTTTGGTACATATATACTATGGAATACTACTCAGCCATAAGAAATGATGACATCGGATCATTTACAACAAAATGGATGGTCCTTGATAACATTATACGGAGTGAAATAAGTAAAACAGAAAAAAACTGAGAACAGCATGATTTCATACATAGGTGGGACATAAAAGTGAGACTATGACACACGGACAAGAGTGTGGTGGTTACGGGGAGGGGGGAAGGGGGAGAGGGTAGGAGAGGGGGGAGGGGAGGGGCACAAAGAAAACCAGATAGAAGATGACAGAGGACAATTTAACTTTGGGTGATGGGTATGCAACATAATTGAATGATAAGATAACCTGGAGATGTTTTCTTTGAACATATGTACCCTGATTTATTGGTGTCACCCCATTAAAATTAATAAAATAATAAGACAAAAATTGTTAGACTAGATTTTTTTTTACTCCATATACAAGCTGTTTACAAGAGACATGAAAAACATAAGGACACAGAGAGATTTATAAAGGGATAGAAAAATAAACAGCACATACCAACCAAGGGAAAACTGGTGTCACTATATTAATGAGCTACAACAGACTTTAAAGCAAAAAGCATTTTCAGGGATAAAAGAGAGTGACTTCACTACCATATAGACGTCCAATCACCAGAAAGAAGCATGGTTTTACATGTGTATAAATGACATCATCATATTGCCTCAAAATGTAAACACAGCACAAGTGGACAGAACTACAGGGGAGTTAGAGATTTATAATTGTGGTGAGAGTTATTAAAAGAAGTCAAGAAATCAGTAAAAAGGTAGATGCTCTGTGCGCCACAAGAAAACACCTGACTTAATGCATGCATACAGACTGCAGCACCTGCAACAGTGGAGACACATGCCACTCAGGCACACAGTGTAATGTTTCAACATGAAAAGGAATTGACCATATACAACTCCACATTTCAAAGGACTAAAACCAGAGTGTACACACACACACACACACGCACACGCACACGCACACGCACACACACATGAACACAAGAATCTGCTAGTCATGTAAGCCCACCACTAGGGGAGCCATGCCCAGCTCCCCTACAGCTGAGCAGAGAGTGGTCTGTCACTCACTGCCCTGCTGAAACCACACAGATGTTCTCCAATCAAAATGCAGTAAAATCAGGAAACAATAAACAATCCCAGGAAAATTTCTCTATGTTTGAAAAATTATAAAGTTTGTTTTTAAATAATCCATATAAGAACCAAGATAAAATGAAATTTAGAAAATTTGAACTGAATAACCAAAATATTACAGCATACCAAAACTTGCTGGGCGTAGCTGAGCACTTAATTTATATAATCTACAATTGAGATATTTATAATAATATGTCTATATTAGGGAAGATAAATTAGTAGAAATTCATAAGCTAAATAACCATCTCAAGAATTTCCCCCTGAGCACTGGCCAAGCATCTTCCCAGTACGGCAAGGTTGTGTGTTCAAACACTGGTCAGGATCTATATGAGAAGCAGCCAAAGAGCACACAACTAATGGAATAACTAAGTGGATATATATATATATACACACACACACACACACACATATTATACGTATATATATATATACATATATATATATGTATATATATATATTCCTTTCTCAGTCAATGGAAAAAATTTTTTTTAATTTCGTCCTCAAGAATGGGAGGAAAAGCAATAAAATAAATCAGAAGTAGAGAAAAGGAAGTAATATTGTATATAAATTAATAAAATATCAACAGGCACAGAGTATTTAAAAAGCCAAGAGCTGCCTGACCAAGCGGGGGCGCAGTTAATAGAGCATCAAACTAGGATGCGGAAGACGCAGGTTCAAGACCCCGAGGTCGCCAGCTGGAGCGTGGGCCCATCTCGCTTGAGCAAAACCTCGCCAGCTTGGACCCAAGGTCGCTGGCTCCAGCAAGGGGTGGCTTGGTCTGCTGAAGGTCCATGGTCAAGGCACATGTGAGAAAGCAATCAATGAACAACTAAGGCAGTGGTTCTTAACCTTTTTTGAGGTACCGAACCCACCAGTTTCATATGCGCATTCACCAAACCCTTCTTTAGTGATAAATAAAATATGATTTTTTTTCCAAATTCAAGACATAAGTATATGTTTTTTTACTGGTGCACAAAATGAGCCATGCATGAACAACACCTTGCTCAAAGAACAAAACCAACAAAATGCATGAACTCACAACAAATTACGTTATTACTTTATTCTGGCCTCCAGGGCAGAGGCTTCTCCAAACCCCTGAGACCGACACATCAAACCCCTAGGGTTCGATAGAACCCAGGTTAAGAACCACTGAACTAAGGTGTCGCTGACAGCAATGAAAAACTAATGATTGATGCTTCCCACCTCTCTCTCCATTCCTGTCTGTCCCTATCTCTCTCTTTCTCTCTCTCTGACTCTCTCTGTTCCTGTAAAAAAATAAAATAAAATAATAATAATAATAATAATAAAAAGCCAAAAGAGCTGGTTATGTGAAACCCTCTGGCAAGAATAAAAAAGTGGCCATATAAATATTCAATAATAAAGGAATGAGAAGGAATAAGGAGGGAACCTTACACAATTCTACACACTTTAAAAAGAGAACATGAACAATTTTATGAACTTATGCCCATAAATTTGAAACCAAGATGAAATGGACAATGCCCTCTAAAAAATGTAACTTACCCAAACTGCCTTCTAAAACAAGACATTCTAAAAACCAGGTTCTACCAAGCCCTTCTAGATCACTGCACATGCACAGGGGTCCCTTTCTGGGGCTTGGAGTTACCAGGAAGCCTGGTGCTCCCCAGAGCCAGGAAGGAGAGAAGCAATGGGGCTGACTTTAATGGCACTGGTCCCCTGGACAGGCACAGGTTCAGATAAATGGAGAAGGCAGATGCTGGAGCCGGCTTCCTGTGGACTCTTGCTACTCTTCTGATCTGGGGGAAAGCACTTTGAACAGGGGAGCTGGCAAGTGGCCCTGTGATTGGAACAGAACCAGTAAGAAACAAGGCTGGGCCTTTCTGTGCCCACACCCTCACAGCCCACCTCATACTCACTCTATGCATTGGGGGGGGGGCTGTGTGCCGGGGCGGGGGGTCAGGGAGAGCTCCCAGTGAGACAGAAAATGCCATGAATGCTGTATATCAAACATACAAAAATAAATTACATTCTTGGGAACCAGCAAAAATATACAGCTAAAAATCAGATTTTTAAAAGACGCGATTTAGGTAAGCATCAAGGTAATAAATACCAAGTGCCTAAAAGAAATTCAAACGACACAAACATTTCCGCTGGGAAAAGCATGTTGCTCCACTCAGGGATATTAAAGATCTAAGCCACCCAAATAAATGAGGATGAGCTGTGTTCATGTACCAGATGCTCAGCTTCCTGAATATGTCAACTCTTCCCAAATTAGTGTACAAATATCCAACAGATTTTCTTTCTCTGAGCTTGACAAGCTAACCCTTAAACTTACATGAAGAGCAGAAAATCAAGAGCCAAGAGTTTCCTAAGGAGAACAAGTATGAGGCCCTCCTGGTGGGCTTTTCCATAAAGCCTGGTTAGTAAGACACGGTAGAGCCAGGGCCGAGCAGAAAGCCCAGATAGATTGACAGCAACATGGATGCTGTCACTGGGGGAAAGGAAGAACTGTCAGCAGCATTCCTGAGATGAGCAGGCAAACAAAGGAAACACGCAGGGAACAAAGGAAATGGGACCCTGCCCTACACACACCATGTGTGGAGCAGCCTGCAATGGAAGGGTGAAGTCTTTGCAGGACATAGGAGGGAACTTCACACAATCAGGGTGAGGAAGGACTTTAAACAAGCTGGCTAACAGTGCTGGGCTTAAAGGGAAAGAAACTGGGAATGCCTAAGACCCCACAGACAGTGACATGACATGATGTGACGTGACATGATGTGACGAGATGAGCCTCGGCAAGACAGGTATTCACAGTACACATTAAAAATCTATACAAGCTCCTAAAATCAGTAAGAAAAAGACAAGTCAACAGAAAAAGAACAGGCAAAAGACCTGAACAGACTTTTTACTGGTCAGCAAGAGAAAAAGAATAGATAACTATCCATCCCTGTGAGGACCCACATCTGCTGTGAGTGTCCATGTTGGCACCCCTCAGCATGGAGGATAAACTGTGACAGACCTGCAGAAGAAAGCATACAGAGGTGAACATGAACTAACCATACACATAGTCAATCGCCTAGGTGACGCTCACACACCTAACACTGGGCAAAGAAACAACACAAGGCATATCACAGCCTACCAATTTCAATGGGGCAAAACCAGAGTATGGTACAGAGGCAAGCATAGGCAGGAAAACTGGTAAAAAAGCAAAGAAGTAGTGCTAAAAATGTAGAGAGTGTTTGTGCTTTTAGGGAGGGAGTAACTATGAGGAGGGTGGGACACATGGATGACTTACAGGATTTCTGAAATAGCCAATTTCTTGACCTAGGGAATGGGTACTCAGGTGTGTCTTATACAAACAGTGATTAAACTATAACCAGATGTTCTGTGCATTTTAGCTCGTAATTTTTTAAGAAAGAAAATCAAATAAGACTAGAAAGACTCTTCTTAAGTGATCTAAATGAAAAGAGCAATTAGACAATTCCTTCTTGGGCTCTAAAGATTCTTAACAGCAAAAGAGGATTTCTGTATAATTAATAACTAAACCCTTAAGGCGGTAAGTCAGATCCAGTATTCTGAGACTGCATGACAGCGTGCCCAGTTTAGACCTCAATCACCAAATTAGGACAGGGTTTTATGTTTAAATCCTCTTACATGTTTAACAATTATTTCAGCTTCAACTTCTGACCTACCTGGTTTCATAAAACCCAAAGGAAATGCAAATGTGTCTATCTGGGAAAGAAGGAACACTGACTCTGGCCTTGTAAATTACTGTCTAGGGAGTCTAGGGATCATGCAAGCTGAAGACTTCCAAACTCCAATCTGTACTACTAATTTGACACATCAATATAATCTTAAATTTTAATGCTACATTTAAGTTGGAAAATGAAACTCCACTGGGAGAAAAATCAGTTTCAGTGAAAGAACAACTCCACATATAACACTGGGGAACAATTTCTTTTTCATTTTCGGTTGCATGAGGTTTTAGAACTTTTTCTATATATGTCTGCATCGCTGATTCCAAATCTGAAATTTGTTTTTTGGTGCACGCTCTAGTTTTTATGCAATTTTTATTTCTTTTTGTTACAGTTAATGGCATGCGTTGGTTTTTAAATTGGAGTTAAAGGGCAACGACTCTTGGATTGAACAAGGCAATTAATGTTTTACAAACATCACTTTTACATAATTCGAGTTGTTTTTAAATGTAAAAAATTATTATCTGAGAAAAATACCCTCTTATTTTGTTTTAAGATTGAATCATGGCTTCTTCGAGTAGGCGTAAATGTAAGAATAGTCCTGACACCTTCTGTTATATATGTGGCTGTTACACACTTCAATGTCAAAGGCGCAATATTTCATCATTTGTGACATGTGTATATATTGCCTATTTTCAAGTTCCCCTTGGCGATCAAGACAAGAATTGGGCTCCTCATATCGTATGTCATAATTGTGAGGAAATAGTTCGTGACTGGACAAAAGGAAAACGTAAAGCAATGCCTTTTGGTATTCCCATGGTTTGGCGTGAACCTAAGGACCAGAGCAGTGACTGTTATTTCTGTCTGATCCATACAAAGGGCATTGGCAAGAAAAAACGGCATATGATCGCATATCCTAATATTCCTTCAGCAATACGACCTATCCCACACTCTAAGACACTCCCAGTTCCAGTTTTCAATGGTTTTATTTCTATACCTTACACCTTTTATTATTAAAACTGTATAATTCCTTTCTAATTAATCAGAACTCTTAATTTTTAAAGATCTTAACCTTCAGTGATAACCAAGCTAGCAATAAGCAATTTTCTTTTAAAATATGTTTTCTTTTGGAGGTGTCCTCCCCCTAAGTCGCCTGTCAGACACATGACTATTATTCACAGGTTACTATACAGGGGTAGCTATGAGCACACATATACTTTTCATTTACCTTGTAGCTCCTTTCTTAGCAAAGGGACTTATATCCACCTTCTGCATGACCTACATTGGCACATGCATAAAACCTTAAGATGATTTGCTCTGGCCTTCCTCTAACCTGAGCTTTCCCCGCTTTCTATACTTCAACTATAAGGAGTCCCATGCAAGGTTCCTCAGGCTTCTGTCGTTCATAGACCAGCCAGCTTCCGGTTTGTGGCTGGAGCAGGGGAGGTCGTCCTTCTCAGTGTCAACTTACAAGGGTTGTGAGGGATCAGTCTGCACCATCTATGAGGGAGTCTTCAAGGGAGCTTAGGGAGAAGAGATGTTGCCCTGCCTAATACAATTTTATACAGGGTGAATTCTGCCTAGTAGGAGGTGCATTGTGTTCTCAAAATAGTAAAGGGAAAGAGATTGAGTCAGTTTTCACCTGTCTCTAAAATGAATTTAGTCAGGACTTCTTTCAGAGTTTGGTTCATTTTTCAACCTGTCCTGAACTCTGAGGCCTGTAAGCACAATGTAATTTCCAATTAATATTGAGTGCCTTTGGCCTGACCTGTGGTGGCGCAGTGGATAAAGCGTTGACATGGGAGCACTGAGGTCACCAGTTCAAAACCCTGCACTACTCTCTGGTCAAGGCACATATGGGAGTTGATGCTTCCAGCTCCTCCCCCCATCTCTCTCTCTTTCTCTCTCTCTCTCTCTCTCACTCTGTGTCTCCTCTCTAAAATGAATAAAATAAAAAGAAATTAAAAAGAAAATCAAATGAGCCTGCATTAAAAAAAAGAAGAAAAAATGATTTAAAAAAAATAAAAAGAAATATTGAGTGCCTTTCCTACGAGCTGTGAGACCTTGGATACAAATGCAGGCTCATTATTAGAGCTAATATTAATGGACAAGCCAAACCTGGGAATAATTTCCTACAGCAATTTCATAACAACTGCTGCTGCAGTCTCAGTAGGGAAAGCTTCTGCCCGTCCTGGAAAGGCATCAGCAAAACTAAGAGGTACTTCTATCCCTGTGCTGGCAGCTTTATCTCAGTGAAATCTGTGTCCCAGTGTTCACCTGGGAAAGCTTCTCTTTCCCTGTTTCTTCTTGCAACTTCTCTACTTTGCTTAGAGTTTACTTGAGCACAGACTAAACACTTGGACACTATGCTTTCTATAATAGATTCTAAACCTGGTAAATAGTTAATTTTTCTTAAATAATTCTATCAGCTTAGTTTGGTCTAGATGAGTAGCTTGATGTAGCTGGCTGATAATCTCTCTGCCTAGGGCTTCAGGTAAGAAAGTATTTTGTCTGGCAATTTTAATTACCCTCCTTTATTTCTAGACATTCCTTTTAACGAAATCCTCTTCTAGTTGGTTATAAAAAGGCGTCTCTGGCAACAAGCATTCTGGTAAAGTCACTAAAATTTTAGAGGCCCTACTGATTTTAGGGTTACTTCTTTGGCTGCTTGATCAGCTATCCGGTTTCCTTTTGCCTCTATTGAGTCCCCTTTCTGGTGTCCTGGGCAATGAATAAGGGCTACAGTTTCCGGCACCCAAATAGCTTCTAGTAAAGTTAAAATCTCTTCTTCGTTTTTAATGTCCTTACCAGCAGATGGCAGGAATCCTCTCTCCTTATAGATTGCTGCATGAACATACCTACTGTTCATGCAAAAGCAGCAAAAGCATACCTACTGTCAGTGTAAAGGTTGACCTTCTTTCCCTGGCCCACCTCAACGCCTGGGTGAGAGCGATAAGTTCTGCCCGCTGAGCCGAGGTCCTGTGGGGCAAGGCTTGGGCCCATATGGCAGTGGTTCTCCAAGTGTGCACCCTATGGTATTTCAGAGAAATATGTGCCTGTCGGGGAACAAAAAACCAACATGGTTTTTGGAGTTTAGATTTTGGGGGGACAGAGGTGTGGGGAATTGACTGTAAACTGAGAGTCTGCCCAACCCCCACCTTACTTGCCTGATTAGGTTGCAAAAGGCTGTTAAGCTGTGGTGCTGGATTGTTTACACTACCCCCCATGCTCCCCAAAAGGACTGGAGGCAAATTTCTTCTATCCTTTGTTTGGTGTAAAGTTAAGATGATATGTATGGTGGGGGTTTTCTGCACTCAACACAATTAAAAGTAAAAACAGAGGAATCCTTCAATGTATTGAGGAGAAAATGAGAGTTTGCCTTTCAAATATATGCCCAAACATTGAAGAAATCGCTAGGACACATCAGGCTCATGTTTCTCATAAACATAAGAATGAAAAAACTTAACACATTCATACCAGGACCTGACGAATTTACTAAATCTTATAAAGAATGTATCTATATATATATAAAGATAACATTTTTGTCTTTTTTTATATTTTAGCCCCTCTTTTTTACAAATTCTAAAAAGCATAACTCAAAAAATGTAACATAAAAATGTTTTTTTAATATCAGAATAAATTTAATTTTGTCGTATTTCTTTTGTTTAATTACCATAAAAGCACGCTTGGACTTTATATTTTTTTCTTTAATATTTGACTTATTATAACATATTTCTCAGAAATTTGTATATAGCGCGCCTACAATTATTTGTAGGATTTTAAATGTGCCCCGACTTCAAAAAGTTTGAGAACCACTGCTATAAGGTCTTATTAGGAGTCACTATAGCCGCTCTAGCATGTCAAACCCCATCTAGGAAAAAGCTGCTGCCATCCGTGAATAGCTGTTCTTCTGCATTAAATAGACGTGCATCAGGCTTGCTGGGTTGATAGCCTGTGTCTGGACAAACTTAATGCGAGGCTGATCTATGAGCAGAATCTGATACTGAGTGATCCCAGCATTAGACATCCACCTTTCTGGAGTTCCTCTAAGCAAAGTCTCTACTGCATGTGGGGCTGTCAGAAACAGTTCTTGCCCATGGATAGTTTATCTGCTCCTTCACTAGTATGGCAGTGGCTGCTATGGCTCTGAGACAGTTTAAAAGGTTCTTGTTCCTTATCTGTCCAAATTAACTCTTGGGTTCCTGCTGTATAGGAGTATAAAGGCTTGGCTATCTCTGCAAATCTAGGGATCTACAACCTGTAATATCCAACAGCTCTGAGAAATTCTCAGACTTGTCTCTTGCTAGAAGGGTTTGGGATCCAAAGGATTACCACTATACAACTGGAAGAGAGAGTACACTTCCCCGCCTCAATGTGGTAGCCTAGATAGGTCACCTTAGAGGTGCAGAGTTGTTCCTTTTAGCTGACAACTGGTACCCAGAGTCAGCAGTGTTTGTAAAAGACCCTCAGTGGCTGTCCGGTAGCTTACCTCCGTTTCTGCAGCTAGAAGTAAATCATATACATACTGTAGCAGCATGCATTCTGGATGTTCCTGGTGGAAGGTGAGCAGGTCCTGATGTAATGCCTCATCAAAGAGGGTCGGTGGATTCTTGAAGCCCTGTGGTAATCTGGTCCAGGTTAGCTGTCCTGAAATGCCTGCCTCTGGGTCATTCCACTTGAAGGCAAAGATCGATTGACTTACAGGGGCCAAGGAAATACTAAAGAAAGCATTTTTCAAATCTAAGACTGTATAAAATTTTAAGTCTGGTGACAAAAGGCTTAAGAGAATGTAGGGGTTAGGCACAGTTGGGTGTATTGTCTCAACCCGTTTATTTACCTCCTGTAAGTCCTGGACTGGACGATAGTCTTTGGTGCCTGGCTTCTGGACAGGCAGTAAAGGAGCATTCTATTGGGATTGACAAGGAATAAGAATACCAGCTTCTAATAGTCTCTTAATGCAAGTACTTGCTCCCCTGAAAGCAGTCCAAGGAGGGCAGTGAGAAAAGAGTGAGAAGCTCTAGTGCTAGAGAGGAAGGCTACCCAGTAGCCTCCTACTTTTAAAGGTTAACAGGTATGGAGCCCTGGCCCCGCCAGTCCTCCTTTAGATTAAGGACTCTTGGGGTCTGCTGTGACTTTCCTTTTATTTTTCGACAGTCTTTCCTCAATGTCCTTCTTCTTTACAATAACCACACTGATTTTTTCTTAACTCAGGCTTTCCTTCTTTTTGGTTCCCTTTCTTTTTATTCTGTTGTTCTAAAACAGCTACAGCTACTTTAATCATCTTCTTAGTCTGTTTGTCCTCAAGGGTGTCTCTATTATTATAAACTTTCTGAGCTAATTCTAACAATTGGGAAATTAACATCCCCGGGAAGCCTTCTAATTTTTGTAGCTTCCTCCTGATATCTGGAGTGGACTGTGAAACGAAAGCTAAGTTAACTGCCCTAGCATTTCTGGTGCTTCAAGGTCTAGAGGTGTGTAGACACTGTAATCTTGCAGTCTCTCTAAGAAAGCTGTGGGAGTCTCTTGAGGACCCTCGATAACTTCTGACACCTTTATACAAATTCATGGGTTTCTTAGCAGCTTCCCTGATCCCAGCTAACAGAAACTGGTGAAAAGTGTTCAGAACTTCCCATCCTGCTGTGATGTTGGGGTCCCATTTAGGCCGGACAATAGGGAACACCTTTTTAAAACTGTCTTCCTCAGAGCTGTTTCTCTCTAGCATGACAGCTTTTTTCACCTCTGATTTGATTCTTTCTCTCTCCTTAGTAGGGAACAAGATGACTAAAAGCTGCTACCAATCATCCCAAGTTGGGCAGTGTTTACAGCATAGATTCTAACAGTCCTGTTAGAGCCTGAGGCTTCTCCAAGAAAGGGGGATTCTGAGCCTTCCAATCATACAAGTCACTGGAGGAAAAAGGGACAGAACTAAGAAATGTTGCCTCCCCTGTGGCAACCTATCAGCGTGTGGGGCTTCAGTCAGGGCAAAATGAGTTCAAAAGAGGCAGTATTCCCCCTGTCTTCCCCTTGGGCCTGGCTCTAGGTATGACAGGTGAGAAAGTGGCCTCCTGATTATTCACAGTGCTCAAGGGGGAGGGGCAGGCGCCTGAGCTGAGATAGGAGCCCCCGCATGAAGCAGAACTATGGAGCCTAAGTGAGCGTGGCACAGGCCCGGCTGCCCCAAACACTATGGAGGTGGCATTGCCCTGGCTGCCACATTTACTTGCTCCGCTGCAGCCGCCGCTGCTGGTGCTGCTCGCGAGCTGCTGCAACCCAGCCTCCTCCCCATGGGTATGTGTATGCTGGGCGCAGGGACAATGGCCCAGTGATAGATAGTATTCTGACTGCCCGCGCTTTCTCAGGGTCTAGCAATTCTTGACTTGGCTAGTATGCTCTCAAAGTTGGCCACTTTAATTCACAGAGTTTTCAATGTACCTTTAAACAATTTTTACATTATAATTATCAGAAAATCTAATTTGAAATTCTTAAGGATACACTCAAGAGGAGTTTAACTCTTACTTAGTCCTTCCCCTATTGTTACAAACAATATTACCACAAATGAGCCTCCTAAGATCACGAAAGAGATCAAGAACCGAGGTTTGTGCCAGTTTTCTAAAATGCCCCCAATTGGGTCGTACTCTGGAAAAGCAAAGGACAGAGATCTTTCAGACAAAGTTTGACATACAAGGGAAGGAGATGTCCCGTGAGGAGCCACAAACTGGAAACTTAGGCACAGGCACCTGAGCTGCTTATTCACACACTATTCACTCAGGGGTTTTCCGTGTAGAGGCAGGATAACAAAGCAAAAGCGAAGAATGAGATCTTGGTGGAGCAAAATCAGAGAGGACCCCTTGATAATAAAGGTCCTCTAGGACAGCTTGTAAAAATAAACAAAAGCGACAAAACAAGCAGAGGGTAAACGTGAGAGAGCAAATCCAGACGTGTCCTGGTACTCTTCTACCAAAACAGACTTCAGATTACACCAACATCTTGGCCCTGGAGAGCCTATTGTGTGAGTACAATCGCATCCGACCCTTGCTCACAATAGTTCAGATTAGCTAGCCACAGACAGATTACAGATTGAGCAAACTGCAAATCTGCTCTACTTACCTCCAGAGACTTTCCTGATGACTCCAAATGGGTGGATGGGCATGCTGATTGTCCACGGTAGACAGTGAGTCAGACAGAAAAGGCCAGCATGGCCCCTGGAACATCTCAGGTGGCGCCTCCCCTGCTGGGTTTCCATTCCCAGCAGTCAGGCCGAGAAGGCCGGTGGCCCCGCTTATGTGTGGCAAAGACAAATGTGTCCAGAGGACCCAATCTCACTGGGGCCTCCAAAATGTTGTATCAGAACAGCAAGAGCCTGACCAGGCAGTGGCGCAGTGGATAGAACATCAGTCTGAGATGCGGAAGACCCAGGTTCAAGACCCCGAGCTCGCCAGCTTGAGCGCGGGCCCATCTGGCTTGAGCAAAAGCTCATCAGCTTGGACCCAAGGTCACTGGCTCCAGCAAGGAGTGGCTCGGTCTGCTGAAGGCCCACGGTCAAGGTACATGTGAGAAAGCAATCAATGAACAACTATGGTGTCACGACGGCAACGAAAAACTAATAATTGATGCTTTTCATTTCTCTCTGTTCCTGTCTGTCTGTCCCTATCTATCCCTCTCTCTGACTCTCTCTCTCTCTCTCTCTGTCCCTGTAAAAAAAATAAAAAGGAACAGCAAGAAACAGACATCTTGCCACACGCACAATTAAGTAATCTTTAAAGCCGGTGACCTAAGTCATTCAAATCAACGCGGCCCCAAACACAGCTAACTTTTAAAGACAAAATTACATAATGACTGGGGAATGGGGAGGAGAGGAAGCATAGCAGTAGGACAGAGCAGTGAAACAAGCTCTTTCACAATGTTTATCTATAAGGTTAATTCAGGGAGAAACATTCTGGGAACATCTGCAACCTTGCAGAACTATCCAAGGCCACAGCCTGGGAACCCAGCCTCAAGGCCAGGGGTAGGGAATCTTTTTAGAAAAAGTAAGTTCTGCTAAAAGTCTCTTTGTTTTAGAGAAAGCAAGTTCTGCCAAAAATTATTCATATGAAGAGCCTTTCTTTTCTACATTTCAATAGAAACAAACAGTGGGGCAGATGTAGGCTATTGGCCCTAGTGTGCTACTAGACCTGCTTTAACAAACCTAGAATGCAAGCCCCCAGATAATGAATCTAACATTAGCAAATTACTTCTTGCCAGGACAGAACTCAGCGCTTTCAACAGAGACAACAACCAGGTGCTCACAACATGACATGACATTCATAGCATCTGACATCCCATCCCAAATGACCAGTGTAAGGAAAAACAGGAAAAATGGGGGCTGTCAGCAAAAGAAAATCAGTCAGTCAGTGGAAACAGATCCAGAAATGACAGTGATGATCAAAATAACAGATTAGAGCTTTAAAATGACATTATAAATATGCTCAAGGATTTAAAGGAAAACATGAATGTGAGGAGAGAAATATAAACTACAAAAAGACCATTTCTGGAGAATAAAAATATACAATATTTAAAATTTTAAAATGCATTGACAGGTTTTATAGCAGAGTACATGTCACAGAAGAGGAGAGAAGACATGAGGACACACCTATGGAGCCAACACAAGCTAAAACAGGAACACAGGGCAGCACAGAGGAGCCTCAGTGGAGCAACATTAAGCATCTAATAGAGTTGTAAGTGGAGTTCTGCAGGACTAAATGGGGGAGGATCAAAAATATGGCAACACACCTTTCAAAACTGTGGTAAAAACTAATCCTACAAATGCAAAAGTTTTAACAGACTACAAGTAGACTAGTCACAAAGAGAAGTACTCTAGCAAATCACATCATAATCGGACTGCTCAATTACAATGATAAAGAGAAGTCTTCAAAATGGCCCAAAAGATGCCTGACCAGGAGGAGGCGCAGTGGATAGAGCGCTGGACTGGGATGCAGAAGACCCAGGTTCGAGACCCCGAGCTCGCCAGCTTGAGTGCGGGCCCATCTGGCTTGAGCGAAAGCTTGCCAGCTTGGACCCAAGGTCGCTGGCTCCAGCAAGCAGTGGCTCGGTCTGCTGAAGGCCCACAGTCAAGGCACGTGTGAGAAAGCAATCAATGAACAACTATAGTGTCGCCACACAACAAAAAACTAATGATTGATGCTTCTCATTTCTCTCTGTTCCTGTCTGTCTGTCCCTACCTATCCCTTTCTCTGACTCTCTCTCTGTCCCTGTTAAAAAAAAAAAAATGGCCCAAAAGAGAGGCAATAGAGGAAGAGGCAGAGGAACTTTCTGTAGCAGAGAGGCAGGACCCAGCAGTTTGCCTCACAGACCCGATAATAAGGGAAATCTTAGGTTTCATTTCTTTAACCCTGCCAGTAAGTCTCGTTTAGGGCTTGCAGCAGATGACCAACCGCAAAGGAATGTCTGATGTCACAATCCTTTGTCCAGCAGCCAATTAGATGATGCCCACAACCCTTCTCACTCTCCCCTCCCAAAAAAGACCCGTAAAGCCTTGTTCAACCCTGTACTAGGTGCGACTCCCTTGTGAACCAGCCGGGCAGGTTTCCTTCCTTTAAAGCAGGGGTCCCCAGCCTGACCTGTGGTGGTGCAGTGGATAAAGCGTCGACCTGGGAACACTAAGGTCGCCAGTTCAAAACCCTGCACTGGTCTGGTCAAGGCACATATGGGAGTTGATGCTTCTAGCTCCTCCCCCCTTTCTCTCTCTCTCTCTCTCTCTCTCTCTCTCTCTTACTCTGTGTCTCCTCTCTAAAATAAATAAATAAAAAGAAATAATAAAAAGATCATTAAAAAAAAAAGCAGGGGTCCCCAAACTACGGCCTGCAGGCTCGCATGCAGCCCCTGAGGCTATTTATCCACCCCCTGCCGCACTTCCGGAAGGGGCACCTCTTTCATTGATTGTCAGTAAGAGGAGCACAGGATGCATCTGCACCCATAGTTCCCATTGAAATACTGGTCACTTTGTTGACTTAAATTTACTTGTTCTTTATTTTAAATATGAAATTTATTCATAGTATTTTTTATAGTCCGGCCCTCCAACGGTCTGAGGGACAGTGAACTGGCCCCCTGTGTAAAAAGTTTGGGGACCCCTTCTTTAAAGCTTATACACTGGTCTTTTTCAGACTCCATGGATTCTAACAGGAATAAACACCCCACCTTCATGACACCTTTACTAGAAAAAAGGGGACAGGCCCTAGCCAGTGGCTCAATGGATAGAGCATCAGCCTAGCATATGGACATCCCAGGTTCGATTCCTGGTCAGGGCACCGGAGAAGCAACCATTTGCTTCTCCCCTCCCCACTTCTCTCCCTATTCCCCTCACAACCAGTGGCTGGATTGGTTTGAGTGTGGCTCCAGGCACTGAAGATAGCTCATCAGCTCCAGGCATTCAAAATAGCTTGAGCATCGGTCCCACACAGAGTTGCCGGGTTGGGTTGCATGAGGAAGTCTATCTCACTAAAAAAAAAAAAAAAAAGGAAAGAAAGAAGAGGACAGTAATGACCATTCCTTCCCAGTCTGATCTGATAGACTCCCAGAATTGTTTTTACGTGAATACTCATCCTGAATGAAATGAAGGTGATGTCTAGGAAAATGTGAGAACTATTGGTGAATGCCTAATACTTCCCATGATGGTTTGAAAGAATCAGTTCATTTTCCATAGAGTTCACAACACTGATTTATGGAATGTGTGTCATAAAGTTTTCGATAAATCTACAACATTTACCAGAACCTCACTTAAAACACTCAGGTAGGGCCTGACCTGTGGTGGTGCAGTGGATAAAGCGTCGACCTGGGAACACTGAGGTCGCCAGTTCAAAACCCTGCACTGGTCTGGTCAAGGCACATATGGGAGTTGATGCTTCCAGGTCCTCCCCACTTTCTCTCTTTCTCTCTCTCTCTCTCTCTCTCTCACTCTGTGTCTCCTCTCTAAAATGAATAAATAAAAAGAAATTAAAAAAAAAAAAAACACTCAGGTAGGGCATGGATCTCAGGAAAGGGGCTGGCATCATGGTGAAGGGTTAAAAAAGAATTGAAGCCTGCCCAGTTTGGAGAACCTCTCAGGATGGTGGCACCTGGACAATGCTGCCCCTCACCAGTGATCAAAATTGTAGGCACAGCTGACAGTCTGGACAGGGGCAATTTCTGCTCTTTTTATTCCAGACAGTGGGTCGTATGCAATAACTAAGTTCCACACAAGACGGGGCAAGCCATATCAGCAGCTCTGCTTGGAGGAGCCTGTCCATGCAGACACACAGAGCTGCCATTCACTGGGCACTGACTGTGTCAAGTTGTCTCAGGTGCTCCCAAATAGTATTACATTAATCCTGGCAACCACACTACAAGGTAGGGAGCCTCAAAACAACTTTACAGATGAAAACACTAGTATTTAGACCAAGAACAGACATCTAGAAAAGGAACCAGCTTGGACCATAATCAGCCTTGACACCAAAGTCTATTCTCTCCAATTCTTAGAAAAAGTCCATCAAGAGTTTTCTGAGTCTCCATAAGCAGGGATTTAAAAACCAGTAAGAAATTTCACCCACGGCTGCACTGAGAACAGGTGAGAGCAAGGTGGAAGCCGGGCTTGGACGCACAGCTGGCTCCTTAGTGTTGTAGGTACACTGCTCTCTCGAAGCAGCCTCAAGCTACCCAACAAGAGGTGCCTGTTAGGGTACTGTCAGGACTGAGTACAGTGAAATCCACGTGAAAATGTGTGTACATTGTAAGAGGTAACCAAGTCTAACTTCCATGGCTCTGCCTCACTCCAGGTCCAAGTGTGTCCTACCCACAGGCCTCTTTCTTCACCCCCTTTCCACTCCCTTCCCTGCTGGCTCCTTCACCTGCAGAACGTTTGATGGTGGCTGTTTTCTCCTTCCCAACCCCTCGCTCTGAGTCAACCCATCTTCCCCAATAAACTCATCAATGCTTTCAAAGCAGAGGTCACTCACTGACATATCCCAACACTCAGCGTGGTGCCTGGCACATAGAGGCACTCGACAAATATAAGCTGAGTTGCTGGGTTCTATAAAGCTTTTCCTCCCTCATCTGGCCCCCTCGGCCTATGCACACTCTAATCCTACCCACCAGGGGGACTCCCCACACAGCCAGCACTGGGCCCCACCAGACACCTTGGGTACACACGCCCACAGGAGGTCCCACAAGCAGAATTCCTGAAGACACGACCTTGTCCCTCAAGTGCAGATATGGAAGTACTGGCTTCGCTTTCCTTAACCTGGGACACAGATGCTGTTCTTCTCTATGGGGCAAGAAACTCTTCGAGGACCTGTGTCTCATATCTCCTCTCCCACACACCTGGGCTCAGTGCCACACATATAAATGGTACTAAGTGCTTCTAAGAACCATTCTTTCCCCACAGAACACCGAGGAGCCTGGATTTCATTTTCAGACAGTATACACTCAAACAGATCTCCCAAAACACGATCTGTGTGACCTTCCCACTGCCAGACACATCAACAGTCATGGGTCGCTGAGTTTAAAGCTAGGTCAATGTGACTGATTTATGCTTCATAAATGAACTTCAATGCAAATGACTTATTTATTCAATATGAATCTAAGGCTTTCCTGATAATGTCCTACTCACCTATAGCACCTTTCAGTGTATTAGAATTTGGTGTTGCCATGTCTATCCTGCTGGACACTGGGGTCCTGGGGAGCACAGCTCACTGTAGGTGACCAGTAAACCTCTGCTGAGCTGCATAACCTCTGGCTACTTCCCAGCCACCCTGGGTCGATTTTCTTCCACTCAGAGGATGCATACTGGGAGTCTGGGACAACAGGAGCCTCTGAGGATGGCTCGATGGCCACATGGAAGGCAAGTGCTTTCACCAACACACAGGCTCCTCATGAACACAAGCTCAGAGAACAGTGAGTGTAACAGGTCCTTTCCAAGTCTGTCACCTCATTCCTGCTCAAGTCACTGCTGATATTTTTGGCCAACCATCTGATATCTTCAAGCACTTCTCGCCAATTAAACTTTGACGCCCTCTTTCTTTTAACTACACTAACAAGTCTTAAACTTTGATAAAAGAACACCTTTTTACCCTTAGAGATTCCTAAAGACTCCCACACAGCTTTTTTATGAGTCACATTTATCAGTAATCTCCAGATTACAGGTCAAAACAAAAAAGTACTTTTCTTTTTTTAAGCAGGAGAGAGAGATAGAAGAGAGACGAGAAGCATCAATTCATAGTCTTGTAGTTGTGACACTTTAGTTGTTCGTTTATTGCTTCTCATACGTGGCTTACCAGGGGCTCCAGCTGAGCCAGTGACCCCTTACACTGACTCAAGCCAGCCATCTTTAGATTCAAGCCAGAGACTATGAGGTCATGTCAATGATCCCACACTCAAGCCGGTGAGCACACACTCAAGCCGGCAACCACAGGATTTTTTGAAACTGGGACCTCGGCATCCCAAGTCAATATCCTATCCACTGTGCCACCACTGGTCAGGCAAAAAAAATGTACTATTTTTTATTAATTCATTTAAAAATTATAAACTCATTATATATTCAAATAAAGATTTCTATGAAAATAACTGTATTTTCAAAAAGTTGTTGGGTGAGGCCTGACCTGTGGTGGCGCAGTGGATAAAGCGTCGACCTGGGAACACTGAGGTCACCAGTTCAAAACCCTGCACTGGTCTGGTCAAGGCACATATGGGAGTTGATGCTTCTAGCTCCTCCCCCCTTTCTCTCTCTCTTTCTCTCTCTCTCTGTGTCTCCTCTCTAAAATGAATAAAATAAAAATTAAAAAAAATTAAAAAAAAAAAAGTTGTTGGGTGAATAGCACTGTTTTGCAACTCTCTCTAATGTTTGCCTTTCATGGAAGATGGGGAGGTGGCATTCTGCATTCAACTCATGTGCAGTACTGTTTCACTTGAAGATGAGGAGGACCTGGCCTCACAAAGACACGTAGCTTTGAACTGTATAATTAGTACCAAAGATGTCCATAAAACAGGCTTTCTAGCCTGACCTGTGGTAGCGCAGTGGATAAAGCCGTCGACCTGGGAACACCGAGGTCGCCAGTTCAAAACCCTGCACTGGTCTGGTCAAGGCACATATGGGAGTTGAGCTTCCAGCTCCTTCCCCCTTTCTCTCTTTCTCTCTCTCTCTCTCACTCTGTGTCTCCTCTCTAAAAAAAAAAATGAATAAAATAAAAAAATATTTAAAAAGTCTTTTTAAAAAACAAAACAAAACAGGCTTTCTACAATCTCTCCCAATTGCCATCTCTTTCACTACTTAAACTACTTTTGGATGAAATGAATGTTCCTAACCTTTTAAAAGCCAAATTAATAACTGGAACAATGGTGACTAGTGACTGATTAACTGCAATTACTATAAAAGTAATCTTACATGCATTTAACATCATATATCAAAAAAATCTTATATTAATACATTCACAAGCCCAGAGCAATCACACTGAATTGTAACACCAACTACCCCCTCTTATACCACAAAAATGTTCAAATACATAAAGGCAGTCTTGAAGGAGAAAATAAACTATAAAAAGGCAAATGACATGTGTGCATGAGACAGTCCCACCCATCTGCTTTGGAGACCAAAGGATACAGATAGTGGTTGAGTAAGGACAGAGTCAACAAAATTGGCTGTTTTCCTTCCTACTAGTTGCTTGGGAGTCGCTGTCCACACTCCAACATCATGGGGACCCTCCTAAACCTGGACCCAGGTTCCAAGCCATCATATTCTATCTACTGAAAAAATTCTGTCTCCAACTTATAGCAACATGACGACACTCCATAAAAGGAGGAAAGTCTGGGTTCGGGACAAATTGTTTAGAAGGCTACAATGAAGTTCACTGTAACTTTAAAATAACTTTGTGTTAATTTGTTACTAGCTGAACAATTACAAGTAATCTTGTTTTCAAGCATTATTATAATAGATTTCTGCAGTGCACCTGGCTTGGAGGAAAGAAGTGAACTAACCACAATAGATTAGCCACGTTGGTACAAGTTGTCTTTCTTGCACTGAGTAAATACAAGAGTGTGCAAACACTTGCAATGCTGTAATTTCGAAATTGCTTACCCTTTAACATCTTAATCAGAACTTAGTTTTAATGAACACTACCTAGTACATAACTACTAACCAAGGCAACCTTCGCACTGTCAATCAAAAACTGGAGGCTTAAGTAGCTTGTGCTTTTAGTTCCCTTGCAACATGTGACTGGGAGAAAAAGCACCGCGGCTTTCCGAAGCAAACGCTCTCAGCTCTGAACTCTTCTTGGTTGGGGGAAGAAAAAAAAAAGGATGCGAGGTCCAAGGGGCGCAGTAAGCATCCACTTACCCGATCCTTCATCCTCCAGCTCTGGGCTAAGGATTTGGATCCTTCAATCTTCTCACAGTGCCTCTTCTTCATAAAAGCCAGAGGCAGGTTCCAGTCGGTCAAGTCGGCCTCGTCCTCCTCCCCGAGCCCCAGCAGAGGCGACTGCAGCACCTCGGACTCCATCAGGGGAGGTGGGGGTGGGGGAGTCCTGGGCAGCAAGCGCTCGAGAACCTCCAGCCTTAAAAGCGAGTGTGCACCAAGGCTGGTGGAATAACCGAACAGGACTGCGGGAGCAGGCAAGAAATGGGTGCAACGCGCGGGGATCCGCACTCACGCTAAAAGTCGGCAGGGATCTTTCTAACTCCGAGCAAGCAAGTGAAGGACGACAGCCGGCGGGAACCCGCAGCGCGGGGCGCGGGTTCCGGGACGTCAGCTGACCCAGAGCCCGTCCGCGCACGGAGGGGCTGCACGCCGACCTGTCAGAGGCCTGCAACACTGAAGGTCTCACGGTGACCCTGCTCTCGGCCTCCGAGCACAGGCCGGCCGACAGCCCGCTGTAGCCGCTGTTTCGCTGACGGGGCGGAGGTCTCCGGCCGCGGGGAAGAGCTCCAGAGCGCCTCGGGTCCCCTCCAGCCACGCTCAGCCCTGCGGGTCCCCCGCTCGCCGTAGCTGCTGCAACCAGAGCCAAGACCGGCCCATCGTGCTTGCCCACAGCCGGTTTCTCAGCTCGGATCCGCGCGACCTGGCCGGTCCTGACCTTCGGCCTCGCGGTTCTCTCCTGCCTGAGAACGAATCCTGAGAAACGGACGGCACGGAGCCGCGCGGAAAACGGGTAATGTAAGCTTCCTTGGGTTTGCGGAGTTTTGTCCTCTGGTTTGAAGCTACAGTGAAACTCCTCTCATCAGCGTATCAAGGAGGACGCCATATTGCCAAGACCCAGCATTCAGCGCGATCTACGGAGTAGCTAACAAGCCAAATGACTTCTACGCGTTCTGCCTTCGCTTTCCAGGATGTGGAGAGTGTAGTCCTCGCCCTCCACCCCATTACCATGGTTACCACTATTCCGCTTTACAGCCTTTATCATCGTTCCTTCGCTGCGTGATATCAAAGCCAATCGTACAAATGAAACTATGTTCATTGATTTTGGAAAAAAACTTTTCATTATTACACATGGACCTACATGCTTCTGAAATTAAAGGAATCGACCCCCTTTGTTGTTTTTCTCCCAGATTTTGAAAATGCAGCGAAAGCTTCAGAAAGAACTATTGATAATATTACAAAAGAAGATAGAGGTCTTTCCTTTGGGGGAAGACATAATTTTAATGCTCACAATTTTTTGTTTAATCCATCTTCCTTTCTGAGCAGTCCATTCTTATTCTGATACAGGTTCACGTGCAACAACAACCAAAAGCTGCAGGTGTCTGTGCTGGAGGCATATCCTCTGCGATGCTTTAGTTCTCTGCTTGGATTCAGAGACGTGGCTTATTTTCAATGTGTGAGGAACTGTCGGTGAGGAGGGAACATAAACGCCAACTGCGTGCGGAGCCTGCGCCCAGTGAATGTGGTATCAGGTGAGACTCACAGGAACCGTTAGACAAAGCAGGCAGGGAGAAGACACTCTTCTTCCTCTGTGCAATTGGGCTTTGGTGTCAGGCTCACCTGAATGTGAGTCTCAGCTGTATCATTTTCCATCTCTGTGGCTGTGATTGGTCTCTTAACTAGCTTTGCCTTAGAGTTCTTAATGATAAAACTGGGATAGTAATACCCACCCTGAATGATAAGTTAAACCCATGAAGGTGCCTCATGCATAGTGGATTCCCACTACAATGCTAGTGATGATTGTCATATAGCTAGAGTGAAGTCTAGCACTCCTGTGTGTGTTATTAATCAATCTAAAGCCTCAGAGTGGGATCTGGACAATACCGTTTCTCAGTGGGGTTCCCTGGGGCTAGAACAAGATGTGGTGGTCCATATCAAAATCCTAATGGTATTTGTGTTCCTTTCAACATCTGAGTGAATCCCAGATCATTCTCACCTAGCACACAGGAAGCATTTAGTAAGAGTTCTTGGTTTTAATCATTATCATTCCAAACATTCATTCAGTTATTACATGTCTATGAGCCTAATTCTCCCATTGAAAGTCACCAAAACACAGATGGAGACTAAAATCTTCCTTTCCCTTATTCTCTGTGTAAGCAAAGTACACCACAGTCACCTGCAGAGGCTTCAGGACTGGGAGGAGGGGTCCTCAGAAGACCCTATTGTCACCTGATAACAACATCACAACTCCTGCTGCCGCACATGGCAGTGAAATCTAGGGTCCCTGGGCAGCAGGTCAGTCTGCTCCAGGCATTCCTGCAGGAAGCTAGAGCTACATAAAAGCCCATCATTGAACCCATTCACCCCTAACTAGTTCTGTGACCTGGGAAAACCCATGTCATCTATGTGAGGCTCAGTTTCCTCCTCTGTAGAGTGTCACCTGTCTGATAGACTCAATGAAGATATTAAAGGAGCCCGTGGACCCCAAACCTGTCAGGTTGTCAGAATCACTGGAGAAGCTATTTTAAAATAAGATGCCCAGGTCCCACCTAGACATACCAAACCACAGGGAGAGGGAAGACAGAGATTTCAGGATCAGTATTTTTAACTCAAAAAATCCTGATTACAGTGTAACATCAGCCAGATGTGGGGATACTGGACAGTGTTCTACTCCAGGGGTTCCATTCCAGCCACATCCTGGGCCCTCAATAAATATTTGTACTGAATAAATGAAAACTATGAGGCAATTATCCAATCTTCCATCCAACAAATAAGAACAGGCTCATGCTGTCCCCCAAACTTCAGAACAAAACATACCCTCTACTGTTTTACAAATGTGACCCCAGAACCAAGAGGCCATTTGGTGTCCCTGTCTTGAACTGAGGATGAGGTCCCCAGCCCACCACCAACCCCTGCAGATAGCATTGGAGACACTGCCCTCCTCTGTCCTCAGTCTCCATGTCAGTGACATGAGGAACTTGAGGAAGGTGAATCTCTAAGGATACCTCAGGGTCAAAATTCTGTGATTTGGCCCTGGCTGGTTGGCTCAGTGGTAGAACACTGGCCAGCATGTGTATGTCCCAGGTTGTATTCCTGGTCCAGGCACACAGGAGAAGCAACCATCTGTTTCTCCACCTCTTCCTCCCCCTTTCTCTCCTCCTCCCACAGCCATGGCTTCACTGATTAGAGTGAGTTGGCCCCAGGTGCTGAGGATGCCTCCTGGCCTCCAGCGTTAGGCACTAAAAATAGCTTGGTTGCCCATGCAACGGAGCAGTGCTACAAATGGACGAAGCAACACCACTCTGATGGGTGGATCCCAGTGGGATCTCTGCCTCCCCTGCTCTCACTTAATTTAAAAAAAAAATTCTGTGATTCGTGTAAGAACCAGAGAGGGGCTGGTGACAGCCTAGTTTCCAGCCTGAAGTTTCAAGGATGGACTTGGTCATGTCACAACATTGTGATATTAAAAAGATAATGTATTCCAGTGTGACATGAATGACTCTGCTCAAGTCCCAGATAAAGCATTTGGTAGTGTGGCTCCAGGTTTCTGGAAGGCAGTGAGCATCTATGACTAATGACAGGTTGGAAATTCATGGGCTAATCTTTCTCACCTGGATGATCTCGTCACCTGGCCCCTCAGGCAGTTCTTCACAAGCAAGGATATAGCCTGCTTTCCACAAAGCCTCTAAATAAGACCATTTAATCTTGAAAACAAGTATTACAGCTTTGCGCAGTGGCAGTATCGTAGCCAATGAGGTTTATCCAAGGCGCGATTATTGCTAATTGAAAACAAGTATTGTGAATCTCAAGAAATGCATGAAACTTCGTCTGATTCAAGCTAGAAACATAGGGGAGGGTGATGATAGCATCCTGCTGACGGTGAACATGAGGCTATGGATGTGGAGCCAGGAGAGAGGGCAGGGGCTTTTAGGTTTGACTCTGATCCAAAAAGGCAGAATAACCTTCGACCTGCCTGGATGGGGTGTAGGACCTGGTTCTAACTTGTGAGGGTGACCACATGACCCCTTCCGGCACTAACTCAAGCTACCTGGCAACCAGAAACCAGCAATACATGGGTGAGCAAAAGTAGATTTACCGTTGTAAGCACACAAAACCCAAAGTTTATTATTGTATTATTATTTATTAGTTGTGGTGTTATTTTCCATATGAACAACTGTAAACCTACTTTTGCCCACCCCATATAGCAAAGTGAGCAGAGAACAATTAGACAAACCTGAGTTGGTCAAATACCAGCTTAGACCCAGCTATCGCCCACGGAGTCACAGAGTAGAAGTTAGAAGTCAGTAACAAATACAGGGCAGATGGGGGCAGGGAGAGGGTCTGCATAAGCACCTCCTATGTAGCTTGCTGCCCAGGAAGAACCAAGAAGTTTTCACAGCTTCCTAGCTCAGCTGTTGGCCCAATGCAAGGGACTTAATCTTTTCTCAAAACACAGGACCGTCACAGCCCAGGTGAGGCTTCCCATTTGCAGGAGGGACAGGCTGTGTTCCATCCTCCAGTATTGCAGTTTCTCTGCTAAATCAATCAAGGGCATGGCATGTGTTTTGTCATCAAGAATCAGGAGTGAGACTGGAGATCAGGAGGGCTGGAGAAAAAGCAGGTTCTTAACTGAGCTGTTTTCCACTCGGGAGACAGCCAGCTTCCGTCCTTTCCAAAGAAAACTGCTTTGCTTAAAAGAAAGCAAAATAGATATCAAGCAGTTTGCTTTTGAACATCATTAAGTATCTTTAGCAAAACCTAAGCCACCCGCTTCATAGGTCAGAGGTTTTGTTGACCAAGAGGAAAGAGCAGTAGAGAAGGGAAGTGAGCATTGAGTCACGGTGCCCTCCATGGAGACACAGGGCTGCAGGAGCCTAGTGCTCTGTCTCCCTCTCTACCTGCGTCATCCACTCAAAGACCTGTGATACTTCTGAATGCGGTTTTTTCCCAACAGTACACCTTTCTGTTTATTCATAATTTTTCTAGTCAAGCATGATTTAGATAAGCAGATGTTACTCCATTCTAAAACGGGGATGAGCCTGACCAGGCGGTGGCAAAGTGGATAGAGCACCGGACTGGGATGCGGAAGACCCAGGTTTGAGACCCCGAGCTTGCCAGCTTGAGCACGGGCCCATCTGGCTTGAGCAAAAGCTTGTCAGCTTGGACCCAAGATCGCTGGCTCCAGCAAGGGGTTATTTGGTCTGCTGAAGGCCCGCGGTCAAGGCACATGTGAGAAAGCAATCAATGAACAACTATAGTGTTGCAACGGCGATGAAAAACTGATGATTGATGCTTCTCACCTCTCCCCATTCCTGTCTCTGTCCCTATCTATCCCTGTCTCTGACTCTCTCTCTGTCCCTGTAAAAAAAAAAATTAAAATGGGGATGAGCCTTGAGTAGTGTGGGGACCATGGTAGAAAGTGCCTCTTACCGGGTAAACCTCACCCACTACCTACCTTTCTTCTTTCAGAACTGAGAGTTTTTGCACAGCTCAGCCTTCAAGAGCCAGCCACAGATTCAGCTGAGAAAGAATGCATGAAAAAGAGGGGACAGAAGTAGATTTTTACCAGAAATGTGATCTTCACCGCTGACCCATCCTCCCCATTCCAGGGGTGGTTTAGGGGGGGCATTAAAGACTTGGTCTGAGGGCCTAGACTTTGGAATAAGATCATAGGGCCTGACTTTCAGTACGGTTGCCCTGACTGATCAGTTAGTCTGTAGGGCCTGGTGCACCAACTCCAAGCCTTCATGGGGTCACACCCCGCTATCCACAGTGCTTGGGAATTTCCTGTGGAGAAGGGGCAAATGCCAGGTCCACAAATTCCATTAGTATGAGCCCTCCTTCCTAGGATCCTGCAGATGGAACCACCCTGATGTGATCTATGCCCAGTGCAGACAGAGCATTTCAAAATGGGGGTAAAAGGAAAGATTTTATAATAGAGACTGAATTGAGAAAATATAGGCCCTGGCCAGTTGGCTCAGTGATAAAGCATTGGCCCAGTTTGTGAATGTCCCAGGTTCAATTCCTGGTCAGGGTACACAGCAGAAAGGACCATCTGCTTCTCCACCCCTCCCTTTTCGCTTCTCTCTCTCTCTCTCTCTCTTTATCTCTCTCTCTCTTCCCCTCCTGCAGCCATTGCTCAATTGGAGTGATTTGGCCCAGGGCACTGAGGATGACTTTGTGGCCTCTGCCTTAGGTGCTGAGAATAGCTCAATTACTGAGCAACAGAGCAATGCCCCAGATGGGCAGAGCATTGCCCCATTGGGGGCTTGCCGGGTGGATCCCAGTTGGAATGCTAGCAGGAATCTCTCTCTGACTCCCCTCCTCTCAATTAAAAAAAAAAAATTAATGAATAAAAAGAAAATTTGTTATCCAACAAAAAAAAATGTGCTAACTAAACTTTATAAGCTTTTATTTATTTATGTATTTTCCTTCTTTTCCAAGTGAGAGGAGGAGAGATAAAGAGACGGACTCTAGCATATGCCCTGACTGGGATCCACCTGACAACCCCTGTTTGGGGCCGATGCTCTGTCCATCTAGGGCCATGCTCCCAACCAGGCTATTTTTAGCACCTGAGGCAGAGGCTCCATGAAGCCATGGCTGCTGGAGGGGAAGAGAAAGAGAGAGAGAGAAGAGGGGGAAGGGTGGAGAAGCAGATGGTCACTTCTCCTGTGTGCTCTGACCAGAAATCGAACCCAGGAGATCTACACACCAGGCCGATGTTCTACTACTAAGCCAACTGGCCAGGGCTATAAACTTTTATTTTAATAGTATTGCTTGCTTACAATAAGATTCTACCTTTATGAAAATGTAAATTATATAACCAGCTGTCTCTTTTTAAAGTCCTTTTAAGCTTCCCATTTGTTATTTTATGTAGTATTCACATCTCATCAGTGCTTCTCAGGTTCTCAGCAAACAGCCAATCCTGGGGAACCTCGGCTAACTCAACCATCACCTCTGTCTTTAGTGGGGGATTAGAGAACATGCCTGTAACTAAAATATTGTAATCCTGATAGTATTTGCAGTGAGCCAAGCTCTCTTCCTGAGAATTTACTTATTTAATCCTACTAACCTCATTTAAGGCTCCTGTTTTACATAATTTTGCCAGTAAGGAAATTGAGACACAGAACAGTTAAAGTAGCTTTCTGGTGCTCTCTCTGCTGGCCAGGGCGTGGCCAGGCTCTCAATAGCACAGTCTGTGGTCATGCTCTGGAGCCCTCAGCAGCCAGCAGCCCTCCTCATGCCCCTGTAGGTCACACAGACCTAGGTTCCAATCCCCTGCTCTGGCATTTCTGTGTTTGGGACCCTGAAAGAGGTGCTGATGACACCCTGGCCCAGTTTTGTGTGTAAAATAGAGAAAGGAATAGTTTCTGTTTCACAAAAACGGTTGTAAGGATTAAGTGAGCTAATGCCAGGCACACGGCAGGCTCTTCACAAAGGATACCTGTTGTTATCAACAAACTGGAACAAGAGATAAACTCCACCGGTGTCACTTCAAAGGCTTCCTGGGAAACACAGCCTTTGTGCCTGAGCCTCAAAAATAGATTTCCTTTATTTTTGTTTGAATAGTAAATTATTTTTCTAAATGAAAATCTTCCGTGTAGGGCAAAAAGGAGCTGTAACACCAGGATGTCTTCTTTTCTCATATGTCAGTGGGTATGGCTATAAACTTAGCTTTTAAAAGTGAAGGGCCCTGGCCAATTGGCTCAGTGGTAGAGCATTGGCCTTGCAGGTGGAAGTCCCAGGTTCAATTCCTGGTCAGGGCACACAGGAGAAGCTACCATCTGCTTCTTAGCCCCTCCCCATTTTCTCTCTCTCTCTCTCTCTCTCTCTCCCAACCTCTCTTACCCTTCTGCAGTCATGGCTCTGTTGGTTCAAGCGCATGGGACCTCTGCCTCAGACACTAAAAATAGCTCTGTTGCAATCATGGCCCCAGATGGGGGTTGCCAGATAGATCCCGGTTGGGGCATAGGAGGGAATCTGTCTATCTATTCTCCTCTCATTTGGAAAAGAAGGAAAAAAAAAGGAAAGGAAGACACTGTAAACATGCCACCATGTAGAAATGAGCAAACACTAGGACCAGCTGCCAGGGGTGGGGGTGGCAGGTGGAGGTGACCTAGGGAGGTGCCAGGAACAGCCTTCCCTGCCTTACAATCCCCCAAATAGTATTTGACATTTTAAACAGTATCACATAGAACTTTGACAATTGTTCTGAAATTTTAAAAATAAAAAATCAATTGCCTGACCAGGCGGCGCAGTGGATAGAGTGTCGGACTGGGATGTGGAAGACCCAGGTTCGAGACCCCGAGCTCGCCAGCTTGAGCGCGGGCCCATCTGGCTTGAGTAAAAGCTCGCCAGCTTGGACCCAAGGTCGCTGGCTCCGGCAAGGGGTTGCTCTGTCTGCTGAAGGCCCGCGGTCGAGGCACATGTGAGAAAGCAATCAATGAACAACTAAGGTGTCGCAAGGGCAACGAGAAACTGATTGATGCTTCTCACCTCTCTCTCCGTTCCTGTCTGTCTGTCACTGTCTATCCCTCTCTCTGATTCTCTCTCTGTCCCTGTAAAAAATAAAAAAGCAATAAATAGTTGCTGGACGAAATTGGAAGATGTCAAAAAGCATCAAGAAGAAAACTGAAGTTACCCATCAGCCCACAGCCCAAAGTAACCACAGTTCCCAATTTTGTGCATTTCCTTCCTGCCTTTTCTTTCTGGCTTATATATACAATACATATGCTTCTATTTGCTTTTTACATTTTAAAAAGTCACATTATTCTGAAACAGTATGAAAATAAGGGAGAAAAACACAAACACTTTTCATTTCATTATCCAGACATAACTGCTAATATCTCTTTGTATAGCTTTCTAGTATAGTATAAGTAAGCACTATAAATAGACATATTTGTATAGTTTGGGCCAAAAAAGAATCAATCTTATGTAAACAACACTAGTTAATGCAATGTTTCCTTCTATGAGTTCCTTTCTCTCTGTGGCAAGAATGCTTTCTATGCCTTAATTTCCCAGCATTCTCCAAACCAGTGTTGAGGGTGGCTATATGTCCCCTGTGCAGACAGTGACTGGAGAATGTGGAGGGGGGACCCGTAGAGAAGGCTTCTCATTTTCTTTATCATGATTGTGGACGCAACCCTTGGGGCTGCTGCAGGAAGCCTGACCTTCACTTAGCTTTATGAAATTCAACAGGCTAGACCTTTGGTTAAAAAGACCCTTCATTCAGTTCCAAAGCCATCCTGAGAGACTTTGGTTAAACCAGCATACAGAGCCTTTGGAAGGCTCTTAGTGTTGGGCTTTGTCCTAATTAAAATAATTGTTATAACTACGGCTCACACTCACAATGCACTTCCTGTGGGCCAGACCCTGTTCTAAGCCCACACATTTTAATACTCAAAACACACCTGTTGTCCTCCTTTTACAGATAAGGGAGCTGATTACTAACCTGCCCAAGGTTACACAGCTCACAGGTGGTGGAACCAGAAGTCAAACCTGCAGGTTGAGTCCAGAGCAGAGGTACCTAAATTTTGCTGAACATCAAAATCACCAGAGGAGGGACTTTAAATAAGGCCCAGACCCAGCTTGCCCCTCACCTGTTATAACGTGGAGGGATGATAGCCAGACAGTGGCCTGGAATCTCCAGGGAAGTAGGGGATCCAGGACTGCCTCTGAACCACTGTGTTCATGGTACATGGGAGCGTATTTCCAGCCTGCCTGTGCCTACATGGGATTGTGAGGTGGATTCCTGAACAGCATGCTTCAGTCAAGTCATGAATTAATGTGCAATTGTGGGGATGCATCCAGGTGGTGCAGTCCATACTTTGAGCCGTGGGCGATAGCTGGGTATAAGCTGGGAGCAAGCTGGTCAGAGAGGGTTCACAATGGGCTAGGTTAGGTCTCCCCGGGGTGACTCGTGTCCTAGTTTCCTCGGGAAGCCCTGGTTTTCACCTTTTGCTCTAACATAATTATCAACAGTGCCCTTTTACATTCTCAAAGATGTCCTGGTTTGGATGATCAATGACAGTCACTCTACCTTTTACCCACTCTCGTGAGACGCTTTACTTTCCACTCATTCCATATGTCACTACTCTAATCCAACATTTGTTTGTTTTAATGTCTCTTTCCCAACCATGAGAGGTTCGCTGCAGACAGGAACTCTTTCTTTCCTTCCGTCCCTCAGATGGCACAGAACCTAGGAGAGGGGTGGACAGCCAGCACTGGTTGGTTGACTCAGATGAGCCAGACCCAAACTGGAAACAGAAACAGGGCAGGAGTAGTTGGAAGCTCAGGCTGCCCTGCTTGCATGCACACTAGGGCACGGGCACATCAATCACATTATGTTCTCCCCAGAACTTCACAGGAAGCATTGCCCCACAACACCTTTATTTCTGACTTCTAGCCTCCAAAACTATGAAACAGGACATTTCTGTTGTTTTCTTCTTCTGCCACAGAAGTGATGGCTGACTCTCTGGAAGGAACAATCGGTGGGCGAGGGGAATGGCTAGAAATCCCACACACACAAGGAGAATGCATGCCCCAAGAATTAGAGGACCAAGATTTGGGGCTATGCCAACCTGGACATGAAGAGTGACTTTATTTTTAAATACTAGGTGAGTGAAACAGGGCGTGGGACCACCCTTGTCCATAAATCTTTATTTTATCTACCTCTGCTTATGTCCTTGTATTAGGCAAGTTATGCTAAGTGCTAGACCTTCCAATCTCAACAGAAGGCCATTGTTCCCCACACAATAGGTTAATACAGGTGTTTGGGGTGACTTCAGGAGTATAGACCCTTTCTACCTTGTGGATTCCATCACCCCCGAGGCCCTGGAAGCCTCTGTTAGCTACTGGCTCCCAGCATGAGAGAATATCCAAATGGGAGCCACTGGTTTCTATTTTCCAGGCCTGTGCCTTACATCACCACCGACTGCATTCTATTGGCCAAACTCTGTCACATGCCACAGATAACTGCAAGGGAGCTTGGGAAGTATAGTCTTGGTGCCCAGGGAGAAATGGGAATAAATTGAATAAATAAGCAACTACAAGACTTCTTCCTAGAAATGAAAGTAAAGAATAAAAAACAGGCGATATTTGTTTCCTGGGGCTGCCATAACAAAGTACCACCAATGGGATGGCTTAAAACAACAGAAATGTCCTGTTTCATAGTTTTGGAGGCCAAAAGTCAGAAATAAAGGTGTTGTGGGGCAATGCTTCCTGTGAAGTTCTGGGGAGAACCTGTCCCAGGCCTCCCTGTTAGTTTCTAGGGTCACCTGCAACCCCTGGCCTTCCTCTGCCTCCAACATCACTTGGGGTCCTCCCTGTGTCTCTTCTCTTCGTAGAAGGACTCCAATCTCATTGGACTAGGGCTCCACCCTAAATCTTCTTAACTTACATCTTAATCAGAGCTGCAAAGACCCTATTCCAAAGGTCACACACACAGTACCAGGGCCTAGAACTTATATGTTTCTTGGGGACACAGTTCACCCTATGAGGAGCAAAGGGTATGAACTTTTTTTGTGTGTGTGTATTTTTCTGAAGTGAGAAGTGGGGAGGCAGAGACAGACTCCCGCATGTGCCAAACCGGGATCCACCTGGCATGCCCACTAGGGGGCGATGCTCTGCCCATCTGGGGTATTGCTCCACTGCAACCATAGCCATTCTAGCACCTGAGGCAGAGTCCATGGAGCCATCCTCAGTGCCAGGGCCAACTTTGCTCCCATGGAGCTTTGGCTGTGGGAGAGGAAGAGAGAGAGAGAAAGGATAGGGGGGAGGGGGAGAAGCATATGGGCGCTTCTCCTGTGTGCTCTGGTCAGGAATCGAACCCAGGACATCCACACACCGAGCTGACACTCTACCACTGAGCCAAACCTGCCAGGGCCTAGGGTATAAACTTTTTTTTTTTTTACAGGGACAGAGAGAGAGTCAGAGAAAGGGATAGACAGGGACTGACAGACAGGAACAAAGAGAGATGAGAAGCATCAATCATCAGTCTTTTGTTGCCGTTGCGACACCTTAGTTGTTCATTGATTGCTTTCTCACATGTGCCTTGACCGCGGGCCTTCAGCAGACTGAGCAAACCCTTGCTGGAGCCAGCGACCTTGGGTCCAAGCTGGCAAGCTTTTTGCTCAAGCCAGATGGGCCCGCGCTCAAGCTGGCAAGCTCGGGGTCTTGAACCTGGGTCTTCTGCATCCCAGTCCAATGCTCTATCCACTGTGCCACTGCCTGGTCAGGCTAGGGTATGAACTTTTAAAGGTTCTTGGAACGCTCCCACAGTGCTTCTAAAAAGATCACTCTGACTTGCACATAAGCCAGGAGGCACAACCCTCCCCCAAACCAAGGGGTAGTAGTATGCTTTTCTTCCTTGGTTTTGCTGTCTTTACATTTGCAAATCCGGAAAGTGAGCAATGGTTTTCCATTTTTGTTTCAATAGACACACCTCAGGAAAGACACAAAAAGTGCAGAGTGCAAGGAATTACATCATCGTTGCAAGTGAAGGATGGCACAAAGCCTGGAGGAGGGCTGGGGACAAAGCATTGGCCAGGTGTGTGTGCAGTCCCCAGCACCAGGCTCAGGAATTGGAGGGTGTTTGCTAGGCAGGGAGCAGCCATCACAGGACACAACCTGAGCTGCGATGGAGGAACGTTGAGCTGGCAGTAGTTAGACACCCAGGTTATAGATAGCTCTCCTCTGGCAGAAAGCAAGTAGCAGAAGACAGAAAAGACAAAAATTTTCATCTATCCATCTGAAATTAATGTTTCCAGTGAGGAAGGTGGATGGCTTTCTGCAGATGCCCAGCTGCCACGGGGGTGAGAGTACTGTCTGGCTTGCTTGTCACCGTGGCAAGCACGGTCTGATGGCTGCAGGGGATGGATGTGGCGGCAGCTCGCAGCTGTGGTGCCATCACACATCAGCACACTCCGTGCGGAGTCCAGAACAGCCCCCACCCCCATAAATTATTCATCGCAGTCACCTTATGATATGTGATCACAATCCAAGCAGGGTGTCAGCAGGGAAGAATTTGTAAATGTAATATGTGTAATCAGTTTTTGTCATAGTTTTGCTCGTCCTTTTCTCCTCATAACTCTCCATCTTCTGCCCATATTTTTCTCTTCTTGTTTTTAATCACAGGAACATGTCAAGAGTGGGTCTGAAAGTCTTCACCTTTCTTCCCAATATGTTCTCTCTCACGGCAAAGAGCAGCGGCCTCAAACGCCTTCATTTCTGTTCATGAGACATATTTTTACTGCTGCTGTGCAACGGCAATTGCCACAGTTTTCTCCTTTTGTTTTTCTTTTTCTCCTTCTTGAATATATCTTTCCTCCCTTTCGTTTATTTAGAGTAGGGTTTGAATTTTTATGCATCTTTCAATTCGTGCTCTTGAAAGAGGTGGGAGGGGCAGCTGTAGAACCAACAGGGAGCCCATTTCTCTCTTCGAAACACAGCTGTCACTTTCACCGTATCCCCAAAGGGGCTCCTGTGGGTGAGAAAAGAACCCCCTAAGCCAACCACCCTCAAATAAGCCTGAGGAGGGCTTTCTGGGGGCTGCTGAGAATCCCAGTTCTAATCAAAGCAGGAGGTTGATAGAATGAAATTGAAATTTAAAAAAATAAAAGGCTGTAACTGTCAAGCTGATCTCTCCTGCATTAGAGATCTTTGTGATGGGAAACATGAAGTGGGCTCTAGACAGGCTCAGAACCTCATTTCTGGGACCAGCAGCTATATCACAAATCTCAAATTGCCCAAGGTTGATAACAATACAACCAAGTTTAGAACCCGCACCCGCCTACCTTGGACCCAAGTCATGACTCAAAGGGTGTGCCTGTGACTCCCTCCTCCCACTGTAGAATTCCCCCCAAGCATTTGGTTCCATCTCAACAATACTGAGATCCAGGCAAAAGGCTGAACTTCTCATGAGCTGATTGGACCTTAACAACTGTCCACTTTGTGACACCGTCCAGTCTGTCTGCCTGTGGGAGAGAGTGGTCAAGCTGCTTGAACTGCAGCAGGGCCTTTGGAATAAGACAGAGCCAGATTCCAGCTAAGCTCTGCTGCTCCCAAGTGCTGCACCCTTGGGCAACTTATTTAACCTCTCTAAGCCTCAGTTTCCTCATCTGCACAATAAGAAGATAAGATTACCTAGGGCGCCTAGTTGTGAGGTTGTCATGAGATAGGGCTTTATAAGACATTTTGCAAAGTGATTATTTTAAAGCTTAAGTCATATTTAAGGGACATACAGGGCTCAAAAGCCTTCAACAGCCCAATTTCACTCAAAATAAATCTGGTTCTTACCATCACCCCAGAGGTTTCCAGAATCTGATCCTGTCACCTCTCTGACCACATGTCATCCCACAGTCCCCTGGCTTAGCCACAGCCAAAATGATGGATCCCTGTGCTTTTCTTGGGACATCCTAAGCACAACTCACCCTCACCTTCAGGCCTCACACATGATATTCCCACTGCCTGAAACACACTTTCCCAGATGCCCAGATACTTTCTGCTCATACTTTCTTAGGGTCCCCCTGATGTCACAACTCAGAGGAGCCTCCCCTGACTGTCCTCTGTGTCCCCTCATCTTGCCTTTTCTCTTTCCCTGGCCCTCATCACTGCCTGGCAGATTTAATATTTACTGTTTACATATTTACTTATTGCCTGCTGACCCCTCTGGAAGACAAGCCAGGTAAAGGCAGGACAGTTGTCTCTCTGGGCTCCAGCCTGGCATCTATCATGTAGGCAGCACTGGGTATGTGTCGGATGCATAACACAAGGGGAATCAAGAGTTTGGAATGCTAACAGTGATCCCCTGAAATGGAGAAGGTTCTCGAGCAGGTTGCCCGGCTTGGCAGGCTGCAGGGTTGGTCCTTGGAGTTTTTCAAGCATCTGCTACAAGGACCCAGGGTCACCGAGCCAGACACAGTCTCCATATGAGGGGAGCGGGTTAGTCTCCATTTGAGGGGGCCCAGGACCAGCACCTCACATATAAGTCACCTGGAGATGGGAGGGGAAAGAGGGTGTGGTAGAGAACCCCACCACTTGGGGACATGACAAAGGATCCTAAGCATGGAAGTTCCATTGACCCAACCAGTTTCCCAGTTACTTTTTGGTCACAGAGTGGTTATTAAAGAAGTCAGCCAGGAGGCAGAGAGACCAACAGGTTTGGCTCCAATACCCAGCAGAGTGGGAGAATACCAGCCCTGCACCACCTTTACCTCCCTGGCCACAGTTCTCAGCAACAGGGAGTCTCTTGAGGTCATCCAGATAAAATAAGAAGGAGGCCAGACCTGGGCATGGGGAGCGGTGGGATGAGAGGGACAGGTTTGGAGATACTTGGGAGGTGGGGTGAAGGTCCAGTGGTTGGCTGGCTGGGGTGAGAAGAGGGGAACTCAAACAGCACCCTCACATCTCTGTTCCCTGAAGTCTGGGCTCAGGGCACACAAATCACAAGTCTGTGCCCCTGTCTCCCACCTCACATGGGAGCTGCTTTCTGAAACTACAGGAGGTGGGAAGAGTTTGACTTGGGAATGTGGCAGTAAGGACAATGAGGCACTGGCATCCACTCCCCACTGCCTGGGGCAGAGCTAGACCTGGTTGTATGGGGAGGGTACCAGCTGCAGGAGCTGGGACTCAGGGGACTTAAGGAAGTCTGGGCATGAGCAGAGCCACCTAGGCCCAGGTGATACAGAGTGGCATGTGTTCAGGGGTCACTCTCTAAGAAGGCCGCCCCTTGGAAAAACAGAGGCTGCCCCTTGGAAGGTCTTTAGGATGGGTTGATATCAAACCATTGCAGGAATGCCAGAGGGACAGGGATCTCTCTGGGTTACCACCTGGATTGTAAGCTGGTGCAAGGCTCCTTGGGGATGTGGGGCACCCCAGTGTAATTTAGAATGGGAAATGGAGGTCTTATGTGTACAGGTGGGGCAGAGAAGGGGCTTTGTTTGTGTCATACCTCTTCTGTAAGTTATGACACTTTGTGACACACCCGTGAAATGCCGCATTTACCTGTGCACAGTAACTGCCGCTCACGCAAGCCAACACCACTTGTCACACACAACCACCAGCACAAGGGCTCTTCGGCCACAGAGCTACTGACATTTTGGGAAAATGAGTCTTTTGTTTGTTTGTTTATATTTCAACATTTTAAAAAATGTGGTAAATATATATAACAAAATGATATTGGTAAAGGTGCAGTCCAGTGATATTGAGTGCATTCATATGGTGCCTCTATCAGCCCCACACTCCACACTTTTTCCACCTTTTTTTTTTTTTTTTTACAGGGACAGAGAGAGAGAGTCAGAGAGAGGGATAGATAGGGACAGACAGACAGGAGCAGAGAGAGGTGAGAAGCATCAATCATTAGTTTTTTGTTGCCGTTGCAACACCTTAGTTGTTCATTGATTGCTTTCTCACATGTGCCTTGACCGTGGGCCTTCAGCAGACCAAGCAACCCCTTGCTGGAGCCAGCGACCTTGGGTCCAAGCTGACAAGCTTTTGCTCAAGTCAGATGGGCCCTGTGCTCAAGCTGGCGAGCTCTGGGTCTCAAACCTGGGTCTTCCGCATCCCAGTCTGACGCTCTTTCCACTGCGCACCGCCCAGTCAGGCACACTCTTTCCATCTTAAAAAAAAATTTTTTTTTTAATTGATTTTAGAGAGAGAGGAAGGGAGAGAGAAAAGAGAGAGATAGAGAAACATTGATTTGTTCCACTTATTTATGCATTCATTGGTTGATCCTTGTATGTGCCTTAACCGGGGATCAAACCCACCACCTTAGTACATTGGGATGATGATCTAACCAACTGAGTTACCTGGCCAGGGCCACACTCTTTCTTTTTTGAGGGGGAAATATTCTTTCCATGTTGCAAATCTGAATTCTGTCCCCATATAAGAGTAACTCCCCAATCCCCTCCCCCCATCCTGCCCCTGACACCCCCATCCTCTTCCTGACTCTCTGGAGTTGACGGCTCCAGGGATGTTATGTAAGTGGGATCACATGGCACTTGTCCTTCTATGTCTGACTGATTTCACTCAGCATTCTGTCCTCAAGGTTCATCCACACTGTATCTCGTGTCAGTGTGTCCTTCCTTTTTCTAAGGCTGAGAAATATTCAGGGCAAATGATTCTGTTGCAGGCTGCCCTGCACACTGAAGGAAGCTGAGCAACACCCTGGGCCTTCACCCACCAGATGCTGGAGGCACTCTCCTTCTCCTCCCCATGATGACAACCGCAAATGGCTGCAGACTTTACCAAATGTTCCCCGGGAAACACTGTCCCCTGGTTGAGAACCACCACTCTGCCCATTCCTGTCTGAAAACTTGAGTACACTTGCATATACCTGGATACCTCAAAAAGCAGTTCTACTTTTGCAAAGGGATGGGGGCACCTCTGGGATGTGCGCCCAGCTCCAGCAGCAGCCCAGCTCCCAAATCCCATCGCAAAGTTACAGCTATACACGGTTCACGTCAGAATCACTTCATCACATTAAGGGCAGATTTTCACAATAGCCCTTTTTAATAATAGAAAGCCCCTCTCTATTCTTAAATCCACATTAAGCATATGGCAAGCCAGGTGCCAGCCACTGTGCGTTTAGCCCACAGAGGACCGGCCCCTCCTTCTCTACCTTCCTGTGGGGAGTCATAAATCCTTCTTAGTGTCAACCCTCAGGAGCCACATGAAGTGTGTAAGAATCAAAGATAAATAGGTCTGCTTTGCCCTTGGACATGTAAGCTGGATTCTCTTCAGTAATCCAGGCCCTTCACAGAAACAGCTGAGAGCAAGGAAACTTTTCCTCACAATTCCTAACAAGACGCACACACAGCCCCCCCAAAATACTGAGTCTGGCAGATGAGCCAGCGGACAACCACCACACAGGCAGGATTTCAGTTCATCCCCCACCCCCACCCACAGACCCAGCTGCATGGCTCGGTTTGATCCACACACATCCCACATTTCCACCCAAATGCTAGAGAGCTCTGCTAATCCCCACCAGCCCCCAGACAAAATCTTCTGTTTCCTTGTGAGCCTGGAATAAGAAGCAGGTGAATGTGCAGGGGTTTAGGAGTGACAGAAGACTCAGCAGCTGCTCAGGATTATCTCAACAGAGAAGAATCCCATCTGCGAGTCTATGGTCAGAGCTTGGGGCCCGGAATCAGGACAACAGCTTACGATGGGAACAGCTAGACCTCCATTCCAGGAAGAGGGTAGCCAGAGTGGGCGTGAGGCATCCTAGCAGTCCAGCTTTGGTTGGAGCATTCCAGAAAGGCAGCAGATTTGCAGCAATCCTGAACCCTCCCTCCCCCGCCATCCTTTGCCATGTGACCGGCAGTTCTTCCCTGTGAGGCAGAAAGGCTTCCCTGACCCTGGACCCCAGGCTAGGCCCTGAGATGGAATTTAGCTAATGAGACACTGGCAGAGGAATAAAGCCAGACTGGTATGGCAGAGGAATGAAGCCAGACTGGTAGCGCGTTGGGGAAGCCTCCACTCCTGCTCTCCTCTTGCTTCAGAACAAGAAACCGCCCAGTGAGCCCACCGACTCAGGAAGAGCAAAGGCACCTTCCTTCACTGCAGGTGCAGGAGCATTTATGCCATGCCTGGTGCTGTGTGTGAGGCCTTGATGGGACTGGTTTGTCCAGCCTCGTTTTCCTGCCCAAAGCCGACCGACACAGAGACGGCGACTACTGCTTCCTCACCGGCCTCCATGGTCTGTAGTGGCTTCCATCTAGCTCCCCAATGCACATGGGGACACTCTCATGGTGCCTTTGTTGACACTGTTCATTGTTGGACAGTGACTGTTCTGCTGGACTGGCTCTGTCTCTGTCCCCTGGGCTGTGGGTGGGTCTGACCCCTGAAATAAGCCAGAATAAGGTAATCTGTTCTGGATTCAACCGCCTATCAGTGGTTTGGGACAGCTCTTGAGTCTTCCCAACATCTCCCTCTCTCCTGGGGACAACAGGGAGACTCCAGTTATGGAGAAGACTTGTCCTGGTCTGCAGGGTACCTATAGCAACCAAGGAACTTCACAGGGAGGGAGAGAGTTGGTCAAGCCAGAGGCAGGTCACATATGAGAAGACAGAGCCCCAACTGCAGCCCCTCAACCACTCCCTGATCCTGGACCTCCCTCCAAGCCTGGCAGTTGTGGGGACCCTTGCCTCCAGCCCTGTTCCCTCCATGACTCCCATCACCTGTGGCCCATCCTGAACAGATACTTGGACACACATGTTGACAGCAGCGTGGCTTAAAATTGCCAAAAGGTAGTAACCACCCAAATGCTCATTACCAGATGATGGGTAAACAAAATGTGGTCCATCGTGCAACAGAATATGATTCCACCTTAGTAAGGAAGGACATTCTGACATCTGCTACCACATGGATGAACCTACAGGACATGATGCTCAGTGAAATCAGCCCATGACAAAGGATTATTATTGTATGAGTCTTTCTATAAGAGGCCCCTAGAGGAGTCAGATTCATAGAGACAGGAAATAGGATGGAGATCATCAGGACTGGGGGCGGGGGTGGGGAGTGATGGATAATTGGCACAAATTTTCAGTTTGAGAAGATGGAAAATATCTGGAGACAGATGGTGGTAATGGTTGAAAAACAGTGTAAATGTGTTCAATGCAGTGAATTGTACACTTAAAAATGGTTAAAATGATTAAGTTTTGTTATGTATATTTTACCACAATTAAAAAAATAATTAACCTGTCATATGTTCTAGCTCCTTGAGCCCAGTTCCCACCTGGCGGTCAGACAGCAAAGCCACCAGATTGGATCAGTGAGATCAGAGAGGTATGAGTTAGAGGCCTGCCCCTTCCCCCTGCCCTTGCCCTCTGCCCCTGCCCTTTGCCCCTTGCCCCTGCCCTTGGCCCCTATCCCCTGACTCCTCCCCCTACCTTCTGCCCCTACCCCCTGACTCCTGCCCCCTGCCCTGGTTTCAGCAGGAAACTCCAGCATTCTTATTGCTTTAGGGAAACCCCAGGGTTAGAAGTGGCCATTAGGGAGATACTGGGGACACAGAGTCCCCCAATGCTCTTTGGATGCCACACAAGGCAGCAGCTCCCCTCAACCCTGATTGTGGTGAAGCTGTGTGGGGCATGCTGACTGCACACCCTGATGGAGGGAGACTCCTTAGGGCTGGCATCCAGCTGCAATTTGGAACTTGAGTGAGTAGGATTTGTTTGGATGGGGAACAAAGGAGGGAGGAAACAATGAGGGCAAAAACCAATGAGCATAGACAATGGGGGATGCCAGGGAAGGCCTGGACCTGCCAATCAGGGCTTGCTGGCTGGCCTTGTGAGCATAAGCAAGTTTCTCTGTGCCAGTCTCCTCACCTAGGATGTGAGCTGCGTACAGTCCTTCTAGCCGGGCCTCCCATGATCCTTCCCAGCTACCCACACCTCTGTGATCCCCTCCCTGGACATGCGCTGGACCCAGGGACTTGCTTCAGACAGCAGCAAAGATAATGGGATGTCCCATCCATGTGGCTGTGCTTGGTTCTGTGTTCACTCTTGCTAGCCCTCCAGCTCGCCAGCAAGCTACTATGATGTAGGATGCTCTACAGGGAGGCCCACATGGGGAGGAACTGAGCAAGCTCTCATTCTGACAGCCCACGAGGAACTAATCCCGCCAGAGACCACACGAGCCTTAAGACAGGACCCAGATCACAGGAGCCAGCCTCCACAGCAGATTCCAGACCCACTGAGAAACTGCTGTGATGACAACTGTTGGTTTAAGCCACTTCACTTGAGGCTAATTTGTTGCACAGCATGGAAACCTCATGCATTCAACAGTCCTTTGTTATCCCTGATGCCTGCTGGGCTCAATCTAACTCTCTCCCAGTAACTTCATCTTCCGATTCCCCCAACCCCCAATCCAGGATCCTCAGTCCTCACTCTCTCCCACATTTGCCTTCAAAACACACACACAAGCACACACACGCACTCTACTGTTTGTTGGCCAAGACAGAGGCTTCCAGGGTTCAGTGTCTCTGGGGAATGACTACAGGAGAGGTCCCAGAAAACAAAGACACGTTGATGTTTGCCAGTCCCCCATAACCCCTCTGTCTTTTCAGCAGGAGGAGCCCAGGAGGATGGCCCTGGGCTCCTAGCGAGCCACAAACCTCTAACGAGAGCATTTAACTGTATCTTCGCTTTCAGAGCCAGAGACTGGCATTCCCCTGGCTGCTAACACACAGGAGGAAATCCATCTGCTCTGTTTGTTTTCTTGGGTATCTAGGAATTACATGTGTTCACCACACACACACACAGCATTTCAATTCAGGCCTTTAATTTGTTCTCCGAGGAAGAAACATGGATATTGAAGTTCTTATGACTAAATTTGGACCCTTGACAACAAGGCAATGGTGGACCACTGTGTCAGGTGGAGAAGCAGGAAGGCTGGGAGGCTGGGAAGGAGGCTTGAGTTTAAGTTTAACTCTGCCCTAAAAAGCTGGACCACTTTGGAAGACACCCTGCCCATCGGTGAATCTCTTCTTCTTTTTTGGTTTGGCTCCAGAACAGATGATCAACCACCAGCCAGAGGCCCTGGCTGCTGAGCGGTGAGTCTTCCTTCTGTTGGGAAGAAGCACATTGCCACTGGGATCCTTGTTTAGTCTCTTCTGAATTGAGTTATCATGAGTCAATTTACCAGAGCCTGAGCTCTCAAGGCTGGGTGTCTGCACCAACCACGCAGAGAGCCATCCCCTTGAGCTGACCCTGCCCCACTTGCTGAGTCGGGCTCATCATTCATGACATTCTTGCACTGTCACAATGTCCTCTCACTTTGAAAGAACAGCCTTTACATGACCCTGTTGCCCAATAAGTTTTCTCTAAGAGTCTGCCAGGTCACAGAGGGCAGACTAGACTCTAGGCTATAAAATCAGGAGCCCCCTGACATGTAGATCCATTAATCCGTCAAAAGAAGATTTGCTAAATCTTAGTGTCCAGAGAGAGACCAGAAATCCTCATGTGACTGCCAGGAGGCTCAGGCAGCACAGTCAACTCTACTCAGTGCTTTGTCTTGGGACCCACAAGGAGTTGTGGGACATCTACACTCTTTCCTGTGCCTCATCTTTTGCAGTTGTACCAACACCCCACAGACAAAGGAATTTGTTACCAGGTGCCTTGCTTGTCCCCAGATTGTACATGAGGGAAAAAGCTAATCTCAAAATTTCAAGATCATAAACCAACACCATAATTTATAGGACCAAAAGTAACCTTCCAGACTGGAGCTCCTTGAAAGCCAAGTTCACCTCTGTCCTTCAGCACTTAGCCCTGGACATGGCAAGTAGGGGCTCAGTGCATGCATGTAAGATGGATGAATGGGGTGGATGGGTGGATGGGTAGATGGGTGAATGGGTGGATGAGTGGATGGGTGGATGGGTGAATGGGTGGATGAGTGGATGGGTGGATGGGTGAATGGGTGGATGAGTGGATGGGTGGGTATATGAATGAATGGATGGATGGATGACTAAATAAATCTTTGTCCAAGGAACAGAAGTTCTTGCCCAGAATCTACCATTTAGTAGCCTGATAACTTCCCTCATTTCTAAAATGAGATGAAAGTACTTTTTTTTTCTACTCAATCCATATGTTTGTTGTGAGAATAAAATAAGGTGATATAAAGAAAGTTCTTTGGCTACCTCCATAGAATTATACCAATGAGAGGAAGCACTGCTCCATAGAAAATATTTTCTTCAGCCTAATAATTGATTCTAGAGCTCATTGATTCAATCAACTATTTAATGAACCCTCTTTAGGACGCCACACTTTAGAAGTCCTTTAGAGGCAGGATTCAAAACAGGGAGGCTAGTTAAGACAGTACATCTCACCATAGATAGGGCCACACAGAATATTCTGTGATACTGGTACCTTTGACAAGATTGTGAGGCTGTAGAGGGCAGGTACTATCTCTTCAACCAATAATCACCTTTGTCAGTAAAAATGAGTGACTAACAGGCCCTCAAATGTCTACTGCAATGGTTGCAACAAAATAACTAAATCATAGCATGAGAGATACAACTTTACAAAAAAGACAACAGTGCTGAAATACTAGAGTAAAATGCTGAGTATGAAGTCTGTCCTGGTACAACTCTGAACTTAGAGTAGTTTTTTATGCCCATTGAGCCCTATTCTAGAGATGGCATGGGGCTTTCATGTGTGTGAGAGGGGAACAGGGGCCTAGGGGAAGGTGAAGCATGTGGAGTGGGTTGCCACCCTCTTCTCTACATGAAACAGTCTACACTAATAGCCTGATGCAGCACCTGACACACAAATGCTCAATCCAGAACAGTTTATGGTCACAGGAATTCGCCATCACCGACCACTTTGATCTGGGACCCTCTTCTTTGTCTTCTCTGTGCCACTGGCTTTCCTTCCTCTTTGGATGGGATGGGAGGTGGAGACGATGGTGGGTCAGGTCTCAGCAGGGACAGGAGCATTGCAGCCAAGCAGAAGGAACTGGACTCCCTGCACAAATGCCCCGTCTCCTCTACCTGCCCACTCCAGGCGTTGTTCAGCCAGATCCCAGCTGCCAGGCTTTGAGGGCCCAGTATTTGCTTCTGGGTGTGGACAGGGGGTAGATCCATCCCTAGATTTGACTGGGGCTCTAGACCAAGGCAGCCAGGCTGAGCTGGGCTGGGAGAGAAAGATAGTGTGGCTATTTCTGATACACTCAGGCTTGTCCTCAGAATAACCCCAGGGAGCTGGCAGGCACCTACTGATGGGGTTGTGGGGGACAGAAAAGGGAACATAGTGACAGCTGTCATGCACGACAGCCCTGTGAAAAGGGCACAGCATTTACTTGAGAAGTTTGGGACTGAGAATTGGTGAATTGACCAATGTTGGTAAATATCAAGAGTTAAATGACAGTCCCCCCTCATTATCAACCCTGACCCCAAGTTGCAGACATCACACTTTCTAAAGGACAGGAGCTGGGGGTCAGGAGAGACTTACTGCATTAGAGTTCCTTATACCACAGTGTCATGCTTTGGCACAAGAAGGAACAGCTCTATATTAACCATAGACTGTCCCTGGGAGCTGGCCCCCAAATGACCTCTAATTATTACAGAAATCTCCGACTTCTGGGCTGGTTTCTAAGGTCACAACTGTGGCTGTTCTTCAAAGGCAGCCAAAGTCAGGGGGAACTGATCAGCAGAGAAATCAGCTGGGGGCAGGGGGAGCAGGGGAGTGGGAGGTCACGTGAGGCTTGCAGTGTGTTCAGGACCCATCCTGTGCTCTGGGGTACGTGGACGAGGAAGCATTCCCTTAGCATCAAGATTTAACCTCCTGTTGAGTAGAGAAGCTATACAAGGCCTGGATCCTGGAGCCAGAGCAGTGGCCTCAGGGTCCCAGGTGGCATCCAGCTCTCTGACCACCTTCCCTGAGGTTTTTCTCAGGAGAAGCTTGTCTAGGGACCCTATTATACTGAGTAGACAAGGATCAGAGACATCAAATGTCTTCCAATGTGCACACAGCACCACCATGGCGCTTACTTTCCTGGGTTCACTTGGCTGGGCCATGGTGCTCATATGTGCGCTCAAATACCAGCCTAGGCGCTGCTGTTAATATTTAAATCCAGTAGACTTTCAGCAAAGTTGACCATCCCTCTGTCATGTGGGTGGGCTTCAACCAATTGGTTGAAGGCCTTAATAGAGGAGACGAAAGCCCCCCCAAAAGTGGAAGAAAGAACTTTGCCTCCCAGGGGCCTTTGGGCTCAAGACGGCAACTTCAGCTCCTGCTGGAATGTCCCTCCCACCCATAACTGTGTTAGCCAACTCCTTAAAATCAGTCACTCTCCCCCCTCTACATGCAGATGTAAATATAGAGATAGACATAGATACAGGACCCATGGGTCTTTTCCTTTGGATGTCCCTGACTAGTATACTACTCTGTCCCAGACACCACCAGGGTCCCCAGAGTCCCACATATACATGTCATCTTCTCCCTACCCCTAAAATAAAAAAACAGGATGAAAGATCACCCTATGCTAAAATTCTGTGATTTGACTTTAATAAGTAAATCACGAAATAAGACTGAGTTGCCACAGCCCATCCCCTAGAAGCTGGCCTGAGCACTGGTTCACCTGTCCTCAGTGCCACCAGCGCTTTGGTCAAAGGCTTCAGTCCTCCTGCCAGACACCTGGGGGTGCTGGGAACTCTGGTTAATATTTGAGGCAACACAGTGTCCTCAGTGTGGAGGCCCTGGAGGATTTCCAACCTGTAACTTCTAGTGTAACTGCCCTGGAGTTTGCTCACACATGCAGTTGTGGGTGGAGTGGGGAAGGAACAGGAGGGAGGGCTGATGCTGACCTCCTCCTGCAGACTCTATGCTCCCTGGGGTGGGGGTCATACTATAAGACATAGGGTGACTCCAAAGAGGCCGATGGTGCTGCCAAAGATCTCCATGGTAAGAATCTTCACAAACAGCCTGGGGTTCTGTGCATCAGCCAGGGTGGCTCCACTGCCCACAGTGCCCACACAGACATCACAGAAGAGGTTAGACAGGCCCACAGTAAGGCCAGTTCCAAACATGGAGTCACCTGCATGATAGTTTCAAAAGGCAATTGTGCCTGACCAGGTGGTGGCGCAGTGGATAGAGCATCACACTGGGATGAGAAGGACCCAGGTTCGAGACCCTGAGGTCGTCAGCTTGGACCCAAGGTCGCTGGCTCCGGCACGGGTCGGTAGAAACAGAGCTAAATCCGCATCCCTGCGTCCACCTTCCAACACGTGCTCAGTCCCCTGCCCCACACTGTCATCTGATGCACCCATGTGCCACACTCACACTACCGAGATGTCTTACCTCAACCGCCCAGGAGGGGTTTCTAGGATTATTCCCACTTTATAGATGAGGAAAATGAGGCACAGAGAAATGCATCCTAGATCACACATTAAGTGACCCACTGGGGCAGGGTTGGACCTAGGCAGCCTGATGCCTGAGCTCATGTGCTAACCACTTGGCTTGATGCCTTTCATGTCCCTGTGAAAAAGAAAGGCAAGCATAATTGTCATTCTGTGAAGAAACTCAAGTTATAGACTCCTTAAGTGGCTCTGAAGGCCACACAGCCTTTATCTCTGATTCCTGCTCTGTACCTTAGAAATCATGGCACATTTATTCGCAGACATTCTGACTGCCTTCCCCTCACCTCACCTCTCAAATGCAGTGTCCCTCGATCTTTCCCACAGCTTGTCAGAGGCACTGTGACATCACAAATCCACAAGAGACATATATCTGCTGAGCTCTGAATGAATCAGACAAGACAAAATTTGGGTGGCCAGGGGAAGCTAAAAGCCCCTACAAGTTTAGCGAGATCCTGCCAAATGGGTGATTGGCTCCCACTGAGATTAGCTTTAACCAATTATTAAGTAACAGTTTAATATTTTAAGTGTTTTCTCAATCACAGAGAAGTGAAAACATTTCAAGATTTTCTTCCCTTAGAGCTTCTGAAATAAAAACATAAAACAAGTGTAAGCACTGTAACATAGATTTTTTTAATCCTTTCTATTGAGATAATTGAACATCTTTATTGTCTTATTTTATTTTTAACTTCTTCTGTATTATCACACAGCCCAGCCTGACATGGGCCCACATGGATGCTCAGTTCTGACTGTCTGACAGTCTAGCACCACTCTGCATGAAGAACGTCAGGAAACGTGCCACTCTCCAGCAGTGCATGGCAGCCCATCCTCCCAAGCTCTGGATGTGCACCCTATGATAGAGGTCCCACATCTTGTTTTAAACTTTCATTATCCATCCTTCCAAGGTCTGAGCCTCCTGTTCCTTCTCACTGCTTCCCAACCTTTCCCTTTCCAGGCAGAAAGGAGCCGGGAAGCAATGGATAAAGGGAAGTGAAGGGAAGAAGGATTAAAACACACATGCCTGACCTGTGGTGGCGCAGTGGATAAAGCATTGACCTGGGAACACTGAGGTCGCCAGTTCAAAACCCTGCACTGGTCTGGTCAAGGCACATATGGGAGTTGATGCTTCCAGCTCCTCCCCCCTTTCTCTCTCTCTCTCTCTTCTCTCTCACTCTGTATCTCCTCTCTAAAATGAATAAATAAAAGAAAAAAGAAAATTAAAACACATCACCACATATGTGATCAGCTCCAATACTCTAAAGCAGGGGTTCCCAAACTACAGCCCCGGGGCCGCATGCGGCCCCCTGAGGCCATTTATCCAGCCCCCTTCTGGAAGGGGCACCTCTTTCATTGGTGGTCAGTGAGAGGAGCACAGGATGCATCCGCACCCATAGTTCCCATTGGAATACTGGTCAGTTTGTTGATTTAAATTTAATTGTTCTTTATTTTAAATATTGTATTTGTTCCTATCTTGTTTTTTTACTTTAAAATAAGATATGTGCAGTGTGCCTAGGGATTTGTTCATAGTTTTTTTATAGTCCGGGCCTCCAACGGTCTGAAGGACAGTAAACTGGTCCCCCGTGTAAAAAAGTTTGGGGACCCCTGCTCTAAAGGTAACTAAGCTCCCATTTTTATTTTGTTATAAATTCTCCTTTGGAATCCAGTACCATGTGCCTTCTTTCATCAATGTATCCATTAATGCACCCATCCAACCATTCATCCATCCATCCATCCCCCTATCCATTCACCACCCATCCACCTATCCATCCATGCACCCAACACCCATCCATCCATCCATCCATTTATTCATCCATCCACCAGCCCATTTATTCATCCATCTACCCACCCATCTATCTATCCGTCCATCCATCCACCCATCCACCTACCCAGTCATTTATTTATACATACAACAACATGTGCCAAGTTCTAAGTCAGGTGCTCAAGGAGCTCACTCTCTGAAGGGAGACAGACCAGAACCTTATGTGCTATTCAGAGTTCTGGGTGCTAAACCAAAATGTCCTCAAGTTATGCTAGGCACAAGGGACAGAGGGCCCCTCCTCAGGGCAGGGGCCTCACAGGGAAGGACCTCTGCACTCAGCCCAAGGAAACCAGATGGGGTATGGCATTGCCACTTCAGGTGGGGGACAAGCACTGAGATGTGAGCCCCCAATCCCATTTGGATCATCCATCCTGGCCTCAGCACACTCTGCCTCCAATTGCTGGTTTCCTGCCTCTTATGTGAAAACACTTCAACTGTTCTCTTAGGACCTGCAAATGGGGGTCATGTTGAAGTGGAATGCATGCTGGACAGACCCCACATTTCTAGCTTGCACCTGCCCTCCAGGGGAAACTCTTGTGGGGTGGAGGTGGTCACACCTGGGAGCCCATTCTGCAGACTACTCAGGTTCATTTGCTGTATCTAGATCGTGCTGTGTCCTAATTAAGGCAGACCTTCAAGGTTGAACTGCATTTGCAGAGTTTTCTGAAATGGGCCAGCCCTCTACATACCTGACTTTCACTTCCCCACCCAGATCCCCTGCTTCCACTCACCGTGGAGGCCCCTCTGCATAACAGGACATAAGAACCTGCTTTTTCTGAACAAGTCTCACTAATCAAGGGGCACTTATGACTGACTTGCCTCCCTAAAACAGAGGTGACTGACACATCCGAGAGGCCTCAAGCTGCCCGTGGCTACAGCATGTGCTTCCACGCGTGAGGGTTGTTTCCACTGGACATCACCAAGGAAGAGGTCGTCCAAGGCAGGAGCCGTGGCCATGGAGACGCATGGGCAGAGGCCAGGCCCAGCCTTTTTTATATTCCTTGGGTTCGAAAACAGGGTTTGCTTCAACTCATCAGTCAGGGGATCTCTGTATCCTAAAGACAGTACATAAAATATTTATTAAGAAGAATCCTATTTTTAACTGGGGATGATTTCAGTTCTATTATTTATGCAGCCTCGGAGGACAGGCTTCCTCCCTGTGGGCTTCCAGCAGCTGCAAGACAGAGCAGAGGCAAATCTGAAATCAGAGAGGGGTCCGGGGAGGGTGAGAGGATTCGGGCTGGAGTGGAGGAGCCACAGCTCATGTCTCCGACAGTTTCAGCCAAACCTCCACCCTGTTTTAAACAGAGTCATCTGCACTCCTGACCAGCTCTTTCGAGACTCCCGCTTATAGGGAGATGGCCCTGAGCCCTGCAGGAATTCTTGAGCATGGCCCCTTCTGGTTTTCGGAGCCCAGGGTAAACCTCGCTGTCAGAGGCACTACTTCCCCTGCAGCTGCATGCTGACCAGCTGTCAGAACCCCAAACCCAAGCAAGAACACACATGGCCTCCCTCTGAGCTGGTGATGGCCTCAAGGGAAGTAACCCACTGGGGGACAAGGGTCCACACCCTCTGCTCCTCCAGATCCTTGGGTATAAAACTTCCCAATACCTGGTCCCCTACAGAAGGGAGGGGGCCGCCCATACAACCGCCAGACTACAGCTGGTACCTGGTCAGTAATCAATGGCAGACACCAGGTACCTGGGGACACATATCTCTCTCCAGGACATCTAGTCCTTCAATTCAGCAGACTAGGAAGAGACAAGAGGAGGAAGGAGATGGACAGACAGCTGGACATGCTCATTCTGTGCCTGACACATGTGATTTCATGCAATCCCCATGCAAGCCTGAGCACAGGGCGTCATTGTCACCACTTTGCAGAGAAGGAATCAGGCTCACTCTTCCTCACACACTGCAGGCACAACATCAGGTAGGAGGCCTTGGATGGGGTCATGCTCTGGCTGCAGCCTGCCTCTCAGCCATCCAGGTGTGACCCTGGCCTTATTGTCTTCACGCCTCTTCTCATTCCTGCATGTAGATTGAAGGGGGCCAGAGATGCCCCCACAACTGCACTTGAGAAGTCTTTGCCATGCCAGGTACTCGAACCCAGCTCCAGACACCAGGCCAGCCTGCCTGACCTTGCCTAGCGCATTGGCCAAGGATGATACTGGGAGAAGAAGGCACCAAGCATGGGGTTCAAGAACACCAGGGATGAGAACACTCAGGGGCAGAGCAAGGCAGGGACAGGACAACTAGGTCAGTGCCAGAGGACCCCTTGTGAAACCCAGTTATGAGCCATGCTGGGAAGGGAGCGTTGCGGGCCATGGGGAAGGTCACCAGGTCACAGTGGCTCAGGCCACAGGCACTTGGCTCACCCTGGCCTGTGTCCTGACTCTCTCTAGAGCACAAATCCTCTGAGGGCTGTGGCCACCCAGGGCTTGGCTCCTCAGCAGAGAGCAGGAGGGTGAGAATGGGAAGGAGGACCGGGATGGGGAGAAACTTGCCTTTCTGGCCCTGCATCCTGAACCCCCTTCCTGTGCTCCCTGTCTCTCTGCTCCCCCTCCTGGGAAGACTCACAGCTCAAGCAAACCCACAGATGCAGGAAACCCTCCACTTCATCCTGGCCTTGCTCCCCTCACTCCCATCCTAGGCCCACACAACATCCTGGGACAACCCCCAGGCCGCCTAAGCCCTAAGTGTGGCCCCCTCCTTTTTCTGCTCCATGCCCTATGTCCCAGATGTTCCCTCATCCCCTCATGAAGTCCTGCTTCCTTTCAGCTTTGCAGCCCCAAAACCAGAACTGTCCTTCCCCACTCCCAGGCTCAGCGGCTCCCAGAAACACCCAAGGAGCATGACCCTCATGACCCTGTCTTGGGGCCACACAATAACGTTTGATAAAAATCCATACAGGACCTTACCTGTGGTAGCGCAGTGGATAAAGCATTGACCTGGAAACGCTGAGGTCGCTGGTTCGAAGCCCTGGGTTTGCCTGGTCAAGGCACATATGGGAGTTGATGCTTCCTGCTCCTCTCCCTTCTCTCTCTCCCCCTCTCTCTCCTCTCTAAAATGAATAAATAAAAAATATATTTTTAAAAACCCATGCAGGTAGGCAGGATTGTTTCTCATGAGCATGTAGTTTCTGGTTTCAAATAAAAGTTATTAGGGATAAAAGTAATGACAGAAATTGTGGTGTCATACTTTCTAAAGAGAAGGAGACAGAGGCCCAGCATTGGCGGATGGGTAGAAACCCTCAGCTGACATATAAAACCTGAAAACCCCCCTACCCGAGCCCACTCAGGCTCATGATTGCCCTCTGGGGCTAATTAATCAGCTTGATCCCAGGCTCTATGCATCCCACCTCCACCCCTGATTATGGCTATACCCTCAGTGCCCCATCCTCCCCAGAGCAGTGGGACACCCTACTGGGGAGCTTTACTTCCAGCCTATGTTCAATCCTCAATCCTACCCTTGACTTACATGAAGTCCAGCCTCGTGGAGGAGGGACAGCAGCACTCAGAGAGGTCACCCACTAGCCAGCCTCACTGCAGTCACAATGCTCCCTCCTGGAGGTACCTGTCCCCCTCCCCCACCACCTTGGCTGGGGGCATGTTGCCTACACCCCTCACTCCTTTTGCAGCCCAGCAAACAAGAGATGTTTGACTCAGAAATGAAGACGCTTGGGGGAGGAGGTTTCTCTCCTCCCACAAGCTCGCTGGCCAGGTGCTCCAGGGGGGACACACCACAAGGACTTCCTAATGGCCCAGGGACTGCCTTTATTTATTTCTCTCTGTGGACAGGTTTCAGGCTACCTCGAAGTAGTAAAGAGAAGTGGCGTTCCAACCACAGGAACCCTGGTGGCCACGGCCGGGGCTGGCGCTCAGCTCCGTGGACAGTGGCTGGCAAGAATGGCCAGGCTCCCTTGGAAGTAGGCAGCCAGGGTCAATCCCTGAGCAGATGGCAAGCAGGATTCACAGACTGCCTTTGTGGGTCATGGCATTGCATGCTGCAGCTGACCTGGGTGGAGGGTTCTATTACAGTGACCCGAGGGTGCCAGGTGTTTTATATATTTCCCCCCTGTCTCCTTCCCAACAGTCCCAGGTATCATTAGTGCCATATTTCAGGAGTGCTCATGGGCATTCTGAGAGGGTAATTTGTGTAGTGGCTCACAGCTGGTAAATGATGTGCTGGGGTTCAAATCCAGGTTTGGGAATGTAGGTGTGCTCTTAAGTGTGAGGTTACCTGGTTCCATTAATGCTCTTCCCATTACACAGACACATGCACTTTCAAATGTACACTAAATTGCTCAATTCCAGCTACACATGCACAATTAACCATACCACCTCTTTCTCTAATACTCTCATTTATTTCTGAAACCCAGTTCTCTTCTGAGGCCGAGCCCACATACAGGTGGTGTGTTGGTTGGTGAGACCTGAGAGAGCCTTCTCCACCAGACCAGGCTGTCGGTTGCAAAGAGCAAAATTTGACCAGAAAAGGGAGTCATTGGAAGGGTGACTGGTACCTCAGAAGAATCAGAAGCCAGAAGGACAAGCATGCAGGAGGCTGTGCCAGTCAGGGAGGTGGCTGGGAAGTTGCTAGGGGATGCTGCATAACAAGCAGCCCCAAGGTCTCAGTTGCATCAAACAGCAGGTTTTATTTCTTGTTCCCTCCAAAGCTATGTTGACCACAGGTTGGTAGGAGGCCTCCCTTAACCTTGGTCACTGAGGAACCCAGTCGCTATGCCAGAGAGAAAAGAAAGAGTGACCTGGAGAGTCTGTAATGCCCTGGCCTGGAGGGGCCATAGGACAACTCCAACTGCAGAGGACAGAGCGCAATGCAGCCTGAAGAAGAGATGGAAGTACTCAGCCCACACACTGAGGATGATCACCAGTGTCGCCTCTCTTTACCTGTGTTCCCTGGGAGGTAGGGTTAGTATAAAAAGGCTGCACAGGCCTTTGGCCATGTCCCTGGCTTCTCAAGGCCAACTGCTCTGGGGCAGGACCAGCTCTGGGATATCTCCACTCAGGGAAGGTGGCTCTGCTGACCCTTCTGAGAGCTGTGCAGGCCCAGGGACAGTGGACGTGGCAGAAAAAGCTCCTCCTTCTAAGTCCCAAGCCATGGAGAGCCACTGGGCTTCCCCTGCCAAAATGGACACTCCCAAGTTCCAGGAGAAGCTGAAGTGACCACTGAGTGCAGATGGCACCCGCTTGGTGCCTCTGGTGGCAGACCCTGATGTGGAGGGGACGGGAACCTGTGGCCCTGTGCACCCCACTGCAGCCTTATTGCTTTGTTGCATTTGTTCCTCCTCTGCCTCGCCCCTAGAACTTTGTCTGGCTTTTCACAGCTGTATTCCCAGTGCCTGGACATGGCCGCGCAGTCTCGGCTGGTTGGTGACTGGCTCCTGGCCATCCTGGCCTAGAGTTCTTCCTGTGATGACCACACCTCCCCCAGGGAGCATTCCAGGGAGGCCTGTGAATAGTCCAAAGAGGAGCTGTGTGGCAGGTGCTGAGTCTGGGATCCTAAGCCAACCTCTGAATTCCTGTGTGTAGCCTCAGTTTCTGCACTTGTAATGGGGTGGGGACCACGTGACCCAGCAATCTCACTGCTGGGTGTCTACCCAGAAGAAGTGAGCAAGGGTCCAAAGGAGGTACTTGCACAGCAGCCATCTTTGCAGCAGTGCTAGTCACTGTTGCCAAAAGACAGAGGACAACCCACCACCATGTGAGAGGATGAACACAACTCGGTCTAGCCACATGGCTGAAAGAGATTTTTTATCACACACTATAAGGATGAACTTCGGCCCTGGCTGGTTGGCTCAGTGGTAGAGTTCCGACCCAGCATGTGGATGTCCTGGGTTTGATTCCTGGTCAGGGCACACAGAAGAAGTGACCATCTGTTGCTCCACCCCGCCCCCTCCCCTTTCTCTCTCTCTTTGTCTCCTGCAGTCATGACTTGATTGGTTCAAGTGCATCAGCTCTGGGTGCTGAGGATGGCTCCATGAAGTCTCCATCTCAAGTGCTAAAAATAGCTCAGTTGAGAACATGGCTCCAGATGGGGGTTGTCAGGTGAATCCTGGTCGTGGTACATGCAGGAATCTGTCTTTCTATTTCCCCTCCTCTGACTTGGAAAAGAAGAAAAGAAAAGAAAAAAAAAAAAGGATGAACCTTGAGGACATTTGCTCAGTGAAATAACCCCAGAAACAAAGATACAAATATTCTGTGATGTCATTCATCTGAGGTACCCAGAGTGGCCAACATCACATAGAGTAGAATGGAGGTTGCCAAGGGCTGGGGGAGGCTGTCAGGGGAGCTAGTGTCCACTGGGGACAAAGTTTCACTTTAAGACAATGAACAGAGTGTGAAGACAACTGACCAGCTATGTGAATGTAGTTTATACAGCTGACCTGCACACTTAAAAATGATTAAAATGCTAAATTTTCTTATGTGTGTTTTACCCATTAAATTTTTTAAAAAAGGGGAGCTGTTTTTCAAGAGCCCAGGCTTTCCTTCCTTCTCCCTGGCTTGGCACAGAAGAATCCCTAAGCCCGGGAGCCCTGCGGGTGCCTTCCCTTCACCCCCTGAGTCATCACTAGACCCAAGCACCTGAGGGAGGGAACAACAGCAACTATTGTAGTCAGCAGGGACTCAGGCCTCCACAGACCAGCGCCCTTCCCAGCACTTTATGGGACTTCTCCAATTTAAACTTGGACACAGGGTGCCTGACCTGTGGTGGCGCAGTGGATAAAGCATCGACCTGGGAACACTGAGGTCGCCAGTTCAAAACCCTGCACTTTTCTGGTCAAGGCACATATGGGAGTTGATGCTTCTAGCTCCTCCCCCCTTTCTCTCTCTTTCTCTCTCTCTCTCTGTGTCTCCTCTCTAAAATGAATAAATAAAAAGAAATTTAAGAAATAAAACTTGGACACAGCCCAGCAAGGTAAAGCCACTTGTTGGAGGACACACAGCATCTGAGGGAGGAGACGGCCCCAGCCCAGGCATAATGCTGAGCTGCTCCTCTCTCTGCTGGGTTCCCTGGCCACTGCACACTGCCTGATGGTGTCTGGGGTGTTCCAAGTCTGTGCTCAAGGAGTGTGGGGGAAATGGCCAAAGCAACCTGTGGCGCCCACACCTCAATCCTGATTCCTGAGTGTGCCAGATCAAGATTTCTGAAAGGCATGCTGGGCTGCCAGAATTAAACTGTCTGTCCTTCTTCTAGCCTGGCTACAATTCTAGCCCCCTGTTTCTGTCCAGATGGACACCTGGCCCTTCTTGCCCTTCCCTGCATGACCCTCTAGCTGCCCAGCTGTGCATTCACCCCTGCCAGCCAGATCTAATGGTGCAGGGCTCATCAAACTACACCTGAGCTCACAGTCTCTAAAAACCACAATGTTTGCCTGTTCTATGTTCCCAGGAATGCAGGAAGGTAGCTTGGGTAACACGAAGGGTCCTCAGGCTAGCCTGGCCTTTATCTTAGGGAACCAGCACAACTCAGACTTTTTTTCTTTTTTTCCAAGTGAGAGTAGGGGAAGCAACCCCTGTCTGGGGCTGATGCTCTGCCCACTTGGGGCCATGCTTGCAACCAAGCTATTTTTAGCACCTGAGGCGGAGGCTCCACAGAGCCATCCTCAGCATTCAGGGCTGATGTGCTTGAACCAATTGAGCCATGGCAGCAGGAAGAGAGACGGAAAAGGAGAAGGGGTTGGGGGAGGGGTGGAAAAGCAGATGGTCACTTCTCCTCTGTGTCCTGACCTGGAATTGAACTTAGGACATCCACACACCAGGCCAATGCTCTACCACTGAGCCAACTAGCCATGGGGCTCAGATGTTTAGAACCCAACTCTAACCCCTGTGGCACCCACCGTGCACATGGGGAAGCAAATGTATCTAGGGGTCTCTGGGGAAAGTCTGTAGGCTGGGGCTATAGGTGGTCATGTGCCCTCACAGTGGGTATTTGAGACAGAAAGGACTTCGCATGCACCCTCCATGAGTGGATGCAGACATGCACACTGGTGTGAGCAGTGCCCAAGTCTGTATCCTGGTTGTGTGACTAGTGACCTGTGTGCCCATGTCAGGTGAAAGCCCTTGTAGGTGAAGGAGGGCATTTATGTAGGGAAGCAAGCAACACACACACACACACACACACACACACACACACACACACACACACACACTGTGGGCACATTCCCTGCAAGCTATAAATGCTATGGCAGCAAATAAATTTTACAAAGCAATTTGTCCTCTCTCTTCAGCTGGCCCCAAGAGGTTTAACTTAATCATGCTGGAGCAATGTCAGGAGATAGCCAGGGATGCACAGATCCCTGCCTTCCAAGGCAGTCAGTGGCCTTGCTGGGGCTATGGAGACTGCAGAGCCTAGGCATAGCCAGCCAGGCAGCATTAGGAAGTCACCCCAGTGCACTTCCTCCCTTCCCCACCAGAACTAGAGCACTCAGGTGGCTCATCCTCTCTCCCTGAAAAGAGGAGCAAACATGCCCCACCTCCAGTGGTCCCCCTCACTCCCAGCATCAGACCATCGTCCAGGGAGGAGTCTGCAGGCTGCAGTAAGAGCAGCTCCAGCTCTGTCCTCTCTGGGAAGGGGTGAGGTCTCCATAAAGAAATCAGGCCAACAGTGGCCTTTCAAGTGATGCCTGGAAGGGGTCTTATAGACTGTGAACTATCACCAAGGGCCACCTGCCCCAGGGCCACACAGGGGTCATGGTGACACTGGCTGCCTCATGAGGCCCTTCCCTCACTGTTCTGGGAACCATTGCACTCATTTCTGGAATGTAGAGTGGGGTTGCTGCTCTGGTCTTATGAGCCAGTATGCCAGTTCACAGGAGGGGGGCAGAGAGGGCATCTCCAGTGCAAGCCTCACCCCCACCACCACCCACCTTTACCCTGGCCCACCCCCTAAGTCTGGGTTCCAGGGAGCTGCCTGCTTGTGGCCACAGAAGAGGAAAACTGGTATAGGTTTTGAAGAAACATTTTCTGTGAATGGTCCAGTCACCCTCCCTCCAGCTTCAGGAGCAGCACTGGCTAGAGGCAGGCAGCCAATCAGAGAGGGGCCACTGTCCTCACAAAATGGCCCCCATCCTGGCGGGGGTGGGGTCGGGTGGTGTCCCCTCCCCCAGGTTGCTCAGTACTCCCTGACAGCAAAGGCTGTCCTTCCTCTTGCATCTCTGCCATCTTTTAAAGGGAATACTGCAGATTCAAACCACAAATTAAATTTTTAACGAAACCGCATCCCAGGAGTGCCTGACACAATGCAATATTGATGAGATCACAGTGTCTGACCGGCAGGAGCGTACTCCGAAAAGCTTTTTAGGATGTTATGCAATATAGAACCAAATTAATTATTTGCAACAAAGGGACTCATGTCTCTGTAGTGCTGCTGGGCTCCAGTGAGTATAAGACTGTCGCTTGTCATGATGGCAGCTATAAATGGCAATCACGGGAGGAAGCTGTGACTTCACAGTCCCAAAACTCCAAGTGTGAGGTCAAGATAAAAGGACAGAGAGCAGGGAGAGGAGATGTGTGTACATGAGAGAGAGAGGGAGGAGGGGGGAGGGAGAGGGAGAGAGAGATAGAGGAGAGGAAAGAAAGACCCACCAGGGAGCACTTAGGCCTATAAGCCAGATACTGCAGCAAATGTCTCCGAACTCCCCCCACCAGCTCTCTGAGGCATCCCCTCATTTAAAGGGGCAGCAAGCAGGCTGGATACCTTTAGCTGGGGGCCAATTGAGGCACTGCCACTGGTAATGACAGCCATCCATGTTTACAGGGTGTGAGGCAGTCTAAGAATGGCCATCAGGCCTGACCAGCGGTGGCGCAGTGGATAGAGCGTCGGACTGGGACATGAGGGACCCAGGTTCGAGACCCCGAGGTCGCCAGCTTGAGTGCGGGCACATCTGGCTTGAGCAAAAGTTCACCCGCTTGGACCCAAGGTCGCTGGCTCCAGCAAGGGTTTGCTCAGTCTGCTGAAGCCCGGTCAAGGCACATATGAGAAAGCAATCAATGAAAAACTAAGGTGCTGCAATGAAAAATTGATGCTACTCATCTCTGTCCATTTCTGTCTGTCTGTCCCTATCTGTCCCTCTCTTTGTCTCTGTCACACAAAAAAAGAATGGCCATCAGAAGGTGGGCATCCAGGTGGCCAGGTCTCTGTCTTGCCAGCCTCCCACCCTGCTGTCCCCACCTTCCAGCCAGCCACCAAGGGGCTTTACACATGGTAGTAAGAAGAGACTTGGCTGGAGCTGGGAAAAGGCCACCAAATAGGAGTGCTAGGAATGTCCCCAGACTGACCTAAGGAATAAGGCAGCAGAGGCAAAAGGCCAGCAGAACTGTGTCAGAGACCTGTTGGGGGGCAGACAGGGCTACTGGGTCCGTGAGAACTCACCGAGGGAAGCCACAGAGGCTGGGGGCTAAGTATGGTCAGCCTTATAATTCACACTGAGTGGAAAATCAATCCACATATGGTATAATCTGGGGCATTGTCCCCCTTCCACCCTTGTTCCAACCTATGGTCCCCAGGACAGCCTCTTAACTGGCCATCCTGTCTTCACTGGTAGCTGTGTTTGATGCATTCTCCACTGACTTTCTAAAACAGTCACCTGCTCCAAACCCTTCCAGAGTTCCCCATGTCCCTAGAGCAGTCTCAACCCTGTAGGAGGCCATATTGACCTCCAGGTCCACACCTCTATGCTCTGCCATAGCTATTCTCAAACACCTGACTGCCTCAGGGCCTTTGCACACACTACCTTTCTCACCTAGAATACTTTTTTGCCTGGACAACTCTTCTGTCTGCTTCAGATCTCAGCTGAAATGTCACTTCCTTGGGAAGGTCCTCCCTGATCTGCAGCCTCAGTCAGGGTTCTGCAGTGTGCTCCCAGACAGCCCTGAGTTAGCTGGGTTCCTTTAAAAGCAAAACCTGGGACTGGCTTCTCTGTGAAACGGTCCAGGAGGGAAAAGAAATGCAAGGGTCATTAATGGAGTTGGCCGCTGCTGTGGACAAGGTGCACAATCTCATGGGACCCCTCCCAGGAGGCTTAGAGACCATCCACCTGGGGGTGGAGAAAAGTTCACACCATTGGTCCAGGATGGCCTCACATGCACTGACCTGCTTACCACTTCTGGATATGCATGTGTGTGCAAAGCAGATTCCTGCAGGTGCCCTAGGGCCATCAGGAAAGAGGGCCTCCTAGCTGCATCTGTGGGGAGCTGGCCACACCTATGCTGACCTGACAAGGAGCAATGCCATGGTAAGAGGTGTGGCCAAGAGGTAAAGGGTATGCTTCCTGCCACAGCTCATCAGACTGCCAGAATTCCTTCTTTGGTTAGACTTCCCCTGAGTGAGGGTGGGGACATGCCACCTCCTGTGCCCACACCATCCTGACCCATGGGCAGCAGTGAAGTAAACAGCAGGGGGGGGCAGGAACAGGCAAAAATGGAAGCTCACTCCTCACCCTGCTACAGGTGGGATGATGAGTGGGGAGACTGCAAAAGGTTGGGAGCATAATGCACAGCTCCTAAGGATAGCAGGGTCCTTCCTGGGAGGTCAGGCGGGGTCACAGTCTCCTCTCGGGGACCCTGCTCAAGTGACATTAGCTGATGAGGCTGGTTCTGAGACAGAGTGGGGGCGGAGAGTAGAAGGCTGGCTCTGAAGAGTTTCCTGCGTTTTCCTGCTGCAGCCCTGCTTCCCATAAGGCATTGGGCAGTCCCCACACAGAGCAGAGAATGAAACCAGAACAAAAATCTTCCCAGAAAGGGGGGTTTTTGACCTCCAATAGGAGGCTTTTTTCCTCATTCTTTTGTTTTCTTCCCAGCTACAGAACCGGTTTAAGATTTCTCCTCCCCATTCCCCCCACACACAAAGTGGGTGTTTGAGGAGGGCCCCTCTTTCAGGATCTGAAAGACTTGGACACTATACTATCGCACAGAAAGAGATGGGAGGCATGGGTGCAAATGGAGACAGCCCTTGCCTCCTGCCCTCACATAGTTCCCTCTCCTCAGCGCCCTCCCTGGACACACTCAGTTCTGTCAACAGCACAATGTCATCACTGTCATGATAGTAACAACCACCGTCAGTCACATGCTTACAGAAGTGCCAGGCCTCTCTGATGGGCACCTCCCCCCCCCCCTGCCCCCGCACCATCTGAGGTCATCCTCACCTCAAACAGCAATCTCAAGGCTGGTCAACCGAGGGGCCAAGGCTGGGGCTCCAGAGCTCACAGGCTGAGCCACCGTCCTTCCTGACATGCCTCACACTGCACCAGAGGGAGCCCACTGCATCACTGTGACATTGACATTAGGGTTGGGTATAGCCCACAAGAGCTGCCTGTGAAGTGCCATGACATCCTGGTAAACCACAGAACATTCAGTGCTCGCACACTGTGGGCCCAGCCAGATACCATCTTAGGGAAACCTTACAGCCTCCAGTTGTAGATGCCAGAGTTTAAGAAAAGGGCACAAAACTGAAACTTAAAACCAGAAAAATGCCAAATATCAACTTAAAAAAACATTAGCTGGAAAGCATTTATATCTGAGTTGTCTGTGAGAGTTTTCTGGCATCACACAGTGGGTCCTGGAAGAATGGTCGCAGAATGCATGAATGGAAACTCAGCGGCCAGTCTTGCATTCCTGGAATCAGTCATGCTACTCAGGCCAACACACTAAAACCTAAGGAGCTTTGATTGCCTCATCTACAAAATGGGTGAAATAAAACAGGAACAGCACCTGCTCTGCCTGCCTCACCGTTTTCTTACTCACGAAGGTCAGTTGTGTGAAAACAGCTTTTCAAATGCAGGGCTTGAAAGAGAGGATCCCATCTTGTTCTCTGGTGTACTGGCAGCCCCCAGAGTGCCTTGGTGTCAGCCTACTAGTACCTTCTTGGCATCCGGCACCCTGCAGTCCCTATTCACCAAGGCTTCTCTGTGGCAGCTGGTCCCCAGAGCAGGAGGTTGGAGAGACCTACGCACTGTCAGAAGGAGCCCGCACTCTTCCCTTCCCAGTCATGAGTGATTGCAGCCAGGTACAGATCTTGTAAATACCATTTTTATTCCAAAGCACTTTTATGCCTTAACTCATTCTATATTTCATGTGCTCTCTCCTGGTGTTTGGCAGATGTGGAATTGATGTGCAAGAACCTGGTAGGCTGGTGGCCCTGGCACCCAGCACACTGGCCACATGCCATTAGCTTGAAGGAGCCAACCAAGTGAATGCAAACCAGGGTTCTCTGGTGGGGACTCCAGAGTCACTCCAAACCTGGCTTTCCCGTTTACTAGCTCTGATGTTGTAAGGGAGAACAGAGTGATGAAAAGCATTTTGAAGTCTGGAGAGTGCCATGCAAATGCCAAGAGTACTAGCCCTGTTCTTGGCGCATTTTTAGATGCAGACATTGGAGATCTTAACAGAATACGGCCCTGGCTGGGTAGCTCAGCTGGTTAGAGCATCATCCTGATACACTAAGGTTGAGGGTTTGATCCCCCATATAATAAACAACCAATGAACATGTAACTAGGTGAAACAACAAATCTCTCTCTCTTCCCCTTCCTCTCTCTAAAAATCAATCAATAATTTTTTATAAAAAAGAAATCCTAAGAGAACAGAATCTGGAATATTGGGGTTGCCTCTTCTATGCCCCCTCCCTAGGTGGTCTCCCCGCTGACTAATGATGACTACCACCCTGGGAAGATACCTCCAGGGCTCCACCATCAGCCCCAACCTCCCTGCCAGCCCTCGGGTCCTTTGACTTAGTTTAGATGGGGACCAGGAGCCTCGCTGGGCACTGTTGAGACTGCTAAGAGCCAGGTTTGGGGACAAGCACTCAGAGTTAACTTCATTGGTGAGTCTCCCCCTTGCTATCTGATAACATGTCAACAGTAACACATTCAAATGTGAACTCATGATCTCTCCCTCCCTCCAGCCTCCTGTTCTTGGAGGGGTGCCTCACCCCAGCTAAAGCCTCACCCCTCACAGCTAAGTCACCATCGAGTCCTGACAATTCAATGTCCTCAAATGTCTATCTCGTTGGTCCTTGCTCCTGCCACAACCTTCATCCCATTCATCAGTACTCCAGTGGCCACCTCTCAGCAGTCCCCCTCAAGTCTGCCCCCCAGGGAAGGTCCCCTGTCCATTGTTTTCCTAGACCCTCCCAGCATCCTGCCAGGTCCTCTCAAGTCCTCCCAGGTCCTCCCTGTATCCTTCCAGGTCTTCCTAGAATCTCTCAGTGCTCCCCTCTGCCCTCCCACTATCATCCTCCATACTACCCACCTCAAGGGGAGCGCTTTCTCAGGTGGAAGTTGTAGATTAGCTCCTGATTTTGGCCTTAACCCTGAAAAAGGAAAGGCTTGGGCCTGACCTGCAGTGGCGCAGTGGGTAAAAGCTTCAACCTGGAATGCTGAGGTCGCCAGTTCGAAACCCCGGGCTTGCCTGGTCAAGGCACATATGGGAGTTAATGCTTCCTGCTCCTCCACCCCTTCTCTCTCTCTCTCTGAAAAATAAATAAAATCTAAAAATAAATAAATAAAAATTAAAAAAAAAGAAAAAAGTAAAGGCTTGGGAAACACCACAGAATGAGGGTCCTGGACTCAGGCATCTTCCCTGGGTGGGCCTCCACTGTCATCCACTGGGTAAATACACTCAACAGGCACTAACATCCTCAAAACACTGCTCGGCCTACATGTTCAACTTCCTCATGCCTACCTGCCTTTACCCCACCGGCCACAGCCAGGGAGTCCAGCACCAAGCTCATTCCCCCCCAGGTTAACCTCTGAGGCCTCTGAATTTTCTTCCATTGGGGGTGGGTGCTGAGCTGGCTGCAGTGATTGCTACAGTTTCAGGGACTTGAAAGCTGATTGTTAAACACAGCCACCATTAAAAGATAAATTATACAAACTTACCATAAAATTAATTATACTAAAGAACAAAGGTCATACATACTCAGAATTCATCACTTCCTAATTCTTTTATTATATTTTACTATTATCTCTGCTTTTGAGGGTTATTTGCATCAACTGCACCTGTAAGGTGGGAATACCCTATAATCATGAGGTACTGCTTTTCTTCCCAGCCCCAGGTGCAAGTATTTAGAGTTCTTCCTTCCCATCCCCGCCTTGGTGCTGGAATGTGGATCCAGGCCAGGTGGGAAGACCCGTGTCCTCATAGGAGGCTAATACCTTGCACCCCGACCCTCCCACTAGGTGGCTAGGCAGCTTGGAGTTCCTCCGCTTAAGGTTTTGACCATTCCTCTCCCTAGCCCCGCCCCCCCCCCACCACCTACCGAACGCTGGGGAGGGAGAGGATCCCGCAAACACCACCAAGGTAGAATCTTCACCTGCCCTGGGCCTTGCTAGCTAAAAAGATTTAAAGAAGGCAGAGGGATGAGTCATTGTGGCCCTCCACATGTCTAAGCAGTATCTAAGCGGAAGTTCCGCACAGCGCCTCCTGGCGGACAGATCGCGCCCCGGGCGGAAGCGTCCGCGCCCCTTGACCGCTGTCTCTACCTCTCTGGGATCAACGCTTCCCTCCCAGAGATTCCGCTGCCACTAGACACTACTCCAGGGCCCCTCCTCTCCTCTGACACAGGGCCCAAGCTCCGAGTTCTCCTTTCTTTACCGTCCCCGCCTTGCACGCGGGCAGCCCCGTGGCTCAGGACGCGAGGCCCCGCCAATGGATCCCCCTCCGTCCACGTAGCCTGCCGGGGCTCCCTGGGCTCCTCTCCAGCGCCCACGAGCTCTCTGAAGCTCGCACGTTCTCTCCGCCCAGGACAGCCTCGTCCCCAGGGCCCCGCGGGACGGGCCTCCGACTGGGGAGTGGAGGAGATCCCCAGTCTGTCTTAGGTTGGGTGTTGGAAACAGAAGCTGTCGCGCTCGGGTAATTCATCAGGAGTCATCCGCTAGCCTAGGACGCTCCGGGCGCACACCCGCGTGGGGATGCTGATGGCTCGCCCCCTCTCCGCCTGGAGCCAGACAGTGGGTCTCGGCACTACACGGTGAGTAAGCTAAGCCACTGGGAGTTGGGACCCCCGCACACCCTCGGGCCGCGGCGCTCGGAGTCGAGGGCAGCCACATGAGGGCCGCGGGGTCCCTCTGGCGCCAGGAAGCGGAGGTCAAAGGACGCGCAGGACATGCAGAGGCCGTGCCAGGTCGCAGCCCCAGCTCGGGCTGGGCTAAAGGCTGAGACGCCGCCAAAAGAACGCAGACGTCGGGGAGACCTGGAGGCAGCGCGCAGAGGGAGGGAGGAAATCGTGCGTTCTCAAAAAAATTTCAATAAAACGCAGGAGCTGCCTGTGATCCCTTTGGGCTGGGCTGGGGCCACAGGGCAGGGACTCACGCGCTCCCGCACACTAGGCCATAGTAGCCCCCAGTCAGAGAGGTTGGGGAACGAGGAGCTGGGACTATGTGTAGGGTGTCAACGGGCCAACCCACCGTGGCTCTAGCCCGGGGTTGGCCCTGTCACCTGGAGCCCGACCTCGGGAATCTCGGAGCTTCCGTTTCCTCTTCTGTATAATGGGAGCTTGGAATGGACTACCTCCGAAGTGCCTTTGGCTCTGACCGCCCTAGAAGGCCAGCGGCTGGGAAACCGCGCCTGGAATCCAGACCCTCAGCGCCGCTGTTCAGAAAAAAAAAAAAAGGCGGAAATGTGTGTGTGGGAAGGGGGCAATAGGGGTGACTATGATTAAGTAGCGCTCGTGAGAGCTCTGCAGGTGCGAGGTGTCCCCCTCCCCAGGCCCGTGATTCCTCCCCTCAGACCCTCCGCGGAGAGGTGGGATGAGCTGGGGTGCAGGGGGTTCGGAAAGCCTAAAACTCACAGGCGGACACACACAGAGACATGGACACACAGGAATGCACCCAGACACGCACACGCGACACACACATCTCCAAGATGGGACAGACCTCGGGGACAGCGAAAGCGCCAGCCCACTGGGTTCCCTCGGAAGCAATGCGGACTCCGCGCCTCCCCTAGTGCAGCAGGGAGCGTTCAGCTCCGGAGGCGCCCTCTGCCCCGAATCGAGCCGCCTCCTCTGGCAGGAAAGGTTCTATCCATTAGGGCCGTCTCTGAGAAGTCCCCGCCCGCCCCTCTTGCACCCGGTGGGTGCTGTCATTCCCTGGAGACGTTGCCAGGCTCCCAGAGATCCAGAGCTTGGGGGTGGGGGACGCAGGAGAACGGGGAACGAGGTCTTGGCGTAAGCAATTTGTCAACCCCACACGGACATCTAAGAAACTCGGAGCTGCCCCATGTCTCCCTGTTCGGATTCGGCAGCTCCGGGAGGCTCGAGCTCCCCACCGGGCACGCGGTGTTGACGACCTGAGTCTTTGGAAACCCGGCCGGCTCGAACGCCCTGGGCCCGAGCTCCGCAGGTGTTCTGTACAGCCAAGCGAGTTGAACAGAATACTGTCTCCGGAACCCGCGGTGGCCTTGCACACATTCCGAGCCCCGTCGAAGATTTAAGGATATCATACAGGGGGCCTATCCTCCTAGCCGAGGAGGCCGCGGTCTGTCCCACATTACCCGCCCCCTCCACGCCCCCCTCCACTCCTTCACCCCACCCTGAGGCTATCCAAGCTTTAGGAAAAGCTGCTCGTGGGCCGGGGCGGGGTTTACGGGGAACCCTGCTTGGCGACACCCAGGTGAGGGAGGAGACAGGAGAAGGCTGTCCTCACTATGCGAGAGAGTACGACCCCGGCTACTTCAGATGCCCGGGCCGCAGACAATTAAAGCGGGATTCCTTCCCCAGCTGACGTCTGCAGCGCCGAGGCCCCTCCCGCGGAGGCATAAAAGGCGCGGGCTCCGCAGCGTAGGCAGCAGCGGGGGCCGGACAGTGCATCGTTGCGGACTGCGCAGCGGAGCAGGAGAGCAGGAGAGCAGGAGCGTGGCCGCCAGTAGAACCCCAGCCGAGCCAGGCTGAGCGCTGGGTCCCGTGCCCGCAGCCATGCTGGCCAGCCGCGCCGCTCGCACCTGTACGCTGCTCGCCCTCTGCCTCCTGGGCAGCTCAGCTCAGGATTTCGGGCCGACCCGTTTCATCTGCACCTCCGTGCCGGTGGACGCCGACATGTGCGGAGCTTTCGTGGCCGCAGGCGGCACGGAGGAGCTTCGGAGTAACGTGCTGCAGCTCCGCGAGACCGTGCTGCAGCAGAAGGAGACCATCCTGAGCCAGCAGGAGACCATCCGCGAGCTGACCGCTAAGCTGGGCCGCTGCGAGAGCCAGAGTACGCTGGACGTTGGTGCCGGCCGCAAGCAGCCCAGCTTGGGCAAGAACACCATGGGTGACCTGTCCCGAACGCCGGCCTCCGAGACACTCAGCCAACTTGGGCAAACTTTGCAGTCACTCAAAACCCGCCTGGAGAACCTCGAGGTCCGTGCACACCGTGGCTCCCCCTCCAGCTCGCGTGCCCCTCTCCCACCCTACTTCTGACTTGGCCAGACACCCCCACCCCCGCCTGGCCTGGCGCTGCTGCTGGCCAGGCTGCCCTGAGCATGCGGGGCCCCGTGGGTGGCCACTTGCCTGAGCTCCCCACCAGGCAGCCCCTGCAGTTACCTTAAGGTATCCCTGCCGCGACCTTCCCTGCGGCGCGGTCCCCACTCTACGAGTAATGCGATGGTTCCCCCCCCCCTGCACCCCCGCAGCAGTACAGCCGGCTCAATACCTCCAGCCAGACCAACAGCCTCAAGGATCTGCTGCAGAGCAAGATCGATGACCTGGAGAGGCAAGTGCTGTCCAGGGTGAACACGCTGGAGGAGGGCAAAGGGGGCCCTAAGAACGACACAGAGGAGAGGATCAAGATCGAGAGCGCCCTGACCTCCTTGCACCAGCGGATCAGCGAGCTGGAGAAAGGTAAGGGTCTGGGAAGGAGGCATGCTGCCCTCCTGGCTCCCTCAGCTGGTGGGACCCTGCCAGGGTACTGGTTTCCTACAAAGCCAAGAGCTTCTCCACCCCTCCAGTACTTTCCCGCAGCCCCCCTCCCTCCCCATCCTGCACAGGCTTTTGGGCTTCCAGGGGGGTGTTACTGGTGGGGCTGGGGCACCTGGCACCTGGGCTCTGGCTATCTCTGTGGAGGGGAGGCAGAAAGAGGTAGGAAGTGCCTGGTGTCTCCTGACCCCCTCCACGCACACAGACTCGCAGGATTTCCTCAAGTCTGATTTGTTTGATCTTCAGTAACTTCACATGGTAGCTCTGGTCAGCCCAGGTCCTTCCTTTAAGAAAGCCTGGCTCCAGCTGGTCTCCTTCCCCAGCAAAGAGCTGGCTTGAGCTGGACCTGGGTCCTCCTGGTCCCCCACAGATTTGGGCCCTGAGAAGGTTTCCTCCCAGCTCCTCCATGCCCTTGTGTCCTCTGGGGAGCTCCAAGTACTCCCCTCTCCCTTGAGCCCCTTCCCTTTGGTTTTCTTTTCCGAGTGACCCCGAGCCTGACATCTTGCACATCCTGTGGTTCCCAGGTCCCCAACCCTGGAGTGCCCCCATTGCACCCTGCGGGTACAAGGATGGGCTCAACATCTTAGCCTTGAAGTCACAGAAATCAAACAAGGTTGTAATGGTGCCCCCCCCCCCAGCAGAGCCACGTGACCCTTCTCAGACCGCAAAATGTGCCTGATGGATTTAAACAGTGCCATCTTAAGGCATCTTATGTAACTGAAAAACAGATCAGGGGAGGAGGGGTGGAGGGCGGGAGCAGAAAGGGGAGAGTGGGGACCTGAAAACGCCCCCTGGAGAGGTCAGGGCTGGATCTGTGCAAGGGCAGAGGACTGTGGGCCTGAGATATGGGTAGCACAGAGGGGGCCAGCCCTGCTCTGTTCCCTGACACTAGGGTGAGAGGAAGCTGGCTAGTAGCTGGCCCAGCAAGATGCCTTCTAGAAATAATTATTGGCCTGGGCGACTGTCTCTGGCAGGCCTAGGGCACACTCAGGGGCTGGCTGGCATGTGTGTTCCAGCCCTGGGCCTGGGGCTGGTGCCCACTGCTGGGTGGGAATGTTTTGCCTGGAGGCTATCACGCTATACCCAGGATCACAGCCACCTTGTTTGTGTGGATGTGGAGGGGCAAACAGCATTCCCTGAGGACACCCCAGCAGGTATCCCAGCAGGTAGGGAGCTGGTGGCTGAGTATAAGGGGCAGCTGTCAGCCAGGAGCCCCATTTTCCAGGAGACACACAGGAAGCTCACCCACAGAGTGGCATAGTCCTCAAAGCAGTTGCCTTGGTGGGTCCCGGCTCCTTGCTGTGCTGCTACCTCTGCAGGGCTCCATGCAGTTGCTAGAAGAGCCTGGGAGGGACAACTTTCTCTCCTGTGGGTTGGATAGGATTCTGGAAATAGCCAGAGGCCTTGGGCTAGTCAGCTGTGTCAGATGAGTGACCAGGGGCAGTAGTGTGTTCTGGCCAGGAGGGAAGTGTGTCTGCACCAGAGGCCTGGTTGTCTTGGTGAAGATCCAGGAGAGAAGAGACTGTTTCTGAGCACGACCAATAGCCAGCATCCTGGAATGAGGTCGGCCCCAAAGGAACTGCTCTGAGGGGAGCTAGCCTCTTTCCAGGCAGGAAGAATTTCCTCTAGGCTGTATCTTTGAGGGTTGGTTTTCAGAGTGTGCACTGACCTAGTCCCTATGGCATGTCCAGTGAGCAGCCCGCCACGCTCTCCTCAGCCCCATCCCAGCTTCCCCAGTGGAGCAGCACCACAAGGGACTCTGGTGCAGGGTCCTTGGTAAGCTCTCCAGTTCTGGCTCTGTGTCCTGGGACAAAGTACTTGACCTCCTGAGCCTCCCTCCAAGCACCTGTCAAATGGAGAAAGAGTTCGTTCTGTCTGCATGACTGAGTCCCTTCAGACAGGGACTGGCGCTTCTTGGAATGCAGGTATCAGGACTGTGTCCTGTCCTCACCAGGTCAGAAGGACAACCACCCCGGGGACAAGTTCCAGCTCACATTTCCTCTGCGGACCAACTATATGTACGCTAAGGTGAAGAAGAGCCTACCAGAGATGTATGCCTTCACCGTGTGCATGTGGCTGAAGTCCAGCGCAGCACCTGGCGTGGGCACTCCCTTCTCCTATGCTGTGCCTGGCCAGGCCAATGAGCTGGTCCTTATTGAGTGGGGCAACAACCCCATGGAGATCCTCATCAATGACAAGGTAGGGCTCTGCCCAGCTAGGCTGGATGGGCAGCAGAGTATGCCCCCCTTTTCCCCTAAGGCCCAGTCCTGGCTGACTGCTGGGGCAGGTCTTCAGTAGCATGGGACACTCAAGTCTCAGATTCTGCTGTGGCCCAAGGAGAGTGGTGGCCAGAGAGGGATGAGGGAGGTGGAAGGAGAAGACCAGGAGAGATGGGAGAGGTGCTTTTGCCCTACCCTAGGAACAGGGTGAAGCTGGAACCTTTCTAGACAGGTGTGGAAGATGACCCAGGGGACCCCTCCTCACAGATAAATCCCTGGCTCCCAACTGGCAGGCACTGGCTTTGCTCCTCTGTGTTGGGAGGACTATAAGTGTTCCAGGTATAAATGTGCCCCTAGAGATTGTTTCTGACTTCAGACCCATTCTGTCAGCCTTCAACCCCTGAGAGGAGGCTAATCGGCATGATTCCTTGGGCAGCCTTTTCCCTCTCTCTAGGAGTTCCTTCCCCATCTTGGGCCTCTGTTAGTTGTGGGCTAGCTGCAGTTTTCACACTCCCCAGCCTCTGTGCCCGTGTTGGTGATAAATGTCTAAAACCCAGGCTGTAAATTGCATTCCAAGCCCTTGATGCCTCACCTGAGAAGGTTGTGCCTTTTCTGGGCCTCCATTTTCCCAACATGGAAGGGTTCTTTGGTCTGCTGTAGCCGGCACCTGGGACATCTGTGGAGGAGTGAAACACCTGATCAGATGCTGGTCTGAGGTTTATCAAGCATGGTGCCCTCTGCCCTGGTGTCTCCCAGATTCTCTGCAAAGGCCGGGTGGGTTGTAGACCCTGAGAGCCTGACCCGCAGAGATAGAGTATTGGAAGAGGGAGGAGAGGTCCTGAAGTAGCAGTGACCTTGGGTCTGGGAGTGGTCTCATTATTGGAGGGCTTGTTGTGTAGATTAGTAAGGGTTGGGGGTGAGGAAAGTAGGAATGAGAAGGTTGTATGTTCAGATGGATCTCAGGGATCTCCTGAGAGAGGTCACATTTCCCTCTGTGATTCTGTGACCCACCCACAAAGGGGGCCGGCAGATGGGACAGTCAACCATGGTTCCTGTTGTTTACTTTAAATTAAACATATGCTCAGAAGAGTTCCCGTGGAACAGGTAACTAGTGGTGACAAGTGATCCTGAACCCATAATGTCATGTGCATCCATCTCCTTCCCAGGTGGCCAAGCTGCCCTTTGTCATCAACGATGGGAAGTGGCACCACATTTGTGTCACCTGGACCACCCGGGACGGGGTCTGGGAAGCCTACCAGGATGGCACCCAGGGTGGCAATGGCGAGAACCTGGCACCCTATCACCCTATCAAGCCCCAAGGCGTGCTGGTGCTGGGCCAGGAGCAGGTACTGGGCATGGGCAGTGAGGAGGAGGTGCCCAGAACCAGGGACCAGGCAGGGAAAGGGACGAAGGTGTTGGGATGAAGAGGCAGAGGGGTGAGGAGGCAACAAGCTGCAGAGGGAAGCAGTTATGCAGCAGTTTGGGCAGAGTCCCATGGGGAGTGGGGGCTGCTCACTGGAGAAAGGCAGACAGCAGTAGACTTAGGTCTCACCACTCAGTAACTGCACACTTTGGCTCTGGAAGGCCATTCCTGCCTTTTGTGATAGGGAATTTACTTTGTGGGTGGGGTTTGTCTCCCATTGGGCATCTAAGAGGGAATGGAGGCAGCAGCCTTCTGTTCCCGCTAGGCAGCTGTTGCTGGCCAAGTGACATCCAAGTTCCTTAACTAGAAGGAGAGAACGTGGGGATGTGGCCCAAGGCCCTGCTTTCATGGTTGTCCACAGCCCCAGCTAACTACTCTATCCCTGGGTGAGTGGCTACAGGAGATCCAGAATCCACGTGCCCCTAGGAAGCTTTGCATCCAGAGCAGAGGTGGCCCACAGCATCCATTTTCGTGGGTTGCTAGTGGAGTAGCCAGGTAGGGGGTGGGGGCAATGTATAGCTGATGACCTAGAGACAGGAGAGGTGAATGTGAGAACCCCTGATAGGGAAGCATGGTCACTTGTGCCCTAGGGATGCACCCTGTCCTTCCCCCAGACTGCCCACCCCTAACACCCTCTTTTTCTACTTTTCTCTGAAGGACACTCTGGGTGGCGGGTTTGATGCCACCCAAGCGTTCGTGGGTGAGCTGGCCCACTTCAACATCTGGGACCGCAAACTGACCCCGGGGGAGGTGTACAACCTGGCCACCTGCAGCACCAAGGCCCTTTTTGGCAATGTCATCGCCTGGGCTGAGTCCCACATTGAGATCTACGGAGGTGCCACCAAGTGGACATTTGAAGCCTGTCACCAGATCAACTGAGGCTCCTGAGGGCTGAGCCACCTGCCCCTCATGTCCCCCCACCCTTCACCTCCTCTGCTTGTGCAGTGATGATGACCCATCATGCGTGTCCTCCCTCTACCCCAGGAATGACTCAGGCCATTGCCCTCGCACACACGCACATGCACACGCACGCCTGGTTTCGTCTTTGTGCACGTGAAGCAGGCCTGGCTTCCATCTGTCCCCGAGGACGTCCTATTTCTGTTGGAACATTGCTTCCCAGGCATGACCCTCGCCCAGTGACACAGGTAGCGCCACATTGTGAACCATGCAGAATTAGGTGAGAGGACTGTGTGTGTGTGTGTGTGTGCCATATGCCTCTGTGTCTATGAGTGTGTGTGCCTCTGTGGGAGGCTCTTTTAGAGGGAGGTATTTCCTTTCCTTCTTTCTTTGCAGTGTTGGGAAATCTCATGACTGGCCAAACCCCTGTGTTTGCCAACCACGTGAGCGGCCCTAGCCTTGGGACTGCGCACCCCCAGTTACGCGCATTTGTCTTCATTTGCGCAGCTTGTTCAGAGCAACATGTCTCTATATCGATAAATAAATGCCTTTTAGCTGTTTGCTAGAGGCTGGAGGGGGGGAGGCCTGTCCATGGAGATGTTTTATTTTGTAGTAGAAGTGAACTCTCAGAGGGCTGAAGGCGGACAGTAGCTATAAGGATGGTCATAGAAAAGTGGGTGGCATTGGCACAAAACACAGAACCTCTGAGCGCCAGATGCTCAGAGGGGCAGAGGAGGTGGGAGGGAGGTCCAGGCAGAGCCCTCCCCAGCATCCTGCTGCTGTCATCTGAGGGCAGCACTGGGTCCCCAGGGGCTGGCCTGCATGCCAAACTCAGCTAGCTCAGACCCAGGGTCTCATCTCTGGCCCTCAGCCTCCTCACTCTGAGAGAGCCTGGAATCCATCCTCCCTCTTAGCTTCCAGCTGGTCCTGACACTGCTCTGTGCCCCTGGGAGAGGAGAGTCCATCCCTGGCCAGGAAACCAGGACCCTAGGCCCCCCCTTTGCCTCTGGGTAGTAGTGAAATCAGAGGCTTCAGTGGGTCAGTTCAAGAGGAAATCCCACACTCTGATTAAAACCCAGTCACACAGGGCCACCGAGGCTCACCCTAACCCTGGTGACATTGACAGCCATATTTCTCCCATCCTCGGGCCCAGGTGAACTGGCTCAGTGGTTTCTCCAGGGATCGGGTTCCTGGAGACCTCTCACAAGGAGTCAGGCATGGCCAAGGCAGACCCTGAAACCCATTTCCCATCTTACAGGGTTCATGCCCTGCCACAGCCCTCAACCTGTCACTACTTGGGGATGCTGAGACCCAATCAGTGTTCAGAAGCTTAGAATTTCTTTTTATCCCATGAAAAGTCATCATGCATATTTCCCTCCAGTGCTTCTGAGGTGGGGAGAACTATGTGTGTGTGCATGTGTGTGCATGTGTATGCGTTAAGTGAAAGAGAGAGCACTCAGACATATCATGCCCAGGGTGGGGTGGGCCCCCTGCTTCTTTGCACCATCTGGGCTCACATGCCCCAAGGGCACCTAGACTCTCACCAGGAGTCTAAACAGCAAATGGATGGCAAGTTTTTCTAGAAATTTTGCTGTACTGCCTGGCTCACCTACAGCTGCAGATATTTCTTAAGGAGAAGCAGGTGTTTCCATCTCCTATTCATTCCAGGAACACCTGTCTCCTAAGACACAGGTCTGTATTGTGTCGGAAACCCAGTGCATCTGTGTGTCAGTGTCCACATGGGTGTTTGCACAGTGCCCACTGCCATTCCGCAATGCATTGCTCTCATGCAGAGGGTGCGGTCCAAGCTGCGCACTGCGGTCCAACAGTGGCTTTCCCCAACACCATTGTGCTTTGTCAGAGCTGTAGGTTATGGCATCCTTGGATCTGCAGGGATCTACTCTGTTTGCATGTCCCTCTGGGTGGCGTGTCCCTTGCTCCCTTAGTCCGGTGTGCGTTCCCTTGCCTGCACGGACTTCTCCCGGTTTTGTGTTTTGTGCCAATACCACCCACTTTTCTGTGACTGTCCCTGTAGCTACTGAAGATGGCTGGGAATGAGCCAAGGGTACTGAGGAAGTGTTGGGAGAGGACAACTCCCCTCTTCTCCTCCCTACTTCCCAAAACACCAAGAAATGTTCCCGAGTAGGAAAAGAATAGGCCTAAATGGCACCCGGTGGAGAGAGCGAGAGCTCAGAGTCACCCTATAGACCAGATCACCTACCCTCATTCATGTCAGCCATCTGGAGCTGTTGCGAGGCAAGGCCCAGAGCAGCTCGGTGCTCTCTGGTCAGCGGTCAGCACCTCCCAGCAGCCCCTGCCAATTTCCCTAACCACCTGCCCAGTGGGCGTGGTAGGAGCTGTCCGCTCAGGACCACAAGCCATCCTCTGCCCTACTTCCAGCGTGGGCAGAGCATACCCAGACGTTTCTGTCTATATACACCTCTCAACCCTTCAACTTCTTGCCCCACCTCTGACGCACCCACAGTGCCAGGGACACAAGCTGACATTTAGCTGCTCCCTCCTCCAAGTGGAGTCTGTGCCAAGCCCCTGACTCCCTCACTGTGTTAACACTTGGCACATTACTTGCCCTAAGAGAGGTAGATGACACAGCCACCACAAATCTAATCCACATAGTTCCCATTCCTCCTTAATCTGATTGATGTTCCCTCTTGCACTGAATAATCCATGCCTATCTCAGGTAAGCCATTTTATAAAACAAGAAGATGAAAAGCACTGTGGAGACAGTGTCTGCTTCAGCTGAGCTGGATCCCACAGCTCCCTGTGTGTTCAAGGTGGGACAGCCACCCACAGGCTTCCCTGACCCTTGGGGGCTAAGATCCCATGTGAATCGTAAGCCTTCTTGCTTTTGATAACACGGTATTATTTCTCTTACTGTAGAAGAAAAAAGTTTATTACCAAACAAGAGTATTTTTATGAAAGAAAAAGACAAACCTATAAATTAACTCAACCTATATCTAGCTCCCTTGAAAATACTTTCAGGCTCCACCAAACATGTTGGACAGAAAGCATGTATTTTGGAAGAGATACATTTTGTATACTTTCATTTCCTTTTTGTAGATTCCCAGTTTATTCTCTAAGACTGCAAAGATCACTTTTGTCACCAGCCGTGGGACCTGAGACCAAGGGGTGTCTTGTGGGCAGTGAAGGGGAGTGGAGAGGCTGGCGTGAGGTTCACAGTCATTCCAGTGAGCTCCAAGCAGGGGCCACCTGCCTGTTCTCACAGGCGCATTGGGACCAGGATGTAAATGGGCCATTAGCGATGGACCTGGTTCCTCGAAGCTGACTTGTTAAGCAGGATAAATTGTGGACTCAATTAGCAGTCCCAACCCTGACAGAAGGAACTAGGGTTATGTATTATTAAGAGGATGAGATTCTTTGTAATCTTACAGCAACCAAAATGGGGCTTGAAGAAATTACAGTTTCATCTCTTAAAACATAGTGTATAAATGTGTTCAGCTTATGACAGGAAATGTATCACTTCCATGCACAGTGGACTTTACTGCAATTTGTTGAAGGGGAACAAGTCATTGAGGAGGAAAAAAAAGCCCAATACTTAGCATCCCAATTTTGTCTTATTTGCGAAATAACCCCCCAAAACAAAAAACTAATAACAGCAAAGTGAACCCTCCTCTGGTTGATACTGATACAATGTATATACTGTATAATATGGAAGAGAATCAGTGTATCCTACTTTTTAATTATTTGCTAACCAAAGCTGGACATTTTTCATACAACCTGAAGCCTTTTGGCCATCAAGTGGGTCAAAACCACAAGACCTGCCATTTCTCATCAGTGATTCTGGAAATGCACTATTTCTACTGATATTCTTGCTTTGTTAGTTTGTTTTTTCCATTTTCTCGCTGAAACGACATGAATTGTTGAGTTTATTTTTACACAGTAAAGAGCAAAGAAAGACTGTTTTTCTTGGAATGTCTCTTTTCATCTCAACCTGCTGACACCTCAAGAGATCACACCTCACCTTCAGGGAGGAAGCCTGCCTTGTATTTGCACTGCCCTGTGTCCCTCCAGTGACCCTTGGACATCAGGGGAGGGAAGGGCTTCCCTGGTCGGCAGGTATAGCTGACACTGAGGCAGAGAGAGGCAAAGGGGTTTGCGAGGCCATGCTGGGTTTGGGGTACGTAGTAGCTCCCTTGCTAGTCCTGCTCCTCCTGGGCTGACACACTCCCCACAGCACAGTGGGGCACAGGTTCCAGGGCCTGGGATTCTCTTCTCAAGCAAGCCTGCCCTGTGTTCCTTGGCCAGTGCCTGGTTATCCCTCCTCGAGTTCCAGGCCCCTTCCCTCCACTCTAGTGTGAGAGCATCCCAAGAGTCACCTAAAAAGGGGAATGGGTGATATAGGAGCCCTGGGCACTAGAAAGGACTTTCTTCCCTGGCCCCTCATGGACCAACCTAGACCCTGATGGACACAGAGCTTGTGAGCCACTCCCATCCAAGGAACAAAATGACCAAGAACCAAAAGATCCCACTGGTTGCTTGGTCTCCCACCCCCTGTACACTCACACATGCACTCACATGTGTACATGCACACTGGGCTATGAAAGGAACCAGTCCCTCTGGCATCTTGCTGGCACTCTTGGCTTTGCCCACAGATGTCTTGCTCAGTGCAGTGGTGATCTTTGTTCAGGACTGGGCAGCTGGGGTTTGGTGGGCTATTAGTGAGGCACCATTGCCTGAGGTAGTACAGAGGGAGGAAGTGGTACAGAGGGAGGAGGTGGTACAGAGGGAGGAGGTGGTACAGTATGGTGAGCAGGCCATTCTCCCTGCTTCCCCTAAAAGAGAGGCCTCAAGGGAGAGAGAAGCCCCCACCAAGCTGGAGGCCTGTGATCTGGTTTTTGGTGAGTGGTGTCCACTATGAGCTGCATGCTTATGGCTGAGTGCAGGGTTCTTCCCAGTTCCAACAGCTCTGGCTCACATGCCACCTCTTGACCTCCCACTCAAGAAAGTGCACAGTTCTGCCCATGATCACATTATGCTCACATTTCTGATTCCTCTGAAAGAGCTCAATCAGAAACGTGGGTATTTAGCCTGACCCAGCGGTGGCACAGTAGATAGAGCATCGGACTGGGATGCGGAAGACCCAGGTTCGAGACCCTGAGCTCCCCAGCTTGAGCGCGAACCCATCTGGCTTGAGCAGAAGTTCGCCAGCTTGGTCCCAAGGTCGCTGGCTCCAGCAAAGGGTTACTCGGTCTGCTGAAGGCCCGTGGTCAAGGCACATGTGAGAAAGCAATCAATGAACAACTAAGGTGTTGCAACAGCAACAAAAAACTGATAATTGATGCTTCTCATCTCTCTCTGTTCCTGTCTGTCTGTCCCTATCTATCCCTCTCTCTGACTCTCTTTCTGTCCCTGTAAAAAAAAAAAAAAAAGAAAAAGAAACTTGGGTATTTAATTCAGGTGTGGCATGTTTCCACCCCTCCCCCTGCCCTGCCCCCTGTAGAACTACATGGAACATGTAAGCTCCTTGAACTCTCAGGAATTAAGTGCTCCTGGAAACAAGAGAGAAGAAAGGTGTGTGTCTGGCGGGGGTAGTTGTAAAAGTTCTAGAACTCCGTCCTAGATTCTGAGCTCATAAATCAACCTCTTCATAGAAACCAGAAGCTTTCAGAAGGTGCTAGAAGGCTCCCAGCTTCCTGCTTGCAGCGCAGCTTGCTCAGCCCAGGCAGCAGAGGCCGAAGGGGGGAGGGGAGGGTCACTAGCACTGATGCCTGGAATGCCCAAAGTTGCCCCTCCCCCTCCCCCACAGCAGACTTGTCCATCCACAGCCAGCATACCCAACTGGGCTCAGGCCCTCTGGTGTTTTCCACCTCCACCTCTGGAGGACCACCCATACACAAACACCCCCTCCCCACAATGCTGCCTCCCCCAGGGAACATTGTCACATATACACACATGCTGTGTGCTTAACTGTATCTCACTTTATCTTTATCTCAATCCCAACTGGCGCCCTAATGACAACACCTGATTTCGTTAGCAAGAGGCTGGGTGACCTCTGAGCTGCAAGAATCAGAATGGGACTTCAGCTGCGAAGCCCACATCTCCACACTAGCCTTCGGGTCAGAGTTCATCTGCAGAGGTGCCCAACACCTCACAAAGCACCCAGTCCCCAGCTAAGCTCTCCCCAGAGCTGCTCCTTGCTGGGACCTTACTGCTCAGACACCCATGACCCCTCGGGTCCACACACAACCACATGTCATGTCCAAGGAAGTCCCTGAGACTCAGGTTCCCAAGATGCTCCTTCCTACAGGGGTAGAAACTCCTTCCTCTCTTGGTGTTCAAATAAATGGTCTCAAACTGTCTGATCTTTGAAACCTGAAAAATGATTTCAACTTTCAGTTTCTCCAAGAAGATATTTCCTGAGACTCACATGGTCATTCTGGGAAGTGGACAGTGGTCCCCTTGGTTTCCCCTGGCACAGAATGATAGGGCAAGATCAAATGGTCTTGCCATCCCTTTGGGCTGTTCCAGAAGCCTAAGGACTAACCTCCCCAACCCATGACTACCAGTGGGGGCCTCTGCACAGACACCTGATGCAGCCCACTCCAAGCCACCCTGCTTACACAGGAGCACTGGCCCCTGATCACTGCATGTCCCCTGCCCACCATCAGTCCTGCTCCAGGGAATCTGTCCTCACCAGAATTCACTACAATGTTGACTGTCTTCTGGGGATCCCTGCTGTTCTTCCTCAAACCTTCAGACCTTCAACCTCATAGAAGTTCATTTTTCTTTTCTTTTATTTATTTTTTGACAGAGACAGAGAGAAAGACAGAGAGAGGGACAGATAGGGACAGACAGACAGGAAGGGAAAGAGATGAGAAGCATCAGTTCTTCGTTGCAGCTCCTTAGTTGTTCATTGATTGTTTTCTCATATATGCCTTGACCAGGGGGCTACAGCAGACTGAGTGACCCCTTGCTCAAGCCAGTGACCATGGGGTCATGTCTCTGATCCTACACTCAAGCCAGCAACCCTGTGCTCAAGCTGGATGAACCTGTGCTCAAGCTGGATGAACCTGTGCTCAAGCTGGCAATCTCGGGGTTTTGAACCTGGGTTCTCTGTGTCCTAGTCCGACGCTCTATTCACTGCACCACCGCCTGGTCAGGTGAAGTTCACATTTCTGATAATCCATAGAAGACCCAAGTCACGTCTTCTTCACAGAAGTATCTCTGTTGCTGTCTAAATCAGGGGGCACTTGAGTGAGGACTGCACTATGGAGGTCCGGGCCCTGAGTCCCTGCCATGACTTATGAATTCATCCTCTATGAGCTAGGAATCTGCCCCCCCTCCACTGCCAACCACCAGGATGACTTGGACTTCAGCAGTCTCTTTTTTGGGAAGGGTGGAGGGGACAGGGCAGAGAAGGGTGTTAAGGAAAGGAAAAGCCACAACCAAACCCTCAGAAACTGGCTACCTTCTTTCCTCCCTCCCTCATACTTCCTGAGCGGCATCTGAGCCAGGTGCCCTGTCGGTGGTCTGCAGGGCAAGGTGTCCCTGGCCAGCTCCAGGGCATAGCAACAATGAAGACAAATGGTGAGGGTGAGGATAGAGGTGAATTTGTAAGCTTACGTTCCTATAAGACATTGCCAAGGCGGCCGTCTGTCCCCTGTGTGATTTCTGTGCTTCTCAATTCAGGCCGAGGTAGGAAACCATCTGCTAAAGTGGGCACAGAAAAAACATTTTCACTGTGTGGAAAATTGGCTTCCAAGGGGAGGCCACATGCTCAGCACAGAACTAGCTTGCAGAGGGGCTGCTGGAGGCACAGTGCAGGGCTGGGGAAGTCATGAGAGCAGCACACATACCCCTGCACTCCCCACCGCACCCTTGCCAGGCTCCAGTCCCAGACTGCCCAGTGTCTCCAATTCATCAAACCCCTTTCTAAAATTTAGGGGCCTTTGCATGAAGGCTGCACTAATCCCACCCCCTTTAACAGCTTTATTTTATTTTATTTTTAAAAACTTTATTTATTGACTTCAGTGAGAGAGGGAGGGGGAAGTGGGAGAGGGAGAGGGGGGGGGGACATCGATCTGTTCCCGTATGTGCCCTGATCAGGGATCAAACCAGCAACCTTTGCGTTTTGGGACGATGCTCTAACCAACTGAGCTGTCTGGCCAGGGCTAACAGCTTTATTGACATATACTTAACATCAATTCAACGTCACACAATTCAACCGTTTAAAGTGTGCAAATCAATGTCTTTTGGTCTATTACATTATTGATTAAAAAAAATTTTTTTTTAATGTTTTATTTATTTTTTACAGGGACATAGAGAGTCAGAGAGAGGTATAGATAGGGACAGACAGGAACAGAGAGAAATGAGAAGCATCAATCATTAGTTTTTCGTTGCTGTTACGACACCATAGTCGTTCATTGATTGCTTTCTCTATGTATTCTTTTTATTTTATTATTCATTTTAGAGAGGAGACACAGAGTGAGAGAGAGAGAAAGAGAGAAAGGGGGGAGGAGCTGGAAGCTCAACTCCCATATGTGCCTTGACCAGACCAGTGCAGGGTTTTGAACTGGCAACCTCAGTGTTCCCAGGTCGACACTTTATCCACTGCGCCACCACAGGTCAGGTCTTTTGATTGCTTTCTCATACATGCCCCAACCGCAGGCCTTCAGCAGACCGATCCACCACTTGCTGGAGCCAGCGACCTTGGGTCCAAGCTGGCGAACTTTTGCTCAAGCCAGATGGGCCGGTCGGTGCTCAAGCTGGTGAGCTCGGGGTCTCAAACCTGGGTCTTCCGCATCCCAGTCCGGCACTCTATCCACTGTGCCACCGCCTGGTCAGGCTATTATTGATTTTTTAAAATTGTGGTAGGTCCTGGCTGGTTGGCTCAGTGGTAGAATGTTGGCCTGGTGTGTAGATGTCCTGAGTTTGATTCCTGGTCAGGGAACACAGAAGTGCCCATCTGCTTCTCTACCCTCTCCCTCTCCTTTCTCTCTCTCTGTCTCTCTCTTCTCCTCCTGCAGCCGTGGCTTGATTAGAGCAAGTTGGCCCCAGGCACTGAGGCTCCATAGCCTCGCCTCAGATGTGAAAATAGCTCGTTTGCCAATCAACAGAGCAATGGCCCCAGAAGGGCAGAGCATTGCCCAGTAGGGGTCTTGCTGGATGGATCCCTGTTGGGGAGCATGTGGGAGTCTGTATCTCTGCCTCTCTGTTTCTCACTTAAGAAAAATTTAAAAATATAATATAAATTTAAAACATTTAAATTGTGGTAAATATATTTAACATTTTTTTTTTTTTTTTAATAATAGTTAACTTTTTTTTTTTTAATTTTTATTTTATTCATTTTTTTTAGAGAGGAGACACAGACTGAGAGAGAGAGAAAGGGGGGAGGAGCTGGAAGCATCAACTCCCATATGTGCCTTGACCAGACCAGTGCAGGGTTTTGAACTGGCGACCTCAGTGTTTCCAGGTCGACGCTTTATCCACTGCGCCACCACAGGTCAGGCTTAACATTTTTAAGTGTATAAATTCAGTGGCATTGATTATATTCACAATATTGTGCAACCGCTACCACTATTTCCAAAACTTTTTCATCACTCCAGACAGAAACTGTCCTCATAAACACTAACTCCTAAACTCCCCCTCCCACCCCTAAAACCTCTAAGCTACTTTCTGTCTTTCTGCATTTGATTGGTTCCTCATATGAGTGGAATCACACAGTAGTTATTCTCTGTGTTTGGCTAATTTCACTGAGCATCATGCCCTCAAGGTTCACCTGTGCTGTAGCAGGTGTCAGACCTTCATTTGTTTTTACGGCTGCATAATACTCCATTCTATGGATGGGCCACAGCTTGTTTCTCACTCATCTGTTGACGGACATTTGGATTGAGGCCGCCTTTTGGATGATGTGAATGATACACATGGGTGCACAAGTATGTTCAGTCCTTGCTTCTGACTCTTGGGGTACATACCTAAGCATGGAATCCCATGGAAATTCTATGTTTAGCATTTTGAAGCACTGCCAAATTGTTTGCTGTGGCTGCTGGAGCATCTTACATTACCAACATTTGTTATTTCTGCTGTCACATTGTTCTGTTTTGGGTTTTGATGGTTGCCAGCCCGTGGGTGCATGTGAAATGGTGTCTCCCTGTGGTCTTGGTTTGTACTTCCACAATTATTAGTGATATCGGGATTGTTGAGTGTTTATTGACCATTTGGGTATCTTCTTTTGAGAAATGTCGATTCCACTCCTTTGCCCATTTTTTATTTGTTTTGTTTTGTCTTTTTTGTTTGTTTTTGTGTGTGAGAGAGAGGTGAAGGCATAGGAAGGGAGAGAGATGAGAAGCATCAATTCGGAGTTGCATCACCTTAGTATGATTGTTTCTCATATGTGTCTTGGTAGGGGGGCTCAAGACAGAAACCTTTGGGCCTTTAAAAATTATGGTAGGACCACGGGATCATGTTGATGATCCTACACTCAAGCCAAGCCAGCGACCCTGCGCTCAAGCTGGTGAGCCTGCACCTGTGCTCAAGCTGGTGACTGTGGGGGTTTTGAACCTGGGATCTCAGCATCCCAGGTCAAAGCTCTATCCACTATGCCACCACCAGTCAGGCTCCTTTGCCCGTTTCTTTTTTTTTTAATTCAGTGAGAAGAGGGGAGGCAGAGAGACAGACTCCCACATGCACCCCAACCAGGATCCACCTGGGAAGCCCACTAGGGGGAGACGCGGTGCTCATCTGGGGTGTTGCTTGGTTGCTCAGCAACTGAACTATTCTTAACACTTGAGGTGGAGGCCATGGAGCCCTCTTCAGTTCCTGGAACCAACTTGCTCCAATTGAGCCATGGCTGCAGGAGGGGTAGAGAAAGAGAGAGAGAGAGAAGGGTAGAGAAGCAGATGGGTACTTCTCCTGTGTGCCCTGACCAGGAATCAAACCTGAGACATCCATACACTGGGCTGGCACCTACCACTGAGCCAACTGGCCAGGGCTTCCTCTACCTGTTTCTAAATCAGGTGTTTGTTTTGTTGTTGTTGAGTTGTAGTTCTTTAACTACAACTCAACAACAACAAAATTCTGGATATCCACCCCTTATCAAATGTGCAACCGTGGATATTTCCTCCCATTCTTTAGGTTTTCTTTTCACACTCCTAATGGTACCCTTAGATAGTCAAAGGGTATTTAATTTTTATGGAGCCTAACCTATCTATTTTTTTCCTTTTATTGTCTGTACTTTTGATGCCATAACCAAGAAATAATTTGCTTGATTAAATCCAACTCATCATACGCACCTCCACCCCCTTGTGAATGGTCTCCGTGCTAGTCTATGTCATCACACCCATGTTTACTGCATGGTGCTGATCATGTGTGGTTGGTCCCACCAGAACCTGGGGCAGGCAGAAACCATGGTGTTTCCTTATAAAAGCCTCCTCTGGCTTGCATATTCTTGGCTCTGAGCTTTGCTCTTCAGAATTTTTGTTCTCTAAGAATCACAGAATGTTAGCACAGATGTAGAAAGAAAAGAAAAACTACTCTTTCAAATAAGCACTGACTGCTTTTACATACTAGGGGCCAGCATAACTCATAGGCCAGCTTGACTCAGTTAGGAAAATACCGAGTGCTTCTGTGGATCTGTAAAGCAGGCCTGCAGGGGTCCAGCAAGGAGAAAAAGGTGACAAGAGGAGGATGCTGAACTACTTGCACAAGTTGAAGGGATTAGGATTCGCACAGGCATCCTGGAAAAGAAGATGAGCCAGAGGTGAAGCACCCAGCTGCCAAGAAATTCCCTGTGTTGTCATCTGTAATGTGCTTCTTGGTCACTGTAACCATGAGTGAATGTCAGCTGCCCAGAATGACCGAGTTGGATGGTGTCCAGTGCACAGACCACCCATGGAGTATGCAGTAGAAGCAGGCAAGTGGAGGAGGGATGAGCAGGAGGAACGTGAAAACCCTCACAGGACATTGGGTTTTCCATCAGATACAGATGGGATCTGTACTGGATTCAACAGTGCCCCCCCCCCATTCATGTCCACCAAGATCCTATGAATTCCATGTTATTTGGAAATAGGGGCTTTGCAAGTGTGATTAGTTAAGATGTGTCATACTGGATTAGTGGGCTCTAATCCAGTGACTGGTGTCCTTATAAGAAGAGAGGAATTTGATCAAAGGTGCAGTGACACAGAGAGAAGGCGATGTGAAAACAGAGCCAGAGATTGGAGCGATGCATCTACAAGCCAAGGGACGCCAAGGATTGCTCGCAGCCGCCAGAAGCCGAAACAGATTTTCTCTCAGAGCCTCCGAAAGAAACCAAGATACCATGATTTCAGGCTTATGGTCTCTAGAACTGTGAGAGAATATATTTCTATTGTTTTAAGCCCCTCACCACCAGTTTGTGGCATTTCATTATGGCAGCCCAAGAAACTAATAAAGAGGCTAAAGGCCTATTTTAGTCACAAAGGAAAAGGAGTCCCTGAGGCTGGAAAACTGGGAACACCAGCTGATGCCTGGGTCCTGAGGCAAAGAGCTGGACCTTCCTTGGGCAGAGAGGGGGCGGGACAGGTCTCTGAGCTCCAGCTTCCTTGTTCTGTAGGGCTCAGGGGTCACCAGGTTGCTGGCCCCATGGAAAGGGGAGGCTGAGGATCTGTCTGGTCAAAGCCACCCATGCACTCCACCTCCCTCACCTGGACTGGCAGATTCCTCAAGTCTCATCCTGACCATGTTCTCCACCCTTACCTAGAAGGAGAAAGTCAAGAAAACTTGGAATCCTAGAAAAAAACATGGAGGAGAGAAGAACCCCTAAGCATGAGGAGGGTAGACCTCTGGGAACCTGAGACTCCATCTGTATCACCTGCATCACTGCAGCTTCATGTGAACTTGAGTCCTGAGGCTGCTAGTGTGTGTGTGTGTGTGTGTGTGTGTGTGTGTATGTGTGTGTGTGTGTGTGTGTGTGTTGGGGGCATGTTGAGGACAAAGCTGAACTGCTCGATTACATCAGTACCCTCCACTCTCATTCATGCATAAGGGCCCATGGGGCACAGGGCATGCCCATAAATTTTATTTGGAAAAAAAAAAGATAGGCAATATAAAGGCATCAAATAAAGAAGACTAAACAAAATATTCTGAAATGTTAATGGTAGTTAGATCTTGATATGGGATCAAGGATTTTCTTTCTTTTTTTTTTTTTTAACAGGGACAGAGAGAGAGTCAGAGAGAGGGATAGATAGGGACAGACAGACAGGAACAGAGAGAAGTGAGAAGCATCAATCATTAGTTTTTCAATGCCGTTGCGACACCATAGTTGTTCACTGATTGCTTTCTCACATGTGCCTTGATTGTGGGCCTTCAGCAGACCGAGTCACCCCTTGCTGGAGCCAGTGACCTTGGGTCCAAGCTGGCGAGCTTTTGCTCAAGCCAGATGGGCCCGCGCTCAAGCTGGCGAGCTCGGGGTCTCGAACCTGGGGCTTCCGCATCCCAGTCCGATGCTCTATCTACTGCACCGCTGCCTGGTCAGGCGGGATCAAGGATTTTCATACTTTCATGTGTTTTCCAAATCTTTTTACACTGAACACGTTACATAATTTAAATTTTATTTATTTTAATCTAAATTCTCCAGCCAACTGTGCTCCTCCCCAGCTACAGTAACTTTCCTTTGAGTCAGAATTCTTGTTCTCCTGCTCACACAGTTGCACATTCATGTTTTTATTCCTTCCTCCTTAGGCAACAGATGCCTTGGGCCAGCTCTGCTGGGCGGAGAAAACCGGCAGAGAGACAGAGTCACAGATACCCCGGACTGGGATCCACCCGGCAAGCCCACTAGGGGGCGATGCTCCATTTCAACCAGAGCCATTCTAGCGCCTGAGATGGAGGCCAGGGAGCCATCCTCAGTGCCCCGGCCAGCTTTGCTACCATGGAGCCTTGGCTGTGGGAGGGGAAGAAAGAGATAGAGAGACAGAGGAAGGAGAGGGGAAAGGGTGGAGATGCAGATGGGTGCTTCTCCTGTGTGCCCTAACCGAGAATCAAACCTGGGACTTCCACATGCCAGGCCAACGCTCTATCACTGAGCCAACCGGACAGGACCTCAGTTCCGTTTTTTTTTTTTTTTTAAAGGTTTTATTTTATTTTTTTATTTTTTCAGGGACAGAGAGAGAGTCAGAGAAAGGGATAGATAGGGACAAACAAACAGTAACAGAAAGAGGTGAGAAGCATCAATCATTAGTTTTTCATTGCTGTTACTACACCTTAGTTGTTCATTGATTGCTTTCTCACATGTGCCTTGACCGCAGGCCTTCAGCAGACCGAGCAACCCCTTACTGTAGCCAGTGACCTTGGGTCCAAGCTGGTGAGCTTTTTGCTTAAGCCAGATGGGCCTGTGCTCAAGCTGGTGACCTCGAGGTCTCAAACCTGGGTCTTCTGCATCCCAGTCCGACGCTCTATCCACTGCGCCACTGCCTGGTCAGGCTCAGTTCCGTTTTGAAGAAGCTTGCGGCTTAGTGGTACTCTGTCTCACCCCCACCGCCCCCTCCATATCCTCCCTCTGGGCTGGGCTAACGTTGGGGGCTACCCTCGATCCAAGACTGTCCAATTTCAGGCCCTTCCTTCCTTTCCCTGCAGCTGATTCCCGCCCTGAACTTGAGGGGAAAGGAGGCAGAGGGGACCCTGCTCAGCTCTGGGTGTCGCAGACCTTCCCTTTTAGGGACCAAGGTCGGCTGGAGTCAAGTCGGTACCTCCGAGTAGTCCCCGGGGCTCTCTGGCTAGGGTAGGAAGAGAGGTGAGGTCCGAGGCCCAAGAGGGCCCAGGAACGGCGCTGTCGGGAGGAGGGGTCTGGGAGGGGCGGGGTGGCCTTCTGGGAAGGTCGGCTGCAGCTCCTCAGTTTCTAGAGCGGTGGGAAACGTTAAGTGTCGCCTAGGTTTTCTGCGGCTTCCTGCCCACAGCACTGGACACGTGGGCATGTAGACAGAGGGACCCAGCATGGGGGAACCTGGGGGCGGGGAGGCCTCGCTCCAACCTACTTTGTAGGCAGGACCCTGGCACGCATAGCGTCATTGCTATGGCAACACGCACAGGTGCGCAGCTATTGGCAGGGCTTGGGGTGTGCTCTCCCTGGAGAACTCAGCCTCCTGGCTTCCGGTAGGCGGGTCCTCGGGGATAGGGGCGGGGCTTCTGGCCTGGATGATCTCCTGGCCTCATGTGTGTCAGTCCCATGTCCAGTCCAGCTGGCCTTGGCGGCTGTACCTTTGAAATAGCCCCAGGACTGATCATTTCTCCCACCCAGATTACTACCTTGACCTCTAGGCCAGATCTCCCCGCTTAGCCCTTTAGTGCATTCTCAACACTGTAGGCCAGGGGTCGGGAACCTTTTTGGCTGAGAGCCATGAATGACACATATTTTAAGATGTAATTCGTGAGAGCCATACAACGACCTGTGTATGTTACGCATTATCCAATAAAAATTTGGTGTTGTCCCAGAGGACAGCTGTGATTGGCTCCAGCCACCCACAACCATGAACATGAACGGTAGGAAATGGATTGTAATACATGAGAATGTTTTATATATATATATATATATTTATTTATTTTATTCATTTTAGAGAGGAGACACAGAGTGAGAGAGAGAGAGAGAAAGAGAGAAAGGGGGGAGGAGCTGGAAGCATCAACTCCCATATGTGCCTTGACCAGACCAGTACAGGGTTTTGAACTGGCGACCTCAGTGTTCCCAGGTCAACGCTTTATCCACTGTGCTACCACAGGTCAGGCTGTTTTATATTTTTAACGTTATTTTTTTTTTATTAAGGATTTGTTTGCGAGCCAGATGCAGCCATCAAAAGAGCCACATCTGGTTCATGAGCCATAGGTTCCCTACCTCTGCTGTAGACATTTCATGGTTCCCCCACTTCACCAGCATGCACCTGCTGATCCGTTATGGCCTCGCTGCTTCCGGGATTTCACGGCCTCAGGTTGTTGCTCAGACTCACCTCCCTGCTGTTTTTCTCTATACCCGTGATGGCGAACCCATGACACGCGTGTTAGCACTGACATGCATAGCCATTTTCAATGATGCGTGGCCGCATGCGGCCACATACCAGAGAAGTATGGGGCTGCATGCTGAGAAGGACATTTCATCCTCGGCTCCTGCATGGCCAGGTGCAGTAACTGAGGATAAAACATTTGCTGTAGTGTAGACACTCTGTGCTAGAGGTCTGTAGGCCAAAACAACAGAACTCTGGCACAGAGCGTCTAGTTCTGGGACATCCGGTTAGGCTGTTTTGCTCGAAGTGACACACCACCGATGTTATGCTCATTTTTTTGGCTAATTTTGACACACCAAGCTCAAAAGATTACCCATCACTGCTCTTAACCACTATCTAATTCGTATTTGTTTACTAGGCTCCATGGCAGCTGAGAGATTGTCTTGTTCAGGTCAGAACAGGTGCTCAGCTAATGTATACACTGAGCAGGTGAAGGAGGGTTTCTTCTTACTCCCCACCAAAGTCCTTCATCCCCTCAGGGGAGCCTGGAAGGGGACCCTGCAAGGATGGGGCAACTGCCCAGTGCCAAACTTCTTAATTCCCCCTCACTCCCAGAGAGCTCATTCCCATGGGAGGACTGAGCCATTCAAACACAGTCACCCTCATCTGAGAACCCTCTGGGCTCCAGATGTCACTGATAGGTGCCAGTGCTATGCCAGATTGCATGGAGAGGCCTGGTGATGCCTTCAGGGCTCTCAGTATGCTGACCAGGGCCATGCAAAGGATGACTGCTAAGGCACAGTGGAAGGAGGAGGTGAGGTTAGCTCCCAGAGTAGGGTCCCTGGAGGCCACTTCTGGTGTGGTGTGCACACCATGTGGTTCTAGTACCAGTCCTAACACTGATGAGTCTTCTTTCACAAACGAGGAAACAGGCTCAGACAGGGGAGCCCTGAACAAAGTCACACCAGTACATGGAGGTTCTGGGTCTTCGGTTCCAATCTTTGCAGCTGAGAAGCCTGTAATCTTCCCATGCACGATCCCGTTTCTCAGGCAGGAAGCCAAATGAGCATCCAGGGCTGCCCAGAATTGAATCCAAATGTCTGGACAACTGGCTTCCCTGTGGCCATGGGCTCCAGGAGAGGAGCTCCTTGCAGGGTGTGTGGCTTGGACAAGCCAGGGCAGCCATATGCTGCCAACCTCATGGGGCACAGGGCACTGACCATCCTGGCGGCCAAGTGCTCCTGTGCCAGTCTGTGGCTCATAGACTTTTCCTTCAGGGGAGGGAGCCACCTGGCCCTTCCCCTCCCTACCTCCTGCCCATCTCCCACTCAGCTCCAAAGTCAGCGGTTCCAGGGCTGTATCAGCAAGCAGCCAGACTGCATTGTCCTTTTGGCCCAAGGCACTGTGGCCTGGAATGGACATTTGATCTGCCTCATCCCCCACAGTCAGAGCATCCGTGGCCTCCTGGAACTTGGTGACAAGGAGATCCGGAACAAGGGAAAGGCTATACTCTGCCATGTGCCTGCCAAGTGGCAGAGCATTCTGTCTTCTCCTTCACCACTGAGGCTTTCTGAGGGTGACCCCCAAGGGCTCTGCCTTGCCAGGGCTCCTTCTTAGGTGATGTCTGCTCAGACTGAGGAAGGGAGGAATGGAGGAGAGGCAGGCTGAGGCTAATGATGCCAGGCCAGTGGAAGAGGGAGAAGGGAAGCCCCCAGTCCTTGCCCAGGATGTGCCCATCAGAATGGCAGATGGAGAACCCTGAGTGACTTTAATTTCACAGATGGGAAACTAGGGCTCAGAGAGAGATGGACTTGTATGTGTGCTAGTGTTGTGGGTTACATCCTAGAGCTGTTCCTCAGCACAGGGCTAGGTTGGCACGTGAGCTCTATTGTACAAGGTGGGGGTGGGGGACAGTTGGAGAAATCAAGGGCCATTTTCAAGTTCTGGTTAAGATAGTCACCACATTCAGTGGCACTGGTACAGCTCATTCTGCCATGAGATGGAACAGGGAGGCTGAAGAAACAGAGAGACAGGATCAAAGGGGACTCTCATGCAGAAACAAGAAGTTTTGAGGCCCCTGCTAGGCTAGGGAATTTGGGAATGAAGACACTGAGTTCAGCTGAGGTCACGTCGGTCCTCACTGTGCTGAGTGCCCCACACTTTACTGGTCCATGGAGTCATCCGGGCCCTGAAGAAACACGTGAAAAATGGTGACTCTGGGATCTACCTGGGGATTCAGACAAAGTCAAGAGGGTGTGTAAAGCCAGTAGGCATGGCCACCATCACAGCCACCTGGCCCGTGCAGGTTCGCATTTGATACGGACAGATGATAATGAAACACTGAAGTCAAGAACTGGTGGGCCATTAGCTTTCATCCTAGCTTGCACCCGATGGGCAAGAAATACACACAGTGGGAAAACACTTCCCTTTCCATTCAGGGCTCACAAAGCCACTGAATTATCCGAGTTTCCTAGAATCAAAGTTTCTGCCTGACCAGGCAGTGGCACAGTAGATAGAGCATCGGACTGGGACGCGGAAGACCCAGGTTCGAGACCCCGAGGTCGTCAGCTTGAGCACGGGCCCATCTGGCTGGAGCAAAAGCTCGCCAGCTTGGACCCAAGGTCGCTGGCTCCAGCAAGGGGTTGCTCAGTCTGCTGAAGGCCCGTGGTCAAGGCACATGTGAGAAAGCAATCAGTGAACAACTAAGGTATCACGACGGCAACAAAAAACTAATGATTGATGCTTCTCACCTCTCTCCGTTCCTGTCTGTCTTTCCCTATTGTAAAGTCAGTAGTCAAGGCCACTATCACAGCAGCCTGACCCACGCAGGTTCACGTTAGATTCGAACAGTCGGTAATGAAACACAGGAGCCAAAAACTGGTGAGCCATCAGCTTTAATTCTAGCTTGCACCCGGCGGGCAAGCAAAAACACACACTGGGCTCCAAAACCCTCACATTCAGTGCTCACAAAGCTACTGACTTATCCGAGTTTCCTAGAATCAAAGCTTTCCAGCTCACCAGACTTATTCACCTCTGTTTCCCATCTCCTCCTGCACAAACTCTTAACAAACTGGCTTCTTCCTCAGCACTCTGCCATCTCGGCTGCTTCTCTCCTCCACGTGGCCTTAATCTGCTCTCTTCTCTAACACTAACCTCAGGAACTCAGGAACCAAGAGAGAGATATCAGCTCCCGGACTGCCCCAGTTTATAGCATAGATAATCCAAACCCTTAATCCAATTATACATACAAGAAAGTCTCTGATACAAAGCCACCCATCTGAGGCATAATGGGATTCCTCCCTACATCACCACCCTACATTATCCAATCAGTCAAGGGTGTGGGGAAGAGCTTACTCTTAAAGCCAAGCCTTAGGTCATAACAACCTGGCCTTTCCCCCACACCCATCCCAAGCACAAGGGCAAATAATATTACCTGGGTGACGGGCTTCCATGTGGGCAGCGCCATCTTTAACAAAGTGAGCATAATATATTTTATCTGCCCAACAATCCACCCTTATGCTCACTTTACTACCCACAATCTACACCACTGGCATCCCCGTACAAGGAAATTAGGCACATTACACAAATTACAACATGACAAATCATACAATTTCAAAAATTACAAAGGTACACACATTTCACCAGTCTCTGAGCACTTTGCCGAAAGCGCAAAATGTCCTCGGCCTTCTTCCTTGCCGTTTGAAAGGCTTCCCTGGGTAGGAAGGCCTCCAGCAAAGCCATCACCACCCCCATCAGGGTATTTCACATTGTCCAAAATTCGTAAGTTCATTCAACAAAGGAGCTTGTGCTCACTCGGGTCGTAGTCCAGGAAATCAGTCCACACACATAGGGCTTTAGCCTCCCCCCTCATTCCTGCCATCATGGCAAGTTTCACACTGTCCTAAAGAGAAGCACGTGGCAATGGCAGTCAGCATTTCCATCTTTGCTCTGGGGAGCATGATGGCATCCACCCCTATGTCCCAAAATCGCAGACCTACCGGCAGCGTAGCTACTCCTTGCTGCTGGGCTCTCACCTTCTGGAGGCTGCGGATCACAATTCCAGACCAATTCTCCTCATCCTCCAAAGAGGAACTGAAAACATCAGCTCCTGCTGCTGGGCTCGAGCCCCCTGCTGCTGCTGCTTTCTGCTCCATGGGCCTTACAGCACCTGCCTCAGCCTCAGCCCAAGCCTTGGCTTCAGCCCTGGCCTCCCGCCGCTGCTGGCTCTCCACAACATCCAGGGCAATCTGCAACTCATGAACCTGTGATTCCTTCTCCAGCGTCTGCTCCATTTCCAGGCGAATCTCGCAAACCTGGTCGGCCTCCTCCTCCAGCACTTTCTCCAGCTCCAGGGTTGGCATCTCTTTCTCCCACGTTTCCTCCAGCTCCTTCTGCTGCTCAGATTGCAGGTCCTGGGCAGCCTCTTCCATAGAGCTCTCGGTTTCCTCACGCATGGCTGTAAAAGTCAGCCATCCAACAGTCCCCCAAAAAACAGCTATGGAAAACCATAACAGCAACCAGTCCTCTACTCCACCACTCAAAGGTGGTGGTGGCTCCATGCCGAACTGTATCGAATCCTGCCAAAGACTACGCCAAATGTAAAGCCAGTAGTCAAGGCCACTATCACAGCAGCCTGACCCACGCAGGTTCATGTTAGATTCGAACAGTCGGTAATGAAACACAGGAGCCAAAAACTGGTGAGCCATCAGCTTTAATTCTAGCTTGCACCCGGCGGGCAAGCAAAAACACACACTGGGCTCCAAAACCCTCACATTCAGTGCTCACAAAGCTACTGACTTATCCGAGTTTCCTAGAATCAAAGCTTTCCAGCTCACCAGACTTATTCACCTCTGTTTCCCATCTCCTCCTGCACAAACTCTTAACAAACTGGCTTCTTCCTCAGCACTCTGCCATCTCGGCTGCTTCTCTCCTCCACGTGGCCTTAATCTGCTCTCTTCTCTAACACTAACCTCAGGAACTCAGGAACCAAGAGAGAGATATCAGCTCCCGGACTGCCCCAGTTTATAGCATAGATAATCCAAACCCTTAATCCAATTATACATACAAGAAAGTCTCTGATACAAAGCCACCCATCTGAGGCATAATGGGATTCCTCCCTACATCACCACCCTACATTATCCAATCAGTCAAGGGTGTGGGGAAGAGCTTACTCTTAAAGCCAAGCCTTAGGTCATAACAACCTGGCCTTTCCCCCACACCCATCCCAAGCACAAGGGCAAATAATATTACCTGGGTGACGGGCTTCCATGTGGGCAGCGCCATCTTTAACAAAGTGAGCATAATATATTTTATCTGCCCAACACCTATCTATCCCTCTCTCTAACTCTCTCTCTCTGTCCCTGTAAAAAAAAATAAATGAATTAAAAAAAAATATATATATATGTAAAGCCAGTAGTCATGGCCAAGGCCACCATTACAGCAGCCTGACCCGTGCAGGTTCCCATTAGATTCGAACAGTCGGTAATGAAACAATGGAGCCAAGAACTGGTGAGCCATCAGCTTTAATTCTAGCTTGCACTTGGCGGGCAAGCAAAAACACACACTGGGCTCCAAAACCCACACATTCAGTGCTCACAAAGCTACTGACTTATCCGAGTTTCCTAGAATCAAAGCTTTCTAGCTCACCAGACTTATTCACTTCTGTTTCCCATCTCCTTCTCTCTACACAAACTCTGCACAAACTGGCTTCTTCCTCAGCATTCCACCATCTTGGCTGCTTCTCCTGGCCTCCATGTGGCCTTCATCTGCTCTCCTCTCTGATACTAACCTCAGGAACTCAGGAACCAAGAGAGCAAGCTGCTGGTCCGCCCCACTTTATAGCATAGATTCAAAACCTTTAATCCATTTATACAAACAAGAAAGTCTCTTGTTATACAAAGCCACCCATCTGAGGCATAATGGGATTCCTCAGGAGAGTGCACCACCCTACATCATCCAATCAGTCAAGGGTGTGGAGAGGAGCTTACTCTTAAAACTAAGCCTTAGGCTATAACGACCCCAGCCTGCCCACAGCCAGTCCCAGAACACACATTAATATCAACGAACTTCCTGGTGGGCAGCGCCATCTTTAACAGTGAGCATAATATATTTTATCTGCCCAACATATATATCAAAGTTTCTACCTCACCAGCCTTATTCACCTCTGTTCCCCATCTCCTCCTCTCTGCACGAACTGGCTTCTCCTCAGCACTCCGCCATCTTGGCTGCCTCTCCTCTCCTCCATGTGGCCTTTCTCTGCTCTCCCCCAGCATGGGCTCCTCTGCCTCATTTTATAGTGTATAAATAAAAACCATTAATCCAATATACAAACAAAGAAGTCTCTGATACAAAGTTACTTATCTGAGGCATAATGGGATTCCTCAAAAGGGTGGGAAAGGCTTAGTCTTAAAACTAAGCCTTAGGCCTGACCAGGCAGTGGCGCAGTGGATAGAGCATCAGACTGGGATGCGGAAGACCCAGGTTCGAGACCCTCAGCTCGCCAGCTTGAGCACGGGCCCATCTGGCTTGAGCAAAAGCTCCCCAGCTTGGACCCAAGGTCACTGGCTCCAGCAAGGAGTGGTTCGATCTGCTGAGGGCCCGCGGTCAAGGCACATGTGAGAAAGCAATCAATGAACAACTAAGGTGTCGTAACAGCAAAGAAAAACTAATGATTGATGCTTCTCACCTCTCTCTGTTCCTGTCTGTGTGTCCCTATCTATCCCTCCCTCTCTCTCTCTCTCTGTCCCTGTAAAAAAACAAAACAAAAACTAAGCCTTAGGCTATACTGCCGGCTTACAGCCTGTTCCCCCCACATATATATCATATTGTAAAGCCCATAGACAAGGCCACCATCACAGCAGCCTGGCCAGTGCAGGTTAGCATTGGATTCAAACAGTCGGTAATGAAACAATAGAGCCAAGAACCGGTGAGCCATCAGCTTTAATTCTAGCTTGTACCCAGCGGGCAAGCAAAAATACACACCGGGCTCCAAAACCCACTCATTCAGTGCTCACAAAGCTACTGACTTATCCGAGTTTCCTAGAATTAAAGGTGTCTGTTGGGCAGATAAAATATATTATGCTCACTTTGTTAAAGATGGCGCTGCCCACATGGAAGTTCATTGATATTAATGTGTGTTCTGGAACAGGCTGTGGGCAGGCCGGGTCGTTGTAGCCTAAGGCTTAGTTTTAAGAGTAAGCTCTTCTCCACACACTTGACTGATTGGATGATGTAGGGTGGTGCACTCTCCTGAGGAATCCCATTATACAGAGACTTCCTTGTTTGTATAATTGGATTAAAGGTTTTGATTCTATGGTATAAAGTGGGAGAGACCAGTAGCTTGATCTCGCTCTCTCTCTTGGTTCCTGAGGTATTAGAGAGTAGAGCAGAGTAAGGCCACATGGAGGCCAGGAGAAGCAGCCAAGATGGCAGAGTGCTGAGGGAGAAGCCAGTTTGTTAAGAGTTTGTGCTGGAGGAGATGGGAAACAGTGGTGAATAAGTCTGGTGAGCTAGAAAGCTTTGATTCTAGGAAACTCGGATAAGTCAGTAGCTTTGTGAGCACTGAATGTGTGGGTTTTGGAGCCCAGTGTGTGTTTTTGCTTGCCCGCCAAGTGCAAGCTAGAATTAAAGCTGATGGCTCACCAGTTTTTGGCTCCTGTGTTTCATTACCGACTGTTCGAATCTAACGCGAACCTGCATGGGCCAGGCTGCTGTGATGGTGGCCTTGGCTGCGACTACTGGCTTTACAGTGTCTAACTCACCAGTTATTCACCTCTGTTTCCCATCTCCTTCTCTCTGCACAAACTGGCTTCTTCCTCAGAATTCCACCATCTTGGCTGCCTCTTCTCCTCCACGTGGACTTAATCTGCTCTCCTTTCTAATATTAGCCTCAGGAACCAAGAGACCCACTTTATAGTGTAGATTCAAAACCTTTAATCCAATCTACAAACAAGGAAGTCTCTGTTACAAAGTCACTTATCTGAGACATACTGGGAGGATTCCTATGAGAGTGCACCACCCACATCATCCAATCAGTCAAGGGTGTGGGGAAAAATTTTACTCTTAAAACTTGCACATGGGCAGCGACATCTTTAACAAAGTGAGCATAATATATTTTATCTGCCCAACACATATTTACAAACTTATTTGACCAACAAGGTGACTCCTCTCTTCCCTGCAGCCTCTCCCCTCTCAAAGTTTCCTGCCTGCAGGCTCCTCCCTTCCAGCATACCCACCATGGAAACCTCTGCAACTCTGGCCTGAACATCACTCCAGGCACAGAGAGAAGTGCCCCCTTCACCATCATGCTCATCCGTCATCTCCAACTGGAACATGACTTAGCTACACCCTTTCAAAGGCCAGGCAAGGTCTAATTGGGGGCAGGAAGGAATAGCCTGTACTATGTAACTGTGACACAGTCATCCGAGGGACAAAAGAGAGGTGTACATGTCCCCAGGTCCCCTCTTATTGGGGCCAGAGAAGGCACAATGAGGGAAGGGTCTGGCCCCAAGATGGGCAGAAGGCACCCTGGCCATAGGGTCACCCCAGCAAGCTGTCCTGGCAGGGGGAGCTCACTGGGAGCCAGGGTACACATCGAAGGTAGAGGGAACATCTGCATTTGGAGGGCCCAGGAACCAGGCTGAGACATCAGAACTTGGGAGCCAGGACACATGTCCACAGGCTCTGAGTCTGAGGCTGAAGGTAATACAACAGAGCTTTTGGGAGCAGCTTTTCAGCAAGTGCCTTGGAGCTTTCTTGGAAGCAGGCTGAGTATAAATTATAAATAAACAAACGAGAACTCTGCAGCAGTGCATGGGCTGCTGGGAAGAATGGCAGGACTGGAGGCAGAGATCTTACTTAGGAGTTAATAATCCCCTGGACTTGGCCCCACCCACCCTCTCTCCTGGCCTTCCTTGCCTGCTGATGAAAAGCATTGTCTGGGGTCTCAGACATCTGGGGGCTGATCTTTGCCAGGCTATGGGGGGTGACCCATATCAACACCCACACGGGCAGTAAGGAGGCCCACTGGCTCACACTGTTCTAGAGATGCAGGCCTGAGTCTCCCTCCAACAAAAACAGGCCCCTGGGGACACTCAGCTGTGTGGGAGGTGTCTTGCCAAATGTTTGAAATGGAAAAAAGATCCAATTTTCTAAGCCTTTTCCCCTGTCTATTTTGATTATTTTTCTAGATGACTTCATTTCTAAGAAGGCTTCATGGGAGAGAAGAACAACAGGGAGGATATGGGCCCTGATGAGGATGAGGGGGTGGGGCAGCAGTGTGGGCAGAGAGTAGGGTGCCTGGGCCCAGGGAAAAGCCAAAGCCAAGGCCTCTTTGCCTTGGGGATTGCTAGCCCAGGCTGCCAGCATTTCCTCCTTCTGAGCCAGGAGTAGCAGGAGAAAGCCTTCTCTCTCTTAGGCATAACCTCCTGGCCCCATAGACAGAACTGAGAGTGATTCCCAGTGAGCTCTCCTTACCCCACAAGCCACTTGGGACCCACAGAGCCCACCGTGGCTAACCTATGGGGAAAGGAAGTTACTACAGGATATTAGGAGGCTCAGAGAATCTTCTGGAGGGTCATGGAGGTGCTCAGTGGCCACACTCTGAGGAGCATGAGCTCCATCACTGGGCATAGAACAGCAGCCCACACTGGGATACAGCACTGTGACCCTGAAAGTCAGGGCACCCTGCCACCACCCTTCATAGAAAGATTTGGGGAAATGCCCTGAGCAGTCCTCAGGGTCTGCTCTTGCCTCAACACTGTGTGGACAGAACTGACCCAGGGATGCCCCTTTGCCCAGCCTCCGACTGCCCTCCAGATTCTTTTCCGGTGGCCACCTTCAGAACCATCTCAGCCATCCTTGGCCCAGAGACTGGCTGACCAACACTGTTTTTGAATTTCAACAGTCCTGCAGAGCAACCATGAGCTCCCAAATCCCTCAGAATCACTTCACAGCACTGAAGGTCCCCTCAACCTCCCAGCGTGATAACATGCTGAAGAATTGCAAAAATTGTTAAGATTAGTATTTTAAAAAGAAGAGTCAAGCCACCTTAACCCTACTTTCTGTAAAGAAAAAAACCCAGAGAAAGAGATTAAAGGGGCAAAAGTTAGTAACTAATCATAGTTTAACTATAGTTCTCTGGAATGGCTAAGGCCACTTGCTAGAGAGCAAAGAAGATAAAAGTTACCTGAAAGCCTGACCAGGTGGTGGCGCAGTGAATAGAGCATCAGACTGGAATGCAGAGGACCCAGGTTCGAGACCCTGAGCTTGCCAACTTGAGCGCGGGCCCATCTGGCTTGAGCAAAAGCTCGCCAGCTTGGACCCAAGGTCACTGGCTCCAGCAAGGGGTGGCTCGGTCTGCTGAAGGCCCGCAGTCAAGGCACATGTGAGAAAGCAATCAATGAACAACTATGGTGTCGCAACGGCAACGAAAAACTAATGATTGATGCTTCTCATCTCTCTTTGTTCCTGTCTGTCTGTCCCTATCTATCCCTCTCTCCTACTCTCTCTCTCTGTGCCTGTAAAAAAAAAAAAAAAAAAGTTACCTGAAAACTTCCTCTTTCCCTTCCTTAAGATCCTTTAGGAGACAGTGTTTACATATCTTAATTAAAAATTCCTACACTGACTCTAACTCTTCCTCCCGTTCTGGAGTCCTGAGAGTGACATATACTTCTAGAAAAAGGGATCAGGAGCCCACTCCCCTTGCCTGAAAACCCTACATTCTCTAACATTATATGCTTTCTAATAATCATCTCTTTTGAAATTCTTTATATGTATAAAACTTATAAACTAAAGCTAGCCTCAATACTTTTAGCAAAGGTAATTTCAGTTAGCTTCTCTCCTTATCCTAAACTAAAACTTTTCACTGTTGTGGCAACAAGGATAAGTGTAAACCCTGGAAGACTTGGGAATGTCTTTGATATGTAAAACATTTATCCCTACGCTGTTGTGCTGGGTATGTAAAACATTTATCACTACTGTGTTATATTATAGTCTTAATGTGTAGGAATGTTTTTCCTTTGAATAGATCCCATAGATAAATGTTGTAAGCTTATCAGTAAGTGACTTTTGTATCATGCTCCCCCTTCTTTTCCCCCAACCAGGATGTGATCATGTCTATACAACCAGCCTCAGGGTTAGCTATATCCTGTGTAAGTCTTACGTAGCCGGCTTATTAATAAATCTCCTCCTAAAATTTCTTCTGTATCCTGCCTTGGTGTTTCTATGTAACCCGCAGATTAAAGTACACTACTTTATAACACCAGTCAGCCTGCATCTGCGGCCCCCGCACAAGCCTCTCTTGGGGCTTCTGGCTCCAGACGCCGTGGCTCCAGAGGGCATGGGCCTCCTTCCAGGAGCTGGCAGAGAAGCTAGGGGCACCCAGGGCTCTTGAAGATGCACAACCAGTGGGGAGCTGTGCCCCTTTCTGGGACATGCAGAAGCCTTCCTGCTTTGCGTGGGTGTTGGGCAGATAAAATATATTATGCTCACTTTGTTAAAGATGGCGCTGCCCACATGCAAGTTTTAAGAGTAAGCTTTTCCCTACACCCTTGACTGATAGGATGATGTGGGTGGTGCACTCTCATGAGGAATTCTCCCATTATGCCTCAGATGGGTGGCGTTGTGTCAGAGACTTTCTTGTTTGTATAATTGGATTAAGGGTTTTGATTCTACACTATAAAGTGAGGCAGACCAGGAGCTTGCTCTCTTGGCTCCTGAGTTTAGTATTAGAGGAGAGCAGATTAAGACCACGTGGAGGAGAGGAGAAGCAGCCAAGATGGTGGGGTGCTGAGGGAGAAGCCAGTTTGCGCAGAGTTTGTGTAGAGAGAAGGAGATGGGAAACAGAGGTGAGCTAGAAACCTTTGATTCTAGGAAACTCAGATAAGTCAGTAGCTATGTGAGCACTGAGTGAGTGGGTTTGGGAGCCCAGTGTGTGTTTTTGCTTGCCCGCCGGGTGCAAGCTAGAATTAAAGCTGATGGCTCACCAGTTCTTGGCTCCATTGTTTCATTACTGACTGTCCAAATCTAATGTGAACCTGCACTGGCCAGGCTGCTGTGGTAGTGGCCTTGGATACTGGCTTTACAGTGGGTGACACTCAGAGGTTGTGGGAGCCACCGAGGTCATGGAGAAAAACCCGAACCAGGTCCTGGGGTGTGCCTGTACGAACCCCCATCTCTGTGCCTTCCTGGAGAAACACTTCATGGCTGAGCAAGGGACACTGATCAGGAAGATCGAGGGCATCTGACTCACCTCTGCAGGCCAGGGGGGTGCCGGACTGAGTGAGGATCTCTTTGAAAGGCTCCCCCTCAATCACAGCCAGGACCCTTTGGAGCCCAGAGGCCTTCACGGGACTTTTTGTGTCACCCTGGTGTCTGGCTTCTGCCTGAGACTCTCCCTGCCACTACTAGGCAGCCTTTTTACCACCCCAGAGCCCTCTCCCGTCCTAAATGGAAACAGTAAAACTTCTTGCAGTAAGAGAAAGAGAGGTTTGGGGGCCATTGGCTTCCTGGTAATACTTCTGAATCAGTCTGCTTGGATGACTGGTTAGAGCCAGGGTCACAGGTACTCCCTCTAGCTGCAAGAGAGTCTAGCTGCAAGCTCTGACTTCTGCCTTAAGAAGGTGGTATTGGCCCTGGCTGGTTAGCTCAGTCAGTTAGAGCATTGTCTTGAAACAGCAAGGTTGTTGGTTTGATTCCTGATCAAACAACTAAGCAGAACAATAAGGAATGCTTTCCTCTTCCCTCATATCAATAAAAAAAAAAAAAGAAAAGAAAAGGTGGGACTGTGTAAGGCAGGGAACACCATGGTGAGGCACAGCCATACCAGAAACGCCTTCGTTCACAAAGGACATTTTAGCCCAGATTCCCAGAAGATGCTGAACTCTGAAGTGGAACCTGTCTCAGGCCTTTTCCCCTGCCTCCTGCCTGAAGCAAGTCAGCCTTCCTTGGCTTCTGGGCTTGCCTCCTGCCTCCAACCTCACGAGTCTGAGTCTCACATCTCCCTCTGCCTCTTTCCTAACACTTGTCACTGGATTTAGGGGTCACCCTAAGGTTCCAGGTTCAAATCCGCAAGGGTTGCTGGATTGAGCACAGGATCATCAACATGATTTCAAGGTCACTGGCTTGAGCCCAAGGTCACTGGCTTGAGCAAGGTGTCACTGGTTCAGCTTGAGCCCCCTGGTCACGGCATGTTTGAGAAAGCAATCAATGAACTAAGGTGCTGCAACTATGAGTTGATGCTTCTCATCTCTTTCCCTTCCTCTATCTCTGTGGGGGGGGGGGGAGATCATTAACTTGGTTATACTTGCAGATATATTCTTATTCCAAAGAAGGTCACATGGCACACCTTTTGGAGACCACCATTCAGGCACTCCAAGGGGCATGAGAAACTGGCACAGAGCAGGGGTGGAAAAAGAAAGGAAGAAGAGGAGAGGTGGGGGTGGCAGGTGGGAAGGAATGTCTGGGCAGAAGCCAGCTTCCTCAGCCTGGCATCTGTGGGCATGGGGCTGTCTGACCTTATCTTAGTTATTTAATTCCCAGGTCAGCTTCTGGCTGCTCAAGCACCATCTCTGTTCTCCCACTGCTCTCTCTTCCCTAAGACCAGAGATGTCCCTGATTCTAGGCAGCATGAGTACCTGAGACCCCCCCCCACACACACACACATACCTCAGAACCCCAAGGTCTCTGAGTCCAGGGGCAGAGAGGTCTGTCTCTCTTAGGTCTTCTAAGCACACTCGGGAAGACAGGTCTCCCTCCTCATTGCTCAGAACCCTTCCTATCCTCCCCAAACCCTCCCTGTTGGAGTGTAAGCCATTTCTTCTGACGAGCTCATTCCTGTCTTTGGCAGGATGAGGGCCCTTCAAGATGTACAGGTCACAACTGTACTGTGAAGATGTCTTACACACTTTCTCCCATATCATCTCGTTAGGTTCAGTTCTACCTGTGAAGCAGGTGCTCATTCCATTTTATTGTGGGTTATTTTTCCATTCATTGAGAGAAAGAGAAATGGAGAGAGAAGCATCCACTTGTTATACTTAGTTGTTCCATTTAGTTGTGCACTCACTGATTGCTTCTTGTATGTGCCCTGACCAGTATCAAACCCATTACCTCGGTGCACCAGGACAATGCTCTATTCACTGAGCAACCCATCTAGGACGCTAATCCCATTTTAGAAATGAGGTTGAGGCTCCACAAGACTTAATGATTTGTCTAGCCTGACCAGGCGGTGGCGCAATGGATAGAGCATCAGAATGGGATGTGGAGGACCCAGGTTCAAGACCCCGAGGTCGCCAGCTTGAGTGCAGGCTTATCCAGTTTGAGCAAGGCTCACCAGCTTGAGCCCAAGGACGCTGGCTCGAGCAAGGGGTCACTTGGTCTGCTGTAGGCCCACAGTCAAGGTACATATGAGAAAGCAATAAATGAACAACTAAGGAACCGCAACAAAGAATTGATGTTTCTCATCTCTCTCCCTTCCTGTCTGTCTGTCCCTATCTCTCCCTCTCTCTGTCTCTGACACACACACACACACACAAAAGGTTTGTCTAAGTTCACAGAGACAAATCTGAGACTTGAACCCCAAACATTCAATTCCAACTTTTTTTAAAATTTATTTATTTATTCATTATAGAGAAGAAAGAGAGAGAGAGAGAAAGGGGGGAGGGGCAGGAAGCATCAACTCCCATATGTGCCTTGACCAGACAAGTGCAGGGTTTTGAACCAGTGACCTCAGCTTTCCAGGTCGACGCTTTACCCACTGCGCCACCACAGGTCAGGCTCAATTCCAACTTTTAATAAACTCAAACTGTACCATATGGGGCTGAGTCCAATGAAGAATCCCATGCACATCAGAGCTTGCATCCTCCTAGAGACAGGGAACTCACCACCTACCAAAGCACTGAATTCCACCAACAGCCCCAAGTGTCAGGGAAACTTATTTCACTGAGAGGAAACCCTTCCTTCTCCACATAACTTGGCCCCCATGACCTTGGCAATAAACAATGCCCCGCCTCCAGTCTTCTCCAGGACAAATTTCTCCATTTCTTAGGCTTTCCTGAGAAGTAGGGTTCTGCTCCTCCTCCAGGTCACCCTCCGTAGGTGGTTTCTGGCCTCTGGATGCCCAGCTTACAACATCAAGGACACAAGGTCCTTGGGTGGTGAGGAGTGCGGAGGGTGACTACACAGGTATCCCCTGGCACCATACTCAAGTCAGACAGAACTAAGGTCAGGACTGTGCCTGCTCTGGAGGTGAGTCTCTCTGATCAGAACCGGAGTTTGGGGGCAAGGCCTGGTTATCTAGCCACACTGGAAGCCTCAAGTTGGGGCCACCGTGGACACTCCTGGGCAGAGGCAGTCACCTCACCACAGCACAACAGTGATGTCACACTTCAGAAAAGAAAGAAAAAAGGCAGCTACCAACAAGCAGAGAGGCTGAGTAACAGCTGAGCTGTGTCACCACAGGCTGGTGGAGGTGGTTGCAAGGATGGGAAGGGGGCTGTCCAGGGACAGGAGGTAGGAGAGAGGGGACACAGGCCCACCTGGCACTTTACCCTGGCCTTCTGGAGCTGTGGAGCAGTGGAGCAGTGAGGCACCTTCAGCACTCCAGTAGGGCGTGCAAACCAGGAGCCTGAGGGGTGGGGCTAACTCTCAGGGCCCACAGTCTCAGCTCCAGTCCTAGCTCTGCACTAAGTGACCTCAGACCTCCGCCAGCCACTTCTATTTTTTTTTTACAGGGACAGAGAGAGAGTCAGAGAGAGGGATAGATAGGGACAGACAGACAGGAACGGAGAGAGGTGAGAAGCATCAATCATTAGTTTTTCGTTGCCGTTGCGACACCTTAGTTGTTCATTGATTGCTTTCTCACACGTGCCTTGACCGCGGGCCTTCAGCAGACCGAGCAACCCTTTCCTGGAGCCAGCGACCTTGGATCCAAACTGGCGAGCTTTTGCTCAAGCCAGATGGGCCCGTGCTCAATCTGGGGAGCTCAGGGTCTCGAACCTGGGTCTTCCACATCCCAGTCCAACGCTCTATCCACTGCACCACCCCCTGGTCAGGCGCCAGCCACTTTTTCTAAGTTTCAGTTTCCTCTTCTAATAGGGTGATGGCTGCCTCCCCTGCTGTTGTGCCAATTACTGGAGGCCACTGTGCTAAGTGCTCAGGGCAGTGTTTAGCATCTGAGAGTAGTTGAGCCAGGCCCTGGGGTGCTACTCATTGTCATTATGAAAGAAAAGCCCTTCAGGCTCCCCAGAAAAGGATTCTGGGGTTGCCCAGCAGGCCCTTCCCCAGGTTCTTCAGGAGTGGTTTCCAAGGCCATCAGTGGCCTTGGGCTGTTTCTTCGCCAACTTTCCCATACCTGCCCCTTTCACAGGCCAGTGTCCCTGGGGGTCCAATGGACTGGGCTTTGGGGAAGCCAGGCCAGGGTGGGTCTCCTACCTCAGCCAGCATCCTGTCCAGAAGCCTGCCCATCCATGACCTGACAGGAAACTCACAGCATGTTTCCCCTGTGGTCGTTGGGGCTGAGGAACTTGGCTGCAGAGTGATTAGCAGTGACCTTGCCTGACACGCATTTCCCTAACCCCAGAAGCCTGTGCCAGAATGGGCCTGGCTGATTGTGCTGGTGTCCTGTCCACCCACATGCCCTGCCAGGAGGCTCCTGCAGATGGCGGGCATCTGTCTGCTGAGGATGCCCCCATCCTGCTGAAGCTCAAGGTTTAGGAGCTGGGAAGCATCCTGAAGATGGTCTGAACTGTCTTCTAGCCCACACAGCCCTGAGTGAAAAGGGACACACCCAAGGCCACCCTGAGAGTGGGGACGGGGATCCCTGTCCTGACCAGTGCCTCCAGGGCCTAGCATCCCTTAGGAGGTCCCTGAACCCCTTGCACCATAAGCCTCACCTCAAACCCAGGGCCCTTGTGATCCCAAAAGTGGGGACGGGGATCCCTGTCCTGACCAGTGCCTCCAGGGCCTAGCATCCCTTAGGAGGTCCCTGAACCCCTTGCACCATAAGCCTCACCTCAAACCCAGGGCCCTTGTGATCCCAAACCCCCTATGTGATCCCCACTCCTCCAAACAGCAGGCGCCTGCCTCTCCCACCTCCACACTCTGGCGGGAAGGGGTTCCTATGGCACCCCTTCCCCCGCACACACTTAGCTCACTGGCAGCCCATCTGCTCTGAGAGCAGCAGACGCCACTGTGCACAGTGGTGCCTGACGCAGAGGCCCAACACCGGATGTGAGTGCTGCCAGCCAGGTGCGGGGCTCACAAAGCACCCCACTGAGTGGTACCCCTTGTCCAGCACCAGGCCAGGAGACAGTCCGGCCCCCCAACCCCGCCACAGCCCACAGGGCTGGGAAGCAGGGCTTCAGTATAGTTCTAGCTGGCTGGGAGGCAGCTGGTGTGGGGGCAGCTCTCTAGCAAGCTGTACCCCTGGGCAGGATTCTACAGCTCCCTGGGAAGGCCCAAAGTGTAGGGTTGCTGCTATAAGCCTGTCATACCCCTCCCCAAAAGGAGGTTGGTCAACCCCACGGACAGACCACACAGGGCTGGCCGTGACACAGGGGACATATGAAGACTTTTAGAGGACAGCCGAGAGCTCCTGCCCCTCTGTGCAGGCTGAAACTGGGTGGGCTTGCTGCCAGTTCTGAACACTCGGCCCACATCAACCCCTGGCCTGCTGGATCCCAGGCTCCATTCCAGGCTCTACCAGCTCTCTTCTGTCTCTTGTGGTTTCTTACTACCAATGGAGTCAGATGGCAGAGAAAGGTAGGGGACCTTAGAGTTGGGCCTCCTGGGACCCGCTGACCTTTTCCAGGATGCACATGGCCAGCTAGCAAAGAGCCTTGTTTCTATGGCAGCAGCCACAGCTCTGGGTCAGAGAGGAGGAGCTGCCGAGGACCCCAAGAGCTCTCCCAGCTTGAGGAACAGAGCTTTGCAGCCTGTGCCCAGCTGAGCACTGGAGCCAGCACAACAGAGGTAAGGGCAGGAAAGGGAAGTGCTGGTGGGCTGCTGGGTCCCTACCCACTGATGTGGAGCAGTGCACATCCACATGTTCATCTTCAACAAACACAGGAATGAACTGGCTAAACTGGCCTTGGCCTGGTGGCTTGGTGGATAGGGGGTTGTCACTGAGCACCGAGCTTGTGGGTTCGATACTGGTCAGGGCTTATACAAGAAGCAATAAATGAGTACACAACTAAATGGAACAACTAAGTGGAACAAGTTGATGTTTCTCTCAAATCAATGGAAAAAAAATTTTTTTAAAAGAAAAGAAACTGGCTAGCTCTGGAGCCTGTGGGCTCTAGCTTGGCATTGGATAGAATTTCCTGATTCTGGGAAGAAAGAGAACATTTCAATGATCTGCACTCAGGACTGCTGGCTACAAGCCTGTCTCGTTCATGGCCTCGAGCCCAGTGTCCCCTATGAGAAGTGAAGGGGAGGGAAAGATGTATCAGTGAGCCACTACCTGGGGCAGGGGAATCGATGGACAATGTGACCTCTGAGGACCCCATTAGCCAAGAACCCAGAAGCCATGGAAACCAAAACATACTCCTAAGCCTTACAGCCTCCCTCTTTACCCCTCACTTTCTCCCCTCTTGCAGCACCCCGTGGTACGGGCCAGCAGACATGTACACACAGGCTCACGCCTCCAGCTGCCTCTGCTCCCCTCACATCTTGTGTTTGTTTTTGCTTCAGTAGGACTCGGATGGGGACACGCTGCTCTCTCACAATTGGCAGCTTCCTTCTATCCCCAACCCCACAGAGGTGCCATATGTCAGTGTCATAAATAAGCATGAAGCTCCATGGCTGGGGGAAGGGGGGAGTGACAGCTGCCAATCACCTCCTAGGCAGACACGGGTGGGGGCTTCCCCAGGGGTGGGGAACAATGCCACCAGAGGGGCAGCTGGCAGGGGGATGGTATGGACAAAGGCAGAGGAATAGGTTGGGGTCAGAGCATGATCACTGGTCCTCACAGGGATGGTTGCAGGCAGCCAGCATGCTTTCCTAAAAACAGAAAAAACAAAACCTAAAAGGCATGGGGTGGCCAGAGTCCCAACCCTGCCCCTCAGCCCTGTGTGTGCCACTGGCCAGCCTAAACCACCCCCTCCAAAACACCATTTGCCTCCTGGCCACATGCCTCATCCCTGTGCCTCTCCCCTGAGCCAGGGAGCAAGGCTTCACTGCAGGGAGGAGGGAACCAGATTAAGCCAGCACCAAGCTCCGCACATCTGCACAGGGCACCGCTCACTGTCATCACACTCCTGGGAATTGGATTACTAGCCCCATTTTACAGGTGAGAAAACTTAGGTTCAGAAGTTTCGAGAAACTGTCTGCAAGTCTTACAGCTCAAGCCTGCCAGTTCATTGCCAAAGGCTGCATGCACTGGGCCAGTACCTGCAACTGTGCTGTGCAGGACTGCCCTGCCAGCCCCTCACCCAGGGACTAGCCATTTCTCCCCCCTCTCCCTGCCCTGGTCCTTGTAGAGTTACGCCATTCCCTCCTCGCTGCCATGAGGGTGCTTTTATCCATATTGGATCCTGCAGAGACCACACAAATCATAGACACCTGACTGCACACATGTCTCTCCCCAGGGCTGCCCCAGCTCCTGACCTGCAGTGATTGGTTCAGGCCTGATCCAGCAGGTTGTTTTGGAATGAACAAATGGACAAAAGTGAACTGCAAGACAAAAGCCATGAGCCAAGTGCCCTGGTATGACTGTAGAAGTGGCATCCAGAGTGAGGGAGGCTAGGCACTGGTCTCCTTCCCTCATTTCCTGCCCAGCTGGAGGCCAAGGTAGGTGACCAATCAGACTGGATCAACTGCTCTGAGCTAATTGGCTATCCCTCCCTGCCAGAATGATGGATCCTGGTTGGTTTCCCTAGACAGTTAATTGATACTCAAGTAATTTATCATGGAGATCTTATTATATGCCAACTGGGTCCCTTAAGCCATCGGTGTCTGTACCCCAGAAACAAGACTGGCAAGCTAATAATGGGGCCTCCATCACGCTGCTCCCTGCTGGCACTGGAAGAGTTACCAGAAGATGAGATGGAGCACTGCTGGGAAAAAAGCCTTGGGGGTGGAGTATCCTGAGACATCCTGGGGCCATGGCATCTCCCAAGAAGGTCCACTCCACTTAGCTTCCCCAACCAGATAATAGTGCTGACTGGCCACTGAGGAACCCCTTCCAAGGTGGGAGAGGGCTAAATCCACTCCTTGGTTTCCAACTGGGCATGTGATCTCCAGCCACAATGGTCAAGCTAGGCCAGCCAGAACCAAGCCAGGCCCTGGGCTTCACGGGAGCCTTTGAGATGAGGGTCCCCTCTGCTCAGGACCACTACAGGGGGAATAAGCCAATAAGCCCAGGGAGCTGTCAGCACCCAACCCCAGAGGGAAGACCCTGCATGGTGCAGACAGGCTGTGCACGGCCAGCTCCGCCCTGGGAAGAAACTAATAAACCCTGCGTTGGCTTATAGGGATTTTAGTTGGTTTCTGTCACTTGGGACCCAGAGAGTTCTCAGCTCAAACGTCTTCAGGCTCACGCCATCCACAGAGCCTGTGTGGGGTCAGCTCAGGAGAGCTCCAGAGGTGCTCCTTTTAGCAGCACAAAGAGCAAACTGGAGTGACATAGAGGCTAGCATGGCCCCTGCACAAGGACAGCACACAGATTCACGAAGTGGTCCATATTTTTTTTATAAGCTGTAATATTAGGAGGTTTAGAGGCTGTTGTAGGGATTACCTGCTTAACTGGGATTTTTTTAAACGTTGAGAGCAGACCTAACAGTGATAACAGAACCAGAATGACATCCATGTTGGAAGGGTTGGTGGGTCACTCACAACATCCGAGTTAGGAGAGGGTTGCGACTTATGGGTCCCAATGCAAAAAGAACACATACATCTTGTTTAAAAATCATTAAACTAGCCTGACCCGTGGTGGCCCAGTGGGTAAAGCATTGACCTAGAACGCTGAGGTTGCTGGTTCAAAAAAACTCCAGGCTTGCCTGGTCAAGGCACATATGGCAGTTGATGCTTCCTGCTCCTCCCACCTTCTCTCTCTCTAAAATGAATAATAATATAAAAAAAGAGTTTAAAAAAATGTGTACTTAAAAAAAATCATTAAACTAGATGAGTAGGGAAGAAAGAGCTCTGGATACAGAAAGACAGCCAGGTAGTGAGGAAAGACCCAGGCCAGAGGGAGGTGACCCTGAGAATAACCCAGGGGCTGTCCAGGATTCAGGTAGCAGGGCAAGATGGGAGCAAAGCTAGAGCAGAAGCCAGCTCAAGCCAATACTTTGGCACTGGCTTCAGCACTGCAGACAGAGGTGGTCTTGCCCTGTACACCTCCACAGGTAAGTCTCTTATCCTCCTGCCTGGAGGCTCCTATCATGAAGCATGATGATGCGGTCATCTTGAGGCTGTTGACATTTGAAAGACACCGTGGTGTCCTTGTGGCTTAAAACAAGTGCTCTTCTGGTCATTGGAAAAAGAGCCAGTCTCCCAGGTCTCCCTGCTGCGAGACCAATAAGGGCATTGGTTTCTAGGCTGGACAAGGCGGGATTGCAGCTCTCACATACATGTTATCAAGCAGCCACCAGATGACACAGCCATTGAAACAAGGTACAGGCCCAACAGAGGACTGCATGGGACCCAACAAGGAGGATTCACACAGAAGCAAGAGGAGGGTGGACAGGGCCTTGGGGATGGTGTGCCAGGTATCCAAGGCAATGGGGACAGGTGGACATGGGAGGGACAGCTCTGTGGCAATTACCTTCACTGGGTAACAAATGACCCCAGAACAAAGATCTCACCAAGTCTGAAGGGTAGAAACCTGGGAGCAGGTTGGAGAGCTAGCTGGTCTTGGCTCTGGACTCTCATGAGGCTGCAGTCAAGAATATGGCTGGGGCTGCTGCATCTGTAACCTTGATCAAGCTAGGACAGTGTGATCTCAGGATGACCCCCTCACATGCTGAAGGGCAGGGGGGCTCAGTGTCTTGCCATGGGACTTAATAAAGCATCTTATGACACAGCCCTGACTTCCCTCAAAGTGGATAATGAAAGCAGGGGACAAAGAGAGAGGGGGCACCATCAAGAAAAGTCCCAATGTGTTTTATGGTTTAGTGTCAGAAATGACACACTTCACTTTTTAAAAAAATAGCTCTAGCCTGACCAGGCAGGAGCACAGTGGTTAAAGTGTTGGACTGGGACACAGGGGATCCAGGTTTGAGACCCTGAGTTTACCCGCTTGAGCGTGGGCTCATCTGGCTTGAGCAAGGCTCACCACCTTGGACCCAAGGTCGCTGGCTTGAACAAGGGGTTACTTGGTCTGCTGTAGCCCCCCTGGTCAAGGCACATATGGGAAAGCAGTCAATGAATAACTAAGGAGCTGCAATGAAGAACTGATGCTTCCCATCTCTTTCCCTTCCTGTCTGTCTATCCCTCTCTCTCTCTGTCCATTGCAAAAAAAAAAGCTCTAGTATTTTTAAAATTTTATTGACTTTAGAGAGAGAGAAAGGCTGGGGTGGGGAGAGAAGCAGGAAGCATCAACTCATTGGTAGTTGCTTCTCGCATATGCCTTGATGGGCAAGCCCAGGGTTTCAAACCTGCACCTCAGCGTGCCAGGTTGATGCTCCATCCACTGTGTCACCACAGGTCAGGCAACACATTTCTGCACCTCTATTGGTCATAGAGAACCATTGGGCTGTGTGGCTACAGGGCCACACAGGTGTGGGTCACTGGGGCCATCTTGGTAACTGGCAGCTATAGACTCCATGGAAACAGATAAATTTGCAGGCGGCCTGATGTTGTTCATGTGCCAAAAAGAGGATTGTATTTCTTTTTCTTTTTTAAATATTTTTTAAGTTTCTTTTTATTTTATTTATTTTAGAGGAGACACAGAGTGAGAGAGAGAGAGAGAGAAAGAGAAAAAGGGGGGAGGAGCTGGAAGCATCAACTCCCATATGTGCCTTGACCAGACCAGTGCAGGGTTTTGAACTGGCGACCTCAGTGTTCCCAGGTCGACGCTTTATCCACTGCGCCACCACAGGTCAGGCAAAGAGGTTTGTATTTCCACTGCAGCGTTTGGGGATAAATAATGGATATACAGAAAACTAACCACACCTAAAATACAAGGCTGTTATTAAGTCCAGGAAAAAAACCAAGAGGCTATATAAGAAATGAGATGTAATTACAGTATGTCCTCAGCTACGAACAGTATGTGCAAAGAAATGGTGAATTAAGCACTGAATTCAGGTGCACAACTGTGGATGAGAGGATGGAAGGTGTGTGAATATGTGTGCATGTGGGAGGGGCCGTGAGGGAGAGGACAAACTCAACAGGAAGTCAAGGGGTAAGTTCTAAATATGAAAAACCAGTAACAGCAGCACGCTATTTAGAATACCCAGGGGAAAAGAGCCCAGAGACAAACCAGAAAAAGTAAAATCTTGACTCTGAGAAGGGAAGGCAGGAAAGGGGATGCTTTCCATCACCAGTCTTACAGAACTGTTTGATCCCAGTTTTCTTTCTAATTTTTTAAAAATAATTTTCATTTTACACAGGAGAGAGAGAGAGGAAGAGAGAGAGAGAGGAAGAGAGAGAGAGAGAGAGAGAGAGAGAGAAGGGGAAGAGCAGGAAGCATCAACTCCCATATGTGCCTTGACCAGACAAGCCCAGGTTTTGAACTGGCGACCTCAGCGTTCCAGGTTGATGCTTTATCCACTATGCCACCACAGGTCAGGCTTTTTTTTTTTTTTTTTTTTACAGGGACAGGAACGGAGAGAAATGAGAAGCATCAACCATCAGTTTTTCATTGCCGTTGAGACACCTTAGTTGTTCATTGATTGCTTTCTCACATGTGCCTTGACCGCGGGCCTTCAGCAGACCGAGCAACCCCTTGCTGGAGCCAGCGACCTTGGGTCCAAGCTGGTGAGCTTTTGCTCAAGCCAGATGGGTCCGCACTCAAGCTGGCGAGCTCAGGGTCTTGAACCTGGGTCCTCCGCATCCCAGTCCGACGTTCTATCCACTGCACCACCGCCTGGTCAAGCAATCCCAGTTTTCCATTAGGCCCCTGCCACCCAGGGAAGGGCCTAGAGTTTTGTCCTCTCCCAGCACAGAACCCCTCAGCTCTGGGGTTTGGGTCTTTCCCACCCTGCCCACCATGGACCTTCACTGCTCCCCAGGTTTGCCCGAGTCGTTCTAGGTCTGCTCCTATTTCTAACCATGTCTTTCCCATTTGCCTACCTCCCCTGTCCCTTTCCTGGTCTGTTCCTCATTGGATGGGGAGGAACAGAACAGAGAAGGCCAAGCCCTGGTCTCCTGGGTTGCACTCCCCCCACCCCCAGAAAGTCATGGTGGCAGGGAACTGCAGTCACTTTTGCTTCCTGGGGAGGTGAAATGGGGACAGCGGAGCTCGCTCCATCATTTTTCATGACACCTCACTTAATTACCCAGTGTGCTATTCATTTGGATGTTGGTGCTGCTGCATGCCTGTACCTTTAATTAATAATCCAGTAAAACTTCATGCTGGGCCCGGCAGGCCAGTGCAGCAGTGACGGGCTGGGCCAGACCTGGGCTGAGTGGGGAAGACCAATGAGGACCCCCATTTCCACCTCCACCAAGTGCAAAGGCATTGTCCTGGAACCTAGGGCTCTGGTTCCTTGTCCCTAGCTGTTCCCACCAGCCCATGGAGCCCCAGGCAAAGCCCCTTTAGGGACCCTGCAAAGAAGCAGCAGAACTGACCCTGGGGTGGGTGTGTATACCAGGGATTGGGGCCTAAATTGGGAATTGGCTCCCCTGTAGGCCTGACTAGCCTACAGACCCTGGAGGTTTAGAACCCCTAGAGACCAGAAAAGGAGTGAGGTGTGGTCAAAGGGGTCAAGGAGCCTGGCTTAGATCTACATTCAAACAGGCCAATGTTTGTCGCTAAAGGAGTGAAGCAGGGGAGGGGTCCTTGGGACAGCTAGAACCATGGCTGGGCCTCCTCCCTGGGGCCTGTCCTTGCCACTTGCAGTCCTGGGTGTCCTCCATTCCAGCTTGTCCTGAGAGGGGAGAGCAGGAAGGCTGGGGTCCCTAAGGTGAAGAGCCCTGAAGGGCCGAGTAAGATCTGCAAAGCCTGGCAAATCCATCCCCTGGGAGCCTCGCTCCCAGCTCATGGGCAGGGTAGAGACCTAAGGAAGGGGTGTAGAGGCCACCAGGCTAACAGGACATTCTATTTGGATTGATTTGAATTATTAAGTGGTTCAAGACTTATTCTCGGCTCTGGGACAGGCTGTGGCCTGTGAAGACGGACATCATCTCAGCCCTATTTTTAAGGTTCTGCAGGAAGGGGTTGAGACACTAGCCCACTTAGGCCCCCACATGCCCTTTGCCCTCTGCACAGCTCAAGGGAACAGGGCAGAAAGGGAAGGAGGGTGATAGAGGTGGGCAGGATGTGTCCCTCTAAAGCCGCCTCCCCAAACCCCTTCCCTGCTGCTCTCTGGTCTCCTACAAATGTTCCCAATCGGTCCAGACCCCACATGGGTTCCTTCAGTTGCTTCTGAGCCCCCACCCCTCTTCTGCTTGAACACCCAACATCATCTCATCTCTGATATGACTTTGGTCTGGCCATTGTCAGGGTTGAGGGTCTGTGGCAGTCCATCTGCTGCAGGGTCTCATCCTTGAAGCTGTAGCTAAAACCCTAGTGCCTTTAAGGTTCGGACTCCTTCCCCCCATCCCTCTTGCCAGGCTCGACAGCCCACTGCCCAGCATCCCCTGGTTATATGCTGCCTCTGCTGTCGTCCAAGGGGTTCTCCTGGAATCCACTCCCAAGGTCAGGCGCTTAGCTGAGCATTTAGTGGGGCTGTGGCTGGTTGCTGATGGGCTGGGGTCTGCACCTTTGTGGGTCTGTCTGCTTGGGGAGAGCAGGGGGGAACTTAGAGGCAGATATGGTTGAGCCCTGATCCCTAGTGGGTCCTGCAGGGACTCTGTGTTCCCAGCCCCCACTGGGAACAGTGAGCCAGGGTCACTGCTGGGGCACCTTGAGGGTGGGGAGAGGGCTCACTCATAACAGAAGTACTCATTAGTAAAACCAGGAAAGAAAGTTGGGACAATACCACCACCTTTACAGAAAGTATGAACAACTGCAAGCCAATTCATTAGATAATTGGATGAAATGGACAAATTCCTACAAACACACAAACTACCCACTGATTCAGGAAGAAACAGAGAAGACCTTGGCAGACCTGTAACAGACCAGGGATGGAATTAGTCATCATTATACCTCCAACAGAAGCAGTGCAGGCCAGAGGGCTGCACTGAATTCCACCTGACAAGGGTCAACAGCAAGCGTTCTGACTTTTCTACAACAGCAGAGGGAACTGTTCTGTGAGGTCAGCATCACCATGACATCAAAAGAAAGTCTAGACCAGTGTCCTTTATGAATACAGACCTTCATGTGCAGAAACCCTCAACAGGCACCAGCACAGTGAACTTGGTGGTCAGTGAAAAGGCCATACACCACAGCCAACTGGGATTTACTTCAGGCTCAAAGTATGGAAGTCAATCAATGTAACACATACATGAACAGATGAAGGACAATGACCGTTTCCATCACGTGGCACGTCCAATACACTTCAGTGATAAGAACACTAAGCAAATCAGGACTAGAAGGAGACACCACACCCAATAAAGGGCATCTATGGAAACTCAGAGCTAGCTTCCTACTCAATGGAGAAAGACTGAAATATGTGTCCCAAGATCAGAACCAAAACAAGGGTGTGCCCTCTCCACGCTATTCAACATGCCCTGGAGGTTCCACTCTCAGCAATTAGATTAGAATGAGCTACAAAAGGCATCAGATGGGAAAGGAAGAAGCAAAATGGTCTCTACTCGCAGATGACATGATCGCACGAAGGGAATATCCCACAGAACACACATGCACATGCGCACACACACAGTTAGTTGATAAACAAGTATAGCAAACTTCAGGATACGAGACACAAAAATCAGTTGTATTTCATACACCAGCAATTAGCAACCCAAAAATACAATTAATAAAACAATTCCATTTACAAATTGTCAAATATAATAAGAGAAATAAGTATAACCAAGTGGGATGTAGAACTTGGACACTGAAAACTACAGGATTGTTGGAAAAATTAAGATTTAACAAGACACCGAGTTCAGTTACTGGAAGACTGGAAAGATGTCACGCTTCCCGCACTGGCCATGCAATCCTTATCAAAACCTTTTTTGCAGAAATGGACAAGCTGGTCCTAAAGTTCATACAGAATTGCACTGAAGAAACCTGAATAGCCATATACAAAAATGAACTCAAAATGGGTCAAAGATCTAAAGGTTAAGAATTGAAACTGCAGATTTAGGAGGAAGCAAGAAGTAAGTCCTCGTGACCTTGGATTAGGCAATGGTTTCTTCAGTGACACCAAAGGCACAGCAACAAATGAAATATAGAGAAAATGAATACCAAATTTAAAAACTTTCATGCATCACAGGACACTATAAGAAAATGAAGACAAGAAGGAAAGCCTGACCAGGAGGTGGCGCAGTGGATAGAGCGTTGGACTGGCATGTGGAGGACCCAGGTTCGAGACCCTAAGGTTGCCAGCTTAAGCGCAGGTCCATCTGGTTTGAGCAAAAGCTTGCCAGCTTGGACCCAAGGTCGCTGGCTCCAGCAAGGGGTTACTCAGTCTGTTGAAGGTCCGCGGTCAAGGCACATGTGAGAAAGCAATCAATGAACAACTAAGGTGTCCCAACGAAACACTAATGATTGATGCTTCTCATCTCTCTCCCTTCCTGTCTGTCTGTCCGTATCTAACTCTCTCTCTGTCCCTGTAAAAAAAAAAAAGAAAGAAAAAAGAAGGAAAGACAATGCAGAGAGGGTGATTATACATCCTGGAACTGACAAGGCTCTGGTATCCAGAACACACACAGCTCCTACTGCTCAGCAACCAGAAGATAAGAAACTCAATTTTTAAAGGGGCAAAGGGTTTGAGCAGACATTCCTCCCAAGATGTACAAGTAGCCAAATAAGCACATGAAAGGGGCCCCGTGTCATTAGTCATTAGGGAAGTGCAAATCAAAACTATGAGAAACTTCGCCTCAATGGCCACCACCAAAGACAGGGAAGAAGTGCTGGTGAGGACATGGAGAAATGAGCACCCCATACGCAGCTGCTGGAGTTGTGAGGTGCAGCCCTGGGCACAACAGCACAGGGAGCTCCAAGAGCTAGACAGCCACCGCAGGAGCTAGAAGGTCCACTCCTAGGGAGATACCCGAGAACTGAAAATGTAGGTTCACACGAACACATGTGCATCCATGTTCAATGGCAGCATTGTTCCTAACAGTTCCAGACACCCATCACCATGAAGGATGGGTGAAAAAATGTGGGGCAGCCATATGATAGAATTACTAGTGACACCTGATGTAACACAGATGGACCTTGGCAACTCTGTGCAGAGGAGAGATGCCAGACAGAAAAGTCACACAGTGACTCCATTCACACAAGGTTCCCAGATTCTGCAAGACCAGAAGCAGAAAGCCATTACTAGTTGCCAGGAGCTAGTAGGAGGTATGGAGGGTGATGGTTGACGGGGACAAGGTTCCATTACCTCATCCAGGAAAAGTTCTGACCAGACAGTATGATAGTTGTACAAGATTCTGAATATACTAAAACCCACTTAACTGTGCACTTAAGCTTGTTTAAAATGACTCTTCTATGTAACTTTAATTAAAAAAAGAAAAACTACTTAGTAAGTGGTCTGCACATGTATTTCCAGACTCTGGCCTGCTCCCCACTGCAGGGATGGGAACCCCCTAATGAAGAGAATATACAGTTTAAGTTGTCATGCCCACAGCCTGCAGCCTGTGAGGTTCATCAGACCCCTCTGGTCAATGAGGAACCAGTAGCTTTAAATGGAACCTGATTCCCATCCCTAGAAGGCAGCCTTGGTTATCTCCACACATCCCTTATAGGTGGACCCCCAAGGGAAACTGCTGCGGTCAATGCCCCTAGTAAGCCCTCCCATGAGCACGGTCCTGCCGGCCCAGCCCTTGCAGACCTGCATTCTGGGGGGCTAAGGGGCATGAAGAGCTGGGTAGAAGACCAGCTTTACCTTCTGGTTTTTGTCCTGCTCATCAGCAGAGCTGGCACAGGCATGCACACCAGTGGCCATTCACCCTGGTCTCCAGGGGCTCCATTGTCAAGGGCTGACTGTGCCAGGTTCCATGCCCGCCCACTGCACAGCTTTTGGTGAGGTGGGGCAGGTACTGGCACCACCAGGGGCTCCCAGCTTTGTCCAACCAGCTCTACTCAGCTTCCATCCTGTGCTCCCAAATCCACTCCCTCCCACCACAGTCCTAATGAGCTCAGGGCAGAGACCTAGAGAAAGTTAGGTGGGCAGAGGCCCTGGGACACAAGGTATGGAGGACAAAGAGCACTGTTGGAAGGCAGGCAATGCCTGCAGGGAAGCAGGTGAGGGCTCCTTCTTGGGAGGCAAGATGAATGACAAGAAAGCTTCATCTCAGCAAAAACCCTGGCTCCAGGGAGCAGGGAAGGACTGAAGGGGCGACCTGGCTGGGAGTGGGCTGGGGGCAGCAGGTGGGACCACCAGGGCTGGGGGAAGTGGACAAGACAGGGGCACAGCGGCTTTCCTAGTGAGCCACTGGGTGAGGAGCTGGCATGGGAGGGCGCTGTGCTGGCAGGGACTGGGGAGAGCAGCAGGGCCTGACACCCAACCCTTTAAGTACCAGTGCCAGTCATGCTGGCAGTGGAGCCTGCTGTGAGTGTCCCCGACACTCTGGCTCTCTCCAGCCTAATTCCCTCCCTCCTCCCAGCAGCTAAGAACCCAGCCGGACAGCAACCACCTTCACTTGGATTCACTCAGGTCAGGCAGCAGCAGTTCAATGTGGCTGCGGGGGGTGGAGGGATGATGGTAGGTTTAAAAATGAACAAAAAGCAAAATCAGTAACAATGACAAATATACCAGAGAAGATGAAGCAGAAGCTCTGGATGTTCAGGCAGTCAAGCTCCTGTGAGTCCTTTTTTCAGATCTCCCCACCCAATAGTGAACCCTAAATCCCCTTCTCGTGGCTCCTGGGAAAGCCATCCTGTGCTGCAGGACCGAGGCTCTGAAGTTGAGATGTCTTCCACTGAACATGCTCCAGGGTGTTCCTGGCTGTCCCGGAACTTGTGACTATGACCATGGAGCAGGAAGGTCACCACACAGCCCATCTGAGCAAGGCTGTTTGCTATGTCCCATGTCCTCAGAGTCTGACGCACCACCTGCTTTTGGGGTGGAGGGTGCCCCTAGTCCCTGTGGAGAAGCCCAGGGTCAGGCACTGGTCTGAGACTGGAGTATATGGTGGGCGGCCTGAGTCTTCAGGGTGTCCAGCTCTGCTCTGCCCTTAGCCCCTGCCCTACTGCTCTTGGGCGCCCGGATCTGGGGCTTGGGCTTCGAGGAGCCTGCCCTCACACATGGGCTCTTCGGAGCCTATCTTAGGGCACGCCTTTGGCCTCTGTGCTTTCCAGCTCCTGGTAACGATATTGAGAAGGGACAGCATTAAACCCCAAAGCCCAAGGTTACCACGCTCACCAGATAGTCCCTGGAGGTGGCCACTGACCATCTGATCCTCAGACTCAGATGGCCTGTCTACCTGCGGGAGAGCTTGGGAGTCCTGGCCACACCTTTCTCCCATTCTTAGAGCTCAGCTAGGCTCAGAACAGCTACCAGCTCAGAGGAAAAGGAGCACAAGGGAACACCTTCCAGGGACCTGGGCAAGGCCAGCCTAAGGTCAGAACCCACATGGCCCACTGAAACCGCTTGGCAGCTCATTGCTCTCAGTTTTGTCTGCAAAGAGGTAATAGCGCCTGTCTGTGGGTCCCTGTGCCTCAGTTTCCTCATCTATAAAGGGGTAATAGTGCCTGTCTGTGGGCCCGTCCCTCAGTTTTGTCTATAAAGGAGTAACAGCATCTGTCTGTGGGCCCATGTCTCGGTTTCCCCATCTGTAAAGGGGTAACAGTGCCTGTCTGTGAAAAGGTGTTGTCAGATTGCACAGCCAGCTACTGCTGGCGGTGACTACCTATGAATGCCATGCTCTCCCTCACAAGAACCCAGGACGACTACGTCTGCCACGCAGATGAGAAAACCAAGGCTCAGAGAGTATAAAGTAACACAGCTAGCCACACAGCCAGGACATAAGCCGGCCCATGCTCTCTGCAGGGACCCTGCCCCAGCGCCTTACAGGTATATGGTCCAAAGCAAGCAGTGGCAGCCCTGGCAGGAGGTGGGCCATGGCCTTTTGGGGTTTCTGAACACGACATCCACCCAGGGCCCCAGCAACCTGCTGGCTTAACCTTCCCAGCCCTGCAGGGACACTGCGTTGCCCACCTGGCTGAGGACTACTAACCAGCTGCTCAGCCTCCCACGCTCACCTGCCCTGCCCTGGTGCAGGGAGCTCGGGGTGCCTCAGGGTCCTGCGAATGTAGTCTCGGGAGCGGATGTCAGCCTGAGGAGGGTAACTGGAGTGAGGGTGGTGGCTGGGGTCCTAGATGCGCCACTAGACAAGTCTTTGCCGCCACTTGTGCCCTCCTGAGAAAGCCCAGAGGTAAAACCAGGCCGTTTCAGGCCTGCTCTTGGAGAAAAGGAGCAGCAGCCCAGGGGTATGCAGGTGATGGGCAGGCAGGCACTCTGGTCCAGGGCTGTGTGAATGGGCTAAGGTTGGGATTTGAGTCCCCCCATTTCAGCTAGAGCCACTTAGTTTTTGTCATTCTATAGTGTGAGCTTCCCTTTTGTGGGTGTCATTGCAGCCAGAGTCACCTCCAGCTGAGGCTCCTCACCCAGCTCACCTGTCCTCTCGCTCAGTTCATCATCTGTCTAGTGTCAGCTATGACCTTGCTCCCAAGAAAGTGCAAAAAAAGTTCCGCCAAGTCCTGGGAGTCACAGATGGGGTCAGGCAGACCCCAGGGGAGGGACCCAGGCCCAAGGAGGAGCTCCTAGGAACTTTCTGCTGGGCTCTGCCATGTGATGACTTCCCCATCCTAAGCCTCGCCTCAGCACCATGTCAGACTGCTGACAGCTGTACACAGGCCACCCTCACAGGCCTCTGCTTCCAGTGAGTGCAGTGCGGTGGACAATGGGACATCTCGTGGGAAGGCAATCTGTAAGACAAGCGCAAGGCCTGGCTCACAGGACCCCCAGATGCCGTGGGCAGAGGGACAGGCACTGACTTCTCTCATCCTCTCCGAGGAAGAGTCAGGAAGGCAGTGTTGACAGGCAAGTGGAGCTAGAACAAAAACTGACCGAAACAGCAGAGTTGCTAGATAGGACCTCATCCCTACTCACAGAAGTGACAGGGACTGTGGGCTCCTGGCACAGACAGCTGGCTTTTCTCCCTGGGGGGTATAGGCCCATGAATTTGGCAGACTTTTCTCCAGGACTAGACACATGGTCCCCTACCTCTCAGTGCCTAAGGCCCTTTTAGGCCATGCCCCACCACAAAGAGGGGATCACTGTCTACTCTTGGGCAAAGCGAGTCATGGAGGGGACTGAGACCTGACCCACTGCACCAGCACTAGAGTCCCAGGCTGTGAGGTTTTGGGAGTTCTTGGATTTTTCTCCCCCAAGAATACACAAGTAGGTAGGACTGAGGAAGAAAGGTCTCCTGGAGCCAGGACACATGTCACAGGCGGCCTGAGAACTCATACACCAATGAACCCTGGTGGGGAGAGAGGGTGAACACTCAGGGAGTATGCTTCGAGAAGCCACCTGCCTGAGAGACCTTGGCTTTGAGCAGGGGTTGAGCCAACACTGTGCAGGCTGCTGCTGCCACCTGAAGGCCACCCTGCACACCAGCAACCAGGAAGGTTCCAGGACCCAAGGAAGCGGGGGGGGGGGGGGGGGGGGGGAGGGTGGTAGCCATGGGCAGCTGGGTGACAGGGCTCCCTGGGGCCAAAGAGGCAGAGCCAGGGCTCTGGAACTGGCCACCCACCTGGCGCACGGGCTCTGGGATCCGGAACCTGCAGCAGCTGTGGGTCAGGCGCACTGCTGCCTTCAGGCTTATCTTGTGGCCCACAGACACATAGAGGGGTTTGGTGCTGTGGTCATGGCTCTTCAACGCCTGGAACAAGGAGGATGGGGTCAGGGTGCTAAGGCGAAAGCTCTGGTCTGCAGGACTGACAGCTGTCCTGGGTGGTAGGAGGGAACTGGGGGGTGGAGGGAGCATTCAGCACCCTTAGGGCACCTTCCTATGGCTTGTCCTGGGGACAGGATGGAGCAGGCAGGGACACAGAGGCCCCTTCAGCACAGTCTGGGGTGAGGAGGTAATGAAGGCGCAGAGTACAACCCAGACAGGCAGAGTGGTGGGAGGATGGGGCAAGGGTGGCGGGGAGAATGGCTGGGGTCTAGTTGTGTGTGCACAAATACGTGTGAGTGCTGCATCAGTGGGCACAGGTCCCTGGCCACTCACCATGCCGAGCACAGCCCCGGAGCCTCCCGTCAGAGGAAAGGAGTCACCTCCAGCCTGTAGGAGATTTATCTGGAACAGGAAAAACGTGAAAAAACATCTTTTTTTTTAAAAAAAATCTTTATCTGATGAAGGCCTGCTCATTTAAAACCCCAGTAGACAGTGCTCAAGTAGAGAAGGGTCCAATCCTGCACGTGGGCCGCAGCCCAGGCAGATTATGCCATACCCATCCTGTGAGTGGACCGGTGCCCGCAGCTCCATCCCACCCTGGTCAGGCCCTCAGAGCTCTGCTCTCTTGTCCCTGTTCTTTGGCGGAGAAGGCTGGAGCCTGGAGCAGTGGCAACTGCTCAGGCCACCATGGGATGAAGGCTCTACTCCTACATAGCAAGCCAGAGCCTGTTGAAGCCACTTAACTTTCTGCTAGAAATCTGGGCACATTTGACTCAACCCAACTAACTTTTTGGGGTGGGGTAGGAATTGGCCCACTTGAATGAGTTGGGTCCCTCTCCAATGCTTTATGCAGATGCAAGATTACCCGGAGAAATGAGACAGATGTTCCCTCTGTTCTCCAAGTCTGTTGTCCATGAAGGATCTAGAGGGTCACCAGCTTTCTCGGGGTGTGTGTGTGTGTTTGTGTGTCACATTTCCAGTGCCAACCACTCCTGCCAAGGAGCCAGAGCAGGGAGATGCCCAGAAAAGGGGGTGCTGAGAACAGAGCCTGGGAGCTGGGGATGGGGGAGTACAGGGCACCACCCAGGCTCCTGAATGCCCAGGCCCAATAATTGGAGGCCCTGCCCCACACAGGGATACCTCAGGGGCAGCCAGGTTGGGTGAGGAACTCAAAGGGTGTTCTGTGAGGTTCCACCACCCACAGGGAACATGTGGTGGGGGGGGGGCAGAGAGAAGTGGGTCTTCCTGACGCCAAGCCAGGGACCCAGGATGGGGACAAGAACACTGACGTATCAACGGGCCACGGTTGCTCCACAGCAGGGTTGGCTGGTATCCCTGTCCCTGGGGATGTCCCAGGTCACCATCTGGGCCATGTACCCCCAGAGGCCTGCTCTTCACCTTCTCCTTGTGCAGGATGTTGTTCTCCAGCCCGACCACATGCAAGAGATTTTTAGCCACCCCAATGCAGGGCAGGTCTGTGAGGACACCAAGGTGGCATGCCACTCCGAAGCCTGTAGAAGAGAGATGGGCAGTAAGGCAAACAATCTAGGAATGGTGTGGGTTTGGGGGACAAACCAGAACCTCATTGAGTTTCCCTACGTGAACAGAGTCCTGTCACAGGCAGAGGGCTGAGCAGATGGCAAGCCAAGCCCCAGCCTGACCTTGGACATGGCCCTTGACCCCAACTTCACAAGTGTTGGGCTGGGTGGAGGATGCCTCTATCCAACAATCTGGATGCCCACTCAGTGTGCTCACAATCCTTCACCCGCTTGTTTTCATTTCTCGTACCTTCCATCTCCCTCTCCCCTTTGTGGACACTATTAGGCCTCTGGGTCTCTGTCTCCGCAGCTCCCCAAACACACCGGGGCTACTGACAGGTGGCCAGGATTTCAGTGCCTCAGGTCCCAGCCCAGGGCTGACCTACTGGTCCCACACCCGCATCAAGGGTGGTGTATGTCCACCCTCTGCCTCAGACACACAGGCTCCTAGTACAGTGGCTGAAAAGCCCGACACCACCCCTTCTGCTGCAGGACCCCCAGGCTCATTTCTGAAGATAGAATAGCCCTGCCCTTCTGTTCTCCCATGGGTCAAGGTTCCAGCAGCCAGGGTGCAGGTTTCCTGGCAAACATGAGAAATGGATACTCCTATCTGTTCCTGTCTGGTTTAGGGCAGGAGCCTGTTAGGATGCAGGGTGGGCTGAGCTCAGGTCCAGGATTTCTGGTAGCGGTCACGTCCAAACTGGTCAAAGGCAGCTGAGATGGGCCAGTGGAGGGTGTGGTGGGAAGCCGGGGGTGGGCAGGCAGGAAAGATGGGGGTATGAAAAGAAGCAGGGGTCTTTAATGGTGGATCCTGACAGCGCAGTGAGCCCAGAAAGAAGCTGTCAGTGCCTGCCTGGGATGGGGCGCAGGTGTCCTGAGGTCCCCCCTACCCACAGCCCTCCCAGGCTGCCTCTTGGGGGCAGAATTACCTCGGTGATGGAGCAGCCCATTTCCATCCACAAGGAGGACCTGGAAGAGACACAGGTAAAGTCGTGGTCAGCAGTGCTGCCCATCAGGGTGGGACATCCACGAGCAGACAGGGTGGTGCCACCATCCTGAGTCCAGCTTTTGCAAAAGTCCCATCCTTGCCCTTCAGAAAAGTACACCTTCTTTAGGAAGCTCTCGGGCCTTTCCCTCTGATGGATGGTGGGGTTGCAAGGGCCTCCCTCCCAACAGAAGCAGAGGCTCTTCGGTTGGCTCAGCAGTAGAGCACTGGCCCAGCGTGTGGAAGTCCCGGGTTCGATTCCCAGCCAGGGCACACAGGAGAAGCACCCATCTGCTTCTCCACTTTTCCCCCTCTCCTTTCTATCTCTCTCTCTTCCCCTCCCGCAGCCAAGGCTCCATTGGAGCAAAGTTGGCACAGGCGCTGAAGATGGCTCTATGGTCTCTGCTTCAGGCGCTAGAATGGCTCTGATTGTAGCGGAGCAACTGCCCAGATGAGCCAAGCATCGCTCACTGGTGGGCATGCCGGGTGGGTCCTGGTTGGGCAAGCGGGAGTCTGTCTGTCTTCCCCCACCACCCAGCTTCTCACTTTGAAAAAATACAAAAAAATTAAAAAAAAAGATACCTGCCTGGGGCATGAGGCTGGGTTTCTTCTCCTGTAGCCGCCGTACTGCATCCACCAGGAAGGGCACTTCTCGGAAAGCCAGGAAGCCAGACAGGTAGGGGGCCGTCAAGCTAACAATGCAGCAGTCCTCATATACCACCTGTCACCAGGAAGCCATGTCACTGCTGGGACACAGCCCTGGCCAGCTGTCTACCCTCAGCCCTTCATCAATCCTTTCCACTGCCAGCTCCCCCCCACTTCCTAGGCCCACCCTGTCCCCCTTCCCTGCCTCAACCACCTGGGAGGAAAGCATGAGAAGGACCAAATGATTGGCCTGAAAATGGGGCTGAGTCAATGTTCTGCCGGGTCAACTTTGTGTGGTCTGGCTGCCTCCTGTGTGGGCCAGAGCTGAGGCCGGATGTATGGGGGATCAAAGAGGACCAAGTGAAAGCACCCCGTGAAGTGGGACGGAGTAAGGATGGCCCCAGGAAGAAGGGGCCTTGGGAAGAAAAGGCCAGGTCTTTAGAGTTTGCAACAGTGAGAAAGACAACTCTGGCTCTACGAAGACACGTTCCAAATAATTGAGGACAAGCATGGCCTCAGAGATGGGTAGAACAGGGTCCCCAAGGACAGAGAGTGTAAGAGGAAAGTCCGAGGCTGCAACTGAAGGCCAGCACGGAAGCAGTGGAGAGAGAGGTGGCCGGCTGGGGCCTGGGACGTCAGGTGAGCCCAAGGCCTTGAGCACACTGTTGGTGGACAGCAAGGTCTGAGGGCAGGTCTTGGTATGGGGCCGAGTCAGGGCTCCCGGAAGTGCTGGGACGAGCCGGAGCTTCCACAGGCACAGCGAGCGTCCTCTGTAGTACCTCATTAGAATGGCAAGGGACCTGCTTAGAGCAGAGGGTCTGCAGCTTTGGGTCCTTTAACGTTGGGTTTTTATTAGTCAGACCCAAAGTAAGCCTGTACCTGTCGGTAGTCATTCTCTATCCATGCTAAGCCTTAGCCCTCAGCAACCATGACCAGACTTTGTCTCTGTGGGTTTGCCCATGGAGTCTGTATTTCTAAACACACTTCCAGGTGCTTCAGCTGCACAGATCCCCAGCTGGGCACTGGGGAGTCACTGGACCAGAACTTTCCAAGATCCTTCCCTTGTCCAAGCTTCCATAGTGTAGGATGACAAAAGCTGACTTCAGCCTATGCGGGAAGCAATCTATACCCTGCTCCTTCCTACAGATTGCTGTCTGACGACAGGGACTCTGGTCCTTCTACCACCCTTAGCACAGAGCAGGCACTCAGTACATTTTTGCTGAACTTTGATTAAGGGGCCTTCTAAGATGAGTGCAAAGGCACTGAGGCAGGAAGACGCCATCTTTAGGAGCAGGCAGAGGGCAGAGAGAGGAAACTATGGAGCTGCACAGCAAGGAATTTTTTTTTTTTTTAGATTTTTATTTATTCATTTGGGGGGGGGGGAGGCAGGAAGCATCAACTCCAATATGTGCCTTGACCAGGCAAGCCCAGGGTTTCAAACTGGCGACCTCAGCATTCCAGGTTGATGGTTTATCCACTGCACCACCACAGGTCAGGTCCCTTATCAAGTTTTTTTGTTGTTGTTGTTTTTCCATTTATACAGGGACAGAGAGAGAGACAGAAAGAGGGATAGATAGGGACAGACAGACAGGAACGGAGAGAGGTGAGAAGCATCAATTATCAGTTTTTCGTTGCCGTTGCGACACCTTAGTTCAGGGGTGCTCAATACGTCGATCGCGATCTACTGGTCGATCACAAAGGAAGTGTGGGTAGATCGCATGACATTAAAAAGACATTTGTCTTTTGATTGGCATAAGGGTAGCCAATCTGACTTTTGACACCCTACGCAGGCGCGTTAAACCGCGCTAACTTGTTCAGTTCCATTGCTGCATAGTTAGCCTTCAATTTATTTAAACTAAATACAACAAAGGGTATAAAAATGAGTGCCGTAGCTGGTCCGAGTAAGAAGCCTAAAACCTACCGCTTTCATACAGAATGGGAGGGGATTTGTTTTCACTGTGTCATATTCTAAGTGCATTTGCCTCATCTGTCTGTGTGCCATTGCTATTCCAAAGAAAGGAAATGTGGAGTGGCTTTTTGGACTGTTCATAAAAACTATGACATTGACTTTCCTCCTAAAAGAGAGCTGAGAAGGTGAAAGAAGAATACACAATATTAAATAGTAATAATAGTAACTTAAATAATGATAATATAGAAGAAACAAATTTATGTTTTGTATTTTTATTGTAGGTAGATCATTTTGACTTGGTCATCTTATAAGTAGCTTGCAAGCTGAAAAAGTGTGGCCACCCCTGCCTTAGTTGTTCATTGATTGCTTTTATCAAGTTCTTTAGCCAAGGTGTCCTAAGCTGCTGACTCCTAACATATCCTGGGCATACTGTTCATTCATTCATTCATTTATTCATGTACCTACTTGAGTGCCTCCTATATACCAGGCATAAAGTTAGATGGCAAGGCCACAATGCCTGGACAGAACCCCATGGTCCCTTCCATCATAGTTCACATTCTGTAGGGGAGACAGACCAATCCCTTTTCATGTGATAAAGAGAAAAGAGAGGGTGCTGGGAGCAACTCATGGTCTAGTGAGATGAGGGAGTCTTTCTGGAGGACTTGCCCCACAAGACAGGCAGGAGGTAGCTAGGTGAAGAATGAGGTCAGGCAGGCAGATGCAGCACCGCCCACCTGAGGGGTCCTCCATCCTCTGAGTGGGGAGTGGGTGACAGCTGGGCTTTCAGATCAGGAAGGGCCCTGACCCCTTGCCAGCCAGGGTGAACTTCATTTACGATGAAGTCATGGGCGGTGTGTTAAATGGACTAGGCGGTGATGTGATCACACCTGCCTTTTAGGAAAAATGCTGGCTGGCAGCATGGACAAGACCACGAGGGTAATCCTGGGGACTGGAACCCAATCAAGATTGTGCCTGTCACCTACAGAAGTGGTGACCATGGCACAGCCAGGGAAGGGGCAGCAGGATGCAGACAAAAGCACTGACTCCAGCAATATTTAGGAAGCAGGAAAAAAACAGAGCTAGTGTGTGACTAGAAGTGCCAGATCTGGAAAGACAGAGATTTTCAATATAAGCAGTCTGAGACCAGTCACTGCAGGTCACTTCAATGGGAAACCCAAGCAGTTTCCTTTTTCTCTTCAGAGACCCCCCCCCAACATATAATGAAACCCTACAAAAGGCCTTGCTTCCAGAATTAGAGCCCCACGTGTCTCACTAACGCAAGTAGAGTATAGCAAGACGGGCCCTGGACGACGTCACCTTCCTCCCCGGGTTACCTCGAGATCAGGGTAGCTGAGCACCACCAAAGAGGCGCAGGCTCTGACACCGTCGCTCTTCACGAAAGACACATCCAAGCCCCCAACCCTCTGCAGGCCCGAGAAGGCAGGGTCCCGCTGCCACGTCTCCGTGTCCCAGTCAACCACGTGGGCCTTCAGCAGGGCCTGCTCCCTGGGGACAGACACACGTCCAACGGGTCGCCTGGAGCCCGTACAACCAGGCCCAGGGGGTAGTGGCTCCTCCTGGGAACCTCCGAGTCTCACCCACCTACCCTCCAGGACCTTCTGCAAGTCTTTTTCCCTTCCCTCCCGGGGAGCCAAGGGGCGCGCCGCAATCGCGAACCTCCCCCACCGCCCACTACAACTCCCGAAGGCCTCTTCGCCCGCGTGCCGAAAACGGGTCCGTGTACCCCACCACCCCAAAACCGAGGGTTCAAAGGTTGGAAGGGTAGAGGAGATTCGCGTCGCGCCAGCCCTCGAGTCTTGGTAGTTTCCCAGCCCCATTACCGTTTCCAGAGCAACAGAGTTTCCTCCGGCAGCCGCCCAACCACCTCCTCCGCCATGGTGCAGCCCCGGCACTATTTCCGGTGGCGTCAATTTCCGAAGGCGCCGAGCGCATGCGCCGTACCGCTCTGGTTGCTATGGTTGCGCTTGATGGTGGGGGGCCGTCTCTCGGCCCGCAGGGCCGGGGCGGGGCTCCCTGAACCACACCCCCTTGTGGCCACAGGTCCCACAGGGAACGCGGAACCGACGTTGCCTCCTGCACACCGGAGCCCTGGAGTTGACAGGAGTGGGCCGTCGGACGGATGCGGGGGAGGGAGGATCATTGTCTCGTTCTGGGCATCCGCAGCAGAACGCAAGTGTTTGCCGAGTTTTCACTTGTCCAGGAAGCCACCACCAAAAAGCGGAGTCCGGGGAAGGCATCCTGTACACAAAGAGCTGGCTGGGCCAGGGCAAGGAGCAGTGGGGGTATCGCAGGAATCAAAGGAGGGCAAAAACACCCAGACAACTTGACGAAAGAAGTAGGATTTACTTAGCCAGTGAAGCTGCATGACCCCAAAAGAGGCAACAAAACACCTGCTCCCGGAAGTTAAATTTCTTATTGTAAGGTATTTTTCCCTGCCAAGAAAGAAGGAAGAACGGGCTGGAGAGCCACAAATTGTGGAATAATAAGAGGCTTGTTGGGCAGATAAAATATATTATGCTCATTTTGTTAAAGATGGCGCTGCCGCCTGATGCAGGAGACCCAGGATCGAAACCCCTGAGGTTGCCAGCTTGAGCATGGGCTCATCTGGCTTGAGCAAAAAGCTCACCAGCTTGGACCCAAGGTTGCTGGCTCCAGCAAGGGTTTGCTTGGTCTGCTGAAGGCCTGCGGTCAAGGCACATGTTAGAAAGCAATCAATGAACAACTATGGTGTCGCGACGGCAACGAAAAACTAATGATTGATGCTTCTCACCTCTCTCCGTTCCTGTCTGTCTGTCCCTATCTATCCCTCTCTCTGACTCTCTCTCTTTCTCTGTAAAAGAAAAAAAAAAAAAAGATGGCGCTGCCCACGTGCAAGTTTTAAGAGTAAGCTTTTCCCCACACCCTTGACTGATTGGATGATGTAGGGTGGTGCACTCTCATGAGGAATCCTCCCATTATGCCTCAGATAAGTGACTTTGTATCAGAGACTTCCTTGTTTATAGATTGGTTTAAAGGTTTGGATTTCTACACTATAACGTGGGGCAGACCAGGAGCTTGCTCTCTTGGTTCCTGAAGTTAGTATTAGAGAGGAGAGCAGATTAAGGCCACGTGGAGGAGAGGAGGCAGCCAAGATGGCGGAATGCTGAGGAAGAAGCCAGTTTGTGCAGAGTTTGTGTAGAGAGAAGGAGATGGAAAACAGGTAAATAAGGCTGGTGAGCTAGAAACCTTTTGATTCTAGGAAACTCGGATAAGTCAGTAGCTTTGTGAGCACTGAATGAGTGGGTTTTGGAGCCCAGTGTGTATTTTTGCTTGCCCGCCAGGTGCAAGCTAGAATTAAAGCTGATGGCTCACCAGTTCTTGGCTCCATTGTTTCATTACCGACTGTCCGAATCTAATCTGAACCTGCATGGGCCAGGCGGCTGTGATGGTGGCCGCGGCTACTGGCTTTACAAGGCTTTATTAAGTACCGCGCATCCCGCCCAACGATGTCCTCCAGCCCCGGGGTCAGAGGCTAGGGGAATCATGTGAATTAAACCCTGAGAGAGGTATTTAAAGGGGTCCTAGGGGTCCTTTAGGGTCATGGAGCTATTAAAACGTGGTGAAATCTCACTGGCTGATGGACAATCTTTTCCCAAGGTCCTCTGGGAAGGTTATTTTTGGTGAGTAAGAATGTGGGTGGTCCTAGCCAAAAGTCAGGGGTGTGGGGAGGTTGACCTTCCCCCTTAGCCACCGACCCTACATTCCAGCCTTTTTTGTTAAATAGAATAGGGGCGCCATTTCTTCATCTGGCTACTTCCTGCTGGTTAGGGACATCATGGGGAGCGGAGGTTGGCATGGGGAGCGGAGGTTGGCAGGTGGTGGTGACTTTGAGGGGTGTCAGGAGGAACATCTGTTTGGCCGTGAGTTGAGAAACTTTGCAGATGTGGTTCTGTAAGAATTTAAAAAAAGAGAAGCAAATATGAGTTATATGCTGATAATTAGAAGAAGATTAGGATAGGGGCAGCCCAGGTAAGAATGGGTGGCTGCTGTCAGGAGTTAAGCAGGTTGTAGGAGGAGAGATTCTTGCTTAATTTCTCTCGCAGATGGTTGAGGAGATTGAAGCTTCCTTCATCAGCCCAGTCCTACTGAACAGCATTGCTCCCTGCTTCAGCTCACTCTGGCGGCAGGTTTCTGGTGGGAGGGACAGGATGCAGCAGCAGGGTCTGCAGGGCCCAACCTTTTTGTGAGCTGCAGACAATTAGGGCCCAGTTGTTCTGACTACCAGCGGTCCTGCATGGGAGCAAGCTTGAGGCAAGAGAAATGGTTATAAATGAGGGTAGCATTGATTATGGGGGAACCCTTGGTAGTGAGGAATGGCAGGAGTAAGTGGGAAGATGCTGTCAGCTGAATAGTGGCTCCAAGACTGTGAAGAATGTCTCGACCCAGAAGGAGTACAGGACATGATGGCATAACTAAGAAGGAGTTCAAAAAGAGGATTCTGTCCAAACTGCATGTCAGGGGTGGAGTGTGAAGGGGAAAAGAAGGGGACCCATCCATTCCCATAACCGAGAACTGTGAGGGAATTAGAGGTCCAGAGTGTGGTGGCAAAACAGAGAAGGCAGCTTCCGTGTCCACAAGAAATGAGATGGACTTACCCAATAGTTGCAGCATACCCTGGGTTCTCCGAGTCCAGGCCGTGTCCTAGAAGTTTGAGCGATGGACCCACCTGGGTGGATTGGCCCCCATTCAGGCGGCTTCTCCTACACATAGAGACGTTGAGGATAAGACTGTTGCCCAAAGGGGTGACGGGGCTGCTTGCAGGTCAGGGCAGGGTTCAGTGAGCAGCCACAGGCAGGGGCCATGTCGGGCACAGTGGTCCTGCTTGCCATACTTAAAGCAAGCTGCTGGTGGGGATTCCTCTTTGCAGTCCAGATTTGGGCTGGGCACTTTAAGAACCTGGCTTTGGAGCATTACCTTCTGCTGCATGCAGGCCTGGTGAACAGCCTTGGCCATTTCCTACTAGCCGTGACCATTGAAAATGTTAAATGCCATGTTCACAGGTCCTGGATAGGGGTTTGGGGCTGAGAATAAGAGGAGGAGGGCTCCTAGGGAGCCCGGCCCCCAGATCCAGCTGGAAATGCTGAATCCAGTGATAGGACAGAGTCAGAACTTCCTGCAAGCAGGTTGAGGTTGGGCATCGTGCAAACCAGTATAAGAGCCAATGACAAGCTGAGAATGGCCTGACGGAGGAGGGACTTAAGATCACAGTGGAGAAGGGAGGGGCCCCTGGCCAGCAAGAGAAGAGAAAGAGGGATTGGTATTTGCAGGTGAATGAGAAATAGGATTCTGTGAAGGGAGGAGAGGGAGCTCTCTGGAGGAAAGAGACCGAAGTGGAAGAGGTCCTACAAGGGACCAGAGAGTGGGAAGCCCTTGGGTAAGGTGACCAGATGTCCCACTTTTGGCGGAACAGTCCTGATTTTTAACAATTTGTCCCGCGTCCCATGGCATTTTAAAAAAGTCCCGATTTTTGGAAAGAATGCACAAAAAGCTAGGGAACGGTGGGAGAACAGGAAGGGAATATACGGTTTTTGGTGGGGAAACCCCGCCTTGACCTGAAAATGCCCACACTGCCGCAAGAGCTGGCTGCCCCATGTGGGTCCCCGAATCAAAGGACTTCGGGAGGAACGTACCTGCTGGGGCTGTGGCTGTCAAGTCCCCTAACTACCCATAGGCCCGTGTCCTGGATGCCAGCATGCAGCTCTGGGCTCCGCGAGGTGCAAGCCGCTCGGTCTCCAGTGGGCGGTGGGGCTGGACCCGGGGAGTGCAGCTGCCACAAGGATGAGTCCAGGCGGGGAGTGTGTGCGAGCACTCTGGTGGCGCTGCCCTGCCTACTCCCGCCCACTCATGCAGCTCTGGCACCTGTTTCAGGACCTTGTAACTCAATCCCTCTGACTCACTCAAAATTTCCCATATATTGCCTGACCAGGTGGTGGTGCAGTGGATAGAGTGTCAGACTGGGATGCAGAAGACCCAGGTTTGAGACCCCGAGCTCGCTAGCTTGAGCACAGGCCCATCTGGCTTGAGCTAAAACTCGCCAGCTTGGACTCAAGGTTGCTGGCTCCAGCAAGAGGTTGCTCAATCTGCTGAAGGCCCGCAGTCAAGGCGCATGTGAGAAAGCAATCAATGAACAACTATTGTGTCACAACGGCAATGAAAAACTAATGATTGATGCTTTTCACCTCTCTCCATTCCTGTCTCTCTGTCCCTATCTATCCCTCTCTCTGACTCTCTCTCTGTCCCTGTAAAAAAAAAAACAAACCCTAAAATAATTTCCTATATAGTAATATTTCCAAAAATGATCTTTGTCATGAGGTATCATTATTAAAAAGCTTGATAAGGAAAAGGTTAAATCTTGGGCATCAGCAAAAATCACAATAGAGAACAAATGGTTACAAATATTTCACCATTTTGAAACAAACCATGTTCCATACAATAATGCACTAAAAACTATGGAATATGCGCTGTCTTTACCAGAAACTAATGCTGCGACTGAATGCGTTTTTTCTAGGGTAAATAAAGTGTGGACATCAGAAAAATCACAATTAAGTGTTGAGACTTTGAAAGCCATTTTATGTGTCAGATATAATTTAACAAACTCTTGTGAAAAATTTCATGAACCTTTTAAACAACGACAGCAATCTACTAAAAAGTATTCAGTCAAATGAGAAATATGCCAAAGAATAAAATAATACTATACATAATTGTTTAATGTATTATATTTGTAAATTGTACTTACGTTGAAATTTTAAAAAATATATTACAACACTATTTTTGCATTCCATGAAAAATTTTTTTGCTCCATATAGACCAAATTTTTAATCAAGAACACCCCTCCTTCCCCCGGTCAATGGTGTTCCGCTTTACCAATTTAAAATCTGGTCACCTTACCCTTGGGGGTCAGGCAGGAGAGAGAGAGAGAAAGTTGAGAGTCTGTGGAGAAGGAAAGATTACGAGCGGAAGGTTTTCTCTGGCCAAATAAAACAGCCTGTGCGATGAAACAGGTGGTACAGAGATTAAGGACAGGTGCGCGAATAATTAGAGGTCCTGAGTGTAAAGGGATCCCCAATCAGCTCCCAGCTTTTTCCGCAATAGTGAAATTGGTGAGGGTGTTAAAATCGAAAGTCCCTTCAGGAGGCTATCTGGTCCGATTCTCCAGTGGGTTCTGTGGCATGGCCACAGCGGAGAAGAACAGTTTCCTCTTCTTTAGGGAGGGACAGATTTCAGAAAAGGCAACTCCCAGAGTGTTTTGGGATTTCTGTGCCCCCACAGCCACCCTCAGTTCTTGGGGTGGCCAGAGTTGAGAATTGGCGTCCCAAAATTCAAGCTCTGGACAGGGACGGATAGGGAAAGTGGATGTGCTCGGAGTCTCCAACAGGTATTGTTGGCAGATAAAATATATTATGCTCACTTTGTTGAAGATGAGCTGCCCACATGGAAGTTCGTTGATATTAATGTATGTTCTGGGACAGGCTGTGGGCAGGCCAGGTCGTTATAGCCTAAGGCTTAGTTTAAGAGTAAGCTCTTCCCCACACCCTTGACTGATTGGATAATGTAGGGTGGTGCACTCTCCTGAAGAATCCCATTATACAGAGACTTCCTTGTTTGTATAATTAGATTATAGGTTTTGATTCTACATTATAAAGTGGGAAAGACCAGTAGCTTGAGCTCTCTCTCTTGGTTCTCGGTTCCTGAGGTTAGTATTAGAAAGGAGAGCAGATTAAGGCCACATGAAGGAGAGGAGGCAGCCAAGATGGTGGAATGCTGAGGAAGAAGCCAGTTTGTGTAGAGTTTATGTAGAGAGCAGATGGGAAACAGGAGAATAAGTCTGGTGAGCTAGAAACCTTTTGATTCTAGGAAACTCGGATAAGTCAGTAGCTTTGTAAGCACTCAATGTGTGGGTTTTGGAGCCCAGTGTGTGTTTTTGCTTGCCCGCCGGGTGCAAGCTAGAATTAAAGCTGATGGCTCACCAGCTTTTGGCTCCATTGTTTCGTTACTGACTGTTTGAATCTAATGTGAACCTGCACGGGTCAGGCGGCAGTGATCCTGACCCCGACTACTGGCTTTACAGGTACACACGCACTTGGATGGAAAGGACTTCCCTGACGTAGCTACGGTTTCAGACAGGGAATCTCGCAGAAAGAACTGAAGAATGTTTGGAGGCGTGGGACTTACCGCATCGTGCGCCAAAGTTGGTAGATGGTCAGAGATCCTGAGATCTTGCTTCTTTCTCAGAAGGGACGGGGAGAGGAGTGGCCCCAGCGGGCTTCTGACTCCTCCTGGGTCCTGGCACCAAAATGTAAGGTATTTTTCCCCACCGAGAAAGAAGGAACGCGGGGGGGGCGGGGAGCAAAAGCCACAAAGTGTGGAATAATAAGAGGCTTTATTAAGAACCACGGATTCCACCGGACGATGGCCCCCAGCCCCAGGGTCAGAGGCTAGGGGAGTCACGTGAATTAGACTGCATGGGAGGTATTTATAGGGGTCCTTCAGGGTCATTGAGCTAATATGACGTGGTGAAATCTCACTGGCTGATGGACAATCTTCTCCCAAGGTCCTCTGGGAAGGTTCTTTTTGACTAGCAAGAATGTGGGCGGTACTAGTCAAAAGTCCAGGGTCTGAGTGCCTCACGTGACCATCCCCCTTAGCCACCGACCCTACACTTACATCTTATATACCTTTACAGTTTTAGCTTTCAGGCGACAAATGCCTGATTTCTATGACTTTTTTGTTTCCAGGCCTATGTGACTTTCATGTCTTAGGGAGGGGAAAGGGAGAGGAGGCTGTAGGGTCTGCCCTTGATAATCCTTATCACTTGTTCTTCTTACTAGAGCTGCAAGTTCATTTCAAGGAATTGATAACAAGCAAGGCCCACAGCTGTGGTTTGTTATTTTTCAAACTTTTCTGTCTGCCCTTGTTCCCTCAGTCAAGAATACTGAGGTCACATGCTGGAGTATAAAATCCCAGACATTGCAGGCCTCCCCTCTCCTCTGCATTCTTTTGGTTTCTCCTCCCTTACAGCCTCTGGGCCTCTGTTCACTCCAGCATCTCGCCGCCTTGGTCTTGCTCCCTCCCATGCAGCTGTGAGGCAGTGTTGGTCAAATAAGTTTTTAAATATGACATATATGTTTGCTCGCTTTGTGTGTGGGAGACAGGCTGTGGGCTGGCAGGGTTATTATAGCCGAAGGCTTAGTTTTAAAATGACTTTTGCCCATGCCCTTGATGGATGCATGTTAGGGCGTGGTGCACTCTTGTGAGGAATCCCATTATGCCTCAGATAAGTGACTTTGTATCAGAGACTTCCTTGTTTGTATATTGGATTAAAGGTTTTGATTTCTACATTATAAAATAGAAAAAGACCCCCTGGGGGCTCGCTCTGTTGGTTCCTGCTATCACCATTGCAGCGGCCTCCCTGATCCCTTGCCCTCATGGCTTCTCTTGTGGCTTGCCTGTCTTGGTGAGACCCCAATAAACAGAATGGCCTACCATCCTCCAACTCTGCCATTTCTTCACCGTCTGCACAAATCCAATGCAAACCTGCATGTGAATGGCCACGATGGCGACTCCTGCCCATACAGGCAGAATGGCTGGTTATCAGGTGTAAAGCTAGTACCCACGGCCACCATCACAGCCACCTGGCCAGTGCAGGTTCTCATTTGATTCGGACAGACAGTAATGAAAAAACGGAGCCAAGAACTGGTGGGTGTTGAGCAGATAAAATATAATATGTTCACTTTATTAGAGATGGCGCTGCCCACATGGAAGCCCGTCACCCAGGTGGCTGTGATAGTGGCCACGACTATTGGCTTTACACCTACAAAATTCCAGAGTTACAACTCAGCAAAACAAAAGATCTACCTCACCTGCATATCTCCGGAGTTACAACTCAGCAAAGCCATAAATCTACCTTACCTACATCCTAGTCCCAAATAATTTGACCAGTTCCAGTCCAAAGCAGAAAAGTGAAAGCAAGAATTCAGAGGAAAGCCAGAATTCAGTAAAGCAAAAGAGTTGCTTTACTTATGTAAAGCCAGTGGCCAACGCCACCATCACAGCTGCCTTGCCAGTGCAGGTTCGCATTAGATTTGAACAGACAGTAATGAAACAACACAGCCAAAAACTGGTGAGCCATCAGCTTTAATTCTAACTTGCACCCAGTGGGCTAGCAAAAACACACACTGGGCTCCAAAACCCACTCATTCAGTGCTCACAAAGCTACTGACTTATCCAAGTTTCCTAGAATCAAAGCTTTCTAGCTCACCAGACTTATTCACCTCTGTTCCCCATCTCCTTCTCCAGCACAAACTCTGCATAAACTGGCTTCTCCCTCAGCACTCTGCCATCTTGGCTGCTTCTCCTGGCCTCCACTTGGCCTTAATCTGCTCTCCTCTCTAATACCTCAGGAACCAAAAGTGAGCAAGCTACTGGTCTGTCCCACTTTATAATGTAGAAATCCAAACCCTTAATCCAATCTACAAACAAAAAAAGTCTCTGATACAAAGCCACCCATCTGAGGCATAATGGGATTCCTCAGGAGAGCGCACCACCCCACATCATCCAATCAGTCAAGGGTGTGGGGAAAAGATTATTCTTAAAACTAAGCCTTAGGCTATAACGACCCTGCCTGCTTACATTATAGCCTTTCCCCCACACCCATTCCAAGCATAAGGGCAAATAATATCACCTGGGTGACGGGCTTCCATGTGGGCAGCACCATCTTTAACAAAGTGAGCATAATATATTATATCTGCCCAACAACCTACCTCCTGATTTCTCTGCCGAATTGTCCAAATTGTCAAATTTGGGAACTGATCTGCCGAAGAACTGTCTGAACCCACAGAAAAACCCGAAGTCTTGAAAGCGTCTCAGGTGGCGCACCTCTCCTTGAGATTCAAGCGGGGTCAGGCTGCTCCCCAGAGAGGCCGGCTGATTCAGGGTGTCTCTACCCAGTGTCGTGAAACACTGGATCCTGGATGAGCCCCCAAATGTTGTGAAGTACTGTACTCCAGATTCTGAAAGGCACTGTACCTCACTTCATCGGGTTTACGTAGAGACACCAAGTCCAGGGGAATTTTGAACAGTTTTATTGAAGGAGGAGTTTGTGAAATATGTCAGCCACATATTTAAATGGCTGACACGGGGCATAGCTGACCCAAATTGTGTGCCCCAAGTTTATTGCAGAGGCTGGTTATATACCCACTGACTACATACAAGTTGGGGGAGCATGACATAATCTTAACAAGATTATAATTGGTCTAGGGGATTTACAGAAAATGTTAAAACTTTCAAGGTAATACAATCAAAGACATTCATAAACTTTTTAGTGTCTATCTCTCCTCTTTTGCCTAGAGGTACACGTTAATATCAGGATTCCAGGAAGAGAGGGAGAGCCAAAATCAGTGTAGGGTGGTATGTAAATTTTGCCTCTTATTGAAACGGAAAGCGAGTTCTTCAGATAACCTTAATCCTTTCAGAGAACTTAAAACCAAATGACCCTAGTCGTTCTTGTAAGTCAGGAGACTTCTAAATTCTTTTTCCTCCATTTTCCAAAGAAAGGACAGGACGGAAAGCCTGATTTTTTCTCTTTAAAATGGTGTTGCCAATACTAAGTTTACAGTTCTCTGGCACTTTACCACACTTTCTAGTCATGGGAAAAGCTTCCCCCAGCAGGTGGAGGACCTCTAGCAAACCCGCCTCCCACCCCCATCAGGGCATTTCACATTGTCCAAAATCCGTAAGTTCATCCAACAAAGGAGACAGTGCCCACTTCACTCATAGTCCATCAAATTAGTCCACATACATGGGGCCTCAGCCATGCCCCTCTTCATCGCTGCAGTCCTGGCAGGTCTTACATTGTCCTAAAGAGGAGTACGTGGCAATGGCAGTCAGCATTTTCATCTCTGCTTCAGAGAGCATGATGGCATCAACCCCTATGTCCCAAAATCACAGACCTACCAGGGGTATAGTAGGTACTCCTTGCTGCTGGGCTCTCAACTTCTGGAGATGGCAGATCGCAACTCCAACTTGATTCTCCTCATCCTCCAAAGAACTGAAAAAATCAGCTCCTGCAGCCAGGCTTGAGCCCCTGGCCTCCAGATGCTGCTGGATCTCCACAATGTCCAAGGCAATCTGCAACTCACAAACCTGTGATTCCTTCTTCAATTGCTGCTCCATTTCCAAACAAATCTCATGAACCTGGTCAGCCTCCACCAGTGCTTGCTCCAGCTCCAGGGTTGGCATCTTTTACTCCCACGTTTGCCACAGTTCCTTCCACTGCTCACTTGCAGGTCCTGGGCAGCCTCTTCCACAGAGCTCTCGGTTTCCTCATGGCTGTAAAAGTCAGCCAGCCTACAACCCCCAAAAGGACAGCCATGGGGAACCATAACAGCAGCCAGTCCTTTACTCCATCGCTCAAAGGTGGTGGTGGCTCCATACCAAACTGGATCGAGTCCTGCCACAGACTACACCAAATGTAAAGCCAGTAGCCATGCATACCATCACAGCCACCTGGCCCGTGCAGTTCGCATTTGGGAGCCAAGAACTGGTGGGCCATTAGCTTTAACCCTAGCTTGCACCCAGCAGGCAAGAAATACACACAGTGGGAAAACACTTTTCTTTCCATTCAGGGCTCCCAAAACCACTGACTCATCTGAGTGTCCTAGAATCAAAGGCCCCACCAGCCTTATTCACCTCTGTTCCCCATCTCCTTCTCTCTACACAAACTCTGCACAATCTGGCTTCTCCTTCAGCATTCCGCCATCTTAGCTGCCTCTCCTCCCTCCACATGCCCTTTCTCTGCTCTCCTCTCTAATGCTAATTTCAGGAACCGAGAGAGAGCAAGCTCCAGGTCTGCCTCATTTTATAGTGTATAAATCAAAACCTTTACAAAGTCACTTATCTGAGGCATAATGGGATTCCACATCATCCAATCAGTCAAGGGTGTGGGGAAAAGCTTCGTCTTAAAACTAAGCCTTCAGCTATAATGACCCTGCCTGCTTACAGCCTGTCCCGACCACACAATGCAAACTGTAAACGAGCAAACATATATATCATATTTACAAATCTATTTGACCAACATCAAGCCAGGATAAGGTAGCTGGTTAGGTGTTTATCTGACCCACTGAATGAGGGAGTCAGAGGTCTTGAGACCAGACAAAACAAGATTACCAGGTGTCCGAAAAGTTACTATAAAGGGAGCCTTGAAGTGCTGTCTATTAACCTTGAGAACAGAGAAGCAAAGCCTTGAAGCTGAGAGTATATAACTCATATGTCCCCGACAGGTAGGGTTCTCAGGCTAGCTGAGTTTGCCCTCTTGTGCCTTGCATCACTTTAATAAATTGTGTGCTTTGCTTGTGCTCTGTTCCCTGTCTCTCACTTGGATTTCTTCTCACAAGTATGACAAGAATTGAGGATGAAGAAGCCCCAGTGACTCGGGTCTTCTCTGGTGAAATGGAGAGGGCACCTCTTGTGAGGTCATTTGGCAATGGGGGAAGGTCACGTGAGGAACCAGACCCAGGACCTTGGCTGGAACCGCCCACACCCATGCGCGCCAAAAGAAACTTCCCAGAAGTATTTTGAAAAAGAGCGACTGTCTGTCAACCAATGGGATTTTGCCACATCATATCAACTCAACCACCTTAATGACCCTATAAATTACCCCCACGTGGATCCCCCCCCCCATGTGACTTCTCTGGCCCTTGTCTCCCATAACAGAGAACATTGTCCAGGAAGTGCTCTGAATAAAGCTTTTATTATTCCACAGTTCGTGGCTATGCCCTTCCTTCTTCCTTGGTGGGGAAAAATACCTTACATTTGGTGCCGAAACCTGGGAGTTGCTGAAGCTCGCTGGGGCCACTCCTCTCCCCTTCCCTTCTGAGGAAGAACCAGGATCTCCGACCTCCCACCCACTTCAGCACATGGTGTGGTAATTCCCCTTCCTCCAGTCTCCCCTCAGTTGTTTCTGCCGAGGCTCCCTGTCCATAATCACAGCTGCGTCAGGGACCTCTTATCCATTCCGAGTGCGTATGTGCCTGTGGTGACGTCCTGGACACTACCACTCTACCTGATCGTCTGGTGACAAGAGCTTGAGTTGCGGGATGCCAGTTCTCATCTCTGACCACTCTGAGGAGTGAGGGTGGCCGTGGGGGCACAGGAACCTAAACCTGATCCAAAAACACTCCTGGAGTTGCCTTATCCAAAATCTCTCCCTCCCTAAAGAAGAAGAAACTGTTCTTCTTCTCCACTGTGGCCAGGCCACAGAACCCACTGGATAGTTGGCCCAGGTGGCCTCCTGAAGGGACTTTCAATTTTAACATCCTCACCAATTTAACTATCGCCAAAAATGCCGGGAAATGGTTGGAGATCCCTTACATTCAGGGCTTCTAGTATTTGAGCTCTCGTCCTAATCTCTGTACCGCCTGCTCCCCGGTGCTGGCCCTTTTTGGCCAGAGAAACCTCAGCTAAACCCTCCACTTCTGATCTTTCCTCCTTCGCAGATCCCCAACTCTCTTGCCCTCCTGCTTGGCTCCCTTCGACTTTTTGGGCTCCTTCCCTCCATTAGTCAGATCCTGTTTCTCATTCACCTGCAAATACTAGTCCCTCTTTTTCTTCCCCTGCTGGCCAGGGGCCCCTTCCTTCTCCACTGTGTTCTGAAGCCCCTCCCCTGTCAGGTCACCCTCCTCCAGCCATTGGCCCTCACATGGTTTTGCAGAGCTCCTGACCCCATGGCCCAACCTCCGTCTTCTTGCAGGAAGGCTAGGCCCTGTCCTGCCAAAATTTCCGGCTATATCTGGGTGCCAGGAGCCCTAGGAGCCCCCTTCTTCTTATTCTCAATCCCCAAATCCCTATTCGAGATCTGATGAACATGGCTTTTAAAGTTTTTAATGGTCGCAGCTAGTAGAAAAAGACCGAGGCTCTTCACCAGGCCCTCATGCAGCAGAAGGTACCACTCCAAACCCAGGCTCTTGTGGCAGCCCTGACGCCAGCAGAGCAACAGTGGCAAGGCACAGGAAGTGCCTGACCCAAGTCTGGATCACATAGACGAATTGCACCAGGAGCTTGCTTTAAATGTGGCAAGCAGAGTCACTGTGCCCAACAGTGCCCCTGCCCCTGGCTGCTCACTAAGCCCTGCCCTAACTGCAAGCAGCCTGGTCACTGGCAGAGCGATTGCCTCTTTGGACAACAGTCTTTTCCTCAGCATCCCTACATGGAGGACAAGCCAGCCAGGCGGGCCCATCGTTCGAACTCCTAAGCCTCATGGACTGACGCGGCCTGAACTTGAAGACCCCATCACCCTCACTAAGCCCAGGGTAATACTGCAGGAGTGGGTAAGTCCATCTCACTTCTTGTGGACACAGTGGCTACCTTCTCTGTTTGCCATCACACTCTGGACTCAGTTGTGGGAATGGATGGAACCTCTTCCTTTTCTCTTCGCACACCACTCCTGACATGCAGGCGGACGGGACCCCATACGGTAATATTGACTACTCCTACTCCAGCTACGCTCCTAGGGCAAACACCTTGGTACCATGTCTATTGCCTCAATCTTGCCCCCATGCAGGACCACTGGCAGTTGGAACCACTTGGCCTTACCCGTCTCTGACTCACTGATAAGTTGGACCCTGCAGATCCCCTGCTGCTTCTATCTCTCCCACCAGGAACCTGCCGCCAGAATGAACTAAAGCAGGGGGCAATGCTATTCAATGAGACTGGCCCAATGGAAGAAAGCATCGGGGTCCTCCACCATTTGCAAGAGAAATTACACAAGGACCTCTCCTTCTACAACTCGTGTAACTCCTGGTAGCAGCCACCCATCCTCACCTGGGCTGCCCCTATCCTAGGTCCTCTTCTTAATTTTCAGCATATTACTCATATTTACTCCTCTTTTATAAATTCTTACAGGACCGCATCTGTGAAGTTTCTCGAGTCACGGTCAAACAGATGTTCCTACACCCATATACGCGACTCCCCTCAAAGCTACCACCTTCCAATTTGCCCTCTCCATGGTGTCCCTAACCAGCAGGAAGTAGCCAAATGAATAGCGACGCTCCTATCTAACATAAAAGGTTGGAATGTAAGGTCAGTTGGCAATGGGGGAAGGTCACGTGAGGAACCAGACCAGGGAACCTTGGCTGGAACCACCCATACCCATGCGCACCAAAAGAAACTTCCCAGAAGCCCTTTGAAAAAGAGCAACTGTCCGTCAGCCAATGGGATTTTGCCAGGTCACATCAACTCAACCACCTTAATGACCCTATAAATTACCTCCACACGGAACCCCCCCGCCCCAGCAACTTCTCTGGCCCCTAGCCCCCAGACCAGAGAACCTCATCTGGGAAGTGCTCTGAATAAAGCTTTTATTATCCCACACTTTGTGGCTGTGCCCTTCGGTGGGGAACACCTCACACCTCTCACTAGGCAGAAGCAGCAGCTCCTTTCCCATTGCCACCGTTTCCCAGACTCCAGCAGTTGGTATTCAGAGTGGCTGGGTGCCATAATTTGGGGTGATGTGCCCCAATCCCCATTTCAAGGTACCTGCCATTCTCAGGACACCTCAACTTCAGTGACTAGTTGTCAAGGGAAGGGCACAGTCCTTTGCAAAACTAGACTCACAGATCTGACTGGGTGAATGTACGGCCAATAGCCACAGCCACCATCACAGCCGCCTGGCCCGTGCAGGTTCACATTTGATTCAGACAGACAGTAATGAAACAACAGAGCCAAGAACTGGTGGGCCATTAGCTTTAATCCTAGCTTGCACCTGGTGGGCAAGAAATACACACAGTGGTAAAACACTTCCCTTTCCATTCAGGGTTCCCAAAGCCACTGACTTATCTGAGTTTCCTAGAATCAAGTTTCTAACCTCACCAGCCTTATTCACCTCTGTTCCCATCTCTTTCAGCACTCCACCACCTTGGCTGCCTCTCCTCTGCAATGCTGATGGTAGAATCAAAGTAAGACCCCCCCCCCACACTCCTTGTCTGCCTTATTTATAGTGTAGAAATTAAAGCCTTTAGGCTAATATACAAATACAAAAGTCTTATACAAAGCCACTCACCTAAGGCATAAATGAGATTCCTCCTAAGAATGCATCACCCCACATCATGCAACAGTCAAGGGTGTGGGGAAAAGCTTAGTTTTGAAAAGATCTTAGCATTAAAAGGGTGGGAAAGGCTGTCTTAAAACTAAGCCTTAGGCCCATGATGGCAAACCTATGACATGCGTGTCAGCACTGACACACGTAGCCATTTTCGATGACATGCAGCCGCATACCAGAGAAGTATGGGGCCGCATGCTGAGAAGGATGTTTCATCCTTGGGTCCTGCATGGCCAGGTGCAGTAGCCGAAGATAAAACATTTGCTGTAATGTAGACACTCTGTGCCGGAGGTCTGTAGGCCAAAACAACATAACTCCGACACAGAGCATCTAGTTCTGAGACTTCCGGTTAGGTCGTTTTTCTCCAAGTGACACACCACCCGAGTTATGTTTGGATTTTTGGTGAATTTTGACACTCCAAGCTCAAAACATTGCCTATTACTGCCTTAGGCTATAAGGACCTTGCAAGCCTACAGCCTGTCCCCCACACCTAGTGCAAACTCTAAGCGAGCAAACATATATATCATATTTACAAACTTACTTGACTAACACAGGGCCTTGTGTTTTCAGCTGAAAGAGGAGCTGAGTGCCATTTCTTGAGCACCTGCTGCACATCAGGCACTGTGCTCGGTTACACTAATTTATTTCTCACCACAGCACTAAAAGGCCCTGTATAGGTGGGGAAACTGAGGTTTAAAGAGGTCAAGTGGCTTGCTTAAGGTCCTAGAGTTGGTCGATGGGAAGCCAAAGTTTCCTCTGTGGTCCATCAGGGCTGCATTGTGACTTGGCCTTGTCATGGTAGAGTGCTTGGAGGCCCTTGGGTTTGGTTGTTGGGAGGAAAGTGAGTGGTCCGATGCTGGGGGACCTGAACACTCAGAGTAAGTTTAGGTATGAAGGGCAGGGCAGGGCTGAAGGCAGGCCTTAGGCCTTACAGGATTGTGTAGTCATGGGGCAGTTTGCATGCATGCCAGTGGCCTCTGCTTCCACTTCCCCTCTGCTCTTGGCTTCTGGAAATACCTCCAAGACAAGCTGGTCAGGGCTGTCCCAGAGTACCCTTCAGAATCTGGGCGTAGATTTTGTCAGCACTCATACTTCTCTGCTTGCTTTTCTAGTTGGAGCTGGATTCACGGTGCTTAATTAGTGATAAGAGATTGGCAAAATGCAGAAAGCAGTATAAATTGGAATCAGGGCTAGCATGGACTGTCATTCAATGCAAAGCCTCAGGTACTGCTTTCTCTGCCAAGCTGCAATCTAGAATCACTCCTTTTCACTTGGCAGGGCTGCCCAGCCTGCCCTTCAGGATGATTGTTTTCAATGGACGTTTGTTTCTGGGTTGAACTTCCCGAACTAGGGAATCACTGAAATAGCTTGTGGGGTTGGGGAGGTAGGGCAGAAAAAATTAGCTTCTGACTAATTTGGTTAACGGGTGATGAAATCCTGCAGCCCGTAATAAAGGTAAATCATGTGCACATACAATCAGGGGGTCTTAGAGACAAGGACAGTGCTAAATTGTGAAGATTTGCAGGGAAGTCCCCACCAAGCTTGTGACCATTTCTGCCTCAACTGAGAGCTCAGTGGCAAATGCTGGACACACAGAGGGACAGGCATGGATGAGCAGGAAGGGAAGGTGCAGGGCAGGGATGAGCTGGGGATAAAACAGAGGACGGGCTAGAGGGCAGACTTTCGGGTGTTCAGGAGTGTAAAGCCAGTAGCCGCGGCCACTATCACAGCCACCGGCCCATGACGATTCACATTTGATTCAGACAGACGGTAATGAAACAACGGAGCCAAGAACTGGTGGACCATTAGCTTTAATCCTAGCTTGCACTCCACGGGCAAGAAATACACACAGTGGGAAAACACTTCCCCTTCCATTCAGGGCTCCCAAAGCCACTGACTTATCCGAGTTTCCTAGAATCAAAGGTTTCTACCTCACCAGCCTTATTCACCCCTGTTGGGCAGATAAAATATATTATGCTCACTTTGTTAAAGATGGTGCTGCCTGTAAGGTATTTTCCCCACTGAGAAAGAAGAAAATTAGCGTAGTTACTAAGTATTAACTATTAAGGCTTTATTTGGTACAGAGCGCTTCTCGAACGGGACTCACTGGCACGGGAGATGAATGCCAGGAATCTCGCCCTAGGGACCACATGGTGCCAGATTTTAAAAGGGGCCCTCTTGGGGTCGTCTAGCTAATATGACATAGGGAAATCTCACTGGCTGATGGACAGTCGCTTTTATCCCAAAGGTTTATGGGAAGTGTAGTTTCCGCGCGCTGGCCATGTGGGCGATCCCAGACAAAGACTGGGCTCTGATTTCCCACCTGACCACCCCATTGCTAACCACCCTACAGGTTGGATTAAAAGTTTTGAATCTACGCTATAAAGTGGGGCAGGCCGGGAGCTTGCTCTCTCTTGATTCCTGAGGTTAGTATTAGAAAGGAGAGCAGATTAAGGCCACATGAAGGCCAGGAGAAGCAGCCAAGATGGCGGAGTGCTGAGGAAGAAGCCAGTTAGTGCAAAGTTTGTGCAGAGAGAAGGAGATGGGCAAGAGAGGTGAATAAAACTGGTAAGCTAGAAACCTTTGATTCTAGGAAACTCAGGTAAGTCATAGCTTTGTGAGCACTGAATTGAGTGGGTTTTGGAGCCCAGTGTGTGTTTTTGCTTGCCCGCTGGGTGCAAACTAGAATTAAAGCTGATGGCTCACCAGTTCTTGGCTCCATTGTTTCATTACTGACTGTCCGAATCTAATGCAAACCTGAACTGGCCAGGTGGCTGTGATAATGGCCCTGACTACTGACTTTACAGCCGGCAAAGTCATTATAGCCTATAAAGCCAGTACCCATGGCCACCATCACAGCTGCCTGGCCCGTGCAGGTTTGTAGTAGATTCTGAGAGTTGGTAATGAAACAACGAAGCCAAGAACTGGTGAGCCATCAGCTTTAATCCTAGCTTGCGAAAACCAAGAGATTGGGCCCTGCAGATTCTCCTTCTGCATCCTGTTTCTCCCACCAGGAACCTGCCACTGGAGTGGACTGAACCAGGGAGCAATGCTGTTCGAAGCGCATCCGCGAAGTTTCTCGACTCATGGCCAAACTGATGTTCCTCCTGACACCTCTCAAAGCCACCTCCAGCCAACCCCCTTCCTCCCCACAATGCCCCTAATCAGCAGGAAGCAGACAGAATGATAAACAGCGCCCCATTTCTATGTAACCAAAAAGGCTGGGATGTAGGGTGGTTAGCAATGGGGTAGTCAAGTGGGAAATCAGAGCCCCAGTCTTTGTCTGGGATCACCCACATGGCCAGGCACGCAGAAACTATACTTCCCATAAACTTTGGGGAAAAAGCGACTGTCCATCAGCCAGTGAGATTTTACGTCATATTAGCTAGACGACCCTGGGAGGGCCCCTTTTAAAATCTGGCGCCATGCAGTCTCCGGCGCGAGATTTCTGGCATTCATCTCCCATTCCAGTGAGTCCCGACCGAGAAACGTTCTGTACCAAATAAAGCCTCAATAATTAAGACTTAATAACTACGCTGATTTTATTCTTTCTCAGCGGGGAAAATACCTTACACAATCTACAAACAAGTAAGTGTCTGATACAAAGTCACTTATCTGAGACATACTGGGAGGATTCCTGATGAGAGTGCACCCCCTTGCATCATCCAATCAGTCAAGGTTGTGGGGAAAAGCTTACTCTTAAAACTTGCACGTGGGCAGCACTATCTTTAACAAAGTGAGCATATATATTTTATCTGCCCAACACCGGTGAATAGCGTGTCTCCCACACCCAATGAAAACTATAAGCAAGCAAACATATATATCATAACTACATGTTATAATGTACTCCACCCCAGATTCTGAAAGGCACTTGTAAAGCCAGTAGCCAAGGCCACCAACAGGGCTGCCTGGCCAGTGCAGGTTCGCATTAGATTCGGACAGTTGGTAATGAAACAACGGAGCCAAGAACTGGTGAGCCATCAGCTTTAATTCTAGCTTGCACCCGGCAGGCAAGCAAAAACACACATGAAAGATTGCCGGGTGCCGCCGATGAATGAACGAAGAGCCGGAACAGCCAAATGAGCAAAAGTCAGGCTTTATTGGGAGGACTCCGGGCGGGTTCGCAGACTCGGAATGGGAGCCCAAGAAGCCGCGCCCAACTGGTAGGGGTTGAGATTTTTATACCCCTACAGGTTGGTTGGGGAATTTCCACTGCGGTTTAGGCCTGCAGGTGGTTTGCGTAACTAGGGATGCTAATGGTTGAGGAATTTCTATTGTGTTTTCGGACAGGGTGTGTGTGCTAAAGGTTAATAATTGCAGAAATGCCAAAGATATGAGGGACTTTCTGGCCCCTGCCCGGAGGGTGCTACCGGACAGTCCTGGCTCTTTGGTATAGGGAGTGGGGTGACGTGGTCTTATCTGGCTACTTCCTGCTGTACGGGGGCGGAGCTGGGGAGGGGTAGGAAAGAGCCAGAGCAGTCCGTATCCGCTATGGTGGGCAGGGGTTGGTACTGTTGCAGCATCATCTGGTTGACCGCTATCCTGGTGATCTCCTGAAATCGGGTCTGCAGGAAGCGAAAAAGACAAGGGGTAATCAATAAGATTAGTCCAATTATGAAAATGGGTCCTATGAGTGGAGCCAGTAAAGAATACATGGAGGAGTTCCACCAAGAAGAGGCTTCTGCTGAGAATTTTTGTTTCTGGAGATCAGAGCTGAGTTTATGGAGGGCTTCTACCCTGGTCTCTACAAGGCTGGATTCGTTGATGTAGTAGCAACATTCTTCCTGCAGGAAGACACAGATGCCCCCGTGCTTGGCCGTAAGCAGGTCCAGGGCTCACTGGTTCCGTAACGAGACTTGGGCGAGAGAAGTTATTTGTCTCTGTAGGGAGGCCACAGTGGGGGTATCCGTATCCCAGACCTTAGGGTTGACTCCAGGTAGAAGCTGGACTCTGGGGTCCGAGTCAGGCCCGGGGTCGGGATCTGGCACCAGTGCTAATAGGAAGGCTTGCCTGGGGGAGAATAAAATGCTTGCCCGGAGTTTGGACAGAATGTCTCTCCCCAGAAGGGGAACTGGGCAGGAGGGTATGACTAGGAAGGAGTGAGAGAATGGGTGACCCTCAAAGGGTAGTTAAGGAGGGTCGTCTGCCGTGGGGTCGAGGGCGATTTGTCGATTCCCATGACCGAGACCTGGAAAGGAACTGTAAGGCCCGAATGAGAGGGAAGGACAGAGTAGGTAGCCCCCGTGTCTATTAAAAAGGAAACAGACTTACCCGCTACCTGAACCGTAGCCCTAGGCTCGGTGAGGGTAACTGGAGTCGAAGAGCCAGGGCCCCCTCAGTCATCTATCAAGCCCAGCAGTTCTGAGACCGGAAATGCCTGGTTCTCAGCTCCCCGGCATTGAGGTGCCGGAGGCTGAGCCAGGGTCCGGCAGTCCGACTTCCAGTGGCCCATTAGTTTGCACTGTGGGCAAGGCTTGATGGGGGGCCTTGGTTGCAGACAGGCCTTGGCCCAGTGGTCCTCTTTGGCACATTTAAAGCAAGTGCCCGGTGGTGTGCGCTGTCCTCCCTTGGAGGTTGGCTTCTTTGTCGATTCCCCTACCGGCCGGAGGGCCGCTACCAAGGCTTGGGTCTGGAGACTAATCTTCTGCTGCAGCTATTCCTGGCGGGCGCCTTCAGCTGTTTTCTCTTGGGCGTTAAAAACTTTAAAAGCCATTTTTACCAGGTCTCGGATGGAGGTCTCAGGGCCCTCTTCAGCCTTTTTTAGTTTTTTTTCTAATATCCGGGGCTGACTGAGAGATGAAGTGAGAGGCTAAGACTGTGGCCCCATTGCGGGACCCCGGGTCTAGGCGGGTGTAACGAACAAGGGCCTCTTGAAGGTGGTTTAGGAAAAGGGCTGGGTTTTCTTCGGGGTGTTGGGTAATTTCCCTCAGCTTATCCTAATTTACAACCTTGTTAGAAACCGCGTCCATACCTCTGATTACATATCAGAGCATAAGGTTTCGACGAGGGATGTTGGACCCTTGGCCAGGTTGATAACTCCAATTGGGGTCTTCCCTGGGGACCGCCTCTGTGCCAAGGGGGATTTGGTCATCTACTAGATGGTCTGCCTGCTGTCTGGCGGCAGTGAGGATACATTCATGTTCCTCAGGTGTGAGAGTGGAGGTACAAATTACTTTTTTTTTTTATTTATTCATTTTAGAGAGGAGACACAGAGTGAGAGAGAGAGAGAGAAAGAAAGAGAGAAGTGGGGGAGGAGCTAGAAGCATCAACTCCCATATGTGCCTTGACCAGACTAGTGCAGGGTTTTGAACTGGCGACCTCAGTGTTCCCAGGTCGATGCTTTATCCACTGCGCCACCACAGGTCAGGCCAGGTACAAATTACTTTAATGTCATGCCAGGTCAGGTCATATGTCTGAGTCAAGCACTGGAATTCCTTAATGTAGGTTGAGGGGTCGGCCGAGAAAGATCCTAGCCGTTTCTCAATCTGTGAAAGGTCTTGGAGGGAAAAGGGAACATGTACCCAAACTAGGCCCTCTGCCCCAGCCACTCTGTGAAGAGGGGCGAGGACAACGGATGATGATGGGGGCTGTGCGACCTGGTATGAGCTGCAATGGGAGAGGGGAGAGGGTTGGCGGGAGGTGGGGCAGATGAAACCAGAGGGGCGGAAGGAGCCAGAGGGGTGGAAGGAGCCGAAGCCTGGCCCAGGTCTGGGGGGTTCTCCTGAGGGAGAGCCGGAGGAGGAGATGGGTGGTCGGGAAGGTCATCAAGTTGTGAGTAAGGAGGGGGTTCCTGGGATGAAGCCTTGGGAGGAGGGGAGGTCTGGGCTAGAAGAATTTGGAGAGTGGAGCAGTAGGAGCAGAGATCGGGCCGGAACGGAGATCCCAGAAAGCCTGAATATATGGGGCCTCAGAGTCTTTTCCAGTGCACCGGCAAAAAATTGTCTAGGTCCCAGAGGACGTTAAAGTCAAAAGTACCCATAGGCGGCCAGTGAGACCGGTTATCTAGGGTGTATTGAGGCCAGGCGACCTGTGACAGGAAGACGAGTTTTTTCCTGCGAAGTGTCTGAGTGTATCCCAATTTGGAAAAAATTTTTAAGAAGACATCCTAGAGGAGTTTTTGGGTCTATTTTGGATTTGGAGTTCCCCATAATTTAGTAGTCCTTTGGACCCCTATGTGTCGGAGGAGAAAGGATATGAGGGAGGTGTCCCTTCCAGATATCCGTCTCCAGACAGGAATAGAGGAGCGAGTGAAAGGCATCCCTTTCAATCGGAACCCCTATTAAGACTCCAGCAGTCGGCGTGGGGAGGGCCTCTCGGCTCGGCCGAGTCTAGGACGAGAGACCCCAGTGGAGACACAGGGGTCCAGTGAGACAGAGAATCGAATTACTCACGGTTGAAAGTCACTCTCGCAGGGAACTCCGAATTCAAAGCGACGGGCGGCATGAGGCAGGAGGAGAGAGAAGGGGGGCTCTCGCTCAGGCCTGTGGGGGCTGGGGCGGGTCACAAAGCCCTTCTCCCGGGTTTCGGCACTAGGTTTCGGCACCAGGTTTCAGCACCAAATGAAAGATTGCCGGGTGCCGCCGATGAATGAATGAAGAGCCAAAACAGCCAAATGAGCAAAAGTCAGGCTTTATTGGGAGGACTCCGGGCAGGTTCGCAGACTCGGAATGGGAGCCTGAGAAGCCACGCCCAACTGGTGGGGCTTGAGATTTTTATACCCCTACAGGTTGGTTGGGGAATTTCCACTGCGGTTTAGGCCTGCAGGTGGTTTGCGTAACTAGGGATGCTAATGGTTGAGGAATTTCCACTGTGTTTTCGGACAGGGTGTGTGTGCTAAAGGTTAATAATTGCAGAAATGCCAAAGATATGAGGGACTTTCTGGCCCCTGCCCGGAGGGTGCTACCGAACAACACACTGGGCTCCAAAACCCACTCATTCAGTGCTCACAAATCTACTAACTTATCCGAGTTTCCTAGCATCAAAGGTTTCTAGCTCACCAGACTTACTCACCTCTGTTGCCCATTTCCCTCTCTCTACACAAACTCTGCACAAACTGGCTTCTTCCTCAGCACTCCACCATCTTGCTGCTTCTCCTGGCCTCCATGTGGCCTTACTCTGCTCTCCTCTCTGATACTAATGTCTGGAACCCCGAGAGAGAGTGTAAAGCCAGTAGTCGGGGTCACTATCACAGCAGCCCGACCCACGCAGGTTCACATTAGATTCGGACAGATGGCAATGAAACAACGGAGCCACAAACTGGTGAGCCATCAGCTTTAATTCTAGCTTGCACCTGGCGGGCAAGCAAAAACACACACTGGGGCTCCAAAACCCACACATTCAGTGCTCACAAAGCTACTGACTTATCCGAGTTTCCTAGAATCAAAGGTTTCTAGCTCACCAGACTTATTCACCTCTGTTTCCCATCTCCTCCTGCACAAACTCTTAACAAACTGGCTTCTTCCTCAGCACTCCGCCATCTTGGCTGCTTCTCCTCCACATGGCCTTAATCTGCTCTCCTCTCTAATACCAACCTCAGGAACTCAGGAACCAAGAGCGAGATCAAGCTACTGGTCTGTCCCACTTTATATTGTGAAAATCCAAACCCTTAATCCAATTTACAAACAAGGAAGTCTCTGCTACAAAGTCACCCATCTGAGGCATAATGGGAGTCCTCAGGAGAGTGCACCACCCTACATCATCTAATCAGTCAAGGGTGTGGAGAAGAGCTTACTCTTAAAACTAAGCCTTAGGCTACAATGACCCGGCCTGCCCACAGCCTGTTCCAGAACACACATTAATACCAACAAACTTCCATGTGGGCAGCACTATCTTTAACAAAGTGAGCATAATATATTTTATCTGCCCAACAGAGAGCAAGCTCCTGGCCTGCCCCGCTTTATAGTGTAGAATCAAAACCTTTAATCCAATTATACAAACACGGAAGTCTCTGATACAAAGTCACCCATCTGAGGCATAATGGGATTCCTCAGGAGAGTGCACCACCCTACACCATCCAATCAGTCAAGGGTGTGGGGAAAAGTGTCCGGTAGTTGCCTCTGGGTTGGGTAGTGAAACCCTCCCTGGCCCTGAGCTTTCTGATAGTTGTTAATCTTGCTCAAACCGCACACACCCAAATTCTCGAAACTATCTGTCCCCAAGGCGGTTCCATGAACTGCACACCCCACCAAACCGGTTGACCGTTACCATCCTCCCCCCTCTGCAGATATAAAAAAAACCCAAAAGCCCTCCCCGGGCGCGCCTTCACAGACTCACATCCGAGGGTCAGTGAACTTGCCCAGAGTCCTCCCAATAAAGCCTGACTTTTGCTCATCTGGCAGTTTAGGCTCTTTGTTCGTTCATCGGCGGCACCCGGCAATCTTTCATTTGGTGCTGAAACCCGGGAGAGGGGCTTTTTGTGACTCACCTTGGCCTTCTGGCTGAGCGGCCTTCTGGCTGGGACAGGAGTCCCCCCTCTCTCCCCCTTGCCTCGTGCCGCCCGTCGTTTTGGACTCTGGGTTCCCTATGACCTCCATCGCCAATTGTGAGTAACCTGGTTTCTCTTCCGCTTTCTCTGGTCCTGCGTCTCCACCGGGGTTTCTCGTCCTAGACTCGGCCGAGCCGAGAACCCCTCCATCTGCCGACTCCTGGAGTCTTTATAGGGGTTCAATCGGAAGGGACGCCTTTCGGCTGCTCTCCTATCTCTGTTCTGAGACCTCTCATTTAGGTCTCCTGTCGGGAGACGGGTATCTGGAAGGGACGCCTCCCTTATACTCTCTCTCTCCTCCGACGCCTAGGACCAAAAGGCCGGCCAAATTATGGAGAACTCTGAATCCAAAATAGACCCAAAAACACCTCTAGGGTGTCTCCTATGAAATTTTTCCAAATTGGGGTACACTCAAACCCTCCGTCGGAAGAAACTCATTTTTCTGTCACGGGTCACATGGCCTCAATATAACCTGGACAATAAGTCCCTCTGGCCTCCAATGGGCACTTTTGCTTTTAATGTCCTCCAAGACCTGGACAATTTCTGCCGACGGACAGGAAAAGATTCTGAGGTCCCTTATATTCAGGCTTTCTGGGATCTCCGTTCCCGCCCCATCTCTGCTCCTACTGCTCCACTCTCCAAATTCTTCTAGCCCAGACCTCCTCTCCTCCCAAGGCTTCCTCCCAGGAACCCCCTCCTTACTCTCAACCCAATGACCTTCCCGACCACCTATCTCCTCCTCCGGCTCTCCCCTGGGAGAACCCCCCAGACCCGGGCCAGGTTCCGGCTCCTTCCGCCCCTCTGGTTTCATCTGCCCCACCTCCCGCCAACCCTCTACCCTCTCCCATCGCAGCTCATACCAGGTCGCACAGCCCCCATCATTATCCTTTGTCCTCGCCCCTCTCCATGAAGTAGCTGGGGCAGAGGGCCTAGTTCGGGTACATGTCCCCTTTTCCCTCCAAGACCTTTCACAGATTGAGAAACGGCTAGGATCTTTCTCGGCCGACCCCTCAACCTACATTAAGGAAGTCCCGTACTTGACTCAGACATATGACCTGACCTGGCATGACATTAAAGTAATTTGTACCTCCACTCTCACCCCTGAGGAACATGAACGTATCCTCACTGCCGCCAGACAGCAGGCAGACAGGGACCATCTAGTGGATGACCAGATCCCCCTTGGCACAGAGGCGGTCCCCGGGGAAGACCCCAATTGGAGTTATCAGCCCGGCCAAGGGTCCAGCATCCCTCATTGAAACCTTATGCTCCGATACTTAATCAGAGGTATGGATGCAGTTTCTAACAAGGTTGTAACTTATGATAAACTGAGGGAAATTACGCAACTCCCCGAAAAAAAAAACCCAGCCCTTTTCCTGAACTGCCTTCAAGAGGCCCTTCTTTGTTCGTTATATCCGCCTAGACCCGCGGGCCACAGTCTTAGCCTCTCACTTTATCTCTCAGTCAGCCCAGGATATTAGAAAGAAACTTAAAAAGGCTGAGGAGGGCCCTGAGACTCCCATCCAAGACCTGGTAAAAATGGCTTTTTAAGTGTTTAACGCCCGAGAGGAAACAGCTGAAGCCGCCCGCCAGGAGCGGACCCAAGCCTTGGTAGCGACCCTCCGGCCGGTAGGGGAACTGATAAAAAAACCAGCCTCCAAGGGAGGACAGCACACACCACCGGGTGCCTGCTTTAAACGTGGCAAAGAGGGCCACTGGGCCAAGGCTTGTCCGCAACCAAGGCCCCCCACCAAGCCTTGCCCACAGTGCAAACTAATGGGCCACTGGAAGTTGGACTGCCCGACCCTGGCTCGGCCTCCGGCACCTCAATGCCGGGGAACTGAGAACCAGGCATTTCCAGTCTCAGAACGGCTGGGCTTGATGGACGACTGAGGGGGCCCTGGCTCTTCGACTCCAGTTACCCTCACCGAGCCCAGGGCTACGGTTCAGGTAGCGGGTAAGTCTGTTTCCTTTTTAATAGACACGGGGGCTACCTACTCTGTCCTTCCCTCTCATTCGGGCCTTACAGTTCCTTTCCAGGTCTCGGTCATGGGAATCGACGGATCACCCTCAACCCCTGGGCGGACGACCCTCCTTAATTGCCTATTTGAGGGTCACCCATTCTCACACTCCTTCCTAGTTATACCCTTCTGCCCAGTTCCCCTCCTGGGGAGAGACATTTTGTCCAAATTCCGGGCAAGTATTTCTTTTTCCCCCAAGCAGGCCTTTTTACTAGCATTAGTGCCAGATCCCGACCTCGGGCCTGACTCGGACCCCAGAGTCCAGCTTCTACCTGGAGTCGACCCTAAGGTCTGGGATACGGATACCCCCACTGTAGCCTCCCTACAGAGACAAATAACTTCTCTTGCCCAAGTCTCGTTACGGAACCAGCGAGGCCTGGACCTGTTTACGGCTAAGCACGGGGGCACCTGTGTCTTCCTGCGGGAAGAATGTTGCTACTACATCAAAGAATCCGGCCTTGTAGAGACCAGGGTAGAAGCCCTCCACAAACTCAGCTCTGATCTCCAGAAGCAAAAATTCTCAGCAGAAGCCTCATCTTGGTGGAACTCCTTCATGTATTCTTTACTAGCTCCACTCATAGGACCCATTTTCATAATTGAACTAATTTTACTGATTACCCCTTGTCTTTTTCGCTCCCTGCAGACCCGATTTCAGGAGATCACCAGGATAGCGGTCAACCAGATGATGCTGCAACAGTACCAACCCCTGCCCACCACAGCGGATACGAACTGCTCTGGCTCTTTCCTACCCCTCCCCTAACGACGCCCCCATACAGCAGGAAGCAGCCAGAAAGACCACGTCACCCCACTCCCTATACCAAAGAGCCAGGAATGTCCGGTAGTTGCCTCTGGGTTGGGTAGTGAAACCCTCCCTGGCCCTGAGCTTTCTGATAGTTGTTAATCTTGCTCAAACCGCACACACCCAAATTCTCGAAACTATCTGTCCCCAAGGCGGTTCCATGAACTGCACACCCCATCAAACCGGTTGACCATTACCATCCTCCCCCCTCTGCAGATATAAAAAACCCAAAAACCCTCCCCGGGCGCGCCTTCACAGACTCACATCCGAGGGTCAGTGAACTTGCCCAGAGTCCTCCCAATAAAGCCTGACTTTTGCTCATCTGGCTGTTTCGGCTTTTTGTTCGTTCATCAGCGGCACCCGGCAATCTTTCAAAAAGCTTACTCTTAAAACTAAGCCTTAGAAAAGAAAAGAAAACAAAAACAAAACAAAACAAAAACTAAGCCCTAGGCTATAATGACCTGGCCTGCCCACAGCCTGTTCCCCATTACACATTAATATCAACAAAATTCCATGTGGGCAGCACCATCTTTAACAAAGTGCGCATAATATATTTATCTGCCCAACAGCACTGTACCTCATTTCATTGAGTTCATGTAGAGACACCCAGTCCAGATGAATTTTGAAGAGTTTTATTAAAGGAGGAGATTTATTAATATGCTGGCCGCTTATGGCTGACACGGGGCATCAGACCCAAATCATGCAGTCCCAAAAACAGTTCAGGGGCTGCTTATATACCCTTGATCACACGCAGGCAGGAGAGAGCATGACATTAATGGCACAATCATTAACAAGATTATAAGATTTGTCTAAGGGATAGACAGAAACATTAAGACTTTCAAGGTAACACAATCAAAGATATTTACAAATCTTTCAGGGTTCCTCTTCCCTCACTAGCCTAGAGGAATTTTACTCTCAAGATTCTAGGAAGGGGGAGGAACTACAATCAATGCAAGGAGTTATGTAAATTCTGTCTCCCATTGAAAGAGAAGAAGCTTCTCGGTTAACCTTAATCCTTTCAGAAAACTTAAAACCAAATGACCCTACTTGTCCTTGTAAGTTATCAGGAGACTTCTACATTCCTCTCCCTCCCCTCCTTAAAGGAGGGACAGGATAGGAAAGCCTGACAGAAAAGCCTGCCCTTTCCTCCCAGAATATCAATATTAATTTGCAGCTTTTTGGTACCTTACAACATACAAACTTATTTGACCAACAGGGAGTAAGCCACTGTCTCTTCTCTGAGCTCTAGTCCCAGACCTGCTCTGCTGGAGGAGCCTGTTCTTACTGAAAAAGATAATGTAGTGGATAAAGAAAGTATTGACCTGTGTTAGTCAAATAAGATTGTAAATATGATGAATATGTTTGCTTGCTTATAGTTTGCATTGGGTGTGGGAGACAGGCTGTAAACAGGCAGGGTCCTTATAGCCTAAGGCTTAATTTTAAGAATAAGCCTTTCCCTACCCTTTTAATACTAAGATCTTTTCAACATCCTTTTAATGCTAAGTTCTTTTCAAAACTAAGCATTTCCCCACACCCTAGACTGTTGCATGATAGGGGGTGGTGCACTCTTCAGAGACTTCCTTATTTGTATATTAGCTCAAAGGCTTTAATTTCTACACTATAAAATGAAGCAGCCAGGGGTGGAGGGCTCTCAGTCACTTAGATCCTGCCATCAGCATTGCAGAGGAGAGGCAGCCAAGATGGTGGAGTTCTGAAGGAGAAGCCAGTTTGTGCAGAGAGAAGGAGATGGGGAACTGTTGGCCAGATAAAATATATTATGCTCACTTTGTTAAAGATAGTGCTGCCCACATGGAAGCCCGTCGCCCAGGTGATATTAGTTGCCCTTCTTGCTTGGGAATGGGCGTGATTATGATAATATGTGTTGGGGGAAGGCTTTGACGCTAAAAGGTTTTAAAAGGAAGTGAGATCACATTGTTCCAAGAGAAGAGTGATTGCGTTCCAGAAGGAGGGCAGAGAGCAAGGAGAAGAGCCGATTAAGGCCACGTGGAGGCCAGGAGAAGCAGCCAAGATGGTGGAGTGCTGAGGAAGAAGCCAGTTTGTGCAGTTTGTGCAGAGAGAAGGAGATGGGGAACAGAGGTGAATAAGTCTGGTGAGCTAGAAAGCTTTGATTCTAGGAAACTTGGATAAGTCAGTAGCTTTGTGAGCACTGAATGAGTGGGTTTTGGAGCCCATTGTGTGTTTTTGCTTGCCTGCCGGGTGCAAGCTAGAATTAAAGCTGATGGCTCACCAGTTTTTGGCTCCATTGTTTCATTACCATCTGTTTGAATCAAATGCGAACCTGCACTGGCCAGGCGGCCCTGTTGGTGACCTTGGATACTGGCTTTACAGGAATAGAGGTGAATAAGGCTGGTGAGGTAGAAACCTTTGATTCTAGGAATATTCGGATGAGTCAGTGGCTTTGGGAACCCTTAATGGAAAGGGAAGTGTTTTCCCACTATGTGTATTTCTCACCTGCTGGGTGCAAGCTAGGATTAAAGGTAATTGCCCACCAGTTCTCTGTTGTTTTATTATTGTCTGTCTGAATCAAATGCAAACCTGCATAGGTCAGGCAGCTGTGATTGTATCTGTAGCTAATGCCTTTACAACCTGGAACACCGAGGTCACCGGTTTGAAACCCCAAGCTTGCCTGGTCAAAGCATATTCTAGAAATGACTACTATGAGTTAAATCTTCCAGCTCCTCCCCCTCTCCTCCCTCTCCAATCAATAATAATAATATTGCAGGAATCAAAGGAGGACAAAAACGCCCAGACAACTTGATGAAGGAAGTAGGGTTTATTAAAGCTGGCGGAGCACGTGGAGTTTGTAGCTCCAAAACACGGGCTCCCTGAAGTTGACTTTCTTGCAGGTTATATACCTTCACAGTATCTAAGCAATGGGCATGTGATTTCTTCATTTAAGGTTTCCCAGGACTCAAGGAGAGGGGAGGGAGAGTTTTGGTGGGGTCAACAATGTGGAAATGGTTTCCAGATAACTGGCTATAGTTACATATAGATCTTGCTGTTCTGGTTTTGTATTGTAACTATGAGATAATAGATAATTTATCACTGGCCAACTCGGTTACCCCAGCTGGTTCCTTTCCTTTATATTCTTTTCGTTTCTTCCTTCTCAGGAAAGAGGGGGCCTGCCCTTCCTTCTACACTTCCCCCTTTGAGAGTTCAGAATTTCTTTTATACTGGAGTCTCACATTCTTTATCTGATCCGAAGGGGAAGGCCTGGTAGTGGTGGGTAAAGTATACATGGACCATTGTTCATTGCTTTCCTGTGGCCTCTATCATGTTCCTTTTGCTGTTTATCAATAGTGGCAACAAAAACGGACCTATTAAGCAAATTCCTATGAGTAGTAAGACTGCTCCTATTAGGGTTTTAAACCTACTAAAGGCTGAGAACTATACCCCAAAAAGGCTACTGGGGTTTCCTTTAACTTTGGTCTGGGCTATTGTTGGTCCTTCTATATATTTTTTCTATCCTCCTGCTGCTATTTTTACTTTAAATATTGTTGAAGTAGGAGGATTTTTAGGATCATAACAGACATAGGGCTGGTTATTCCCTGGGTCACACACTGAATATTGAGTCTGATTATATGTACAGGTCGCTTTCTGAGTTCCCTTATACTCATAGAAGCTATAGAAAAGCAAGGTGGTGGAGACCCTTTGGCCTTCTTTGGTGACATGGATACATAGTTCAGAGTCCTCTGCCCTAGTTCCTCTCCCTCCCCAGAGTCCAATTATAAGGATTCCCACAGCGAGATTCCTCAGGCTTGAGTAGTACGTTGACCAGCCAGCTCCCAGTTTGTGGCTAGAGCAGGGCATGTTGTCCTTTTCAGGGTCAACTTACAAGGATTGGCAAGGTTAGTCTCTGCTATGTATAATGGTGTCTCTGATGGTGCTGCAGGCTTCAGGCGGCTATGGCAAATCCAGGCGGGTATGTCTTCTTTGGCAGATCTGGGCCTTCTTCTTCGAGACCTTGTATCCATTCTTCTCTAGATGACATAGAAGCTCGTTCATTCATTCCTCGAGCACATCCCTGGAGAGTCTCATGACCCAGCAACAGGTCATCCATGTAGGAAGATGCACCCAATGTCCTATGCCGGAAAATTCTGGAGGTCCCGAGTGAGGGTCTCCCCAGAGATGGTAGGGGAGTTCTTGAACCCTTGCAGGAGCCTAGTCCAGGTGTACTGCACCTTTGCCCCTGTAGCTGGGTCCTCCCATTGGAAGGAAAACAACTTCTAGCTTTCAGGAGCCGGTCTTATACTAAAGAAAGCATCTTTCAAGTCCAAGTAAGTGAACCAGGAAACTCGGGCAGGTAGGAGACTTAAGAGTGTAGGGGTTTGGTACTGTTGGGCGCAGAGTCACTGCTGCCTCATTTATGACCCTCAAATCCCATACTGGCCGATAATTATTGGTCCCCAGTTTTCTGACAGAAAGCAAAGTAGTAATTCCAGGGTGACTGGCATAGGATAATGACTGAACTCTTTGTAAATGCACCTGGATTCCTTCCCAGGTCTCCTTAGGAATCGGTTATTATTTGTGGCTGACAGGCAGTGCCCTAGATTTTAACTCTATCTGTACTGGAACTTGGTTTATTGCCAACTTGGGGGGTGGGGGGGAGGTTTCCTCAGCCTAGACTCTAGAGCAGTGGTTCTTAACCTGGGTTCTATCGAACCCTAGGGGTTCGATGAGTCGGTCTCAGGGGTTCAGAGAAGCTTATACCATGGAGGCCAGAATAAAGTAATACCGTAATTTCTTGTGAGTTCATGCACTTTGTTGGTTTTGTTCTTTGAGCAAGGTGATGTTCATGCACGGCTCATTTTGTGCACCAGTAAAAAATCATATACCTATGTCTTGAATTTGGAAAAAAAAAATCACATTTTATTTATCAGTAAAGAAGGGTTCGGTGAATGCGCATATGAAACTGGTGGGTTCGGTACCTCAAAAAAGGATAAGAACCACTGCTCTAGAGTATTTTTGAATTAGTTTTTGGCTTGGAGGCTTCCCAGAAGTGGCAGCAAAAATTCTCCACTCCTCCTCTCTGGGGACAGTTAGAATTAGAACAAACCTAGGCTTATGCACCTGTTGTAGCCTCCCAGCTAGGGGAGGAGAGCCTGGGCCTGATTCTGGCGATGCAATGGGAGTCACCTCTGGCTCAGGCTCAGGCGAGCTTATGCTGGGACCTGATAAATCTGGTGATGACAGGTCTGTGTCAGTGTAGTCTCTGGAGTGGACAGAGAGTCAGGTATGGACAGATAGGGCCTCGCCAGTATGTAAGGTGGAGGAGCCAAAGTTTCTGCTTCTTCTGGTTCACTAGGGGTTAAAATTTTTTGGCTTTGGCTGCTGCAGCTGCTCTCTTGGTCTGGTGGAATGCTTCCCTGCCTTAGCTACCAATACTGTAGAAGCCTGACCTCTAAGCCAAGTGGGCAGGTGCAGGAGTAGTATAAGCCAAGTGTTTATGTAGGGAAATTGGTCAGGGTGGCCTGGATCTCTAGTGACTACCTGCCATACCTTCTGTACAACAGACTTATTTAAGCTTCCTTCTGATGGCTACCCTACCCCAGAAGTGGGCCATTCTAATTTACACAAGGTCCTCAATGTCCCTGGGGACATAGTAACACCATCGTCCCCTTAGAACCCTTTCTTAAAATTCTTGACCATCATGGCTAAAGGAGTGGGTTTTCCCTGTGAACCTCCCAAACATCCCATGACAGACAGCAGTCACGCAACAAGAAGGAATGGGGAAAGGGAGGGGAAACTTGGACGGGATGCCACTCCTCTCACGGGAATGGCGGGCCCTCTTGGCTTACGGCAGGCTGATGTAAAGCGTCAGCACATAATTCTGCCTCTGAGCTTTATGAGGTGCCCTGTGGAAACCACAGTTCAAGACCCAACACTTGCTTCGGCCTTGTGGGAGAGTCGGGACCCTCTCCCGGTGTCTGTCATTCACTCCGCACTCACTCTCTTCCACACAGCCTCCCACCACCTGTGCAGGGTGACAAGTCACCACTCCTGTGGGGACCACTACCTACACCTGTGAACAGTGCACAGTCGCCACTCCTCACCTATGGATGGTGATTAGTGACTGTCCAGAGGGTGACCAGGCCTCCTTCTGCCCAGGGGCAGGACCCCAGCTAGCTGCCTTGCCCGGTATGCCTCACCGTGGCTCTGACGCGCCCTCATTTCCTTGTTCCTTTGTTATCTGGTCCTTGCTGGGACCGGCAAAGGGGATCCCCTGCTGTCCTACAGAGGTGTCCACATGGAGAAATCCCCAGCATATGCAGGCAAGACATCTGCAGGGCCTCTCTCAGGGGCTCCCCAACGGAGTGCCTGAATTCCGCCAATTGCAGGCATCCTTCCTCCTTGGTTTCAGTCAACACACCATATATTGCAGGAATCAAAGGAGGACAAAAACGCCCAGACAACTTGATGAAGGAAGTAGGGTTTATTAAAGCCGGAGGAGCACGTGGGGCTTGTAACTCCAAAACATGGGTTCCCCAAAGTTGATTTTCTTACAGGTTATATACCTTTACAGTATCTAAGCAATGGGCATGTGATTTCTTTGTTTAAGGTTTCCCAGGACTCAAGGAGAAGGCAGGGAAAGCTTTAGTGGGGTAAACAAGGGGGAATGGGTTTCCAGATATCTGGTCATAGTTACATATAGATCTTGCTGTTCTGGTTTTGTATTGTAACTATGGGATATAGATAATTTATCACTGGCTGACTCGGTTACCCCAGCTGGCTCCTTTCCCTTATATTCTTTTCATTTCTTCATTATCAGGGAAGAGGGGGGCCTGCCCCTCCTTCCACAATAATAATAAAAATGCAACTTCTCCCTGAAGTGGTGTCACCACTCAAGTACTGGGGGCAGCTGGAAGCTGATGATCTGTCTCTTAGTCTTTATTTCCTTTCACTGGGGACCTCTCCCCCCATCCCACCCTCCCAGAGCTCGCTCTGACTCAGCCAGCTGGAGCTCTGCTCTCGCTGGCCAGGGGGTGGAGGATGCTTCCCCTGAGGCAGAGACTACTGCTTTCTGGAGCGGCGTTCAAGTCCATGGCCCCTCTTCTGTCATTTTGTCCAGAGGAAAAGTTTACCCTCAAGTTCTGACCGAGTGTAGGTTTTCTGTCTAGAGCCCTCCATGTGATAGCACTTCTACCAGAATATTTCCACAAGCAAAACCTCTGCCTGAAGCCCAGTGAGGGCTAATCGCCATAAATCGAAGGTCTGCCCCCACAGAGAAGGAAAGATCCTGTAGCAGTAAAACTCATATTTATTCAACAAAACTCAATTTTATAACAAGAATAATAAAATTTGCATTTCTCTGTGCAAGGCTAGTGTATTTTTGTACAAACAAGATAATGCTACATAATGACAGTTAAGGTTTTAAAAGCATAGCATATAGACCTAGAACGCTGAGGTCACTGGTTCGAAACCCTGGGCTTGCCTGGTCAAGGCACATATGGGAGTTGATGCTTCCTGCTCCTCCTCCTGTTCTATCTCTTTCCTCTCTCTCTAAAAGTGGATAAATAAAAAAAAAACTAAAATAAAATAAAAGCATAGCATACAAAACAAGACATCTTTATTAAAAAAAAAAAAAACTTCATAAAATGGGCAGAAAATTTCCAGTCCCCGTACCCCCCAGAGAAAAAAGGATCTTCTGCTCAGGTGTGGCACAGTGAGGGAACCAGTGTGGCACCCAATGGCCTGGCTGGCTCCATCCCAACTCTGAGGTATCAAAGGCGTTCTAAGTGGAAGTAGAAGAGTTGAACAAGCAACCCCCCCTTCCCCTGATTCATTGGCAATTGCATGGCATCCAAGCTTCAGATGGCAGGGGTGAGGGCATAGTCTTTGCATAGTCTGGAATGATTGAATAATCAGATTACTAAAGGCAGGTGGATACTGCACCAGGTGAATAACTGTGGGGCCTGGATCACTGTAATTTCCTCACCAAGCACAATGAAGAGAATCGGTACAGTGACCACGGGTGTGGAGCTGCCTGCAGCTCCCTCCTGACACTCGGGGCACTCATGGGGTTTGGATGAGCATTTGCTGTATTTTGTAGCTCTCACCACCCAGGGGCCCGATTTCAAGTTGACTGAGTCATTAACTCACTGAGAATGTACATTAAGAACCTCTGTGTGACTTGTAAACAATTGTCTGCCAATGGTCATGGGTGCTGAGGCACGCAGGGATAGAAGTCCAGAGAGGTCATTAAGCACCCAGGTGGGTTGTGGGAAAGGGGTCGACACTCCCAGTGAGTAAGCAATACAAGGTTGGGGCTGGTTGACTATTCCCTTATTCTTTTTTTGGAAACTTAATTGGTTTTGTGCTCTCTCTGAGCCTGTTTTGTGCTTTCGTTGAGACCCAGAGCAAAGACCAGACATTCGAATGCTCACAGAAACCGAGGTCACACAGGGATCACATTTATCTGGTAGGATGCCAGTCAGACAAAGAAATGCCGGGACTGACTGTGCCTTTGGCTCAAGTGTACACTGGCAACCTTTCATGTAGAATTTCAAAACTAGTATGGGAAGGAAATTTGGTCATAATTCCAGTTCCTTCACTTTATAAATGAGGAAATTAAGACCCTGTGTCCAGGATTCTTAGTTCAGCGCTCTGACCCCTCAAAGTGGCAGTGCTTGCTAGGGCCCGAATGAGGCCTTGGTGGTTTGGCTTCAAGGGTCTAGTACTCCCAAAATGCCCTGACTTCTGAGAAGACAAAAGAGAGTCTGGCACTTTTTTTTTTTAATCTTGGAAATCTAAAAAAGTGTATACAAAATCCTTACAGTTTGCCTGACCAGGTGGTGGCGCAGTGGATAGAGCGTCAGACTGGGATGCCGAAGACCCAGGTTCGAGACCCCGAGGTCGCCATCTTGAGCGTGGGCCCATCTGGCTTGAGCAAAAAATGCCCGTCAGCTTGGACCCAAGGTTGCTGGCTCCAGCAAGGGGTGGCTCAGTCTGTTGAAGGCCCGCGGTCAAGGCACATGTGAGAAAGCAATCAATGAACAACTAAGGTGTTGTGACGGCAATGAAAAACTAATGATTGATGCTTCTCACCTCTCTCTGTTCCTGTCTGTTCCTGTCTATCCCTCTTTCTGACTCTCTCTCTGTCCCTGTAAAAATAAATAAATAAATAAATAAAATAAATAAAATAAATAAAATGGCACTGATTTCAGAATATTAAAAAAAAAAAATCGAAAAATCCTTAGTTTAAAGGAATGGAAGAAGAAAGGCAGATCCTCTTCTGTGAGTGCAGAACATATTAGAAAATAAAATAAAAGCAAAAATCTGTAACACTGTCTCCCTCCCTCTGACCGGGCAACAGTCTGAGGAAGAAGGGACTCTGGTGGTTGGGAGTGTCCCTGCTGAAGGGCCTGGAGGCCTAAGACACACAGTTCCTCTACAGCCGTTCCCCTGGAGTGTAAAGGGGGCGGTATGTTCAGTTCGCACCTCCTAGTGACAAGGTCCCGTCACCCTGTGAAAAAGTGTTGCTTGGCGTACATATGCTCCTGAGCTGGCGGTCACAGAGGTGGCGGCCGATGATGGTGCCCACCACTGGGTGGGGAGCGGGCAGCCCTCTCTCCCCCAGCCTCAGGCAGAGATGGCGCCACCAAGGGAGTCATTCTATCTCATCTGCCGGTCCCGTTTCAGGTTGGCCACCATTTTCCACACGGAGACACAGTTGGAGAGCAGGATCTCTTCTGGAAACTGATCCATTTCAGGGGGAATTTCACTGCCTTTAGTGTCCATGTAACTTACTAGTGTGTCTCTCAGGCTGAAAAACCAAGGGACAGGAGACAGCATTTTAAATAGTCTTCAGGATAACCTACATGATGCCCAGTGGCTGTCACAGTTTTTAAGCCAACAACAGAACCAAAGTGTTCCCAAGACCAGAAGTACTGAGGGTCAGCTACAGGCCAGCAATGCTTAAGCTGGTGAGCCAGAACTAGACTTTCATCCCTTCCCTTGTGCAGTGTGCACACATGCAGGATGGAGCCCACCTTTGGTGACGGCCCCATCTGACAACGACGTTAAGCATGCTAGTAATGTGACCTGCTACCTAAAAAAAAAACAACAATGAAGCCTGCCATTTCAGATAAAAGCTTCTACTTAATTTAATATTTTGTATGAACAAACAAGGTAAGTTCTCTAGGAATGGGTTCCTTGTCCCATACCCAAAGTCCAGGACAATAAAGACTTATTAAAAATTTCAAAGCTACAGATGTATACAGGTGTATGCCACATGGCATAATGCAGAATAGCTACTTGTTTTGTGAAGGTATGAAGGTACCAGGGTTGACTTCTATTTAGGAAAACCAGCCAAATCACATCTCTTCCTCACACCATACAGAACAATAACCAGTACACCACAAAACCCTAGAAGCATAGGTAGGAGCCTACCTTGTGCTGTTTTATAAGCTCAGAATAAGGAGGATCCTTATAGGTCTATGTTTCTGCAGAGGCTTTCTAGAAAAATTCTGTCAGGTCTTGCTTTCAAAAAGCTAAATGCCGAGACCTGTGGTGGCGCAGTGGATAAAGCGGCGACCTGGGAACACTGAGGTCACCAGTTCAAAACCCTGCACTGGTCTGGTCAAGGCACATATGGGAGTTGAGCTTCCAGCTCCTCCCCCGCCCCCTCTCTCTCTCACTCTGTGTCTCCTCTCTAAAATGAATAAGATTAAAAAAAAGAAAACAAAAAGATTAAAAGAAATAAAAGCTAAATGCCGAGATAAAGCATTTGTAATATAACACATGAAAAGGTGAGTCTTAATCTTTATTTTTCTTTTCCCTTAAGTGAGAAGCAGGGAGGCAGAGAGACAGACTCTTGCATACACCCCAAATGGGATCCACCAAGCAAGCCCCTATGGGGCGATGGTTTGCCCATCTAGGGCCATTATTCTGTCGCTTGGCAACCAAGCTATTTTATCGCCTGAGGTGAGGCCCCTGAGCCACCCTCAGCACCGGGGGCCAACTTGCTCTAACCAAGCCATGGCTGCAGGAGGCAAAGAGGGTGAAAGAGAAAAGAAAGAGGGGGAAGAATGGAGAAACAGATGGTTTCTTCTCCTGTGTGCCCTGTGACTCAAACCTGGGACATCCACACACTTGGCGACATTCTACCACTGAACAAACCAACTAGGGCCGAGTCTTAATCTTTTACAATTAAGAAAAAGATAAATAGCCCCCCCCCCCTGCACAAAAGATAATCAAAGGTAATTCAGAGAAAGATAAACAAATGGCTGATAAACAGAAATATTATCTTCAACCTCACTAAGAAACTAAGGAAATAGGAAAACATGAGTGAGAACGAGATAGCATTTTTTTGGCCATTAGATTGACAAAAATGTAAAAGATGGATAATATCCATGGTTGTATATTCTCCCTGTGTATAGAATTTAAAATAAACACCCCTTTGACTTAGTAGGTCCACTTGCTATCATGAGAATATAACTTCTATAATGATTTTAAAAGATCCACTAGAGAGGCAACAAACCTCTGAAGCCAGTCCTCAGGTGCCCTGGCCATGAGGACAGCAGGAAACTGAATACGGTGGAGAAGACAGATGGTTCTCATGTCTGTGGAGGGTCTCAGACCCTCACCACAAGCACAACTGGCCCAGCCGGCTTGCAGACCCTACCTCCAGTTGGGGTTGAAATCACTCTTCGTCTTCAGTTTCAGGACCATCATCTCGTGCAGCTCCAGGAGGAAGGCACCCAGGCTGGTCTGGTTCAGGAATGTGCTCAGGAGCTTAGAATTTTCTAGGCTGAGCTCATCTTTGTATTTGCCACTGATGTCCCCAAAGGGCTCCTGCAGGAGAAAAGCAGCAGGACGGAAGCGGACGCCTGGAGGGAGCGCAGCTTGCAGTCGGGGGAGCGGGGCAGGACTGACCTTCCTTAGACGCAGCAGCTGCTCAGACTTGAGAGTGCAGAGGAACCGGCAGAGGGCCAGGACATGCCTCAGCTGACACCTGTGGAAGGCCTGTGAGAGGGAGAGGGCTCCTTAGGAGAAGGCAAGCACTCTGCATGGGGGAGGGGAAAGAGAGGGGCGGCTTTCCGTGTGCTCATCCAGTCTTCCTCTGCACAAAGGCCACCCCATCGAGCCACTAAGTCTCTGCCTCTCTTGGCAGCACCTGTGGCACTCTGCGTCTAACATGACCTCCAGGGTCTATCCTCTTTTTTTTTTTTTTTTTATTAAGTAGAGTACCATGTGGGTTAGGGCCACATGGTACTCTACTTAATAGGAAGGGAGGGGACAAAGGCGAAGGACAGTGCTGAGCTCCCTCAAGACCCACCTCTAAAACCTGCTCCGTCTGATCGCCCATTCGCAGCTTGTCCTGGATATACACGTTCAAGTCCATGTTAGGGTCCTCATCTGTGGTGCTCAGAAACCCCAAGGTGACTTCGATGACAGGCAGAGCTTCACAGGTGTCGCTGTAGGACTGCAGCTGCCTGCTGATGGCACTGATGGCCATGTTAGGGAGGGAGCTCTATGAAACAGATGCAGAATGGGCCCATGGGTGGCCGTGCATCAGCACTTGCTAAGTGTGCTGACCTTCCCCTCTGCTAAGGCCATACACTGGGACAAGCTCTCTGACGCACTGTGCTTCCTAAGTGTGTTTTACTGACAGATGGGGACTCACTGAACCCTCAAAGCAACTTTGTGAGCATGCGTCCATGGACACACACACACGCACACATATACCCTACGCTCAACACCACAAGCACACATAAAAGAGGACTGCCCAGCCCCCTGGCCTTCCGCATCAGCACATATGACCATGGCGCCAGCACCATCCAGCTGCAATCCATCACACTCAACAAGAAAACTTGTGGCTCGCTGTGCTGCTCACCCTCTGGCAGGAGCAGTGAGGTCAGAGAATTGAAGCTGTGAGCGCTTGCAGCAAATGCCTGGCATGAGAGCAGCCTGTGCCAAGGAGAGTCTTACGATAAGACAAGCATTCCGTGGACTGGTCCACCAGAAACTGCATGCCGGCACAACCACCCTGATGTATAAAGATTATAGACCCAATGATCCTAGTGGAATTCGCTTATGCTCAGGGTGAGTTCTACCTTAGTGATCCCCAAAATAATTATCCTAGTTTCATCGGTGCCCAAGTGTAGAAAAGTTGAACACCGCCAGATATGACCAGCGGCATGCTGAAGGCAGGTCTGTGGGGCTCACCTGTAGCATTTTGTTCCTTATGCCTTTGAAGAGCTGCTCATAGTTCCAGTCACGTCGGTACACCAGTGGGGGTATCCCCTTGAGCGTGAGCTTGGGTTTGCCCTGGAGGAACTGGCTGGTGACCTGGCGCTGAATCTTCTCCAGGTCAAACTCCTGCAGGTTTTTGCCACCCTCTTCCACCTTGTACTGGCAGTTGGAGAGGATCAGTGGAGTCAAGTCCCGCTCCACCTCGTAATTGATGACGTGTAGATCAGCAATCTCAGAGGCATCAACAGAATAGCTGAGGGCGTAAGGACACAGTACTCAGGGGCCAGGTCATGTGCTCCGGCACGGAACTCTAGCCGGAGGACCCAGGTCCCACTCGCTGTCCTCGAAGTCTGAGCAAATGGGACAACACAAAAATCGGTGATCATGCACGAGCACAGCTAGAAGGGGCATTGGCCAGAGGAGCCAATGTGCATGCAGCCTGCAGACCCAGCTCAGGTGGCCTCAGAAATGGTAGGGGGGTGGAGGGGCTCAGTGCACCACCCCCACAGGCTGTGCACTCACCTGCTGTTTTCATTGGAAAATTTTTCCACCATGTAGTCTATTTCATTGTGCAGGCTGATCAGGTAGCTGACTAGGGCAGTGGAACAGAGGCCTAGGCCCTGGCGACGTGGCAGAATGATCTCGAACTCTGCATCCAGGTCAAGGTCAGCGCTGCAGTAGTTTTTTGGTAGCTTGATTTCACCTTGAATGGTAGAATTATTTGTAAGAAGTGGCTGCTCCCTGCTGTTTTCTACACAGAACCCAGGCCAAGGAGCCCGAAGCAGGAGCTGCAGCCCAGAATCTCAGCTCCCAGAGCTGGCCCAGGGGTCCTCAGGGGTCCTGTCTCCAAGTCTCTTCTGTGCAAACCAGGTTCAAATGTCCTCAATGCCTTCTTGGTTCTACATTGAGAGACCCCCAAGGACTGAGGCTGTACATTTCTGGCTGTGTGATGTCACTAACCCAGACCCCTCCACCTGAGAATGGAGACTCAGCTACACGCACGCAGCACAGTACTATGCAGTCACAGAGACTGGAGACAAGGGCCATGAGGATGCATGCTCCATTGTGTTAGAGGGGATGTGCCACTCACCGTTGGTCTCCAGTGACCGCCTCAGCTTGTTCCATGTGGCGAGAAACACCATGACTCTGCAGAGCAGTAACCTCTTCAACCCATCTGTCAAACACAAGCCCCGCTCGTGAAGTCAGACCAGTGCAGCAGCACTCATGCTCTGTGGGCACAGCCAGCTTGGCTCTGGCATGCTCTCACCAGCGCACCCCAGATGCTGTGTGACTGCCACAACTGAGTCAGGAGCCAGAGAGAGTGTGCAGCAAAGCCTCGGATGTGTCCCAAGGCCTTGAGGCACAGACACCCTCCCCCCTGCATCCTGCTAAAGGTCTGGACTGCCCCTACGCCCAGTTGCAGCGATCCTCCAAGCCATTCAACACAGGCAGCCCTGGCCTCTTGTGGCAGCAGAGTCGTACCTGAGCCATGACTATTGACAAATCCCCTGATGGACTGGTATTCAGCCTCTGAAGTGTTCTGGAACTGTTTCACGAGGTCCCGCTGCAGGGCCAGAATCTCCGGCAAGAACTTCACCAGTCTCAGTTCTGCTTCCTGGAGAGGGAAGGAAGACGACCCAGTAAAAAATGCTCTAACCTGCCAAGAAATTGTCACTGGGGACATAGACCATGGGGCTGACTCGGATGTCTGTTTGTGCTTCCAATGGTCAATGTAGCACTTTTATATGGGACCCTTGGAAGTGGAGAAAAGGCTATGTCATGCCATCAGCAAGGACCTCCCAACAGCTAGCCATGTGCTAGCCCCTGGAAATGGTGTGGGCAGGAAAGTCCCTGTTCTCACAGGCTGATATATCACATGTGATTGCCCAAAGCTGATGTCAGAAATCGAACTCTGGGGCCCACAGGATATGCTGGATGTGGACAGAAGCAGCCAAGAGCAGAAGACCCAGAGTCTAGGCAGCAGTGCAGCATCCCCCTGGGAGGCATCCTGAGGCCCGAGACCTGAGGATCTTCAACAGTGAGTGATCAGGGTCTCAATGTGAAGCCCTGCCCACTATGAATTTATTTCCTTTAACCAACCAATGGGAATTTCTGAATCATCTCACTTCCTGTTAAACTGCAAACACTGATCCCTAGAGGAAAATAACTAGGAAGTCAGCTATAGAAAATGCAAGTTCACACTCTCCTTCCTGGGAGCACACCCATGCTTTTTCCTTCCCTCTCACGTCCCCCACGGGCGTGCATCTCCTATGCTCTAAGGGACCATGAGACTTGTAACCAGGGGAGCAGTGGGCAGCAACAGCTTGTCCCAGACTAATCCCCTGAACCCGTCTCCAAGGCCCTCTTTTCTCTGACTTCCCAATGAGCCAATGCAGCCCTGCACAGGCACTCATGTTGTGACTTGTATCCTAAACCCTTCCTTGTTTTACTGCTCTCAGTTTTAATAAATGTGCTTTTGAAATTAAGTCAAAATTAAAGTTCGAGTGCACTGACATTAGTAACTGTGTGTTTCTGGTTCTAACTGATATGACCAAAAGATACATTTCATCTACCCTCCAGCCTCTCTCTCACCCCTGAGTCTATAAACTCAAACAGTTCAGGCCCAGGGGAGATTTTGTTTAATCCTGATGAGGCATTTTGGACTAAACCTTTTCATTCAACAGACACTCATAGATGACCAAGTGCTCCTGGGTACCTGGGGATGAAGACAGACACACTGGGAGGGACTTTCATTCTGTTCTCTCTTGCTGAGGGCTGGGGAGATGCTCCCGGGCTCCAGTCTTTATGGATTCCTGTTGCTCCCAGTTCATGTGTGTGCCCATCTGACTTCTGCTTTGCCCACCCCGTGCAGCCGCCTGTGTCTGAAGGCCCCTGCTCTGACCCTGCGTCCTCTGCTACCGACATGCCCCTCAGCATTAAAGCACTATAACATAGTCTGTCAGGTGTCCCACCTTTGGGAAAGACCAAACTGACTCCGAGCCGGACTCTCAGGTCAATGGAAAAGGGGCAAGTAGCCACAGCGAGGCATCTTACCTTCTGGAGGAACTTCCAGAGGATGGGCACTGTTACCTTGCCGTTTTTCTGTTCCACGATGTGCTGCAGACACTCCACGGAGATCCTTGTCCTGCAGCTCCACATCTTGGAGCAGTGGACCACACTGTGGCAGGGCAGGTGGGGCAGGATGGCCACTGGGTCACCAAATATGATTCTGGCCACCGGGCTGGAGCTGACATGCTCATCGTAGCTAATTAGAGTGTTCACCACTAGCAGGCTTTTGTCCAAATTCTGGGTGAGGAAACAGATATAGGATTGTGGGTGTGAGATGTTACAGCCAACTGATGGGGACACCTAGCAATCAGCAACCTGAGCAGCAGGAGAATGAGGGCGTCCAGCAACTGATGTTCACACATAATTAAATGCTTGCACTGGTTAGCATTATTATAACTCCCACACACCTGGTTTATGGGTTTACATCTTCCCAGCTAGAATGAGACTCAGGCCTGCAGTGTGTCCCCACCCTCTTTCTCACTGCCATCAGGGACATCATAACCTGATCTATGATCATGAGTGCACTTTTGGAGGGCCACTACGTGGTAGTTTATTTCCCCATCTCTCTCGCCCTCACAATCTGCTGCAAAAAGAAATGGAGGCCCTGCACAGTTAGTTCAGTCGGTTAGGAGTGTTGTCCCAAAACAACAAGGTTGCTGGTTCAATCCCTGGTCAGGGCACATATAAGAAGCAACCAAGGAACGCATGACTGAGTAGAACAACAAATTAATGCTTCTGTTTTCCTTGCCTCCCCTCTCTAAAAATCAATAAAAATTAAGCCCTGGCTGGATAGCCTGATTGGTTGGAACATCATCCCAGAGTGTGGAGGTTGCAGGTTTGATTCCTTAGTCAGGGCACACACAACACAGGAACAGCTCAATGTTTCTGTCTCTCTCTAAAAAGAAAGAGAAAACTATGCCTTGCGCTTTCTAAACTTCCCATCACTCCTCAGTCAGACTCATCCACAGGCGTCAGGAGGGAGAGGATCCGGGACAACACAAGGGTGTGTTACCTGGGCAGAGGACAGCTAAATCTGAGCGTGGCCAAAGGCTTCAGCAGCCATTCCATAGGGGACATGGGCCAGAGCACCCAGGGGCTGCCCAGGAAAGACTATCCCCATCTTTCCTAGGTGAGGGCAGGCAGCTGTCACCCTTTCTCTCTCACCTCCAGTTCAGGTAAAATGAGAGTCTCCAGAGACCTTTCCCAGGAGTTCCTCTTTCCTTTGGTTGACAAGGTTGCATCAAAATTTGAAGAACCTGCAAAGAGAAATGTGTGGGTTCCTCAGGGAACAAAACCCACAGCAGTCTACCTATAGTAAACACCAAGTTAAACTGAAATACTGTTCCTTTTGGGGGTGGGTATGGATATCTTCTTCTAAATTAATCTGAGTATTTAAAAATGGCTCCTGCTGTAACCCCCGGCCTTGCATTCTTTGTGAAGAGCCTCCAATGTCTGACGTTGGAGACTGCAAAGCCTCCCCCTGTACACTGAGCACCTCTGTGCAGGTGACCAGAATCTTGCAGGTCTGATCCCCGCAGGAGCATGGGAAGGACAGAGTAGTGGCCCCTCCCCCAGCACCATCATCAAGGTGCACTACTTCCCACTTGCCTCTCCACCTAGGACTCTGCCCCCACTGCCATCCTTTTGTCTTCCCTGGGACCCATGTTCTCTGTAGTTGTGCCCTGCGGTCCCCCACCCGCACCCCATGCCCAGTCCCCTCACTCTGGCCAGAAAGCGGGTGCTGCTCCTTGCAAAGTCTGCGCAGGACAAGGTGGACTACGATGGCTGTGTCATCAGCACTCTTTCCTAGTGTCTTCATCAGCTGCTGCAAGTCCTTGTGGAGGTGCTGCTGCAGAAACCCCCTCGGGTCCCTCACCTCAGGCTTGATGATGTGGCTCAGACCCTGCGGCAGCCAGAGAATGAAGTGTCACACAAGGTGGAGAAGACGGAGCTCAGTGGAGGACAGGATGGATCAAAAGCGAGTGAGCCAGTGGGTTTTGCCAGCAGAGGTGGGAAGGTGGGGGGTGTGTGAAGGGGTGGAGAGATGGCCTCTGGTCTTATCAGCAGGAAAGGGATGCCTGCTCTCACAGTCTCTTAACTTAGAGCAGTGGTTCTTAACCTGGGTTCTATTGAACCCTAGGGGTTTGATGAGTCAGTCTCAGGGGTTCAGAGAAGCCTCTGCCGTGGAGGTCAGAATAAAGTAATACCGTAATTTGTTGTGAGTTTATGCACTTTGCTGGTTTTGTTCTTTGAGCAAGGTGATGTTCATGCACGGCTCATTTTGTGCACCAGTATAAAACATGTACCTATATCTTGAATTTGGAAAAAAAATCATATTTTATTTATCACTAAAGAAGTGTTCGGTGAATGCGCATATGAAACTGGTGGGTTCGGTACCTCAAAAAGGTTAAGAACCACTGACTTAAAGGAAGCTACATGCTCTTCTTCTTCCAACTGCAGGCCTCAGCACACCCACCCTGAGCCACAGCCCCGACATGGGAAGACCATGACTCTGCATTAGCTTCCCTGTTCCCGGGTGGAAATGGAGCTGGCCATTTAAAATGGGTTGACACAGACTGGTGAGTCCTTCCCCACACCATCAGATGTCACAGTGGGGAGAGGCAGGGTACCAGTGTTCTATATCACCTTTTGGATTAGGTAACCAAGACAACTTCAAAATCCCCAGGAGGGGCTAGGACTTTTTATTTTTATTATTTTTTATTTTTTTTTTAATTTTATTTTATTTATTTATTCATTTTAGAGAGGAGACACAGAGTGAGAGAGAGAGATAGAGAAAGAGAGAAAGGGGGGAGGAGCTGGAAGCTCAACTCCCATATGTGCCTTGACCAGACCAGTGCAGGGTTTTGAACTGGCGACCTCAGTATTCCCAGATCGACGCTTTATCCACTGCGCCACCACAGGTCAGGCCGGCTAGGACTTTTTAGACAGAAGGACACACTGTGAAACACTGCAGGAGCAGCTCATCACCATAGGAACTAAACAGAGAGAGCGGCAGCACGCCACAGTACCTGCTGGCTGTGTGCCGCTCCCAAAAGCATTGCCAGATGAGTAAGTAACCGGGCGAGAAGAAAAGCTACTGGGGACAGCTGTCGGTCAGAAACTACTGGTTGGGAGCTGGAGGTTGGGCTTCCCAGCATGTGGCCAGTCTGAGTTCTGTCTGGGTTTTCTCTGGGAAGAGCAAGAGAGGTCAAGGTGAGGGCTGAAGGTCATTTCTTCTGAGCTCTCAGTATCCATGCCAGCTCCTTAAGGCCTGCAGACCAGGTTCATGTTATGGAAGAAAATGATATTAAAAGTACTCTTTCTGCTAAAGCCAAGACCATGTTCCTAGGAGTCTTCTTCTTTCTAGAACCATCTACCTGGCTGACCAAAAGCCCACAACCTGAGGGAAAGTGGCTGAACGAAACAGCATTCAGTGCCATCACTGGGACATGTGTCAGGACTGATCTCTGAAATCCTGCGGGGACAGGAGGTGGGCTAAGGAGAGTTGACACTGACGTGGGGACATGTGACCATTGGTCTCCTTTTCCCAAATCAAAGACTGGGACCCAAGGTCTGGCAAAGGATGTCCTACTGTACCCAGATGGCAGAACTATATGATAGACATGTCCAGTTGCAAAACTGTTGTCCATTCTAGTACATTCTGATGCTTTGTGGAGCTAACAGGTTAGAATATTTGAAACTGTGACTGTACCAGGATAGCCAGCATGACAATGACTACGCAGAGGCCCCACCTGCCACCCTAAGTCAGTGCTTACAACCATCCTCACCTGTGTACAGGTGTGGGACTGTGAGACCAGGTTTTATCTGCATCCCGCAGCATTTGGGAAGACTATGTCTCCTTTACTTTCTTAAGAAGAGGAAACTAAAGGAGTTGACAAGTGAGATGGCATCTGCCCAGAGAGACAAGTATCGGTTTTTGGTTTTGCAGACTTCAATGTCCTTCTGTGCTAGGTCACCTGTATATGCCAAGCATATTTCAACAGGGAGCTTGCCTCAGACAGGCCATAGTGGGAGACATGGCATAAACAAGTATTCACATTCATAAGGACTAAACACATTGTCTGCTTTGCAGGTGAGAAGCCAGTTGGCCAATGACATGACAGACTGGAGCCGGAATAGAGATAGCTCACAGCCCAGGGGGTGACCAGGGGACACAGCCATACGTACTGGATAACAGTGAATCCTTGGGTGGGTCTGTGATCCTTCCCCCCGATAGGTGCACCACAGTCGATGCAGACGCTCTGCTCCATGGGCATGCCGCACTAGGACAGAGCAGATGGCATCAGCTCCGGGACCCACCACCAGTGCACATGTGGTGCAGATGAACCATGGCGCAGTGGCTGCCCCCAGGGGTACTCACTGGTAGATGTGTAATGGTGAGTGGCAGTGGGGAGGGGGACAGGGCACATGTTCTGTGCCAATTATGTCAAACACGGGCAAGTCTGGGTCTTTCTCCAACAGGAGAGACAATTTAAGTTTCCCTCCCAGATAGAATCATCAATGTGTGTCTAGCCAGTGTTCTGTCCTGGACTTTGTCTGCTCTCTATCCCCTGCTGTCACCATCTCAGGCACTTTCTTTCCTAACACTGGGAGCACTGCATTTCCTCAACTCCATTATGGACTTTTATTTTAAAAAATAAATGCCTGACCCGTGGTGGCACAGAGGATAAAGTGTCAACCTGGAATGCTGAGGTCACCGGTTCAAAACCCTGGGCTTGCCTGGTCAAGGCACATATGGGAATTGATGCTTCCTGCTCCTCCTCCCTTCTCTCTCTCTCCCATCTCTAAAATGAATAAAATCTTTAAAATAATGAAACCATATGGTCTATTGCTTCCTAGGGCTCGTTCTGCAACACTGGACTCTGTGCTGGCAACTATGGCTCGCACTCTGGGACAGACTGCAGACAGGCAGGGCTGGCACAGTCTGGGGAGAACCTGCCTATTACCTTTAACGGATATGGAAGTCAGGGAACTTAAGAGTGGAGGGCGCATATCAGTTAGTTCCCACTGTGTTTCTCATTTACTTTATTCAGTGCCTTACAGTGAAATAGACACTTTTAAAAAATTTTTTTATTCTCATTTTTTTTTTTTTTTTTTGAGAGGAGAAAGAGTGACAGAGAGAGAGAGAGAGAAAGGGGGGAGGAGCAGAAAGCTGTTTATTTGGAACACATGGGATAGCCCTCAAAAGAGTCTGTTTTCCTGGAGAGTCAAGACCTCATTATCTTCCTCCTCCATGCTCTCCCACCCCTCCCAGCCCTGACGGAACACTCGTTTTAAGCCCCCCAAACCCTGCTCCAAAACAAGACTCACCTCTCCTACACAGCACTGGTGACCGTTGGGACACACTGTTGGAAGAACAACGGGGCACGCATTGGCTGGTGAGGTTTCACCTAATGACCTGCAGTTCAAAGGGAAAGCTAACTCTTTCCTCACTGGCCTGACTACATGGGACACGAGGCAGATGTCCTGAGTACGTCTGGGAAAGCGTCTCTGAGTTGAAGTCTACAAAGCAGAGAGAAACTGGACCCCAGGCCCATGCTGGGGTTACCGTGGAAGGCAAGGTAGACAGGGTTTTATACACCTCTGTTCTGTGTTTTGTTTTGTTTGTTTTGTTTTTTGCCATGAGCATTTTTTTTTTTTTATAAATTTTCTGCCATTTGCTATTTCTTAATTTTTTTTAAATTTCTTTTTATTTATTTATTTTAGAGAGGAGACACAGAGTGAGAGAGAGAGGGGGAGGGGGGAGGAGCTGGAAGTATCAACTCCCATATGTGCCTTGACCAGACCAGTGCAGGGTTGTGAACTGGCGACCTCAGTGTTCCCAGGTCAACACTTTATCCACTGCGCCACCAAGGTCAGGCAGCCATGAGCATGTTTTAGAACAACTTTTAGAATAACTTTTGATTATTTACTCAGGCAAGAGCAAAATTTACAAAAAGTCATGGGTGACATGGTTCCGTTTTATTTTTTTCTAAAAGAACTATCCAAGATCAAAAAACCTGGCTGTGTTGTAACTGAGCCTCTGACGTGGTTGGTTCCCAGTGTCCTTCTCCCTAAACGGCACAGTCCAGGGAAAAGGAGCAGATCCTGCAGGTCCTTGCCCATGACCAGGAAGGACATGATGAAGGTCATATAAACTCCGCAGGCTGCTCCTGTCCCACCGGGCACCAATGGCAGAAGGGGCAGGGCACTCTGGGGCCCTCAGGCACCAACCACAAGAACTCCCACTCTAAGGCAACGGCTCCCGTGGCATTGGGAAGCTTGTCAAAAATCAGAGGACTGTGACCGTCTGAGGCATCAATACTTACTATACCAGCGGACGTGTTCTAAACCCTGCCAATTTCTGGCTTGAGCCTGCAAGTCCTTGAGCATCGTCGGGAGATATGCTGTCTGAAAAACCAAGAAAGCAGAGCAATGATCGGGAAGGAGGTCCAGAGCAAGGACACAAACGTCTCGTTTCCTTTCTTTTCAGCCTCAAACACTGTGAAGAAAATGTCACAGCTCTTCATGAGACAACCAAGAGAGAGGCAAGACTGTCATAGTCACAGTGGACTTTAGGATCAGGTGAGACAGAGGCAGACTCAAGAAAACAAGCATGTTCATTCAGCAGGTTCCCTGGCTTGGGCTGGGTGTTTGCCGGTGACCAAGCAGAGCGTGCACAGTCTTACCACCATGGTGGCCAGGGAGAAGGCCAAGTTCTTCAGGGGTTCCAGGACTCTGTTTTGTCCACAGAGGAGGATGGCTGCAGCATGAACGGCCATTTCTGTCACTGTGCCCTCAGGGCCACTGTCACCAAGATCCGTCCTCAGCAGTGGCAGTGTGTTGGCCACAAGGGATGTGGCAAAACCTCTCATGGCAGGGGAAAGGGTCTGCCTTTCTTCAATGAACTTGTTCATGGCCTCACATTGCTGACAGGAACATGTTTCAATGTTAAAGCACAAAAGAAGAAGGCACGATGAATTCATTGGTTTGTTCTCAAGTCAGTCACACATCTTAATACGAAATACCTCTCAAACATCACAGTAACACAGCAAAACCATCAGCATCCGAGGGTATTCCCCAGAAACGAGAAGGGTCATGTACAGATACTGCACCGCATGCCCAGGCACACTCACTCTAATATTGTCTTGGGCAATAGTATCTACCATCTTGACATTAGTTTTTAAATTGTTTTTATTGACTGATTTTTAGAGAGAGAGAGAAACATTGATTTGTTGTTTCACTCATTGGTTGATTCTTGCATGTGCCCTGACTGGGGATCAAACCTGCAACCTTGGCGAATCAGGATGACTATTCCAACCAACTGAGCGAACTGGCCAGGGCCTTGACTTTAGTTTTACCTATAATTCCAAAAGCTTTGGGTAAAACAGAAAATAGTCCCTCCATATGAGAAAGGTGAAAACCCCTATCCTAGATTTAAAAAATTTTGGGCAGACAAGTACCCTCTGAATACTGAGACTATGGCCACAAGCCCTGGAGACAGACACTCACCTCTGGCTTGGGGTGCAGGCTGGCGTTGCAGGACTGGTACAGAGTGGTGACCTCTCTGAAAAGCGCCAACAGTAGGTAGACTGCCTGTTGGGTCTGGGAGCTAGTGCAGGCCTGAGAGCAAGGACACCAAGAAAGGCTTTGTAGCATGTACAGCTCTCGCCAAGGGCCAGAGCCCATGTGACTCAGCCCCTACACCATGACAGTGTGAGGGAGGTTTTCCTAAGACCCTGGAGACCTGGACCCTGGGCCTCAAGGACTGCCTCCTGACAACAGAAGGCTCCAAGGCTGCAAGGTTCACAAAAATTTCTATTAGACTCAGAGCACATGTATTAGAAGTCTCATGATGGCATAACAAAAGCCACCACCTATTCTCTCTCTGACAACTTACTTCCCTGGTCCTGGAAACATGTCCTGGCACAGTGCCAGGGTAAATGGAGTCTCCAAAAGGAAGCAACACCAGAACACTTGAAAGATCAGATTCTATTTATTTTTTATTATTATTCAGTGAGATGAGGGGAGGTAGAGAGACAGACTCCCACATGCGCCCCTATAGGGATCTACTCAGCAACGCCCATTTGGGGCTGGTGCTGGAATCAACCGAGCTATCCTCAGCGCCTGAGGCTGATGCTTAAACCAACAAAGCTATCCTCAGAACCTGGGGCAGACTCTCGAACCAACAGAGCCGCTGGCTGCGGGAGGGGAAGAGGAGAAGACGGGGGAGATGGAAGAAAGGGTGGGGGAGAAGCAGATGGTCACTTCTCCTGTGTGCCCCGACTGGGGATTGAACCCAGGGTGTCCATATACCAGGCCAACACTCTATCCACTGAACCAAAGAGCCAGGGCCAAAAGATAAATTCTAAACACCCTACATCCATCTCACTTTAACAGAGAATCGCATGCACGCATAATAGGCACATGCTGGATGGTGAACAGCCATGGGTACCCACGCTGCTGGTTATGCCCACGTGTCCCGTCAGAGCAATCTCGCAGGAAGCGACCTCAGCAGGGCCTTGGAGAAAGTAACTGACAGACACAACACAGAGGACCTGCTGTCACTGGTGGCCTTGGCAGGTCAGCGAGACCGAGCAAACCTGTCCACCCAGCTATGCTGTTACTGCTTGCCAGTGGGGGCCAGGGAACTGTGACTTCCAAGGCAGCTGTCACCCTCTGGGACACCCCACTGCATCTGGGACATAACCAAGGAAGGAGGCAGGCTCTGAGAGGCCGTGACCCGTCCGTCCTACCTCCAGAGCAGCTACAAAAGCCAGGGGCTAGCACTCCAGGGCGACTTTGTCCACAGCATCACGGACAGCCTTGTACTCCTCCCCATGCACCAGGTAGCGATCCATCTGGCCTGGACAGTCCTTCTGCAAGCCCAGAAACACAGTTAATCATGAAGGGGATGGTGGGGGTAACGTGTAGCAAACAACTGTCTGCAGAAGGAAAAGAAGCCGGTGATTGCTGGAGGTTCAAAGGTGCTGAGCTGGGACTCCAGGTTGGCTCGCGGTAGGAAAGTGCAATGCTATGTGGGACATTCCTCTAGGTCCCTGCAGCTGGATGGGTGAACAGAGCAGGGAAGGAGGAGGCGATGCCAACCTTGTCTCCTCTCAGAACAGTAACAGAGACCAGCCGACTTCACACAATTTATGCTCCAATCGGCAGTTAAAAAAAACCCCCCAAAATGTCAGTGTTTTTAGTGCCACTATGAACAACACAATTTATTTCTGAGCATGAGGAAAGGACTGTTGCATCCTGGTTCTCCCTGTCCCCGCTGCTGGGGACAGAAAGGTCTTGTCCTACAAGCCCAAGGACTTTTACTTTGCTGGAAGCAAAAGCCACAGACTCATTTTTTGCTCCCGTGTCCAGCGAGATCAGAAGCGATGCTCCATAAGGTTTACAGGAGGACAGCAGAGCAGAAGCCGGTGCACACGAACACCTCTCCCTCAGGCAGGCTACTAAAGACCATCACTGGTGGAGTTGAATGACATGGAGCACAAAGGCCCAGACCAGACACCAGTCTTCCCAAGTGGGCATGAGGAAGTTGGAGATCCCTGTTCCTGGGGGGTGGTGTGGTCCCAGAGGTGTGATAATATCCAGGGGTGTTGGGACTGCTCCTCACCTGCTGTGCAATGACTTCCTTGGGAAACACCCACTGGGCTGGATGTCCAGGCCTGGAGAGAAACTGTACAAACTCTATCCCCTGAAGGCTAGTGAGCTTCCTCACCAGGTATACCCAGTACCAGTCATTCTGGACCTGGGTGCAGAAGTGCTTGACCTGTTGCAGGAACTGCTGCTTCTCCTTGGCCATCTCTGCAGAGACCAAGGAGAAAGTGGTCAGTGCCGGGGACAGAGTGTTGTCATTCAGTCTGGGACAGACATGAAGCTGGTAAAATAGGGACTTGGAGTAAAACACCGACTTGAGGGAAATGGGGCCAGTGTTACTCTGAGGACCAGTCTCTCACACTTCCCAAATTTCTCTGTTAAGGGGGTCTCTGAGCCGAGGAGAAGAAAGGTGCAGAGGAAGAACTTGCCCAAGCCTTCCTGGAGCTCAGAGAGGACCTCAGAAGCCCTGTCTAGGCAGATGTGGATCCTGACCATCTCCTGCAGGTATTCCACGGAAGCCTCACAGGCAGGTTCTCTGTGATGCCTCCCTGACAGACACGCCTGACCATCCTCCCGGAGGAATCTCAGGTCATCACTGGTGGGGAAAGAGCTATTCTTCTCATGGATGGAATCCTAGGGAACCAGAAGGAAAAGGGCACTGTTTTGTTTTTCATTCATTTAGGGGAGGAGAGGGGAGGGGAGGAGAGGAGAGGAGAGGAGAGGAGAGAGAGAAAGGGGAGGAGCAGGAAGCATCAACTGCTATATGTGCCTTGACCAGGCAAGCCTGGGGTTTCGAACTAGTGACCTCAGTGTTCCAGGCTGACATTTTATCCACCGTGCCACCTCAGGTAAGGCCAGTGCTGTTCTTTTTAATATGCAAGCCCAACCCTCCAGAACTTCCCATGCGACAGGTGAAAACTATAGGGAGGATAAAGAAGGCTGTCCATTTTTCTGAACCCTGAAAACCTATTGTCTCTTTTTTTTACTTTAGGGGCAAGAAAGAAGAGACAAAGGAAACCTCTGAGGAAAAAAATGGTGTATGATCTAATGTTTTTTCAAATGCACTGTAAAAGTGTTGAACATAACAAAAATAATGAAGAGAATGAAAATGGAAAGTGTTCCAAGCCCCTCCTCCTGGAGCTAAACATGAACTTGAACGGTAATATATCGTCTAGCCTGTTTTCATTTTTTTCCCCCCTGCACTCAATGCCAATACAGACAATGACTGAGGGCAGAGGCAATGCTTTTGAAACCCCTCCCTCTTTTTCCTTGCCTGGAACACAGCATCTGTTAATTTTAGCCACTAAAATTATATTCTGTGGCCCAGGCTGGTTAGCTCAGTGGTAGAGCATCGGCCTGGTGTGTGGAAGTTCCAGGTTTAATTCCTGGTCAGGGCACACAGGAGAAGCAACCTACCTCTACCCCTCTCTCTTCTTTCTCTCTTCTCCTCCCACAGCCATGGCTCTATTGCTTTGAGTGAGTTGGCCCTAGGCACTGAGGATAGCTCTGTGGTGCCTCCATCTAAGGTTCTAAAATAGCTCGGTTGCAGATCAATGGCCCAAGATGGGTAGAGCATTGTCAGTAGGGGGCTGGCTGGGTGGATCCCAGTCAGGGCGCATAAGGAGTCTGTCTCTCTCCCTTCCTCTCATTAAAAAAAAAAAATTGTATCCTGTGACTTTTCTTTTTTTCTTTCTTTTTTTTTTTTACAGACAGAAAGATAGTCAGAGAGAGGGATAGATAGGTACAGACAGAGAGGAACAGAGAGAGATAAAAGCATCAATCATCAGTTTTTCGTTGCGACACCTTAGTTGTTCATTGATTGCTTTCTCATATATGCCTTGACCGTGGGCCTTCAGCAGACAGAGTAACCCCTTGCTTGAGCCAGCGACCTTAGGTCCAAGCTGGTGAGCTTTGCTCAAACCAGATGAGCCCGCACTCAAGTTGGTGACCTTGGGGTCTCAAAGCTGGGTCCTCTGCATCCCAGTCTGATGTTCTATCTACTGTGCCACTACCTGGTCAGGCGTATCCTGTGACTTTTCAGAAGTGCTTTTCCTTTGTGCAAATGTCATGGTGCAACCAGTCTGCCAAAGAAATCCAGGGAGGGGTGATGCTACCTCCAGACATCTGCTGACCAGGATATACAGCTCGGTCTTGTCTTCCCCTATGAATGCTTTCTTCTCCAATTGGGAAGTGATCCTGAATGTAATCTTTCACTTCATGGAAGCTACGGAAAGAGCAGTAGTAAACCTGGTATCTCAGGTCCGGTTTTTTTTGAAAAAACCGGTAAATGAAAACAATAGTTACTGACTTATCCCCGTCAATCTCCCTATGTAAATATATACATACATACATAGGTATACTATGGCACATGACTTTATTGAAAATCTTTCAGCACGACATTGGAGAATATAAAATGTTGCATTTTAGGGCCCTGACCAGTTGGCTCAGTGGTAGAACATTGGCCTAGCATGTGGGAGTTTCTGGTTTGAATCCCAGCCAGGGCACACAGGAGCACCCATCTGCTTCTCCACCCCTCCCCTTCTCGCTTCTCTCTCTCTTCCCCTCCTGCAGCCATGGCTCAATTGGTTCTAGAGAGTTGGCCCCAGGTGCTGAGGACGGCTCCCTGAAGCCTCCACCTCAGGTGCTAAAAATAGCTCGGTTGCAAGCATGGCCCCACATGGGCAGAGCATCCAACCCAGACGAGGGTCACCAGGTGGATCCTGGTCAGGGAACATGCAGGAGTCTGTCTTTCTGTCTCCCCTCCTCTTACTCAGAAAAAGAAGAAAAAAATGTTGCATTTTAGACTGGCTATTGCCAAATGTCTTGGTTTCAGGACTTTTTTGCAGTTTTAAAAATTACGGAGAACCCCTAAGAGCTTTTGTTTATGTGGGTTACAGCTATCGATATTTATGGTAGTGGAAATTATTGACTCATTTAAAATGACAAGAGTGAGCCCACTATAGATTAAAAAAAATAACATTTAAAATCAAGCTATTTCCCAAAACAAAAATGGGTTTGTTTTCCATGCCTCATAGAGCAGTTTAAGTCAGCCAGACCCTCTGACTTGCTCTTGCGTCCCATCAGTTGTGCCCATACTGAAGTACCAGAAGAGAATCTGCTCTTGAGTGCTGTGCATTTGGGGAAGGAGACACATCTTCAGTCGTCCAGGTAATTTTGGATATTTTTCGCTGATAAATGAGTAGTTTCTAAAGATCTGCTGCAATGTGCACTTTGAAACTGTGCCCTTTTTAGTAGTTACATTAAGTCAAACGGTCAACCTTGCTCTTGAAGTGGAGTTGTTTCTGACAAACACATGATTCTGTGACATGAAACATTGGTCATTCGGAAAACATTGGTGCACTGAGCTATGTGGAACTTGCCAACACTGACACATTTTTATTTTAAAATATGTATTTTAAAACCTCATATGTTTTTTTTTAGTTGTTTTCCCATTCATTGAAAGAGAGAAAAAAGAGAGAGAAGCATCAACTCATTGTTACACTTAGTTGTGCACTCACTGCTTGCTTCTTGTACATGCCCTGATCTGGATCAAACCCATGACCTCTGGCATGCTGGGATAATGCTTTATCCACAGAGCCACCTGGCCAGGGCCAAACTTCACATTCCTAATATCACTACCCATTTCATCAAAAAGTCTTTATGTTATGAGAAAGGTGACAGGCTCACAGTAGAAGATACAAGTTTGTAAAATTTTTCATTTAAAAGCTTGAATTTTCCCTTCACTTGCTCTTGAGGAAAGGTAATGCCCAGGTCTGAATCACTACAGGCTGGCAGTTCCTTTGCCAAGTCCCAGAGGGCGTCCCTGCACAAAGCAGATCGCTTGGGCTGCAACCCAGAAATCGCTGGTGTGGTTTTCCTGTTGTGTGCTGCTCATGTCAACAGAACATCTATGTCCTATCCTCAAAGACGTTCTTCAGGGAAACTGCCATTCCTTTTTTTTTTTTACTTTACTGTGTTTACATAGATTCAAGTGTCCCTTCAAATATATCTCCCTCACCCTACCCCTATATTCCCCTTGATATCCCCTTTACCCCCTTCCCCCAACACCCTCCCTCCTTCCCTCCAGGATTTGCTTTCCTGCTCTCTTTGTCTCTGTGTTATATATACATAATGTCACTAATGCCTTTTCCCTCTCTGATCCCATCCTCTCTTCCTCTTTCCTCTGACCCCGCCTCTGCCTCTATTCCGTTCCTCAGTTCACATTGTTTATTAGATTCCTCACATAAGTGGGGTCATATGATATTTTTCTTTCTCCGCCTGGCTTATTTCACTTAGCATAATAGTCTCCAGGGCCATGCATGTTGTCACAAAAGGTAAGAAACTGCCATTCTTATTTTTATTTATTTTTTGTTACACATCGCGAATTTGCATGTCATCCTTGCAAAGGGTCAAGCTAATCTTTTCTGTATCACCCCAAGTTGAGCGCACATGCTGCTGCAGCGAGCAGGGCTCTGAGGACAGTTTTCCTCATGCTGAGATGCCAGCTGAGATACCCACTGTGGCATTAGTCACATTGCACATGCCAACATTGAAAAAGGTGAATCATCTTAGTACTATTTTAAAAAGAGTCGTGACCTCATGGACTCCCCCTAGAGTCCAGATACTCATAGTCTGGAAACTGCAATACTGGATCGCCAAGTGCCCCTACTGATACTGTCCTGGGCATCTGACTCAACAAGGAACTTACATAAGTGGTGCCCACCCTCCGTGGCCCATGGCATAGCTCCAAAAAAGTGTGACTAGTCTTCCTTCAAGTGTCCAGACCACAAGCAGCTAGGGGTGAGGAAGCCCAGGAACAGGGGGCTTGGAGGGTGTTGGATGAGGCAGTGTGCCCAGAGAGCTGTCTAGATTTCCACAAAGCAATTAATTCCAAGTCCAGCCAAATTCTTTTCTTCATACACACAAAAATGTTCAAACACCAAAACAAAGGGACAACAGCCAGCACATCTCAGAGACAATGCCAACTTAAAAATTATGTCTTATGTTTCAAGATTTCTATCTTTTTTTGGGGGGGGGTATTTTTCTGAAGTAAGAAGAGGGTAGGCAGTCAGACAGACTCCCACATGTGCCCGACTGGGATCCACCAGGCATGCCCATCAGGGGGCGATGCTCTGCCCATCTGGGGCGTTGCTTCATTGCTGCGGGACCCATTCTAGCGCCTGAGGTGGAGGCCATGGAGCTATCCTCAGTGCACGGGCCAACTTTGCTCCAATGGAGCTTTGGCAACAGGAGGGGAAAAGAGAGATAGAAAGAAAGGAGAGGGGGAAGGGGGAAGAAGCAGATGGGTGCTTCTCCTGTGTGCCCTGACCAAGAATTGAACCCGGGACTTCTACATGCCAAGTCGACGCTCTATCGTTCAACCAACTGGCCAGGTCTCAATATTTTTACCTTAATGTCAGTTCTATAATGTGCAGCCCCTATTGCAGGACAGAGTGTGTACCCTGTAAGTGGGCTGTCTTTACTCCTATGACTATATCTACACTACATGCCAGGAGGTATGCCTGTCAACGACTCCATGTTGATATCTCTGAGCAAAGAACATCAAGTGAATACAGATGTCACACACTTACCAGAGCTAGTGGATGTTAAAGAACATCAAAGGAGGTTCTTTTCATATCGCAAGTCAACTCTCTATGTATACACCTAAAAAGCAGAATGAGGTGCTGGTTCTGTAATAAATTCATTTTAAGAGCTTTTTGTTTGAAAATCCTGCAGGAACCCTATTTCACATAAATGATGAACATTAAAAAGAAAAAGGATGTGTTGTGGATGAGGACGCTATGAATCCATGTGTTATGTGGATATCTAATCTCTCCTCTGTGTCTGCTTTTGGATTAAGTCAGAAATAGTGGTTTCTGATACAGCCTTTCTTGAAGTGTCTTGATTTGGCCAACACCTCCAAGGACACCGTGCCGATCAGAACACAGGCCACATATGCTGAGCACCCTTTGAGAGAAGACTTCTGAATATAGGTAACCTTCTTAGCTCTTTCTAAGGGAGAACTCAACACCCTATGGGGCTTCTCTATCCATCCACAAACACATAGAAGTTTAGGAGCTGAAGCAAAGCTTTGAGGATGCCTGGGACAGCCAGGGAAGAGTACCAGTTACCTTCCCAAACATTACACACCTAGACCGCTATGGAGTTCCCACCTGAGTTCCATCCCCAGGCCCCTTCCCACCACCTGCTTTCTTCTCCTTAACGACATGTGCCATGGTGGTGCTGTGTGCATTTTCAAGAATGGCCAACACGCCCCCAACACTAAGGCAGGTGCTGTGCCGCTGGAGAAGCTTCCCTTGAGTGTGAACTTGCTGCCTGTCTTGCGAGGATGAGTGCCAGGCAGCAGAGAGAAACTGGATGAGGAGGAAAAGCAGGCAGGGCTTGGCCCTGGCTGGCTGCTCAGTGTACAGGGCATTGGCGCAGCGTACGGACGTCCTGGGATTGGTCCCCAGTCAGGACACACATGAGAAGTGACCACCTGCTTCTCCCCCTTTCCCTCTCCTCCTCTTCTCTCTCCCCCTCTGCAGCCAGTGATATCGGTTCGAGTGTCAGCCCCAAGCGCTGAGGATAGCTTGGGTGATTTGAGCATTGGCCCCAGATGGGGGACTGCCAAGTGGATCCTACTGGGTCACACGTGGGAGTCTCTTTCTTTATCTCCTTTCCCTGCACTTATTTTAAAAAAAAAAGAATGAAAGAAAAATAAAAGCAGGCAGGGTTTTCTGGACGCCAGTGCACTGACCTGTATTTCAGAAGCAGTTTCAGGACCAGGGAGCGAATGACGGGCATCTTGTCCATGACGTCATCAAAGGGAGACAGAGATTTTGTGTGTTCACGGCACCCTGAAACCGGAAAGAGTAAGGTAAGCTCACTGGTCACACCAGACATGTGACAGCGAGAGGGGAACTGAATGTCCAGGTTCCTAGGAAGAAAGCAACTTACTCTGGAGCTCATTTCTTTTTTTTTTTTTTTAAACTTTTTTTTTTAATTTTGTTTTTATTTTATTCATTTTAGAGAGGAGACACAGAGTGAGAGAGAGAGAGAGAAAGAGAGAGAAAGAGGGGAGGAGCTGGAAGCATCAACTCCCATATGTGCCTTGACCAGACCAGTGCAGGGTTTTGAACTGGCGACCTCAGTGTTCCCAGGTCGACGCTTTATCCACTGCGCCACCACAGGTCAGGCTGGAGCTCATTTCTTAAGAGGTTCTTCTGCACAAAGAGCAGAGACAGCAGAGCTTCGACCACGTCCTTGTGTGGGGGACAGTTGCCTTTGAAGCACATGGTGGACACCAGGTCCACAAAGAAGCTGGTGCACATCTGTCGGAAGCGCAAGTGCTTTTCAGTGGCATCCCTTGGAAATGGTGGAAAATTACAGTCAAAGGACTTGTAGGATGGGCTCCCAATTCCCTCCATACTCAGTGCTTTGCGATGCGGATGGCATTTTGACTTTTTAAACGAAACGATGTAAACGTCTCCTAACATGGCTTGGAGGGGGTCTGGAGAACAGTACCAGGAAGGATGTGCTCATCTCTTTCTAAGAACACCCTGAACTTTTTTTTGGACCAGCTGGCCAACCTCTTTAAGTGTGTGTCAAAGACTCCACCACAGGGCTGGCCCCAGAAAGGAGGCAAGGCGAGGAAGCCAAGCCCTTCCAAGTGGGCTGAGTTCGCTAAGCCCACGGGACTCCTGTTAACTTTAATGACCTACCCTAAAGAGCACTTGGCCAGCCCACAGCTTATCCTCAGGTCATAGAACATGAATGGCAGTACCACAATAAGAGGAAAAATCACCTACATTCCTTGGGTCTCTTGTGATGGCTTCATATAACTTATGACTATCTGGTTTGCTGTCTCCCAAATCTAATCACATGTATGTCTCAGGGAGACAATAATTTTGAGACATTAGGTGCTATTATGAAGGTCAATTTTCTGTTGGAATAGTCCCCTGTGGCCAGATTTCCTAAAGTTAACAAAGTTCTATTTCTGAATACTGTATTGGTGAAAAAGGAAAAAGCTTTCTTAAGAGAAAGGTGTTCTACCTATGCTTGTGGGAACCCTTTAGAGAAAAGCTGTCAGGCAAGTCGGTTAAACACAAGGGGCATCTCATCTGCCCAGGAATGAGCCAGGATCGGACACAGCACAGGCAGAATACATGCTCACAAGGCAGGCAGGCAGGGTCTTGTGCATCTCCCAGGCAGATAGGGCACGGCTGGACCCTTCTGTGCTGAAGCACAGAAGCTGGCTGGGAGACACTAGAAATACCGATGGTTCAAAGTCCTCTCCCTCGTGGGTCCCAAGCCAAAGGTCTCACCGGGTAAACATCCTGCTGGCCTCTTCCTTACATTCATAGAGAGCGGTCATCACTGCCATAAAAGGCTTGTGGGTCTTGATGTCAGAGTTCTCTTGTAGGTACTGGAGGAAACAGGCAGTGACCAGCAAGAGAATTAGTAGCAAGGAAGGGCAAGGTTAGCCAGGTGAGTCAACATCTTCCCCAATCCAGGGCAACAGACACGGCACCCACCCTGCCGGCCCATTGATGGGTGGTAGCCAGGACTGTTCCGTCTGTCTGCAGGTCGAGGCCTTGCATGTGCTTAGCAGTGTTTTTAACTTTGAATGCTCTTTGTGACTGTGTTACTTTTGGGAGAAGGTTGGTGTTCTCAACTTCTGATTTCCCCCTTCTTCCTCTATTTTTAAGGTCTAGCCCCTCCTCCCACTACGAGAGATTTCAAACTTTAATAGATAATACAATAACCACTTGTGTATCTACCACCAAGCTTTAATAAATCTTATAAGTTTTGAAACATTTGCTTTAGAGCACTTTTTAAAAAAACAAAATGTTATAGCTAAACTGCAATCCACATGTATCCCTCCCCTCCCCAGAGAGATTGGGGGGTCTTTATCCATATATAAAGACACTATTATTGTTCTGAGTAGTTTTAAAAGATAGGAACATTTCACCTGGCCAGGAAGTGGCACAGTGGATAGAGCACTGGACTAGAACATGGAAGACCCAGGTTCAAAACCCGAAGGTTGCCGGTTTGAGCATGGGCTCACCAGCTTGAACGCGGGGTCATTGGCTTGAGTGTGGGATCATAGACATGACCCCATGGTCACTGGCTTGAGTCCAAAGGTCAATGGCTTGAAGCCCAAAGGTCACTGGTTTGAAGCCCAAGGTCGCTGGCTTGAGCCCAAGATCACTGGCTCGAGCCAGTCAGTTGCTCTGCTATAGCCTCCCGGTCAAGGCACATATGAGAAAGTAATCAGTGAACTAAGGTGCTGCAACAAAGAACTGATGCTTTTCATCTCTCTCCCTTTCTGTCTATCTGTCCTTTTCTGTCCCTCTCTATCTCTGCCTCTGTAAAAAAAAAAAAAAGAAACATTTGTATGCATGAATAAAGATAGTTATTGTTTTGAATGGGCTTAAACTTTGCATCACACTGTAACTAAGCTTCTGCAACCTGCTTTCTTCATCACTACATGAAGGTCCAGATCATGCATGGTAACCTCTGTATGATACCATATGATGTTTATACCAATTCCCTTTTATCCAGTTGTTGGGCACTTAGAATGTTCCCAAATTTTGCAAGTAGTGGCTAGGCTGGTCTGGGCACTGAAGGTCTGGCTGGAGTCCTTCCTCCTCTGCTGTCCCAAAGGTTTCACTGCACATCCTGTGCATGAGTGGCTTCTTTAAAACAATGTGCTCTGACTTGGTACTCAGGACAGGGTGAGCAACTGAAGAATTAAGCACAGAAAACCGGCAGCCTCTATGACAGGATCAATTCCCTTTGCACTCCTAGCTGACCTTGTCAGATAAAGGTCAGGTTATGCTGCAGTTACTCTTTGTGTGGGACAGGCAGATGCTGCACGCTGAGAAAAGCCTAAGTGCTCACCTTGTCGAGCAAGAAGACATACTTGGTCACCAGCTTGTCCAGCACTGGCATGCAGCTCCTGGTCCCCAGCAGGACGTGCACCACAAAGAGCGCCACGGAAGAGATGCGGTTCCAGAGGTTTCTGTCAAGAGGGGGCGCCACCCACTCAGCTCTGACGAGAGAGCCAGAGAAGCCACAGGAGGGGGGCTCTGGAATTGGGAGATGAGCCACGGATAGGGGTACTGGCAGAGAGAGAGACCAGTGTGGGCCCTGTCGTGCGCTGCCGGGCCTCTAGCAAGCTTGTCTTCTCCTTAGACTCCACATGGAGGTCACTTGGGGTCGCACATTCTCATCTTAGCTGTGCCTGCTGAGTGCCACTGAGCCCTCACAGCCAGCACAGGACTTGTTCACCTCGAATGACTGCCCTGACTGTGCCCTACCCCACACTGTCCTGTGTGGGGTCCTTTCCGGCTGTTCCACTGTCACAGCATTCCTGCTGTGGGGTCACAGTGCCCACTCACCCTTCTGTCACCCCCTAATTCTGTGTACTCCCTGCACACAGTTTCTTCTTCTCTGTGTCTCTAGTGCCAATGTGAGGCCTGGCATTGGGGGCAGGGGTGGTGCACTGATGTTAAGGAAATGAAGGAGGAAAGGCTCCTTCAGTGCAGGGGTATCTGAGTCATCTTTCTCTCTGAGGTGCCTGGGACTCAGCACGAGTGGAAGGGACTCTGAGTGCCAGCTCCAATGACTCACCTGACTTCCCTGATGATGTCTCTGGCTATGCCTCTGTGGTCTTGCACATACCCGTCAGAGCAGAGGAGCTCAAGAGGGATGGACAAGTTCTTCACTGTCTGTAGCCATGCCTTGGGACCGGGCTTCAGTAGGTCCCTCGTCAGCAGCTCAGTACAGGCCATTGCTGCAAATGCATCCAGGGTCTGGGGAGGTAGAGGGCAGACCCGTGATGCAGTGGCTTCCCTGGCCCCTTCAAGCGACTCTAAATCCCAAGCCCAGAGGCCCCGGCAGTTAGCTCAGTGTGCTCTCACGGTCCATGCCCACAGCCTCCTCTTTATTGTCTTGGAAGATAGCAGGCACTGTTCGATGTGTCTTAACATCTGTGTTGTGCCAATGTAGGTGCCCTATGCAGGAGTTTCCTATCTGGAGCATAACCTGTCAGCTCTCCCTCCCAGAGTAGCCTGGGAGCACCCTCCCACCTACTCAAGGAAGGCCAAGCCCTGGCTGGAAGAACTAACTGTCCCCAAGAATGGTCATACCATCTCATGTCCAGCCCAGCTGTGGCTCTGTGTGGCTCTGGTTAGGCTGTCTAGACTTGGGGGATAAAGAGTCAAGATTCTGGAGAAGTTCTGGAGCCAGATTCTGAAATGCTGATAGGCCAGGTGCACCCATGGGAGAGACAGCTCCTTCTTGGGGCTCCCTGCTGTCAATTGATGGACGCAGGACCACAGAGCTGTCCGCGGGAACTGGGGTGAGAAGGTGTGTACGTGTTAAGTCACACAAACAGACATGTTACTGCTCGTGGAAAACTGGGATGATTCAAAACACGGCAGGAAAAGGGAAACAGGCACAGTGGTGCTGCCCCTCGTCTACCTCTTGGTGTCGTCCAGTCTTAGCATTTGAACACCCATACTTGTCCTCCCTGTTGTCCCAGGTGAGGGTCACAGTATCCCTCGACTTTCAGCATTCTCCATCATGAGCTGTCTGTTGTCAGGTGTACGTGAAGAGCACTGCCTGTACTGGCTATGCAATCCCGGTCAAGGGGCTGCACTTCACTTGTCCAGCCCCTCGTTTTGGACACTTAAATGGTTTCTCATCTTCCATTTTTAGCAACAAAGCTAGAAAGGACATTCTTAGGGCTAAGCTGTTTGACCATATGTGCAACAATGTTCTCAGGACAGAATCTGCAGTTCAGGTTTTGTAAGGTCATTCGTTTGCCCTGCCAGGGGGTGTTCCGAAAGCTCTGTGCTGGTCACACGGCTGTCTGCAATGAAAAAACTGCTGGCCTTTTTTAAAAAAACAGTGTTGCCACGGAGACAGGTAAAGAGAGTCTCTCCAACTCTTCATGTTTTATTAATTACTAGTAAGTTTGAGCAATTTTACAAATGTTTTCTGGCCTGACCTGTGGTGGCGCACTAGAACGCTTGGTCAGAGGCCCAAACGAAACCTGGGCCTGCCTGGTCAAGGCACATATGGGAGTTGATGCTTTCCGTTCCTTTCCCCTTCTCTCTCTCTCTCTAAAATGAATTGTTTAAAATAACTTAAAAAATGCTTTCTGGATGCCTGTATAATTCTGTGAATAGTTGGTTTATAACTTCTACTCCTTTTTAAAAAATCGGGCGAATTTTCTTATTGACTCCTAAGCATACTTTATTAACCCTTAATCATATGTTCTCCTCCAATCTGTCCCTTTCCTTTTTTACGTACTGAAGTTTGAAGGAAGTATCTTTCCATTGAAATTTCTGTTATTATTATCCTGTAATGGTCAGTTAAATATTTGCCTAATTTCCTTTGAGAGAAGCTAAGCATTTGAAAAGAAGGTGTTCCAGGGAAATGGGAGGTCTTCATCATGTTTCTAGAGAGTTTCATGTTTTAGGGGCCTGGGCAATGGGCTGAGGGTGCGGCAACCTGTCACGAACCAGGCTCCTCCCGGACCAAGTTCTGTCCCACAGCACCGCGTTTGCAACCAGTCCACATTACCCCAGCGTTGGCACTTACTGTTAATTCTTCTGATGTGGACAGCCTCATGGTCAAGAGCAAGAAGTCCTTCAGATAGCAGTTGAGCAGCTCCTGCCTCTCCTCCATGTGGAGCTGAGTGAGGAAGCAGCCCAGAGGAGTCTTCGGAAGATCTCTACAAACTAACTGGATGCCCCTGCGGGGGAGACAACAGAGTGGCCCAGGGTGAGGACGCCGATCCCATGCTCCCTGTCCCTCTGGTCGGGACACGTAGCCCCCATAGCTGGGCCTGCCGCTCCACGGACATTCACAGCGGGGAAGGGTCTGCTGACCAGCAGGAAAGGAGAGTGGGTAGCCTGACTCTAAGATCATTGTGTAGATGCGTTCAATATTTTCCAGAGGAAGGACAGACACAAAGGCAGAGTCGATGTTCCATTTCAGTCACAAACAGCCTCACTAGCCCCAAAAGAAGATAGCCCAAGACAGACCAAATGTATGTTTCAGTCCTGATGCATCTCAGGAACTCCAGGATCAGAAAGAGTGGGCTGCTTTCCAGGACTGGGGGTCACATTCTGCTCAAACTAAAGATCTGCCTTCTGGGAATGGGGTGCTGCCCCCATGTGGAATGCTACCATGGCAAAGCAGGGTCATTTGGAGTGGCCTCGAAAAAGAAAAACTCTTTCCTCCGGGGACAGGTGGCTTCAAGTTTGCTCAGAAAAAGTGGCAGGAGGCTTGCTTAGAAAAATAAGCTCATCTTCAAGGATCTTAACCTGTGTATTTTAAAGGCAGAGCTATAAGCCAACTTTTTAAAAAGATTATTTCATTATAGAAGATGACTTCTCCCAAAGCATCATGTGAATATTGGTCTTACTGGCATACCAATGGCCAGACCACTTGGCATGGGACAGACAGCCTGGCAAGATGCCATAGGGTTCTGGGGGACACAGTCAATTTGGACGGAGGCACTCTGCTCTTGTCGCTGGCAGTTGTTGAGAAAGCACCAATTGAGGACATTTGAGTCCTGGAGCCTCGCTGTCCAAGACGCTCAGAATGGGAATGACTAGCCTGTGTCAGGCTCCTGAGCTCTCTTCCTACCACAGTGATCCCTCACCATGTTCCCCTGGGTGTACCTGCAGCCTCGGAGATGTACTGAGCCTGGACCCACAGCTCCTCCAGGTAGTCCCTAATCCTCCAGCTAAATGGAAAAGCATTGCAGACATTGTCCAAGAGGTTCATGTGGCTCTGTACCAGGATATGGGACATCTCATTCTTGGACCTGCAGTTGGGCAAGTGAGGACAGAAAACAGTCAGTGAAGTATCACTCAAAACATAAGACAGGAGCCAACTCCCCGCAGCCCACTGTTCTTAGTCCTCAAGACCGAGGTATGTCTAAGGTGATGAAGACAGTCCTCTGGTCTGTGTCACAGCTCAGGTTTCTGTTCTAAAGGAACTCAAGGATGGTCTTGTGTAATCTTATTTGCATACAGAACAGACAGACCAAGCCTAGGAGGGGTCAAGGAGGCTGGCTGCAGTCTCAGGGAGGCTAGGCCTTGCCATGCCCTGTGCAGACAGGACATGAGGTTAGAACGAGTTTCTCTGATGTTCAAGTCTCGAGTCTGTCTTCTCAAGGTCTCCACCGGTGATTCTGAATTCCACTTAACTCACTTTTTTTTAAAGGTGAAAGGACAGGAGATAGTGAGGCAGACTCCTGCATGCACCCTCACCAGGATCCACCTCGCAACCCCATCTGTGGCTGATGCTTGAGTACTGAGCTATTTTTAGTGCCTGAGGCTGATGCATTCCAATGGAGTTATACTCAGCACCCAGGGCCAAGCTCAAACCAATCGAGCCACTGGCTGCAGGAGGGGAAGAGGGAGAGAAGGGGGTGAAGGAGGGGGAAAGAAGCAGACAATCACTTCTCCTGTGTAAAGAAGTTCGCTAAAATCCAAACAGGAAGCTTTGGGGAGTCACACAGAAGTGGACCTGGGGGCTAGGCTCTGAGAGCCCCACAACACAGGGAGAAACCAGGAAGCATATAGACCACGCAGCTATCCCACTGCAGCCTCTCCGAAAAGATGGGAGTGGATGCCGGCAATGCTAGTCATGTCATGATCTGAAGGCACAGAACGTGGCCGGGGGACTGAAGCCCAGATTTCTCAGAATACCACTAAACTCCCATAGCCGTGAGGCTGCAACAAGTGCCAGGTTCAGTGTGACTCTCCAGTCAGTGCCTGCATGCTATTGGACACATGGAAGAGCAGACTCAGACTGCCACAGTGCTAGGGTGCTTCCTCACCACAGGCAGGAAGTCTTCTACTCACCTGGTATCGTTTATCACAACAGGAATGTTCAGAAGCTTAATGTCCCTGAAAATAAACATCCAAAGGTCTCTGGCCCAGGATGGAGTGTCAGGTGTGGCCAAGAGCTCCAGGTTGCCATCTCTGTCAATGACAGACACTATGCTTGCCAGGAGAGGGGTCACTGCGCCCTGGACGCGCTTCCAGAGGGTGTGCCTGCAGCGAGGGAGATAGCATGTGGTTAACCCAAAGTTAGCTTTTGTCACTGGGGGTTCTGTACCCTAGACCTGAGCAGTGATATATACAAATGTGATTGTTTCTGTTAATTGCATTATACTCTCACTCTAATTAAGTTTATATATAATAAACTACAATTCATTTAAAATATTCTTTTTTTTAATTTTTTATTTTATTTTATTTTATTCATTTTAGAGAGGAGACACAGAGTGAGAGAGAGAGAGAAAGAGAGAAAGGGGGGAGGAGCTGGAAGCATCAACTCCCATATGTGCCTTGACCAGACCAGTACAGGGTTTTGAACTGGCGACCTCAGTGTTCCCAGGTCGACACTTTATCCACTGCACTACCACAGGTCAGGCTAATTTAAAATATTCTTGTGGTAAAACATGACAGCCCTGGCTGGTGGCCCAGTGTATGGACATCCTAGGTTCAATTCCCAGTCAGGGTACACAGGAGCACTCATCTGCTTCTCCCCACTTCCTCTCCCTCTTCTCTCTCTCTTCCCCTCCCACAGGCAGTGGCTCAACTGGTTTGAGCATGGCCCTGGGCACTGAGGATAGCTCAGTTGGTCCAAGCACATCAGCCTCGAGTGCTAAAAATAGCTTAGTACTTGAGCATCAGTCCCAGATGGGATTGCTGGGTGGATTCCAATTGGGGCACATGTGGGAGTCTATCTCACTATCTCCCCTCCTCTCACCTAAAAACCCAAACAAAACAAAACATGAGGTCTTGGCCAGTTGGCTCAGTGGTAGAACATTGGCCCAGCATATGGAAGTCCCAGGTTAGATTCCCAGTCAGGGCACAAAGGAAAAGCGAACATCTACTTCTCTACCCCTCCCCATCTCACTTTTCTCTCTCTTCTCCTCCTGCAGCCATGGCTCAATTGGAGCAAGTTTATTCTGGAAGCTGAGGATGGCTCCATGGCCTCCACTTCAGGTGGTAAGAAGAGCTCAGTTGCTGAGCAACGAAGCTTCACCCCCTAGTGGACTTGTCAGATGGATCCTGATCTGGATGCTAGCAGGAGTCTGTCTCTGCCTCTCCTCCTCTCATTTAATACAAAATAAAACAAAACAAAATGAAGAAAAACCAAAAAACAATGAGGTATCTCTTGCTAGTTAATTAATACTGGGGAGAAAAATGCAGGCTTTATTTTTGAAAGAAGAAAATACCCACTTCAGTTTCTTAGGTCTATTGTATGTAGGGACCTGGAGAGAATTCAAACCCATTTACTGAAGAAACAAAGCATGACAATGACCCAAAAGGTCACTTGATTGGAGGGAGAAAATGCCTAAGTAGAAAAAGTACGGAGGCTACAAAAGGGGAAGGGAAGCGCTGGCTACAGGAAGAGAAAGGGAAGGCACTCCAGGACATACATGTAGGCTCTGGGCTCTGGGTATTAGAAAAACCTGAGTGTGAAGAGTACCAGAGTTTGGACTGTTTAATCCCAAGAGGACAAAGAACTGTAGTCCAAAATATATGGATGGTGAACATTCATCCCCAAGGCTGCGGTCATGGACTGGCTGCCCAGAGCTCTATTTGCTCCAACACCTGACACTAGTATGCAACTCTGCCCTGCTCCGACCACTGGGTGAGATGGGTCAGTCCCGCGGCTACAGCAAATGGCAGAGCTGTGACAGGTGGGACGCCAGACCCGTCTGAACACCCGGCAAATGGGGAGGTTGAACAATAAATGCGGTGTGTAAAGGGGGCCCCTGACGACACAGACTTTAAGAAGTATTTATGTAAAATTAAGTATTTGATGAAGTGCACTGGCACAGCCAAGGGGAATGGGAATCCTTCTAAGGTTCATATCTAATAGAACTCCTGACTCAGGACAGAGAATTAAGAAAGAAATTAAGGATACTTGGAGGGGAGGGGGGAGAAGAAGCAGAGACCCCCTACAGTAATAAAACCACATTGATGAGCTTCCACCCGGTTGTGTCCCAGTCCCGCCTACTCGTACACCCAGAGCGGAGTCCAGCAGAGCCTGGGCCACTGGACCCAGAGGGGTCAAAGGATGAGGAAAACCTTCATTCAGAGACAAAAAAGCTGAGGCCAGAGTCACAAAAAAAGTCTACACCATCCTGCTGTTCATGTGTGGGCATAATTTTCCACCTGGGATCCAGACCGGCCCCTACTCCCTGGGCCACACAGGTCATCATGGTGGTTTTAGAGAAAAAGGACCACGGGCAATACGTGAATTCTCCAGGAGCTTGTTCTTGTAGTTATAGAATAACTTCAAGTAGGAGGTCTGGGGAAGTAATTCCTTTCCTCTCCCTGTACATCCCTGTACATCACCTTTTTAATTTAATGATCTCAAACAGAATCTGTTTCTATGGTTTGTGACATGCTGGCGAATGGTTACAGATTTAAACACACACACAAGTAGAGAAAAGAGTCTGGTCTGCAAACCCCCATATAACCACCATCCAGACCATCTTGGACTTTTCTTGGGGGGAAGACCACTTTGAATAGCTGAGAGAAAAAAACTCTAAGAGCTCTGACCTTGCACAGGCTGCTTGTCAGTCACCCCACTGTGTTGCAGGCCCCTCCTGGTGGCTTTCATCAGGTACCTGAACGTGCCTCCTGGAGGGCATCAGGGTTGGAGGCTTCCTGCATCACCCACTCCTTCCTGTGTGACATGTAGCTTTGCTCCTGCTGTGTTAACAGGTCATGGAGGTGCATCTTAGTGACCCGCAAGAAAGCAGCTTCAACACAGCAGAGGAGACACACCAAACATTGCCACATACCACGCCCCTGAGCTGAGGTCCAGGGGTGCAGCCCTGGGCTACCTGGAGACCTAGGACGGGCCCTGCTGGGATTTCCAGCACTCACCTCTGGGTTCATCATCCTCACTTAGGAGGCCGAGCAGGATCTCCACCCACCGCATGTTCCGCTGACTGCGCCTGCCCAGGTCGTGGAGCAGGCCCACTGTGCTCTGGATGCAGCTCCGCAGCAGGCTGTTGGTGTCCAGGGCGGGCATCTGCCGGACACTGGCAGGCTCCTGTTAGCCACCCAAGCACGGGGGAGGCCCAGCTGGAAACAGGTCCCTGTGGCACAAAGGTACCCCTACCCCCACCCACCTGCCCAGCTCCCCTTAGAATTACTGCATGTGCTCAGGACTCAGCTGGGGCTCAGAGACAGAGCGAAACCAGCCAGGAGATGACATGAAAAGCCCACATGCACCCCCCTCCTGGTAATTCTTCTGCAGCATGGAGGAAGGCAGTGCCAGGTTAACCAGTGTCTGCCCCGTCTAGTCCTCAGGTTCCCTGGGGGCAAGTGTGGAGCACAGGAGGGTAACTAGCAGCTCCAGGGAGGTCCCAGGAATGAGCGAGCTGAACTCACATGGCTTCTCCTGGGCTCAGTGGTCTGGCTTTCCACTACCTAAGAGCTGTCTGTTTCCATGTCCATGTGGGTCTCGGCACTCAGTTCATCAGTCTCTGTTTCCATCACCTCCTCATGGCTGTCTCCAGCCCTGTGTTCCGTCTCGGCTACAAGAGAAGCAACACCATCAACCTACTGCCCAGAGGACGGCCCTGAACTACGTGCAGGGTGCTGGCTGGCATCAGTTCCATGGGTCCTGGCTCCAGTGGGGTTTCCAAGGAGAGGCCTGGGACATGCAGGAACTCCAGTTTGCCCCTCAGTGTCCTCAGAAAGGACCCCTCACTTCCGAGCAAGGCTCCAAGTGCCGATGATACAGGAAGAGGTGACATATGCCACAGGTATCATTTCTGTAGCCCTCTGCACCCACAGACAACTTTTCCCACTGGAAATACTGCCTCCTGCATGGCCTCAGAAAGCAGTAGGGATGTCCAGAAGCCATCCCAGCTGCCGCTGAGAGGCAGGGTCGAGGACTCTGGCGACGGAAGCATGGGGGCCCTGTTCTTACAGCGCACTGCGGCACTCCCGACACTGCCTGAATACATGGCCTCCTTCCCGCATCCCCAGACACTTTCCCCAAGACATACACACAGGCCCATCATCTGGCTTAAATAGCTGACTGATGGTCACGTTCTTTAGCTTTGTCACGTCAGAAACCATGACCGTGGACTTCTGGAGGTCATCGATGTGCACGGAGTGCCACAGCCCTGTAAAGAACAAAGCCTCGAGCCTGACCAGGCGGTGGTGCAGTGGATAGAGCATCGGACTGGGATGTGGAGGACCCAGGTTCGAGACCCCGAGCTTGCCAGCTTGAGTGCAGGCCCATCTGGCTTGAGCAAAGCTCACCAGCTTGGACCCAAGGTTGCTGGCTCCAGCAAGGGGTTGCTCGGTCTGCTGAAGGCCCGCGGTCAAGGCACATGTGAGAAAGCAATCAATGAACAACTATGGAGTCGCAATGGCAACGAGAAACTGATTGATGCTTCTCACCTCTCTCCGTTCCTGTCTGTCTGTCCCTATCTATCCCTCTGTCTGACTCTCTCTGTCCTGTAAAAAAAAAATAATAGTAACAAAGCCCCAAGTCTCCTGGTGTCTTTTCCAGTTCACCCATCTGTCAGAAGCAGGAGGCACCACATGTCTCAGTGCTGACCCCCACTGCTGAGTGACAGTCTGATACATGCTGTGTCTCAACAGTCCAACACAGCAATCTGTGTGAACCTGAAATAACCTATTGGTCCAGGCCCCCCAAAGAAGGGCTCCGGTCTTCTACGTAGGTGGTATCCCACCTGCCCTGGCACAGTTGGTTCAGGGCTGGGGGGCACTGGCAGGGCTGCCCTCCATCACCTAGAGAACTATTAAAGAAAACTGCCATTTGCCTATTTCTAGAATGCCAACTTTCTTACATGACAAATATTTGGTGACCCATTCCTTAGGAGGGAGAGAGGGAGACTGATTTAAGATCACATGTCCCCCGATCCCAAAACAGGCACAACATATCAGTGTGTCCATGACAGGTAAGTCGGGAACGTCCTCTCAGCACTACCCACATAATGAAGAGTGAGGATCCAGAGAGACCAAGTACATGTTCTTCTAGAAGCTGATAAAGGAAATGCTACAAGTGGAAGCTGCAAGTCCAAAGATAAGTGGTTTTCTGTTGTTGTTTTTTTTCGGTAATCAGTGGTAACAAATCTAATTGCATCTGGACTGAAGACTGTTGAGATTGATGTTAATTTTCTAATTTCAGGCTTGTACAACCCAGGACCAAGTTAGAAACAACTGAAGTGTTAGGCACATAACCACATTCAGTAGTATCTTTCTCTCACCTCCGTGGAATCCCACGTAGGATGTTCCACTTCCCATCCGGGACAGTTTTGTGATTAAATAGACAAAGATACAGTCCTTATTCCCTTGTACCTTATTGATTTCATTTAAAACGGAATATATGTTTTTAAAACAAACACGCAAAACCAAACACAAATCAAAGCAAATAAACAAAACCACAGTTGTGGCATTGCTCATGGGTGTCTGTCTTCAAAACTGGCCTGTTCAAGCTTATGGTCTCACCTTTTCTTTTTTTTCAGTTTTAAATACATATCACATCCTCACGATTACCTCTCTTATGAGAGAATGAGGGCATGTTTTGGTTTATTCCTGCCCACTCCCATTCCTGTGTCCTCCTGCTTTGAAGAGGAATTTCTTACCAACTGGAACCCCTAACCTGGGATGCTAGATGGGCTTCCCTAATCCCACCAAAGGCAAGTCTAGCGAAACTTTCTACTGCAAAAACAGGGCTCTGAGAACAGATAACCAGGGCATGATATATGGCTTCCAATGCTTTCAAAGGTCCAGAAATCACTGACTTTGAGTAATAGGGGACACAACTCTGAAAGTACCACCTTTTCCTACAAACACTATAAAAATCCAACAAATGCAAATAAAATCATCTATAGCCTGTTACTGTCCTTGACCTTGCCACAAGTTCAAATTGAATAATTTAAAACTAGTAAGTACCAAAACATGTCTGCAAGCCCAAGTGTCAAGGATACCCCCTTTTTAAAAAAATCCCACTAAAGTTCTATTATTTACACATCTCGCATCATTCCACCATTTTTGTATTGTGATTAGCCTTTCCTTTTCTTCTCTTTTTGCTTCTCCTTGTTCAGTTTCTCTAGTCCACAACCAGGGAAACAAAAAGAGAGAATTGGTTTTATTTTTATTTCTATGTTTACTAGGATACCATACAGTTCTCAGGAAAGTAATTCTTTAGGAGCTCCCAAATAAATTTTGGGTTTCCTATGTGATTTCTTTTTCTTTTTTTTTTTTTACAGGGACAGAGAGAGAGTTAGAGAGAGGGATAGTTAGGGACAGACAGACAGGAATGGAGAGAGATGAGAAGCATCAATCATTAGTTTTTCGTTGCCGTTGGAGCACCTTAGTTGTTCATTGATTGCTTTCTCACATGTGCCTTGACCGCGGGCCTTCAGCAGACTGAGCCACCCCTTGCCGGAGCCAGCGACCTTGGGTACAATCTGCTCGCCAGATTGGACCACGCTCAAGCTGGCGAGCTTGGGGATCTCGAACCTGGGTCTTCCACATCCCAGTCCGACGCTCTATCCACTGCGCCACTGCCTGGTCAGGTTTTTCCTATGTGATTTCTGAGAAAAATAACAGAAACATACTTAGCCGATGCAACGAGCTGAGCACTTTGAACCCCATCTTCAAAATCTGTTTGAATGATGAGGATTGTATATGGGGCTGTGTTAGTCAAGCAGTTTCTGGGGAAAAGAAAGGGAAATTATGCAAGTGAGTTCACCAATCTTAAAAAAGTGGGTGATGTGGCCCTGGTCCATTGGCTCAGCAGTAGAGCGTCAACCCGGCGTGTGGAGTCCCGGGTTTGATTCCCAGCCAGGGCACACAGAAGTGCCCATCTGCTTCTCCACTCATCCCTCTCTCCTTTCTCTCTATCTTTCCCTTCCCATTCGGCAGCCAAGGCTCTACTGGAGCAAAGCTGGCCCGGGCGCTGAGGACAGCTCCATGGCCTCTGCCTCAGGTGCTGGAATGACTCTAATTGCAGCGGAGCAACGCCCCAGATGGGCCGAGCATTGTCCCCTGGTGGTCATGCTATGCCGGGTGGCTCCTGGTCAGACATGTGGGAGTCTGTCTGCCTGCCTCCCCCTTGCTTTTCATTTCGGAAAAAAAAAATAATAATAATAAGTGGGTGATTGCCATGGCCAGTTGGCTCAGCAGTAGAGCATTGGCCTGGCATGTGGAAGTCCTGGATTCGATTCCTGGTCAGGGCACACAGGAGAAGCGCCCATCTGCTTCTCCACCCGCCCCCCTTCCACTTCTCTCTCTCTTCCCTTCCTGCTGCCATCGCTCAATTGGTTCAAGCAAGTTGGCCCCAGGCACCAAGAATCATTCCATGGACTTGCCTCAGGAGTTAAAAACAGCTCGGTTGCTGAGCAACAGAGCAATGGTCTCAGATGGGCAGAGAATCACCTGGTAAGGGGTTTGCCAGGTGGATCCCAGTCGGGGCACATGAGGGAGTCTGTCTCTCTGCCTCTCTGCTTCTCACTTAATAAAAAAAAAAGTGGTGCTAACTACCACCTGGCTCCGAGTGATGGGAACTATTAAGGGCTGAAGAGAGAAAAACTGTTCAGATGGATTCTCCTCTACAAGGTGAGTATCCTTTCCCTATAGTGGACAAAAAACAAGCACCAGCGGTCACAACAGCCACACAAATGACATATGACACAGCCAGGACTGAGGATGAAGCAGGGAAGAAAGGCAAGGGATCTCACCGGATTTCTTTGAGGAATGAGTACTCTGTATCAAACTGTTGCAGTGACAGGATCGTAGGTTTCAGGGCCCTGCCATTAACTTTTGCCTCTAAACTCTCACGGTCATGACTGGTGAGCAGTCTGGAGAAAGTAGTAATCTGAAAAGTCAGGGAATGCAAATTATTCACTAGAATTCAAAATTATTAGCACATCCCCTAAGTTGAGATCCCAGGAACATGAGGATGGTTAGCAAATACTTTCTATGGGCACAGCATGGGGCAGCTGGCACATAGACTGAAAATCATCCCAACCCAGAGTTTTAAAAAAATGAGGCAGTGCTGAGGGAAACAACCAATAATCAAAGGGCACTGGAGAGAAGACACCCCCTCCCTAAGGTGAAGTGCCCTTCCCAGACACCAATGCCTCTTCTTGCTCTGTCTCTACTGGAAATTCTGACAATTCCCTTGAGGGCTCAACACAAATGCTACTTCTTCCCTGGCAATCTTGCTTCATACTTTCAGATGGAGTTAGCCAATGATGCTCCTTCCTTTCTACGGCTGCCAACAATTCTCTACCACTGGGTCACACCACATAGTGCAAGCAAAACACTCTTTATGGGTATGCTGATCCCACAGCTGCCAGGTTCCCGTCTCCAGGCTGCCTTACCACTGACCATCCAATTCCTATATACAATTGCATGACAGACACGTCTGCCTGGGTGTTAGAGGAGCACCAAAGAGAATTTACCAGTGCCCTCAAACTTGCTGCTTGTTCCAGGATTCTCTATTGGGATTAACCAAACCTCTGACCATCTAAGGAAGAACCCAGGGAGTCACCCCCAGACTCCTCCACCTCCTGCCGCCCTTATTCAGAATCAGTCATTTACTCTGCCAGCGTATTCCTTCCCATTTCTTGGTTACACCCATCCGCCATCTACTTTGAACGCCTGCAGCAGTCTCCCTACTGGTGTATCTTTTCTAGGATAGTTTCTTATCAGACTTTCCTCCTGTATCTCAACACATATTTCTCCAATACTCCACTCTGTGCAGGAACCACCAAGCTCCTCAGGGCCACTGTATGGGCCCTTCATGCAGTTTCTCCAACGGTATGTCAACCCTACCTCTCGGCACTCGGCCTGGAATGTTAAGCTCCATCAGTGATCAATGCCTAGTCTCCTGCACAGGCTGTGCTGCTTCACACCTTTATTCAAGGCCCTCTGCCTGTAGTACTGTCCTCAGCCATACTTCACAATCTGTTTAGGGGGTCAACTCTTAAAGAAGATCCCATTTGACTTCACAGCCTGACCTGCACTGCCCCTCCTTGCCTGGGGAGAGCATCATGGAATGATATCAGTGGTTCGGGTTTGTGAGTCTGTCTTTCCACATTGTACTCTATGCTGGCCAAGGACAAGAACTGTGCCAATGCATTTTCTTGTCCCCAGTGTCCTGACCACTGTTATTGTACATGATACTTCAGCTGTTGACGTGAACACTGTAGACTATTACTGTCAGCCCAGAGCTCTGCACAGCAACAGGCACTCAAACTGTACTTTTATAAATTATGGATCTCCTCACACTTAACATGACAAGGAAGCAAAAGTCTCAACGTGTTCCTTTATGATATCTAGATGCTGAGTGGAAAAGAATCTTGAATCTTTGATACTAAGGATCAAGGGCTCTGAGGGTAAAAGCATAGGAAGATAATCACCCCTGTGAAGACAACATGGTGCTCCAGATTTTGTGTGCGGAGGTGAGCCTGAAGGAAGTCTGCAAAGGAGTCATGCTGCTGCCTATAGTAGTATTCCTGCAACAGGGACTGTGTGACAAAGATGCCCAGGGAGGAAGAGCTGAGCCGGACCATGGCATCAGGCGTGGCGCAGTCCAGCAGCACCAACTTGGCGTCCTCAAGCACCTTCTGGTAATGCTCATCGGTTGAGGTCCTGGGACCAAGCCTTTCTATGACCTGAAGCACCACAGAGGCACAAGTGTCCGAGTGGTAGCCAATGAAGACGTCAGAAGGGCTATAGCTGTGTCTAGCTTGGAACAGCTCCTCTTTGACACAGATAAACTTCTTCACCCAGCCCTGGAGCTCCTCCACAATGTTCTTCTGTCATTTCTCCAAAATGGTGTTGATGTCCAAATAGTGCTTCTCCAGCCGGTTAATGAGGGGGATGGGGAAGTGTTTGTAGACGACGTCTTTCTCTTCAATGACTATCAAGCGGAAGTCTGGGTGAACCCGACATTTGACCCGATGGGTCCCCAGGCCAAGGTCCACGTACTTCTGGCCCCCAAGGTAGACATAGTACTGGTTGAGGGCATCGTAGAGGCTCTCGTAGAGGTTCTGCAGGTTGAAGAGCACCACCATCTTACCAGTCTCCATGCAGATCTTCACCCGGTTAATGTTTCTGCAGATCTGGGTGTACTCTTGGTCCCTGGGGAAACTGGACCCAAAAATGATCTCTGGCTGCTGGTTCCCATGGAAGAGAGTCCACTGCAGGATCTGCAGGGCCACGTAGTTTTTGGTCAGCACGATCAAGTGGCGGGACTCAGAGTCTCCTGGCTCCCTGCCCGACACCTTCAGGAGGTCACCATACACATTGTCCCTGATCAGCTGCACAGTGCTGACTTTCTTTGAGAGTTTAGCCTCGGGTAAGCTGGCTGTGAATATGTCCAGGGCGTGGATGTCATCTTTGCCACTGAAATTCCGAAGGATGGCCTGGCTGATAGCTTGTGAGGAAGGCTTCTTGTTAGAAGCTTTTGCGGAGGCAAAGACCATTTTGATGAGGCTGTAGTAGTCACGAAGCCCAAAGAATTCCTTGTCTTGCTTCTTGCAGACTCTTTCGTAGGTTTTGGCAAAGGATGGGAAGTATCCTTGAATTCTTTCTTGAATAAGGGGCTCTGAAGAGCAGATCCCCCTGGCGCTCTCTACGAGCTCTTTCTTATTGGGGCTGCCACGTGACACAAAAATACCCCAGTTCATCTTGGCTGGGTCCAGAGCCCAGTTGGAAATACCGATAAAGCCGACTTTTTTGTGGGGAGCAGGGTCATCATCTTCTATGCACCCATCTTCCAGCAGCGGGTGCAAAGCTTTGAGGGGCATTTTGGGTGAGTCTTCAGCCAGTCCGACCTCATCTAACACCACCACAGAGACATACTGCTGCAGGTCCTTGCCCTGTTGGAAACGGGCACACTGCCTGAAGGTGCTGATGATGCCTTGTGGGGTGGAGTGTGGGCTGCACTGGAATGACACCAGGTGGACCTGCTTCAGGCTCCAGAAGAGGTCTGAATGGGAGGCCTGGACTTGCATGGCATCTGCCACAATGGTCTTTGCGAGAGACTTGGAGCTGCTGGGCTTACCCACCAGAAAGAGAGGGATCTTAAGCTCAATGCAGATCACCATCATAAAGACATTCTCCTTCAAAGCCAAGTTCTTGGCGATGGTTTTCCTCAGAGCTACACCGTCCAGAAAGAGGTCCTGCGTCCGCAATATCTCATCCAGCACAGCCTTGCTATCGCTGTACGGTTGTGGTAAAAACTGGCAAACAGCTTTCCGATACAACTCCTGTTTCTCTAAAGAAGCATGGTAACACACCCCGATGGCCAGCACCAGTGACAGGGTCTCTCTCAAAGTTGTTTCTGTTGGTGTCAGACGCACAGAGGAAGGTATTCAGCTTTGACAAGAGCATCTTGCTGTGGTCATAAAACCACCTGAAGACCTTCACGCAGCGCTCCACATCCCTGAGGCTGACAAAGCTGCACTCGTTCCGTCTCTTCCTCATGAAGCGCTGGGAGGCGGAGAGCACATCGGTGATCACAAGCATCTCATCTTGACCTATCTGGGTGGCATCCACCAGTCTCTGGATTATTTGCTGAATGTATAGCTTTTCTGTGGTGTCACTCAGTTGCCCAAAGTCCCACACCAGAGGGATCAGGCTTGGTGGCAGAGCATGGACTCGGTATACTGGCTGCCTCAAGGGTATGGAGCCCAGCCTGTCTGCAGTCTCCTCTGCACTCACTCTGTAGCCCAAACCAGCTGCCTCCAAGCGGGAGATCATCTCCTGGGAGTGCTTTCGGTAGGGGTTGCAGGCCGCGATGATATGCAAGCCAGAGTCCTCAACCAGCAGCCGGCTGTCCACCGTGTGGTCACACAGAACTTCTTTGATACAGTTGATCGCTTCTGTGGTGTTGGCTTCATCAAAGAACAGGACAGTGTCCAGCTGGTACTAGCTTGTGTTGGCGAGGGCAAGGACTTCCACGTCCTTGACTTTGTCATAGATCATGTTTGCACTTGTCCCTCCATGGACCTTAACCAGCTTCATAGTTTCGGCGTCAGTACACCCACGCCGCAGGTCACTAAGGAATTTGATGAGCCTGGTTTTCCCACAGCCGGTCTCTCCCATGATGATCACGGGGATCCCACACCGGAAACGCATCTCAATGGCGAGGATTTTGAGCACATTGTCCGTAATGAGCTCGTAGGTATCGTCAGGGTCAATGGGCTACTGGATCCCTAAGGCCAAGCAGAACCGTTCCAGTTTCTCATACCTGGGCAACTCATCAAAGTCAACACTGAAGGGCACCCTCTGAAGCAACAGGCCTTGGTACAGATCTATTGTCATGATGTCATTTTTGATCACCTTCTTACTCAAGTGGTCAATGGCGTCGATCATGCCATTCTCATTGGGCTGCAGGTGGAACCCTATAAATGTCATGGATGTGTGGTCATTGTTGAAGAACACGTATGGGTGGGGCTCTGACTCCCACTTCCTTCGGAGGGAGAAAGGGGTTATGTCTTCCTCCTTGACCCCGCCCATTGTGACAATGTGTTTCCCTGGGCTTTGGTCAGATGTGTGGAGGGTTGGTGTGGCAAAATCTCTCGCCATGAAAATCATGAAGGTGACCACAAAGTTCTTGAAGCCCCTCAGTGTGTCCCCAACAATTCTTGGGTTGCAGAACTGAGAGGATTCATAGTCTCTGAGCTGATAGTTGAGGAACCAAGCAAAGTTCCAGAGCTCCGACCAGAACGGGTTTATCACTCCGCAGTAAAACAAGAGGTGCTGCAGGCACTCCGCAGGTGTGCCCTCAACCATGCCTTCCTCGTACTGGAACATGTCCAGGTTTTGTTTCTGATAGAACCGTTTTAAATATTGGAAAGGTCTTTGGAAAGTCTCACTACAAAACTCTGTTGGATCCATTCCTGGCTCTTCCTGGTTCCACTGAGGATTTAACTCCATATCTAATACTTCCTTGGGAGGCCTGCAGGTGACTTTTGGGAAGATGTCAAGAAAACTGAAGTGGGGGGCACTTGTCCTCTGGAAAGGAAGAGAGAAATAAAATGGTTATGATTGAATTTTCTTTTAAAGTGAGAGGAAGGGAGATAGACAGATTCCCGCATGTGCCCTGACCAGGTTCCATCCAGCTAGCCCTGTCTGGGCAAATGATCTAATCAACCGAGCTATTTTTAGCACCTGAGGCTGATGCGCCAGACCAACCAAGCTACCCAAGCACCCAGGGCCAAAACTTGAACCAATTGAGCCACTGCCTACAGGAGGAGAAGACAGAAAGAAGGGGAAGGAGGCAGGGAGAAGCAGATGGTTGCTTCTCATGTATGCTCTAACCGGGGATCGAACCTGGGACATCCATAAGTTGGGCCAATGCTCTTTCTACTGAGCCAATAGGCCAGGGACACAACTGATTTTTTTTAAAGTGCTTTTGTGTTTAAACCTTCCACATAGTCTGTATTGGACAGACCTTCCAAAAACACTTTTTACAAAGCCATTTCTGTAAACCCCTCTCTGCATCGGTTGTGATTACAGTATTTGCAAACTCGGGCGCTGTGAGAGCTGTGTTCCCCATCAGGGTATCTTTTCCACCCGAGCTCCTGAAACTTAATCTCTACATCATGTGTGTGTGTGCGTGTGTGTATGTGAGTGTAAAACTCCCTTTTGTCAAGAAATTTATGTGCCAGAAGTCTCCTTCCCATCCCAGCTGCATTAAGAAAAATGGTAATTCTCAGCACATGAATTTACTACCCTCAGAAGCATGGTTGATATCTATCCCATAAGACCTGGCATCAGCTGTGACTCAAAATAAATTTAAGATACTGCTAATTAATAAAACTATTTTTATTCCAGGCATTAAAAAATAAAATGAAATAAAAAACAGGGTTAGACTCTGGCAGGGTAGCTCAGTTGGTTGAAGCATTCTCCCTGTATACCAAGGTTGTAGGTTTGATCCCTAGTCAGGGCACATACAAGAATTAATCAATGAATGCAAAAATAAGTGGAACCACAAACAAATGTTTCCTGCCCCCTTCCTTTTTTCTTTCTAAATAAACCAGTAAATTAAAAAAAACACTTTAAAAAAGTTTAAAGATTAATTTTTCTTTACTAACATCACACTTGGCTGCTTTGCTAAGACACAAGTGGGGGCTGACAAGCACGTAGGAAGGACCCTAGTCTACCATGACATGACGGGGCCCTGGGAAGCGCACCAGTTTGGAAGACCTCAGAGGCAGTGCTAAACATCTTTCCAGGATCTCTATGACATATAAATGGCATGGGTTCCGCAGCCACATTTTCCCATTTATGTCCATCAAGTACTGCAGAATGAGGAGTTTGAAAAGAATCGCCCAGATTCCAGTCTGCACCTAGAGACAGAAGCATGGGGGTCTGTCAGTATTCACACACAAGACCAACTTCCCCAACCCACCCCCTTCAAGGACCTTCGTATTCTGTTCTCTGATACACAAGACTGAATATCTATACATGGTAGAGAAACTCCTTACGTTGCGGGTGGAGCAGGACAGGGCTCAGTATCACTTGTTTCCTGATGGGGCCACTCAGGTGGAGTCCCTGGCACTTACTGAGGTGGTCACATCAAAGTGGAAAATCATGGGTGTCGTCTGAGGCTGGGCATGCAGGAGGGGCAGCAGGGAGCCCAGCACTTGACTCTCATCCACCTGGGGGTTGATCAATTGGATAGTTTTTAGAGACACTTGTTTCCCACTGGACTTCTTTTTCAGGGTCTCGTGCAGTAGCTTCATGTAGAGGGACTTTCCTGCAACATTAAAGTAAGAACATCAGGTGCTGGGGCTGCAGGAAGACTTAGCCCAAGTCACTTCTTTCTGTGCAAAATTCAAAACTGACGCAAGGTGCAACCCGGGGATCAAAGAAACGCAGGTGTCCACGCTGTTTCCTGGGGCCGGTGATGCACTATGCACAGGCTGTGGGGAGGGGAGGGACAGTGCTGTGAAGGGGATCAAGTCACTAGAATGGAAATGGTAATGGGGACTGAAGGGAGATAAAGATCAAGAGACAGAGGTGGCCCTGGCTGTTTGGCTCAGTAGTAGAGCACTGGCCCAGCATGTGGAAGTCCAGGATTTGATACCCGGTCAGGGCACACAGAAGAAGCAACCATGTACTTCTCCACTCCTCCCCTTCTCTCTCTCTATCCCCTTTCCGCAGCCATGGTGCAACTGGTTTAAGCGAGTTGGCCCCAGGCGCTGAGGATGGCTTATGGAGCCTTGGCCTCAGGCACTAAAAATAGCTCAGTTGAGAGGATGGCCTCAGATGGGCAGAGCATCAGCCCCAGATGGGGGTTGCCAGGTGGATCCCAGTTGGGGTGCACATGGGAGTTTATCTCCTCTCCTCTCACATAGAAAAAGAAGGAAATAAGAAAGAGTCCAAGGTTATGTCTCCCCTTGCTCTCATGACCCACCCACACCAACCCTGAAGAAGCCAATGGAGTTCTAAAAAAAATGAGGAAACTTTGGAGAAGGTTGTTTAAAGAAGGAAGGTGGATGAGAGGGTCTCGTTCCAGTTTGGTCCCTGATTTGCAACCTTAGATGAGCCACGCCTCCCTGAGATTCAGTTTCCCCTCTTAGGTGAGTGCTTCATTTGAATCACCTCCCACCCCTGTGGGACAGGGAATAGCCACCAAGTGGTTCTCGTCCACCCAGCAGCTGTCATTACCAACACCTGCTCTCTCCGAGGCCACGATTCCCACGCACATCTGGTCCTTGAACATGGCAGTGGCCAATGGTTTCCACTCGGGGACCCGAAAATGATGTGCCAGGTAGGCCTGGACAACCTCAAGGGGCGCCTGGGGGATGTGGGGACTTTGTGCTGGCTGAAGACAGAGGGGAGGTGGCAGTGCTCCCGTTCACAGTCACAGACCATGATGAGCTGATAGTCTTCCCAGTGAGGCTGCGTGCAAAGGCTATGGAAGAGTGCCTCCGCCTGGCAGGCCACCTCGTAACTCAGCTGGTCTGCATACAGCAGACTGTAGATGTGGCGCCTCTGGGAGCCGCGGCTCAGGCAGCAGCGCAGGAGAAGTGCCACCTCCTCAAATGTGGTCCCTGGGGTGCAGAGCAGCACCTCATCATAGGTGGGCAGCGGCTGCTTCGGGGTCTGCATGTAAGTGGCCAGGGCGGCCAGCAGCACCTCCACGTGGCCAGAGACAATGAGGTTGAGCTGGCCGGCCTGCAGGCCTTTTGGGAGCTCCCGCATCACGGAAGGCTCACCCATCCTCGCCAGCTGTGCCAGGCAGCAGCCCAGGGTCTCCAAGTCCAGGCAATGAGGTAGGAAGGCACTCGTACACACCAGGGACTGTTTCATGATGATGCCGAGCTTGTCCACCACGCTAGACTCACAGCTGAGCATGAACCGCAGCTCCTCCACCGTCGTCTGCTGCAGGTGTCTGGCTGCCCTGCTCTCAGACCTCACGCAGGCCTCTGCGATGTCCTGAGGGGTGCAGTTACATTTTATGAAGGACAGCATGGTGAGGGCAGCATCGCTGGGTGGCTGCCTCACAAGCTCTGTGCTCAGGTACACCAACTGCTCAGCCGTGTAGTAGTTGAGGTGGAAGTGGTGAGCTCGCTTCTGGGCCATGAAACGCTCCCACTGCTCCAAGAAGAGCTCCATCTGCCGGCAGATGGCCTCCAGCAGCGGGGCCAGCAGCCCATTCCCTGCCAGTGTGCCCAGCAGCCCCAGGCCCAGGCTGAAGTCCATCTGCACGGAGATGTCCTTCCGAGGGGAGCAGTATACCTCAGCCTTCCAGGCCCGGAACAGCAAGTTCCCAGCGCAGTACAGGTTTATAAAGGACTGAGTGAGCCTCTGAATGTTGCAAAACACCTGTTGTGAATGGAAGCAGGAGGCAGGAGTCACAGACCAGATCACAAAGAGGACAAACAGACTTCGACTCCTAAGCACTGGAGTGCAGGGACTGACCACAGAGGCCTACCTTCCCCTGTCACATGCCCTCTTCCTAGGGAAGGCCAGAAGTTGTAAATATGAAGGCGGTCGTGGACAAAAAGAACAGGTGAGTGTGAAAGGAAAACCTAGTGGCCCTGGCCAGATGGCTCCGTGGATAGAGCATCGGCCCAGTGTATGGATGTCCTGGGTTTGATTACTGGTTAGGGCAAACAAGACAAGCAAGCATCTGCTTCTCTCCCCTCCGTTCCCCTCCTTCTCTCTCTCTTCCCCTTTCGCAGCCAGTGGCTCAACTGGTTTGAATGTTGGCCCTGGGCACTGAGGATATAGCTCAGTTGGTCTGAGCACATCAGCCTCAGGTGCTAAAAATAGCTTGGTTGATTCGAACATCAGCCCCAGACAGGGTTGCCGGGTGGATCCCAGTCGGGGTACGTGTAGAAGTCTGTCTTATCATATCCCCATTCTCACTTAAAAAAAATAAAAAAGAAAATTTCATAACAAACGATGAGACTATTCTGATATGCTTTCTCAACAGGGTTCTTTTTGATTGTGAAGGAGGCTACCAGCCTCCATCTTCAAATAGTTTTGGATTCTTGCTGGTTTACACAGTACATGAGGCAATGTAAGTCTCTTTATAAGGACTAGGCCCCAAGTCACCCCCTCTCCAAGTAGCAGAATCAATGCCAATGCACTCTACGGTTGTTAAGAAGGAACTGCTCACCGAAGGGCCTTTCGCCCATGAGGCGTCCCCTTTGGGTCATGATTTTGGATGACACACATGCTGTAGACCCATGACTCTCAGAGCAGATCAATGATTAACAATCAAATCCAAACCCAAACTTTCCTTACAGCCCTGAGGCCACTCAGCAGGGGGTCCTTGGCCCAAACTGAGCAGCCCTGGCCCTGCCCTACAGCCTTGAGGGAAACAGAGTTCTCACCTCGGAGAACTGCTCCACCTCAGCACTGTTGTGGTCTTTCTTGCCAGACATAAGCATCAGTTTATTCAAAAGCTCCTTCAGCTCCTCCAAGGAGTATTTTCGCAGCTGCTGGAGGTCCCCATGCCTCTCGGGGAGGCGTAAATGTAGAACCATGTCTGGGGAAATCTGTAGAACAGGACACATTTACAGGTTATTTTCCGGAGGGAAAAACCACCTCTCTACCTCAATTCCCAGCAGCTTGTCAGCTCTGCTGTGGCCAGCCATATTCAGGATGTGAGCGCACACCTTCTGGCCATCACCGGGCACCTGGATCATGTAGGTGCCTCTGCTGTTGATGGCTGTGGCCAGCAACAGGGATGAGAGTTCCACAGACCCATGACTTTCCTTCACTGTTTTCAGCCACTCCAAGTTCCTGGCCGAGTCATGCTGTTGGGACAGGAGAGAAAACAGTGATGTGTTCTTTCTGTCTTCACACAGCCCCTCCCACCTCTGCCTTCTAGGGTAAATGCCTACTCCCTTTGCAGGGCTGGGCAAGTCACCCCACAAGGGAGGCTTCCTCATCTGCTGCCCACGGCCCGTGTGCTTCAGCTGCCTCTCTCAGAACACCTGTGTCGCAGTGTTCCCACCTGTACTTGTAGACACCTGGACAAGGTGGACAGAAGAAGGCATTGTTCTGCCAGTCTCCCAGCTGGGGTCGGGGGAAATACTAGAAATAACAGGGCTGTGGTTCTTCCATTCTAAATGTCCTTTTGGAGTCCCCAAGTCTGGACCAGCAGAATTAAGGAAAAACTACAACAAAGGCCTTTTGTTTGGACATGAGCTTCGAGCATAGAAAATGAGACCCCTCCATCTGCTTACTCCAGTGCTCCCTGCTCCCCATGGGAATCCATCCAGCCCACGTCTACTCAGACCTCGCTGAAGATAGGTCACATCACCATCGGAAGTGTTTATTTTTTCTGATAAATGGACATGTTTGATTTTTCTGAAAGTTCATCTATCCGGCCCTGACCAGCTGGCTCAGTGGATAGAGCATCAACCCAGCTTATGGACGTCCCGGATTTGATTTCTGGTAAGGGCGCACAGGAGAAGCTCAACTGGTTCCTGAGGCACTGAGCTATATCCTCAGGCACTGAGGATAGCTCTGTTGGAGCACATCAGCTTCAGGCACTAAAAATAGCTCGACTGCTGGGTAGATCCCGTTTTAGGCACATGTGGGACTCGGTCTCACTATCTCCCCTCCTCTCATTTAAAAGGAAAAAATAAAATTAAAAAAGTAAAGAGATCCCAATTGTGGGAAATATAGAAAGTACACAGTATTAAGTCACAATAATCACCATTTGGAGAAAACACTAGTAACATGTTAATATGTTTCCTTTCTCTTTTTTTCTCCCCTATGTGTTTTACCTAGTAGAATTTAGTCTTATTTACTTGCAATTTTGTATCCTATGTTGTAACATATGAGATAAAGCATTTCCATACAGGAAGAACTATTTGCAAACATCATTTTCAACATCTGCATGAATGCCCACCCACAGGTGTGCAATGATTTGCACAGCCATGCCCCTAGTACAGCTGAGCAATGCTTGATTGTACCCCATCTGCTTGGGAGCCTGAAGTAAGATTTACCAGTTTGCTGGGCAAGGCCGGGTCATTTTCCAGAGCCTTCCACAGTTCCTTCAGATGGTCCATGAACTCATGGAAGCCCGCACTTGTGTCCAACTTGTGGAGCAGAGAAGGGTAGCCCTGCACGGCATCGTGGAAACAGGCCACGCGGTCCACATCAATGTCATTCTCCCCTGCAGAGATGGACGCCAGGTCCACAAACACCTTCAAGTCGTTGATCCCTGGGGGCAAGAAGAGATGGGTGAGCATGGGGTCACTCCACAACAATGTGAGGTTCTATCTATGGACAGTAATCCTTAGTGAAGCTAGAAATGGACATTGAGTGGATGTTGAGGGTTTTTATCCACTTTTCTGCTTTCAGTAAGAACCTGGGCACCTTTCCTTTGGCCTCTTCTCTGAACACCACTAAGCTATCTGACCCCTTAGAAGCAGGATCCAGGCACTGCCCAAGGCTTCCTGAGCCTGATTCCACTCAAATCCACGCAACATCACCAACTTACACAGAAAGGGGTTCAGCTGGTAAGTACTGTAACCGCAGAGCCAGCTTAACCTGGTCCTGTCCCGATTCTAACAGGACTCAGGGCCAAAGCTTACCCCACTCACGAGTGATATGTGTGGACCCTTAACAGTTCCCCGCTACGGGATCAGAGGACTGGCCATGTCATGAACCTGAGCTCCAGGACCCTTTCTGATGACGAGTCTGCTGTCCAGGAAGATCCGGTACTGAAACCACTTAAATTCCCACCTGAACCCTGGATAAGACTGATGTGAACTCTGCCTCCTGTCTCCTTGCCAGCTGAACTCATAGTAAAAGCTCTTTCTTTCCCAAAAGCCGGTGCCATAGTATTGGTTCCTGTGCGTGGTGGGCAGCAAGCCTGCCTTGCTTGGTAACAATACTATGTTGACAGAGACTGTAAGAAATAGGGGTAATTCTCTGGGCTACTTACTAATTAGAGGATGTATACATGAGGACCAGAGCTCACAGTTGCAGACAAAAAGGCTTGGGATGGGAGTTGGGATGGTCAGGCCCTAGAGACTAGAGACGAGGAGGGGAAGGCGGATAGTACAGCTCTGCCCACTCCCTGGCACTATCTCTCCATTGACCTCCAGTGAAAAACAACCAGAGAGTGAGACTTTTAAGAAAATGACCCCCAGATGTTCAGTCAACATGCAGTGTGGCGGGAACATTGCCAAGCAAGTCATTTTGACCCAAGAGCATGAGAAATATACTGTCCTGATATAAATCCTGCCAACAAGCATGCATGATGTGAGTCACAGAATGCAGATGGCACCCCTGTCCTTCATGTGGCCTGTCAGCTTAGGACAGCCGCCCAGTGGCAGGCTGTACCTCCAAGAGCCTCCTGGACCCAGATGATGAACTCCTTCCTCAGGGACAGCTCCTGCAGACACTGGTACCGGGCCTCATCAATGCCCTGCAGTAGCTGGTAGGCCCAGATGAGCTGCTCATTGATCTGGTCCAGTTTTTCATGGCGGAAGCTCTCAAAATTGTCAGTCTGCAAGACAAAGCTCTATTGTGGGCTGGAGCTGGTTATGTGGCACCCCAGAACATAAGCAGGAGTGCTGACCAGTGCAAGGGCCGCTGACCCTCCTGGATTTGCAGCTGCTACAATGGCGACACGAATAAACGGCTCTCATCCCAGAACTGGGTGCTATACCTCCTCCCCTTCCACGGTTGTCCCCCCTCAATCAGCAGTGACTGCTACAGTTTTGTAGAGACATTCTTTAAAGCAGGCTCCATAAGAACTCGCCCAGTATGTGTAATTTTCCTGTGTTATAGGTAGAGAAGTGAGGGCCTGGAACTGGGAACCACTCAAGAACCCACAGTGGGAGTTCAAGTTTATAGTGTATGATTCCAAATTTTGGGGCCCTTGCCAGTTGGCTCAGTGGTAGAGCGTTAGCCAGATGTGGATGTTCTGGGTTCGACTGCCAGTCAGGGCACACAGGAGAAGTGCCCCTCTGCGTCACCACCTCTCCCCCTTCTCGCATCTCTCTCTTGCTCTCTTTTCCCCTACTGCGGCCATGGCTCTATAAGAGCGAGTTGTGCCAGGTGCTGAGGATGGCTCCATGGCCTCCACCTCAGGCACTAAGAAGAGTTCAGTTGCTGAGCAAGAGCCATACCCCATGTGGGCAGAGCAGTGCCCCCTAGTGGGCTTGCTGGGTGGATCCCAGTCAGGGCACATGTGAGAGTCTGTTTCTGACTCCCCTCCTCTCACTGAATAAAAAAAATTCTTGTACTGAATTGTAATACTTGTCTAATCTATTATATAGGTCACTGTATATCTTACAAATGCTCATACTAAAAGAACAGAAACCAAAAGATAAACAGCAACTTCTCGTGTCCAGCTCCTGGCTAGCACTAGGGGGCGTGAGTGGAGAGGCCAAAAGCAAGGTCCTTTACTCTCTACAAATATCTAATGACTGCAAAAGCATCCCAGCCCTTTCCTAAGTTCTTGACTCTCATGGCAACCCTAAAAAACTCTCACTAACCAAAAGGCGGTCATACTATTTATAAACAGAGGTGAAACCGAGTCCCTGGAATATTCAGCACCAAATAAAATACAAACAAGAATTTCCAAAGGAAGGTACGAAATCACCACGTCCAGTTCTTAAAAGCGAGAGAGCCCAGTCTGCTCAGGCGGTGGTGCAATGGCTAGAACATTAGCCTGGGATGCTGAGGACCCAGGTTTGAAACCCTGAGATCACCAGCTTGAGTGCAGGTTCATCGGTTAGGGTACAGGCTTATCTGGCTAGAGCAGTGATGGGCAATCTTTTGAGCCTGGTATGTCAAAATTCGCCAGAAAACCGAGCATAACTCGGGTGGTGTATCACTTTGAGAAAAACAGCCTAACCGGAAGTACCAGAACTAGACGCTCTGAGCCGGAGTTCTGTTGTTTTGGCCTACAGACCTCTGGCACAGAGTGTCTACACTACAGCAAATGTTTTATCCTCGGCTACTGCACCTATGCAGTAGCCGAGGATAAAAACGTCCTTCTCGGCATGCGGCCCCATACTTCTCTGGTATGCGTCCGCATACGGCCGCGTATCATCAAAAATGGCTACGCATGTCAGTGCTGATACGCATGTCATAGGTTCACCATCATGGGGCTAGAGCATGGGCTCACCAGCTTGAGTGCGGGATCATCCGCTTGAGTGTGGGATCATAGACATGACCCCATGGTCACTGGCTCAGCAGGAGCTCACTGGTCAAGGCACATATGAGAAAGCAATCAATGAGCAACTAAAATGCCACAACTATGAGTTGATGCTTCTCATCTCTCTCCCTTCCTGTCTATTTGTCAGTCTCTCTCTAAAATAAATAAATGAAATGAAATAAAAGAAAATAAAGTAAAATAAAAGCCAGAGAGCCCACAGCTCCTGAGGAGTCTGAGTTAGGATCCTGTCCCCACTCCAGGAGTGCCTGGCGAATAACTTACAATGAGTAATAAAATGAGAAGAACATCAAAGTCACCAGTCAGGCTCAAATTCTCTTTGACGTTCAAGATGACCTTTGCCAATTTGGCAGCCTGATACAAGTGGTGGTATTCGCAGATCTGCCTAACTCGCTCTTGGATCCAATCCTTTCAGTCCCTGGGGTCCAGGGCACACATGACACGAAGGTCGGTGGTGAGATCATCGTACTTATTCACAAAGACTTTGAAGGTGGTGTCAACTTCCGCAAAGGTGACCTCTCCTGCCTTCAGGTCCTTATACAGTTTATTGAACTTGTTGAAACAAAGAAGATATAAGTCTTCATACTTATCTTCAATGCCAACAACCAACCCTTCCTGCTCCTCCTGCTGTTGGCTCACCGCCTTCGTGGCTTCTGCCCAGAAGATCTGCAAGATGTGACTGTCCTTCAGCGAGTCTATCATTTTGGCCATTTTTTGGACTTGGGGCTTAGGTTGTAATGTGTCACCCATGTTGAGTCTGAAGAGATGAGGAACAAATTCATCATCACAATGTCCTTCAACCTCTTATTGCTGAGGTCTTCTGAATGTTTCTCCGCAATCTCTCCAAACTCCACTTTGAAACCGTAAGAGAAAGTCACAAGTCAAACCTGCGGTCCCAACATAACTTTATATCCCTCTCCCCAGAATTAAATATCCTCACTGCCCTTAAGGGAACTCAAGTAAACAAACGTGCTGGTATGTTTTTCTCAGTAAGAACCCAGACACCATCACCACCACCTTCTTGCTCATCAATTCTCCACACAAAGGAAACACTGAAAGGGAGTGAGAGGGAGTCACGGTCTCCTTCCCCGGGGAAAAAGACCCAAACTGGTGTGAGGCAAAGTCATTCCTGGGACAGTGAGGGAAGGTTCAAAGGCTATATCCCTCCCATTTGGGGAGATACCCAAAATATCAAGTCAAACTTATCTGGAGAAAATTCTAAGTTTCAAGAGTCTGGAACTGAACTAAATAAAGAATGCTAGAAACAGAGCATGGGACAAGACAATGGTTTTCATTCAACCGAAAAACTTGTGCAAGAAGATAAAGTAATCATAGTCTCGTTTACATGGCCATGACCATATAAGTCCCCAAGAATGTGCTCATTAGGCCCTGGCCGGTGGTCTCAGCAGTAGAGCATAGACCGGGTGTGTGTAAGTCTCAGGTTTGATTCCCAGCCAGGGCACACAGGGGAAGCAACCATCTGCTTCTTCACCCTTCCCCTCCCCTGTCTCTCTCTCTTTCTTCCCCTCCTCTAGCCATGGCTCAATTGACTTGAGTACATTGGCCATGGATACTGAAGATGGCTCCATAGAGCCTCTGCCTCAGGCGCTAAAAAAATAGCTCAGTTGTGAGAATGGCCCCAGATGGGCAGAGCACTGGCTCCAGACAGGGGTTGCCGGGTGGATCCAGGGCAGGGAACATGCGAGGAATCTGTCTCTCTATCTCCCCTCCTCTCACTTAAAAAATAAAATTTAAAAAAAATATACTCATGAAAATTGAGGGGATTTGGAAAGATTCCATGGGGGAAGCAGGGACTAAAAAAATAAAGAGAACTAAATCCTCATCTGAGACCTAAATTCTCATCTTCCACAATGGACGATGCTTAAATCTGGAAAACCAAGGAGGGACTTAAGCATGTTATCTACAGGGGTGGGGGTAAGTATCAGAAAAAAATAAGGTGACACTTCTGACTCAGTTTAGATCGAATGCTTTATCAAAAGCCTCCCCTCCAAGATAAAGATCACAATGGTGGTGCAGTTTGATCAGATTCTCCTCTGATCTCCTCTTTAGTTTGTTCATTAAAATCTTTATGCTGGTCCTAGTCAGTTGGCTCAGTGCATTGAGCATCAGCCCAGTGTATGGACGTCTCGGGTTTGATTCCCAGTCAGGGCACACTGGAGAAGTTACCATCTGCTTCCTTTCCCTCTCCAGTTTTTCTTCCTCTTCCCCGTTTGCAGCCACTGGATCGACTGGTTCAAGCATAGGCCCCAGGTGCTGAGGATAGCTCTGTTGATTTAAGCACTGGCCCCCGCCAGGGGTTGCCGGGTGGATTTCAGTTGTGGTGTATGCAGGATTCTGTCTATTTCCCCTCCTCTCACTTAAAAAATACAATCCTAGGCATGTCACCTTTGATCCAGTGTTTCACCCCTTTACACAGCCTCAGGAGACTGTTGACGTATTCCCTCTCTTTCTGTAGAAATAGTAGTTCATCCAATCTGTGATCCAGCACTTTCCTCATGTTGTGTTCTTTCGCTTGGGGCAAAAGATTTTTCCTCTCTGGAAAAAATAAGATAAAAGTAACCCAAGAGAACAAACATATACTTTTTCTTAGCAATCATTTATTTCCTCTCCCTTTGAACACACTGCCTGGGGAGGTCTGAGGGACAGTGACCAGGGTCCCTGGGCACAGCAGCCTAGAATCAGACAGCACAAGCCTTGTGACATTGTCGTGATCAGGTCACTTTCCTATCACTTTTCCCAAGGACTAGAAACCACACGACAGTGAATGCAACACAGGATTCTGAACTGCGTTTTCTTGTGTCCCCACTGTTACGGAGACCATCGGTAAAATGAGGCTGGGGTATGAGCACACAAAGTAGTAACCGACCAAGGTTAATTTTTTTGACTTGAATGGTTACATGGTGGTTATATGGGGAAGTGTCCAGGAAGGATGTCATCAGTTTGGCAATTTATTCTCAAATGGTTGCGGGCTTTTATTAAAAAATGCTATTTTGAATACATTTCCAATATTTTTAATTTTGCGATCGTTTCAAAAAAATAATAGCCCCCTTTTTCCAAAAGAAAAAACAAAGAAACCATCCTGTCAATTTAACTGCAAGGAGAGCCCCTTGTTGTAAAGAGGACAAGGGCCACCCTTCTACAAACCCCCCCATGAGCACAAACACTCCTGTCCTCGTGGCCCTCAGCAGTCTGTCCGTGCCTGGCTACACACTCACTCAGCTCCCAGATGTCAAGAAACTGACTGGTGTGTCTTGAGATCAGCTCCAGCTGTCCGACTAACACCATGCCACTTTGAAGGTCAGCCATCACTTTTTTTTTTTTTATTCATTTTAGAGAGGAGACACAGAGTGAGAGAGAGAGAGAGAAAGAGAGAAATTGGGGAGGAGCTGGAAGCATCAACTCCCATATGTGCCTTGACCAGACCAGTGCAGGGTTTTGAACTGGCGACCTCAGGGTTCCCAGGTCGACGCTTTATCCACTGCGCCACCACTGGTCAGGCATCAGCCATCACTTTTGTGAATACAGAGTCAGCGGTAGTCATCAGCTTCTTGCCGTCCTCTGTAATGTGTGTTAATATCTTCTCGTCAGTTCCTGCCCAGATTGAGAACAGAGTTAAACCCAGTGAACACCCGCTGCCTTCCACCCCTGTCTGCCAAGCTGAGGACTCTTGTGACCTCCTTGCTGCTCAGCCCTAGTGCGCAGACAACACAAGCAGAGGATATGCCATGACACCAGATCTGCTTCTCCCTTCATGTGGGAGTTGGAGGTCTTACTCACACTCATCTCCCAAGTACTGCCTTGATTATAAAGAGTATTCCTCCAACAGCTGCAATCAGCTGGGAGAACCAAGTTTTTTGGGTTTTTAAAACCTGTGTGCTGCCCTGACGGAGTGGCACAGTGGATAGAGCATCGACCTGGGATCCTGAGGTCCCAGGTTTGAAACCCTGAGGTTGCTGGCTTAAGTGCAGGCTTATCTGGCTTGAACACAAAGGTCGCTGGATTGAGCGTGGGATCATAGACATGACCCCATGGTTGCTGGCTTGAAGCCCAAGGTTGCTGGCTTGAGCAAGGGGTCACTGGCTGGACTGGAGCCCTCTCCCCCATCAAGACACATATAAGAGGCAATTGATGAACAACTAAGGTGTCACAACTACAAATTGATGCTTCTCATCTCTCTCTCTTCCTGTCCACCTGTCTCTCACTAAAAACAAACAAATAATCTCTGCACCCTTCAGTATTCTCAAACCACACATAATCTCCTCTCAAACCCTCTTCTGAAGAATCCCAGCGGCAGAAGAATAAACTGTACTAGGTGTGCATTCACACTCACAAAGGGACTCAGGTGGTGTCACCGAGCACTTTCACGGCCCATAGAAACAGATATGTCTTACTCTGTATATCATGGCTATCTTTCAAAATTCTGAATGTGAATTTCAGGATCAATTTAGAGGGTAGATTTTTTTTTTTTAAGTGAGAGGAGGGGAGGTAGAGAGACAGACTCCCGCATGTACCCCGACCGGGATCTGCCTGGCAACCCCTGTCTGGGGTCAATGCTCAAATCAATCAAGCTATTTTTAGCACCTGAGGCTGACGCATTTGGACCAAGTGAGCTATCCTCAGCACCCAGAGCCAATGCTCACACCAAATGAGCCACTGGCTGTGGGAGGGGGAAAGGGAGACAAGGGGGAGAGGAAGTAGAAGAGAAGCAGATGGTTGCTTCTCCTGTGTGCCCTGACCAGGAATTGAACTCAGGACATCCATACACTGGGCTGACACTATCCATTGAACCACCGACAAGGGCCAGAACTCTGTACTTTATGCTCAATTTTTCTCCGAACCACAAACTACTCTAAAAAATAAGATCTATTACTTAAAAAACATACAACCTTTGCCTGACCAGGCGGTGGTGCAGTGGATAGAGCATCGGACTGGGATGTGGAAGACCCAGGTTCAAGACCCTGAGCTCGCCAGCTTGAGCGTGGGCCCATCTGGCTTGAGCAAAAGCTCGCCAGCTTGGACCCAAGGTCACTGGCTCCAGCAAGGGGTTGCTCGGTCTGCTGAAGGCCCGCGGTCAAGGCACATGTGAGAAAGAAATCAATGAACAACTATGGTGTCGCAACAGCAACGAAAAACTAATGATTGATGCTTCTCACCTCTCTCTGTTCCTGTCTGTCCCCATCTATCCCTCTCTCTGACTCTCTCTCTCTGTCCCTCTAAAAAAAAAAACAAAAACATACAACCTTTGAGTAGTTTTAATGTGTCTGAAAGTCCCACCTCAGTGACCTTATTTTACCCCTACAAGAATCCCAAGGTGGAAGCAGCTTAGCTCTTTTTTGGCTGTCCCAGTAATTTGAGAAAACTGAGGCTCAGAATCAACTAACATGGGATTTTATGATCCAAACACATTACTTTTCCACCTCATCTGAATCTCACAACTTGAATATCATGTGTTTGAGGCAGAACGTATCTCCCATCTGTAATCACAAAACACTTGGGGCACATGGGTTGGGGGGGCTTGGGAGAACCACAAATAGTCAGCATTTTGTCCAGGTCATCCATTAGCCTGCACAGTCACTTGGGCCTTCAACTAGCTGAGAGGGGGTTTCAGAGATGGACACTCTTGTTTGTGTAGTTCAGTGTCAAATATTCTGCATTTTGGGGACATTGGATAAGTCTCATCCCATCCTCCACTTCAGTGTCCTCATCGGAATATGGGGACCTTCAGGAGGACTTCCAGGTCAGCTTCAAGGGCATAGTAGCTGGTGCGCAGCAGGTATGCAAGGGGTAGTGGCCTCCTTTGTTGGTTCTTATTCCCATACAGATACCCTAGTCCTCGATGGGTCCCTCCATCCAATCTGCTCCCTTGCTAGACATCAGCCCAATCTAATGGCATATTAGGTAAAATGTTCTCCTTCCACAGAAGGTCAAGAGGACACTGAGTAGACACCCCCCCACACACACAAACATACCATACAGTTTGAAGAGATGCTTGATGTCTGGCCCCATGAGCAGGTGCTTCAGGACCTCCTCCAAGTCATCCACAGCTTCTCCACAGTTTCTTGGCCAGGACTTAGTGATCACAGTGGACACAAGAGTGCCAAATTTGTGCAAGTCGCTGTAAGAGATCCCATCGAGGATGCTGGTCTGAGACTGTAAGAAAATGAGTAAAGAGAAGGGAATTCAGGAGGTTTTAAAAATTGATTTGTTTTTTGTTTGTCTGATTGATAGATTGATTTCAGCAAGAGAGGAAGAGGGAGACAGAGAGACCGGAACATCGATCTGTTCCTGTATATGCCCTGAGGAGAGATCAAACTGGCAACCTCTGTGCTGCCAAAGGATGCTCTATCCAACCGAGCTATCTGGGTAGGGCAAAAATTGGTTTATTTTTTTTAAATGACAGAAGTAAATGACCTGATAGCATTTCAGAAATCTTCTATGACTAGTTTCATGAAGCTTCAAAAAAAGTTAAAATACCTGACTTTTCTTAGGGCATTCTGTTCCCTGCAAACTGTCCCCATGAGTGACAAAGACTAGAGATGTGGAGATGTCCACCCACACACGCATACACAGACACAACCCACAACCTCGCTGCCAGTTTCTGCATTTTTCTTGGACTTTCAAATCACAAAAAACACTAAACGCAGTATGAGTCAATCACTGATGCATCATAGAGTTTGTTTTCCTAGACTAGAGTTCTTTCCAAGGCTGCCTACAAATAGTACATACATTCTAATTCTCTTTCTGGTTCCCCACCAAGAAATCATGTTTTCCTTCTTTAGGCTCCAAGTTTTTACAAATAGTTTAGTAATTAGTAAATACATAAATAAATAAATAAATAGAGATAAGGTGAGTTTACATTAGATACTTTCTGATTTTTTTTTTTTTAGGTGAGAGGAAGGGAGATAGAGAAACAGACTCCCGCATACGTTTTAACCAGGATCCACCTGACAACCCCATCTGAGGCCAATGCTCAAGTACCAAGCTATTTTTAGTGCTTGAGGCTGATGTGCTCTAATGGAACTATCCTTAGCACCTGGGCCAATGCTCGAACCAACTGAGCCACTGGCTACGGAAGGGGCAGAGAGAGAGAAAGGGAAGATGGGGTAGGGGAGAAGCAGATGGTTGCTTCTCCCATGTGCCCTGACCAGGAATCGAACTCGGGACATCCATACACCAGGCCGACAATCTATCCACTGAGCCCCCAGCCAGGGCCATTTCTGATATTTAAAAGGATAAAAAGCCTTACCCAGCAACTTATAAAAAGGATTAAACATCAAAACCAAGTGGGATGTATCCCAGGTATGAAAGGCTGGTTTAACATAAAAAAATCAGTTAATATAATACATCCTTTCAATAGAAAAAAACAAACACATACACACAATCATCTCAATAGACACAGAAAAAGCACTGGATAAAATCCAACACCCTTTTATAATAAAAACACCCAAACCAGGACTAGAAGGAACCTCCCCCACCCAATAAAGGGCATCTATGGAAACCCAGAGCTAGCTTCCTACTCAATGGATAAAGACTGAAATGTGTGCCCCAAGATCAAAACCGAAATGAGGGTGTACCCTCTCCATGCTATTCAATATGCTCTGGAGGTTCCACTCTTGGCAATTAGGCAGGAACCAGCTACGAAAGGCACAGATAGGAAGAGAAGAAGCAAAATGTCTCTACTCACAGATGACATGATCTTTTTATAGAAAACGCTACAGAACACACACACATACATGCACATAAAGAAGCAGGCTGCTCCTAAGAGGCAGTGTGGGGGCAGAAGATCTTCCTACTTTGCAAAAAAGAAAAACCCTAAGAGAATAGATAGAATCAGACATTTTTTCCTTCCACCAATGTTTTGTCAACCTTTGGGGTTTTTTACTGCTCATGTACCAAATAGTGCCAGCAGACAATGACACAAACACCAGGAGCCATGATGTCATGGGGAACTTCAGGAGCAAACTGTGGTACCTCCGATGTGAGGTCACACGTACTGGCTTTGATTCACAGCACGTCACAGCCATAGGCCACAGCGGAAGCTGAATGGCAATTCGAGGTATTGGTCGAGGGTCCTAGATTCCAGATCCACCCCTACAGGTTAGAAGGGGGACGCCCAGGCCCGTTCTTGGGGTCAGAACATGGTCTCAGAACCAGCAGGCACTTAACAGCCCTTCCCGACCACGTTGAAGGCAGCTGCTGCACCCCAAGGGGCCCTGGTGGGCCAGCTTGTTCACCTGGCAGACTGAGCTGACGGCCTCAACGACACAGTTCTCAAAGCACTTGGACACACTATCTCCCGAGCCCGCAGCTTCCCAGTTGGTGTTGCAGAAGACAAAGATCTGGCAGAGAGGCTTCTCCTGCGAGGATGCAAGGGTGAGGGTTAGAGATGTGACTGTGGCTCTCAACTCTCTGGGACAAAGCTGTCCAGTTGTTTTTATTTCCTCATAGTTTATCAGTGCCCCATTGTTCAAACTGTGTCCCACCCCCCACAAAACATGTCCTCACTGCCCCCCAAACATCAGACCAGTTGACAATTCAGCCTCTTCTCTTGCAGAGAAAGTACCTATACCGCAGTCTGTAAAAACATGTAAGTTATGAAAAGTAACTTGATTTTACCTGGCCTATGTTTTCCTACAAGGAGCCACTAAACAGTCATACATGAAATTCCAGTGCCATGTTAAAAAAAAGAAAAAGAAATAAACCTCGATTTTCCTAGGGGCATAGGCCTGAACTAAAATAAAGAGCACTTCTGTGTTTTCCCCAATCCAGTCACCACCAGGCCACCGACAGGCTCTGGTATGTGCCTGGGGTTCCCCTGGTGGCAACATCCTATTTCCTTCATCTGTTCTGGAAAGCCACCTGGGGTCAGACAGCTGAGCTGCACCAGAAGCAGCAACGGAGTCACGCACGTCCCATCCCTGCACACAGGAGGGCTGTCCATCCACTCAAATGCACCCTCCGTCACCACTGGTTGTCACCAATGATCTGGTGCCTTCACCCCTGAGAAGAGCATTCCCGATCCAGGTACCTGTTTGAGCCTCCCTTCTATGTCCCCCAGCAAGGACTCCTTCCAGCCATGCTCCTCGGGAAAGTTTATTTCCACCAGCTGCCTCCAGACCTGCAAAAGCCACATGTGAGCAACAGCTTCATTGCCACAAAATGCCACGATGTCATTCTGTGAAAAAGAAAGACCGTCATGGTAATGCAGAGCACTGGGCCACAAGGATACCCTGCCCAGACCTGGCCATGTTCAGAGCACACACCTTAGCTCCAGGAAACAAAGGGCCCTGACTGGACAGGTAACCCCTCCAGTCCCTTGCTGTGTAACCGGTGTTTATTCAGAAGGAATTTCCTTCTGATGTTTTGTTTTGAACTATGTCAAACTTGCAAGCTTGATATGATGCCCCTGTCCCTCCAGCAGAATCCCAGCTGTTAACCTTGAACACGACTGTCTCTATTCCTCTTAAGACCCTCTCACACTGTCCAGCAGGCTCTGTGCCATCCCCAGCTCACCTGGATCTCCTCTTTGTATGTAAATGTGACTGGGGCAAAACGTGAGCTCAGGAACATGCTGTTCTTGAAGATTCCCCGAAGCCACTCTCTGGTAGTGGCGAGGGTCCGCTGGACAGCAGTCCTCACCAGGTTCTTCTTCCCAGTTTCACTTCCCTGCCCATCCACTAAATCCTGTTACCAAAGGGGAGAGAGAGAGAATCACCCCGGCCCTGTGCTCTCAAAGGCACACTTCATGATAGAGCCTCAGGAAGCAGCTATATCGAAGTTGCACAGATGTGTTCACACAGCAGCCTTGCCAGCAGCTGTGTCTTCAGAACACTACTTTCCCCACCACTCTGCGGTTCACTCCGAGTGGGTGACACAGGGACAAGGGTAAGAGCAGGGATGTATTTAGCGTTGATGCTCACAGACCCCCATGCAATGACAGCTCAGGGAGGCTTGGCCACCCAACACCACACCCATGGGCTCTGACCTAGGAAAAGCCATCACGCTGTCTCTAGACTGGAGGGGGGTGGGGTACACCCTCAATGACACAAAGCTGCCAGGAGCTTAGAGAATCCCAACTGCTGTTTCCAGGTATACTAGGACAGTGGTCGGCAAACTCATTAGTCAACAGATCCAAATTTTTTAAACTTTATCTATATAGGTAGGTACATTCCTTATTGAGGTAGCACCCGCACATGGTATTTGTGGAAGAGGTACACTAGGAGACTGTACCCAGCCTGGGGGTAATGGGGATAGGGCTCTGCCCTGACAGGTGAGAGCAAAGGGCAGGGGAGGAGGGGTGGCTTCAGGTGCAAGTATGGCTGCAGCACAGCACACAGGGTGACAGTTCTCAGCTGGGCACGAAACACACTGGCTCTTGATTAAAGTCTCCGAATAGCACAGTACTTTCTAGAACAATCCAAGAGCTTCAGTTATGCATGCACACCCTGTATTCTGGGCCTTGCCTAGACCTGGGCTTCACCTCTACTCACACGTGGTTCCCCACAGGCCCTCCATAAGGGTGAGGGGTCCCCTCATCCTTCATCCTGCAGGGGCTGTCGTCTCTCTGTGGGACCACAGCCCCAATCCAATGCCCTGTCCTTTGCTCCCAGAGCCCGTGGAGAAACCCAGCTTCCCCTCAGCCCACGGCGCCACTCTTGTGCACTCACTGATGGCCCCTCAACAAGTCCTTGCTGCCAGGGTCTGGCTCTGTTTTCCTTTTGGGGTCCCCGTACCCAGCACAGGACCAGGCACAGGTGGGCGAGGGAGGAACAGCTCCAATCCTAAAACCCTACCTTGCAACCTTCACCTTCTCTCCTTGTTTTCCTCCATCTGGCCCTTCAGTCCTATTGACCCTTTATGTCAGCATCCAACTGACAGCTTTTGCAACACTCACCATGGACTTCTGTTGGGTTTCAGTTTGCAAAGCTCTCTGCTTTCATGGCACAGGTGGCATATTCTGACCACACTGTGGATTCTGCTGCTCTGAGACCCCAACGAACATCTAAGACAATTATTTCTGCAGGAAACAGTACCCTCCATGACTGACAGCTTCCTTAATACACAGTTAATTTGGAAGTTGGCCGCTGCCTACGATAGTTTAAATGAAATCTCACTTCAGAAGAAAGCAATCACCTTACCCACATCATTTAGAAATGTGTCTCTGGGATTTTGAAGAAATAAAAAGAAAATCCAAAAGGCATAAAGATAAACTCATAATTATTTTACAGCACTAATGTCTCAGTCTGACGTGCAATGTGGTTAAAAAATACATGCTGTAAAGGTAAAAACCTCCATCACCTCCACAGTGCAGCTCGTAAACTTAAGGGGGTAAAGACCACAAATTAGAGAAAGGAATAAACCACCAACACACGCAGCACCAGGACGAATTTCAGAGGCAGAGTGTGCATGCAGACAGTTAGATGCAAAAAAGTAGAAAGTTCAAAGGCAAGTAAGCTAATCTGTGGTGTCAGAAACCACATGCATGGTCACGGTTGGGAGGAGGAGGGAGGGTGGAGAGCATCGGGATCTTCCTCCAGCTCAAAGTGTGAGGAAGTCAGGGCAGGCAGCCGCATGCAAAGGCAGTGAGATGTACACGTGGCATGTGCGGCCTCTGCTACTGTATTCAAGTTCAAGTGTATGGGGAAAGGCTCAGGTGAGCAAAACCTCATATGCAGATGTGCATGGCAGGTGGGGGGGTGTCACCTGCCATCCTGGCCACCTGCTCTGCTCTGTAATTTCCCAGTCACCTGATATCCTGCACTTTCACTCATCCTTCTCTTCAATGTAAGACAGGTGCACACTGTGTGAAGGGAACAAGGTGCACAGGGTTCATTGAAACATCCTCAATGCACAGAACAGAAACGGCATCAATCAGGCAACCCACATTAGATGACACAGCCACTCTGTGTCAAACCTGCAACCCTAGAACCAGCCAGCCTCCTTTCTGGGTTGAGGATGCTTGACGTTACATACCTGTCCCAGGCATGACGTTATATATGTGCATTCCACTCACCACAAGTCTAACAATCCTGCACATGATCTCAGCAGATGAAGCAGGCATCTCATAAAATGCATAGTCTTTTGAGAGTCTGCAGACGTTTCCATGGAGCTTCAGGCACACAGTTAAGTAGGGCTGTATCGAGGCCTCCTTGAGAACCCTGACCACAAAGAGGGAAGAGAGACCACTGAAGCGATTCAGGAGAAAGGAGATACATAGCACCCACTGCTCAGAACGAGGTCCTTCCCTCTAAAATACCAACAGGTAAGGCATTGCTTTGATCCCCACAGAAGATAATGTCAGAAAAATTTCAATCCATGTTGAACTTGTGATCAAGATAAAAAGCAAGGCCCTGTCCAGTTGGCTCAGCAGTGGAGCGTCAGCCAGGCATGTGGAAGTCCTAGGTTCAATGCCCAGTCAGGGCACACAGGAGAGGCAACCATCTGCTTCTCCCCCTTCTTTCTTCTCTCCCCCCACCCAGCCATGGCTTAAACAGTTTGAGCAAGTTTGCCCCGGGAGTTGAGGATGGCCCCATGGCCTCGATTCAGGCACTAAAATGGCTCAGTTGCCAAGCAACGGAGCAGTGGACCCAGATGGGGAGAGCATCGCTGTGTAGGGGGCTTGCTGGGTGGATCCTGGTCGGGGTGCATGCGGGAATCTGTCTCTGCTTCCCTGCCTCTCACTTAATAAAAAAAAACCAACCAGAAACCTTTGTGCTGCCTCCCCGGTCTGAACTGTTTTAACAAAACCAAGTTAAACTCTCCAAGGGTAATCCTTTACTTGAAGAAAATCTAGGGATGGATAGTACTAAAGAGCAAACTAAGTAAACTTGAACACAATTCCAAAAGATGCAGGGGGTGAGGAGAAAGGAAGACACACTAGAAGAGCGTGTACTATGCACAGTCTCTTCTAGCCCTGGGAGGACCAGGCTTTGTGTTTACTGACTGACGTCTGGCCAGAGGTGACAGTGACTGAGCTGATCAGAACAGAGCTGTGAAGGTGGCAACAGGGAATGGCTGGGTGATGAGGCTCTGAAATCCTAGGTGCCTGACACCCTAGCTTCTGACCTTAACACCCTAAGAATTCAGGTGAGGTGAGTGGGAGGTGCTGCAAGAATCCCAGAAAATTGTTCCCACCCCATGAATATTTCTACTGCCCTGCACTCTGTGTCCTGTCTCTCTGGGCGGGGGGTGGGGTGGGGTGGGGTGGGGGGTGGGGAGGAGGGTTGTCAGAGGTCACACAGAGTGGCAGGAGCTGGTGATTTCGGACAATTATGAGAAACTACTTGGACTTTTATTTTCAACGGGCCTGACTTACAGAAATATCCATGATGAACAAATGCTGGAGCCATGTGGCACACACAGGAATGTGCAGCATGCCGATGGCCATTTAGAAGTAAGTGGGAAGCCCTGGCCAGTTGGCTCAGTAGTAGAGCATCAGCCTGGTGTATGGATGTCCCAGGTTCAATTCCCAGTCACAGCACACAGGAGAAGCAACCATCTGCTTCTCCACCTCTCCCCCTCCTCTCTCTGTTTCTCTCTTCCTCTCCCACAGCCATGGCTCTGTTGGAGCAAGTTGGCCCCGGATGCTGAGAATGGCTCCATGGACTCATCTCAGGTGCTAAAGCAATGGAGTAATAGCCCTAGATGGGCAGAGCATCACCCCCTAGTGGGCTTGCTGGGTGGATCCCATGGGGGGCGGGGGGCTGCATGTGGAAGTCTGTCTCTCTGCCTCCCCACTTCTCACTTAAGAAAAAGAAAATTAAAAAGAAAAAAATGCATGGGTAAAACAAGACCAGAGGGAAAGAACACAAAACCATAGCAGTTTCTATTATTTTCCCTTACAAACAGGATGATTACCTTAGCAACTTGAAGAAAGAAGGGGGATATAGACTGACTCATAGCCTTCTGGTTAGGGCAGCAAATATGAGATGCTGACACCCAGTAAGGGACAAATGTGCCAAGAACACTCCACTTTACTTTTCTACTTACTTGTCCTGAAACGTATCCAGGAGGTGCAACAGCATTTTCAAAATATTATCAGTATTCTAGGGTGGTGGAGAAAACAGCAAAGATTTAATCATGGCACTGGGCTTTGCTAAAACAGACTTGAAAAAAGAAAAAAATCCAGTCCCAAGAAAGGTGAACAATTCTTTTCTTTCTACAAACATGATTTAAGGTGCTCCAGTACTAAACTCCTAGCTTCCAGAAATAAAATTCAGGACCATGGCTGGTTTTCTCAGTGGATAGAGCTTCAGCCCAGCATATGGATGTCCTGGGTTTGATTCTCAGTTATGGCACACAAGAGAAGTGACCATCTGTTTCTTTTCCTCTACCTCACCCCTTCTGCAGCCAGTGGCTCAATTGGTTCAAGCATGGACCCCAGGTACTAAGAATAGTTTGGTTGGTCTGAGCTTCTCAGCCTCAGGTGCTAATGCTCAGTTGATTCAAGCACTGGCCCCATACGGGGGTTATGGGGGCTTCTGGATGGATCTCAGTCGGGTTACATGTGAGAGTCTGTCTATATCCCCTCCTCTTACTTAGAAAAAAAAAAAGAAATAAAATTCGGGATTTAAAACTGACCCGTTTCTACCCCCAGAATGGGAAAGGAACTGTGACATGTTCCAGCACCGTCATAAGTAAAAAAAGGGTAGAGCTTCATTGACACAGAAGAACCAGGGACCCCTTCCAGTTCTCTCAGTGCTTCATTTTGTCAGACTTTCAGAAAAGAGGGACCACCGCTCTGCATGCTGGCATTTTGGTGCGCTTTTGCTATGCAAAATCTCAAGAGCCTCCTCTAGACAGACAAACCTCCAGGTTTCCGTTGGAGATTTCCTTCAGTCCTTGAAGCCGGTAGCAAGTCCCCCAGAAACAGTCCAGGACACATGCGGGAAAGTCGCTCAGGTAGCCGGAGAATTCCTTCAGGTAGGGAGCCAGCTTGCTCAGGGGCAGAACACTGAACCAGGACCGGAACAGGTGTTCATCCAAGTGCAACAGATGTCTCTTCTTCTTCTTCATGAAGTCGAGTAATTTTCTACTGTATGAGGGGAAGTAGGAACAGAAAGGCAGTGAGGTCTGTGAAACACTCTGAGTTAAGTAAAATCATGGTAGGAGGGATCTAGCAAGTTCAGATTTTTAAGAAAATTTAAATGCTAAGTCGTGAATGAAACAAAAAGGTAACAATGACATATTAAGAATTAACCAGCATAGACAAACCTTGAGGACATGTAGTGAGTGAAATAAGCCAGTCACAAAAGAACAAATACTATATGATTCCATTTACATGGAGTACCAGGAGTGGTCAAATATATAGGGACAGAAAACAGAAGGAAGGCCCTGGCCAGGTAGCTCAGTTGGTTAGAGCGTCACCCTGATGTGCTATGTTTACGGGTTAGATCCCCAGTCAGGGCATGATGGATGAATGCATAAATAAGTGGAACAACAAATCAATGTTTCTCTCTCTTTCTCTCTCTCTCTCTAAAATCAATAAATTTAAAAATTAATTTATAAGCCTAACCAGGCGGTGGCACAGTGGATAGAGCGTCGGACTGGGATGCGGAAGACCCAGGTTCGAGACCTTGAGCACGGGTCCATTTGGCTTGAGCAAAAGCTCGTCAGCTTGGACCCAAGGTTGCTGGCTCCAGCAAGAGGTTGCTCGGTCTGCTGAAGGCCCGTGGTCAAGGCACATGTGAGAAAGCAATCAATGAACAACTATGGTGTCGCAACGGCAATGAAAAACTAATGATTGATGCTTCTAACCTCTTCGTTCCTGTCTGTCCCTATCTATCCCTCTCTCTGACTCTTTCTCTGTCCCTGTAAAAAAAAAATTAATTTATAAAAATAGAAGAAAGTAGAAGGGAGGTTACCGGGGTTAGGGGAGGGAGATGGAGAGGGAGCATTTCACGGGGATGGAGGTCTGTTTGGAAAGAGTTCTGGAGATAGCCTAACCAGGTGGTGTGCACTGGATAGAGCGTCAGACTGGGATGCGGAGGACCCAGGTTCGAAACCTTGAGGTCACCAGTTTGGGTGCGGGCCCATCTGGTTTGAGCAAGGCTCACCAGCTTAAACCCAATGTCACTGGCTTGAGCAAGGAAGGGGTCACTCAGTCTGCTGTAGCCCCCTGGTCAATGCACATATGAGAAAGCAATCAATAAACAACTAAGGAGCCGCAATGAAGAATTGATGCTACTCATCTCTCTCCTTTCCTATCTATCTGTTCCTCTCTCTGTCTCTATCACACACACACACACACACACACACACACCCAAAAAAGAATTTCAGAGATGGATGAGTGTGAAGTCTGCACAACAGTGTGGATGTGCTTAACGCCACTGAACTGTGCACTTAAAATGAGTAAACTGGTGTGCTTGCTTCGGCAGCACATATACTAAAATGAGTAAACTGGCAAATTGTGTGATTGTGTGTTATTTTTATTTTACCACCATAAAAAATAAAAAATCACTGCAAATTAAGCATTTTTCTCCAGCTCTCCTGAGCTATAATTGACTTATGACACTGTGTCAGTGTGAGGTGTCCAATGTGTTGTTGGATACACTTGTATACTGCATCATGATTAGCCCTATAGCATTAGCTGACACCTTCAGTAATGTCCCATAGCTGTCATTTCTTTTGTGCAGTGAGGACATTGGAGCTCTACTCTCCCAGCAACTTTCAGGTACAGATTACAGCTCCGCTGACCACAGTCACCAACCTGTACTTTAGCTCCCCAGAACTTACCTCAGGGCTGGAAGTTTGTATTCTTCTGACCAACATCGACCCCTTTCCCCAGCCCTGAAGCCCTGATAACCAAATTCTGTTTCTATGAGCTTGGCGTTTTTAGATTCCATCTATAAGTGAGATCACACAGTATTAGTTCTCTCTCTGACTCATCTCACTTGGCAAAATACCCTCAAGGTTCATTCACTTTGTAGCAAATGGCAGGGCTGCTTTCTTTTTCATAGCTGAAAAATATTCCATGTTATAGATACACCACATCTTTTTGATCCATCCGTCCTTCCACTCACTTAGGTTATTGCCATACCTTGGCTACCATGAATAATGCTGCAACAAACATGGGGAGCAGATAGATCTTCAAGAGAGTGGTTTTGTTCCCCTTGCGATTGTTAGATCATATATATGGTAGTTTCATTTTTCACTTTCTGGGGAACCTCCACACTGTTTTCCAAAGTGGGTGCAATAATTTACGAACTACTCATTTTGATGAAGTAAGTGCCCAGGAACAACGAGTGTGAGTGAACCCAAGGAAGGTCTTCCTTTAACCTATGCTTATTCTGTAACACTATCCTGAAGACCCCCAGGAGATGATTACTGGAAACTCAATAAAGCAGGGTGACAGAGGCTACATATGAAAAACACATAGCTAAGGGTTCAGGACACACAAAACCCAGTTCTGCCCAAAGGACAGACTCTTAGGACCAAGACTGCTGTCTGTCCACTGTTAGCAACTAAATTTCTTCCAGTCTACACAACACTGAAGGGCATTTACAATACATATAATTCTATAAAGTAATCTTTTTATTCTTCTTTTCCAAGTGAGAGGAGGGGAGATAAAGAGACAGACTCCCACATACGCCCCAACCAGGACCCACCTGGCAACCCCCATCTGGGGCCAATGCTCTGCCCATCTGGGGCCATGCTCGCAGGCGAACATGACGCCATTTAGCACCTGAGGCAGAGGCTCCACGAAGCCATCCTCAGCGCCTGGGGTCAATGTGCCTGAACCAATTGAGACATGGCTGTGGGAGAGGAAAAGAGAGAGAGAAGGCGGAAGGGTAGCAAAGCAGATGGTCACTTTTCCTCTGTGCCCTGACCGGAAATTGAACTTGGGACATCCACACACCAGGTGAATGCTCTACCAATGAGCCAACCTGCCAGGGCTCTATAAGATAATCTTTTTTTTTTTTTTTTTTTTTTTTTTTACAGGGACAATGAGAGAGTCAGAGAGAGGGATAGATAGAAACAGACAGACAGCAACGGAGAGAGATGAGAAGCATCAATCATCAGTTTTTCATTGTGACACCTTAGCTGTTCATTGATTGCTTTCTCACATGTGCCTTGACCGCGGGCCTTCAGCAGACCGAGCAACCCCTTGCTGGAGCTAGAGACCTTGGGTTCAAGCTGGCGAGTTTTTGCTCAAGCCAGATGGGCTCGTGCTCAAGCTGGAGAGCTCGGGTTCTCAAACCTGGGTCTTCCACATCCCAGTCCGAAGCTCTATCCACTGCACCACCGCCTGGTCAGGCCTCTATAAGATAATCTTAATTGGGCTTTAATTTCAAAAGGTTCCCAGAGCAGTGAAGAAGCTGTAATGTATGTTAGCTCACAAATTTACTCCCTAAACACCTGCAGAATAGACCGCTTCGGGTTAGGGGAGGGACTGGAACAAGTACTCTGACAAAATGCAGCACATGTATGACATGTGCTTGGATAGAAACGCTGGTGTTAATCTTCTTGCACTTTATTTATATTTGTGTTTTCTGAGATTTTGATTTCAGTTTTGTACTTAAATCAGATTTACCATTTTTCTCCTGTGGATTGTGCTTTCTGCATCTTCTCTGAGAAAAGTCGGGTACTTTCCTCCCTGAAGATTCGCACGTCTGACACGCGAAGCCTGGTCACGCCACGTGCAGGGATGTGTTGTGAGGAAACAGCAGGACAAGGAAACGAAAAGTGCTTGTCAGAGCTGCTCACAAAGTGACAGTGCCCAGACAAGCCAAAGCCCAGTCCCTGGCTGGACAAAAACACAGGATCGTGACCAAGCCACCATAAGGACAGCCACGCAGGTGTGCACTTACTGACAGAGTACTGGGAGGTGAAACAGAATTTGTACCCTATCATTTGCTATTTTTGGCCACTAGAAGGTGGGGACAAAAGTGCCCACATGGCCTATTTGGATAAGATTTTAGACAAGCGTGTGTTGGTGTCAACCACACCATCATCTCAGGCATTGTAACAGGCTGTTTTTGTATATTTCTTGTAGGTTTACAGTTTTTTAAGAAGTCATTTTACGAGAAGTGACACATGATTTGCATCATGGAAGTCCACAAAGACTCATGAATGGAAGTGGAGTGCCACAACTTACTCATGTGCTCTTTTTTCCCGAAACTCTGAGAAAGAGATTCCCTCGAGGGCTGCCCAGGTGTCCTCATGTTGAATCCCGGAGTTCATTCCTCGAGGAGACTGCCCCATACAGTGGTGGAGCACAGGCAGGATGCCCACCCAGTGGTCGATCCCTCTGTCCATGCTCATTTGGCAGAGGTTCACCAAGTACACTCGCCAACTAGAAAGGGAATAGAGGTCCTGCAGTGAGCCAAGGGTGGCCAGTGTCAGACTGGCCTGTAGTATGACATCCCACCAGGGAAGGGCCAGCTCTTGCACAGGGAAGACAGGAGCACTCTGGTGCCTGAGCACTGAGTGATTGGACCAGGGAGAAATGGGAGCATGTGGAAGATAGGGTACCCTCAGAATAGCCCCCAAAGCATCGGGCATGAATAAGCCCTCACTAAAGCCCCACAGCAAACTCCTGATAGTGTCATTTATACCTTCATAATGACAGGCTAAGTAATCTATACAAGGTGCCCATGCCAGAGCTTGGCATGTGAGCCCAGGCTATCTGGCAATAGTAAATCTAAGTATTATGCAACTTTTTGCATGAAAGAGGTCATCCTATAAACATGTATGGCATAGTTCTTACAATTATAAAACAATGTTTTCATACTTGGAAAAACATATACACACTCCATCCATTGACCACCAATTCTCCTCTTGATAAAAACAGACAGTATTCAGTTGGGGTTGTAAACTTATAAAACCAAGAAAGAAGCTGATGTACCAAGAAGACCTGCCACTCAGGGCAGGCTACCCATTGTTATCCTCAAGTTCAATTCAAATAGCTGCAGAAAAGACTGTAGAACGATGCTGGGATCATTGGGGGGCACAGAGTAGGCACCCTCCCACATCTAGTGAAATGTGAGCTCCTCCAGACTGGCCACCACCTTTGCACCCTGGATGCTCCCAGGCCAGTGTAGTGGCCCCATGTCTCCTGAACTGAACACAGAGGCAACAGAGGCCATTAGGAGAGCACCAGGTTGCTTCTGCAAACATTCTGGGGTTGGGCTCCTACAGCCACTCATCATAACAAAGCCCCACGCCCCACCAAATACATGCACTTGAGGGCACGATGTGGCCCACTACATAGCATCTCCAAAGCAGCACTGTCAATAGATTACACAGAAGAATTAGTACATATGCGAGGAAAAGGCTAGAGAGACAAATGCTGGGATGACGGCCACAAGCAGTAACCTCATGGGCAGCCTTGATTTCTCGTATGTTTTCATCCATTCAATGACCAGCACTACTTTTATAATCAGATGAAACTCACGAAAAATGGTTATAAAATCTTCACACACACACACACACACACACACACACATACACACCACTACCTCTGAGAGGTTGCAAAGATGTGGCTCAGGTCAGCATGAAGGTCACCCGGTGAGCTGGCATTAGAGCACAGGAGGGTGCATAGTGAGGTCAGGTTAGGCAGTGATAGTGGAAGCTTAAATTCTTGGACCAAGTGCAGGACAATGAGGCCCATTCTCAGTTTGCTCTTCACTGGGCAGTCTGCAGGCTGATGGTCGCCACCACTCTCCAGAAACGGTGTCATTTTCTTGCTCAAATAATCACACAGGTGTTCCTTCACCTAATCCCAGAGAAAAGGAGGACACAGAACCATGGGGCCGAATCCATCTGAGCTGCCCATCACTGCCCGAGGCCACGTCATCAGGGCAGAGGCCTGTGGCCCTGAGGGGCAGGGACAGCTCTTTGAAGGAGCTGTCCCACTACCCTGCCTCTCCACTGAGACCCGAGCACGCCCTTCTCCAACGTAGCTGCCCTGGGCCTTCAGGAGCAGCCATCAATACTGCCATCTACAGACCCTGACATGGGGGCCCTGGATTCTTACAAGTGTTCAACGGTCATCTCAGATGTGGCCCAAGATGTGTCTCAAAACTGCCCAGGCCACACCACAGTGCAGGTGAAGAGCAAGTGAAGGAGGGCTCTACACTACCCCTTCTATTCTTCCTGGAGGCCAGGCAAGGAGATGAGACCAGAAGTGGGGGTGGGGCCAGGTGAGAGGTGGGAGCAGAAGTAGGGTTGGGGCCAGGTGAGAGGTGGGAGCTGAAGTGTGGGTGGGGCCAGGTGAGAGATGGGAGCAGAAGGGGGGTGGGGCCAGGTGAGAGGTGGGAGCAGAGAGGGGGTGGGGCAAGGTGAGAGGTGGAAGCAGAAGTGGGGTGGGGCCAGGTGAGAGGTGGGAGCAGAGAAGGGGTGGGGTCAGGTGAGAGGTGGAAGCAGAAGTGGGGGTGGGGTCAGGTGAGAGGTGGGATCAGAGAGGGGGTGGGGCCAGGTGAGAGGTGGGATCAGAGAGGAGGTGGGGCCAGGTGAGAGGTGGGAGCAGAGATGGGGTGGAGCCAGGTGAGAGGTGGGATCAGAGAGAAGGTGGGGCCAGGTGAGAGGTGGGAGCAGAGAGGGGGTGGGGCAAGGTGAGAGGTGGAAGCAGAAGTGGGGTGGGGCCAGGTGAGAGGTGGGAGCAGAGAAGGGGTGGGGTCAGGTGAGAGGTGGAAGCAGAAGTGGGGGTGGGGTCAGGTGAGAGGTGGGATCAGAGAGGGGGTGGAGCCAGGTGAGAGGTGGGATCAGAGAGGAGGTGGGGCCAGGTGAGAGGTGGGAGCAGAGATGGGGTGGAGCCAGGTGAGAGGTGGGATCAGAGAGGGGGTGGGGCCAGGTGAGAGGTGGAAGGAACCATGGGAGGAGGAAGAAAATGAAAATGACAGAGAACTCCCAAGAAGAGATATCTGGAAAAAAGGGGCAGAGATAACACCTGTCCCTACCAGCACCTGCCCACTGAATCTACAGGTCAACTGGCCACTAGGAGGTGGGGTGATGCTGGCTGCCCAGAAGGTAGGGAAGGGAATGGCTGTGACTCCTGAAACTTGATACCTCCTTCTCCCCGTACTGCAGGTCACTCCAGGGCTGTTCCTGTCCTTCATAAATCATGGGCATGTGGACAACAAAATAAAACTGGCGAAACTGGCTAAAAAACTTTTTCAAGTCAATGTCCTTCCAGGAATGGAGGATGCTGAAGATGCCATCAAGCATGATGTTGGCAGCAAGGTGTTTCCCTTTCACCACATCTTTCCTTGTCTGGTCCACGAAATGATTCATGACTGCCCGTATCTTCCCAGGGGCCTCATGCAAATAATGTCATCATACTGATGCCACTCTAGAAGGGAAAGAAAAGACATCAAAACCCCCCTGAGAGACGGCAAGATGGCGATGGAGTAGGCGGACGTACCAACTTCCAACTCCCAGAACCAAAGTGGATTATAACTTAATTTTAAGAACCATCATCTGGATAAACCAGCTTTGAACTAAACTAAGTGGACTCTTCAACCAAGGAACACTGAACAAGCCACATTGAGACTGGTAGGAAAAGCGAAAACGCGAAGAGGGCTGCCCAGCTCCTTGGAGTGAACGGCAGCCCAGAGAGACCCGCATGGCGGGAGGAGAGTTTGGCGGAGAGGAGGGGACCTGGGTCCCAGGAACAAAGCCCCAGCCTGCAGTCCCAGAGCCTAGAAGAGGCGTTTGGACAGTATTGAGCTGTGAAACAAGTGAGGATACTGTTTGTGAGAAAGAGACAGTTTTCTCAGACCCAAGATTCTTCTTAAAGGGACAGCGCAGAAAACCTCTCTCACAACCACTCACCTGGGGCTCCGGGGAACGGGGACAGAGGAGAGGACCAGAGCAGCGGGAAGAGAGTGTGGACTGAAGGCACAGGGAGAAACACTCTGAGGGACAGCCACCCTAATCCCTGGGCTACGTCACTTCCCTAATCAAAAACGAATTATTTCCCCTAGAACTAGCAATACCAGCAAAGGGAGACAGGACACCAGCCAAACAAGCTCTCCCGCGGCACTTAAAGCAGAGCTGCTTAGATGGAGGGAGCTTCCAGGACTACAGTATGTAGTGTTAGGGTCTGAGCTGCAGTGCACACACCCACACTGCTGAGGGCTTGCTGGAGGGATGGTGGCGGCGGGACGCTGAAATGCAGTTCTATTGGCGGGGGCAGGGGCCCAGCCAGTGTGAACTTGGTTTAACCCAGCAGGGGTGGAGGGGACGCGCGAAAGCGGTCCCGCAGCTGCGGGCCGCCTGCAACACCACCTGCTGGGGAAAAGCAGGAGGCCAGGAATGGGCAGAGATCTGATCTGAGACCCTGGACCCTGCGCAAGCCGGCCCTGACCACAGGAGCGGCACTAGGACCAGGGACAGGCAGAGGCTCGCGGCTGAGCGCACGCCAGCAGCCCGTCCAGGCCCAAGAAACCAAGGTTTGCCATCCTGCGTGTGTGAGTTGGCTCTGAACACAGGGGCGGAGCTAGAGCCCGGGATGAGCGGAGGCTCGCAGTTGAGTGCACGCCAGAAGCCCTGCCCGATGAACCGCAGTTTGCCATCCTGCGCAGGCGGGCCCTGGCCTCGGGGGTGGGGCTACAGCTCCTGATGGGCAGAGGCTCACAGCTGAGTGCACATCAGCAGCCCCATTCAACTTGAGAAACTGTAGCAAGCAGGCTCTGACCTCGGGGGCTGGGCGGAAGCCCAGGAACAGGCTGGGTCCGCAGCTGAGCAAAGGTGCTCACCTCTACCCTTGGTGCTGAGGATTGTTGCTTGAGTGCAGTGAGTAACACAACCTTTGGGGGCGAGGCGAAGCCCAGGCAGGCTGAGGCTTGTAGAGCCGGGCACCAGAACACAGCCCCTCCCATGGAGGAGAGGCGGAAATCACAGCAACAGCCGCAGTGGGCCGGGGCTGGCAACGCCAATACCCAACCACCCTAGGCAGCGGCAGAGGGTGTGGCAGGTTTGCAGACAGACCACACCTAGAGAACACAAAGGCAACACCTATTGGACTCCAGTGGCCACAACCTTCTTATACAAGACTAAAAGGGCAGGCAGAGAAATGCAAACCAAATGAATCAAAAGAAATTTCCAGAGAAGGACCTGAATGAACCAGATATAACCAAATTAACAGATGCAGAATTTAGAATAATGATACTTAGGATGTTGAAAGAAATTAGAGTAACAATGGATAGTCATTACGAACACCTAAATAAAGAAATAACAAGTATAAGAAAGGAAATTGCCTGATCTGTGGTGGCGCAGTGGATAAAGCGTCAACCTGGGAACACTGAGGTCGCCAGTTCAAAACCCTGCACTGGTCTGGTCAAGGCACATATGGGAGTTGATGCTTCCAGCTCCTCCCCCCTTTCTCTCTCTCTCTCTCTCTCTCTCTCTCTCTCTCTCTCTGTCTCCTCTCTAAAATGAATAAAATAAAAAGAAATTAAAATAAATAAAATTAAAAAATAAAATAAAATAAAGAAAGGAAATTAAAATAATAAAAAAGAATCAGACAGAAATGACAAATACAGTAACAGAACTGAAGACCACAATGGAAGAAATTAAAAGCAGGATGGATGACACTGAGGGTCGAATCAGCGAACTAGAAACTACAATAAACAAAGGCACAGAAGCAGAGCAGAAAAAAGAAAAGAGACTCAAAAAATGTGAGGAAAATCTAAGGGAGCTCTGTGACAACATGAAGAGAAATAACATTTGCATCATAGTGGCTCCTGAAAAGAGGAGAGAGAACAAGAAATAGAAACTTTGTTCAATCAAATCATAGCAGAAAACTTCCCTAAATTAAGGCTGGAAAACATTTCATATGTTCAAGAAGCACAGAGAACTCCATTAAAGAGAAACCCAAAGAAATCTATACCAAGACACATCATAGTTAAAATACCAAAGCTAAGAAATAAAGAGAAAATTTTAAAAGCTGCTATAGAAAAAAAGGCTATCACCTACAAAGGAGCCCCCATAAAGATGACATCCGACTTTGGAACAGAAACACTTGAGGCCAGAAGGGAATGGCAAGATATAATCAAACTAATGCAGAACAAGAACCTATAACCAAGACTACTCTATCCAGCAAGGCTAACGTTTAAAATTGAAGGAGAAATAAAGAGCTTCCCAGACAAAAAAACCCTCAAGGAATTCATTAAAACCAAACCAATTCTGCAAGAGATACTAAGGGGCCTGTTGTGAATAGTTTAAAGGGAGGAAAGAATATAGCAAAAGAAGAATACAGCTTTAAAGAATAAAATGGCAATAAACAACTACATATCAATAATAACCTTGGATGTAAATGGTTTAAATGATCCAATCAAAAGACATAGGGTAGCTGCGTGGATAAAAAAACAGGACCCATACATATGCTGTCTACAAGAGACACACCTTAAAACAAAAGATGCACATAGACTGAAGGTAAAAGGATGGAAAAAATTATTTCATGCAAATGGAAATTTAAAAAAAGCAGGGGTAGCAATACTTATATCTAACAAAATGGATTTTAAAACAAAAGCTGTAGAAAGAGATAAAGAAGGACACTACATAATGATAAAGGGAACAATTCAACAGAAAGATATAACTATTATAAATATCTACACACCAAATATAGGAGCTTCGACATACATAAAGCAGACTTTGATGGATATAAAGGGCGAGATTAACAGCAATACTATCATAGTAGGGGATTTCAATACCCCACTAATTTCAATATCACTGGATAGATCCTCAAGAAAGAAAATTAATAAAGAAACAACGGACTTAAAGGATACACTAGATCAACTTGATTTAATAGATATCTTCAGAACTTTTCACCCTAAAGCAGTAGATTATACATTCTTCTCAAGCGCTCATGGTACATTTTCTAGGATAGACCACATGTTAGGACACAAAAATGGTTTCAACAAATTTAAGAAGATTGAAATCATATCAAGCATTTTCTCTGATCACAATGGCATGAAACTAGAAATTAAACACACAAAAAAACCTGAAAAATACTCAAACACTTGGAAACTAAATAGCATGTTATTAAACAATGAATGGATTAACAATAAGATCAAAGAAGAAATAAAAAAGTTTCTAAAACAAGTGAAAATGAGCATACATCAACTCAAAATTTATGGGACACAGCAAAAGCAGTACTGAGAGGGAAGTTCATTGCACTATAGGCATACCAAAAGAAGCTAGAAAAAGCTCAAATAAGCAACCTGACCCTCCATCTAAAAGAACTAGAAAAACAACAGCAAATAAAGCCCAGGACCAGTAGAAGGAAGGAAATAATAAAGATCAGAGCAGAAATAAATGACATAGAGGCTAAGGAAACAATACAGAGGATCAATGAAACCAGGAGCTGGTTCTTTGAAAAGGTAAAAAAGATTGATGAACCTTTAACTAGACTCACCAAGAAAAAAAGAGAGAGAACTCAAATAAATAAAATTAGAAATCAGAGTGGAGAAATAACAACTGACACAACAGAAATACAAAGTATTGTAAGAAAATACTATGAAGAACTCTATGCCAAAAAATTAAGACAACCTAGGTGAAATGGACAAATTTCTTGAATCATATAATCTTCCAAAAATCAATCTGGAAGAATCAGAACATTTAGACCAATTACAACAAATGAGATCGAAACAGTTATCAAAAAACTCTCAAAAAAGAAAAGTCCTGGGCCTGATGGCTTCACAAGTTAATTCTACCAAAAATTCAAAGAAGAACTAACTCCTATCCTCCTCAAGCTAGTTCAAAAAATTCAAGAGAAAGGAAGACTTCCAAACTCCTTTTATGAGGTGAGCATAATTCTGATCCCAAAACCGGGCAAAGACAACACAAAGAAAGAGAATTATAGGCCAATATCCCTTATAAATTTAGACGCTAAAATTCTCAACAAAATATTAGCCAACTGGAGCCAGCAATATATGAAAAAAATCATACACCATGATCAAGTGGGATTTATTCTGGAGAGGCAAGGCTGGTTCAATATTCGCAAATCAATCAATGTGATTCATCACATAAACAAAAGGAAAAACAAAAATCACATGATAATTTCAACAGATGCAGAAAAGGCATTTGATAAAATCCAGCACCCATTCAGGCTCACAACTCTCTGTAAAGTGGGAATACAGGGAACATTCCTTAACATGATAAAGGCCATCTACAACAAACCCACAGCAAACATCTTACTAAATGGACAAAAATTAAAAGCAATCCCCTTAAGATCAGGAACCAGGCAGGGATGCACCCTTTCACCACTCTTATTCAACATAGTTCTGAAAGTCCTAACTACAGCAATCAGAGAAGAAGAAGAAATAAAAGGCATCCAAATTGGAAAAGAAGAAGTAAAGTGTCATTATTTGCCGATGATATAATATTGTATATAGAAAACCCTAAAGTCTCAGTCAAAAAACTACTGGACCTGATAAATGAATTCAGCAAGGTGGCAGGATATAAAATTATAAAATACTCAGAAATCAGAGGCATTTCTAGATACCAACAATGAACTGTCAGCAAAAGAAATTAAGGAAATAATCCCCTTCACTATTGCAACCAAAAAATAAAGTACCTAGGAGTAAATTTAACCAAGGAGCTTAAGGACTTGTACTTGGAAAATTATAAAACATTGAGAAAAGAAATCAAGGAAGATACAAACAAGTGGAAGCATATACCATGCTCATGGTTAGGAAGAATAAACATCATTAAAATGTCTATATTACCCAAAGCAATTTATAAATTCAATGCAATACCAATTAAAATTCCAATGACATACTTCAAAGAAATAGAACACATATTCCAAAAATTTATATGGAACCAAAAAAGAACACGAATAGCCTCAGCAATCTTAAAAAGAAAAAAATAAAGCAGGAGGTATCACTCTTCCGGATATCAAGGTTTACTACAAAGCCATTATACTCAAGACAGCCTGGTACTGGCATAAGAACAGGCACATAGACCAATGGAACAGAACAGAGGACCCAGAAATAAACCCACAGCTTTATGGACAACTGATATTTGACAAAGGAGGAAAGAACATACAATGGAGTAAAGGCAGCCTCTTTAACAAATGGTTTTGGGAAAATCGGACATCTACCTGCAAAAAAATGAAACTAGACCATCAACTTACACCATTCACAAAAACAAACTCAAAATGGATAAAAGACTTAAATGTAAGCCGTGAAACCGTAAGCATCTTAGAAGAAGACATAGGCAGCAAGCTCTCCAACATCTGTAGCAGCAATATATTTGCCAATTTATCTCAACGGGCAAATGAAATAAAAGGCAAGATAAACAAATGGGACTATATCAAACTACAAAGTTTTTGCACAGCTAAAGACAATAAGAACAGGATAAAAAGACGAACCACAAAATGGGAGAACATATTCGACAACACGTCGGATAAGGGGTTAATAACTAAAATTTATAAAGAACTTATAAAACTCAACACCGGAAGACAAACAATCCAACCAAAAAATGGGCAAAAGAAATGAATAGAAATTTCTCCAAAGAGGACATACAGATGGCCAACAGGCATATGAAAAAATGCCCAACATCACTAATCATTAGAGAAATGCAAATTAAAACCACAATGAGATATCACCTCACACCAGTCAGAATGGCTCTCATCAGCAAAACAACACAGAACAAGTGCTGGCGAGGATGTGAAGAAAAGGGAACCCTCCTGCACTGCTGGTGGGAATGCAGACTGGTGCAGCTGCTGTGGAAAACAGTATGGAGATTCCTCAAAAAATTAAAAGTCGAACTGCCTCTTGACCCACTTTTAGGAATATACCCTAAGAACACCATAGCACTGTTCAAAAAGAAGAAATGCGCCCCCATGCTCATGGCAGCATTGTTCACAATAGCGAAGATCTGGAAACAGCACAAGTGTCCGTCAGAGGACGAGTGGATTAAAAATCTTTGGTACATATATACTATGGAATACTACTCAGCCATAAGAAATGATGACATCGGATCATTTACAACAAAATAGATGGACCTTGATAACATTATATGGAGTGAAATAAGTAAAACAGAAAAATACTGAGAACAGCATGATTTCATACATAGGTGGGACATAAAAGTGAGAGTATGAGACATGGACAAGAGAGTGGTGGTTACGGGGTGGGGGGAGGGAGGAGAGGGTGGGAGAGGGGAGGGGAGGGGCACAAAGAAAACCAAGTAGAAGGTGACAGAGGACAATTTGACTTTGGTGATGGGTATGCAACATAATTGAATGATAAGATAACCTGGAGATGTTTTCTTTGAATATATGTACCCTGATTTATTAATGTCACCCCATTAAAATTAATAATAATAAAAAAAACCTGACCTGGACACTCTGTCCTGAAGGCTGCTCTTGACTGTCAGGAACAGAATGAATGAGCCCCAGGAAGGGAAAAAGAAGGACAAGCAGAGAATTGTACTCAGTGGAAGACAGCTCCAGGCAGGTGCCTGTCACAGGTAAGCAACATGGGGCCTCGCCTCAACGGGGAGCATGGCTGTGCTTAGACCAGGTATGTAGACACAGCACAGAGAGTAGGTGACACTGAGGTCACACAATTCAGCTGGCCTGAAAGTACTTGGAACTCTCTTGGTTCTTTGGCAAATGCAATGGCTCAGCAAATGTTCATGAGCTCCTTAGAAAATAATTGTGGCCCTGGCGGGTTGGTTCAGTAAATAAGTGTTCACCTTGGCATATGGACATCCCAGGTTCAGTCCCTGGTCAGGGCACACAAGAGAAGCAACCATCCACTTCTTCCCCCCACCATTTCCCCCCTCGTATCCCTCTTCCCCTCCCGCAGCCAGTGGCTCGACTGGTTTGAGCATCAGCCTGGGTGCTGAGGATAGCTCCAGCACATCAGCCTCAAGCACTAAAAATAGCTTGGTTGATTCAAGTATTGACCCAAGATGGGGTTTGCCGGGTAAACCCTGATTGAGGCACATGCAGGAGTCTGTCTCTATCTCCCCTTTTCTCACTTAAAAAAAAAAAAGAAAAAGAAAATGACTGCTTGGAGGGTAAACATTTTATATTGAAACTATCACTCAGTAGCAGGTGAGCACCACTTCCTACGTTACCTGGTGCACATGCCACTGCCCTCCCTACTAGGAGCATTGATGCTCACCCATAAAGGATAGTGTAGGTGACATGATAGAAGAGAAAGTGGAAGTGTGGCTGCAATCACACATGGGGCGGGGCTGGGCTCCTCAGGGCTTCTTTCAATGCCTCATTCCCTGCACCATTTGGAAGGGGTCCAGTTCCCCTCCCCAGTTCCCTACCCCCACTCGACCTATCCCTACTCTAGCACTCCTCTGCACCCAGCCCCCTTGCTCCCTAGCCTCGTCATCTCCTTTCTTCCCCTTATTATAAATCCCTTTCCCTATTTTCTCTCTCATAGGTGAGCGCTCAGGCTAACCTGGTGAAAACTTCCTTCCAAGCTCAGGTTTATTACACGTGGAGCCAGAGATAGAGGCCAATGCTGAGCAGAGAGGCCCCACCTAGGCGAAGGGAGCCTCTGCTCTTCAGAGAGAAATATCCAGCACTGGGGACCTGGCCCTGTATGTGTGCACGGGGTCAGCAGCCCCACGGGGACTCACCTCCAGAGCCCAGCAGCGAGGACTTCATGTGCAGGCAGCAGTTGACATAGTCCTTTTCCTTCTGTTGGCGTTTATAGATAAACTCATACTGCACAGAGCCGCTGCCTTGTGCGACCACATACTTGTACGGAATGGGTGTGCCCAAGTGCTGCTTGGAAATGACAGTGCTGCCTTCAACGAGAAACCCATGAGGATCTAAGGGTCTGTGAACAAACAGGACATCACCCAATTATCAGGAAATCCTCTTGGAAGTTTTAGTTCTTCTCAAACACAACTTGGGGTGCAGACCAAGAGCTACATGTCAGTGCTCACCAAGGGGACACTCTGGAACAAGGTGAGGTTCCCAGAGCCTATGGAAAGCGAGTCATGAGGATACAGGACAAGAGCTTTATGGGGAAGAGCGGCTTGAAATACTCATTTTCCAAAAGTTCAAGAATGTCATGAACTCAGCTAAAAAGTATTGTTTCTTTATTATTATTATTATTATTAATATTATTATTACTTGTAAGTGAGAGGCGGAGAGGCAGATAGACTCCCACATGCACCCCAACTAGGATCCACCTGGCAAGCCCCATCTGGGACTGATGCTCTGCACATCTGGGGCCATGCTCATAACCAAGCTATTTCTAGTGCCTGAGGTGGAGGCTCCAGGGAGCATCCTCAGCTCCTGGGACTGATGCACTCAAACCAATCGAGCCATGGCTATAGGAAGGGAAGAGAGAGAAAGAGGAGAGGAGGGGTGGAGAAGCAGATGGTTGCTTCTCCTAGGTGCCCTGACTGGGAATTGAACCCAGGACTTCCACACACCCAATGCATGGAAGAGCACACTCAGATGCTCTAACTACTGAGCAAACCGACCAGGGCCTAAAAATACTGTTTCAATTGATTTCAAAGATGGGACTCACCAAAGGACTGTTCATAAGCCCTCAAACACACTCACTTGATAGCATACAACTCGCACACATTACAGTTCCACTTTGGCTTCCCGAGTTCTTCTCCCCGCAAACAAACACTTTGTGGTGGTTGGAGTCAAAGTGGAAGTCTTTGGAAATGATGGCGTGGAAGATCACTGTAACTCCTTCTCCGGGGCTCAGGGAGCTGCAGGGAAGCCACCAGGAATCGACAATTAGACCTGGATCTGTACCCAACCATGTACATTCACACACATACAAACATGAACACAAACACACACACATGCATAGTACATGCACATACTGCACATGTGCACAGACATGTACAAACATGCACATGTGCGCACACTCGTGTACACATAAACTCGCACACATGCATGTGGCCACATGTGCACACACACAAACCAGCACATATGTACATGTGCATGCACACATAAGCATGCACACACACATGATCCTTATTTCTTCACTGTTCATTAACATGGATCCAGCAAAAATCAAGTGTATCAACACTTCAGACATACGGCCAGCCCTGTGTGTAAGAGGGTGGGCACAGAGTAGGGGACAATCTCCATAACTCTCTAAGTGCTGGGGCAGTGGTAGAAGGGGGCTGGCTAGCACTCTGAAACATGCCAGCCTCTCTCCTGAGTTCTGTAAGGTCCTTGTTGCCTCTGGGACTCCAGGGACTACATGACTAAGCACTTAAACCAGGCAACAAACTGGGACAGGGACCCTTCCCTCGCCTATCTCCAGAGCAGTGGACAAGAAGGGCATCCTGGGAATCCCCTTTGTGGGGTGGGGTGGAGCAGGCACTGTGCCTGTGCCCCTGGGGCAGGCTGCCTTTATGTCCCCTACACGCCATGCACATCCTACCTCTCTGTAACTTCACACACATCAGCTCTCTGGTCCTTCTGCTCCTTCTCTTTATTCCCAGCAGCCACGTGATTCCTGTTATCCCCATCCAGCTTCTTCAGATGGCTGGGCTTGGTTTTCTGTCCAGAAACAGTGGTGTTGCCCTTGACTTCAGCTACCTAGGACAAGTGGCCAACTTTTAACCTTTAACACCAGCCTCCAAGTTTAGGACACCCACCACAGCCTCCTAGGAGCCCTCGCCCAACCCCTCTGCCTCTCGGGGCACCAGCTTCCTACTGCTCCCAGAGAAGCTGCCACACTACCTCAGGGCCCCTGCATGTGCCATTCCTGTTGCCAGGGACATGTCCCCACCTTTCCCCGTGACTTGCCTCTTACCCATCCAGGTGTCCATTGCAGCAACCCCTTCTCAGAGAGGCTTTGCCCAGCCATGTTCCCTTGGTACCCCCTCTGGTGCCCTTCCAGCACCCGCCTACCCCCCACCCTGTGCATGTCTCTCTCCCCTGTAGAGTGCCAGCTCAGAAGGCAGGAGGGGGGCAATCACAGCACCTAATGTGTATGGGGGAGGGCAGAAACTGAATGAAAGATAAGCCATGGCGAAACGGGGCCAAAGGAGTGGACTGTGAGGCAGATTGCAGGGATGCGGACACCCTTTCCCACAGAACGAGACACTACCTGGAGGTGCTCTTGGGGAGCTGGGACACTTGCAAGCAGCTGTTTAGATTTCTGAGTCTTACTTTGAACTTCTTTCTCAGCCCCCTTTCCTGCATTTGCAGACTTGGCTTCGACATCAATTGCCTGGAGGAGAAATTAAGATCCCAAAGCGTCAGGACCAAGAAGACAAAATGAACAGGGAGCCTGTAACTCAAATGGCCGTAAGGCTCAGCATCACCTCTAGCTCAGCAATGGGGTCAGCTGCTTGGGGTGGGAGGGTAGCTGCTTGAGGCGGAAGGGTGGCTCCTTTCACAGTCCTGTTCCCAGGAGCCAGTCTGAGAGGATAGATGCCCTTCCCAGACAGGGAGGTGACATCAGAACCACACTGCGCAGCAAGGCATCACGGACGTGGAAGGCCAATCTTGGTCATTACCCCGCCCCATACAACTCACACCAGAGGCTGCGGCCTCAGCCTGCTGCCCGTCAGCCTGCGGTTCTTTCTTGGGCTCAGTGTGGTCCCCCTTTGTCTCAGGCAGCAGTAGCTCCTGGGCAGTGTCTTCCTTCCCAGTACTACCTTCACAGGCAGAAGCAGCAGAGGTGGCTGGGCTGGCCCCTTCCTGGTCCTTCTCTTCTGAGAAGTGCTGATCTTGGGGTGCTGGGCCACCTGGAGGTTTTCCTTCTGTGGCTGCCTCTGCTTCCCCTGCAGTCTGGCCCTGCAGAGGCCCTCTGCGGTCAGCAGGCAGCATGCTGGTGCCCGGGGCAGGGCTCTGCTAGTTAGTAGGACCACCCTGCTGAGCTGGGCTTTGGAACACGGCTGCTTCTTGGAACTCAGTGTATACAAGTGAATCCAGACTAGAGAGGATGGAGGGGCAAGGAGGCAGGGACTCCAACCCTGTGAAAACAGAGGTGTTCTGGTTCTTTCTCTCCTTCTTTCTCTTCCTTTTGCTCTAGGTAGAGGAAGAGACACTAATTTTACTCCTTGGGTGTACTTGACTCTCACCCATGTTTTCCTCCATCTTCCTTTCAATTGGTCAAGAACGTCAAACCTAGCTCCACCAACCCCCCTGGCATCCATGGAATCCGCCATCTAGTTATCTTGGAAGGATATCTATGAAGTTGAGACACAGAAAGAACAGGAGTGGTAGACAGAGCTCAGGGACAAGAAGCTGAGCGGTGAGGTCAAAGCACAGCTGACAACCTCACAGGGAGTTCCTTCCAATGGGACAGCCCTGTAAGGATGATTTTCAGATGTTTGAGAGTGTACATGAGCCTCCGAAAGTCACTCTAATGCTGTGTGTGCTCCGTATACATAACCATCAATGAGACAGAAAAGCATGGGACTGATGTGAACAGCCGGAACAGCTCTGTCCCACTCTCATGCAGGCAACCTGAGCCTCGTCCAGTAGATCCTCGCTCAGAAGTGAGAGTTTCCAACCTCGGAATCAAAAATGGCACTCATAAGAAGCAGGTGGAGCAGGACCTTCCGAGGACCTCACAGGGACAATGCTCTGGAGTGAGTATTGATCAGCTCATAAGTGGGAGTGACCCGTAAGTCCCGAAGGCCAGTGCGGACCCTGCCCTCACCACGCAGCGCTTGCCTGGGTTGAGTCACCTGGGACAGGGCAGCCAGAGAACGTGGGGTACCTCTGCACAGGGATGGGTCACCTCATTCTGAGATTTCCTCCAACAATCCTGACCGAGCCTCCTGCAGATCTGCCCACAATGATGAGCAGGGAACACAGCTACCCTGGGCAACCTGGGATGATTTCCAAGCCTGTCTGATCACTGACGCCCACTAGCATCATGGTAGAAAGAAAGGGGCTTGAGAAAGGTCATAGGTCATTCACGGAGGTGACATCTCCATGGTTGTACAGATCTCTAAAGGTCTTGCTAACATGCGGATGGTGATTCGACATGTGTGGGTGTGCCAAGATTCTCCATTTCCAAGGAGGTGCTGCCAGTTCAGCAGAAGACCAGTGCAGCTCCTTGGAGGTCACCCCTGGAAGTCCAGCCCATGCACCCCAGGTCTGATCTGACTGGGCACCATCACCTTTATTCACTTTGTCCCAACAAGTAGCTTGGCTGAAAAACACTGGTCAGACCAGCAGGGGAATGTGTGCAGGGACACAGCCTTTTGTAGAATCTCCTCTTTAGTGTGAAACTGCCTGGAATCAGGTTTTTCCAACTGACACTGATTTATTTACCAGGAAATCTGGAACACTGCTATGAACAATGAATGAGCAATCAAGACATGTTCCTCCCATGAGGCCAAAAATTTAGAGGGGGGAGACAGACTGAACACAGGAGGTTTTAGTGTATGGGAAGTGCTGATGAGAAAGGCACCTGAGGGCACTGGGAAATCAGAGTCTGGAATGCTTCCTAGAGGAGACAGCACAGGCTGAGTCTAAAAGACACAAATGACGAAAAATTCAGCAGATGCCTGGTCTTGTGCTGCACAAAGGTCTGGCACCTTCCTCACTCACCCCAAACAAAAGCATAAGTGTGGTCCATAGATCCTGCGTGACTCTGCCCTGCTCACTGCCTGGCAGCTCCTGCCATCCTCGTCCTGCCCTGGCCTCAGGTACTAATCCTACATTTTGTTTTCTGGCTTTATGATATTGTGTTATTTCAGGGGTCTTGCAGACCCTGGAGGGAGCCCCCTTCCAGGGATGGCTAATTCCCAGAGACAGCAGACAACTAGCCAGTGAGCTGTCTTTCATATAAAAACCCACCCACCCAGAGTGCACACCCCTCCACGTCCTATATCGCCTCCCACACTCTGGGTCATTATCCACCTGCCCTATCCCAGACCCAGGAACCTGAAAACAAGGAAGAGTTCCTATGCCCCAGAGCCCACTGCAATGATTCCAAGTAGCCAATCTTAAATGTGCTCAATCTTGGGTGCTCTGCCCCAAAATGCAGGCTGGGCCTCGCTGTCCTCTGGCTCCCTCTGTGTCCCAACCACTCAGGGCTTCCCCAGGTGGCCCTGTGTGGAGTGACCCCAGCTCTTGGGAACTGTGAGTAATAAAACTTCTCTCAATGGTGCTGACATCTGTTTTCATCATTCAGTCACCTCTATAAACTAAATTCCAGGTATAATCAGGACGCTTCCTTCCCACCATCTCCTGCCTCAACTTCCCTCTTTCCCAGACACCTCCTCAGTCTAAACCCCTCAGCATACCATCCTGGAGATCCCCTGTAGAACAGCAAAGCCCCCCAGCTGAAATCTGCTTTAAGTCATCACACACACACATATATACTGAAACACATACACACATCACACATATATACTGAAACACAGACACTCATATGGACACAAACACTCAGACACATGCACACACACAGAGTTATACATGCAGAGACACACACATGCTCATACAGACACTCTCAGACACACACACACCCATGCACATGCATAGACACACACAGACATGAAATATATGCTGTTTCCTCTCCCCTCCAGAGCGGAAGTCTGAGAGTCTGCTCTGCTCACTGCTACATCCAGGGTCCAGAACAATCCCAGCTCACACAGGTGCCAAATACTTCTGTTTCAGGAGGTGAATGCCCCTCCACGCAAGCTCTGCCTCCCTGCAGTCTCCCATACCTCCTCTCTCACTCAGGCCTCCAGTGCCGCTCCTCAGCCCTCGCCCTCGCCAAGCGAGCTCAGGCCTCCCACGGGCTGGGCCCCTGAAGCACAGTTTGTCTTTGTCCATTTACCTTGCTCTCCCTCCTTCCTATCCCCACTCTGCATGCTTCCTGTCAGCTGGCTCAAGACGTTTCACAATAGGATTCAATTCTGCATAGGTTACATGCTATTCTCAACATACATTTGTTGGGGTTTGGGGTGGACATACCCCACACCAGTCACACATCCACTGGGCCTGACACACCCAGCACGCGGGGCTCGGGGCTGGAACCTAAACTTTCCCTTGACAAAAATCAAGACTTATCTATGTAAGTTTTACACATTATATATTATACACTTCTCACAAAAATTAGGGGATCAAGGCCTGACCAGGCAGTGGTGCAGTGGATAGAATGTTGGACTGGGACACGGAGGATCCAGGTTCGAAACCCCAAGGTCACCAGCATGAGTGCGGGCTCACCAGTTTGAGCACAGGGTTGCTGGCTTGAGCATAGAATCATAGACATGATCCCATGGTCACTGGCTTGAAGACCAAGGTCACTGGCTTGAGCAAGGGGTCACTCGCTCTGCTGTAGCCCCCTGGTCAAGGCACATATGAGAAAGCAATCAATAAACAACTAAGATGCCACAATGAAGAACTGATGCTTCTCATCTATCTCCCTTCCTGTCCATCCCTATCTGTCCCTCTCTCTGACTCTGTCTCTGTCAAAAAATAATAATAATAATAAACATATTCAGCCTGTGTTATTTGAAAAAATAATTAGGGAATTAGGGAACATGCAGATACTCCAGTACTTTTAGCTTTTTGTATATAGTACATTTTCACCAATGAAATAAAAGTTAGTTTTGCATCTCATTTGCATAATCAAACTTTCTTTGAATTGTTTGCTTTTCTGATGTTCTTGTTTAATAAAAAGAAATCAAATGCTTCTTTTTTTTATCGCTTCATATTCATTTTGAAATATCCCCTAGTTGGCTTTGGCTGGTTGGATCAGCGGAATAGCCTTGGCCTGGTGTGTGGAAGTCCTGGGTTCGATTTCCGGTCAGGGCACACAGGAGAATCACCCATCTGCTTCTCCACCCTTCCTTCTCTCTTCCTCTCTATTTCTCTCTTCCCCTCCCACAGCCAAGTCTCCACTGGAGCAAAGCTGGCCTTGGCATTGAGGACGGCTCCATGGCCTCGGCCTCAGGCGCTAGAATAGCTCTGGGAGCAACAGAGCAAACGCCCCAGATGGACAAAGCATTGCTCCCAGTGGGCATGACAGGTGGAACCCCGTCAGGTGCATGCGGGAGTCTGTCTGACTGCCTCCAGCTTCTAACTTCGGAAAAATACAAAAAGAAAAAAAAGAAAGAAATATCCCCTAATTTTTGTGAGCAGTATATATACACATATGCATGTATTCCTAATTAATGTGGTCTTTAATTTGGCCCATTATGAATATAGCTATTTCCCAAAAGGCAAAATGAAGGCCACAGGAATCAGAAATGTGCACAGTAAGAGTAAACACCCCTCTGACAGGGATGCACCCAGACAGTGGACACTGAGGGTGGGGATGGTTGGGAGGATACCCCAGCAGTTGGGTGATATCCATGTTGAAAGTGAATGGTGGGGAGTCAGTGCTCACTTTGTTAACCCTGCATCTATGTAATAAATGTCCTTTATATGGCCTTAACATGTAACCAAAACATTTTTTCTTCTTCTTTTCCAAGTGAAAAGAAGGGAGGGAGAGAGACAGACTCCCGCAATCGCCCCAATCAGGATCCACCCAGCAACCCCTGTCTGGGGCCATGCTCACAACCAAGCTATTTCTGCACCTGAGGTGGAAGCTCCACGGAGCCACCCTCAGCACCCTGCCTCAGAACCAGTCCAGCCATGGCTGCGGAAGGGGAAGAAAGAGAAAAGGAGAGAGAGAGAGAGAGAGAGAGAGAGAGAGAAGGGAGAAGTGGAGGGGTGGAGAAGCAGATGGTCGCTTCTCCTGTGTGCCCTGACCTGGAATCAAACCCAGGACATCCACACGCTGGGCCCAGTGGTAGCACTGAGCCAACCAGCCAGGGTGACAAAACTGTCTTTTTAATGAAGAGCTTTTGATTGGGAAGAGACACGGTGTAGCCTTTGGGAGTGCGAATGCTCTGTCTCTGAATTGAAGCGGGCTTATGAAGCTGCTCACAGCTGTACCTGGCTCCACTCTGTCCTGACGATAGTGCCTTTCACTCAATGCTAAAGCTATGCAATGCCAGTTCACAGAGAACTAGAAAAAGATAAATTTGTTAAGTCTGGATATTTTTGGTTACAGGTGCCTGGGATTTTACAATGAGCATCAGCTTTTTCTCCCACTCAACAAAGCAAAGCCTCCCAGCCTGACCTGTGGTGGCGCAGTGGATAAAGTGTTGACCTGGGAACACTGAGGTCACCAGTTCAAAACCCTGTACTGGTTTGGTCAAGGCACATATGGGAGTTGAGCTTCCAGCTCCTCCCTCCTTTCTCTCTCTCTTTCTCTCTCTCTCTCTCTCTCTCTCTCTCTGTGTCTCCTCTCTAAAATGAATAAAATTTAAAAAAATAATAATAATAACAAAGCAAAGCCTCCCACCCCACCCTGCACACCCAGTCCAGAGGGAGCAGGTAGACCCATTCATTCACTTAAGTGCCAGGTGGGGAGTACACAATGGGGAGTACTGCTGGGGACCCCGAAGAGGATACTGCAGGGGCTGGACCATTGCGGCGGAGACCCCAAGAGAAGGTATGAGTCAAGGGAAGGAAAGGCCCTCAGATGCTGAGTAGAGGCGTCAGGGACTGACAGACGGCTTGTGGCTCCAGGTCTGTGGGCCCCTCCTGCACCAGCAGGAAGTGCTGTGCTGACTCAGGAGGATGACAGGACTGAAGGGCATCTCCCCGCTACCCAGCCTCTGACTCAACTCCTCCTTCCAGAGTGCAGGTGGCACCACCAGAGTGCCTCCTTTGCCATCACATCCTTCCTGTCCCTGCGCATTAGCGGGGCAGGGACCCCAGTACCTAAGCTTCTGTTTCTCTTGTAGAACAGAGACAACACATACAGGAAGTGGGGGAGGAGGGGGCATGTCCATGAACACACCTGTTTCTTTTACAGAAGGAACTAGAGCAGCGATTTTCACCCTTTTTCGCCTCATGGCATATGCATGAATTACTGCAATTCCACGGCATACCAAGAACATTCCCTATTTTCTGTCAATCTGACAAAAAAATATATATGTATCATTTTGATTCAAGCATACCAGTCAGCTATTGCTGTGTTGGCTGCTGTCATTTTTTTTTTTATTTGATACTCTAAGAAGAAAAAGTCAGTGCCTCTGACTAAATAGTTAACTATGGCATGTTTTAAAAATTATTGCAGGCCCTGGCTCAGTTGGTTAGAGAGTCCTCCTAATACATCAAGGTTGTGGGTTCTACCCTCAGTCAGGGCACAAGAGTCAACCAGTGAACGCACAAATAAGTAGAGCAGCAAACGGATGCTTTTCTCTCTCTCTGCCACCTTTCCTTTCTCTAGAAAACAAAACAGTAACAATTCTTGTAGTATATGGATTGAAAACCACTGAACTAGGAACCAAAGAGAGCAGCTGACCCACACAAACCACTCTGGCCACCAGTTTTCCTATCCAAAAAATGGAGACAATAGGCATCCCTCTGTCATCAGGTCACTATAAGGGCCGATGAGACATGCCTGGCATGCGCAACCCGGCAATGTGCCCTCAGTGCCACAGTGACATGGTTCCTTCCTACCCACAGCAGGGGCCAAGGCGGCCGGTGGCCTTCCCTGCTCCTGCTCCCCCACACGGTTCAAGCAGGATTAACTCTATTCCTCTCCACAGTCACCCTATCACTCAGCCACAGTGATTGTTTCATGGACAGGCACATGACCCAGTCATAGCCAATGAGATCTGAGGAAAGCTTTCCCTGGTACCGAGAGGCTTCCTCTGTCTTCTGTAAGAGCCACCTAGAGACATGGGTTCCCATCTCCTGAACAGTGCAGTGGGAAGTGGACAACTGTGGATGCTGTGATGTGAGGTGGGGAGGGGTTCAGAGTGTTGAAGAGAGTGTTGAAGGAGGAAATTCACATCAGGAAGGCGGTGCAAGGACAAAGGGAGACACCTAGACCTGGGACTATCGAGTGTGCCTGGAGCTATCCACCTGAGGATTTCTGTCACACACATGATGAATTCCTTGCATCATATTAATTCATCTGAGCTGGGTTTTCGGTTATTTGTAAGCAAGGGATTTCTAATAGTTAAAATAACCAAACCGCAAATTAGGTTGTTTTAAACATACAGAATGCCAAAATAAGTCAAGGTAGTCAATGTTCTAACAGCTTTGATAGAATAAGATGTCAGGTTCTTTTAAACAGATTCAGGCCCCAGAATCCTAAAAGCTTCAGACCACTGAGTCAGCTCATGATATAGGAAGGCCTCATGGTGGTAGGTACCCAACCCTCCAGGCACCTCAGAATGTGGCAGGAGGGATCCGACCTCATGAACAGGCTCCAGCCACCTTCCCAGGACACCTCAGTCAAGCCCGCCTTCCAAAAGGAGAAGGGAGTTACAGGGAAGAAACAAGGAACCATGCACTACCGCAAGGGCAGGAGATGCTGCGAGACCCAGCCTACCTGGGAGGGGAAGCTCTTGAGGACCACAGTAAATGCAAGAGGGATGTTTGTAGGGACAGTGACCAGTTCCTGTCGGGGAAAGGGTGACCACCAGACTACCAGCACACCAGGTGGTGGACCCCAACCTAAACTACACCACCACCCAGGTGGATTTCACACCTGGGTAGCAGCCACCAACCCAAACTGGTTTTTTTTTTCCTTTTCCAAGTGAGAGGAGGGGAGGCAGAGAGAGAGACTCCCACATGCGCCCCAAACAGGATCCACCTGGCAACCCTATCCAACTGAGCTATCCTCCTGACATTAGAACCAATCAAACCACTGGCTCCAGAAAACAAAGAGAGAGAGAAGGGGGAGAGAGAGGGGAAGAGAAGCAGATGGTCACTTCTTCTGTGTGCCCGGACTGGGGATCAAACCCGGGATGTCCGCATGCTAAGCCAATGCTCTATCCACTGAGTCAACCGGCTAGGGCCCCAAATTGTTTTCTTTTTCTTTTTTACAGAGACAGAGAGTCAGAGAGAGGGATAGACAGACAGGAACAAAGAGAGATGAGAAGCATCAATCATCAGTTTTGACACCTTAGTTGTTCATTGATTGCTTTCTCACATGTGCCTTGACCGCGGGCCTTCAGCAGACTGAGTAACCCCTTGCTGGAGCCAGCGAGCTTGGGTCCAAGCTGGTGAGCTTTCTTTGGCTCAAACCAGATGGGCCCACGCTCAAGCTGGCAAGCTTGAGGGTCTTGAACCTGGGTCCTCCGCATCCCAGTCTGACGCTCTATCCACTGCGCCACCGCCTGGTCAGGCCCCAAACTGTTTTCTAATAAAAACAGCGCTGCCCACCTGAGAGGTTTTTGTTCAGAAGCAAGAATACTTTCATTGCATATATTAGCTAGTTTCATTTTTTATATTATTTGTAAACACAGCCATAATATAAATGCTACAGAAAATGAACTAAGTTGGGATTTAAACTTCCACAAACCAGAGATTCAGGTCAGGGATACCACCGCAGTACGGGTGCTTAGAACCTGGGCCCAGAACCTCAGGCGTGAGTGACAGTGACAGGCATCTTGGAGGGCTCTTGGCCCTCACAGAGGACCGGGGCCCCTGCCCTTTGCCATAAAGAGCATCTTGTACGGTGGTGGCACTTTTGACAGGTAAGTCTCCCACATCTGAAAGGAGATAGTTTCACCAGAAATAGAAGGATGGACAGAAGAATGGGGGGGGGGGGGGACAACACACAATAAAGGATGAAATTTAATGTTAGCAGATTGTCCTTGGTCACAAGAGCCAAAACCCAAAAGCATTGCCCTGGCCTAGCCCAAGTAGGGGCAAGGATCCTGCCAGCTTGCCTAAAATGTCAGGGATGCCGGATTCGCATGCAGGTGCAGAGCCAGGCAGGAGGTGCCTGGTCCCACGACTTATGCCGACTACCTGCTCAGGGTCTGCAGAGAACACGTCAGCCACCTCAACCAGGGTTGGGTCCTCTTTTCTTCGTTTGCTGGGAGGGTAATTAGCCTTTAGCTCATCAGATGTGCAGGCAACTGCATCTACAAAAACCTCTGGTGCAACTCCCTGTTGAAACATTCAGACTGGGCAGGTGGAACAGAGGCCCTCCTGCAGAGCCCTGGTGGACCCCTACTGCAGACCCAGCTAGCTGGCCAGCTCTGCCATCCAGGCCAGCAAGCAGAGGGCCCTGAGGGTTAGGAAACCCTAAAATGGCCCCTGTGGGTGGGCAGGTGTGCAGAGCCACTCCAGGTAAGGGAAGAGCCCATGCCAGAGCTGGTATTGTGTGAGTTGGCACACCTCACTTCCCCAGGTCTGGGGAGTAAACAAACCCAGGTCCTAGCTCTTGTTGGCCTCCATCCCCAGGTCCAGGCTAGTGCTCCCACAAGGATGCAGCTATGCAGATGCTCCCAGGAGAACTAGGCAGCCAGGTAGTTAAGACAGAGTCAGTCTAGGACTATTGGGAACTGGGGAAGCGCAAAGCAGCAGCCACCCGTGGATGGAACACTTTGGGCAGCACAGAGTTGGCACTGGCCGGGGGGTACCCATCTCTTCCTCCCACCAGCCTCTTTTTCCTAAGGTAGACAGTGAGGCACGGGAAGTGCTACCAAGTGTGCTCCAGGCCACATTGCAGGACAGAGTGGGGCGGGGCCCGGCAATTAGAAAAGTTGAGGCCAGAACTGAGGCCCAGTGGCAGTTGCCATGAACAAGAAGAGGGAGGTAAGGCCTTTGGTGTGGGGTCTGGTCTCGGCCTCACCAGAGAGGACCAGGCATGTGGGACACTTGGGCCTCCCAAGCACTGCCTTCAGGAGGAACAGCAACCAGAAAGGCCTAGAGCCTCTGGACCTCTGGATCAGGTCCTAGGGAAGGCAAAAATTGGTATTTCTGCAAGGGGTACTTGGGATGGGCCCAGTGGGTGAGGCAGAGCAGAGTACATGGGCTATGCCCAGGCCCAGAGCTCGTCCTGATCAGGGCCAGAAATCCAGGTGGCTGATCCCCACCAGCTGGGGGCAGGAAGCTGAGAAAGGAAGCATGGGATCACTGGGCACCTTTTACCCCACTTCCTGGCTGGTGGAAGCCACTCCAGGGGAGAACAAATCCGTTTGCTGCAGGGGAGGAGGCAAGAACCAGCCAAGACTCCCAGAGCATCAGCATCAAAAGGCCACTGAAGAAAAGGCAGGAGGATAGCCAGCCCAGGCAACAGATGCAATGGCAGCTCCCCACCTGCCCTGTTGACAACCATACCCTGCATACATTCCACGATGCTGGACAACGGACCTCTTTCACTTGGTGGCTGGAAATGAGCCCAGCCTCATGGCCTGTTCCTCGTTCTGGGGTCTTCCCCCTTGGTTTCCTGGAATGTGATCTGGCCACCATTCTGGCATCACAGCTGGGCAAAAGTCCAGGACTCAACAACTCACACACCTCTCTCTGACCAGGGGGACAATGGAGGGTTGCTCTAGGGACTGGGAACAATCACTGAAGCACCTGTGAGCTAATCACCAGAGACAAACCCATCAGCGGGCATTTGTCCCCTTCATTTGCTTCCCTTCATGTGACATTTAAGCTTTTTTTTCATTAACTTTAATTGGGTGACACCAATAAATCAGGGTACATATGTACAATGAAAACATCTCCAGATTATCTTATCATTCAATTGTGTTGCATACCCATCACCCAAAGTCAAATTGTCCTCTGTCACCTTCTATCTGGCTTTCCCTGTGCCCCTCCCCTTCTCCCTATCCCACCCTCCTCTCCCTCCCCCCACCCCGTAACCACCACACTCTTGTCCATGTCTCAGAGTCTCACTTTTATGTCCCACTTATGTATGAAATCATGCTGTTCTCAGGTTTTTTTTTCTGATTTACTTATTTCACTCCGTATAATGTTATCAAGGTACATCCATTTTGTTGCAAATGATCCTATGTCATCATTTCTTATGGCTGAGTAGTATTCCATAGTATATATGTACCAAAGCTTTTTAATCCACTCGTCTTCTGACGGACACTTGGGCTGGTTCCAGATCTTCGCTATTGTGAACAATGCTGCCACGAACATGGGGGCGCATTTCTTCTTTTTGAACAGTGTTATGGTGTTCTTAGGGTATATTCCTAAAAGTGGGATAGCCGGGTCAAAAGGCAGTTCAACTTTTAATTTTTTGAGGAATCTCCAAACTGTTTTCCACAGTGGCTGCACCAGTCTGCATTCCCACCAGCAGTGCAGAAGGGTTCCCTTTTCTCGGCATCCTCACCAGCACTTATTCTGTGTTGTTTTGCTGATGAGTGTCATTCTGACTGGTGTGAGTTGGTATCTCATTGTGGTTTCAATTTGCATTTTTCTAATGATTAGTGATGTTGAGCATTTTTTCATATGTCTTTTGGCCATCTGTATATCTTCTTTGAAGAAATTTCTATTAATTTCTTTTGCCCATATTTTGATTGGATTGTTTGTCTTCCTGATATTGAGTTTTATAAAGTTCTTTATAAATTTTGGTTATTAACCCCTTATCAGATGTGTTGTCGAATATGTTCTCCCATTTTGTGGTTCGTCTTTTTATTCTGTTCTTACTGTCTGTAGCTGTGCAAAAACTTTTTAGTTTCATATAGTCCCATTTGTTTATCTTGCCTTTTATTTCATTTGCCGGTGGAGATATATTGGCAAATATATTGCTGCTACAGATGTCGGAAAGCTTGCTGCCTATGTTTTCTTCTAAGATGCTTATAGTTTCACGGCTTATGTTTAAGTCTTTTATCCATTTTGAGTTTGTTTTTGTGAATGGTGTAAGTTGATGGTCTAGTTTCATTTTTTTGCAGATAGATGTCCAATTTTCCCAAAACCATTTGTTAAAGAGGCTGCCTTTACTCCATTGTATGTTCTTTCCTCCTTTGTCAAATATCAGTTGTCCATAAAGCTGTGGGTTTATTTCTGGGTCCTCTGTTCTGTTCCATTGATCTATGTGCCTGTTCTTATGCCAGTACCAGGCTGTCTTGAGTATAATGGCCTTATAGTAAACGTTGATATCCGGAAGAGTGATACCTCCTACTTTATTTTTTCTTTTTAAGATTGCTGAGGCTATTCGTGTTCTTTTTTGGTTCCATATAAATTTTTGAAATATGTGTTCTATATCTTTGAAGTATGTCATTGGAATTTTAATTGGTATTGCATTGAATTTATAAATTGCTTTGAGTAATATAGACATTTTAATGATGTTTATTCTTCCTAGCCATGAGCACGGTATATGCTTCTACTTGTTTGTATCTTCCTTGATTTCTTTTCTCAATGTTTTATAATTTTCCGAGTACAAGTCCTTAACCTCCTTGGTTAAATTTACTCCTAGGTATTTTATTTTTTTGGCTGCAATAGTGAAGGGGATTGTTTCCTTAATTTCTTTTGCTGACAGTTCATTGTTGGTATATAGAAATGCCTCTGATTTCTGAGTATTAATTTTATATCCTGCCACCTTGCTGAATTCATTTATCAGGTCCAGTAGTTTTTTGACTGAGACTTTAGGGTTTTCTATATACAATATCATATCATCTGCAAATAGTGACAGTTTTACTTCTTCTTCTCCAATTTGGATGCCTTTTATTTCTTCTTCTTCTCTGATTGCTATAGCCAGGACTTCCAGAACTATGTTGAATAAGAGTGGTGAAAGTGGGCAACCCTGCCTAGTTCCTGATCTTAAGGGGATTGCTTTTAATTTTTGTCCATTTAGTATGATGTTTGCTGTGGGTTTGTCGCAGATGGCCTTTATCATGTTAAGGAATGTTCCCTGTATTCCCACTTTACAGAGAGTTGTGAGCATGAATGGGTGCTGGATTTTATCAAATGCCTTTTCTGCATCTATTGAAATTATCATGTGATCTTTGTCCTTCCTTTTGTTTATGTGATGAATCACATTGATTGATTTGCGAATATTGAACCAGCCTTGCCTCTCCAGAATAAATCCCACTTGATCATGGTGTATGATTTTTTTCATATATTGCTGGCTCCAGTTGGCTAATATTTTGTTGAGAATTTTAGCATCTAAATTCATCAGGGATATTGGCCTATAATTTTCTTTCTTTGTGTTGTCTTTGACCAGTTTTGGGATCAGAATTATGCTCACCTCATTAAAGGAGTTTGGAACTCTTCCTTCCTCTTGAATTTTTTGAACTAGCTTGAGGAAGATAGGAGTTAGTTCTTCTTTGAATTTTATTTTTTTAATTTTTTTTTATTTTTATTTTATTCATTTTAGAGAGGAGACACAGAGTGAGAGAGAGAAAGAGAGAGAGAGAGAGAGAAAGGGGGAAGGAGCTGGAAGCATCAACTCCCATATGTGCCTTGACCAGACCAGTGCAGGTTTTGAACTGGCAACCTCAGTGTTCCCAGGCCGACGCTTTTATCCACTGTACCACCACAGGTCATGCCTCTCTTTGAATTTTTGATAGAATTCACTTGTGAGGCCATCAGGCCCAGGACATTTCTTTTTTGGGAGTTTTTTGATAACTGTTTTGATCTCATTTGTTGTAATTGGTCTGTTTAGGTGTTCTGATTCTTCCAGATTGATTTTTGGAAATTTATATGATTCAAGAAATTTGTCCATTTCACCGAAATTGTCTAATTATTTGGCATAGAGTTCTTCATAGTATTTTCTTACAATGCTTTGTATTTCTGTTCTATCAGTTGTTATTTCTCCACTGTCCTTTCTAATTTTATTTATTTGAGACCTCTCTCTTTTTTTTTGGTGAGTCTAGTTAAAGGTTCATCAATCTTGTTTACTTTTTCAAAGAACCAGCTTCTGGTTTCATTGATCCTCTGTATTGTTTCCTTAGCCTCTATGTCATTTATTTCTGCTCTGATCTTTATTATTTCCTTCCTTCTACTTGTCCTGGGTTTTATTTCTTGTTGTTTTTCTAGTTCTTTTAGCTGCAGGGTCAGGTTGCTTATTTGAGCTTTTTCTAGCTTCTTATGATATGCCTGTAGTGCCATGAACTTCCCTCTCAGTACTGCTTTTGCTGTGTCCCATAAATTTTGAGTTGATGTATGCTCATTATCATTTGTTTCTAGAAACTTTTTTATTTCTTCTTTGATCTCATTGTTAATCCATTCATTATTTAATATCATGCTATTTAGTTACCAAGTGTTTGAGTATTTTTCAGTTTTTCTTTTGTGTTTAATTTCTAGTTTCATGGCATTTTGATCAGAGAAAATGCTTGATATGATTTCAATCTTCTTAAATTTATTGAGACCATTTTTGTGTCCTAACATGTGGTCTATCCTAGAAAACGTACCATGAGCGCTTGAGAAGAATGTATATTCTACTGCTTTAGGGTGAAAAGTTCTGAAGATATCTATTAAATCAGGTTGATCTAGTGTATCCTTTAAGTCTGCTGTTTCTTTATTAATTTTCTTTCTTGTGGATCTATCCAGTGTTGTTAGTGGGGTATTGAAATCCCCTACTATGATAGTATTGCTGTTAATCTCGCCCTTTATATCCATCAAAGTCTGCTTTATGTATGTCGGGGCTCCTATATTTGGTGTGTAGATATTTATAATAGTTTTATCTTCCTGTTGAATTGTTCCCTTTATCATTATGTAGTGTCCTTCTTTATCTCTTACTACAGCCTTTTTTTTAAAGTCCATTTTGTCACATATCAGTACTGCTACCCCGGCTTTTTTTTCATTTCCATTAGCATGAAATATTTTTTCCATCCTTTTGCCTTCAGTCTATGTGCATCTTTTGTTTTAAGGTGTGTCTCTTGTAGACAGCATATGTATGGGTCCTGTTTCTTTATCCACACAGCTACCCTATGTCTTTTGATTGGATCATTTAATCCATTTACATTTAAGGTTATTATTGATATGTAGTTGTTTATTGCCATTTTGTTCTTTAAAGCTGTATTTTTTTTCTATATTCTTTCCTCCCTTTGAACTGTTCACAACAGGCCCCTTAGTATCTCTTGCAGAATTGGTTTGGTTTTAATGAATTCCTTGAGGCTTTCTTTGTCTGGAAAGCTCTTTATTTCTCCTTCAATTTTAAACATTAGCCTTGCTGGATAGAGTAGTCTTGGTTGTAGGTTCTTGTTCTGCATTACTTTGATTATATCTTGCCATTCCCTTCTGGACTCAAATGTTTCTGTTGAAAAGTCCGACGTCATCCTTATGGGCGCTCCTTTGAATTTTTGAAAAATTCAAAGGAGCTCCTTTGAAAAAAAGGTGATAGCCTTTTTTTCTCTAGCAGCTTTTAAGATTTTTTCTTTATCCATTAGCTTTGGTATTTTAACTATGATGTGTCTTGGTGTAAATTTTTTTGGTTTTCTCTTTAATGGAGTTCTGTGTGCTTCTTGAACGTGTGGAATGTTTCCCAGCCTTAATTTAGGGAAGTTTTCTGCTATGATTTGATTGAACAAAGTTTCCATTTCCTGTCCTCTTTCCTCTTCTTCAGGCACCCCTATGATGCGAATGTTGTTTCTCTTTATGTTGTCACAGAGCTCCCTTAGAGTTTCCTCACATTTTTTGAGTCTCTTTTCCTTTTTCTTCTCTGCTTCTGTAACTTTGTTTATTGTGTCCTCTAACTCGCTGATTCGATCCTCAGCATGATTCATCCTACTTTTAATTTCTTCCATTGTGGTCTTTAGTTCTGATACTGTATTTGTCATTTCTGTCGGATTTTTTTTTTTATAATTTCAATTTCATTTTTTATACTTGTTATCTCTTTATTTAGGTGTTCATAGTGACTATCCATTGTTGCTCTAATTTCTTTGAACATCCTATCATTATTCTAAATTCTGCTTCTGGTAGTTTGGTTATATCTGCTTCATTTTGGTCCTTCTTTGGGGATTTCTCGATTCATTTGGTTTGCATTCCTCTGCCTGCCCATTTTATCTTTGTATAAGCAAGTTGTGGCCACTGGAGTCCAGTAGGTGTTGCCTTTGTGTTCTCTTGGTGTTGTCTGTCTGCAGGCCTGCCACGCCCTCTGCCGCTGCCTAGGGTGGTTGGGTATGGGCGTTGCCGCGTCAGCCTACTGCGGCTGTTGCTGTGATTTCCGCCTCTCCTCCGTGGGAAGGGCTGTCACTCAAACCACAAGCCTCAGCACCAAGGGCAGAGGTGAGCACCTTTGCTCAGCTGCAGACTCAGCCTGTTTCCACAAGGATTACGCCCAGCCCCCACAGTCAGAGCCTGCTTGCCACAGTTTCGCGGGTTGGGCGGGGTTTTTGAGGTGCTCTCAGCTGTGAGCCTTTGCCCATCCAGAATTTAGCCCCGCCCTCGAGGCCAGGGCCCTCCTGCGCAGGGTCGCAAACCGCGGTTTATTGGGCCCGGCATGTTTGCTGGCATGAGCTCAGCCACGAACTTCCACTCGTCTTGGGGTCTACCCTGCCGCCGCGTTAGGAGCCCGCTCGCGCACACAGGATGGCAAACCGTGGTTTCTCCGTCCGGGCGGGGCTAGTAACAGCGTGAGCTCAGCCACGAACTTCCGCTGGTCTAGGGGTCTACCACAACCCCGCGTTAGGAGCCTGCTCGCGCACACAGGATGGCAAACCGCGGTTTCTCCATCCAGGCGGGGTTGGCAGCGTGAGCTCAGCTGCAAGCCCCTCGCCCGTCCCTGGTCCTAGCTCCGTCCCCGCAGTCAGGGCCGGCTTGCGCAGGGTCGCAGAGCAGATCTCTGCCCGTTTTTTTCCCTGCTGGTGGGGTCACAGGCGGGCCACAGGTGCCGGACCGCTTTCGCACATCCCCTCCGCCCCTGCTGGGCTAGACCGAGCTCACATCGGTTGTGCCTCCGCCCACGCCGACAGGACCGCGTTTCAGCGTCCTGCCACCACCATCCCTTCAGCAACCCTCAGAGAGATGGAAGTGCCCTAAGTCTTCACACTGTAGGCCTGGGAGCTCCCTCCCTCTAAGCAGCTCTGCTCTAATTGCTGCGGGAGAGCTTGTTTGGCTAGTGTCCTGTCTCCCTTTGCTGGTATTGCTAGTTCCAGGGGAAATATTCATTTTCGATTAGGGAAATGACTTAGCCCAAGGGTCAGGGTGGCTGTCCCTCAGAGTGTCCCCGTGCCTTCAGTCGACACTCTGTTCCCGCTGCTCTGTTCCTCTCCTCTGTCCCCGGGTGTGTGGTTGTGAGAGAGGTTTTCTGTGCTGTCCCTTTAAAAAGATTCTTGGGTCTGAGAAAACTATCTCTTTTTCACAAACAGTATCCTCACTTGCTTCACAGCTCAATACTATCCAAACGCCTCTTCTAGGCTCTGGGACTGCAGGCTGGGGCTTGGTTCCTGGGACCCAGGTCCCTCCCTCTCCGCCAAACTCTCCTCCCGCCACGCGGGTCTCTCCAGGCTGCCACTTGCTCCAGGGAGCTGGGCAGCCCTCTTCGCGTTTTCGCTTTTCCTACCAGTCTCAATGTGGCTTCTGCAGTGTTCCTTGGTTGAAGAGTCCACTTAGTTTAGTTCAAAGTTGGTTTATCCAGATGATGGTTGTTAAAACTGAGTTATAATCCACTTTGGTTCTGGGAGTTGGAAGTTGGTACATCCGCCTACTCCATCGCCATCTTCCGTCCCCCGACATTTAAGCATTTTTAAAAAAACCTTCTGTGAAAGTACCTTCCACTGCTTTCTTATGCTGAGGTGGAAACGCACACAACATAAAATTAACTGTTAAAAGTGCACTCCTCGCCTGACCAGGTGGTGGCGCAGTGAATAGAGCATTGGACTGGGATGAGGAGGACCCAGGTTCGAGACCCTGAGGTCGCCAGTTTGAGCGTGGGCCCATCTGGCTTGAGCAAAAGCTCACCAGCTTGAGCCCAAGGTCACTGTCTTGAGCAAGGGGTCACTCAGTCTGCTGTAGCCCCTAGGTCAAGGTACATATGAGAAAGCAATCAATGAACAACTAAGGAACCGCACAAAGAATTGATGTTTCTCATCTCTGTCTCCATTCCTGTCTGTCTGTCCCTATCTGTCCCTCTCTCTGACTCTCTGTCTCTGCCACAAAAACAAACAAACAAAAAAAGTTCACTCCTTGGTGCACAGCTCAATGCCATGCGACCGTTCTGTCTGGTTCAAACATTTTCATCCCCCCGTCCCCAGCAAGCAGTGACTGCCCCCCCTTGCCAGGGAGCGTCGGCATTCCTGCAGCTTTCTTAGATGCCCAGTTTACAGTGGGGGCGTTTTCAACATCCCCCTCCCATAGGAACTCTCCCCCGCTTTTCAGCCCTGGCTTCCTGCGTTGTCCATTTGCCCCAACTAGACCTGTCCACCCAGGCAGCGGCAGCTTCTGCATTCGCCTACAATGGTTTCCAGACACACCCTCTGCTTGGCTCCCCAACCGAGTTCCCAGGTCAATGCCACAGGGAATCCCGGGCAGGTCAGAGCATACAAACAGCACTCCTTCGGGGCAAGGTCTGCCCTATTCCCTCAAGAACCCCAAGGCCATCTTCAGACCCCATCAGGCCAGAGGGCTGAACCACACAGTCCCCACCTCAGGCAGCACCTTTTTTGCTTCTGCAGTCACTGGGTCACTGGGAACCTTGGGCTCTTGTTCAGAATCCCAACCAAGTTCACTCAGTTCAGTTCCTGCTTTCCAGCAACTCTCTGGAGGGCCAGGCCCTGGGAGTTCCCTTCTTGATCATTTCCCCTGCTATGACACTATTGCATGTTTTAAAAATCTCTTTAAGTATCTATCTAATTCAATGGCAAGAATGTCCTCAGCTCGTTAATCTTTGGGGAAAAATAGCAGTTGGAGGCCACAATGCGTTCTGCCATAAAGATGAGGCCAATGGCATGGCCTGTACCAGAACTTCCAGCCAGACACAAAAGCCTAAGGCTGAGATGACACCCTTGCTGAGGCCATTTACTTACAAATGAAACCAGAGACTTAGAAGAGCAGGTCGAAGGACACCCACCCACTGGGTGGTCCCGAAACCTCACCCCATCGCTGCCAAACCTGACCTCCGATCAATGCTTTAACGTGAAGGTAGTACATACTATTGTGCAGCTCTGTGAGTTTTCAGCATTGTGACAGCAGAAGTGGAACTTACATGTTTACTGGTCACTTGTGTCTTCTCCACCGTGGACTATACTCTATCAATGGCCCATTTGTCTATCGGGTTGGCTACCATTTTCTACTTGATTCCTAAGAGCTTTTGATATAGGGAGGTGACTCACCCTTTGCTAAAAAATATTTCTATGGAAAGTCAAATATTCTCTCTATATCTTTCCTATACAATCTGCCCTTCGTGTGTGCTGATCATGTTCTATGAGACTTTTAGTTCTTTTAAGACTTTTTTGATAGCCAAATGTAGTAATCTTTTTTAAAATTTATTTAGACAATTAAATTTAACAGGGTGACATTGGTCAACCAGAGTACATAGATTTAGAGAAAACATCTCCACATCATTTGGACAATTGATTATGCTATATATCCATCACCTAAAGTCAAATCATCTTCTGTCACTCTATATTTTTGATTCTCTTTAAGTCCCTCCCCTTCCCCTCTTTCCTTCTTTTCCACCTTCCCCTCCCCCCTCGTAACCACTTCACTTTTATCTATGTCCATGAGTCTCAATTTTGTGTCCCACCTATGTATGGAATCATAGTTCTTAGCTTTCTCTGATATACTTATTTCACTCAGTATGTTATCAAGGTCCATCCATGTTGTTGTAAATGATCCGATGTCATCATTTCTTATGGCTGAGTAGTATTCCACAGTATATATGTACCACATCTTCTTTATCCAGTCATCTATCGAAGGGCTTTTTGGTTGTTTCCATGTCTTGGCCACTGTGAACAATGCTGCAATGAACATGGGGCTGCCTGTGTCTTTATGTACCAGTGTTTTTGAGTTTTGGGGGTATATATCCAGCAGAGGGATTGCTGGGTCATATGGTAGTTCTATTTTTAGTTTTTTGAGGTACCACCATACTTTCTTCCATAGTGGTTGTACTACTTTACATTCCCACCAACAGTGGATGAGGGTTCCTTTTCTCTGCAGCCTCTGCACTTGTCATTACCTGTCTTGTTGATAATAGCTAATCTAACAGGCGTGAGGTGGTATCACATTGTAGTTTTTATTTGCATTTCTTGAATAGCTAGTGAAGGTGAGCATTTTTTCATATATCTGTTGGCCATTTGTATTTCTTCTTGGGAGAAGTGTCTGTTCATGTCTTTTTCCCATTTTTTTATTGGATTGTTTCATTTGTTGCTGAGTTTTGTGAGTTCTTTGTATATTTTGGATATTAGACCCTTATCCGAGCTGTTGTTTGAAAATATCATCTCCCATTTAGTTGGCTGTCTGTCTGTTCTGTTGTCAGTTCCTTTTGCTGTGCAGAAGCATCTTAGTCTGATGTAGTCCCATTCATTTCTTTGCCTTCACTTCCCTTGCCTTTGGGGTCATATTTATAAAATGTTTTTTATGGCCAAGGTCCATGAGTTTAGTACCTATGTTTCCTTCTATGTAATTTATTGTTTCAGGTCTTATATTTAGGTCTTCGATCCATTTTGAATTAATTTTTGTGCAAGGAGATAAAATGTAGTCAGGTTTCATTCTTTTGCATGTGGCTCTCCAGCACCATTTATTGAAGAGGCTTTATTTCCTCCATTGTGTGTTTTTGGCTCCTTTTTCAAAGATGATTTGACAATATATATGTGGTTTTATTTCTGGGCTCTCTAATATGTTCCATTGGTCTGTGTGTCTATTTTTTTTTTTTTTTTTTTTTTTTTGCCAATACCATGCTGTTTTGATTATCGTGGTTCTGTAGTATAGTTTGAAGTCAGGTATTGTAACGTCTCCAGCTTCATTTTTTTTTCCCTTAGGATTACTTTGGTTATTCAAGGTTTTTTATGGTTACATATAAACCTGATGATTTTTGTTCCACTTCTTTAAAAAATGACATTGGAATTTTGATGGGAATTGCATTAAATTTGTATATTGCTTTGGGTAATATGGTCATTTTAACATATTTATTCTTCCTATGAACAAGGAATATTTTTCCATTTCATTGTGTCTTTTTCAATTTGCTTTAATAATGCTTTGTAGTTTTCAGTATATAGGTCCTTTACATTGTTATGTTTATTCCTAGGGGGGGTTTTTTGTTGTTGTTGTTGTTGCAACTGTAAAAGGGATTTTTTTTTTTAGTTCTTTTTCTGATGTTTCATTGTTGGCATATATAAAAGCAATAGACTTCTGTATGTTAATTTTGCATCCTGCGACCAATACAGCAAGTATTGGTTTACTGTTTCTAATAGCCTTTCTGTGGAGTCTTTGGGGTTTTCTGTATACAGGATCATGTCATCTGCAAAAAGTGAAACCTTTACTTCTTCTTTCCCAATATGAATGTCTTTTATTTGTTTCTCTTGTCTAATTGCTCTGGCTAGAACTTCCAGCACTATGTTGAATAGAAGTGGAGAGAGTGGGCAACTTTGTCATGTTTCTGATTTTAGAGGAAAAGTTTTCAGTTTTTTACCATTTAGTATAATGTTTGTCGTAAATGGCCTTTATTATGTTGAGGTATTTTCCTTCTATACCCATTTTGTTGAGTGTTTTAAACATAAAACATGTTGTATTTTATCACATGCTTTTTCTGCATCTATTCGTAGGATCATATGGTTTTTGTTCTTTGTTTTGTTGATATGGTGTATTATGTTGTTTTACATATGTTGAACCACCCTTGTGTTTCTGGGATGAATCCCACTTGATCATGATGAATTATTTTTTTGATGTGTTGTATTCGATTTGCTAGTATTTTGTTTAGGATTTTAGCATCTGTATTTATTAGAGATATTGGGCTGTAGTTTTCTTTTTTGTGTTGTCCTTACCAGGTTTTGATATGAGGGTTATGTTGGCCTCATAAAATGTATTTGGAAGTTTTGCTTCTTCAATTTTTTGGAAGACTTTGAGGATAGGAACCAACTCTTCTTTGAATGTTCGGTAAAATTCACTAGTACTATAGCCATCTGGCCCCAGATTTTTATTCTTCGGAAGGTTTTTGATAGCAGTTTCTATTTCCTCCCTGATTATTGGTCTACTTAGGATTTCTACTTCTTCGTGATTCAGCCTAGAAAGATTGTATTTTTCAAGGAGTTTATTTGTTTCTTGTAGATTGTTGAATTTGGTGGCATATAATTTTTAATAGTATTCTGCAATAATCCTTTGTATAACTATGATATCTGTGGTGATTTCTCCTCTTTCATTTTGGATTTTGTTTATATGAGTCCTTTCTCTTTTTTCCTTAGTGAGTCTTGCCAGAGGTTTGTCGATTTTATTGATCTTTTCAAAGAACCAGCTCTTTGTCGTACTCAATTTTAGTTTTTCTGTTCTCTATTTCATTTATTTCTGCTTTAATTTTTATTATTTCCTTTCTTCTGCTGGTTTGAGATTGCCTTTGTTCTTCTTTCTCTAGTTCCTTAAGATGTGATGTTAGGTTGTTTACTTGGGCTGTCTCTTGTTTTTTCATATAAGTCTGTAATGATGTGAACTTCCCTCATTACTGCTTTTGCTGCATCCCAGACATTCTGATATGTCATGTTGTCATTTTCACCTGTCTGTATATATCTTTTGATCTCTTATTTTATTTCTTCTTTGACCCATTCATTTTTTAGAAGTATGTTGTTTAATTTCCACATTTTTGTGGGTATGTTTACTTCTTTTTTGCAGTTGAATTCTAGTTTCAAAGCCTTATGATCAGAGAATATGCTTGGTATAATATCAATCTTTTTGAATTTGTTGGTGTTAGTTTTGTGGCCCAGCATATGATCTATTCTTGAGAAAAATGTTTTGGGATGCAATGTCCTGTAGATGTCTATTATGTCCATTTGTTCTAGTGTTTCATTTAAGGCCTATATTTCTTTATTGATTTTCTGTTTGGATGAACGATCTAAAGTCATCAACGGTGTATTGAGCTCTCCAGTATTATTATACTTTTTTCGATTTGTACTTTTAGATCAGTTAGTATCTGTCATATATTTCTGTGCTCTCTGGTTTGTGCATATATATTAAGGAGTGTTATGTCCTCTTGATACACTGTCACCTTTATCATTATGAAATGTTCATCCTTGTCTCTGCTTATCTTTGTTGTCTTGTAGTCAGTATTGTCAGATATGAGTATAGCTACTTCTGCTTTTCTTTGGATTTTATTTGCTTGGAGAATCGTTTTCCATCCTTTTACTTTGAATCTATTTTTATGCTTGTAGCTTAGATGTGTCTCTTAAAGGCAGCATACTGATGGGTTTTGCTTCTTGATCCAATCTGCTACTCTCTTTATTACATTTAGTGTAATTACTGACATGTGAGGATTTCCTATTGTCATTTTATATACTGCTTTATGTTAGCTTTGTGTCTTGTTTGGTTCTTTTTATTTTTGTGGTGGTGGTATTTCATAATTCTATCATCTGTTTCTTTTCTTTTTAAGCTATGTATTTCAGTAGTGGCATTTTCAGGAGTAGTTACCATTAGGTTATTAAAATAAAAATTATCAAATTTATTAGAGTCCATTATCTCATGAGTGTCTCTGCACTCCATCCTCCTTTGTCATTGCTGATGTTATCCTCTCCCCTTTTATATTATTGTTGTCACAGATAATCCTTATTTTTATTGTGGTTTTGTCAGAAATTTTTTACTTGTAATTTTGTTTTGTTTTGTTCTTTGTATCTGGTTGGATAACCACCTTTAGTACTTCTTATAGTGGGGGTTTTCTGGTGATAAAATCCCTCGGCTTCTGTATGTCTGTAAATGTTTTCATTTCCCCTTCATATTTGAAGGATAGCTTTGATGGATATAGTATTCTTAGCTGGAAGTTCTTCTTTTTCAGAACTTTAAATGTTGGGGTCCACTCTCTTCTGGCTTGTAGAGTTTCTGCTGAGAAATCTAATGATAACCTAATGGGCCTTCCTTTATATGTTATATTCTTCTCCCTAGCTGCCTTGAGAATTTTTTCTTTGTCATTGATTTGTGATCATTTCATTTTGATGTGCCTTGGTGTAAGTCTGTTTGGGTTGAGGTAACTCGCATTCTGTTTGCTTCTTGGATTTGAGGCTCTAACTCTTTCCACAGGCTTGGGAAGTTCTTATCGATTATTTGTTTCAATATGTTCTCCATTCCCTTTTCCCTCTCTTCCTCTTCTGACATACCCATTATTCTTATATTGCTCTTCCAGATGGAGTCACTCAATTCCTGTAGGGCTTTCCCCCCCCTTTTTTTTTTTTTAATTCGTGAGTCTCTCACTTCTCTCTGTAATATTTCCAGTTGCCTGTCTCCAATGTCACTGATTCTCTACTCTATCTGGCCTATTCTATTGGTTAAGCTTGTTACCTCATTTTTCAATTTGTGTATTGAGTTTTTCATCTCTGTTTGGTTCTTTTTTATAGTTTCAATTTCCTTGGTGAAGTACTCTTTTTGTCTATTGTTTTTTGAGCTCACTAAATTGCATTTCAGTGTTTGCCTATATCTTATTGAGTATTTTTAGAGCTTCAATTTTGAATTCTCTGTCATTAAGCTCCAAAGTTCCCATGTAATTGAGTTTTTTCCTGGAGATTTTTCATCATCTATTTGAGCTACGTCTCTGTCTTTTATATCCATATTTGATACTTTTTTCTTGATGGTATTTGCAAGTGGCATTGTTAATAACCCCAACAAAAGATAATTACCTCTTTCTGGCAGGGGGTGCTGTACTACAAGATTTGCCTCTGTGAGATTCTTGGGTGTTCTGCTGTTGCCTTCGTAGTGATGCAGGCAGGGCAGTCGCATTGGTAGGAGGGGCCTGTTGCCAGGGCTTCGCAATTCTATAGCTTTAGGAATGGTCGAGCAGGGGTCGTCCAGGGCCCTCCCTCTAGTCCCAACAGAGAAGAGGATCAAGCATCCGGGTGTCCCCACCTCTCACATGAGGAGCAGCCTGGAGATCTAGTAGAGAAGGGTCCGCTACCACCGCTGTTCTCACAGCAAGAGGAGCAATGAGGGTCCAGGAGGCTGGGTGACACAGTCCAGTCCCTCCTCCAATACCACTCTAAGTACTCAAAGCGCAGCCCTGGGCAGGGGTGGGCTGTGTGTCACAAGCCAGTGTCCAAGCTTCTGAAGCAGTTGTGGCAGAGTTTGCACATCAGGGGCATCTGGTGTACAAAGGCTGAACAGCTGGAAGATCACGCGTGCCCCAGTGCCCCGTGGGCCGATCTCCGTAAGCTATTCACCTGTAGTTCTTGGGAGTGTGCCACCGGCTTTGTTTGCTCAGTACCTTACAATCACGGATAAAGCAGACATGGGGAAATGACCCTGCTCTTCGTTCTTGGTCGTTGCCCCTATTTCAGTTCCTTCCTTCCAGATGCTCCTTCCTCCCAGACTCTCCTCCCTGCTCCAGGTTTGAGACAAAGCCTGTAGCAATAGTGCCTCCCTCCCTCTGATCCATGAGGAAAGAAAAAGATTCAGTCCTCTGGTATTTTTTTTCTTCTTCTGAGCTTTGGCCCACCCTCTTTTGCAATCATACTTTTGTCTGTCTGGTATATGTATATTTCAGGTTCATCTGGGAGCTTTTTCTCTGCATATAGTTGTAGAATTCGTTGAAATTTCAAGGGGAAAGATCAGGATTATCTCTCATGCTGCCATTTCTCTGATGTCACACATAGTAATCTTTTGTTTATACTTTTTCCTCTGTGTTCATTACTAGAAAACCTTCCCCCATCCAGAGAGCAGATAGATATTTGCACACATCAAACTCCATCTCAGGTACCTCCATCTCCCCCGGGGTCCCTGTCTCCATGACCACGGCTCTGTGACAGCCTTGTGTGATCGATCACAGCCAAGTCCCACTCCAAGCTTTTCTTGCTCATTGTTTTCTTGGTAATTCTCCCCATTTTTTCTTCCAAAAGTCCCTTAAACTTCCTCAGTCCCATAAAACAAACCCTAGTCCTACTGGGCTAAGTGTCATTCTCGGCCAGTGTCCTGTGCACTTCATGGTGGTTCCTGGTTCTCATCCTGAGTTCACCTAAGCTTCCAAAGTGTCCCAGAGCCCAGCCTTGGAGCTGATCATCGGCCCTGGATGGGTTACTCTCCAAGAGGAAGAATATACACTCACACACAAACACACACATCCCCGGTTCACACACTCTACACATACACATACACCACACAGAAACACACATCCTAACATATTCACACACACACCACACACATATCCCCAATACACATACACACCCCACACACATATCCCCTAATACACACACAAAAATATACCTGATTTACATACATACATTTATACTCCCCCACATCTATACCATATACATGCTTCTCCTCATATATATACATACCGCACACACACATATACTGTATATACATCACACATACACACATCTCAAAATACTCTCAAACACACTACACACCACAAACACATCTGTAAGGGGTTAAATTACAATAATTTCTTGTAAGGGCTGAGTCACAGAACTTCCTGCAAGAATTTAAGGCCCTATACATAACTAGGAACTTAGTTCACAAACCTTTATCTTTATTTTATTGCCTAAGAAATGCAGGGAGTTCTCTTGCATAAGTTCCCAGAGGTATCACGACCCCAGCTATTCCTGGGAAACAAGTGACCCTGATGCCTTGAAGATTTACCAAGGACACCAGAGAGGACTGTGCCAATTAGGCCTGCACTACCTCAGAAGAACTTGAAGAAGAGACATTCCTGCAAACCGGCCTCCCACCTCCCGCACACTGCTACGTGACCAACTGTATGGGTTTCCCTTTTTTTCTTTTGCCCTTACACCATTACTAACAGCCCCTGAACCCTATAAAAACTGGCAGCATCAGGAGAGTGCTAAGGCAGTTCTTTTGGACAGGAGTCCTCTGCCTTCTCAAGTTACTGAAATTTGAATTAAAGACGCTCTTACACCTACTTGGTCCTTGCCTCTCTTTACTGGCATTGGGGATGACGGGTAACCCTGAGTCCAGCTTTATTTTTCTAGTTTCACATCCCCAATACACATATACTCTATAATCATACACACCACATACACCACACACACACTTCTACTCATATATATATACACCACACACACCACACACAAACTCACATCTCAAAAGATTCACACACATGCCACAGACATATACACACATTCCCAATGCACACACATCACACACTCACACACAGTAGATCTCAACACTGCTACCTATGATAGGCCCCAGCCCAGCCAGCCCAGCCACTACTATGAACAAGCCCTGTTCCCAGAACCTGTTCCCAGAAGTGAGGATCAAACAGGAAATCAGCCCTAATGCAGACACAGAGAGAATGTTTCTCCCCGAAGTACTGCCCTTGGGCCTGGACAGCTGGACTTTGCTACAGGGACCCCCTCCCATCTTCCATAAACATGACCAGGTAAGTGCCCTGCAGGCCTGGCTAAGGGCTCCAACTTGGTCCCTTACCCAGGAGTCATTTGGGGTCTGACAGCTGTCAGGAGGCAACAGCCTTCTATGGTTCTTTTCTGAGCACCCACCATATCCCCATAGCTTGGAGGCACCTGGAGGCTGGCACCATCAATGAAAAGAGACCCAGAGAGTGTTTGATACCCATGGGACAGAAGCATAGACACCCAGACCCACCTAGCCACAGCTGCTGGTAGACCACACCCTGGGTCTGGTAGGAGGAAATGCAGGTGGAGGCCCCAGAGGGACAGGAACCCAGAGACCAAGCAAAAAAAGCAGGCACAGGGAAAGGAAGGCAGCTCTGACACTGCCCCTCATGCTGGAGTCCATGGGCTGGGCTGTGGCAGGCAGAACTGGGGGGCAATGCTGTGATGATGTCCTAGAGAGCATGTCCTGGAGAGGATGCCGAGGGAACATGGAAAACCTTGGTCAGCAGCTGAGGAAACCACAGCAGGAAACAACGACTAGGCAAAACCAGGAGGCTCACCTGCCCAGGCCGGCACTCACCTTTTGGACTTTCCAGGTGTTCTGGGAACAGGGCTTGTCCAGAATTTCCTGCCAGTCACTGGAACCCAGGTATGAGAAGGGACTGCTCGTCTCCTTCAGCTCCTTTCCACTCTCCATTTCTCCCTCAGGGATCAGCTTAGGGTTGTCAGGCGCTACAAATGCAGAGAAGAGAAGAATTTGTCACCCTCTGGAATGTTATTTTGAGCTGGTTATTTTTAAGAAAGAGCAGAGACACAGGAGAGGCTCTGAACTGAGGAGAAGGAGCCATTTTGTGAGAGACATTTACATGTGGAGGGAAGCCTCCAGCTGTTGGGGGGTGTTCCTCTCACAGTATCAGGAAGGGGAAGGTGACCTCCTCTCTATGAACTCTTATCAACACAGAAGGCACCCACTTCAATCTGCATAAGGACCTTACCCGGTAGGCTTTCCAGGCCTTCTTGTCTGACTCCCCATCTCCAATATTTCCCTCTGTCTTCTCCTGAAGAGGGTATTTGAGGTAGTGGCTTCTGCCACTTGGGAGAGTTACTCTGCCATCCTGGGCCTCTCCCAGGTATACAGGAGGCATGCATGTTATTCAGTGTTGTTTTTGTTCTGCTAAGCTGATCTTATATCAGTTTATTTATCAGATCAGCGAAAGAACCTAGAAGGGGAGAAGGAAACATTTTCCACCTGTGGGTCAAACCTCAGGGAAAGCAAGTGAACATTCTAGGGAAGCACTGGAACCCTCCCCCAGTGTCGGGCAAATGTTTGCAAAATATGATTTTCATGTTTGCTCACTTATAGTTTGCATTGGGGGTGAGCAGCGCCAGGTATATGTGGTCTGTAAAATTACAAATTATCTTCCTGCTTGGGAAGGGCCATTGTTTTGCTAATGTTTGCTGGAAGAGAGGTTTTCACATCAGAAAGTTTTGAAAAGAAGAGAAGAAGGAGAAGAGGCAGAAAGAAGCCATGTTTGCAGAGTGAGAGAGGAGAGAATGCAGGGTGCTGAAGAAGAAGCCATGTTAGCAGGGAAAGAGAAGGTGTGCAGATGGGGGACCAGACGTGAGGGGCTTTGCAAGCTCTGCTGAGACTGGTGGAGCCTCCTTTCTAGGAGAAACCAGAGAAGATCCTCCTGGTTGTGGAACTGAAGAACATGTCAGGGCTTTCGGAGCCCTGAGTGAAAGGGAAATGTTTGCCTGTGTGTTTGCTCATCGGCTGGTGCAAGACTTTAATAAAGGAATGGCCCACCATTCTTTGACTCCAATGTTTCTTTACCATCTGCCTGAATTCAATGAGAACCTGCATGTGCATGGCCACAAAGGCCGTGACTAGTGGTTGTACACCCACCATCTGGACAGATTAACTTGCTCCCCCCGCCAGTGATACTCCACCCCACCCCCTGCCCCAGCCTCCTGCAGGGTCTCAAGAAATTTTGGAAAATTTTCAATAATCAAAAAAGAAACGCATTGCCCAGAACCTCACATCCCCCTAATCATCTCCCAGCACACAAGTCTTGCCTAGAAATCCCATCTGATCCCCTGGGGCAATGGCAGAAGCAGTGGGAACTTGGGGTGAGGAGAAGCTCCTAACCCCTGTCCCTCCAATACTGATTCTACTGGCATGAAGCCCTCTGTGGGATCAGGCAAACATCACCCCTAGCAAAGCCAGCCCCCCTCCACCTAGGTCTAGGGTGGCCAGGAATTCTCCACACATTACTCTTCCATGCCTTTATCAGTGTGCCCTTCCTCAGCACCCTGGGGTCTGCACAGGGCCCACCTACCCCACCTGCATAAATGCACCCATCCCCCAGGGTGAAAGGAAGAGCCTCTCCTCAGCAGCTCCTGCCAAGTCACTCCCCCATCCTGGTTCCACTCTGGTTTCACTTTCTATTCCTGTAAATACCAAGGCACAGCCAGGGCTGAGGACACAAAGCAGCTCACAGACAGGAAGTCATGTGTTCTCCTAAGGTCACACACACTAACCTCTCGCCCTTCGATGGAGTGTGCAATGCTCAGAGGCCAGCGGCACCAGGCAGTCTCACCATTCAGGCACAAGTGTCTGGCTCTGTTGTGCATCCCCAGTGACTGACTGGCACCAGCACTACAACCTGCCACATCCAACAGTAGATGAGAGACCCATGGCACCAGGCAGAGGAAAGTGACCTCTCTATGAACTCTTTCTTTTTTTTTTTCTTTTTTTTTTTCTTTTTTTTAAATTTAGAGTTTTATTGATTAGGCTGGCGGCATACACAAGGGATTCTTCAGACCCAAATCATGCCTCTCTATGAACTCTTACCAAAGCAGAAGGTATCCACTTTAATCTGCATAAGGACCTTGCCCTGTAGGCTTTCCAGGCCTCCTTATCTGACTCCTCACTCCCAACATCTCCCTCTCTCTTTCCTAGTCCAAAGCAAAATGGTCCTGACCACTGCTCACCGTGCTCACAGGGACAAGAGGGCAGATGACCAGGGGTGGTGAACATCTGGCAGGTGAGGGCGGTCTGCACTGCAGTGACTATGTCCTGCTAAGGACGGTTGGCCCTGGAGTGGCCTTTCACCTGGCTGAGGAGGATGGCCGTATAAAGCAGGATGTCACCACCCCAAAAGACGTCTCATCATGAGGATTATTTGAGGTAGATTATGTTTCAGAAACAAAAGACTCAGGAAGGGTTTTTCACCTCCCCCTTCACTGCCTAGAAGGATTTCCATGAAGGGCCTGGTCCAGGCCAAGCACCATAAGCAGAAAAATTCAGAGTATGGGCCAGGTGTGGGACCCTCGGGAACAGGCCAGCAGGGCCTACAGCAGGGCCCCATCTGGGTGCCATTGTCTTTGCAGGGTTCAGGGAACATCTGTTTACCAACATTTGCTTTCCCATCTTCCTGCAACTTGTCCTGCCCTTCAGAGCCCCAGCCCCATCCCTTCTCCTTAGCTCAGGGTGGTACATTGGCCTCAAACTGCAGGATCCTCTCTGGGGTCTCCTGTTCTTATGGACAAAATGAAATGTGGGGTTTTTCTCCTGTCAATCAGTCCTATGTTAATTTGATTCCCAAAAGGGCCAGTCTCTAGAACTCCAGTTTCCTCTGTCCCTCCCAACTCCTTCTCAGCTGCCAACCAAGGACCACCCCGGTTCACCTGGTTACAGCAATTAATTTTAACCCTTGAGGCCTACACTTAATACTTCCCTTACCCCTGTCCCCCAGCTACAGGTCAGTACCAGCAGGGCCCAGAGCTAGTTATCTACCCAGCCCAGGTGGGTAGTGCTCCAGAACAGGTGTAAGGTTATGCCAGCACCCTCCCTTTCCTCTCTTCACAGTGAGGCCAGCAAGACCTGAACCACTGCTTCCTCCCGAGGCAAGGCCTCCCGACCTCCAGCCTGGTTCAGACTGTGTGAATAGCTGTATGACTTTGGGCAAGTTACTTCACCTTTCTGTGCTTTGCTCTTGGCATCTGTGAAACGGGGCTTTATGATACAGCTCTCACCTTGATATTCAGCATAGTTCAAGGCATGTCATGGTTAGCCAGCATTCACTTTTATTTTGTTTAATGTCTGGAGCCCCAAAGACTCCTTCCCTCTCAAGGTCCCCACACAAGCAGACATTCTAGTGACAAGGGGTAGGGAGCCCTGCCAGGTAGGAGGCTCTATCTAGACCCCAGGAGCTTGGCCATGCCATGATTCCAATGAAATGTGTCCTCTGCTCCTTGTCTGGACAGCAAGGAATCTATGAGGGGAGGGAACACTCAGCTGCCCGCCAAGGGCACATGCAGTTCTGTGACCCCTCAGGAGTCCTCAGGTTTAACAGTCAGCCAGACCTCCTCTGAAGGATTAGCAGCAAAAGAAAATCAATAAAACACAATTCCCAACAGGATCGCCTGCCTCTCGAGCCCACATGCAGCGTCTGTAACCTCAGCACTTTGCACAAATGTAGCAGAAGCAGAGTGACAGAACCCCGGCACGGCATCATCCTCACAGATGACCAAACCACAAGCAGGAAGGCCTGTACTCCCATCATTTACTCACTCTGCACATGCCACACACATGCACAAGCAGCAGCACGTGTTAAGAAAACACATGGGGTCCTGTGGACTTGCTTTGAATCACTCAGCAATTATTTATTTAGCACCTACTGTATGCCAAACACTGTGCAAGGGACCTGGGATAAAGCAGGGAACAAGAGAACAAAGGTCCCCCCCTAAAGCCATAAGGCAAACAGATGAAGTGTGTTTGGGGGGCACATTATTTGTGGGGGGGGTCAGGGTGGGACTTGAGGTGGAGGAGACAGCTGAGCAAAGACAGGAGCAAGGGCAGGGGAGCTGTGCTGTCCTCTGAGGACAAGTATGTTCCAGGCATAGGAACAGGCCATGCAAAGTTCCTGGGGTCAGAGCAAGTCCAGTGTATCCCAGGAAGGTCAGGGAGGCCAGTAAGCTGCAGGGAGGCTAGTAGCTCCAGGGGCAGGGCACTGGCTCAGAACTTACAGCTTTTACTCTGATTGACATGGCAGGGGAAGGGAAACAATCTCCTGAATGGGCTCTGCTCATGCAACTAGCAGGGTCCTGGGAAAAGGATGCGGGGCGTGAGGAAGGGAAGGAGTGGAGGTCAGTGCCAGGGGTTGGGCCTGAGGTGCTAGAGGGATGAGTTCACCCTGGTCAAGGCAGGTGGGAAGCCTGAGGTGCAGGTCTGGGGGAGAGAGGAACTGGGCTTCAGAGACAGGAAACTGAGAGGCCTGTCAGACACTCTGGTGGGGAGGCCACAAGTGGCTGGAGTTTAGATAACAGGTCCAGGAAAAAAGGATTGACCTGGGGGCTCACAGTGCCTGAGGGTATGTAAAATCAGAGACCAGGGGAGGTCACCACCAGAGCTAGAGAACAAAAGCCAAGGAAGGAGGAAACATCAGGCTGATGTCTAGATGCAAAGAAAAAAAAGGACTGGCCAAGTGAGCAGATGAGACCCATCTGATGTGGCTTTCACAAGCTTGGTCACTGACCACAAGCCCTCACCAGGGAGGGACCTGTGCAGGCTGCGGCAACCCCTCACCCTCTTCTGCGCCTGAGGTCCCACTCTATTCAGCACCCTCCAAAAACCTCCATCTGCTGAGCTCAGCCCACACTTCCCATTCCCAAGGGGCAGACGAACCTCGAGGTTTCTCCAAGAAATGAAATAAAAATTTCTAAAAAAGTGACAGGTGCCTCTAAAAAAAGTCCCGACAGAACTTTTCTAAGGAAAGTGTTTCTAGAAAGAGTCCTTTAGCCACAGGAGACCTCACTCTGAGGTCTGGGCTGCCTGCTGGCCTCCATTTCCAGGAAGGGAGGCAGGACTGAGCTGGCTGTCTACCCACCGTCCTCATCTGGCCCCTGTCCTCATTGGCACCCCCCCCACACACAGGCCTTACCAGGTGCGGGGGCCGCAGGGGGCAGCCTCTGTCCGCACTCGCTGCAGAATTTGGGAGCTTCCTCTTTGGAGACATGCCCGCACCACGGACACTCCATACCTCTGGGGTGGGGCTTCCATGGCAGGCGGGCTTCTGCAGATATGGAAGCAAGAGTCCGGAGGAAGCAGCCATTTTTATTCCCAGCCTCCTGTCATGTGACTGCAGCCGTGTTTAAGTTTCATTTTCTGGAAAGTGAAATTACAGCAGCTCAGAACTGGGACCCCTCCCCTGCAGCTCACAGCCCAGCCTCATCCCAAGTCCTCCACCTCCAAGCCCTTCCTGTCCTGCCCCCTCACAGCTTTAGCACCCACTTTCCTTTCTGCTTCCCCACTCCTGTCCCTTCACCCCACTCTCCTGCCCTCCTGAGCTTTCTGTTTCTTAGTGAGTCCATCTAAAACTGTTCCCACAGGGGTAAGACTGAAAGCCAGGGTGGCTGAGGACAGGGTGGGGGGTGGTGTGGGAGGAGGGTTTTCCCAGCAGAGACACAGCAGAAGCAAACTCTGAGATATGTGTGAAGCTGCCTTCTGCATGTCATGGGAAAGGAACTCTCAGAGACCAAAGCCCCTGGCTCACAGGTGAGGAGTTCAGGTGAGGCACACAGGACATCTGCTCCCAAAGCCCTACAGAAAAGCTGTCAGCCACAGCTGAGTCAGTGAGCAGCAGGGACAGCCTGCAGAAGGGCAGCGCAGGGAGAAAGGGCCCCTAGTCAGGTTCCTACTAAAGGGCAAGGGGTTGCCATCTATGAAGCTTGTCCTTCTGCCATCAACTATGACTCAGAACACCCTTTTGTGAAGGGAGCATCAAACCAAGGTGAGGATCATGCTTGTTCATGCCAAGGCCAAGACTCAGGCCAAGGACTTCCAGCCTCCAGGGGCCACTTTGTACATCTAGGGTGAAAGTGGAAACAGGTATCTCAGCTCTTGTAGCACAGAGATCCACCTGCCCACCTACCACCGTTTTTTTTTTAATTTCTTTTTATTTATTAATTTTAGAGAGGAGACAGAGTGAGAGAGAGAGAAAGAAAGAGAGAAAGGGGGGAGGAGCTGGAAGCATCAACTCCCATATGTGCCTTGACCAGACCAGTGCAGGGTTTTGAACTGGCGACCTCAGTGTTCCCAGGTCGACGCTTTATCCACTGCACCACCACAGGTCAGGCACCACCGGTTTTTACTAGCTTCCGACTGGAGAAATCTGCCAAAGCAGTGGCCAATCTGGCTCCTGTGCCAGGTGGTAGGGCACCCAGAGGGCCCTCAGGCTAGGTCCTTCGGGCTCCTGCCCTCCTGCTGACGTCAGCCTTCCCTTCTCACTGGTCTGTGGCATGGCTGCCTGTCTGATACCCTTGACTTGGTTTCCACGAAATGGTGATCTCCTGGGGGGGGGGGGGGGGCAGGGCCAGACTGAAGAAAGTTGGTGTGTGCGGTACCCTGGCTTCATCCACCACAGACAGGCTGTGGCTTCCACCTTGCCATTTTCCACCACAGCCGCCGGAAGCACCCACCACCATCGTTTGGGCACTCTCTCACTCAAGGACTTTCAATGACTCCCCACAGCCCAGGCTTCTCTCTTTCTTTCCCTAAGTCTTCCTTTTATCCAAAGCTCTTCCTCCCCACAGACCAAAGCACTCATAATAGGGCTCAGCAATCCCCACTGAAGTGTCCTATGTCCCACCTGCACCAGGGGCCTCAGGGTATACTGGGGGCCTAAGGGCAGAGATCATACATTTATCTATTCAAACACCTTCCAGACTTTTTTCCCTTTATGTCCGACCACTGAACCACGCCAAACTCTAGCCCGCTCTCCACCATCCCCCAGGAATAGCAGGGGTTGCATGGGGCTGAGGCTCCAGTGGGCCCGGGGCTGCTGCAATGAGGCAGGGGTTGGAGGGGGTCCCAGCTGGTGGCCCCTACCATCTTGGCAGCACTTCCTCATTCTGCAGCCCGCTCAGTGGTTCTCAGGGCCATCACCAAGCAGATGCCAGCCTAGCTAGGACCACTCGGAGAACCCTGAGCTGTGAGCAGTAACGCCGTTCTTGTAAAAGTTAGTGAGATAAAGACATGGATATGTTTCCAAAACAGCACTTTGCCGTTGATATAATTAGCGAAAGAGCTATTAAGGGGGGAGGCTGCGGCTGGGTCCCTAGAGTGTTCCTGGTATCGCGGATGCGCGGGGCTGAACTGAGCTGAGGACCCGGCAGCGAAACCGAAACCGGGGCCGCAGGAAAAAGCGGCCCAGAGGGCACGGAGGCGACATCGAGACGCAAGCGCCACTCCGGAGGTCCGCGACGCAGACCCAGACCCACAAACCCTGCGGTACCACGGCACCGAAACGCCGCGACCCCTACCCGTGGGGGCACCTTCGCACCCATGTGACCCGCACCCGTACCCACGAGGCCCTGAACCCTTGACTCCTGGACCCAGCGGACCAGAATCCGCAGGAGCCGGCATTCCGCCCTACAGCCCACACTCACTTTGTTCCGGCCCACTCGATTTCGTTTCTGGGCCTGGGTCCCGCCCCTTCTCATGTCTCTGCGCCTGCGCCGCCAGATCCGCTGCGGATGTGGCCAGAATTCTCCTGCTGTGTAGCGCCCCCCAGTGGACCAGTGCCGGTGGTTGCGCCTCCTGCCAGTGCGCGCGGGGGCGGCACCCACTAGGGCGGTGATGGCGAACCTATGACACCGTGTGACACGCATAGCCATTTTTGATGACATGCGGCGGCATACCAGAGAAGTATGGGGCCGCATGCCCAGGAGGACGGTTTATCCTTGGCTCCTGCACGGCCAGGTGCAGTAGCCAAGGATAAAACATTTGCTGTAGTGCAGACACTCTGTGCCGGAGGTCTGTAGGCCAAAACAACAGAATTCCGGCACAGAGCGCCTAGTTCTGGGACTTCCCGTTAGGCGGTTTTTCTCCAAGTGACACACCACCCGAGTTATGCTCGGTTTTTTGGCGAATTTGACACACTAAGCTCAAAAGATTGCCCATCGCTGCACTAGGGACCGGCCTGGCCGGGTCCACACCTTGGTTCTCCCCTAGCCTTCTCCACCTGGCTGACCGGTTTCTGGAGCCCTTGGTAGCAGAGGTGGGGGTTGCGCACAGATCCCCCAACCAGTGCCCAGCACCTTGGATGGTGTCCACGGTCTTGCAGACCAAGTGGCCGCCAGGGGAATGGCACAGGGAATACTAGACAGGTCACTAAACTAAGCTTCAGGCCACTTGAGTGTACAGTGGAGGTCACCAGCGCCATTGTTTCTAGGTCTGGTGTGTATTAAGTGACCATAGCCATGGCGGGGGAGGCTTGCTGCTCACACTCAGGGCTCCACTGGTCACTGACAACTAAGTGGCCACCAGAGTCTGGGTCTGCACCTCGCCCTGCTGAGTGCCTCAGTTTCTTCATTGGTAAGCTCACAGGCCTTCATGCTAGGGCTGCTGGAGAAGTGACCATACAGCAAATACTGTGTCCCAGCCAGAGCAAAGGGATTGATGTGTGTCTCATTTACTCCTCATCATCCTCTCCCCTGCCAACCAGCACAGCCTGAGGGCACTAGTGGGAAGCCTGACATGGGCCCACCACTGCTACACATGCCAATTAGGATGATAATTACTAAACACAAAGGCGGGTTCTCACCCCATCAATCTGACACTGCTGCTTACCCACACTGTCCAGTCACATTGTCCTTGCTCTGGGCTGAAAACAGCAAGCATGGTCCTTCTCAGGGCGCCCATCTCACATACCCCCCATTCACAGGACTGGCTTATCCCAGCCACTATGAATCAATGTCTGAGCCTATGAAATTTGTAGGGGACAATAAGCAAAGGTTGCACACTGTTATCTTCTCTTTTTTTCTCTAATTTTTAAAATTGATTTTAGAGAGAGGAAGGGAGAGAGCGAGCGAGAGAGAAAAACATTTGTTGTTCCACTTATTTATGCATTTATTGGTTGACTCTTGCATGTGCTCTGACCTGGGATTGACGCTGCAACCCTGGCTCATTGGGATGATACTCCAACCAACTGAGCTATTAGGCCAGGTCACCCACTGTTATCTTGTATTCACTGGCAGCCTGCACAGACACAAACTCCAATGTACAACCAACCACCCCTCACTGTCTAGTTCATCTGGAATCTGGCCAGGATTCAGACTGCATCCACTGCTTTGGTGTTATACCTTGTGAGTTAGTTGGGGGTCCCAGTAGAAAGAGCTTGTCTGAAAAAGGGGGTATGAAAGATGGGGCTAACTGGCATTGGTCAGAAAGCCTGTTGTTGGAAGGCAGTGGTCTGCACTGGGCTGGCCCTTTGGAGTCCTAGCAGGAGGAAGTTGTGTAAGAGTCCAATGCTCAGATATACTCCATAGTGGGAGTCCTCTGTGGGCACCAAGGAAAGGGAAGCCCTGCCGTGCCCCACACTGCCACTGCCACCTATTAGGTTAGGGTAGAGGGATGCTAGCCAAGCCCTTCTGTGTCCAGTGGAGCATGGGCCAAAACCTGACCCCTTCCAGGTTGATGTCACGTCCTGTGTGTGCCCTGAGGGGCAGGTGGCTTCTCGACCTACACATGTAACCACAGAATCAGCTCCAATTGGTCATATCTTGCTTCTCTCAAGACTTAAAACCAGTTTACCTTACTTACAAATAACATGTGAACACCACTTAGGAGTGATACTTGTGAACCCTTAATGGTTCTCCCCATGGAACCAAAGTACAGGACACCTTGGGAACCTGAGTGCCAGAACCCTGTCTAAGCAAAGGGTATGCTGTCCAGGAAGATCCAGTACTGAAACCCCTTAAAATCTCACCCAAACCCTGGATGAGACAGATGTGAGTCCTGCCTCCGGTCTCCTTGCTGGCCAAACTCACAGTAAAAGCTCTTTCGTTTCCCAAAAGCTGGTGCCATAGTATCAGTTCCTATGTGTAGCAGGCAGTGAGCCCTTGCTGGGTAACACCCATGTGTGCATGAGAGCTCCAGGCCTTCCCCAAAGTCACAGGGCACCCTTGAGGAGCCAGAAGAATGGGCCCAGGACCTACAGTCAGAACACTGTAGCCTGCCAGGGTCTAGCCACATGGCCTGGTCAAGTCACATGACCTGAGAAAGTGATTACCTGCCTGGTACAGCATCTTTGACTGTAAAGCCAATGCAGCCTTTAAAGATTAGAATTTATTTTCAAAATCATTTTTTAAAATTACAATTGAAGGCCCTGGCCAGTTAGCTCAGTTAGAGCATTGGCCCAGTGTGTGGGGGCCCAGGTTTGATTCCTGGTCAGGGCAGACAGGAGAAGCAACCATCTGCTTCTCCACCTTTCCCCTCTCACTTCTCTCTCTCCTCTTCTCTTGCAGCTATGGCTCAATTGATTCAAGCAAGTTGGCCCCAGGCACTGAGGATAGCTCAATGGCCTCCACCTCAGGTGCTAAAATAGCTCAGTTGCCAAGCAACAGAGTTATGGCCAAGCCAGGCAGAGCATTGCTTGGTAGGGTCTTGCTGAGTGGATTCTGGTAGGGGCACATGTAGGAGTCTGTCTTTCTGCCTCCCATCCTCTCACTTAATAGAAAAAAAAAGAAAAGAAAATTACAGTTGATAGTCAATATTGCATCACTTTCATGTGGAAAGCATAGCAGTTAGACATTCACAGTACTCAGGAGGTAGACCTTCCAATTGAGAATTCTTCCAAGAGGCCAGGCCTATCAAGGGAGACACCTTTTAGATTTTAAAGCCATTTTGCAGTTTCCAGGGGAATCTTCCCTCCTCCTCCACCTCTAGATCATTGTCCACTCTTTAGAGAAATAAGAAAAACAGGAAAGAGATTCCAACAGTCTGGCCACTGTCCTGTCTTCAGTGCACCTGCCCTCCCAACTCTATCTGTGCTTCAGGATAAATAAAGCTGCATCTGGATTGTCAGTTTACCTCCTCTAACATGTCTTCCTTCAGCCATTAGGGTCTAGTCTAGCTGGGTTCATCCGGCGCTGTGGCTGTAATATGCATTTCGAGGTGTGGACCTTGGAGCAGCACCAGAAGCACTAGCACTCATTCACCAGAGAGGAAACTTGCTTATAGAAGGAGGCTGTGACATCCTACATCCTGAGGCACTGGTACATGGCATGCGTGATCAGCATTGGACATCCTGTTTTGACAGGTGCAGGTCTGAGCCAACAAGTATTCTAAAGAAACTACAGGTTGTGGACACTGTCCATCTCTCAGTGCCAAGAATCTGGTGGTAAGTGGTCCCGTCAGCAGGATGGCTACACCATGAAGATGAACAGCACTCCAAAGGACCAAGTCAAAATTCATGAATATACCAAAAAAAGATAGAACAATGAAAAGCTGTCTGGGCTGGGCACCCATAGAGAAGAACCTTTCCTTTCCTGGCTAATAGCAATGAGATAACTGTATACATTGAAGTATCACATGACATTTTAAAATAATAACAAAGCGTGTGACATAACACATAAATTATCTGATATACCATAATTTAAAAAAACAAACTACATCTGACCAGGTGGTGGTGCAGTGGATAGAGTGTCTACCTGGGCCACTGAGGACCCAGGTTCAAAACCCCAAGGTTGCCGGCTTGAGGGTGGGGCCACAAGTTTGAGCGTGGGATCGCAGACATGACCCTGTGGTCACTGGCTTGAAATCAAAGTTTGCTGGCTTAAGCAAGGGGTCACTGGCTTGGCAGGAGCACCCTAGTCAAGGCACTTATGAGAAGCAATCAATGAACAACTAAAGTGACTCAACTACAAGTTGATGTTTTCATCTCTCTCCCTTCCTGTCTAAAAAGAGGAAAAATAATATAAAAACAATGAAAGGTATAGGAGACTTTGTGGGGCAGAGCCAGGAGCAGACTGGGTGCTCCAAGTGGGTGGAAGAGGGGGATGAAGGAAAAAGGGTATGAAGAAGCCTGAGAACTTGAGGAAGGCTTCAGGTGGCACCACTTCCAGCTTGGTCCCTAGAAAGACTGTGTTGTGGATGCTGCAGGCATAAGCCTGGACACCTCCTCCTTTTGGCCCAGTGTTCAGAAAGGGTCTGCTCCTCCTGGAAAATGCCCTGAGGGACACCTGCTGGTCATTATTCTCCAGATCAGCAGCATGACATCAGCAGAGAAGCCCCTTGACTTAGCCACACCATCCACTATGCTGAATCTGGCATGGTCCTGTGGCTGTTGGATCATTGAAACGTCCTTGATCTTATCATTGCCACCATTAGCGTTTGTAGAATGGATTCCTCGGGTCCCAAACCTACCTTGTTGGCCGGCCTGGGTGCTCATCTGGAAAATCTGGGGGCTACCCGCAGGAAGGAAGCAGTCCTACCACAGCTCTGGGCCAACAAAGAGGCACTTTGCAGGGTGGGGAAGTGTGGTGAGCGGCTGAGAACAAGAGGTCGTGAGTGAAGCATTGGGCCATAGCTGGGGCGCAGCCCGTGGCCCTGGCCAGATCTGGGTGTCCAGCCAGCTCAAAGCAGGGCTTGTGTGATCAGGCAGGTGTCATAGAATGCCCCATTTATTCCAAGCCACATCAGTAAAAATTGTACAAAACAATAGGAGCCTGTAGTGCCAGCTTCAATGGCATCTACTTACTAGCCTCCTCTATATCTGGGTTGCAGCTCTGGTTTTTCCCATGGAAGGGTTACAAGGGGTCTTGTGAGACTTGGCAGTTAAGTCACTCACTGTGGGCTTTGGGGACCCCTCCCCTTCGGGGCTAAGCTCTGCAGATCCTCCTCTGTTGGCCCCACGGAGTGAAAACTGTCCCAGAGTCAGACGTCCCCAGATTAGAACAGTGAGGGTGGGATGGGTGCACCTACCTTGGACTGTGGATTGGTGCAGACAGAACAGCCTTATAGTTCTGTCTTATCTATGAGACAGGACAGGTGATTGAGAAAGGTGGTCGCTGAACAGCTCCTTGACTCCCAGGACAGCGTTCTCCTAGTACGTGTTTCTCTGCTCATCTTATAAGGACACCAGCAGTTAGGGTAGGACCCACCCTCATCCAGTGTAGTAGGAGACAACTCTGCACTAATATAAACAGCAGTTAGCTGCAGAGCAAGGGTTAAGTGGAGACAAGAGATCTTGGAGTATATTGGCCATAGAGAAACAATGGCCAGGGTTACTTGAATGCATGTAGGCAGGATTCTTGGAGGAATACCTCCAAGAACCAGATGTCCTTTGTAATTGATAAGCTCTGGGACTCTGACTCTTCTTGTGTCCTTGTTTATGAAAAGAAACAGTAGACACGCAGGGTTGGGGATGAAACGAATGGGAAAAAAGGCTTGTGTAACTTTCTAGTTTTATCTGCTGAGTTATGGCTTTTGGAACTCAATAAATATGCAGTGGCGCATTTTCTTGGGGCTGATTCCACCTAAGACTTTCAGCCCTCTGCCCATTTACTTGCATTTGGTGTGTCTTTAGCCTCATGAGTCTAAACCATAAAGAAATTTGTAACATCTGGCACCAAACATGGGGCACAATCCCATGAACAGGGGCTCAAAGAGGTCAGAGTTTGCAATCTCGGGACCATCAGACCAAAGGGGATACAGGACTGCTCGGTAAGTAAGCGAAACCTTCGGGAGGTAGAGTAATGAGGAATTCTCACGCCAATTCCTCATCAATAGAGACCCAGTACATGAAACTACTGCAAGCAGAAGGGCTTGGTATAACTGTTAAAAATAAAAGTAAAAATATTAAGTTATTATTTAAAAATATAAAGAAGCATTGTTACTGGCTTTAGCCACAAGGGAAGACTACTTTAAGTTTAAAAACCTGGAACCAAGTAATGAAGCTTTATGGCGTGCTCATCAACAAGGAGACACTATTCCTCTTTCTGTTTGGTCTCTTTGTAATTTAATTTCTTTAGCTTTGCAGCCATTACAGTATGACTCTGAATCCTCATAGCCTCTAGCTCATCAGGTAAAGTTTGATATTGATATAGGTTGAGCAGTAACTGTTTAAAGGAGAGAAGCTCGAAGCATTACATCCCATGGTACAAACTCAATTAGAATTAGGACATATAAAAGAATCACGAAGTCCTTAGAATTCTTCAGTCTTTGTAATAATGAAAAAATACTAATTTTCTTTGGAGTTTTAGCTACAATCCTCTGAGCTATCATTTTGTTTCTTTCTTATTCTTTGCCTGGAAACTGAGGCAGGGGACATGTGTTGGAACTGACTATAGAAAATATCCCAGCAGCTGCCAAGAGAATTTTCCTGGGGAAATTTTGTTTAGTTCCATCCATCGTAACTTCCTCTGTCAGAAAATGCCCTGATTAAAATCAGGCAGGCATCTTTCTAGTCTGACTGTGCTCTGAAATCCTGGGTTTCTCTCTGGTTTGTCTGGTCTGGTTTGTTTCTAATTTCTGATTCTAATTTCTGTTTAGTTTTTGTTTGATGTTGTCTAAAATGTGATTTTTTTTTGTTTTTTGTTTTTGTTTTTTTGTGACAGAGACAGATAGAGAGAGGGACAGATAAGGACAGGCAGACAGGAAGGGAGAGAGATGAGAAACATCAATTCTCCATTGTGTCACCTTAGTTGTTTATTGATTGATTTCTCATATGTACCTTGACTGGGGGCTACAGAAGATTGAGTGACCCCTTGCTGGAGCCAGCAACCTTGGGCTCATGCTGGTGAGCCTTGCTCAAATGAGATGAGCCTGTGCTCAAGCTGGTGAGCTTGAGGTCTTGAACCTCAGTCCTCTGCATCCCTGTCTGATGCTCTATCCACTGTGCCACCATCTGGTCAGGCTAAAATGTGATTTTTTAAAGGTCTGAATTAAGTTCTTGCACGCAAAAATTGAAAATGCCAGCTCTTACATTGAAAAAAAGTTTCATTTATATATTTTTTGTTTTAAAATTAGAAATTGTAAGGAGTGCTCATTTAAATTTAAATTGAAAAGAATATAGATCCTTAAGCCTTGCTAATTTAGTTAATACATTGTAAAATGTATTCAAAGTTTGAAGTCAAATAGTAATTCAAGTAGGGTTAATCAAAGTTATATGTTATATTTGTATTTCTGTGCTAAAAATTGTCTTGTGTGTAAAGATATGATCAGATCTGTAGAACAAAGGAATTAAGCAAAATTAAGTCATTTCAAAACTTTATCTCAAGCTGCTTCAGGCAGTTGGCTGCTTGTCAGGCCACATCCTGAAAAAGGGGGGCCCCGAGGAAAGTAGGAATTTAACTCCTCTGATGCCCTATAATAGACTTAACAATACAAAAGACTTTTAGATATGGAAGCTAATGCATCTGTTATTGCTAAGCAACATTGGTTTTCTTCCTGTCCCACTTGTGCAGTGGTCACTAAGCTGCATGGCTTAGGACAAAGTCCCTAACAAAGCTCTAAAAAATTTTTTTTTATAATAGGATGATAACAAGGGTCATTTAGCCTCTAATAAAGAAAATCATTTATCTTGTAAATAACTAAAGGAGCGACTTTTTAAATTACAGTCTAAACTTTCTGACAAGGAGGTTTTTATAGTTAATATGACCAGATCCCTGTCAAAACTCTTAAAGAGTTAAAAACGGCTTGCTCCTAGTATAGAACTAACTATTCTTATATGCAGGAACTACTATCTTCCTTTACAGACTCTGAATGTTTTATCTCAAAAACTTTAGAGATGTTAGCTTGAACTGTTCTTTCAAAAATAGAATAGTTACAATTTATGACTTGGTAGGAGGATCAGGCTCGTATTCAAGCTAATCAGAATGCTAACGCTAACCCTCCTGTTAATATTACACAAGATGAACTTTTTAGACAGGGACAGTTTGCTAATTTACAATAGCAATGTAGGCAAAATATAGGGGCAAGGATTTGCTCTTATCTCCATAGATATGGAGACCAGTGGATACCTTCCAGAAGATTGAAGGCTGGGCATGAGTCAGAATAAAGGGAGATTTGACATCATTAAGCCGTCAGAAGAAGAAATAAAAGAGACTAAGCCTAGAGCCAAAGGTTATTAGAGAAATAAAGATAAAGGCAACTACAACACAAAAAGCTGAACTGCCTACTTAGGGGCAACTGAAGAAACTTACCCAGGAGGCAAAATTTGTTTTAACTAAGACTAAGACTTCAAAAACATCCTTGACTATTTCTAGCAATGTTAGCTGTTATGTTTATAACAATAAGCAGAACTAATTATTCTAAGTTTATATTCCTTCTACAAGAAATGTTAAGCCTGACCAGGCGGTGGCGCAGTGGATAGAGTAGGACTGGAATGCAGAAGCCCGAGGTCACCAGCTTGAGCGCGGGCCCATCTGGCTTGAGCAAAAGCTCTCCAGCTTGGACCCAAGGTCACTGGCTCCAGCAAGGGGTTGCTTGGTCTGCTGAAGGCCCGTGGTCAAGGCACATGTGAGAAAGCAATCAATGAACAACTATGGTGTCACAACGGCAATGAAAAACTAATGATTGATGCTTCTCACCTCTCTCCATTCCTGTCTGTCTGTCCCTATCTATCCCTCTCTCTTACTCTCTCTCTGTCCCTGCAAAAAAAAAGAAATGTTAAATAGCCTGACATTATGTCAAAACTATGTAAATCAACCTTTAGAAAACATTCATCAGCCTGACCTGTGGTGGCGCTGTGGATCAAGCGTCGACCTGGAAATGCTGAAGTCGCCAGTTCGAAACCCTGGGCTGCCTGGTCAAGGCACATATGGGAGTTGATGCTTCCTGCTCCTCCCCCCTTCTCTCTTTATCTCTCTCTCTCCTCTCTAAAATGAATAAATTTTAAAAAATAAAATAAAAATAAATTAATTAATTAATAATTAGAAAACATTCATCAGAAATATTCTCAATCTTTGATAATCTATTATATAGATGACATACTAATAGCTTGTAAAAATAATAATAACTTTTAGTCATCCTTAAAGATGTTTCTGAAACCTTAAGTCAGTATGGTTTAATTATAGCTGAAGACAAAATTCAAACATCTTGTCCTTTTACATATTTAGGGAATATAATTGAAAATCAAAGAATTATTCCTCAAAAGGTCAATTTATGAACTAACTCTAAAACCTTATATGACTTTCAAAAATTATTAGGTGATATTAATTGGTTAAGACCCTCTCTAGGAATCCCTACTTATGTGCTAACAAATTTATTTAATATTCTTCAAGGAGATTCTGATTTAAACAGTCCTCAACAGTTAACAGAAATGGCAAAACAAGAGTTATCACTTATTGAAAAAATTATGCATACTGCTTATTTAGATCGAATTGATATACATCAACCTATTCAATTAATTATTTTTCCCTCAGAACATTCTCCTTCTAGCATCATATGGCAAGAAAACAAGATATTAGAATAGCAATTTCTGCCACATAGGACTCAAAAGAGCCTGACCAAGTGGTGGCGCAGTGGATGGAGCATTGAACTGGGATGCAGAGGATCCTGGTTCGAGACCCCGAGCTCGCCAGCTTGAGTGCAGGCCCATCTGGCTTGAGCGAAAGCTCACCAGCTTGGACCCAGGGTTGCTGGCTCCAGCAAGGAGTGGCTCAGTCTGCTGAAGGCCCGCGGTCAGGGCACATGTGGGAAAGCAATCAATGAACAACTGGGGTGTCGCAATGAAAGACTAATTATTGATGTTTCCCGTCTCTCTCCGTTCCTGTCTGTCTGTCCCTATCTATCCCTCTCTCTGACTCTCTCTCTGTCCCTGTAAAAAAAAAAAAAAAAAAAAAGACTCAAAAGAAATTAAGCACTTGCTTAGAGAAAATCTGTACTTTAATTACTAAAAGTAGACTTAGGATAAGACAACTAACTGGAAATGATCCAAATAAAATTATTGTCCCTTTGACATGTAATCAGATTTCAGACAACTGGAAGTTAAATATTGATTAGCAAATTGCATTGGCTGACTATTTTCGTATTGTAAATAATCAGTGTACTACAAATAAAAGAATTTAATTTCTAAAAAGAACACAGTGGATCTTGCCAACTAAAGTATCAGCACAGCCAATTCAAAAGGCTACTACCTTTTATTTTTAATTTTCTTTTTATTTTATTCATTTTAGAGAGGAGACACAGAGTGAGAGAGAGAGAGAGAGAAAGGGGGGAGGAGCTGGAAGCATCAACTCCTGTATGTGCCTTGACCAGACCAGTGCAGGGTTTTGAACTGGCGACCTCAGTGTTCCCAGGTCGACGCTTTATCCACTGCGCCACCACAGGTCAGGCAAAAGGCTACTACCTTTTATACTGATGCAAATAAATTAGGTATTGCTGGATATACTGGACCAGTGACAAAAGTAATAAAGACTCCATATACATCAGTTCAAAAGGCAGAGTTTGCTATATTATTACTTCTTCTTCTTCTTTTTTTTTTTTTTTTTTGTGTGTGTGGCAAAGCCAGAGAGGGACAGATAGGGACAGACAGACAGGAAGGGAGAGAGATAAGAAGCATCAATTCTTCATTCCGGCACCTTAGTTGTTCATTGATTGCTTTCTCATATGTGCCTTGACCGGGAGCTACAGCAGACCGAGTGATCTCTTGCTCGAGCCAGCAATCTTGGGCTCAAGCTGGTGAGCCTTGCTCAAACCCAATGAACCTGCGCTCAAGCTGGCGACCTCGGGGTCTCGAACCTGGGTCCTCCACATTCCAGTCCGATGCTCTATCCACTGCACAACCGCCTGGTCAGGCTGTATTATTACTTCTTAATAATTTTTCTTACCCTATTAACATTGTTACTAATTCACAATATATTGAACATACAGTTAAATTTATAGAAACTGTTTACATTTCAAATGATGGTTCCAAATTACACAAATTATTTCAAGAGTTACAACTTTTATTGTGGGAATGAAATTCACCTATCTATATAACTCACATCCATTCTCATACAGCTTTACCAGGCCTTATGTCTACTGCAAATAATAACATTGATCAATTACTCATTGGATCAATGGAAATAGCTACTAAATTTCATGCAGAGACTCATACAAATAAAAAAGGTTTGGCCTGACCTGTGGTGGCACAGTGGATAAAGCATTGACCTGGGAACACTGAGGTCGCCAGTTCAAAACCCTGCACTGGTCTGGTCAAGGCACATATGGGAGTTGATGCTTCCAGCTCCTCCCCTCTTTCTCTCTTTCTCTGTGTCTCCTCTCTAAAATGAATAAGATAAAAATAAATTTTAAAAATTTTTCAAAAAAAAAAAGGTTTAATGCAAAAATTTAAAATAACCAGGCAAGAAGCTCAAAATATTGTTAGAAAATGTCCTCAGTGCAGTGTTATGGACGCTCCTCCATTCCCAGCAGGAATGAATCCTAGAGGACAGCACAGTAATGACCTGTGGCAAATGGATGTCACTCATATTTCTTCCTTTGGAAAACTATCTTATGTACACTGTTCTATTGTTACCTATTCTTCCTTTCGATGGGCCACACCTTTGCCTGGAGAAAGGGTTAATTGTGTCATTCAACATCTTATTGAAGCTTTTAATGTTATGGGCATTCCAAAAGCAATTAAAACTGACAATGATCCTGCCTATACCTCTACTAAGTTTCAACAATTCTTAGCATTTTGGAATATTAAACATACTACTAGAATTCCATATAATCCACAAGAACAAGTGATTATTGAGTGCAGTTTAACACTCAGAAAAATATGTTACTTAAACAAAAAGGAGGAGAAGGAAGGAGATTATCTCACAGACTTATGTTACATAAAGCTTTATTTACTTTAAATTTCTTAAATACACAAGAGGATAATTTGACTGCTGCAGACAAACATTGGACAAAAAATAATAGTTCTAAGATTAATCAACCTGTGTATTATAAAAATGAGTTGGATCAATAGGTAGCTGGTGTAGTGCAACATTGGGGAAGAGGGTTTGCTTGTGTCATTTCAGAATCCGGTGAAGTCCTTTGGATCCCTGCTCGCAGAATTAAACAAACAACATGAGCAAGAGAAATAGATTCTCTCCATATCCTCCCATTGCCATGATGGAAGAATTAAACTTCGGAAGAACCTTAAAGGTGTCGCTGCCTAGTATTGAAAAGGTTAAAATACAAAGTTGGGGTCAACCTAAAAAGCTAACCTGTGAGGGTAAAAAGATGCTACAATCTACTAGAAAAGAACAAAAATGCTACTAATCTGTTCTTAGCAATGATTGCTTTGGTAACAATTCCGGTAAGTATGGCTGAAATTTTAGTTACTGGGCATACGTCCCCAATCCTCCATTAAGCAGAGCTGTTCATTGGGAAGATGGTGCCGTTCCTATTTTTGCTAATGACTCTAATTGGCTTGAGGACCTTTAGATAATAGAGGTCCCTTAGTACCTTCGGAAGAAGGAATAAGATTAGCAAATTATACAACAGGAGTTGAGGGATTACCTATATGTATAGGACATGAGCCACATTGTTTAAAAATAGAAGATCAAGCTTGGCTCTCTATCATATGGCATGGAGGAGGGATGTTACCTCAAGCTCCACATATAAAATTTGGCCCTATATCAATATCACTTGTGGAAAGTAGCCATGGCACTTAAACATATGTCAGTGTGGAAAGGAGAAATCTAGAGAAATTATCCTTCTAATCATACTATGTCAGTGATGGATAATCTTTTGAGCTTGGTGTGTCAATTCACCAAAAAACCGAGCATAACTTGGGTGGTGTGTCACTTGGAAAAAAACGGCCTAACAGGAAGTCCCACAACTAGACACTCTGTGCCAGAGTTCTGTTGTTTTGGCCTAGAGATCCCCAGCACAGAGTGTCTACACTACAGCAAATGTTTTATCCTCGGCTACTGCACCTGGTCGTGCAGGAGCCAAGGATGAAACGTCCTTCTCTGCATGCGGTCCCATACTTCTCTGGTATGTGGCCGCGTGTCATCAAAAATGGCTATGCGTGTCAGTGCTGACACACATGTCATAGGTTCGCCATCACAGTACTATGTTAACCTTTAAAAAGAATGAGACATATTTTATATCTGCTTGTGTTAGATTTGATTGCCTTATATGTTTTTAATAGGTGAAACCAAATGGACAGCTGAAAATTATTCTATAACTTGCAATAAGTGTGCTTTTTATACATGTATTAACTCTTTCATTCCTTTTAATAAATTAGTCAAAGACTATACATTTTAAGAGCCTGAACAGGAGTCTGGATTCCAGTACAGATGCATCATATGCGGCAAGATTCTCCTTCCATGATGCTGTTACAACATCTCATTAAGTCTTTGAAGCAAACCAAGAGACTGATCATCGCCATCATTATGGGATTAGTGGTTGTGACTATCACGGCTGCTGTATCTGGAGTTGCATTGCACCAAAGTATACAGACTGGACTTTGTACAAAAATGGCATGAAAATTCTGAACAACTGTGGGCTTCTCGAAGACCTATAGATAGTAACATTAATGCTAAAATTAATGATTTAGAACAGACTGTGATTATGTTAGTAGATCAAATTGTTAGCCTGCCAAGACAAACTAAAATGTGATTGGAATGTAACTACTTTTTGTGTTGCCCCTACTCCTTGGAATCATACTTATTTCCCTTGGGGAAATGTTAAAAAGCATTTGTTAAATCATGGAAACTTAACTATGGAAATTTTAGATTTGCAAAGCATATTGATGCTACTTTTAAGGATCAGTTGAAATTGATTGATGGAGAGAATTTACTAACTGCTATTTCTGATGGAATCAGTGACTTGTATACTCTAAAACAACTTAAGATTTTTTTTAGGAACTGTAGGAAGCATTGTACTAATCATTTGTTTTGTATTTCTTTTATTATATATAGTTAGAAGAAGAGACAATCGACGTCAAAGCAAAATAGTCTTTATATAGCATTCAGCTCTAGAAATTAGAAAGGAAATGTAAGTTTTTTAATAGGTAGAAACATCAGCTGTTAAAACTAAGCATTTCGGAAGGGACGTTGCTCCTTCTTCACTCTCATAACTATAAATAACCCTGTTTGGTCCTAAGATGGCTGGTTAGTCAATGACAAGATTTCTGAAGGCAGGGGCCACCTAAGTAAGACAGGCACTAGAGGGGCCATCAGAAGAATTAAGACCTAACAAAAGGTGAGGCTCAAACCCTCACCTCGGAGAATACAGGAGACTGTTCTCCTGAAGTAGTGGTCATCATCCACTGTCCAGAGCACCCAAAGAGGAGAACTCCGTGAAAACTCTAGAAAAACCAAGCAACTGATGGTACTATCAATAAGGTAGCCATAAAACCAGTAGGGTTTTTAGGAAATTTTAGTAACTCTACTAGAACCCTTATTGCCAAATGTGGTTTTTTTTTATTATTTTATTTTATTCATTTTAGAGAGGAGACACAGAGAGAGAGAGAGAGGGAGAGAAAGAGAGAAAGGGGGGAGGAGCTGGAAGCATCAACTCCCATATGTGCTTTGACCGAACCAGTGCAGGGTTTTGAACTGGCGACTTCAGTGTTCCCAGGTCGACGCTTTATCCACTGCACCACCACAGGTCAGGCGCCAAATGTTTTTTTGCAACTAATTAGAAAAAGATTTTTCCAGCAAGAAAGGGACAACTAACAATAAGTAGAAGTAGTTAGAAAAGTCAGTGTGGGCTAAATAAAAAAGATAAAAGGGGGTTATGTAGGAGATGACTCTGCACCAATATAAACGGTAGTTAGCTGCAGAGCAAGGGTTAAGTGGAGACAAGAGATCTTGGAGTATATTGGCCATGGAGAGACAATGCCAGGGTTACTTGAATGCATGTATGCAGAATTCTTGGAGGAATGCTTCTAAGAACCAGACGTTCTTTGTGATTGATAAGCTCTGGGACTCTGACTCTTCTTGTGTCTTTGTTCATGAAAAGAAACAGTAGACGTGCAGGCTTGGGGATGAAATGGATGGAAAAAGAGTCTTGTATAACTTTCTAGTTTTATCTTCTGAGGTATGGCTTTTGGAACTCAATAAATATGCTGCAGCACAGTTTCTCGGGGCTGATTCCACCTAAGAGTTTCAGCCCTCTGCCCATTTACTTGCATCTGATGTGTCTTTTGCTTCGTGAGTCTAAACTGTAAAGAAATGTTTAACACAGTGTGACGTCATCTGAACTTTAATTGCACCTGCAAAGACTCTTATTTCCAAATATGGTGTGTTCACGGGGACTTAGGAGACACAACTCACTCCACTATGGGCATCAGTTCCAGGGCCTTCACTGTAAGACCTCAACAAAGTTTGGACATCTGGCACCACATATTCATAGGACTTGGAAAAACTGAGGTCCTTCCATGGGGATTTAATTATTTTAAAAGTAAGGGGGAGAGGGGAAACAGGCTCTGGATTTACACTCGGTAACTGAATTTACAAAGGGTAGATAGAGCTACATAAAACAAGATTTTATAAGTTGTCATGCTTCCATCAGAAAAGGGTTTGCTGTTTCCATTCAGGCTAGCCCAGGTTAGCCCTGCTCCATGCCAAATTTCTTTTAGAGAGAGATGGAGGTTCTGGTCCCCTATGACACTAATGGAGACACCTTCCACCCCCGCATCTGTTCACAGAGTCCCAGCCTCCACTGCTCACAGGAGGCCTCACAGGGCAAGGGGCCTACAGGGACGCAGTTGCAGAGCCCGAAGCTGCCACCTCAGTGGTGGCACCGGTCAGGTACAGTGGAGGGTAGCTTTGGGACACAGGACCAGAGTGTCCCACAGCATCCCTGCCATTTCATTTTCTATTAATGGGATCACTGGGACACGGGGATGGGGAAGGGGGCAATGGATGGACATGTGCAATCTGAATCCTAAATCCTTCCCCTCCCTTTCTTCCCTCCCTGTCCAGTTATCAGGGTTCCTGCTGGCAACTTCCCCAGACAGGCTTTTTAGTGACTGCAGACCCCGAAGGAGGAGCTGCCCTACGTGCCTCAGACATTCAGTGCGCTGAGTGGAAAGGTGAGAGAACTCAGTGCACCGAGAGAAGGTGAGAATGGAACAAACTAGAACGGAATGTAGTGCCAACTGCACACCAGGCTCCTTGCTCCCTTCTCCTCTCTCTACTCCGTGCGACATGAAGAATCAGGGACAAGTGACCCTGGGGCGCCACAGCCATCTGCGTGGCAAGTTCTGGAAGAAAGTCAGAAGCACACTCTCCTCAGTGTGACTGGAGCTGGGGTTCTCACCAGGTTGCAGTGAAAACATGCACTCACATGCCAAACCAGGCCACTGTCCACGTGCAGGGGCCCACTCAGTAAATCACGACACAGAGAGAGCACCAGGTAACTGCGAGAACCACGTCTTCTCTATTTATTATCACAATAAACACTTCACAGTAATGACTGCGTGGGAATGAGGAGTACAAGCACCACGGATGACAGGACCCCACGAACGTGGATGGCACGCACACCCACATGCTGGGGCGGGGGAGGAGGGTCTGAAGCGATCACCCACATAGGTCAGGGGATGGGTTTTCTGAAGTTTCCACAATAAGCATGTATGAGTTTTACAAAAACACCAAAGCTACTACGCGTTTTTAGGTTTGAAAAGCACAGAATTATCCTGCACAGATACTTGAGTCATTTGGCACACCTTGGTTTTCCTCCCAGAACAGCAGATACCATCAAGTTCAGAGCCCACCTCGCAGATGCCACCACCACGCTTCCCAACAATCCAGGAAGGTGCTGGGCTGCGGGGCTCCGGGCCTGGACCAGGCTCTCATCCCACTCTCTCCTTCCCTCGGGGTCCATCTGTCTAGAAGACTCTCTCCAAACCATTCTTCAAAAAAGGGCTCATGCCCCAGAATGGCAGGGAGCAATGTTTCACTCACCCCAAGGGAAGCCAGCAAGGCCCACCTGGAGATTCCACGCCCGCACTCCAGCTTTCTAAAACCCTCTAGCCAGCACCGCATCCAGCCTCACGATGACAAGAACCTTCTACATTACTCTCCACACATCAGCTGCTCCTTCATGGCCCACTCAGGCCTTCAGCAGGGCCACCTTGTGCTCTGGGACAGAATCGTCGCTGATGTTGTAGGGCTGGGTCCCCAGTTCTTGAGTCAGGTATTTCTCTGCAGAGACCGACATTTTTAAAGCACTAAAAAAGGGGAAGTGAAGCCGGGTTGGCTCACAGAGCTAGAGTAAAGGCCGTATGTCAGGGTCCCAGTGCACAGGGAGTAGAGGGTCCCCAGGCTGCATCCACCTCCCCGCCACTGCTGCATCCCTTTCCATGCCATAATGACCCCTTCTGATTGGTGGCAGGACCCACTGGTCACTGCATCCCACGGAGGGGCATCTGGGCTGCTCCTTTCCAGCACCAACTCAGAGGAGCCTCAGACACCATGTTGAGTTGAAGAAGTCAGAGTCCTATGACGCCATTTAAAAACGTTCTATAAGAGGTAGAGCCAACTATAATGGAAGGAACAGGACAGGGGCTCCCTCTTGTGGGGGTCACTGGAAAGGGATGAGGGCACTTTCTAGAATGATGGAATTTTCTACCTCCTGCTTGGTGGGACACAGCTGTCAGAACCCAAACTGACGTTTAAGATCTGTGCGTGTCGCTGGACATAAACTCCACCTCAACTAAAGAAACACACCCATAAGAAATAAAACTCCAGTGCCAGAGGGCTGCTGACAACCCATTGTCCTTGCATCACCACAATCAGACTCTAGCACCCAACCCTCCCATCTCCCAGAGTCCTGCCTGCTGTCCCAACCCCGGGCTCTCGGCTCTTTCCAGTGGTGCTGCCTGTACCCACCTGCTTCCTCCAAGGTGGTGAAGTGCCGGATGCCCTTCAGGTCAGCAGACTTCAGGACACGGAGAATGGACCCCTGCAGGACAGACAAATGTTAGTGCTGGGCAGGCAGCCCGCCCTGACCACAGGCTACATAACTACCACAGTCTCTGGGTAGATACCTTGTCCCTAACTCAGGGAAACAGAGAAAATCAGGCCACTGGTGCTAAGAGGAACATGTTTTAAGCAAGCACTCTCCCAAGGACACGAAGGGAAGTGCCCTGAAGGTACAGCACAGAAGTGACAGCTATGAGCAAAGCTCTGTAGCCAGATGTCAGGCTGTCATCCTCACTGTGTGACCTTGAGCAGCTTACTCAGCTTCTCTGGGCCTCGGCACCTTCATCCTAACACAAGGATAGTGATAACAACGACCACATGGACTGGTTTGAGAGTGACAAGTGACGGCTGCTACGAGATGCCCACCTGCAGGCCGATGAAGGCAATGTTGACACCCTGCCTGTGGAAGTCCTCCATGAGCTCCCTGAGCCCCAGCACTGCGGTGTAGTCAATGCTGCAGACGTGCCTGCAGTCCAGGATTGCGCAGCACGCGGGGGACACTGTGGAGAAAGGTGTGGGTAGGGCACGCTGGGCAGAGGCCCTGGCCAGTGGCACGAGGTATAGCAAGGCCATTGAGAGCTCCGTCCCTCAACAGGGAGGGATCAAGGGACCCAAGATAATAGCAGCAGCTTCCTTCAAAGGGAGAACCAGCCTCTATCTCTCCAAACACCAACACCCAAAAGGAGAAGCAGGTCCTCAAGGACAAATAATGGGGAAATGCCACCCTTGCTGCCTGGAGACAGCAGGTGCCCCCCGGGATGAGCGGGGCAGACGTGGCCATGGGGGATGCCGCTGAGACACTCCAGACCTCCTGGACTCCAGTGAGCAAGCTTCTCTCTCACAGCCAAGGGTCCTGGGGAGCAGGCTGGATGCAGAGAGATCAGTGGAGAGCTCAAGGGTGAGTGCAGCCAACCCTGCCCCACGCACCTTCCAGAGCACAGCTCACAACTTCATTTCGAAGAGCCTCGATGGCAGGGAACTGCAGGCCACTGGCTGGCCTCAGAATTAGCACTGGCCCCTGAGACACCTGGGGATAGCAACAGGGGAGGTCAGTGAGCCCTGGAGCCAAGTGGGATGAAGGGACGGGTGCAGAGCCCTCAGCCCACACCACCCCCTGCAGCGAGAGAACTCTAGGGTTAGTTCCACCCCCCCCAGCTGAACATCACTCAGTAGTGCCTTGGGCTACAACCACACTGAAACCTCAAAATGCAAAGGCCAGGGGTTCTGCCCAGGGCCCCTTCAGCCCTGGGGCCAAAGCCAGTGGGGCCCTCTTTGGAGAAGAGAGCGGGCTGGTACCTTTATGTCGGGTCTGGCCACAGAGTAGAGGATAATCAGCACAGACACCAGGGTTCCAGCCAGGATGCCATACTGGACCTCCCAGAAGCATAGCAGGAAGGTTACACACAGAGGCAGTAAGTCCAGCCCTGGGAGAGAGGGTGTTCAGCTGATGGGTCCCTCCTCAGGGAGCTAGGCTCCTAGCTACCAACCAGCATGACTTAAGGCTTTGCATGTAATGAGTGAAGGTGTCACAGACCCCAGAAACCCCCAGGGACCTCTGTCTGGGGACTCTGGACTCAGGGACTGATATTGCTGACAGCCATGTGAGCTCAGGAACATGCCAGAGGCAGAAAGTCCGCTCCCCACCAGGTTAAGCGGCAGCTGAGACCTGCCTGGGGGGAGAATTGAGGGAGGCAAGACCTCTGCTCTCTGGAAGAAGGTCAACAGGGACTGAGAAAGAGACCTGGGCACACAGCCAGGTGTGAGAAGTGAAGGACCAGGAGACCACATGATCCCTCATCCCAGAGCACATGGGACTCCTTAGCTAAAACTTGTGACTTCTCTGAGAGCTGCAGAAGATGTCCTGGGGCAATGTGGGCATCAGTCCCGGACTGGGCTCAGTGTTGCATGGTCCAAGGCTGCTCAAAGGTGGGACACCATGACACATGGAAGGCCTGGAACATCATGGGTACGTGATCTAGTCACTCCCCTGCACTTGGTAACTACTGGAAGAAGGAGTGTGTGGCTGACGACGAAGGAACCAGATAAGCTACATAAACCTCCTAACTGCTTGGAGAAACAGAAATTTGTTACCTCAAAGGACTGACTGGTTCAGCTGTTCCATGGGAACCTGTTGGTCATCCCTAATGAGCATTCATTCCCCCATGTCAGGCAGGTGCCAGGTGCACAGGGAGAGGGAGGGGGAGAGAGCAAGGGAGGGGGAGAGAGCAAGGGAGAGGGAGGGGGAGGAGAAGAGGGAGAGGGAGGGGGAAACAGAGGGGAGGGGGAAGGGGAGAAAGGGGGAGGGGGAGAGGAAGACAGGGGGGAGGGGGAGGAGGAGAAGAAGGGGAGGGGGAGAGGGGAGCAGAGACCCAGCCTGTTGCAGACCCAGCATTGCATTGAGCTGGTTCAAGGTATTCTTGAGAGGCCTGAGGATCTGAAGGAGGCAGCCTGAGCCCTGGCACTGCGATGACACCTCCAGAACTAGGGGACCCTCCAGCTGCAACCCAGCCACCACTTTCCAGTGGAGATGGTGAGAGAAGCATCGGGAACCCTCTGTTGAGAGACAGGGAACTACATACTCTTCACGCGCCAGAGCGTCTTGATGATTTTGAAGTCGAACATGGGGACCACAGCCATGATGATGACAGCCGCCAAGGCGGCCTTGGGGATGTAGTAGAAGAACGAGGTCAGGTAGTTCAGCGACAGCAGCACCAGAACTCCTGCAGGAGGGAGACAGCACTGACCTGGGCCTGCCACCCAACTCACACAGGGTGAGCGAGGAGCCCCACCTACGGGATACAGCTTGGGCGCCAAGCCAACTGCACCGTGGTCCCTCTCACTTCCTTTCTCCCAGGTCGCTACCTAGGCACAAGGGGGCTCAGTGCGTGGGGGTACTCACCGGTCACCAGGCCTCCCGCGGGGGTACACACCCCCGACTGAGCATTCACAGCCGTCCTAGAAGGCAACACAGAGACCTGTTAGTGGTAATCAGGGCAGGGGAGATGCCAGTCCATACAGAGGCAGCTGGCCTCCAGGGACAGGGTGCTCAAGAGGGACCACTGGGCCCCCTCACCAAAGGGGGACATCCTCGACCTTCTAAATAAGCCTGAAACAACCCACTGGCCCATCTGAGAGAAGTCCAGTTGTAAATCCAAATATCCAACAGGATCTGTAAACCTCCCTGCTGTGGGCTTAGCACCCTCTAAATCTGCATGTTGAAGGCCAGACCCCTAGCACCACAGGATGTGATTGTACTCAGAGAGAGGACCTCTGAAGGGGTGATTACATTAAGACAAGGCTCTCATTCACTCTCACTGGTGTCCTAAGGAAAGGAGGTCAGTACAGAGACACGAAGATGGACACAGAAGGATACCCACATTGGGGACACAGTGAGGAGGCACTGTCTGTCAGCCAAGGAGAGAGGCCTCAGGGGAAGCCAATCCTGTCAGCATCCTGATCTCGGGTCTCTGTCTCCAAAGTGTGACAGAAACACCTGCTGTTGAAGCTGCCAGTCATTGCTGGTACAGTGGATTTGGCAAAACAGTGCTCCCTTGCCTGACCAGGCGGTGGCACAGTGGATAGAGCGTCGGATTGGGATGCGGAAGACCCAGGTTTGAGACCCCGAGATCGCCAGCTTGAGTGCGGGACCATCTGGCTTGAGCAAAAGCTCGCCAGTTTGGACCCAAGGTCGCTGGCTCCAGCAAGGGGTTGCTCGGTCTGCTGAAGGCCCGTGGTCAAGGCACATGTGAGAAAGCAATCAATGAACAACTAAGGTGTTGTGATGGCAACAAAAAACTAATGACTGATGCTTCTCACCTCTCTCCGTTCCTGTCTGTCTGTCCCTATCTATCCCTCTCTCTCTGTCCCTGTAAAAAATAATAAAAAAAAAAATTAAAGAAAAGTGCTCCTTATAGCTAACAAATTTTGTCTATTAGATATTCAGTGCTCTCTATATACAAGGTGCTGTGTAGACATGGGGGTATGGGGGGGGACAGAAACAGCCGCATGACTGAACAGACTTGTAACTCAGTTATGCCAACAAGAACATGTGACGATTGAACTTAGAAAAGGGTTTTAGGCCTTACTGCATGAACACCAACACAGAACCCACATCACTGGCACTGTCCAACATGCTTTTCACTGAATACGTGGCTCTGACACAGCCCGTTAAGGTGCTCACTATACAGATGAGGACCATGAGGCACAGGGAGGATGGTCAGCGTGTCCTGTGTCCCTTGGACACTGGTTCTGGGGTGTCAGGAGGCCCAGTACTCAGACAGGTTGAGGGTCAGTTGTTCTGGGAACTGGGCGCTGCCAGACATGCCCTCTTTTTCTTTTCCCCACAGGTCACACTGCCCCCTGGCTTTCAGAGGGCCCCAGGGCAATGCCTTCGCCTCCCCTGTGGAGTCTGAGCTGACCCATGCTCCTTCTACAACCTCTCCTGCCCAACCTCCTTAGGGGTCAGCTCCTGTAGCAAAACATTGGAGCACCCTCCCAGCACACCCGTAACTTTTCAGTGTTCACCTTCAGTATGTGGGCATGAAGAGCACCCAACCAGGTTCTGAAGGGAAGCAGGGCAAGCCCTCTCCTGTCCCCCAACCCCAGATGCCGGAGCGGCTGACCAAGGGCCATCAGTCACCTGAACAGGCAGATCTGTAACCCAGAGAAGAATGAAACATGTCTGGACCGGGGCCGGGGCCTGAGCCTGGCCAGGGGAAGCTGGACTCAGGAGCTAGATAGGACCTTCTGCACCCTCTGGCCTGAGCTAGGACCCCACCCCCTACCCCCAGCAGCACAGAGAAGGACGGTGAACACTCACCGTCCAAAGCTGCCAGTGACTGGGAAGGAAGAGAAAAAGGAGGCCAGGATGTTGGTTGTGCCTGTGGAGAAAAGGGAGAAAAGGTTTCTCTGAAAGTGAAGGAGCGTAAAATTGAGGGAAAGAGATGGGAGGTGGCGGGAGCTAAAACCAGACAGAAAACAGGAAGGCAGAGGTGGAGGAAGCCTCCAGGGGGACATCCCATTTCTAATGCCTTCTCTCAGAGAAGAACAAAGAAACCAAGTTCCCTAAGGTGGACTCTCTTTGTAGCCTTGCCTATGAGAGTTAAACGTGCCTTCTTTCCACACAGGATAGAGAAGAACCCCACCTCTCAGGATGAGTGGCTGAGTAAAGCAAGTACACACTGGCAGCCCAAAGTGTCAGGAAGTCAAGTGCCATCTACCCTACTCCAAATTCAGGGGCTGGTCGTGGCTAGTGAGCAGTCTTCCCCGTGCGGCACTGATTAGCCAACGCTGGGTGGTACCCAAGCCTGGGGCCTGACTGGGACCTAAGAACTGGGCTCATTGGCCCATGTCCATCACAACCAGCCCGCAGCCTCCACTTCATCTGGAGACCTTCACAAACACCACAGTCTCCCCTGCTCTGCAAAATCCCTAACAGGGTCCAGGGTTCAAGTGTTGCTCAACGTGGTGTCCACTTAGAACCAAGCATTCATGAGTCCCGCGGTCCTAAGATCAGGGCCAGACATCAGTAGGCATGGCAAAGGCCATGGTCACCCAAACTTCTCATGCCCCCTCCACAAGACCCAGGTAAGGACCCCCCCCCCCCCAGTGCCAGCCATCTATAGGGGCCAGGTTAGCTTCCTGTTCTGTGCTTGCTGAGAGCTGCCTGGCTTGGCTGACGTCTCAGGTCAGAGTTCATGTAGTTAGCACAACTTGCCACCACCAACTCAGCCCCATGACCATCCCTACTTGTCACTTCTGTGACCTGGACCCACCATACTAGGAGAGGATTTTGTGCTACTTGCAGAGATGAGAACGGGAAGCTGAGAACTCACACCTGGAGCGTTTACTGGCAGGCACACGGGGAAGCTGCAGACTTTCTCTGTGTGGGGTAGGCAATTCCTGGGTCACCCTGAGTGTATCAAACAACGAGGCAAGGCCCCCTCCACCATGAACCCAGAGGAGCATTGGCAACACCCCCGGGGCCCCACGCCATCTGCTGTTGAGAAGCCCAGTGGCCGCGTTGCCCAATGCTGCCAGGAAGTTGTCTGCTGGAAGTTCCTGTGGCCTTTGGAGGAACTGAGCCGTGCTGCCTGTTAAATCTGTGCCCCCCTCACAAGAGGTTGAAAGGAAAAGCAGGGAGGCCTGGCACCCATGAGATTGAAAATAATGGTAACAAAGTTAAGATTATTTCACGCCATGGTCTCAAAAGGAACCATCACAAAAACCAAGAAAACTAAGGGTGACACCTGCCACAGGTCCTTCCGTAGTCAGGCAGCCTGGGGTCACCAGAGGCTTTACTCATCCACCTGCCCAGCCTGCAGGGAGGTCACTGGGTGGGGCAAAGGCACTCCGGGACCCACACAATCAGCAAGCTCACCTGAGGGTCCCCCTGGCCACCTTACTCAGCAACTTGACCCTGAGGAGACACATACTAGGCATTCTGGCTGCAGACCTCAGGATCTGGTCCACAGCAGGCACTCAATAAGCTTCAGTCAGAACAGGCACCAGATGCCAGCTCCCTGCTTGGAGCAGTGACACCAAATCCCCTGGAGTTCTGAGGATGAATCCACACTAATGCTGCAAAAGGCCCAACTCAGGGCTACCTCTGTTTCCTGTTTCTAATTGCGACCATCTCTACAATCGGCCCAACTTGAGCAGGACACATACACGCCCAGCCCTCATGAGAGTGACAGGGGTCTCACCAATGGCCATCAGCTCCTGGTTGATGTCGATGCGGTAATTATTTTGAGATGCTAAAGAGAAAGGACAATAAAAACATTGTCACTATGTAGATGACATCATGTAAGAAAACATTTGTTAAATGGAAAACACAGGTTGCAGATTTCTACTTACAATACTACCTAGGTTTCGTAAATGATAGCTTACAAACACGTAAGATACATACACATGCAAGTGCACACAGGGATGTGTCTCTGAGTTTCACAAGAGAGAGAGCGAGGCGAATGGGGCTCCGGCATGGGCTGCCAGGGAGGGCATGGGTGGTGGGTATCTTACCAAAGGATTTGGCCACGGCGATGCTCTCCAGGATACCCATCAGGGGCACCACAGCCACCCCAGCCCCCATTTCCTGAGAGGGGAGAGAGGGATGGTGGGTGACCCTCTGGGGGAGGAAAGGACTCCCAACTAATGTCCAATCCTCCCCAAACACCTGCAGCTGCTCCAGGTTGCACTGCATGTGTTTGTAACATGTCCAGTTCACATAATTCTTCATTTTGTTTTCCTGATTATTTTCAGGAAGTTGGGGGATAGGGGGATAGGGTTTCTTGGAGTCTACATCTTACAGCTTTTACTTATCTTGTTCATGTTCATTACTCAGAAAACTTTCCATTTTCCTTAGATGTTGGATGCCCTCTGGTCCTCATCTGTAAAGCCAAGGCAGGCACTGGCTCTCCCACGTGACAGAGCAGCACATGCACCCCAGCCACAGGGCTGTGAGCTAGAGGGGAAGCCTTTCCTGACCGTACAAAGAACTGACGCAGCACATTCCTGCTGTACCAGCGTGCGCAATGGCAGAAGACCCCTGGGCTCAAGGCAGGAAAATAAACATGGGGTCCCCTGAGGATGTGCCTAATCTGAAATATTTTTCTTGCCTATCCCTTCACCCAGATAAAACCCTTCCTGAGGACTCATCAATCCTGAGCTCAGAACTCCCTGCCACCAAACAGATGCCCTAGGGGGCAGAGTCAGACTTGGGGGCAAGCCAACCTGGCTACCTGTTCCTACCCACCTGCAGCATTTCAGTGAAGGAGAGTGTCCCGTTGGTAGTGGACAGCGAGAAAGGAGGGGTCCTGAATGGAGGAAGTCCCTGGACTATATTCCCAGTTAGAATGAAAGGCTGGTATCCAGTCACCTCGAAGGAGTACGCAACCAGAGCGGCGAAGGAGACCACCAGGGCGTTCCGAGCTAGGGCAGACAGGAGACCCATGGTGAGACCGAGCTCATCTGGGTAAGGAAGCAGAAGATGCCACCCTAGCCACAAAACCATGACCTCTTACACTCCAACCTGGAAAACAGTGTGGCTACAAGTGACCCTGTGGTACTGCCCACATGTGACACCACAGAAAATGCACAAAGGTGAGAGGAAGGAGGGACAAGAGACAGGGCCAGTACACCTGTCATCTCAAGTCACCAGTGACTGCATGGCCCACTGCATAGCCAAAAACCATTCTCAAGATCAGATGTCCCAGGACAATCCTGATTTAAAGTAAGAGGAACAGAACAGGCTTTCCTAGCTGCCTAAGACAACTAAAAACTGGACAAAACCTAGAAGATGTGTGCTTGTGTAGCTCCCAAACTGAATTTCTAGAAATCAAACCCATAATATGAGATGAGAAACATTCTGGAGACGCAGACCGAGAAGACTCCAGGGTCACAGCAGCACTTCTCCCACTTCACCTGGTGAGCATGGTAACGTGTAGATTCTGAGTCACAGGCCTGGGTGGGGCTGGAGAACCTGCATTTCAAATAAGCTGGGGATGCGCAGGTGTAGGTCCTCGGCCACACTCCCAGTGGCCAGCTTTGAAGAACAGAGTATGTACCTGTTTCTAAGCATTTCCTAATGACTAAAGTTCACTCTGGCAAGTGACCAGCACCAAGATCAAATGCCAGGTAAGTGGCAAAACCAGGACTTAAAGCCACATATTTTCTCTCTAAGTCCTGGACTCCTTTACCCTCCCCAGTTCTTTGCATTTACTCAGGGCTCCAGTCTGAGGAACAGGAAGGAGCCAGTAGAAACTTGGGGGGCTGGGGAGCAGCTGAAAGGGACTCAAGGGCAGATTGAGCATCACCCACCATGGTGCTGGCTGGACTTGGTGGCCACGGAGGAGTGGGGCCAAGTGCAGTATGACTTCCACTTGCCCCTCCGTTCTGAGTAGGTCCTACAAATATCTACACTTTATTGCTTTCTTGTGCCTGCCTTCCTCTCCTGCGCCACCAAGTGGTAGCTCAGCCTCTAGGACCTCTATGGAAAGATCTCCACCTCCCCAGATGATGCCCTTTACCAGTGATTGCCACCCCAACCCTCCTTATCTTAGGAGCCTTCACTGCTGCTCCTCTTTACAAGACCCGTTGATTTCATGCCCAAAGCAAAATGCTTACCTCCAGCAAACAAGTGCAAAACTAAAACAGAATCAGAATTGCTGCCCCCCCCCCCCACAATCCCCAATCCCTGACAGGGACCTGCCCACACACCCTGGTCTCTTAACTGCTAACCCTCTGGGCAGGATCATGCTTTGCAATGGGAGGCTGTGGAATGCAGGACGTGTAGCAGCATCCCTGGCCTCTACCCACTGGGTGCCAGTAATAGCCTTGCCCAGTAGAGCCAACCAAAATGCCTCCAGACACTGCCAAATGTCCCTGGGGGCAAAATCGCCTACGGTAGAGAACTCATGATGCAAAACAGAGTTCTCAGCCTAGCTGCACACAAAACCACCCAGGAAGTTTTCAGCTATCCCAGGCTCTAGTCACACCCAGACCAGTGATACCAGTCTCTAGAAGTGGCCTGAAACCAGCTCCAGTGCATCCCCAAGAAGCATGCCCAGGTCATGCAGCACCGCCGAGGGAGTGGGTCCTTGCCCAGGGGTCCCTCACCTGTAGTGGCAGTCCAGACCAGTCCATGGCTAAGCCGCACGCCAGGGGGCATCTCAGGATGGATGGGAGGCACGTGGTCCCGCATCAGCTTCAGCACCAACAGCAGCAGCATGCAGACCAGCCCCAGAACGATGTCGCCCACCCTGCAGACAGAGGCCCATCACTACCCAATCTGCCAATAGCACGTGTCCTCTGGTCTGCAGGTGACACCTCAACTGGTAACCAGCTTTCTTTCTTCATGGCTCCTTCTGCATTTTCCTAAAGTATCTACATCCCTGTTCTACTTCAAAACTCAGGAAGTACACAGGCCTGTGCGGCACTAGGCAGTGGCCCCTATCATAAAAGCAGCAGAGTAACAAGCCCACCTTTCTAATCACATGGTTCTGTGGGCTACACATGCCTCATCTGCTCCAAAAGGTCCACTTCTGACAGCCTGTGATGCTCTCCATTCTCCACTTCTGACCCCCACCAACTACATGTCTGGCTCAGAGTGACCCAGGCTCCCAGTGGAATCAGACCCCAGGGAAGCTTCCGCAGATCAAAAGGGGAGAAGAGGGTGGTCACAGGGTCTCCCCAGTCCTTCCAGTTCTCAGCACTGCTCTCTGACACAGCACCTCCCACAGCTCCCCCAAGATCACATCTTTGTTTTGTGCCCCAGTCAGAGGTATCCCGGCTTCCAGCTGGACGCATCTAGGAGCCTATCCTGTTTGTCCTTTAACCTGCCCACCCTATGGGAGGGACCCCACCATCACAGGGAGGTGCCTGATGCAGAAACCCCAGCTCTCACCACTGCTCTACCCGTTAGTGAACCTTGGACACCAACACAATCTGCTGACTTTTGTCATCCTCATGCCCTATATGTTTTCTTTCCCACTGAACTACAAACCTTTTGAGAGAGACTGCCTGGTCCTTCTGTCTCACGGTCTCTTCCCACTACTACCGCCCAATACAGCTCTGCACAGGGGTCCCACTGGCTGAGCAGATCTCCCACCCTTCCACGTGCAACTGACTCAGCAGGCCTGGCCTGGCCCGCTTCCTGGTGACGCCCTAAGGACCCGTTTGAGCAGCAAGACCCCAGAGGATGGAACAAATGCCACCTGGGAGTGGAAGGGGAGGGGCAGGGCCAAGAGTGGGTCCTAGAATAGCTTCCCTGGAGGGTGGGCAAAAAAACCCCAGCAGGATACCTGGTCTCTCCGATATAGCGGAAGACGTAATACACTTGCAGGAAAAACTCTCGAGGGATACAGTACAGTCCCAGCAGATTCTGTTCAAACACAGAGGCTCTGGTTAGACAACCTTCTCCAAAGGAGGCCTGAGGCCCCCTCCCCACAGGTACGCCTCCTGGGGACACCTGTCCATTCCCAAAGTCCCTGAAAACAAAGTTATTTTCTGAGGAAAGAGCATTTTACAATCTTTGGAGTCAGGTATGCATCCTCACAAATTATCTCCATTTCTGCTATCAGTCTGGATGGCCTCAAAGCAAGGTAGACCACTTTGACTGCACACTTGTTAGTGGTCCAGCCCTGAGACCCTGTTGTCATTGGCTCACAGCTGTGTCCATGAGAGTGCCCCAACCCTACTATTCCCACTGACCTGACATCACGTTCCCCATTCGGAGGTCAGCCAGCCAGCCAGCACAGCCCTCTGCCCGTGAGAAAAATCAGGTGGCGCAGCTGTGGCAGGTAAAACTACTCCCACTCACCCTGCAACCCCCACCTCAACCCAGGATCAAAGAGTGATCAGAGAAGCTGCTGGGGGACCTGGCCAAGTCAGGGGCCTCCCACTGAGATCCCGGCACTCAGGTGGGGGGGGGGGCCTCCACTCTGATTTAGTCTTTCACTCTGCTTGAGACAGGGTGGGCAGTGTGGGGAGTAGCTGAAGGGGAAGTCTAGGCACAGACTCCAGGGCAGTCAGCTCGAGGACCCTCAAACCCATCCACACACAGCCTGATGGGGATAGGCAGACATGGGCAGGGGCTTCTGTCCTGAGAGGATCTGGAGGTCCCCCACTGGCACCATAACCCAGGGTCTCTGAATGTTGTCATGATCTGGAATTTAGGGACATAAGTTCTCCAAGTACAAGTGCATAAAGAAGCTAACTTCTACACCCATTGATTGTATAAAACAACACTATAGACACTAAAAATGAAGGGTATTGTTTCCAGAAATAGGAACAGACTGTCCCACAAAACTGTTTGCCACGCTTACGTTGTGCACATACTTCTTGATGATCATCCACACCTTCCTGTTTTCCTTCTCTCTAAATGGATGCCTTTTTTTTTTTTTAAGAGATAGGAAAGAGAGTCAGAGAGAGGGACTGATAGGGACAGACAGAGAGAGAGAGATGAGAAGCATCAATTCTTTGATACAGCACCTTAGTTCACTTTCTCATATTTCCTTGACAGAGAGAGGGCAGGCCACAGCAGAGATAGTGACCCGTTGCTTAAGCCAGCAACCTTGGGCTCAAGCCAGTGACCATGGGGTCATGTGTATGATCCTTCACTCAAATAGGCAAACCCGCACTCAAGCCCGTTTCTAAAGCTGCTGAGCCCACACTCAAGCTGGCAACCTCAAGGTTTCAAACCTGGGTCCTTTATGTCCCAGTCTGACATTCTATCCACTGTGCCACCACCTGGTCAGGCTAAATGGATGTCTCAATGATAAACCTCTGTCCCATGGGTGTTGTGAGAATTAAACACAGGAAAAGTGTTGAACCCAATACTTTGCACACAGAGGACAAGAAGTGTCAGCCATGTTATTACACGCACATCTCCTCCTTGAGTTTCTTTCTCTGCCTCCATCTGGAAGATGTTCATAGGTCATCCTGGGCACCACGCCTGGGAGAGGCCGGGATGGGGACACCAGGTCACCAGGCAGGGGAATGGCCCTGAATCTGTGATGAGGGACCCCTTGGCTTCATTTGTACACTTTGGCTCAGGTGCACTGAGCACTCACCTTCTTTACACCAGGCATAAACAATTCCTGCCCGCCAGAAACTTAGTTTGATGTAAGCAAAAAAAATAATTCCAGTACTTCTTAGAGATATTTAAACACAAATATAAAGAAGCACTGTGTTTAAAAAATATTAAGTAGAAATTAGAAAAAAAATGCATGAAATCATCTAGCTAAATTGGTGTGGGGAATAACTTGTTACAGAATTTGGCAGTATACTCGTGAAGGAGAACAGAATCACCCTGTAAACTGAACCAAGCACGTTGGCATGAGTACACCTATAAGAGCAGGGCCAGCATTTCTGGCCCAAGTTATCTGCTGTAGAATCTGACCATCACTCAAAGCTCCCTGAGGGGTCATTTTATTAATGGAGACCTCATGCTCTAAGCTCTGGAATAGCAGGATGTCTACCAGACTGCACTTACAGGGGCAGGCCTTGGTTCTGCTACTACCAGGTGTCCCAGTGCCAACTAGCACGCTTACCCTTAGCTGCCCAAAGCTGATAGTGATGGCAGCAGCAGAGGTGAAACCTTTGATGACGGGGCAGGAAATGAAGTCCAGCAGGAACCCTGGTGGCCAAGAGGATATAATGAGCTTGTTTTGGATGATACTGATGAATGTAGGCTGGGAAGGGTACAGTGGGACCAGGGTTAAGTCTGGTGGGCAGCATGCCATTTGGGCTCGTTTGGAGAGCAGGAAGGAGAGGCTAGGGTCTGAGATTTCAGCCCCTATACAGAATAGGTTAGTGCTAGAGGTGGAGTGTATCCCCACCCCTCACACGGGTAGTCCGTGAATTGCAAAGAAGAAAATGTTGATGGTAGGGTATCCCCAGGAGACAGGTGACTTGGTTCCCCAAGAAGAAGAGAACCACAGCCCCTCATTCCCCATGGCAGGAGGGTCCAAGAGTCTTACCCAGGCACAGAAACCTTATGGCTAACTGGATGCAGCCTGACAGGAACGTCAGAAGCACAGCGAAGGCAGGCTGTTGGAAGGTGTAGGAGGAGACCAGGAGGGACATGATGGCGGTGGGGCCCAAAGTCAAATCCCGAGAGGTGCCCAGGATTAAGTACACAAAGCAGCCCATGAACGCAGAGTAAAGGCCATACTGTTGGGGAGAGAGAGCAATGAGCACCCAGGAAACCTGCTCACAGGGTCCCTGGGGTACCCATCTGAGAATGGGATCTTGGTGTCCACCGTGGACTCAGCGCACACCAGCGCACACAGGCAGGGAAACTGCTCAGCCTGTCCCACCCACGGTTTCCGACCAGCAGTGATGAGGGAACCTTTGCTCTACCTGCCTGCTAGAACACAAAAGCCTGTATGCTTATGTTTGGGTCTGAGTCTGAAAAAAGTGTTCTTCTGTGAGCCATCCTGCTAGCCCCAGCAGGCAATCCAGAATGAGCTCAGCACCTGTGTGTGACAGTGTGACGACAGCAGTCACATGTTCCAGATTGTAAACCAAGGCTTCTCAAGTCCCACACGCTGACTTCTGGTGGCCTCTGGTCTAGAGGCAGTACTACAAATTTCTATATTGCTTTTAGGTGGGTGCTGAGGCCTAGGTCAGCAGTATGGAGGGAATATGGGGCTAGAAAACCTCACCTGGGGTGGGAGTCCAGCCACCTCAGCATAGGCCAGTGCCTGGGGAATGACTGTGAGCCCGACTGAGAGCCCAGCAATAAAGTCCATCTTCAGCCACTGCATGGAGTACTTGGGCATCCAGGCCAGGAAGGGCAGCCACTTATGCAGAACAGCAGGGGAGCAGAGCGAGGTGATGCCAACAGGCCAGGGACTGGCCTGCTCCATTGCTTTCACAGAAGATGACATGCCTGTGGTGGGCTGGGGGGAGGGGGTACCAACACCAGCAATCAGGGTCCAGGCTTCAGAGAACCCAGCAATACAGCAAAGGTCCAGGGGCATCAGGACAGACACACTTGGTCTCCCCCCATCCCAAGGTTTTAGCCAGATGGGTTAAATCCCCTCACCTTGCTGGTCTGAGAGGAAGTCAACAACCAGTGGTAGAATCTCCCACCCCTCCCCTTCCTCTCCTCTGCCCACTCCTTTTTCCCCCTGCTCACTGCTCTCCCTGAATCTCACCTGCTCAAACCACAGGTGCCTTCTCTCCCTCCATCAATGCTTGCCCTAAAGAACACCCAATTTCTCAATAAGAACTTTAAACACTAATTACACTCAAGGTTTGTCCTCCGAGGAGAATTTCTTTTTTGTTTCTTGCCCAGGAAATCCAACTGGAAGCAGCGCAGAGAGAAGCAGGGTCCACAGGGGTACCTTTGTCTAAATTGGGGGGGGTGTAAGTGAAGAGGGGAGAGTTGGTGAGGAGGAAACTAGAGACCCGGAGAGCCCCAGGTTTTCCAAGTGCGCAGCTAGGCGGGCTCCACCCACTACGGCGCACTGCGGCGCTGGCAGAAGCGGGGGTGGAGGAAGTCTGTCTCGCATCCTGAGGCTGCGCAATACCTCAACCCCCACCTGTAGCAATCGCATCCCTAGAGGAGCCCCGAGAATTCTAGTTGGTTCTGAAACTACGTCAGAGACCCCTTCAGTAACTACAGATGCGCAGCATCCTCCAGAGATTCCCCCACCACCCCCGGGACCCTTGGGGCCGTTCTGGACACAATGAGACCGACCCCCACCTCCGAAGCCCCTGCCTGGGCTGCGACCCCAGCCCCGGCTCATGGCGTCTAAAGGTGGAGACCTCACCCTGCTGATGGTCTGCAGCCCACCTGCCCCAGGAAGAGCAAAGGCAGCAGGGACCTGGGTAGGGGCGCGGTGGGTGAGGACCGGGAGAAAGAGGACCCCGCGGGAGGTGCCCGCACACTCCGACCCTGTGCCGTGAGCCGCGCTGGCATCCCCCGGAGACCCCGGCAGCTCGCCCACCCCATCCCAGGCCCTTGGCCGCCCCCCACCAGCCGTAGACTCACGTACCGCCGCAGCTCCTGCTTTCCCTACGACTTCGCTGCAGCGGCGTCTGCAGGAATGACACACGGAGGAGGAGCGAGGGTCAGACCCGGGCGGGGCCTGCCTGGCGCCTCGTGACCGGAGGCGGAGCCCTGTTGTTCACGTGACGGGGGGGTGCTGGTGCCCCATGTGACCGCAAGCGGGTCGGTCCGGGAGTCCCCGCCATGCGCCTTTCCGGGGCTATTTGCTGGGCGCTGCTGCTCGCTCTGGGGATCTGCCGGGCGCGCCCCCGGAATGTGCTGCTGATCCTTGGTGAGTGCGACACGGCCGGCCGCCGCCACCGCCTGTGGTCGCCCCTAATGGCGGCTACTCGGTGGCCCCAATAGCGGTCAGTGTTGACTCAACCTGTCTTGGAGCCCTGACTGCCACGCCCTCCCCATCTCCTTTTTTGCTGACCCCAGACCCTTCGTGGTCGGCTCCTTGGGGAGGGAAGCAGGACAGCCTCATCCTCTGCGGGGGTCGGCCCCAGCATTCAGCACCCAACTCCTGCCTCCGGCAGTGATCCTCTACCTTGCCCCGTGCACAGAGCCCCCAGCTCCGGAGGCCGGCCGCTTTCTTCACTGGGGGTCCACAGATCCCGCACGGGTTGTCAGAAGAGGGGCTGGTGCCCAAGTTCCCAGAGGCCAGCCAGAGTACCCTGGGGCTCTCTTTTTCTCCCGCCGGTTTTCAGACCCCCAAAGCTCTCTGGGTCAGTCTGCTCGCCACCCCACACCTGCCCTTCTCAACACCACCCCTTCCAGAAACTCCAAGTTCCCCTCCTCCACCCTGTCACAAGGCAACCCTATCAACCCTGTCCTTTCCACTTTTGAGGTCTGGCCTTCTGCCAGGGTCACCTTGATAACTCTGTGGAACCTGGCCAGGCCTTTCTGCTAACTGAAACCTGAACAGCTCTCCACTGAGGGTCTCCTGTCAGCTCTTCTCCTGGGGACTGCAGTGAAGAACCTGGCCGTGGGTCCACATCCACATCCTTGTAGTTGTCTGCAGAGCCCACACTGCTTCATGTCCTTCTGCCTGCTGACATGTCCTCCTAAGTTTCATGCCTGTCTGCTAAAGTAGTGTCCACCTAAGTTTCATGCCTGCCGCTAATGTGCCTACCTAAGTTTTTGACTCCCTGAGTTCATGCCTGTTGACTAACATGCCCACCTGAATACCCTGCCCATCTGAGTTTCACAGGCCTGTTTACATACCCACCTCATTTTCACAAGCCTGGTAGCAGTGCCACTCAGGTATCCTGCCTACTGAATATCATGCCCACTCAGGATATGCCCACCTGAGTATTACACCCAACACCTGGGCATCATGCCTTCCCAGCTGTGATGTCCACCTGGGCATCACACCCACCTGGGCATCACTGGCCCAGGCCACTGCAGCAGAATCCAGGTTTCCGTTGCTCACACATGGCTCCTCCTGAGCCCAGCCTACCGTGTCCTCCTTCTCCCACCTTCCTCAGCGGATGATGGAGGCTTTGAGAGTGGCGCCTACAACAACAGTGCCATCGCCACCCCCCACCTGGATGCCCTGGCCCGGCGCAGCCTGGTCTTCCGCAATGCCTTCAGTTCTGTCAGCAGCTGCTCTCCCAGCCGTGCCAGCCTCCTCACTGGCCTGCCCCAGGTGAGGGGGCAGGGGGACGTTATCTTACGGTGAGCAGGTGCTCCCTGCCTGACTGGCCAACGTGGTAAGCTGGAGCCTCCATAGACTGGGGAGGAGGGGGGCTGACCTGAGCACAGATACTTCCCGGAAGGCTCTTCAGGCAGCTGTGGGCAGTGGTGGCAGCAGCAAGGAAGGAGCTTTTTCTTACCTGCTGCCATCTTTCTGGTCAGAGTTTGCAACATGTACGATTTCTCTTTCATGGTTAAATAGCTGGTTAGTAAAGGGGAAGCTTTCTATTTCACTCCATGATCTGTGTTCCCAACAGAAGAGTTGGGAAGTATAAATACACAAAAAAGGAAAAAGGAAAGCCAACTCTATTTTTGGTGCACAGCCTCCCAGCCTTGTATTTCCTGCTGATGTCCCTGGGAAGGACCTGTGGAGCAAGGAGTGAGAGGGTGCTGGCTACCTGAAGGCTAAACGGGGCCCGCAAAGGGCAGGGTGATGAGCTGGCGGTCAGAGGGAGCAGGAGCAGGGCTCTGCTGGGCGGTAGGGGCCCCCACCCTGGCTCACAGCATCCCTGCTGGCAGCATCAGAACGGGATGTACGGCCTGCACCAGGATGTCCACCACTTCAACTCCTTCGACAGGGTACAGAGCCTGCCACTGCTGCTCCGCCAAGCTGCCGTCCGCACGGGTGAGGGGCTTCACGCCACATGCCCCAGAGGGGTGGGGCCTTGTCCTGTGTTGCCTGCTCTGAGCATTGGTCCCTGAGGACTTGGGCCACTTGGATAGGCACTGGCTCCATGACAACAAGGGTCTGGGCTGCCTTTCTAGATAGAGGCCACAGCAGGGTGCAGGGCTGGGAGTGGAGAAGGGAGCAGAGGGGAGACGTGGGAAGGGGCTCTGGACAGGCCTCTCCCACCCCCAGGCATCATTGGGAAGAAGCACGTGGGGCCGGAGACCGTGTTCCCGTTCGACTTTGCGTACACAGAGGAGAATGACTCTGTCCTCCAGGTGGGGAGGAACATCACTAGGATTAAACTGCTGGTCCGGAAATTCCTGAAGACTGGGGACAGCAGGTTCGGCGAGGGTCCTGCCCCCTTACCCACCCTCATATGGCCAGGGATCTGGGCAGTTAACATGGGACACACATCTCAGAATCTATTTGGCATTCTTAGAATTCCCCAGATAGCGGAGGGGGAGTGGGGGAGAAGGTTCCAGATACTCGAGTTAGTCTGGTGAAAGGAAGAGGGGACATGGGGAAACTGAGGTAGTGAGGATCACAGGACACTTTGAGTGAAAGGGGACTAGGCAAAGCCAAAAAGGGTGTCCCTTCTTGAAGGATGGGGCTCCCCAGGGTGGAAAGCCAGGCCTCAGCGCTAAACCCCCATCCTTTGTGCAGGCCCTTCTTCCTGTATGTTGCCTTCCATGACCCCCACCGTTGTGGGCACTCCCAGCCCCAGTATGGGGTCTTCTGTGAGAAGTTCGGCAATGGGGAGAGTGGCATGGGGTGGATCCCAGATTGGACCCCACAGATCTACAACCCACAGGATGTGCAGGTAGGAGGGCCCCTTCCCAAGTTGCCAAGGCATCCCCACCCTGGTTCCTCTGCCTTGCAAATCTGGGGTGCCATCCGTCCATGAGCTTGCAGCCCTAGCACCCAGTGTGTGCCTTAGCATAGAAGGGACCCTTTGACTCACTGGATCCAGGTCCTGTCTGTGAAGGCTGCAGAAAGAGGTGCATAAAGATGTGAACGATGTGTCCAAAATTGTGGATTTGGTGGTGAACCCATTCACAGGAAGGAGGAGGACTGCAGGTCCTGGGAGGATGGTGGCACTTCCTCTTCTACCCTATTTCAAGGGCTGGATGCCCATGACCCAGCATCTGTTCTAAATCTGATTCTCTGCTTACCTGTCCCCAGGTGCCTTACTTCATTCCCAACACTTCAGCGGCCCGGGCTGACCTGGCCGCTCAATACACCACCATTGGCCGGATGGACCAAGGTGGGTCAGAGAGTGCAACAGAGGGCTGTGCCATGGCTTGGGTGCCCATCCTGGACCAGTAGTCTGTAATCAGTGTCAACAGGGCCAAGTCCCTTCCAGGAAGAGCTCTTTCTCTCCCAGACTTCAGTGGCCCCAGGCATCCTGGGCTCATGGCTGTGTCACTCCTGTCTCTGCCTTTATAGTCACCTAGCCTTCTCTGCATCTCTTGTCTGTGCCTCCTCTTATCACTTGTCACGGGATCCAGCGCCCACCTGGGTACTTCAGAGTGATCTTGGGAGTGATGACAATTACATCTACAAAAACATTTTTTTCAAATGAGGTCACATTTACAATCCCTGGTGGACATATGTTTTAGGGGACTACTTTTCTGTCTGCTATAGAATGCTGGTATTTTATCATCTCCCTGCTAATGCTGTTAGTTTACAATGACCTGGAAAGGGATTGGGGATAGAGAAACTCCTGTCTCTGGCCCTGCCCAAAACTGCCCTTGTTAGTTTCACAGTGTAGAGACAAGAGTCTGGAAAACACAAAAGCCAGTGTGTGGCAGCTTGCAACTGGGGTTGTTGGGGGGGGGGGGGCGCCGAGGGATGGCCAGTGTCCCTGAAGGGCAGGTCTCAGGTGGAGGCCCTGCAAGGCCTGCTCCAGGACGGGTGCTGGGAGTACTGGGCAAGAGGCCTGGGCTGGTGGATAGGACAGTGCTGGGCCCTGTGGCCGAGAAGGTGCACATGAGAGCACACACGTCCCCACGCCTCCCAGCTGTCTGTGCTTGAGCTCTGTGTCCCCTCCCTGCCCCACAGGGATTGGACTTGTGCTCCAGGAACTGCGGGAAGCCAGCGTCCTGAATGACACTCTGGTGATCTTCACATCTGACAACGGGATCCCCTTCCCCAGTGGCAGGACCAACCTGTACTGGCCAGGCACTGCGGAACCCTTGTTGGTGTCATCCCCAGAGCATCCAAAACGCTGGGGTCAGGTCAGCGAGGCCTACGTGAGCCTGCTAGGTATGGCTCTGTGTCTCATGGGAAGGGGAGGGGGCGGCAGAAACAAAAATTTAGTGGTACCACCCTGTTGACTGTTCTGCACCCACCTGGGTGAGGAAGGGACCCCCGTTCTAAACAATGAGTCAAGGATAAGGCTCAGAGAGGTAAAGTAAGTTGCCCAAGGTCACGCAGCATGCACACCCAGCTAGGTAGGATTCTAGCCTGGGTCTCGCCACCTCCAGGACTAGTTCTCCCACTGGCCCACCAATGAGTGTCAGAGTCCCTTGTCACTACCCACAGGTCACACCCCACAGTATCTGGTTCTGGAGATCATGGTTGGGCCTGAGAATTTGCATGTCTGACTAGTTCCCAGGTGATACTAATGTTTCAGCCCGGGACCCTGCTTTGAAGGGTCAGCAGCAGCACGCTCAGGCTCCTGCGGCTTGGGGTTTATGTTTTCCTTTGGCCCCAAAGCGCAAGTTAGGAAATGCTGTGGCCGTGGCACAGAACAGGAATAGATGAGCCTCTAGGAACTGTCTCACTAACCCAAGGGACTTTAAAAGTGCCCTGAGTGTCACCATTAGAGGCACAGTGGTCCAGAGGGAGCAGGCAGCAGGGACAGGTGTCAGCCTGCAGGAGCCCCTCTCAGTTGGTGACTTGATGTGTGAGGCAACCACCAGCCTCTCAACATGGCTTGGACTTGCCTTCCACGGGGTGGACCCTGCGCCCTGTGTGGCCTGTGTGTGACGCTGCCTCCTTCACAGATCTCACACCCACCATTCTGGAGTGGTTCTCCATCCCTTACCCCCACTATACCATCTTTGGATCAAAGACTGTCCAGCTCACTGGCCAGTCTCTTCTGCTGGCACTGGAGGCAGAGCCCATGTGGACGACTGTCTTTGGCAGCCAGAGCTACCACGAGGTCACCATGTCCTACCCCATGCGCTCCGTGCAGCGCAGGAACTTCCATCTCATTCACAACCTGCACTTCCAGCTGCCCTTCCCCATCGACCAGGACGTCTACGTCTCGCCCACCTTCCAGGACCTCCTGAACCGCACCATGGCTGGCCAGCCCACAAGCTGGTACAAGGATCTTCACAGCTACTACTACCGGGAGCGCTGGGAGCTCTATGACCACAGCCGGGACCCCCATGAGACCCAGAACCTGGCCGCAGACCCACGCTATGCCCAGGTTCTGGAACTACTCCAGACCCAGCTGGCCAAGTGGCAGTGGGAGACACATGACCCATGGGTGTGTGCTCCCGACGGGGTCCTGGAGGAGCAGCCATCACCACAGTGTCGGCCTCTACACAGCGAGCTCTGAGCCCCAGGCACATGCTCCTCCTGTACCAGTCCTGGTCTGCATGCCCACAATGCCAAGTGAGGGTACCGCCAGCCTCAGGGCACAAGGACTACCACCCTTCCCCTGCATCCATCTGAGGGGGGCTCTCCCTGATGTTGGCATCAGTCTCCTTCTGCCAGGCAAGAGGTAGGGAACAACCAGTGTGGTATGGGATATCACTGTCCTTAGGGTGGGGTCTCTAATCTAAGACAGATGAGGGTGGTCTGGACGGGGACCTTGTTTTCTGGTTGGGACCCAGACTTGAGACTCTCTTCATTGTCTGGAAGCCACAGATGTCCCCGTGCCCTTCCAGTGAGAGCAGCTGGGGGCCTATGTGTGCCACATGGCAGGTGGGTCCAAACCCACTCTAGGTGGGAACACAGTATCTGGATTTTATCAATCTCTGGTCTTTTTTTGTGTGTGTGTGACAGTTGACAGAAAGAGACAGGGACAGATAGGAACAGACAGACAGGAAGGGAGAGAGATGAGAAGCATCAATTCTTTGTTGCAGGACCTTAGTTGTTCATTGATTGCTTTCTCACATATGCCTTGACTAGGGGGTTCCAGCAGACTGAGTGACCCCTTGCTCGATCCAGCGACCTTGGGCTCAAGCTGGTGAGCCTTGCTCAAACCAGATGAGCTCGTGCTCAAGCTGGCAACTCGGGGTCTCGAACCTGGGTCCTCTGCGTTCTAGTCCTGTGCTCTATCCACTGCGCCACTGCCTGGTCAGGCTCAATCTCTGGTCTTAAAGAAACCTTGCTACAGCCCCTGATCACGTTCCCAACCCCCAGAAGGGGTTTCTACTATGCCATCAATTACTAACAAGCTCCCGAGAGAAGGGGTTAATCCAGTCGCTATCCATCCTTTTGTATGTCCATGAAGGGAACTCCCTGTCCTCGGGCTGGTGGTCCCTTCTATGTGGACGGCACCGGGGTGTGATACAGACGCTGCTCCTAGAATATTCCACACACACCCCCCACCTCCTCCTCCCCTGTGAGCAGAGCTCTGCCTGGGAAACACAGGGTGGGAGCTTTCTCCCTCACACGGGGGTCCCCTGCCACCGTTCCCTCCCCCATCAACTCCATCCTGGGGGTCTAAGGGGAGCCACAGGCCAGAACACAGCAAAACTTATTTTAATAAGTATACCAAAGTCCGTTTCCAAACTCGTGACAATGTTGACCTGAATTCTAAAGCAACTTCCTAGGGCACTCAGATTTGGGGGCAGCACTGTCCAGTGACATTCAATCTGACAGTGGGAAGCAGGTGATAGGGGTCCTGGGGATGCTCACCTGAGCCATGTACCAATGTCTCCTATATTCTGGAGGTACAAACAAGGTGGCCAGAGACGGGACCAGGGTGGTACTCTGGATAGAGCAGTGGTTCTTAACCTTTTATGAGGTACCGAACCCACCAGTTTCATATGTGCATTCACTGAACTCTTCTTTAGTGATAAATAAAATGACTTTTTTTCCAAATTCAAGACATAGGTATATTTTTTTACTGGTGCACAAAATGAGCTGTGCATGAACATCACCTTGCTCAAAGAACAAAACCAACAAAGTGCATGAACTCACAACAAATTACGGTATTACTTTATTCTGGCCTCCGCGGCAGAGGCTTCTCCAAACCCCTGAGACTGACTCATCGAACCCCTAGGGTTCGATAGAACCCAGGTTAAGAACCACTGGGATAGAGGGAGCAGTTCATTCTTGGAAGGAGCCCAGCCAGTACCCTGTAGAGGTGTCATATGAGGCTTGACCAGGATACCGTCCTGGTCTCTGGCCAGGCACAGTAGTTATCAGGCACAGAGCCACTGAAAAGACTGCTTCCGTCACTTGGAGAGATTTTCCAGTAGACACAGTCTCTAAACCAAGAGTTACTAAGGAATCTCAGCTATCAGGAGCCGAAAAAAGCTAGCCAGAGTTACATGACAGGTGGGTTTGCACCTCTGCTCTGGGCAGTGGCACCATGTCCTTGGGGCCAGTAGGGTTGCCAGCCTGCTGCCCTAGTGGATTTGGGATGAGCCCTTTGACACACTGAGATGCAGAAGGAAAGTGCAGTGATCAGGTCAGATGGACAGATACCTGGAGACACCTGGGCCTCCAGCTCCAAGGAGGGCACCAGGGACACCCCCACCATGGGAACGTTCTCAGGTATCTAATTCAGACCATGCCAAGCCCTGGTGAGTTGAGACTGTTTACTCAGAAAAATGGGCAGATGGTTTGAATGCTCATTTGTGATCTACACGTGGTAAGGGTTTGTGATCAGACTCCACTTATGGGGAGTTGATGGGGCATGTATGGTGAGCATTGAAGCTGTTCCTGCCAGGCCTTGAGCACAAAGGACAGGATTGCTCGAACTTGGAGGTCAGTGGAGGCTTTGCTCTGTCCATACAACCTTCTGTTCATCCAAGATGGCGAAGTGTACACAGTTGAGCAGGGTGTCCAGGTTGCTCCAGCCATCAGTGGTCAGGCTACAGTACAGACATGGCACTTTGTCCAGCTTACCCTCCTCCTGCCTGCTGGCCTCCAGCAGCTGCTCTTCCGAGGAGCCCAGATGCTGCATGACCTTCCTGCAGGGGCCAGAGTTGGGGGGCTTAGGAAGAACAGGGCCCCGCTGTCCTGCCCAGGGCAGAGCCCCAGGAAGCTGACCCCCAACTTGGAATTCTAGGGGACCAGACACTCCTGGATGCAGGCAGCCAGTTTCAAGAAGGTCTCAAAAAGACATGGCCTAAGATGACATTACACGGATGAGGTCTGGCTATCTAGTCTCAGCTGTCAAAACTGTAAACGGGGTTGGCAGGACATCTGGGTTTGTACCTGGCCATAAACCAAGTCACAGGTGTCAGCACAGGCTCTCATCTACTGTGGAGTGCTCTTTCCTGTGCCCAGTACATGAGTAGCTTTTGCAAGTTAAAGCAGGTTCCAGGTTCTCATTGTCCTCTGTGCTGTCTTCCCAGCATGTGGGGGGTAGCAGGACCTTTGTCCCAGATTTGTAGGGGACTGCCCTGTGACACTTCCAACTGTCATGTGCTGTGGAGGCACGAGGGCTTTCCAAGGAGCTGTGGCCAGGAGCAAGCCCCACCGCCAGCCCCATGGGGCATACCTACCTGAGTTTCTTTGCTGCCTTCTCCTTGATGGACATGTGGACAATGATGGGAAAGATCTCCATCTTGTGTTGGGCATAGACGCTATCCAGCCAGAGGTCCAAAAGGGCATGGGTGTTCTGGGGGAGGAGAAGGAAGGAGTCAGGAGGATTCAGTCTCCAGTGAAGTGGAGAGAGCCCACACCTGGAAGCATTACCGAGGGGACCCAGTAGGGCTGCATTTGTGAAGAGAGGGAGCAATGTGCACACCAATGGCCATGTACACAGAGTGCTGTGTAGTGCAGCCTTCCTGTCCACCTGGAGGGTCCTATGACAAGTGAAACGAGTCAGATGGGCAAGGACAAAAACCATGATTCCACTCATATGGAAAATAAAACAAAAGAATGAACAAGGGAAACAAAAACTTCTAGACACAGGTAGGTAACAGAGAGGGAGGGGTAGTGGAGGTTGTGCTGTGTGAAGGGTCAAACCTACCATGACTACCTATGTTAAAAAAAAAAAACCTACCGTGACTATAGTAACTAGACCTGGTGGTACAGCATCCATACAGGGATCAGATTACAATGTTGCATATCTGAAACTCACATAATGTTATTAACCAATGTCACCTCAATTTAAAAAATAATTCTAGTAATAAAAGAATTTTCATTCATTTGACTTTTTTTTTTTTTTCCAAGGAGAGAGAGAGAGTCAGAGAGAGAAATAGATAGGGACAGACAGACAGGAACGGAGAGAGGTGAGAAGCATCAATCATTAGTTTTTCGTTACCATTGCGACACCATAGTTGTTCATTGATTGCTTTCTCACATGTGTCTTGACTTCGGGCCTTCAGCAGACCGAGCAACCCCTTGCTGAAGCCAGCGACCTTGGGTCCAAGCTAACGAGCTTTTGCTCAAGCCAGATGGGCCCGCGCTCAAGCTGGCAACCTCGGGGTCTCGAACCTAGGTCCTTCCTCCACATCCCAGTCCGACGCTCTATCCACTGGGCCACCACCTGGTCAGGCTCATTTGACTTTTCACCTAGGAAATTGAGGCACTGCAAGCTGGGACTGAGGGAGCCACCCATAAGCTCAGTCTGGCCCAACCACTTTGTATTCATGAAAACCTCTGGGTTCACAGGGAGCTAGCTGCTTCTCATTCATTTGTTTGAGCCTTAAAACATGGTCTATTACTTCCATCTCACTGATTCATGTAACAAATGTTATTAAACATGCACATTGGGGAAACAGGCTCCAGGGAGGTAAGCCACTTGCCCATGTCACAAGGACCTTAAATAGTGAACACAGGCTTTGGTCTTCCTGCCTTGTCCCAGCTGAACATCGAGCAGGACAAGCTGGGCACAGGCCTGGGGCATCCAGGGGACCCTGTAGGTCGGCGACCAGCACCCCTCAGATGTCACCGTCAATGCTTCCTGCCTTGTCCCAGCAGCCTCCTCCGGAGCTGGAGCTCCCAACCACCACCCCGCAGCAGCCTCTGCACTTACCTTTTCCATGAGGGACTCAATGGCTGGGCGAGTCACCCAGTAGTGGCTACCAGAGGCCTCCCTCTCCTGGATGATGTCCCCTCTCTGGCTGGAGGCATCATACTCATCCTGGCTCAAACACTCTGAAGGTGACAGTGGACAGACACATCACACACCCAGCGGTGTGAGGTCCTGATGGAGGCCCATACTGCACACCCTGCCCCGGGCTCCCTGCCAGCTCCAGGGTAAGCTCTTCCTGGGGCCCCCTCTTAATAAGCTTAGCCCTATTCTTCCCACTCAGAGGAGGCTGTCCCCTGCACATGCACCCTAAACCAGTGGTTTCTACCTCCAGTCCGCAGACTAGTCAGCCAGAAATTTCGTGCTAGTCCATGAAAGAGTTAACTACCTGATACTGTATGACAATTATAAACCCAATGACTTTAGTTGAATTCACTTATGCTCAGGGTGATTTCTGCCTTAGTGGTCCCCAAAATAATTCTATTTTCACCACTCCCCAAGTATAAAAATGTTGAAAATCACTGCCTTAAACCAAAGGACACAGCAGTGGTCCATCAGTGCCAGGAGGGTGGGGGGTGAGGGTTAGAAGGGAGGGAAAGAAGGAGGAAAGAAGGAAGAAAAGAAGGAAAGACAGATGGACAGATGGATAGATGTAGATAAACAAACCTCACCATCACTTCTCTAAGCTCCAAACTTACACATCCAACTTCAACCTAGAAACCCCTAAGGCCCCTTGTTTTCAACCAGGGGCAGTTCTGCTCCCAAGGGCACTGTCAATGTCTGGAGACATTTCACATCTGGGGCTCAGCAGGTGTGGTCCTGGCATCTAGGGGGTTGAGGCCAGGGGTATTACTCAACATCCCACAATGCATGGGACAGTCCCACCCAAGTGTCAGATGCCATGGCTGAGACCCCTGCCTTAAGTAACCCTGTGAGCTCAGCCCTCACTTGTGCCTTTCTGGTTCTGACCCTGTAGTCAGGGAGGCACATGCCCTCCACCTGTCCCCACCGTCCAAAGTACCCCAGATCATGGTGGCCCCAGCTCGCAGACAGGCCCACGGCAGATATCACCTAGTGATGGGTGGGGGAATGAAGCACCAACCAACACCTGCCTCTTGCTCTCCATCCTGTAAGCCACCCTTCCTGCTGTGTGGACACACAGACTCTGTCCCCTGGGATCTGGGATCCAACACCAGTTTGTCTCCAGGACTCTGCTGGTCTGCTTTTGGTGGGTGGTGTGACCACCCCAGTGAAGTATGAGCCAGAAGTAACTGCATGGGATTAAATAATGTCTCCCCAATCCATGTCCACTTAAGAATGTCAGAATGGGACCTTATTTGGAAACAGGATCTTTGCAGATGTGGTTAAGAAAAGGTCATACTGCACTAGGGAGGCCCTAATCTAATGACTGGTTCCTATAAAAAAGTCAAGTGAAGGGAGAGAGGCATGGGGAGAAGGCACGTGACGAGGAGGCTGAGAAAGGAGGGAGGCCACCACATGCCAAGTAGCCCAAGGACACTGGCAGCACCAGCAGCCAGGGGCAGGAGAACGCTCCCCAGACCATCCGGAGGGAGTACAACCTGAAATCAGCACCTGGGGCAGACTTCCAGCCTCCAGAACTGTGAGAATAAACCTCCGTGGTTTAAGTCCCCAGGTGTGTGGTAATGTGACAGCAGCCCAGGGAACCAGCCGGTAGCCCTCACACTGAGCCCATAAAGGGTTCTGCCAAGGCCTTGCCCTCCACCTGACAGATAGGTGGGACCTTCAGGTGAGAACGTACCTGCTGGGCATTTTTTAAACCCCTGGAGGAGGCACAGCTTCTCACTCAGGATCTTGCTGACCACCCTGGGCACGAAGAGCACAGGCCGGGCCTGCTGGGCCTGTGTGGGTGCACCTGTATGTAGGGCACCAGGGAGATGCAGCTCTTGGCCCAGAAGCACCTGGAGGGATGGCCTGCAGGGAGAAGAGCTATAAGTGGCTCCCAGCCGTCAGCTGTTCTGGGCTGTTCACCAGGCCCTTGCTCCACGGGAGGGACTGTGCATGCACCGCCACAGCCACTGCACTCACAGGAGGACCTACATCCACACACGCCCTGGCTGAGTGGGCCCTTTGTGTGCAGTGATCTTGGAGCCCTGTGACTCTCGAGGTTCAGCTCACAGCCGTGATTTGATCCATTTGCCTTGTTGGGCCTGCAGGAGAATAGAGAAGACCTCTCTCTTCCTTTCAAACAGCCCCTACCCCTCTCAGTGCCAGCCTGAACATGGTCCCTCAGCTTCCTTCATCCAGGTCCCTTCCTTCTCTCCCTGTCATTTAGGTTTCATCTCCCACAGCCCTCTTATATTATGCACCCAGAACCTTTTCAAGAAGAGAATAAACTCAGGTCAATTCAGCTTACTCTAAATTCATTTTTTATCATCTCTGTAGCTCGATCTTACCTGCTCAGGGCATGTGCATTGCTGACCTCCCTGTTATGTCCAGACCCACACCAACTACTCCGGAGTGGTCTGCGGGGGCTACTATTTGTGCCACATTTGGACAGTGTCACACTGTCACTAGTCTAAAGGAACTGCTTTCTGTAGAACTGTACCAGTGGTGTTGACCCTCACTGGACAAATGACAGGAGGAAGGATGTTAAAGGTGCGTAGCGCACTTGCTCTCCAGAAAGGTACACAGACACCATTCTAGTCCTTACAAAACTGATTCTGGCCCAACTGGATGGCAGTACCCTGAGCAAGCTGACCGCTGACCAGCCTGTAACCCCTCAGACACCCATACCTCCTGGAGCCAGTGGCCCCTCAACCAGCCCCACCGCCTCACCCTCCAGCCTGCTGAGGTCTGACTGGGCCCTGTCAAAGAATGAACTCAGGGGCTGGCCTTGGTTCTGTCCAGTGACGATGTGGACCAACTTCTGGGTTCCTCCACAAGACTGCTGAAGGAGGGAGAAGGGACCAGTTATCCCAGCCATCCATGCAGGGCTGGGGGCCTGGCACCCACCCCACTGGGGAATCCAGGGATCCTGGGCTGTTCACTGGACCTTCAACTGTGCCCACTGAACAGCCCAGGTTCTGTGCTGGGGGATGACGAAGGGAGGCAGGAGAGGGTCCTCAGGCAGAGTCATTCCTCACTCCCCAGCAGTCATCTGCAGTGAGGGCAGGATGCATGGACCACATGAGGCAGGAAGTGTGAGCCCCAGTGGTCCAGCCCTGCTGTGATCTGGGGCCGCCCTGGTGCCTTGTTCAGGGCAACTGAGGGTTCTGTCTGGAGAACACCAGGTCTCTGACCTCAAGGAGTGAGGATGGGGTGCAGACAGACAGGCAATGGGGTTAGCTGGGCACACAAGGAGAGCCCATGTGAACATGCTTGCTCATGTCAGAAGAGCCTGCAGACTGGTTGCAGTAGGCAGACATGGATAAAGGTCTGTGGGCACCCATGGGGCAGGGACTCACAGGGTGACACCTCAGATCAGTATCCTATACCCTCCAAATGGGACCTGAAGCCAGCCCCCAGCCCTCTTCCAGCCCACCCCAGGTACAAGGACAGGTGGATTGGGCCCCTCCCCACAGGTGGTGTGAGCTAAGGGAGGAGGGAGGCCAGGGAGAGAGGCAGGGCCCACCCAGCAGGACCTCATCCAGGATCTGGGCCAGTGGGAGGCTGCCTCACCTTGCGGGCAGTGGTGCTCTGCTGAGCCATGTCCTGTAGGAGGGCGATGAGCAGCTCCTGAGCCCTGTGCAGAGGACAGACGCTCCCAGCTGCAAGAGGGCACCAAATACCCCCACTGCCCCGGGTAGCCCCTGTGAAAGACTTGCAAAGCCTTGACCCACTGTGGAGATGCCAAATGAATGTCCTGGGTGTGAGCCTGGGTGGAAACAGGGCCCCTGACCCTTGCTACCCCAGTGTGTCCAAGGATGTGGCCTGGCTCCCTGGGGAAGCATGTGGGAGCTCAGTCCCAGTGCCCATACCAGCTAAGCTGAGCTCCAGGAGACTCGGGTTTGCTCCGCACCTGACCCCACGCTCCCTGCATGGGCTGATCTGAGACACAGCTCTCAGCAGGGGTGGTGCTGCTTCCAGGAAGGGTAACCACCCTCCCAGCTGCCCCAGGACTGAGGGCTCCCCAGGATGTGGAACTTTCTGTGCTAAAACCAAGGCAGTCCTAGACACAGCAGTGTGATTGGTCACCTTACCTCTTAGGGACACTGGCAATGTCTGGAGACACAAGGGAAGCCAGGAATGCTGCTCAACACCCAGTGGTAGCCAGGACAGGCTCACAATAGAGGGAGCCAACCCCAAGTGTCAACATTGGTGAGGCTGAGAAACTCTGGTCCCGAATGCTCTAGAATTCTCTAGAACTGAGGTTCATCCCTTGTCACAAACAAAACCTGTCTAAGCAGTGAACTTGGGAGTGGCACATTGGGGTTCAACTCTCTGGGGCATCTCATCATGCCCATCCTGGTCCTGCAAGTCTCCAGAAGACCACTCTTCCTACACACTAAGCAGGCCTGGCGGTATCCCCTCACTGGGAGTTGCACCACAGCTGCTCACAGTGTCTTTGGTGCTATATGGGCTGATGCGGTGGGCGTGCCAGCAGCTGCGGCCCTGGAACATGGTGTCAGTGACATGTAGGATGTCACCGTACTGCACCTGCACCTCACCATCTCCCTCTATGGCCAGGTTGGCCCGGATGTAGAAGTCCCCTGACATTGCCACTTTGGTTTTCAGGTCCTGGACCAGCTTCTTATAACCTGATTAAAGAGGACATGAGGACACATCAGCCGGGCAGTGACACCACATGAGGAAGGCTCTGAACTGTGGAAGGAGGACAGAAGGAACTGCTTCAAAGTCTCAGAAGCCATTCCGGTGCCAGAGTCCATGGGTGCGGGTCCCCAGCTGCCTTGGTGACCTCAGCAGCCAGGCTTTGTGGTGTGCCACAGGGGCTGGCGTCCACACGGCCAGTGCTCACATAAATGGGACTGGGAGGCCAGGAGTCTTGAGAGGTGAGCTCATGGTGGAGGGAGTGTGTAACCTCCATGTTGACCTTCACAAACAGGCAGCAGAAGCTATGCACCCCACAGAGAAGTCCCATGGACTACTCCAGGGTTGTGCCCTCCAGGACGGCCTTGAAGAAGGGCTCTGTCACCTCATAATCCACCTGAGGGCAAGTCATCAGGTCAGCCTTCAGACCAGGACTCTGTGGCTACAGTCTTAGTGCTGACATGCACCCCACAGTAGGATCTGCTGGCGCTCCCCAGCCTATCCTCCCACATACACCTCAGGGCCTCTGCCCTGCCACATGCCCTGCATCAGGATGGCATGGTTCCACTCCTCAAAGTCATACACACTCCCACCCCAAGAGTCGACTGCCAACCCTTTCCCAACACACTGCATACCAAGATCCCCATAGGACTGTTTCTGCCTTCCAAAATGGACCTCAGTTCTAGAGCATTCTAGAGTGTTCTAGATCAGGGGTTCTCAACTTTGGGACTATTCACATTTGAAGCCGGGTCACTCTGTATTGTGGGGCAGTCCTGAGCCCTGTAAATGTTTCGTGGCATCCCAGGCCTCCATGAGGATGCATTGCTAGAGCAGATAAGTGTCATCGGTGGGAAATGCATCAGCATCTTCATTCACCAGGTCACCCCGGGCTTGGCAGCAGCTGATATGGCCTTGGCGCCCGGGCACCCGGGCACCCAAATCATGATGGTAAGATGTGGATCAGAGGCTTTTCATTGTCTTGTTTTTTGAAGGTGGGGATCTTGCTGTCAGTGTAGGTGTGTGCGCATGCATGGCTGTGTGTGAAACACATGCAACATAAAACCACCATTTTTATGTTGCATGTCCCCCAGCACTGTCCCCCAAACATCATAAAGGGTTCTGCTGCTGTCACCACAATGTAAGCTGACAACTGAGATTCCAGGAGGAGTTTTAGAAATGGAATGAAGGACTTTCATATTGTGCGGAGTGGAAAATACAAGATGACACTATCAGGAGCTTGACTCGAGAGCATTTGATACACAGGAGAATGTGGTGTAGCACATGGACAGCCATTCAGAGGGAGAAGCCCGTGGGGTTTGTGGAGCTCCTGAGGCAGGGGCTCAACCTCCCTCCCTCCCCTTCTTAGCTCTCGCCTTCACATCCTGTACCCACCTACCCCCCATCCCATTTCCTCCTGGGGGAATGGTGATGCCCCATAACACAGAGTGACCCGGCTCCAAGGCCAACACCGTGACCTGATCCAGGATCTTTCAGGCTGGTCTCTGCCATACCCGGATGCTGCTGCAGGAAGGGAGTGATGGAACTCACGGGCAGCCCAGAGCGGGAGGTGCAGCCAAGGCATCTCCCCACTGGCCCTCTTCAGCCTCAGCATTCTGGAACTCTCCATGGCCCCCATTCCCGCCATGACCTCATACTCAAAAAGGCTGTCACCTGCCAACAGCCCTCACTCTGCCACCTGCTGGCCCCAGCCCCATCCTTCACTCACCTGGCTGAGACACAGAGGCCCCTGGGGGTCGGCTGCATGCTGCTCTCAGACCCCAGAAGATCTAGACAGAAGCAGAGGCTGAGACACTGAGTTGACCCTCGGGGTTACCCACTCCTGACAGAACTTTGCCCACCCACACTACTTCAGTCCCCTTCAGCCCCTTCTGCAGAGGCTAAACCTTGTCATCCTCCTCTCTTTACTTGATTCACCTTCCCCCAAACAGCCTGTTGCCAAAGGGTAAATCCCAGACAGGGTGCTGTGCACCCGCTGTAAGCGAGGCCCAAGACTAGGGCAGATGTGCAGGGTGGGACAGGAAAGGAGGCTGACTATGAGGGGCCCACAGCTTAAGAGAGAGAACCAGTTAAGTTACAAATATGAAGAATAAGCCACAGGAAAAGTGGGAAGGTCCTAGGTGCCAACATGGAGGAGTGCTCCCACAGGTGCCTCAGCCATGAGCAGGATTGCAGCCTATTGCCATCTGCTGTCACTGGGAGGACCAAGTGTCTATGGCCAAAAGCAGGGAAGGGCAGAGAGAGCAGCTGCGCGAATACCTATGCTGAGCTGGACCTGGGGATGGATCAGCTCTCTTAGCCACCAGGTGACAATGGAAATGACACCCAGGAAACAGCGGCTGGGCACCAGCTTAAACTGCCAGAGGACCTGGTCAGTGCAGTGGTCAAGTTCATGCCTCTCTTCCCTGGAGAGACCTGGTCATCTCACCTGTCTCCCTGAGGTCCTCTGTCATCACTTCCCTTCCTGGCTCTATGGCCTAGCCCCAGGGAGGTGGGCAGCTACAGAGGTCGGTGGTGGGATGCACTCACCTGCTCTGTCTACAATCTCATAATCCAGGTCTGCATCGTCTGCCTTAGTTCCTGGGGAGGCTCCCTGTTCCACCTGCAGGGTTTCTGGGAAGCTGCTGCAAAGAGGAAGCCAGCTCAGACTGCACTGCCTCTCTCAGTCTCAGACCCAGAGCCACCCGCACCTGAATCATTTCACCCTGATGCCCATCCCTCTCTACCTGGACGATCAGGGGTCTTCCCAGAAGTTCTCTGTGGCCCACCTACACAGGACAGCTGTCTGGGAGACACCCAGCTACTGGAGCAAAAGCTGTCCGCCAGCTCGTGGCTGGATGAGGCGCTCAGGTATGATCAGATCTGAGACAGGAGGATGAGGAAGCAGTGTTAGAGTGGAGCTCACACAGGACCCCGCACACCCCCGGCCTGCTGTGGAAAGGGAGGAAGCCATGGCCCCTCACATCAGGGCAGAGGAGGAAAGAGAAAGAGGTAGACAGCCAGGGTGCATTAGCTGAGCACCTACTATGTACCAGCACTCTGTGAGCTACTTTGTGTCACCTTAAATTAATGAAGTGGGCAGAACTGTCCCACTTTATATATAAAGCAATTGAGGCCCTGAGAGATCAGGTGACTGGCTGGTGATGATCATGTTCTGACAGGTATACTGTGCAAGATGCTGAGTGGGGGCCAGAGGACATAGTGCAGGCCTGGATGCAGCCCCTTCTCTGCTGAAGTATCTCTTCAGCAGCACCTACTATTGCTGGCCCTGGTCTGTTCCCAGTAGTGGGGTGGGGGGAGCAGCCAGTACATAGGAGTTATTGAGACAGCTGCAATTATACTTGTCCCACGGGCATGAGCCACTGTTTCCCCATCCAACAGGGCTCCTTGGGTCCTGCTTCCTACTTGGGCTGCAAAGACCCCAGTGGGATGCTTAATTCAGGAAAGGTTCCCCTCAAATGCTCTTAGGGTTTCTACCCAGCGACCACCCTCACATCCACCCTCTCTCATTGGCTTCCAGGCAAACAATTATGTTTCCTCCTTCCTTGTGTGATAAGGTATCAAGGAACTGCAAAACTGTTTTTATTTTTATTTTTTCCAGGGACACAGAGAGAGAGTCAGAAAGAAGCAGGAACAAAGAGAAATGAGAAGCATCAATTATCAGTTTTTCGTTGTGACACCTTAGTTGTTCATTGATTGCTTTCTCATAGGTGCCTTGACCGTGGGCCTTCAGCAGACTGAATAACCCCTTCCTGGAGCCAGCGACCTTGGGTCCAAGCTGGCAAGCTTTTGCTCAAACCAGATGAGGTCCTTCCACATCCCAATCTGACACTCTATCCACTGCGCCACCACATGGTCAGGCCTGACTCTTCTTTTTTATTTTTTACAGGGACAGAGAGAGAGAGAGTCAGAGAGAGGGATAGATAGGGACAGACAGACAGGAACGGAGAGAGGTGAGAAGCATCAATCATTAGTTTTTCGTTGCCATAGCGACACCATAGTTTTTCATTGATTGCTTTCTCACATGTGCCTTGACTGCGGGCGTTCAGCAGACCGAGCCACCCCTTGCTGGAGCCAGGGACCTTGGGTCCAAGCTGACAGCTTTTGCTCAAGCCAGATGGGCCCGCGCTCAAGCTGGTGAGCTCGAGGTCTTGAACCTGGGTCTTCTGCATCCCAGTCCGATGCTCCATCCACTGCGCCACCACCTGGTCAGGCCTGGCTTTTCTTTTTGAAATACCAGTATCAACAGTTTTGCAGTTTCGCTTGATCAAGGGGTTGCTCGGTCTGCTGAAGACCCGCGGTCAAGACACCTATGAGAAAGCAATCAATGAACAACTAAGGTATCACAACAAAAAACTGATGATTGATGCTTTTCATCTCTCTCCGTTTCCATCTGTCTGTCCTTGTCTATCCCTCTCTCTGACTCTCTCTCTCTCTGTCTCTATTAAAATAAAAAAACAGAAGAGCCTGACCAGGCGATGGTGCAGTGGATGGAGCGTCGGACTGGGATATGGAAGACCCAGGTTCGAGACCCCGAGCTCGCCAACTTGAGCGCGGGCCCATCTGGCTTGAGCAAAAGCTTCCCATCTTGGACCCAAGGTCGCTGGCTCCAGCAAAAGGTTGCTCGGTCTGCTGAAGGCTCGCGGTCAAGGCACATGTGAGAAAGCAATCAATGAAGAACTATGGTGTCGCAACAACAACGAGAAACTAATGATTGATGCTTCTCACCTCTCTTCGTTCCTGTCTGTCCCTTTCTATCCCTCTCTCTGACTCTCTCTCTGTCCCTATAATGAAAAAAAACAAAACAAAACAGAGGAATAGCCATGACTCCCTTAAACCTTCTTTCTGAGGAGAAAATAAAAACCAAGAGAAAGAGATTAAAGGGGCAAAAGTTAGTGTTGGGCAGATGAAATATATTATGCTCACTTTGTTAAAGATGGTGCTGCCTACGTGCAAGTTTTAAGAGTAAGCTTTTCCCCACACCCTTGACTGATTGGATGATGTGGGGTGGTGCACTCTCATGAGAAATCCTCCCATTATACCTCAGATAAGTGACTTTGTATCAGAGACTTCCTTCTTTGTAGATTGGATTAAAGGTTTGGATTTCTACACTATAAAGTGGGGCAGGCCGGGAGCTTGCTCTCCTTTGGTTCCTGAGGTTAGTATTAGAGAGGAGAGCAGAGTCAGGCCACATGGAGGCCAGGAGAAGCAGCCAAGATGGCAGAGTGCTGAGGAAGAAGCCAGTTTGTGCAGAGTTTGTGCAGGAGAAGCAGATGCGGAACAGAGGTGAATAAGTCTGGTGAGCTAGAAACCTTTGATTCTAGGAAACTCGGATAAGTCAGTAGCTTTGTGAGCACTGAATGAGTGGGTTTTGGAGCCCAGTGTGTGTTTTTACTTGCCTGCCGGGTGCGAGCTAGAATTAAAGCTGATGGCTCACCAGTTCTTGGTTCCATTGATTCATTACCGACTGTCCAAATCTAATGTGAACCTGCATGGGCCAGGTGGCACTGATGGTGGCCTTGGCCACTGGCCTTACATTTGGCATAGTCTAGTCTGTGGCAGTATTCTATACAGATATGGAGCCACCACCACCTGTGAGCGGTGGAGTAGAGGACTGGCTGCTGTTATGGTTCCCCATGACTATCCTTCTGTGGCAGTATTCTATACAGATATGGAGCCACCACCACCTGTGAGCGGTGGAGTAGAGGACTGGCTGCTGTTATGGTTCCCTATGACTATCCTTCTGGGACCATAGGCTGGCTGACTTTTAGAGCCATGTGTGAAGAAACAAAGAGCTCTGTGGAAGAGGCTGCCCGGGACCTGCAAACTGAGCAGTGGAAGGAGCTGGAGGAAACGTGGGAGAAGCAGATGCTGACCCTGGAGCTGGAGAAAGCGCTGGAGGAGGAGGCCGACCAGGTTTGTGAGATTCGCCTGGAAATGGAGCAGATGTTGGAGAAGGAATCACAGGTTCGTGAGTCGCAGATTGCCCTGGATGTTGTGAAGAGCCAGCAGCAGCAGGAGGCCGGGGCTAAGGCTGAGGCTGAGGCAGGGGCCGGAGCTGCAAGGCCCACAGAGCAGATGGCTGTGGTGGCCCAGGCCTCAAACCCAGCAGCAGGAGCTGGTGTTTTCAGTTCCTCTTTGGAGAATGAGGAGAATTGGGCTGGAGTTGCAACCCACAGTCTCCAGAAGATGAGAGCCCAGCTGGAAGGAATACCTGCTACACTCCTGGTAGGTCTGCGATTTGGGGATATAGAGGTGGATGCCTTTTGGGCAGATAAAATATATTATGCTCACTTTGTTAAAGATGGCGCTGCCCACATGGAAGTTCGTTGATATTAATGTGTGTTCTGGAACAGGCTGTGGGCAGGCCGGGTCATTATAGCCTAAGGCTTAGTTTAAGAGTAAGCTCTTCTCCACACCCTTGATTTATTGGATGATGTAGGGTGGTGCACTCTCCTGAGGAATTCCATTATGCCTCAGATGGGTGGCTTTGTATCAGAGACTTTCTTGTATGTATAATTGGATTAAAGGTTTGGATTTTCTAGGCTATAACCTGGGGCAGTCTGGGAGCTTGATCTCTCTCTCTCGCTCTTGGTTCCGGAGTTCCTGAGATTAGTATTAGGAGAGTGGAGTAAGGCCACGTGAAGGCCAGGAGAAGCAGCCGAGATGGCAGAGTGCTGAGGAAGAAGCCAAAGCCAGTTTGTTAAGAGTTTGTGCTGGAGGATATGGGGAACAGAGGTGAATAAGTCTGGTGAGCTAGAAACCTTTGATTCTAGGAAACTCGGATAAGTCAGTAGCTTTGTGAGCACTGAATGTATGGGTTTTGGAGCCCAGTGTGTGTTTTTGCTTGCCCGCCGGGTGCAAGCTAGAATTAAAGCTGATGGCTCACCAGTTCGTGGCTCCTGTGTTTCATTACCGACTGTTCGAATCTAATGTGAACCTGCACGGGTCGGGCGGCTGTGATAGTAGCCTTGACTACTGGCTTTACAATGCCATCATGCTCCCCAGAGCAGAGATGGAAATGCTGACTGCCATTGCCACATGCTTTTTAGGACAGTGTGAGACCTGCCATGACGGCAGGAATGAGGTGGGGAGGCTAACAGCTCATGTTTGTGGACTGATTTCCTGGACTATGACCGAGTGAGCACTGGCTCCTTTGTTGAATGAACTTATGGATTTTGGACAATGTGAAATACACTGATGGGGGTGGGGGGCGGCTTTGATGGAGGCCCTCCCTTTGCCCCAGGAAACCTTTCAAATGGCAAGGAAGAAGGCCGAGGACATTTTGCGCTTTTGGCAAAGTGCTCAGAGACTGGTGAAATGTGTGTACCTTTGTAATTGTTGAAATTGTATAATGTGTCATGCTGTTGTAATTTGTGTAATGTGCCTAATTTCCTTGTGCAGTGATACCGGTGGTGTAGATTGTGTGTAGTAAAGTGAGCATAGGAGTGGATTGTTGGGCAGATGAAATATATTATGCTCACTTTGTGAAAGATGGCGCTGCCTACGTGCAAGTTTTAAGAGTAAGCTTTTCCCCATACCCTTGACTGATTGGATGATGTGGGGTGGTGCACTCTCATGAGGAATCCTCCCATTATGCCTCAGATAAGTGACTTTGTATCAGAGACTTCCTTCTTTGTAGATTGGATTAAAGGTTTGGATTTCTACACTGTAAAGTGGACCAGACATGGAGCTTGCTCTCTTGGTTCCTGAGATTAGTATTAGAGAGGAGAGCAGAGTCAGGCCACATGGAGGCCAGGAGAAGCAGCCAAGATGGCAGAGTGCTGAGGAAGAATCCAGTTTGTACAGAGTTTGTGCAGAAGGAGATGGGAAACAGAGTCTGGTGAGCTAGAAACCTTTGATTCTAGGAAACTCGGATAAGTCAGTAGCTTTGTGAGCACTGAATGAGTGGGTTTTGGAGCCCAGTGTGTGTTTTTGCTTGCCCGCTGGCTTCAAGCTAGAATTAAAGCTGATGGCTCACCAGTTCTTGGCTTCATTGTTTCAATACCGTCTGTCCGAATATAATGCGAACCTGCACTGGCCAGGCGGCTGTGATGGTGGCCCTGAGTACTGGCTTTACAGTTAGTAGTTAATCATAGTTCAACTAGAGTTCTCTGGAAGGACTGGTGCCACGTGCTAGACAGAGCAAAGAAGGTAGAACTTATCTGAAAAACCCTTCCCCATCCTTAAGATCCTTTAGGAGACAATGTTTACATATCTTAATTAAAAATTGCTACACTGATCCTAACTCTTCCTCCCCTCCTGAAATCCTGAGAGTGACATATACCTCCAGACCAGTGGTTCTTAACCTGGCTTCTATCGAACCCTAGGGGTTCGATGAGTCAGTTTCAGGGGTTTGGAGAAGCCTCTGCCGTGGAGGCCAGAATAAAGTAATACCGTAATTTGTTGTGAGTTCATGTACTTTGTTGGTTTTGTTCTTTGAGCAAGGTGATGTTCATGCACGGCTCATTTTGTGCACCAGTAAAAAAACATATACCTATGTCTTGAATTTGGAAAAAAAAGTCATATTTTATTTATCACTGAGGAAGGGTTCGCTGAATGCGCATATGAAACTGGTGGGTTCGGTACCTCAAAAAAGGTTAAGAACCACTGCTCCAGACAAAGGGATCACGAACCCACTCCCCTTGCTTGAAAACCCTACATTCTGTAACATTTTATATGCTTTCTAATAATCATCCCTTTTGAAATCCTTTATATGTACAACTTGTACACTAAGCAAGCGGGGACTAGCTGATTAGATTTCCTAGTGAGTTAGCCCCAACACTCTTAGCAAAGGTAGTTTCATTTCATTTCCCACTGTTGTGGCCACAGAGGACAGGGATAGATTGTAAACCCTAGAAGATTTGGGAATGTCTCTGATATGTAAAACATTTAAAGAACAACATTTATTGCTACTGTATTGATATGTAAAACAACATTTACCTCTACTGTGTTGGGTATGTAAAACATTTACCAGGACTGTGTTATCTTGTGGTCTTGATATGTAGGAATGTTTTTCCTTTTAATTGATCCAATAGATAAATGTTGTAAGCTTATCAGTAAATGACTTTAGTACCTTGCTCCCCCTCCTTTTCTGCCCAACCAGTATGTGATCATGTCTATATAACCAGCCTCAGAGCTATGATCTGGGCTGCACGATTTGGGTTAACTATACCCCGTGTATGCCTTGTCAGCTTATTAAAAAAGCTCCTCCTAAAATTTCTTCTGTAACCTGCCTTGGTGTCTCTATGTAACCCGTGGATTAAAGTAACATACTTTATAACACCTGGGACCCCTGGCTGACCACCCAGGGGACAAACACAACAGGAGTGTTGAGTGGCGTTTCATTTCTGCCAGAGGATATACTTGGTTCTTTACTGGTTGTACAAATGATGCATGTGTGTGTAACACATGTACATACAGTGCACACAGAATATTGGGGGAAACAGACCAGTTAGAGAAGGAAACATTCACCCATCCTCCCACACTCAGATATAGCAGTTAGCAGTCTGCAGTCTGTCAGTCTTTGTTCTAAGCATATATACATACATATGTATATGTATATATACACACACACACATATATATATATATACATATGTATGTATGTAAAATGGTTGATGTGGGAAAGAGGGTGAGGGAACAAGGGTTGGGGGCCCTGCATAGGGATGGGAGGGTCTGGCTCCGCCTCCCACCCAGGTCCCTGGACACCTCTAAAGTCTCACCTGCCACAGGGAGCCTGGAGCTGGAGCTGCCCGCAAAGCTATAACTAGAGGTTTTATTGTAGTTTTAGCTCAGTTTCATCTGCGACTTTCTTTCCTCATATCAAGACCACACTCCACAGGTTCTAGAACCTTCTGCTAGGCTAGCCCTTCTAGAACCTGTATACCAGTATCATAAAAGGAGAGGCAGCCTGACCAGGCGGTGGCGCAGTGGCTAGAGCGTCAGACTGGGATGCGGAAGACCCAGGTTCGAGACCCCGAGCTCACCAGTTTGAGCGCGGGCCCATCTGGCTTGAGCAAAATCTTGCCAGCTTGGACCCAAGGTTGCTGGCTCTGTCAGGGTTTGCTCAGTCTGCTGAAGGCCCGCGGTCAAGGCACATGTGAGAAAGCAATCAATGACCAACTATGGTGTTGCAACGACAACGAAAAACTAATGATTGATGCTTCTCACCTCTCTCCGTTCCTGTCTGTCTGTCCCTATCTATCCCTCTCTCTGACTCTCTCTCTGTCCCTGTAAAAAAATAAATTAAATAAAATAAAAGGAGAGGCAGAAGCAGCCTCGGCCTGCCACCTTGTACATCTTCAATGTCTGATATCATGATTCACTCCTGCGGCCTGGTGCTTAGCAGCTAGAGTCCCATCCAGATGTCCCAGCCCCAGGGGGGCGTGAGTGGCCAGCTGCACTTCCACCCATGCACACCCTGTCCAGAGGTCCTCTGCCCTGCCCCCTGGTTCCAGGGCCCATGTGGCAAGGAGGTGCTCACCCCTTGCTGTGACTCGGCCTGCGGCCTGCGGAAATGTTGGTGCAGGCTGCAGGCCTGGTCTGTCAGCTCAAACACTTTCCTGCAGAGGGCATCTTTCTACATCAGGTTCTGAGGAATCTCCACCTGGGCTACGTTTCTGGCCAAGTAGGCCTACAGTCAGAGACAGAAGGATGTCCAGAGCATGAAGAGGCCATGGAGGCATGATGCAGGGTCCCAACCAGAGAAACCATGGGTATTCTGTCTGCACCTGTCCTGTCCCACCCAGAGTGTGGCAAACACAGAGCCCACCCAGCAGGCACACACTATCTGTTCAGTCATGTCACATGTGCTGAGGTGGCACCACCCAGCAGGCGTGTGCACAGAAGTGAAAGGCGGCACTAGACACGGCCTTGTCTTGGACAGCACACATGTCAGCAGGTGACAATGTTGCAAGCTAAGAAATGTGTGGGCCAAGGAGAGAAACCCCAAATTGGAACCAGCTTCCATTGAGGGCAGGGCCAGTCAGCCCTCAGCCACACACATGCAGAGTGCAGGGGTCTTCTGAACCTAGACTCAGCCGAGGTAGCTCCTGTTCTCTCTGGGCCCGCCTGCCTCTCCAGGTACCTGGTTCTGTTCCTTCTGCAGCTTGACCACCTGGCTCTGCAGGGCAGTTACGCTCTCCCTGTAGATCTCACAGTCCACCTTTGTCTTGTGGAACTGCAGCAAGGTTTGTTCCTTCTCTTCCTAGTACTAGACAGAAGGGACAGACATAGCCCATGGAGGATGGGTTGGGGTGGGGAGCCCCAGGGAGAACACAGTAGTTCCAAGGAGAAACAAGATGAATTCATGCTTGTTTCTATGTGCACGATTCCTGGGAACTCTTACATGGTCTGTGCTGGTTGTCTTTGAGCTGGACCATCACAGTTTGTGTGGCAGCTGCATGTACAGCTGTCCTGTTGGCTCTGTGCCCCAGAGTGCACAAGTAGTTTCCCCACCTGCCTGTGCTCATCCACCGGCTCCTTTCTCCCCCTCCTCCCCTCCCTTTTATAGCAAGTCAGCAAATCCCTGGCTTTCACCTGGGCCCCATGCACTTGACGTGATCTTACTCCCATCACCTATTTGCCTGACCTGTTTTCTCACTGTTCTACCCACTAGTTGTGACCTCTAGTCTCAAATTAGAGTTGGTGCTCAACATAGATTTGATGAAAGAATAAACTAATGAACAACACGTTAGTTAGGCAAACTTGGTTCTGAGCTCAGCATGAACTAGAGAATCTGTTTCCTCCAGTGTGCGGCCCTGCCCTGGACACATAAAGCCCAGAGGGTCACCTGATTTTGCTGCCTCCCTGCAGCCACTGCCCACTCCCTCAGAGAGTGAATGCGGTCCACCAGTTCCTGTTTGCTCTCCAGGGCCTCATCCAGGCTCTGCTCCAGAATGTCCTTCCCTACCTGGGGCAAAGTGAGGCTAGTTATCCCAGGGTCTTGGCCTGGGGAAGCATCCCTATTAATCTGTCCCAAGAACAGGAAGCCGGACGACCAGTGGTAGGTGGATACAGTGATGTTACTACACATGAGCCAGGGAAAAAGCACTGGGGTGGGAAACCTGCACTTAAGCTTTGCTGTGCATGGCTGGTTGTTCTAGAAGCTGGAAGGTACTTGAAACTGAGGCTTCTCAGGATAGACCCTCCTCCTTTGGGCACCTGCAGGTTCTCCTTCTACAAACCCACAGGGAGTTTCTGAGAGAGGAAGACCAGCACTCCTGGAGCTCACTTTGTAGGCAGGGTCGTGGATGCCCTACACCAATGGGTGTTTACTGAAGGAATAGCTCAAAAGCAGATGTTTACTGATTCAAAGAAATAGAAGAGGGGAGCTAAGGCTTTGCATAGTCTCAGGCCATTGGCATCTATATTACCTCTATATCCTGAAATTCCCCAACGCAGAAGACTTTGCAGGCAGACAGGTTTCTTCCCCTGTCCTCCAAACTTGAAAGTGAAACCCATTACTGGTAACCAGCCAATCCGCTCCAAAACAGTGTGGCCACAGTAGAGGAACTCAGTGGATGTTCTGGTCATTCTGCCCACATTTGGGCTGAGGGAACTCAGGAAAGAGGGCAGGAGAGTGGCAGGACTCAATTACTAGGTTTCATGTCAATTGGTCCTTAGATGCACTTCATTGGGATGCCTGTCACAAATGCCAGGGCCTGGGGGCCACAGGAAAGGAAAGGGACCCTGGTGGGGGGACCCGGACCTACCAGGCTGAAAGTCAGTGAGCAGAGTTTCTCATTCTCCTCCTTCTGGCGGCTCAGCTCCTCAGTTCCAGGCCACCAGCCATCTTCAGGAACAGCTTCAGAAATACCCACTCACAGGAGGCAGAGAGCCTCCTCCTTTGCAACTCCTTCTTCATCAGATAGAGCTGTAGGAGGAGATGGACAGGAGGGACCCTGTGAACACCGTGTCCCTGCCTAGGGCCAGGCTGGGGGCTAGGGGTGAACACATGCACATGTACAAATGACATACTAAGGTATCTGGGTGTCCTTTGTACTATCATATTTGTATATTTTTAAAATCAATTTGAAATTAATTCCAAATAAGGTTAAACAAAAGTTAAAGAAAAAAAATTAATGCGCCTGACCAGGCGGTGGCACAGTGGAGAGAGCGTCAGACTGGGATGCGGAGGACCCAGGTTTGAGACCCCGAGGTCGCCAGCTTGAGCGCGGGCCCATCTGGCTTGAGCAAAAGCTCGTCAGCTTGGACCCAAGGTCGCTGGCTCCAACAAGATGTGGCTCAGTCTGCTGAAGGCCCGCAGTCAAGGCACATGTGAGAAAGCAATCAATGAACAACTGAGGTGTTGCAACGGCAACAAAAAACTAATGACTGATGCTTCTCATCTCTCTCTGTTCCTGTCTGTCTGTCCCTATCTATTTCTCTCTCTGACTCTCGCTCTCTGTCCCTGTAAAAAATAATAATAATAAGGAATGACTAACCTCAACATTTAAATAACTACAAATCAGTAAGAATAATCCCCAACAGAAAAACGAGTAAGATATTGTTAGGGCTCCTACTAACACTCCCATTCTATGGCATGAGCCCAGGCCCAGCTGAGAAAGGTAAAGGAGGTGGGGACAGAGGTTCACTGTCCCCTCAGATACCAACAGCTGGAGAGAAGTGGGACCTAGGTAGCTTCAGTTCTGTGGCACCCAGAATAGCCAGGCCCACCCGCAGATGTAGGCAGGTGGCTTCCCCACAATGGGTACGTCACAGACCAGCCAGGCTGTGGGGAATTACAGAGCCTACTCACTGCACAGAGGCTATGGGAGGGGCCCTGGAGGTGGGACTGAAGGGTCAACTCCCTGCAGGGGCACCTCAGCCAAGGCTGAGGGGCAGGAAGGTATCCCACAAGGAGGAGAAGAGGAAGTTCCAGGGGATGGGACGGGGACTGCAAAGGCCACCAGTACCTCTTCCTGTCACGACAGTGCACAGGCCAGTTCCTTCTCCTATAGCGTATTGCCATAGTGCAGTGAGAGGCCCAGCAGCTCATCCTTCAGCTTCAGCACCTCATGAAAGTGGGCGCTGACCTCACACTTAATGCGGCTGAGCTCTGCCTCCAGCTTCTGCAGGCCCTTGGCCCAGGCCTCAGCCTGGCCCTGATGCTCCTGCAGCCATTGGCATTGCTGCACCAGGGCCTCCTTCTGCCCCTTCTCCTAGTTCAGCTCCTCCTGCAGGCTGCCGATGGTCCTGGCCAGGCACTCAGTCAGCTTGGACGTCTCCATGAGCCCTGTGGGGAAGGGGCAGGAAGTTGGTGTCCTCCAGGGCTTTGCTTCCTGCACCCAGACTCTCAAAAGAACCCCCTCCTAGCCTGACTGGCTCCTTAAAGGCTTTCCAGCTGAACTGCGCTCGAGACTTTGGTAAATAAACCACAGGAGTCAGGATTACCTACCCACGGCTTCCCCGTACAGCCCCACTATTCAGACCCAACTGCCCCTCATCAGCCCAGCCGTGTTCAATATTAACGTATTTTAATGTCATTCTAAAGAGAAACAAAGAATGTGAATCTGTATAACAGATCTCTAAATAACACAAATATGGACCGTGAGGTCAGATGAGCAGAAATGTTTTCTTATCCAGAGCAGAAATGTTTTCAGTGATGTCTGTCCTGCTCCTCTGGATGCCCAAACTGCCAACAGCTGCCCTAGGGAAACCTAACATCACTCAGTTAACAAAAACGGTCTTACCTCCATCCAGGCGGAGTGAACCCTGACTTAGGATAGGAGGCTGAGCACATGCACGGAGGACTGCAGCCTCCACCACCACCCCCACTCTCCCGGCAGGCACCTCTTTATCCTTGGTGGTCTTCCTGAGAGCCGGGCTGCCTGCCCCCAAGCACAGGGACCCCAGTGGGGTCCTCTCAGGAGCTTTTCTAGGGAAAGGACTCTTCCCCTTTGCCTGCACCCCACAAGGGTCCTCTTCCATGATGCTAGCTAATTAGGGACAGATTTTTTTTTTCCTTCTAGGGCCCCAAGTCATGAGCAACTCTCACTCGCCCCCACTACAGTTAGTTCAGGGGGGGGTATCCTCACCCCCAGAGTGTTGGATATGGCACAGGGATGGAACCTCTGCCTGAAGGAATTAGGAAGTGTTAGGAACAGCACTCCAGCAAGGTTACTAGGAACCAGAGGCTCCAAGGAGTGCCCACCAACCCCACAGAAGGCTGAGCTCTCACCACTGAAGGTGCTAAAGTTCATGTTCGGCTGCAACCCAGTGATCAGGTTGTAGATGTCAGGGTTGTGGAACTTTAGGCTCTCCAGGAAGGCAACAGCCCCATTCTTTCCTCGTGTCCTCAGCAAATCCAGCAAGTGCCCTAGGGGATAGAACAGTGTTAAAAAGGAGTGGAATGGGCTTCTCCATGAGAGGGGTGTGAAAAAGGGGAATCCTTGTACATCTTGGAGTCAGGGTCCCAGGGATTGGGTGTTCCTGTGGGCTCCTTCTGTTCACATAATGGCAGGCAGTCTTGAGAAGAATGAAGCTGATATTTATTGAGCAACTACTTTGACCCAAATGCTAGGACTTGGAGGTAAAAGACTAAGGAAGACAATCCCTGAGCTCATACCTGCCAGGCGTGTTGATGGGCATGTGCAGGCGTGCACACCCAGCTCATGGAGGAAAGAAGCGAATAGCAGTACCCGGGGCCCAGACCACTCAGACCCCACTGCTCTCAGCTTGGAGTCGTAGCGTGGATTTACTTCTCCTTTTAAGGTTCACCAGACAACAGGCACAAAGAGTTTCATGTCAACAGCGACCACCTACTGCCCGCTCTCTATGGCCCAGGCTTGGAGACAAGTATCTTATAATAAAAACTGACTGAATCCTCCTAACAACCTGATCTGGTGAAGCTACGAGCTTCCCTGTGTTGAATGAATAAACACAGCCTGTCAGACTATCAGTATCAGCTCCAAAGACATCTGGGACAGGATGAATTGTGTCCCCAAGGTGTGTCCACTTGAAAGCTGGACCTTATTTGGAAGAAGGGTCTTTGTAGATGTAACTAAGTTATGAATATCGAGGTGAGAGCATTCTGCATAACCTGGGTGGGCCCTGAATTCAATGACAAGTGTCCTATAAGAGACATGAGGAGAGGGCCACAGCTGAGGGACACCTGGGGTCACCAGAAGCTAGAAGAGAGGAAGGACCCTCCCCTGGAGCTATCAGAACAAATGTGGCTGTGACCGTACCTAATGCCAGATGTTTAGCCCCTAGGCTGTGAGAGAATCCATTTCTGCTGTTTGAGATTACCTGCTATGACAGCCCTGGGACATCAATACAGGGCTCCCACATTTTGGAACTTGGGTCCCCTTTGCTTCTGGCTGGGCAGAGATGGCCTGCAGGAGCCAGAGCACAGAACCAAGGCGTAGGGCTCATCAACTCTCGTAGGGTTCATCAACTCTTGTGGCGGTGTTGGTGAACCTAGGGCTGTACAGCACTTCCTCCTTATCCAGCTGGCCTAGCACCTTGGCCTGGTGCAGGTAAGGGGTCGGGTGGCAGCGCAGATGCTGCACACAATCTTGTAGCAGTGGCTTTCTGTCATCTCCCACAGTGTCTCCTCGTCTAGAGATGTCAGTGAGGAGTTTGTATGGCACAGTTCCGCCATGACTGGGGTCCCTGCATGGAAAGGGTGGTGACGGAGGTTGAAGTCAGTGCCATGGCTTCCAGGCCTTGGGGGGGCGGGGGAACCTTCCTATTCAAACCATAGTAACCCATGCCACAGGTTGGGAAGGAAATGACCAATTAGGAGAGGATGATGACACCTGCCTTGGCCCTGGTGTCCTGTGACGGGGGGCAGTGAGGAGGGACATCAATCTCGGACCTGGGCAGAGTAAGACCTGGGTTCTTTTGCTTTCAGGAGACTGGATTTGCCTCTAATACACAGGCTGCTGCCCCCAACCCAGGGGACTGACTTAGGAGGTTGGTCTAGATCACACATTCTCAATATGGGGGACATAGCCCCATGGGGTTAAAAACTGGGTCTTGAGCAAAAAATTTTTACTCTTCTGTGGATATAGCACAGCTGGCACAGATCACAGAATACCTGTGACAGTAATATCTCGGGGCAGGGCATGAAGGGAAAAGATTCCTGAAAGCTTTCTCAGGGATGATGGTGGAGGAGCCCTGACAGCACCACCCCGGGTTAACATGAGCTGGATGATTCAGCAACAGAGGCAGTGCCTGATCCACATCACAGGGTGTGGGGTGATCAGTGGGAAGCAGAGATGGTGGATGAGCACTCACCCAGAAAGCACACTGCTTATACTTAGCACAATGCACACATGTCACGTTCAGCAGCCCCAGGCATTTGTACTTAGGTACCTGGGAAATGTGTTAGGGGAAGGACACTGTAAAAGCACATTATGGATCACTATAAAACTAAAACAACTTGCCCCGGCTAGCTGGCTCAGCGGTAGAGCATTGGTGCGGCATGAGGATGTCTCAGGTTCGATTCCCAGCCAGGGCACACAGGAGAAGCGCCCAACTGCTTCTCCACCCTTCCCCCTCTCCTTCCTCTCTATCTCTCTCTTCCCCTCCCACAGCCAAGGCTCCACTGGAGCAAAGTTGTCCCTGGCACTGAGGACGGCTCCATTGCCTCCGCTTCAGGTGCTAAAAAAATTGGCTCCAGTTGCAGCAGAGCAATGCCCCAGATGGGCAGAGCATCGCCCCCTAGTGGGCTTGCCCGGTGGATCCCGGTCGGGTATATGCGGGAGTGTCTGTCTGCCTCCCCGCTTCTCACTTCAGAAAAATACCAAACAAACTAAAACAATTCCTCGGGTAAGTAGTAAAGGCCACACCACCTGGCTGGTACACATGCAGCTTTCAAATGGCCAGGTCTCTCTGAAGAGCATGCTGGCTGCACTAGAATCCAAGCCCTTCTGTTTGGATTCTAGTGTAGCCAGCTCCTCCTCAGAGAGCTCCTCCCAGCCTCTCACAGAGCACCACCTGGGTGCCCAGCTCTGCAGCCACTGCCTCCAAAGGTCCAATCCTGTCATGTTTATCTCTTCCCTTCCAGCCCTGGCACGAGGTCTTCACCCTGTATTCATCCTTCTGAATCTTTCTAAAATGGTCTTAAACTGTGGACTGTTTCAAGCATATAAAAAAGCAAGCCAGCCTGACCTGTGGTGGCGCAGTGGATAAAGTGTTGACCTGGGAACACTGAGGTCGCCAGTTCAAAACCCTGCACTGGTCTGGTCAAGGCACATATGGGAGTTGATGCTTCTATCTCCTCCCCGCTTTCTCTCTCTCTCTCTCTCTCTCTCTCTCTCTCTGTGTGTGTGTGTGTGTGTGTCTCCTCTCCAAAATAAATAAATAAAAAGAAATTAAAATGACTAAAATAAAAATAAATTTAAAAAATTTTTTTCAAAAAAAAAAAAGCAAGCAATATCACAGATACCCATGCACCCACCACACACATTCAACTCGTGTTAACATTCTGGACCTCAGACTCCTTTCTAAGGAAATGCACTCATTAGAGGCACTCAGTCCTGGGTTGTCTCAGTCCCTCTCCCACCCTCTGCCCAAACAAGGTGGTGACAATCACTACATAGCTGGCATGATTCTGTATACAAACAGTAACTTCTCTATTAACTCTCGCTTGACATCAGCAGTACTGCACTGGACAGGGCGCCACCCTAACAGTAGTATGAGGTTTAGCATATGGATACATACAGCCCCATAACCTTTTTTCACTGTGCACTGGATTTAATTATGTTAATAAAACACAGCAGATTTATCCATGAGCCTGTGGCTGGGTGTTACATTGTTTCTACTTGTTCTCATCCCCTTGTGTTCAGGTGGGGTACAGGTGGGAGTGTTTCTCTTGGACCTGAAAATTCCTGTGACTTGGTTCCTTTCATTTGGGATGACAAGCTGCATTGCTAGAGAGTCAAATGCCTCTTGAAGAGGTATATACACTAAATGTGCTCAGAACCAGAGCAAGTCAGCCTGTGTTCACTAAGAAAAATGGGGAATGGCTATTAGAAGGTCCTTTTCTGTGGATAGCCCCCTAAAACCCACTCAAAGGGCCCATTCCACAGCACACACTCACCAAGAGATGCTCACACCCGTCTGTGCAGGAACTGCTCGTGGTGGAATGGGACCTGGTGCCCCTCCTGGCCAGGTGTGGCTTCAGACTCCTTTGCAGGATTCTGGGCAGTGAGACAGGGCTGAGCAGGAAGAACCTGCCAAACCAGTGCCAAGGTGATCTGAAAACTATATTACACCCTGTACTTGCTCCAAAACTCAAAGTTCAGGCCCTGAAGACTGGTGCAAGGAGGAAAAAGGGCAAACATTGATCCAGGAAACAAGGGGACAGACAGGTCTTTCACCTTTGTGGTTTGCTCAGTAAATATAGAAGGTTCCTCAGAACTAGAAAGCAGGTGTCTAGAAGAGAACTGGGCTTTGAACCCTAGAATGCCAAGGTGCAATGGTTATCAATGTGCTGGGGGCTCCCTGGGCCCCTAACCACAGGTCTGACCCCACAGATACCCTCCCGCAGTGTCCTGGCCAGAGGGAGGACCTGCTGGACAGGCTCTGGGTAAGTGGAGATGAGGGGAGCAGGTCCTTGAGCAAGTTTGTCTCGCTGCCCCTTGGCAGTTCATACCTGGTTTCCAGGGGACAGCTGATGAAATAAAAAAAATGACAGGATGTTGTGTGTTGAGTGGTATCCCCCAAAATATGTTGAAGTCCCAATCCCCCAATACTTGAGCGTTATCTTATTTGGAAATAAGGTTGTTGCAGATATGATTAAATTCAGATGAGGTCATTAAGAGGAACCTTAAATCCCATATGATAGGTGTCCTTAAAAAAAGAAGAGAAGGCCCTGGCTGGGTAGCTCAGTTGGTTAAAGCATCATCCCAACAAACTGAGGTTGTGCATTAAATCCCCAGTCAGAGCACCTACAAGAATCAACCAATGACAGCCTGAATAAGTAAAACCAGCCAATGTTCCTCTCTCTTCCTTCCTTTTTCTCTAAAAACCAATAAATTAAAGAAAAAGAGGAGAAGGGACCCAGAGACATGCCAGGTGACAACAAGCACACACAGACTGGAGTGATACCGAGGACTGCCAGCAGCCCCAGAAGCTCAGAGAAGGTGGGGGATAGGTCCTTTCCCAGGCCTTTGAGGGAGATGGGGCCTGCTGATGCCCTGACTTTGGATGTCTGCCTCTGAGGGGAGAGGGTGGGGTGGTAGATAAAGTGTGATGGTTCTTTTTAAGTGATGAAAATGTTCTGGATTGACTTTGGTGATGGCTGTACACATCTGTGGATCTACTAGCAGCCACGGAACTATGCTCCTTAAATGGGCAAGCTGGGCATCAGATACATTACATCCCAATAAAGTTGTTTGGAAAAAACGCTGAAAGATCCCAGAGCTGCTGGCTACCACTCCCAGTTGCCCTCTGGCCCCACTTGGACAGGATGCAGAGAAGGGAGGCAGTGAGGACGTCCCCTCTTTGGCCTGGCCTGCCCCTGCCTCCTTAAGGCTAGCACCCTGACATACAGGACACCAGCTTCCCCTGGTCTTTCTTCTTCCTTTTAGCCCAAGCTGGACCTGCAGGCACCCTGACCACCCAGTGTTGCACAAGCTCTGGTCTGCAGCCCTAGAGGGGCTGAGAGGAGCTCTATGTCCCCTGCCAGGCTCCCCCTTCCTACTTCCTCATTCTAGCACCCTGCTCCTTCATTGTCCCATGACCTAGGACATAGGCACTGGGGGTCCCCCCTTGTGCCTTCTTAGATGACAACTTAGAGGACAAATGTGTGAGTGCAGCCACTGCACATCATGTCTGACTCAAAGATCCTGGGTGTAATGCCAGTGGCCGAGGCCAGGCAGGTTCACATTGGATTTGGGCAGGCAGTAGAAAAACTGCAGAGCCAGAAAGGGTTGGGCCATTCTGTTTAATTAAGTCTCATAATGGTAGACAAGCACACAGGGGAAACCGCCTCTCAGGCAAACAAATAGCAAAATGGCCCCTCACAGTGGCGGGCAGGCAATCTGCGAGCATCCGTGATCCCCAATCTCTCTTGAACGCAAGCACCCATAGCCTTATATAGGCTGTGCACATGTGCCTTGCCAGGTGCTGACACACGACTCAAGCAAAGTGCTTGCAGCTGGTACACCAGCGAACAAGCCTAACACAGTTGCCCCACACTCCCCCCTTCAGGGTTGCTCGCCTCAAAATAGGTACATTATATAAATACCAAAAATGACAGTTACAAAGGTGCCCTTCACAATTTCTCCCTGAGCACTCTGCCGAGGGAGTTAACTGGAGGCTCACCTGCAACTCCCCACCCCACTGTGCCAACAAGACTTTATTAGGCTTACCATCTAATTTCTCTCTAGCCTGACCAGGTGGTGGTGCAGTGAATCGAGTGGCAGACTGAAATGTAGAGAACCCAGGTTAGAAAACCTGAGGTCGTTGGCTTAAATGTGGGCTCATCTGACTTGAGCACAGGCTCATCAGCTTGAGTGCGGGGTTGCTGGCTTGAGCATGGGATTATAGACATGACCCCATGGTCCCTGGCTTGAGCCCAAAGGTTGCTGGCTAGAAGCCCAAGATGACTGGCTTGAGCCCAAGGTTGCTGGCTTGAGCAAGGGGTCACTTGCTCTGCTTTAGTCCCCCGGTCAAGGCACATATGAGAAAGCAATTGCTGAACAACTAAGAAGCTGCAATGAAGAATTGATGCTTCTCATTTCTCTCCCTTCCTGTCTGTCTGTCCCTATCTGTCCCTCTCTCTGTCTCTGTCAAAAATATTAATAATAATAAATAATAATTTCTCTCTGCCCCAGTTGCAATCAAATCTACCCATATCTGTGTCTGGGTAACTTTCACAGGCCTGTGAAAGTTAGTCGGGGAGAGGGGGCAGCACAGGAAGCAGCCCCCATAGCCTCACAGTGCATCTCTGTTCCAGAAGGCATGATGCCATCCACCCCTATGTCCTACAGCTGCACCAAGCAGGCTGCCAGCGACTCAGTAGATTTCTGCCTGATTGTGCCCCCAACTCCATCAGCTCTGCCCGGGTGTAGGACCACAGAGTGCCCCACTATCTGTGGAGGAGGATGTGGTTGCCCCTGAGGGATTCTTTGCTGCTGGGATTTTACCTTCTTGGCAACCACTAGCTGGGCTCTGAGTCTGTGGATGGCAGTTGCAGCCCGAGCCTCCCCCTCAGAAGAAAAGGAGCCAGAAACACCTGCTCTCGTTGACTCAGAGCCACTCCACTGGCGGGAATGCAGCTCCATCTTCTGCAACTGCTTCGGCTCCTGTGGCTGCCAGTTCTCAGTCTGAAGTTGACTCTCAAGCTCCTGAACGTGCAGTTGTTTCTCCAACAGCTGTTGCTGCCAATGTTCAGCTTCCAGGGCAAACTGCAACTTGCGAACCTGTAATTCTTTGTCCAGAGATTGCTCAAGTTCCAGGCACCATTGGTGCTCAGTATGCAGCTCACCCTGGAGCTTTTGACCTTGCTCAGCCTCTCACACAGAGCTCTTGGTTTCTTCTTGCAGGATTGTAAAAAACACCCAGCTCATGGTCCCCAACAGGAGAGCCACTGGGAACAGCCACTCCTCTATTTCTCCCCTCAAGGGTGTCAGCAGCTCCATATCAATCTGCTCCGAATCCTGCTCATAGCGCCAGATATAATGCTGATGGCTGAGGCCAGGCAGGTTCACATTAGATTTGGGCAGACAGTAGAGAAATTGCAGAGCTGGAAAGGTTGGGCCATTCCGACTAATAAAGTCTCACAATGGCAGACAATCACACAGGCAGGGAAAACCACCTCTCAGGCAAACAAACAGAAAAATGGCTCCTCACAGTGGCAGGCAGGCAGTCTGCAACCCCCCATTTCTCTCGAGTGCATGCACCCGTAGCCTTATATAGGTTGTACACACGTGCCTCTGCCGGGTGCTTATGCACTAATCACCAGTGAGCAAGCCTAACACAGCTGCCCCACACTGGCTCACACAAAACATGGAAAATTAGTTCAAATGCTGAATGGCCAGACTCACAGACTCTGTCCCCCGTGCCTCGCAAAATAGGCTGAATTGTTTAAAAAAAAAAAGAAAAAGAAAGGAAAAAAAGCAGCAGCTACAAGGAAGAAAAGTGGAAAGGAAACAACTTTCTGCCAAAAACTCTGAAAAAGGGCAGATGAGCATGAAGCTGACGGAGGGGTGTGGAGTGCACGAGCCCTGTCACTTATGCAGCCCGTGACAAGTAGGGGAGGGGGCCCGAGGGTCCTCTCCACTATCTCCTCATCTGAAGGGAAAGAAACTCTTGGCAGAGCCTGGGAAGGTCAAAGAAAGCAACCTCGAAGTCCTTGTGACATCCACCAGAGAAAGTTTCCCATTTAGGAGGGGTGGGGTGACCACCCTGAGCTGGGGGATCCAGGAGGAAAGCCTGGACCCTACTGAGCACTGCTTGCTGCATGGTGAACATCGGGCCCATTTTGACCCAGGGCTAAACTTTTGCGGTCATTAGAGTCCTGAAGTCAAGTGGGAAGGTTCTCTATCTTATCAAAGTAGAACACAGAGTGAGTGCTAGTACCCTGAGTGGTGAGCAGGGGCCTGCAGGGAGAGGGCCTCCTTGGAGCTCATGACTAGGGCAGATACTGCCTCAAATGAGGTTGTTGATTTTTGTTATGTCTTTAACTCAGCGATTTTCAACTAGTGTTCTGCAATAATTTTTTTATTTTTTTTTATTTTTCTGAAGTGAGAACCAGAGAGGCAGAGAGATTCCTGCATGTGCCCGACCAGGATCCACCTGGCAAGCCCACTAGGGGGTGATGCTCTGCCCATCTGGGGCATTGCTCTGTTGCAACCAGAGCCATTTTTTTTTTAGTGTGTGAGGTGAGGACATGGAGCTATTCTCAGCGCCCAGTCCAATTTTGCTCCAGTGGAGCCATGGCTGCGGGAGGAGAAGAGAGAGATAGAGAGAAATGAGAGGGGGAGGGGGAGGGAAGCAGATGGGCGCTTCTCCTGTGTGCCCTGGCTGGGAATTGAACCCGGGACTTCCACATACTCTGCCAATACTCTACCACTGAGCTAACTGGCCAGGATCAAGAATTTTTTAAAATATGCTGTACCTGACTATTTAGTCAGGGGCACTGACCTCTTTTTCCTCAGATTGTCAAATAAAAGAATGACAACTGCCAACACAACAATAGTCATCCAGTGTAAATGCCCTGTCTTGAACCATAAACATATAGGTCATATAATAGAGTTGCATTAATAAGATTGCATCTAATTGATTAATTCTTGATACCAAAAATCCTTATATAGAAGTATAAACACCTGATTTTTTAAAAAGTCACTTTGGAAGACTATACTTTCAGGGACCATTTCTATAGTTCGTTACTGGAGAAGTTTCTCTGATCGTGTAGAGCACCCAAAACCACGAGGAGGAGTTGCAGTTCTCTCCTGAGCGTGAAGCCGGCTCTTGTGTTGCTTGTGCAACTGCCTTTTGCCGCTGATGATCATTCTTCCCTTCCTTTGGGAGAGTAAGAGGGAGAGGGTGCAGTCTGAGTGGAAAAGAAAAAAAGAAGTCACTTTGGAGCAAAAAGGATAGGTAATTAATATTACTATTATTTTTGTAAGTTGGCGAAATTATACCTTTTTTTTTTTTTGGACAGATCAGTAAAAAATTATATTCTTTGGAGTGCTGCAGAATTTTAGTCATTAGTTGATGTATGGCATGAGATGAAAAAGTTTGAAAATCGGTGCTTCTTGTGGGTTTTATAATCCCTCATCTCAGCTTCAGTGGGGATTTTTAAGAAAATAAGTTCTTATAGTTGAGAAACAGTTATACTGCATTCAGCAACTCCAACATTTTAAAAATAATTGGAAATTTAAGTAAAATTAAAATTTTACTTATAAATCATGTAGAATGTGATCTCGTTACAAAATAAAAGTATCTATTGCTCTAGAAGTCCCTCAATATGTATACTTATCTATCCATGTGTCCATTGTTCAATATGTACATGTGTGTACATGAATCTGTGGGTAGAAGGGAGGGGGAGAGAGAAGGAGAGTGAGAGAGGGTGAGAGGGAGAACACATGCACAAAGATTCTGGAATGCGCTCATTAATGCTAATACTTGTTATATTTGTGTTGGACACTAAATGGTAATTAAAAATGTGTTTCTTTGCCACTCAGCCCCAATTTAAGTAGTGGTGAGCCCTATACTACTAGTATGGAAATGTAGCCCAGAGATCCCTAAAGATGTCCTAAACTCTTGGAAGCCTCCTTCTTACCCTACTGCAATTCTGGGGAGAGCCAAAGATCACTAGAGTCTTCCTGTTGGGCCTCTCCCCATCAACATTCTTCTCATACCCCAGGACTCAGTCTCTCTTCTTGACGGTGAGGTGGGAGGAGGAGAAAGTACATGCATGCACACACACACACATATGCATGCACAAGCACATGTGCACATGTTTAGAGGACTCCATAACAAGAAGGAAATGTGTTAGAGAATGCTTAGGGCATTTGATGGTCCATAAATGTGATAAGTGAGGCAGACGGGTGCCAAGCTCAAAAGGAGGAAGTGTCCCCTTGTTCCCACCCTTCAGCTCCAATCTGGAACCTGAACCTAGAAACCTCCCTTACCCCCCTTTCTTTTTTTTTTTTTTTTACAGGGACAGAGAGAGAGATAGTTAGGGACAGACAGACAGGAATGGAGACAGATGAAAAGCATCAGTCATTAGTTTTTCATTGCCATTGCGACACCTTAGTTGTTCATTGATTGCTTTCTCACATGTGCCTTGACCGCGGGCCTTCAGCAGACCAAGCAACCCCTTGCTGGAGCCAGCGACCTTGGGTCTAAGCTGACGAGCTTTTTGCTCAAGCCAGATGGGCCCACGCTCAAGCTGGCGAGCTCAGGGTCTCGAACCTGGGTCTTCCGCATGCCAGTCCTACACTCTATCCACTGCGCCACCGCCTGGTCAGGCCCCTTACCCTTTCTTTATCCTGGGGAAACAACATGGAAATCAAGAGTGCAAAACGGAGCATCCTTCATCCATCACAACCCAACCCAAACTGTCCTACACGAAAGTGGAACTTAGCTAGAGAGTGGTCCTGTAACTTAACCAAGCAAAACAGTCCACAAACCAGCACGACCCCCTCTGCAGGAGGAAGAATCTGCCCCTCTCCTTGCCCCAGAACAGCTCTCAGACCCCATTCCAGGAATCCCCGCCCTCCCCTGGTGTGCTGACCTGCTTTTCTCACAAGCGACTCCTGCTGCCCTTCCTTGTCCTTCAGAAGAGATGACTGTGACAGTCCCACTGTAAAGCAGCAGAGGAGCAGCTTTGATAGGTACTTCCGTTCAGCCCTGCCGAAGGAAGTAACGCCTTACACAGGCCTCCATGCATCACTGAAGCTCTAGTACAGGGGTGCTCAATACATCGATCATGATCTACTGGTCGATCACGAAGGAAGTGCGGGTAGATCGCATGACATTAAAAAGACATTTGTCTTTTGATTGGCATACAGGGTAGCCAATCTGACGTCTGAACTTTTGACACCCTACGCATGCGCGTTAAACGCTCTAACTTTTTCAGTTACATTGCTGCATAGTTAACCTTCAATTTATTTAAACTAAATACAACAAAGGGTATAAAAATGAGTGCCGGAGCTGGTCTGAGTAAGAAGCCTAAAACCTACCACTTTCATACAGAATGGGAGGGGATTTTTTTCACTATGTCACATTCTAAGTGCGTTTGCCTCATCTGTCTGTGTGCCATTGCTATTCCAAAGAAGGGAAATGTGGAGCGGCTTTTTCGGACTGTTCATAAAAACTGTGACATTAATTTTCATCCAAAAAGAGAGCTGAGAAGGAGAAAAGTGAAAGAAGAATACACACTATTAAATAGTAATAATAGTAATTTAAATAATGATAATATAGAAGAAATAAATTTGTTTTGCATTTTTATTGTAGGTAGATCATTTTGACCCTTTTTTATTTTTATTTATTTATTCATTTTAGAGGAAAGGGAGAGAAAGAGAGAGAAAGAGAGAAGGGGGGGAGGAGCAGGAAGCTTCAACTCCCATATGTGCCTTGACCGGGCAAGCCCAGGGTTTTGAACCGGCAACCTCAACATTCTAGGTCAACGCTTTATCCACTGCGCCACCACAGGTCAGATTGTAGGTAGATCATTTTGACTTGGTCATCTTATAAGTAGCTCGCAAGCTGAAAAAGTGTGGGCACCCCTGTTCTAGTACATTCTCACAGGAAGGCTGCCGGTGTGGAGAGTTTTTGCCTTTGCAAAAGCCATGGAAACCTTCTGGAAACTGCCTGCACCTCTGGTCTTAGCATGGGGGAGATCTCTCATCTGTGAATAGAAGGCCTGGTGCATCATAAACCCCTCAGAAAAAGTCCTGGAGCCATCAGGACCAATTCTGGAGCCCTTCTTTGGTTCTCACAGTCAGTACAGGAAGTATATAAGTAATTCCAATGGATCCACCTGAAAACAACATTCAATGATTACCACTTAGATTTACATGACAGTCTTGGTTCTTCTATGTTAAGGTATACCCAGAATGGATCACCTGCAGGACATCTGTGTGGCTGTGCCCTGGTCATCACCCACCTGGACCCCTGCAAGATCTCTTAACTATGTCTTCTCATGGCCCCCCAGAGCCAGTTCAACACAGCAGGGAGAGTGCTCCTATGAAAGTGGGAGTCCGGTCATGTCATTCCCTTTGGTCTGCAAGCCTCCAAGTCCTCAGCACAACCCAGGCACAAGGCTCTGCTTATCTTGTGTTTGTGGACCTCATTTCCATCTACCTGCTGCACACACAGGGGCCTCCTTGCTAGTCTGACGCACCGTGCACACTCTTGCCCCAGGGCCTCTGTACTTGCAGTTCTTTCTTCAATGTTCTTTCTCTCAAATCCTTCAGGACTCCACTCAAGGGCTACCTTCCCAGAGAGGCCTTTAAAATCGTAGACTTCAACCCACCCCCACTCCCTCTTTCCCTGGTTCATTTTTCTGTATTGGACCCACTGCACACTTCCTCCCATGCCCCCGCATACTATCTTTTTTAATCCCTTGTTGGTGTCTTGCCTACCTCCCTGCTATGAGCCTGTAATTTCCAGAGGGCAAGCATTCTTACTTTCTTTTGTAGAGCCAGGTCATCTTTTATCTTGGGGCATCCTGCGTTCCTCTCCCCTCCAAAGAAAGACCACCCTGGCCTGACCTGTGGTAGCGCAGTGGATAAAGCTTCAATCTGGAAACCTGAGGTCGCCGGTTCGAAACCCCTGGGCTTGCCTGGTCAAGGCATATCCCACCAGCAAGAAATGAACAGCTAAAGTGAAGCAACCATGAGTTGATACTTCTTGCTCACCCCTTCTCTCTCTGTAAAATCAATAAATAAAATCTTAAAAATAAAATAAAGAAAAACAAATAACTGTCCCTTAAAAAAAAAAAAAAAGACCACCTTGAACTGGCTGCTACAGCAACCACGATGCATTTAAGTTCCACTTCATTGTAAGATCATTTCTGACCTGTCCCTGTTCACCCTCCCCCCAATCCCCACCACACCTGTGTTCATGATGCCACAACCACACTGGACTTATGTCCCTTGATCATACCAATCCCCTGCCCATCTGGGGGTCTTCTAACTCCCTGTCTCTTCTTCCTAGAACACTGCTTGGGGGGGGGTTACTGTGGTCACCTCCTCCCACAGCTCAGCTGGCACATCCTCCTGCCACTGCCCTCAACTCTCTTTCACTTGCCTTATTTCATTTGCATCACAGTTGCTATGAAAAGCTGCAACCATCTTACTGTTTTGCATGTTTTGTCAGGCTTGCCCTTTTCTGAATGCAACCCTGGGAGGGTAGTGCCATCTGTCCCACTTGCCACCCAATTTAGCACCTCAGAGATACTCTGTGCAGAATGCCAGCGGTATGGTGTCCGTGGTCCAGTTGGGATTAGGTGGGGTTTTGGGCTTCATCAGGTGTCCCACCGAGCGAGTGCGTTGGAAGGGCCACACATAGAGAGGCAGTGCCTGCCATTGAGCACCAGGTAACGAATGGAATTTCTCACAGAAAGTCCCTCTGACCCAGGACATCAGCTGCTGCTGCTGCGATGACTCATGTTAACCCAGCCCAGCCCAGGAACTCTACACCCAAACCTCCTCCTGCCCAGGACAAGATGAGCCACTTTGACTGTCTACAGCCTGAGTGAGTCCAGCAGGGGCCCAGGAAAAGAGGCAGGTCAGGGGGTGCAGCCCACAGAGCCATGCCTGTCTTCCTTGTTGCTCTGGCTTGAGTTCCAGGAGCTCCTGTCCTATGTCTTTCCTGCCCTGGGCATCTAGGCACAACTACCTTGTGCTAGGGCAGCGATGGGGAACCAAATAGATATGGGCCTTCCTTGAGATTAGTCTAATCAGGTGAGATAACCCCTCCCCAAATATAAAAGGTGTGGAAGGTGAGGCCCAGAAGACAGAGAATTTGTATTTTGGGAGACAGTTATCCTACCTGATTAGACTTACACCAAAGATCCCAAGGAGGACAAAGACAAGTCTGCTTTGCTCCCCATTGTTCCCAAGAGCACTGTTCAGCAGGAAACTGAACTGACACCTGTCTCACCCCACAGCTCCTGTCATTTTCATGGACACTAACCTAAAAAGTGAAAAGGTTATTGGCCCCCAAACAAAAAGAAGAGGCCTTAGAGATGTTTTTTCACACAGTGCAAGGAATATTGGCAGAAAAATGGCATAAAATGCCTGAGAGCCAAAGACAATTGCAGGTGGCTCCTGTGGTTTAAAATGCTCAGCAAAATAATATGAATAACACAAAATTAAGCAACTAAATATGAAAGCTTAGTAAGTGTAATAGAGGCCACAACCCTGGGGTGATGATCAGTAGGAGAACCCCACTATTTCTCTCCCTCTTCATTTATTGCAGAACTCCCAGTCAGTTATCTTTGGTTTGCTCTCTCCCCACATTGCTGGCCTGCTTATCTTACACTGTGAAGTACTTAAAACAGCATGGTCCAGTAGGAATATCGGATAACTAAAATGTTTCTATGATGTAGCTATATTGTAACGGTCAAAAGAAACAAATGAAGTTAAAGTAACATTTAACTCTGGTTATATGGAAATAGTGTCATTTCCACATAAAATCAATATAATGATTGACGAGATTTTTCATGTTCTTCCCTTAGACTGACTTTAAGATCTGTATTTTACAACACAGCCCTAGAGCACAGCTTACAAAACAGAGCGTGTCCAACCCCAAAGGAGGCACCAGGGAATCCTCTGCGGAGAAGTATGAACTTACATTTCTATTTTAAGAAAGTTTCTAAGGTTGGTTTGTATAGCGTTTAACCCAAGCATCCTTGTCAGGCACACTTATTAGGTCAATTCTTTTGCAAGATTTGGACATATTCTGACCTTAGGGTGCTTGTTCTCAACCTGCTACAACCCACTAAGTGCTGTATGTGCCCGGTTTAGTGGATAAGCCCACCGTCTAGTTTTAACGTCATTGACCGTCACAACAGCAGGAAGTAAGTTCCAGGGCTCCTGGAAAGAGGCCCTGGGTTGGACATGTCCAGGGATGTGAGCTAAGAAAACACAGCGAAAGGACCTCTGTCTCGCATCGTGGGAGAGAGAGCAACTTTCAAAAAAAACACGGACTCGCAAACCAGAGAGCAAACACAGGTCAGGTGGTGACGCGGGGTTCGGTGCCCGGATACATAAGGCACCGCTGGTTCTGTCGGCAGGGCAGCAGAAAGCATCACCTCTGCTGTATCTTATCTGCACGGCAGGGTTTAGTCTGAGGCCGGAGTGAAGAGTGAGCGGCAGTCAGGCGGCCAGTTCCGGGTCTCGGTGCGGGGGGCGTCGGAGGGCCAGTGTGCGCGCTCCCAGGCGTGGTCCTGTGTCTCCCCACGCGACCCCGAGGAAAGGCTTATCCATAGGGAGTTAAACACAGGCCACCTAGCCAGACCTGACTCCAGGTGTTCCAGGAGTAGATTATCTGCAGTGAGGATTTGCAGCGGGGAGCAGCAGTAATGAGTACTAACAACTCGCCCCCCTCGTTGTGCCCGGCGCGCTTTGACCCCGGCCAGTGACAACATATAAGCATATAAACGGGAGAATATGCGCATTTGGCGGCCTGCGCCCATGTTCTCCTCCGAAGTAGAACCGCCCGGGAACCCCCACCGGAGCAGGGCGCCCTAGCTCCGCCAGCGCGAAGGACCCGGTAAATAAGTGACAGTTACATAGCACAAACTTTCTATCTCTAAAGGAAATGGACCCCAGCATAGCGCCTAATCCGCAACATTTAGAAAAGGGTGGGCGGGGTCCCGCTCCTCGCGAGATCCTATGAGATCTCAGATCTTACGAGAGCCTCCAAGCACGGCCCCTTTTCTCGCGTAAAGCATCCCTTTCACGGGAAGCTGAGCTCCCCGCCCCTCCTGTAGCGCGGCCTCAACGGAGGTTAGTAGGCACGTACGCGCGCGCAATGACGTCAGTTCCTGGCGGCGGCGGGGGCGGTGCAGGGGTCCTGCTTCCGCTTTCCTCTGTAGCGCGCGCCCCCCTCTCTGCCTGCTTGAGATTATGGCGGCTACGGCCACGATGGCGAATTCGGGTTCAGCACGGAAGCGGCTGCTCAAGGAGGAAGACATGACCAAGGTGGAATTCGAGACCAGCGAGGAGGTGGACGTGACCCCAACGTTCGACACCATGGGCCTACGGGAGGACCTGCTGCGCGGCATCTACGCTTACGGTCGGTGGGCGCAGGCGGGGAGGCTGAGGGTAGGGCCACGTCTGGACTGTGAGAGTCCCCGACCGGGCCTGGACTCCAGGACCCGGATGCGAGGCCGCTGATGGGCGACCTCCGCCCCCAGCACGTCGTCATCGCTCCGCGTCCCGGGCTTCGGCGTGTTGTCCTCAGCGCAAAGCAGCATGCTGGTCCCCCACAGGCTGCACACTCGTTCAGGCGCTTCGGAGTCAGTCATTCAGCGGGCAGCTGTCTTATATCTCCTGGTGTGAGGTTTGTGTACTTGGAGAACTTAAGTTGTGTTTGGGAGGAGGTAGCATGTAGCCGGGGTGCCTTCAGCCGTAGTAATGGCTGTGAAGAAAAGGAAGCGGGATAATGGAATCGAGTGTACCTGTGGGGAGTAGAGGTCCAACACTGAGCAAATAGGTCAGGGCCGTCCAGGAAGGGGTGACATTTGCGCTGATAAAGAAGGCTGTTAGTAGAAGACTGCTGAAACGGGGCAGAGGGAGCCGTTGGTGCCTCCCCTCTTGGGAGCCCAGGGTTGAGGCTGTAGAGGGAGGCAGGGGCCAGAGCTTGTGAAGTGTCATGTGAGGCGATAAAGGGTTTAAGTGCAGTCGGCAGCCATCGGAGGGTTTTACCTGAGAAGTTACAGAGTCAGGTTTAGCGTTACAGAGGTAGGAGAGGAAGCAGGGCTGAGTTAGGAGGCTTTGCTGGGTGTCCAGGGGAGAGGTGACAGTGTCATTTGGAGGTGGAGTGCTACTACCAGGGTTCACTGGTGGGAGAGTGTGAACAGCCAAGGGGAGAGGGCCCATGTGATGCTGCCATTAGCTTAGGTGAAGAGCACTTGACAGAGGCAAGATTGGGGCTCTGCCTTAGATGTGGTGAGCTTGGGGACCCATGAGCCATCCCGCTGGTAATGTGGGAAGGCAGTTGTCTAAGTTAAGAGGTTGGGTTGGGGCCTACCAGGTGGTGGTGCAGTGGATAGAGCATTGGACTGGGATGCAGAGGACCCAGGTTCGAAGCCTTGAGGTCGCTGGCTTGAGCAAGGGATCGGTTGCTCTGCTGTAGTCTCCCCAGCCCCAACCCATAAAGGAACATATGAGAAAGCAGTCAATGAACAACTAAGGAGCCACAACGAAGAATTGATGCTTTTCATCACTTTCCCTTCCTGCCTGTCTGTCCCTCTCTCTGTCAACAACAAAAAAAAGAGGTGGGGTTGAGGATTCTAATGGAAGTAGTCTGCATCTGTACTTAAGGTCTGGGACTGGTCCATCTTTTATCCTGCAGTTCTTGCTGTCATAACAGTTTAGACAGAGAAGAGAAGTTGCTGAAGGGGTGGGAGGTAAAGGACCAATGCAGCCCATCTGGTAGGGAGGCTGACAGCCTGACCTGCCTCTTAACATCCAGGACATCCCTTCTCTAAACAATTTTCACTTTCCCATCTGTGTGCTTGGTCAGCATGAGGTCTCTTAAATTATCTGTTACACTTGCTTTTGTATTAAATGGGAAATTGTACTACATTTTAAAAGACTACCAAAAATAATTAAAATACCATCTTGTACATAGTTTTGTTTGTGTACATGGAAGGTACTTGTACTCCTCAGAGTAGCTTCGATCCTTGGTGATTTAGACTGCTGTGCAAGAGGGAGAAAGGTGTAGGGTGTACATTAAGTGGTCACGAAGCTGTGTCCAGACAGGACAGCAGACAGTGCAGGACACCTCACCGTCGCCCCAGCAGCAGATTAGGAAAGTGTGACCGTAGCGCTGAATAATTGATTTGATTTTTTTTTTTTTTTTTTTTTTTTTTAAAGTAATGAACCCTGGCCAGTTGTCTCAGCGGTAGGGCATTGGCCCAGTGTGTGGAAGTTCTGGGTTCAATTCCCGGGCAGGGCACATAGGAGAGGCGCTCATCTGCTTCTCCACCCTTCCCCCTCTCCTTTCTCTCTCTTTTCCCCTCCCTCGGCCAAGGCTCCATTGGAGCAAAGTTGGCCCAGGCGCATAGGATGGCTCCATGGCCTCTGCCTCAGGCACTAGAAGGGCTCCAGTTGCAGCGGAGCAATGGCCCAGATGGGCAGAGCATTACCCCCTGGTGGGCATGCCGGGTGGATCCTGGTCTGGCACATGCAGGAAGGAGTCTGTCTGTCTGCCTCCCAGCTTCTCACTTCAGAAAAATACAAAAAAAAAAATAGTGAAGAAAAGCGGTGTTGGGTACTTACTGTAATGTAGTCAAACAATAACACAATTGGAGTAAAAAGTGAGTCTACCCTGCTCATTCTCCAGGAATATCACCACTAAATGTTATGTTTGCTTGTTTTAGACCTCTCTGGGGGTCTATATATCCTACAAAGATGCTTCTTTTACAGGGATGTTGTCATTAAAATAAGATCCCATGTTAGCATAAAAATCTGCTTCGGCCCAGTATATTCATTCAACAGCTGTTTGGTAAGAGCTTAGTATGCTGGATATTGGTTTATGTGTGGATGGGAGTGGAGAGTAAAAAAAAAAATTCATCTCTGCCTCAAGTTGCTTACAGTGTCTGGTTGCAAACATGTTTACTTAGTGGTCAGAGCTATCTTTTTCTGTGTTTACAGGATTTGAAAAACCATCTGCAATTCAGCAGCGAGCCATCAAGCAGATCATTAAAGGGAGAGATGTCATCGCACAGTAAGTCTGTTCACTTGCTCAGACAGGGACTCAGATGCTAGTTGTAAAGCAGTCCTTGAACAACATAGGTTTGAACTGCATGGGTCCATTTATATATGTTTTTCTTTTTCATCAATAAATATAGTAAATGTATGTGTTCTTCCTTATGAGTTGCTTAATAACATTTTCTTATCTTTGGCTTACTTTATTGTAAGGTTATAATATGTAATGTATAAAATATGTCAAATGACAATTTGTTACCGTTAAGACTTCTGGCCAACAGTAGGCTGTTAGTGGTAAGTTTGGGGGACTGAAAGTTGTATGTGGATTTCGTACTGTAGCATCCCTAACCCCCATGTTGTTGAAGGGTCAGCTGTGTGGTTAAATGCTTGACTTTAGCCCCAGGTTGTTTTGTTTGTTTTTATTTTTGTGGTCTTCTAGAAAGCTTTCATTTATTTTTACAATTCCATATGCCAGCTTTATTATCTGTCAGCTGACATATGGAATTGTATATAATATTCTTTCTTTTTTTTTTTGTATGTGTGACAGATAGGAACAGATAGGAAGGGAGAGAGATGAGAAGCATCAGTTCTTTGTTGTGGCACCTTAGTTGTTCACTGATTGCTTTCTCATATGTGCCTTGACGGGGTGAGGGGGAGCTCCAGCAGAGCGAGTGACCTTGATTCCTTGCTCAGGCCAAATCTTGGGCTCAAACCGGTGACTTTGGGCTTCAAGCCAGCGACCCTGTGCTCAAGCTGGTGATCCCATGCTCAAGCCGGATGAGCCTGTGCTCAAGCCTGCAATCTTGGGGTTTTGAACTTGGGTCCTTTGCATCCCAGTCTGACACTATCCACTGTGCTACTGCCTGGTCAGGCTGTATATACCAGTATTCTTCAAATAGCTTTGTTCCTGTTAACTAATTTTTAAAGACCCAATTACAAGAAAAATATAGAAGGTGGTTTCAGTCCAGTTCATATTTGTGTAAAAGGGAATGCCACCTACTGGAGTTAGAGATTTTGCAGCTCCATCAACCCCTGATGTAGCTACTCTTCTTGTCACTTGTGACTTAAAAGTAGTGACATTGTGCCTGTATCCCACCCCCTTGCAATTAAGGTGTTGGTCTGTTTGGGGGGATCGGGCATCAGCTTGGGAGAAGCTGCCCATTGCTCCCACCCATCGGAGCATGACTGTGGCGGGTTCTGTGAAGAGGAACAGTGGTATGTGGCCCACGGTTCTGAGTCCCACTTACCTGTGTTTTCTCTACTAGATCTCAGTCTGGCACGGGCAAAACTGCCACCTTCAGTATCTCTGTCCTCCAGTGTCTGGACATTCAGGTGATTTGCTGCTCTGTTTCATCCTGGGAAATACTTACTTTCTCCTCTGTGATGGCAGTGTTGACAAGAACAGTTTTTTTTTTCTTTGTTTTTATTTATTCACTTTAGAGAGGAGACACAGAGTGAGAGAGAGAGAGAGAAAGAGAGAAAGGGGGGGGAGGAGCTGGAAGCATCAACTCCCATATGCGCCTTGACCAGACCAATGCAGGGTTTTGAACTGGCGACCTCAGGGTTCCCAGGTTGATGCTTTATCCACTGCGCCACCACAGGTCAGGCAAGCTGGCGAGCTTTTGCTCAAGCCAGATGGGCCCATGCTCAAGCTGGCGAGCTCGGGGTCTCAAACCTGGGTCTTCCGCATCCCAGTCCGACCCTCTATCCACTGCGCCACCGCCTGGTCAGGCGACAAGAACAGTTTTTATCCAAGAATGTTCCCCAGTACTTCCTGTTATTGCTGGATTTGTGGCATCCAGAACATTAGGTTTTGTTTGCCTCTATTAGAAATAATACTCAGAACAGAGTCTGAATTAGTGTGGTCTATCTTAAAAATACTGAAGAGTCTCTTTGCTGGCACATTATTTTGCCAGGTTCGTGAAACCCAGGCTTTGATTTTGGCCCCGACGAGAGAGCTGGCTGTTCAGATCCAGAAGGTGAGACGGACCTCGTCCAGGAGGTGGGGTTGTTTGCATAGGTCCCTTTTGAGCAGCCAGTTGTAGAGGCTGATTCCCTCAAACATCTCTTACTGAGCCCTAACATTTTGGTATAAATCATATATGAATTGCTGGTTTGTGTTTTTATTTTTAGTATGGTTTGTGTGATTACAGTAGTTTTTGGCAGTCTTAGAATTATTTTTTTAACAGCAAAACCCATTTTAATTAAAATGTATTTTACTTTTACTGTGAACACTACAGAAGGCTGTACATTAATATGGTAACATTGTTTCTTGGTGGATGGGAATATGAGTTTTACATATTCCCTGATTTTTCTGTAATTAATACATACGTGTAGTAAGAAACCATTAAAACTTAACTTCATTTTGGTATAAGAAAGAGTAAGAGGAGGAGAATTGGACTTTATGGTGTAAAATTAATGGTATAAGTAATACTTGGTAATCACTTAAAATTGTAGTAGAAATGATCCTGTGTTTCAACATAGGGCCTGCTCGCTCTGGGGGACTACATGAATGTGCAGTGCCACGCCTGCATCGGGGGTACCAACGTGGGAGAGGACATCCGGAAACTGGACTATGGACAGCACGTTGTGGCCGGCACGCCTGGGCGTGTCTTTGGTAAGCACTTTGTAATATTGTGCTGCAAGTGGTGTTGGTGAGATTCACCAGAACAGTGAGGACCATGCTCCCTCCATTCCTTAAACTGCACGTCTGCTCTGGACTCACTTGCAGGAAGTGGAAGCTAGGGCTCTGACGTGGCTGCCTGTTTCCTTGTAGTGTGATGGCTAATTCTTTCAAAATCTAATTTTGTAGATATGATTCGTCGCAGAAGTTTGAGGACACGTGCTATCAAGATGTTGGTTTTGGATGAGGCTGATGAAATGTTGAACAAAGGTACTCATGCCAATAGAGTTGATTTCTTGTGATGTAATTCTGAATATTCACAGCAGAGTGGAGACGTGGACCTTGTGAACGTGCTCTGAGTAGAAGTAATGTGTCCTTGTGAAACACAGTTGTGCCTTGGGGGTTATGGGGGTAAGACTCACACTTGGTCTTTTTGTGTGTGTGTGTGAATGTGTATTTTTCTTAAGTGAGAAGCTAGGAGGCAGACAGACTCCTGCATGCGCCCAACCGGGATCCACCTGACATGCCCACTGGGGGGTGATGGTCTGCCCATCTGGGGCATTGCTCCACTGCAGTTGGAGCCATTCTAGCACCTGAGGCAGAGGCCATGGAGCCGTCCTCAGCACCTGGGCCAACTTTGTTCCAGTGGAGCCTTAGCTGCGGGAGGGGAAGAGAGAGAGAGAGGAAGAAGAGGGGGAAGGGTAGAGAAGCAGATGGGCACTTCTGTGTGCCATGGCTGGGAATCGAACCTGGGACTTCCACATGCTGGGCTGACGCTCTGCCACTGAGCCAACCAGCTAGGGCCTACACTTAGGTCTTTTTGTGGTTCGTGTTTGTAAGGCTGTCACAACCAGCATGGTGCCTGTCATCCAAACAGACACGTGCTTCTTTCTGTGTATCTGGTGGTTAGCCCAGTTGGCTCATTCGTGAGCTGAGCTGAGGCCGTAGAAGAGCCTGGGGGTGGTTGGGAGCTTTAAGTGGTATGTCTGTGAGCTGGGTGTGGAGGTAATAGGGCATTCCGTTATCCAGGTGACCCCCGTAATTCATGAACCAGTTTTATCAGTTTCTGGGCTGTTTTATTCAGTCTACACCATATTCAATAATATAAATTAGTTATCTGTTTAATAGGTAGATTTTTTTGTGGCATAAATGACATATAACATTAGTTGCGGATGTACAACATAATGATTTGATATTTGTGGAAGTGTTTTATTCTTTTTTTAATTGGGAGATTTTTTTTTTTTTTTATAAAGTCCACATCCTGCCTGACCAGGTGGTGGCGCAGTGGATAGAGTGTCTGACTGGGATGTGAAGGACCCAGGTTCGAGACCCCAAGGTCGCCAGCTTGAGCGCAGGCCCATCTGGCTTGAGCAATAGCTCGCCAGCTTGGACCCAAGGTCGCTGGCTCCAGCAAGGGGTTACCTGGTCTGCTGAAGGCCTACGGTCAAGGCACATACGGGAAAGCAATCAATGAACAACTAAGGTGTTGCAGCGAAAAACTGAAGATTGATGCTTCTCATCTCTCTCCATTTCTGTCTGTCTGTCCCTATCTATCCTTCTCTCTGACTCTCTCTGTCCCTGTAAAAAAGAAAAAAGATCCACATCTCTAGATTCTCTTAAAACGTAATAGCTCTGTCCACTGTGGACACAGGTCTTCACAGGCAGCAGCAGCTGGGGCTTAGGTGAGACCTTTGTGTTTACATCCAGGTTGGGTGATTCAGGGCTAGGGTGTCTGTGGCTTGTGACTGGGCATCTAGGACCTTGGGTGGGGTTGTGTTCCCAGAGCACCAAGGGTAGGGTGGGGGTAGGAGAGGAGAAGAACGCGTGGCTTTTCTGCTGTGTGGTAAGGACTCCTTGTGAAGCCCGAGACCTGAGAGCCACAGCCCTGCACCTAATAAAACATGAGCATTGGACATGTAGCCTCATTGTCAAACAGTGTACGGCCTTGCAAGTCCCTGTGTGTTTTGTTCCTCGCCCAGGTTTCAAAGAGCAGATTTATGACGTGTACAGGTACTTGCCCCCAGCCACACAGGTGGTACTCATCAGCGCCACGCTGCCTCACGAAATCCTGGAGATGACCAACAAGTTCATGACGGACCCCATTCGCATCCTGGTGAAACGGTGAGCATGCCCTGCTTCTCCAGCGGTCCTAAACTGAGAATGTGGGGTGTCTTTGAGGTGTAAAACACGAATATTCTAATTTTCTTTTCTGAAAAGCCAGCTTTTGATGTGCATTCCCTTTTGACCCACTAACTCCAAATTTAAAAATTAGTTGCTTGTGTTTATCGGTGACTTGAGAGTAAAAGAATCACTGCTGAGCAGTGAAGTGTCTTGTTCAGCGCTGTGTTCAGGGTGGCGGTAACTATTAGTTCTGATCTGGAGCTGGGCCATGTGGGAGTGATGACTTCTCAGAAGGTGTGGCCATGCTGGCAGGACACTGGGTTCTGGTCTGCAGGTACTCTCCAGTTGGTTGGCAGGGTGGGCAGCAGGGTTGATCTCTGCCCCGCAGTGATGAGCTGACTCTGGAAGGCATCAAGCAATTTTTTGTGGCGGTGGAGAGAGAGGAGTGGAAGTTTGACACGCTGTGTGACCTGTACGACACGCTGACCATCACGCAGGCAGTTATCTTTTGCAACACCAAGAGGAAGGTGCGTGTCTTGGCTCTGATTCCCTCGTGGTGGACACAAGCTTGGTTCTCTGAAGAACTGGGTCAGACTGTGTGAGGGGTGGATGTCCATGCTTTAGGCTTTGTGGGCATGGGGTCTCTGGGTCATCCACTCACTGCCTGTTAGCACAGAAGCCACCGTGGACAAGCTGTGAACAGAACGTGCACAGGGACACTGCAGAAGTGCTTATACCAGTCCCACCACAGAAGGCCCAGGGTCATTGGTTTTAGGTGGCCTGGGTGGTTGCATGCTACCTGATGATGGACAGATTAAGTGGATTTTTACCCCACTACCTACTTGGCAAAGTTAAGTTTTCTACATATCCAGTAACGATTAATCTGAGTTTTAGGGCACTTTATGAGTGATTACATTGACTCTGCAAGTAGTAATTGAACTCAATCCTGAGTACCATGTTTGGTTTGTGGACGAGCTTATATAGCATCTGCCAATTTGGTTGGTAGGTTGACTGGCTGACGGAAAAGATGAGAGAAGCTAACTTCACGGTGTCATCGATGCACGGGGACATGCCACAGAAGGAGCGGGAGTCCATTATGAAGGAGTTCCGTTCTGGCGCAAGGTAGGTAGGCACCCTCTGCACCCGGGCCAGGCACTGGACTGCCTTCTCTCCTGTGTTAGTGGGGGTCCTACTGCTGTGGCAGGTGAGGTTGGGTGATGGGAGCCCTCACAAGGTAGGTTGGTGCCTCGTGTATGTTTTTATTAATTGGTTTTAGCTTTGTTCCCTTTTGGTCAGGGAGCATGCCCATGTGACTGTTTCTGTGATGCACTCACAGTTGCCTGGTGGCCCAGCACAGGCTCCTTATACACATGTCCTGTGACCTTGAGCAGGACAGGGACTGTGGGTGGTTGGTCCTCAGTGTCCCACATGTGCCTGTGTGGTTTCAGCTGCTGATCGTGTTTTTCAAGTTGTCATGTCCTCACCTGTTTGGTGCCCCCTTTTTGTGAGTGTGCAGGGGATGAGGTTCCTCCTCAGGCTTCTTCAGGTCTTGTGTGTGTATCCTGAGGCTGCGTGTAATCCAAACCAGTGTTTCTGGAGTGTTTGCCTTTGTCAGGAAGTGTCCGTCTATATGTTAGTGATTCTTCATGTCTTAGCCCTACTGTGCTAGCAAAGCCACACCAGCTCTGCTTCAGTTTGTGTCCACTTGGTTGTCCTCTCAGCCTGTATCCTGTGTGTGACCTTAAGCTTCCATGTCTGTTGTGCAGTAGCCAGCACGCTGGGGCTGTTTGTGCTTTGCTTTTAGTCTGAAGGGAATCACTGTCTTGTCACAAGAGCATGTAGTCCGGTCTCATTTAACACAAATCCTGACATGTGGTTTCACGCTGACCGTCTTGTAAGTGCATCTCTTACCTCTTCTGTGACTCCTCTTTTTTATATTGGGCTTGAAAAAATCATTCTTTTTCTCCACTCATTTGGAAATACCTGTTTCTTTATATTATGTGGTGGTTGCCACGGAGAGTACAGAGGTACCTTGACACATGAGCAGTTTGAGAGATGAGCAGTCATGGGATTATTGCTTTAAGTCAAGAGCGGACATTTGAATCAGAAGCTTCCACCACCCTCCACTAGATGGCCTGCTGAACGTTCTGAAAGGGAGGAAGTAACAAGCTTCCACGGAAATGTTTTTGTTGAAACGGCCTCTAAGTGAAAGTGAGCAGTGTGAAAAAGCCAAAAGTCAGTGAAAAAAATGATTATAATTAAGCAAAGTAAAAAAGTAGCAATTAAGTTTAGTGATAAAGTTACATATCATATGTAGTATGTAAGTTAAATTTTGCAATTAAATGTAGCGTTAAGTTTGTAAAGAGTAAGTTATGTTAAGAGATAGCACAGGAAATGAAAACCTCTGCCAGTCTCCTCCCCCTCTGCCAGCATCTTTGCCTGACCTTGAACGTAAATATTCTTCATAAACCAGTTTATTTCTTTACATTCTCTCTTATTATATATATGTATTTGTTGTTTATAAAGTACATTTTCTTATTTAAAAGCATATAAAACAAAAATTCTTGTGGTTTTTGGGGACTGGAACAGATTAATTGCATTCCCATTAATTTAAATGGGGAGATTCGATTTGACATACAAGCAAATAGAGTCATGAGCTCGGCCATAAAATGAACTAAATTCGTGTGTCAAGGTACCACTGTATAATGCATGGCACCAACATCTGTGATTAACTGGAATGTTCTCTTCTTCACCAGTGTAGAGGGCTTGAACGTTGGGCATCAGGGCCCCCAGATTTGTGCACTGTTTGTGAAATTTTACAGCTTCCACACCCTACTATTGCTCTTTGTAACAGAACCCACACACATACTTCCAGTTGTCGCCCTCTTTTCCTATGTCTCTGAACTCCATCAGCAGTGACTTTCCTTTGCTTGAAGGTGCTGTTTATATATTTTGTTTGGGTTAGCAGTGACAACGACTTGTTTAGTCTGTTTAGTTTGTGTGAAAATAGTTGACTTCGCCTTGAAATGTCTCCTCCAACATTAGCAGGGCAGTGTTTGCAGAGACAGGAATCTAGTTGACTGATTTTTTTTCTACACTGTAATGGTGTGATTGTGTCCTGGGTCCTTTGCTTCTATTGGGAGGTCAGCTGCTCCTTTAAAAACAGTGGTACTTTGGCCAGATAGCTCAGTTGGTTAGAGCATCACCTGAAATACAAAGATTGTGGGTTCAATCCCCAGTCAGGGTACATACAGGAACAGATTGATGTTTCTCTCTCATTCTTTTCTTTTTTTTCTTTTTTGTGACAGAGAGAGGAACAGATTGGAACAGACAGGAAGGGAGAGAGATAAGCATCAATTCTTCGTTGGGGCACCTTAGTTGTTCATTGATTGCTTTCTCATATGTGCCTTGACGGGAGGAGGAGTGCTTCAGCAGATCAAGTGACCTCTTGCTCAAGCCAGCAACGTTGGGCTCAAGCCAGTGACCATAGGGTCAGGTCTATGATCCCATGCTCAAGCCAGCAACCCTGTGCTCAAGCTGGTGAGCCCATGCTCAAGCCAGATGAGCTCACACTCAAGCCAGTGACCTTAGGGTTTCAAACCTGAGTCCTCCATATCCCAGTCCGATGCTCTATCCATTGTGCCACCACCTGGTCAGGCGAGGTTGCTTCTTAAAAAAAAAAATATATATATATATATATATATATATATATATATATATATATATATATATATATATATATTTTTTTACAGAGACAGAGAGTCAGAGAGAGGGATAGATAAGGACAGACAGACAGGAACGGATAGAGGTGAGAAGCATCAATCATTAGTTTTTTGTTGCCATTGCGACACCTTAGTTGTTCATTGATTGCTTTCTCACATGTGTCTTGACCGCGGGCCTTCAGCAGACCGAGCAACCCCTTGCTGGAGCCAGCGACCTTGGGTCCAAGCTGGTGAGCTTTTGCTCAAACCAGATGAGCCCGTGCTCAAGCTGGCGAGCTCGGGGTCTCGAACATGGGTCCTTCCACATCCCAGTACAATGCTCTATCCACTGCGCCATCCCCTGGTCAGGCAATAATACTTTTTATAATACATATTTTAAATATTTAACCCAGTAGAGGAGCAATATTTAACTTTTTTTATTTCATGGCATATATAAACTACTAAAATTCTGTGGTATCCCCCCAAATATTTTGCCTATGTGACAAAAAAAAAAAAAAGTATTAATACACATCAGATGGCTATTGTGTTAGCTGTTGTCACTTTAATTTTAATTTTTTATTTTTATCAACTCATTTGGGGTGGGGGAGAGAAGTATTCAATTTGTCATTCTACTTATTTGTGTATTCATTCGCTGGTGGCTACCCACGTGTCCTGACCCAGGATTGAAGCTTGGTGTTTTGGGTTGATGCTCTAACCCAGTGGTTTTGAATTGCTGGGACTGGTGCCGATGCACTAGGAGTCTACATCAGCGTGGTTAACGTTTTTGTGTACTGGTGGTGGGAGACCACGGCTCTAACTGCGCTGACTTGCCAGGCTGTCACTTTTCTGTCTGACAGTCTAAGGGGCAAGGTTACCCTAAGAATCAGGTAGTGCATGTTTAAAAAATTCTGTGGCACACCGGTTGACGATCACTGCAGTGGATAGCATGTCCTTTTCACATGTAATTAGCATTAAAGATACTTTTTCTCTCTCTCTTTTTTGTTCTGGTGCTAAGTATTCAGAGTTTGGTGTGTATTTTACACATAAAGAACATCTTTCAGCCCAGTTCCATTGCAGGTACTTGTGGGCATAAGGGCTGTGTCTTCAGTGTTGCACACTCAGGTCTGTGGTCTGTAAGACACTGTCCTTGGTAAGGGACATAGTGGTATGAGCTGCATTTCAAATTTGCAGAGACTAAAAAACAAAATAATTGAATCTACTGCAAACCTCACCCCAAAATCATCAGGCTGCTGCCCAGCTGTTGCTGTGGACTTGGCTTTATGGGAATTACATTTGACATAGCATAGATGCCTGGAATTTTTTATTTGGAAAGCACACATTATCTAAGTAACTGAATGCCCTTTCTGAAAGGGTCTGTGGAGCAGTCCCTAACTCTTTGTGCTGGCACGAGACCAGTGTGAGCGGGACCTGGTATGTTTTGAACTAGTGTTCTGTTTTAAACTTTTATGACTAAGGCAATCACCTTGACTACCTTTTCCTTGTTGCAGCCGCGTGCTCATTTCTACAGATGTCTGGGCCCGGGGCTTGGATGTCCCTCAGGTGTCCCTCATCATCAACTATGACCTTCCCAACAATAGAGAACTGTACATACACAGGTACGGGGTGCGGGCTTGTGTGCAGCTTCACTGTCATCAGGGCTTACTGGGGTCTTTTTGCTGTAATTACTAAAGTTGTGCATTGCGTTCTGAAGGATTGGGCGGTCGGGGCGCTACGGCCGCAAGGGCGTGGCCATCAACTTCGTGAAGAACGACGACATCCGCATTCTGCGGGACATCGAGCAGTACTACTCCACGCAGATCGACGAAATGCCCATGAATGGTGAGCGCGGTCTGGGCACTGGGGGGCTCGCTTTTTAAGAAGTCTGCTGTGAGCCTTTAACACTCCCCTTTTGTCCGCTGCTCTCTCCCTCTCAGTTGCTGATCTCATCTGATCTGAGAACGACAAGTCGGAGGCAGATGGAGCTATTTTGTGGCCCTTCACAACCTGTTTAGGACACAACGCATGACCTGAGTTGACTTCTTACCCACATGTAAATAATGCTTTGCTCTTTTCCATTAAATGTTTCAAACTTTCCCCACAAACTCTAATTTCTGTTTCTTAAGGTGCTACCAGGTTTTCTGGTAACCTGCTGTGTGCGTCACTTCACTGTTTCCTGAGCTGTGACATGGTGAAAAGGAAGAGGTAGGAGTGCCCAGCTTTACCATGCTGGCTGGGATGGTGGTAACAGTGTCCACTTCTAGTGGGGCAGCAGCTTCAAAATACTTTTAAAGTTCATCAGGCGGCTCTAATTCAAAGCATTTGAAATTGTAGTTTATGAAAGGACTGTCCTCTATGAAGTCCCAACAAGAGTGATTATTTGGGACTCTGATACAGTGTGTTTATGGCAGTTGCTGGGCAGCAGCAGAGGGATGACAGAACGGCCCGGCCACAGTAGTCAGCTCATCAGCAACCAACAGGGCAATAGTGAGAGGGGGAGCCATGCCTGCTGCTTGATTCTGTTCCTGTGGACAGGATGGGCGAACTGAGGTCATGAGGCCAGCATTGGAGAGGGGCTGAAGGCCCTGCAGTGCTCCCTGCTGGGTGGTGAGCAAAATCATACAACCTCATTGGAAAGCAGCTTGCCAGTTTTGTTTTGTTTTTTAATTTTAATGGGGTGACACCAATAAATCAGGGTACATATGTTCAAAGAAAACATCTCCAGGTTATCTTATCATTCAATTATGTTGCATACTCATCACCCAAAGTCAAATTGTCCTCTGTCACCTTCTATCTGGTTTTCCCTGTGCCCCTCCACTCCTCCCTATCTCACCTCTCCTCCCTCCCCCCAACCCGTAACCACCACACTCTTGTCCATGTCTCATAGTCTCACTTTTATGTCCCACCTATGTATGAAATCATGCTGTTCTCAGTTTTTTTCTGTTTTACTTATTTCACTCCGTATAATGTTATCAAGGTCCATCCATTTTGTTGTAAATGATCCGATGTCATCATTTCTTATGGCTGAGTAGTATTCCATAGTATATATGTACCAAAGCTTTTTAATCCACTCGTCCTCTGACGGACACTTGTGCTGTTTCCAGATCTTCGCTATTGTGAACAATGCTGCCACGAACAAGGGGGCGCATTTCTTCTTTTCGATCAGCGCTATGGTGTTCTTAGGGTATATTCCTATAAGTGGGATAGCTGGGTCAAAAGGCAGTTCGATTTTTAATTTTTTTGAGGAATCTCCATACTGTTTTCCATAATGGCTGCACCAGTCTGCATTCCCACCTGCAGTGCAGGAGGGTTCCCTTTTCTCCACATCCTCGCCAGCACTTGTTCTGTGTTGTTTTGCAGATGAGCGCCATTCTGACTGGTGTGAGGTGATATCTCATTGTGGGTTTAATTTGCATTTCTCTAATGATTAGTGATGTTGAGCATTTTTTCATATGCCTATTGGCCATCTGTATGTCCTCTTTGGAGAAATTTCTATTCATTTCTTTTGCCCATTTTATGATTGGATTGTTTGTCTTCCTGGTGTTGAGTTTTATAAAGTTCTTTATAAATTTTGATTATTAACCCCTTATCAGACATGCTGTTGAATATGTTCTCCCATTTTGTGGTTTGTCTTTTTATTCTGTTCTTATTGTCTTTAGCTGTGCAAAAACTTTTTAGTTTGATATAGTCCCATTTGTTTATCTTGCCTTTTATTTCATTTGCCCGTGGAGATAATTCGTCAAATATATTGCTGCTACAGATGTCAGAGAGCTTGCTGCCTATGTTTTCTTCTAAGATGTTTATGGTTTCATGGCTTACGTTTAAGTCTTTCTTCCATTTTGAGTTTGTTTTTGTGAATGGTGTAAGTTGATGGTCTAGTTTCATTTTTTTGCAGGTAGATGTCCAATTTTCCCAACACCATTTGTTAAAGAGGCTGTCTTTACTCCATTGTGTGTTCTTTCCTCCTTCGTCAAATATCAGTTGTCCATAAAGGTGTGGGTTTATATCTGGGTTCTCTGTTCTATTCCATTGATCTATGTGCCTGTTCTTATGCCAGTACCAGGCTGTCTTGAGTATAATGGCCTTGTAGTAAACCTTGATATCCGGAAGAGTGATACCTCCTGCTTTATTTTTTCTTTTTAAGATTGCTGAGGCTATTCGTGTTCTTTTTTGGTTCCATATAAATTTTTGGAATATGTTTTCTGTATCTTCGAAGTATGTCATTGGTATTTTGATTAGTATTGCATTGAATTTATAAATTGCTTTGGGTAATATATACATTTTAATGATGTTTATTCTTCCTAACCATGAGCACGGTATATGCTTCCACTTGTTTATATCTTCCTTGATTTCTTTTATCAATGTGTTATAATTTTCCGAGTATAGGTCCTTAACCTCCTTGGTTAAATTTACTCCTAGGTACTTTATTTTTTTGGTTGCAATAGTGAAGGGGATTGTTTTCTTAATTTCTTTTGCTGACAGTTCATTGTTGGTATATAGAAATGCCTCTGATTTCTGAGTATTAATTTTATATCCTGCCACCTTGCTAAATTTATTTATAAGGTCCAGTAGTATTTTGACTGAGACTTTAGGGTTTTCTACATTCAATATCATATCATCTGCAAATAATGACAGTTTTACTTCTTTTTTTCCGATTTGGATGCCTTTTATTTCTTCTTCTTCTCTGATTGCTGTAGTTAGGACTTTCAGAATTATGTTGAATAAGAGTGGTGATAGGGGGCACCCCTGCCTGGTTCCTGATCTTAAGGGGATTGCTTTTAATTTTTGCCTGTTTAGTGTGATGTTTGCTGTGGGTTTGTCCTAGATGGCCTTTATCATGTTAAGGAATGTTCCCTGTATTCCCACTTTACAGAGAGTTTTGAGCATGAATGGGTGCTGGATTTTATCAAATGCTTTTTCTGCATCTATTGAAATTAACATGTGATTTTTGTTTTTCCTTTTGTTTATGCGATGAATCACATTGATTGATTTGCGAATATCGAACCAACTTTGCCTCTCCAGAATAAACCCCACTTGATCATGGTGTATGATTTTTTTCATATATTGCTGGCTCTGGTTGGCTAATATTTTGTTGAGAATTTTAGCGTCTAAATTCATCAGGGATATTGGCCTATAATTTTCTTTCTTTGTGTTGTCTTTGCCCGGTTTTGGGATCAGAATTATGCTCGCCTCATAAAAGGAGTTTGGAAGTCTTCCTTCCTCTTGAATTTTTTGAACTAGCTTGAGGAGGACAGGAGTTAGTTCTCTTTGAATTTTTGGTAGAATTAACTTGTGAAGCCATCAGGCCCAGGACTTTTCTTTTTTGGGAGTTTTTTGATAACAGTTTTTTATCTCATTTGTTATAATTGGTCTGTTTAAGTGTTCTGATTCTTCCAGATTGATTTTTGGAAGATTATATGATTCAAGAAATTTGTCCACTTCACCTAGGTTGTCTTAATATTTTGGCATTGAGTTCTTCATAGTATTTTCTTACAATACTTTGTATTTCTCTTGTGTCAGTTGTTATTTCTCCACTCTGATTTCTAATTTTATTTATTTGAGTTCTCTCTCTTTTTTCTTGGTGAGTCTAGTTAAAGGTTCATCAATCCTTTTTACCTTTTCAAAGAACCAGCTCCTGGTTTCATTGATCCTCTGTATTGTTTCCTTAGCCTCTATGTCATTTATTTCTGCTTTGATCTTTATTATTTCCTTCCTTCTACTGGTCCTGGGCTTTATTTGCTGTTGTTTTTCTAGTTCTTTTAGATGCAGGGTCAGGTTGCTTATTTGAGCTTTTTCTAGCTTCTTTTGGTATGCCTGTAGTGCAATGAACTTCCCTTTCAGTACTGCTTTTGCTGTGTCCCATAAATTTTGAGTTGATGTATGCTCATTTTCATTCGTTTCTAGAAACTTATTTATTTCTTCTTTGATCTCATTGTTAATCCATTCATTGTTTAATAACATGCTATCATTTTCCAAGTGTTTGAGTATTTTTCAGTTTTTCTTTTGTGGTTAATTTCTAGTTTCATGCCATTGTGGTCAGAGAAAATACTTGATATGATTTCAATCTTCTTAAATTTATTGAGACCATTTTTGTGTCCTAACATGTGGTCTATCCTAGAAAACGTACCATGAGCGCTTGAGAAGAATGTATATTCTACTGCTTTAGGGTGAAAAGTTCTGAAGATATCTATTAAATCAAGTTGATCTAGTGCCTCCTTTAAGTCTGCTGTTTCTTTATTAATTTTCTTTCTTGAGGATCTATCCAGTGATGTTAGTGCGGTATTGAAATCCCCTACTATGATAGTATTGCTGTTAATCTCGCCCTTTATATCCATCAAAGTCTGCTTTATGTATGTCGGGGCTTCTATATTTGGAGCATAGATATTTATAATAGTTATATCTTTCTGTTGAATTGTTCCCTTTATCATTGTGTAGTGTCCTTCTTTATCTCTTACTACAGACTTTGTTTTAAAGTTCATTTTGTCAGATATAAGTATTGCTACCCCGGCTTTTTTTTCATTTCCATTTGCATGAAATATTTTTTTCCATCCTTTTACCTTCAGTGTATATACATCTTTTGTTTTAAAGTGTGTCTCTTGTAGACAGCATATGTATGGGTCCTGTTTTTTTATCCACGCAGCTACCCTATGTCTTTTGATTGGATCATTTAATCCATTTACATTCAAGGTTATTATTGATAATGTAGTTGTTTATTGCCATTTTATTCTTTAAAGCTGTATTCTTCTTTTGCTATATTCTTTCCTCCCTTTGAACTGTTCACAACAGGCCCCTTATTATCTCTTGCAGAATTGGTTTGGTTTTAATGAATTCCTTGAGGCTTTATTGTCTGGGAAGCTCTTTATTTCTCCTTCAATTTTAAACGTTAGCCTTGCTGGATAGAGTAGTCTTGGTTGTAGGTTCTTGTTCTGCATTACTTTGAATATATCATGCCATTCCCTTCTGTCCTCAAGTGTTTCTATTCAGAAGTTGGATGTCATCTTTATGGGGGCTCCTTTGTAGGTGATAGCCTTTTCTTCTCTAGCAGCTTTTATAATTTTCTCTTTATCCCTTAGCTTTGGTATTTTAACTATGATGTGTCTTGGTGTAGATTTCTTTGGGTTTCTCTGTAATGGAGTTCTCTGTGCTTCTTGAACGTGTGAAATGTTTTCCAGCCTTAATTTAGGGAAGTTTTCTGCTATGATTTGATTGAACAAAGTTTCTATTTCTTGTTCTCTCTCCTCTTCTTCAGGAATCCCTATGATGCGAATGTTATTTCTCTTCATGTTGTCACAGAGCTCCCTTAGAGTTTCCTCACATTTTTTGAGTCTCTTTTCTTTTTTCTGCTCTGCTTCTGTGCCTTTGTTTATTGTGTCCTTAACTCGCTGATTCGACCCTCAGCGTCATTCATCCTGCTTTTTTATTTTTATTCATTTTAGAAAGGAGATACAGAGTGAGAGAGAGAGAGAGAAAGATGGGAGGAGCTAGAAGCATCAACTCCTATATGTGCCTTGACCTGACCAGTGCAGGGTTTTGAACTGGCGACCTCTGTGTTCCCAGGTCGACGCTTTATCCACTGCACCTCCACAGGTCAGGCCTCACCCATCCTGTTTTTAATTCCTTCCATTGTGGTCCTCAGTTCTGATACTGTATTTGTCATTTCTGTCTGATTCTTTTTTATTATTTCAATTTCCTTTTTTATACTTGTTATTTCTTTATTTAGGTGTTCGTAATGACTATCCATTGTTGCTCTAATTTCTTTGAACATCCTAACTATCATTATTCTAAATTCTGCATCTGGTAATTTGGTTATATCTGATTCATTCAGGTCCTTTTCTGGGGATTTCTCTTGATTCATTTGGTTTGCATTTCTCTGCCTTCCCATTTTCTCTGTGTATAAGCAAGTTGTGGCCACTGGAGTCCAATAGGTGTTGCCTTTGTGTTCTCTAGGTGTGGTCTGTCTGCAGGCCCGCCACCCCCTCTGCCGCTGCCTAGGGCGGTTGAGAATGGGCGTTGCCAGCACCGGCCCACTGCTGCTGTTGCTGTGATTTCCGCCTCTCCTCCGCGGGAAGGGCTGTCACTCAAGCCACAAGCCTCAGCACCAAGGGTAGAGGTGAGCACCTTTGCTCAGCTGTGGACCCAGCCTGTTTCCGGGCTTCTGCCCAGCCTCCACGGTCTCGGGTTGGACGGCTGCTGATGTGCTCTCAGCTGTGAGCCTTTGCTCGTTTGCAGCTTTAGCCCTGCCCTCAAGCCAGGGCCCTCCTGCGCAGGATCACAAATTGTGGTTTATTGGGCCAGGCGTGGCTGCTGGCGTGCACTTAGCCGCGAACTTCCGCGTCCTGGGCTCTAGCCCTGCCCCCGTGTTTAGAGCCAACTCCTGCACACAGGATGGCAAACGGCGGTTTCTTGGGTTGGTTGGGGCTGCTGGCGTGAGCTCAGCCGCGAGCCTCCACCTGTCACTGGTCCTAGCCCCGTCCCCGCGGTCAGGGCCGGCTTGCGCAGGGTCGCAGAGCAGATCTCTGCCCGTTCCTGGCCTCCCGCTTTTCCCCTGCAGTGGGGCTACAGGCGGGCCCGCAGCTGCCGGACCGCTTTCGCGCATCCCCTCTACCCCTGCTGGGCTAGACTGAGCTCACACCGGCTGTGCCTCCGCCCCTGCCGACAGCACTGTGTTTCAGCGTCCTGCCACCACCGTCCCTCCAGCAACCCTCAGCAGAGTGAGAAGGGGCCCCGCAGCTCAGACCCTAAGAGTCCATACTGTATAGACCTGGAAGCTCCCTCCATCTAAGCAGCTCTGCTCTAAGTGCCACGGGAGAGCTTGTTTGGCTGGTGTCCCATCTCCCTTTGCTGGTATTCTAGTTCCAGGGGAAATACTCATTTTTGATTAGGGAAGTGACTTAGCCCAGGGATTAGGGTGGCTGTCCCTCAGAGTGTTTCTCCCTGTGGCTTCCAGTTACTCTCTCTTCCCGCTGCTCTCGTCCTCTCCTCTGACCCCATTCCCCGGAGCCCCAGGTGAGTGGCTGTGAGAGAGGTTTTCTGCGCTGTCCCTTAAGAATCTTGGGTCTGAGAAAACTGTCTCTTTCTCACAAACAGTATCCTCACTTGTTTCACAGCTCAATACTATCCAAACGCCTCTTCTAGGGTCTGGGACTGCAGGATGGGGCTTTGTTCCTGGGATCCAGGTCCCTCCCTCTCCACCACACTCTCCTCCGGCCATGTGGGTCTCTCCGGGGAGCTGGGCAGCCCTCTTCGCGTTTTCTCTATTCCTACCAGTCTCAATGTGGCTTCTGTGTTCCTTGGTTGAAGAGTCCACTTAGTTTAGTTCAAAGTTGGTTTATCCAGATGATAGTTCTTGAAATTGAGTTATAATCCACTTTGGTTCTGGGAGTTGGAAGTTGGTACGTCCGCCTACTCCATCGCCATCTTGCTCCCTAGCTTGCCAGTTTCTTAAATACATTAATCCCTCCCCACACACACATATGGTCTGACTATATCATTTTGGTATTGCTTAAGAGAAATGAAACACATTCAAAGACTTAACAGGATTGTCCTGACCAGATAGTTCATTCGGTTAAAGCATCATCCCAAAGTGCAGAGGTTGTGGGTTCAATCCCCGGTAAGGGCACATTCAGGAACAGATTGATATTTCTCTCTCATTCTCTCCCTCTCTCTCTAAAATCAATGAAGTGAATATTAAAGAAAAAAATACTATGATTGTTTATGGAAACTTTATTCATAATAGCCAAAAATGGAAAACAATGCTAATGTCCATTAAAAGTGGATACATTGTGGCATAGCTCCACCATGGGAAATTACTTGGCAGTGAAAAAGGAAAAGGTTGACAGCACACATGTGGATGAATTGGAAATTACATCGAGTAATGTTTAGTGATATGATTCTATTTAGATGAGGTTCTAGAAAACGTGAACTGATCAATACTCACCAAAAGCAGACCAGCAATTGTCTGAGGACAAGGGTATGGGGCAAGGCACCCTGCCCACACAGCTCTGGTGGGGGCTGCATGTGCCTCTGACATCAGTCATCTTAGTGATGAGGCATACAGGGGTATAGGGTAAGGAAGGGACATGAGGGTGCTCCTCTGAGACTGCACAGTTTGGCTCTCCCCCACTGCTGAGGAATGCCCACAGGCCCATGGAGGTTGGACTGTTGACCGCCATGCCATGCCCATCAGGCATGCACACCGTCCATACCCTGGATGCCAGAGGGACCAGCAGAGGCTTGACTTCCGATGCTCCTTCTATAATAGCACTTAAAATGAAAGGTTTCCCTAGTCCTGTGGATTCTCCCCAGAAAGCAGTCTACAGTGGCCGCCCAGCTCTGTCCTGTCATGAGTTAGTAGCAGCAGAGCCACGGAGGCACAACTTCAGGCCCCAGTGCCCCAGCACGCTTATGCACCATCTTCCCTGCTGTCACGGGCAGGCAGCTAGTAGCGGCTGATGCTACATGCGTTCTAGTGACTGGCTACACAGAGCAAGCCTTCCAGTAAAACATTCCAAATCTGGGCAACCCTCAGGGCACTGACCCAACTTGGGATCTGGGCTGAAAAACTGACAGAGGTGTTGCTGGCACAGAGCACAGAACAGGAGGTAGACATGTGAGTAAATTTGGGTACTGGAGGGATGTAGTAGCATGCAACATGGGCTGAGCGCCAGGGCTGCTGGGAACCCAATACTCCTTCTGTCAAGGCCCCAATACTCCACGGGCCCCGGCTAAGACCAGCTGATGAGAAACTGTTGTCCCATCATCAGTGAGACAGGGATGTCCAGGGTCTGGAAACAACAAAGAACCACTGGCTGTCAAACTTGTCACCTGCAGAGGTGAGACCTGGAGTGCTCGGCAGACAGGAATCTGGACATGGGCAGGTGGGCAGCCGGCTGGCTCCGGCAGGCCTTACTTGGGGGGGTGGGAGGGGACAGGTGTTCTTGGCACTGGCCACTTTAAGCTGTTTAATGAGTTGCCATCAGTGTGGACACAGAAGATATAGTGCGAGGCAGCTGATCCTTCCCCAACCCCCCTCACAAGGGTCCATTCCTCCTTCCCCCTCAGATGGCACAAGCTTCTAAATAGCATGTCTCATGATGCTATTTGGTAGACACTGTGTCACCAAGATCCTTGGCGCTTCCTGCCTCTCACCCATCCTGGGGGACAAGTCTTCTGGCCCAATTTGGGGAACTTGCCTGGGTGTTGGGGCTGTAGGTGAAGTTGGGAACAGGAACACCATTGGAGAGGACCTGTTGGGGGGCTGAGGCCACCCCCAGGATGGTCACCTTCTTCAGCTGCAGGCTGGCCCCCTCACTGGTCACGTGAACCATCTCATTCACGATGGTATTCTGGCCCCAAGAGAGACAGAACCAGGGTGTGAGCAGACAGCTTAGGCAGAATGCTTCTGGGCAGCACACAGGGAAGAGTGGGTCATCAGCATCAGGCTCCAGCCAGCATAAGCCCTTGGCAGTCAGTCTGGCAGTGTTTGGGACTCTAGCCAAGGCCCTTGGCCCTCTGGCCTTTCTCCATTGTGAGGCTGAGACAACCTGCACTTGGGTTGATCCTCCAGGGGCCAGGTAGTCATCCAGGACCCCAAGCTTGGGGTCCCGGATCCTTTTGCCAGATCAGGGCAGTCACCCCTGGGATAGCCCCCATGCCCTACCCCCAAAATGGGCAGGTCCAGACTCACATTCCCGGCCAAGAAGATGACCTGTGTGTAGGCTCCACGCTCTAGCACCCCCAGGCTCTCCCCGTCGTCCCAGAAGAGCTCCCCTCGGGCCTCCCCACTCAAGGTCAGGGCCACAGCCAACGCCATGGGCTGTTTGCGGGACTCAGTGGTTGTGAGGCCAGTGCCCTGGAAATAGGGTGGCACATATCACCACTAAAACCTGGCAGAGACCTCCAGACCCAGCGTGGGAAGAACAATACGTGGGGACAAGCCCAGGAAACCAGGATCTGCAAGACAGTCCACAGCGGAGTGGCCTGGACACGTGTGGTGACCAGCTGTCTAAGGTGGACCCCTGGAGGATGTAAGAGGACAGATGTTTGCAGACTGACTGACTCCTGTAAAAGGCCGAGGCTCCATCTTCTGCCTGGCCCGGCTACAAGTCCGTATACTATGTTGAGAGCCGCCTTCCCTTGACCCATTCATCCTCTACTCTCAGTCATCATCACCTCTGCCTGGGGTCTGGGCAGCTGGACCGCCCCCCCAAATAGAAGCGATGTGGGGCCTGGACAAATGGTTCAGGTGTCTGGCCCGGGTACCTGCATGGGGATAATGTGTCCAGCCCGGAGGTGGAGGTTGATGGTGTCCAGTGGGGCAGGCAGTGTCACCCACTGCCCCTCACTGTGGATAGCAAACTTGAGAGGTGCTGGAAGTTGAGGTGGGAGGCTGCCAAGGGGCTGTACTGGCACCTGGGTGGGGACAGCATGTCACTAAGGGTCCTGGATGGTGCCTAAGCCCCATGCTATCATTGGGAGTTGAGGGTTCCACAAAGATGCCCAGGAGGCCTGGCAGAAACAAGCTAGTGTGACAGGGGCAGAGACCCAGCCACTTAGTGGTAACAAAGCACGAGGGGCCCAAACCCTGGACCCAGGTGGGGGCAGTTTAGAGTACACCACGAGGGGCAGGATGTTGGGAGCAAAAGAAGTGGGTCCCCACTCAGCCTATGGCAAGGTGGCCCGCAGGACCCTAGCAAGTTACTGCTTGAGCCTTGGAAGGAAGGAGGGACCCCTTCAGTCTCCCAGGGATAGAGACCCAGGGTTTAGGGACCCAGGACTCACTGCCTGCAGGTTGTACCAAATGCCCGCAGGGAAGTAGCCAGTCACTTCCACCTTCCCAGCCTCAAGCACAGGGGTGATGAGCAGAGCCTCTCCCCACAGGAGCTGGCGGTCCACAGTCCAGGTGCGGGGGTCCAACGGGAACCTGCATACAGGAGGGACAGGAGCATGGAGACCTGAGATCAGTGTGCACACCAGGTTTGCAAGGAGGCTTGGGAAGCAGCTGGAGCTCCCATGTGTATGGAGCTCCTAGAGCCAAAGGGCCTGAGAAGACAGGGCAGGACCACTTCCAGCTGACTGGTTGGCACTGATTTTCTAAGCTTCTGTTGCTTAGAAAGCTGTCACCTGCCAGAACACTGGGAAAAGCTCACACCTGTCCCCGGGGTCCTTTCCTATGCCTTTACTTTTGACATTAAACTATTGAATTCACCTGGAACTTAAATCTGTGTGGTGAGGGGAAAGTAACCTGACTTAATCCAACAGCTAACTAATCACCTCACCAAGTGAGAACCCATTATTTAGGTCATTGGTTTGAGACACCGTTCTGTGGCACGGTGCCTTCTTGCGTGTGACCAAGACCTGTTCCAGGGCACCTTTCCTTTGGCCAGCCCCAAACAGTCAATCATGGCAGTTGGATAACTTGGTTTTGCACTGGTGACCTGGTCCCTACTCAACATTCTGCATCCCGGGTTTTTCTGGACTTCGAATGCCCCCAGCCCTGAGCTGGAATCTAAGGGGTGGGAACTGCAAGTGCGGGGGGCACCCCAATAGGGAGGGCCCAGGTTTGGCCTTGGTTCACTCAGCTGCAACCTGCTCCCTCGCTTGGTTCTGGGGCAGGGAGCAGGACCCCTACAGCAGGACGGGTGGCCCTGGTGTCACTGGGTTCGTGGTCACACCCCTCCCCCAGGAGTGCCTATAGGCCATCATCCCCAACCTGAGACACTCACTCCAGGAAGAGGGGCCGGGCCACAGTGTCGCCCCTGGTGTGGGCACTGTGGAACAGTGTGTAGAGGAGGGGCAGCAGTGTGTAGCGCAGGGTGAGAGCTTTCCTCATGGCTCGTTGCGCCATCTCACTGAACCTATACGGCTCCTGAGGCTGCAGTAGGAGACGGGTGGAGGAAGCAGTGGGCTCTGGGCCTTGAGGCCCCCATTCTGGGGTCCTGCAATGGCTCAATCAGGCACTACCTCATCAGGAGTGGGATCCCAGGACAAAAGCCCCCACCACCTGCCTACCAGGCTGTGCAGGTCATTGTGGTTCCGCATGAAGGGATAGAAGGCCCCCAACTGGGTCCAGCGCACACACAGCTCCTCTGACGTGTTGCCCTGGAAGCCGCAGATGTCGGCCCCCACCAGGGGAACCCCCAGCAGGTTGAAGAGCAGGATTTCTACAAGGCAAAGCCAGACAGAGCCCCACATGAGTCAGCAGTGCCATCACCATTGCAGCAGTGTGTCCCTGCACCCTGCTAAGCGCAGGCAGCACTCTGGATGCACCTCCTGAAAGAGGTCCATACCCTATCCTGACAGGGCAATCACCTGGTATGGACGAGGATAGCTGGTCCCAACTGCTCCACACATCCCCTGTCCAGTGGCCAGCAAATTGGCCGTGGCCAGAAAAGGTTGAGCGGGAAATGATGAAGGGGCGTGTCCCCCGAGCCTTCACCAGGGCCCTAGGTGGAACAGGGGGACTGAGTTGTGCAGAGCGAGTCATGGCCCCCCCCAGAGCGCCTGGCCATGCACAGAGCTAGAAGGGAGGAGGAAGGCAAGGCCGTGGCCAACATCTGCTGGGCAGTTGCTCTGCCCATACCACATTACTACCTGCAGAGTCACAGGGAGGATAAGTGCCCTCCAGGCTTGCAGGGGCCAGAAGCCTGGTCAGCATACACCATCCTCTGTAGTTCTGGGTACAGTGTTTGGGGACAGTGCTAGGACCACCGGCTGGCCCCTGGGGGTGGCCTAGGCTTCCTCCCTCCTTCCCTGTACCTCCCCATCCCCCCCAAAGCCCTTCACATGGGGCCCTCACCTGTGGGAGGCCAAGGCTTCAGTCAGGCCATACAGGTTGTGCAGGTCATAGTGTGTAGAGAGGAACTGGTGGCTGGAGGCACAGATGGTGGCTGCCTGGAGGGTCCCGCCAACCACCCCTGGAGGAAAGGATACTGTTTCCATGGAGGCTCAGCCCAGTGGGCTAGTGCTGCTATATCATCAGAGCTCCCTTGGAACTTGGGGCACATTCTGTACAGTCCACTTGTCCAAGGACAGGAACAAGGAGGATGCTGAAGGCTGACCTTTGCAGTCCCCAGACACAGCTTCCTGCCCTTGACCCTTTCAAGTCTTTTCTTGTCGGTTTACCTAAGCCCAGATGCCCTTCCTCAGGGAGATCTCGCCTCAGCTGTATGGCCAGAGTCCGTGCTACGTGGCTCGTGTCTTCCATACCTGAACCTCACTCCTGAGTTCCCTCTACTTTCCTGGTTGGCTGCGCCCACTGACTCCTCAGAAAGACATCTTCAAGTGTCCCATACTGGAGAAACAGATCCGAGCCACTCAATCCCAACAGCTGGTGCCAGGGGTACAGCAGGTAGGAGAGCTCACCTGGCAAGTAGGGTGGGTTCTCCAGATTGCCATTGGGGCAGCCATCCAAGGAGCCTTTCACAAAGTTGGATGGCTCGTTCATGTCCTACAAGAGAGGCCCCGGAGGTGGGCACCCACCCAGAGCAGAGGGTGGGGCTGGTCCCCAAGGCTAAGGGACAGTGGGGGGGGGGGAGGGCACACTCACAATCCACATGCCATCGAAGGGCACCTGGGCGTGGAACTCAGCCACCATGTCCTGCCACCAGTCAAGGGCCTTGGGGTTGGTGAAGTCAGGAAAGGCAGTGGACCCTGGCCACACCTAGGTGAGAGACCACAGGGGAGAAGCCCAGGTTTCCCTTGTCAGGAGCCACTGTCACCTCCAACTGGGACCCCACCCCACTCTGTCCCACTGGACAACACCCTCTTCCTGAACAGCTTCCTGTTCCCACTGGCTGGGACCGCTGCCTTCTCAACCCTCATCCCAACCCCCACTCTACCTTCCCGATCAGCGGCTGTCCAGTCTCATTGGTGATGAAGACCCCCCGCCGCAGGCCTTCATCATAGGGTCGGTAACTCCCAGCAGGGCCGGAGCTGCTGATGGCGGGATCCTGGGGGTGAGAGAAACTAGTTGGAGAAGGAAATGCCCAAAGCCATGGCACAATTGCTAGAAAAGGGGAACGTGGCCTGGTAATGGTAACGATGCAGGACGAGCTATCTGTGAACTGCACACATGTCGTATACACGCACACTTAGCCTCTGAGGCAGAGCACAGGGCACCAGCTGGCCAAAGACAGGCACACCTGCATGCAGGCTTCGCCTCTGTTGTAAGGGCCCAATTTCACACACATTGTACAATGAACTTTTATTTCTTTCAGCATAAAGAATGGAAGGGCGCCTGACCAGGTAGTGGCAGAGTGGATACAGCATCAACCTGGGACACTGAGGACTCAGGTTTGAGACCCCAAGGTCACCAGCTTGAGCGCAGTCTCACCAGCTTGAGTGCGGGGTCGATGGCTTGAGCATGGGATTATAGATATGACCCAGCAGTCACTGGCTTGAGCCAAAGGTCACTGTCTTGAGCAAGGGGTCACTGACTCTGTTGGAGCACCTCAGTCAAGGCACATATGAGAAAGCAATCACTGAACAACTAAGGTGCCACAACAAAGAATTGATGCTTCTCATGTCTTACCCCTCCTGTCAGTCCCTCTCTTTCTCTCTCACTAAAAGAAAGAACAGGGTGTACATCTGTCTCACTGTTCTGAGTGACCACTGGTGTTGGCTGCCCTCTGCCCTCAGAGGGGCCACAATGATCAGGGTCCAGCACCCTCACAAGTCTCTCAGCAAATGGACCTCCTCTACTGGATCCGGGGTGGGGGCTGTTTGGTCTCAGCTGCCCTTCCCTCTTCCTCCAGACACAGGGCTGAGCACTTGTCTGGCTGCACCAGTGCCTAAATCGCATCCCTTGGGCTGCAAGGACTAGTCCATGGTGGGTGTGTCTTTGTGCTGGGCCACTCAGTCCTGCTGCCTTCCCAAGAGGCAGCTGGCCTATGGGGGCAAGGCCAGAAGACACATGAACCCTGCACTCAGACCACCTGGCCCTTCCTGTATTGGGTGATATGTCATCTGACCATTGCCCCCTTTGCCTTATGCTGGTCAAGTAACCCACAACCAAAAGGATCCTGAGCAGCAGACAGACAGACATCCCCAGGGACCCTTAACCTGGACATCAATGGAGAGCAAAGGCCAGGTCTGCAAATCTGATATCCCCTCCATATCAAGGACACTCAGAAAACATCCTTCATGACCATGGCAGGCACAAGGAAGCTGCTACCTAGAGTTGGAGCCACCAGGCACTGGGTGCTCTTCTTCCCAAAGAGTCAGCTGCACATTTTGCAGGAAGGAGCACTCACCACGATCATCACATATCGCCGGCCGCCCTGGTGGAGCTCTTGCACCATGGCCGGTAAGTCCCCAAAGCCATCTTTATTGAAAGTGAAGTCCCTCCTGGCATCCATGTAGTCCAGGTCGTTCCACTGGACATCCTGCAGGTTGGCACCGGAGCAGCTGTGGGGCCTGGGGAGCTGTCCTGGTCCAGCTCTGTGCCTCCCCTACCCCACCCCGCTGGGTCCCGACAACCCTCCCCAGCACTCACCAGGGGAAAGTTGGCCTTGGTCATGTTTTCTACCACCTGGCGGATGATGGCAGTAGAGGAGTAGCCCCAGCGACAGAGGTGGAAGCCCAGGCCCCAGTATGGCGGCATGAATGGGTACCCTGTGTGAAAGACCGGGTGACTCAGTGATTGGGCGGAGGGGTGAAAGGGGTGTGGACAGGACCAGGAGCAGGAGCAGGCCTACCTACGATGTCCAGATACTGCTGCACCACACTCTTGGGATCCGGGCCCAGGAAGACATATACATCCAGGATCCCACCTGTTGACCTCCAACTGAGGGCGGGGCTCGGCTGCAGGACCACATCTAGGGGGAGCAGCCTGGGGCTCAGGGACAAATACCCACTACCTCACAAATGGATGGGCCCAACTATCTCTGGAGAAGGGGGGTTCTCCAACAGGGGCCTGGAAACAGCCTATTCAAGATACAGGAGGACCCTGAGGACTTGCTGAGGACCCTGGAGGATGGGAAGATGCTGAGTGGCAGGACCTCAGGACACCCTTTCTGGCCTCTGCCCACCCCCAGAGCCAAAGGGCAGAGCTGGAGCAACCACAGCCCCCTGGACTTATTTATTAGAATAGCAAACGAAGCCTGACCCCAGTCTACAGCCCCTCTCCCACCCCCCAGCCTGTTGTGGCAGAAACAGAAACCCCATACTCTATCTACAAAGGAGGGGATGTGGCCACGCCCAGGGAAGCCCCTGGCCTGGGTGCTCAGAACTGGCTGGGGGGTGGGGCACTTGGCCACTTTCTTACCCATGGCATTGCTATTCAGGAGGAAGACCCCGTGAGCCAACCCGCTGTCTTCCAGCACCATGTAGAAAGGGTGGGATCCGTACAGGTTCACGTTGGGCTGGGGCACAGAGGATACGCCACTTGGCTCCCTCGCCTGTGCATCTCCTCCAGTCCAGGCCCCAACCTGGCTACCCTCTTACCGTGGGTGCGATGTCCCGGTTCCAGAGAGTAATCTTGGTCCAGCTGGTGTTGAGCATGAGGGGACCGAGGTGCTCAGCGAGGCCAGTGACGTGTTGGGATGGCAGTGAGGTGGATAGCTGCAGAAACTGGTCAGCAAAGAACAGGGGTGCCACTGTGGTGTTCAGCCTGTTGGGAAGAGACCAGGCAGCCTCACAACCTCAGAGGTCAGACAAACCCCACACAGACCTTCCTGGAAAGATCCCCAGGCCCTGGTGTCCCTGAGGGGGCTGGAGTGGCCTGGCTAGCTCTGGATACCCTGACCTCGTGACAGCAGCAGCCATGTAAGGTCCAACAACCCAGGGTACCCGATGCAGTGTAGAGTACCCAGAGCACACTGGGAGAGAGTCACTGCCAGAATGCCCCATGAGCCTTGGCTGCAGGAAGGTACTGGGTGAAGGCTTCCCCAAACTCTCTCTGACCTAGGAATTGTGGCCCTGAGCTCCTAGCAAGGAGGCCTGAAGGAGAGGCTGAACCAGGACAGGGTCAAGGACAATGCCATCCCAATTCCCTGATCCTCCTACCCAGGGTTGGGGCACTCACAGAACCCGGCCATCAAGCTTCCGCCGCACGACCACCCCAAAGGGCTCCTCAGAGAACTCCATGCTGTACAGCGTGGATGGCGCCTGGCTGTGAACACGTGGGGTCTCCAAGGGCACCTCATAGCGCCTGCTTTTGGGATCTTTGATCTAGGCGAAAGCAGTGTCATAAGGCCATTGCTGGGCTGGCAGCTGCACCAGCCCACTCTGTCCTTCACCCTTTAGGGAACCAAGGGTCAGTTCAAGGGCAGTGCACTGTGTGTGAACCTGGGTGGTTCAGTCACTTTCAATGAGCCTCAGTTTCCTCACCTATAGAGCCAGTAGCATACCTGCTGTGGGTTGTCAGGTAAAATACAAAACACCCAGTGAACCCAAATTTCACAGAAATAACACTTTTCTTTTTTTTTTACAGGGACAGAGAGTCAGTCAGAGAGGGATAGATAGGGCTAGACAGACAGGAACGAAGAGAGGTGAGAAGCATCAATCGTCAGTTTTTCATTGCCGTTGTGACACCATAGTTGTTCATTGATTGCTTTCTCATGTGTGCCTTGATCTTGGGCCTTCAGCAGACTGAGCAATCCCTTGCTGGAGCCAGCGACCTTGGGTCTAAGCTGGTGAGCTTTTGCTCAAGCCAGATGGGCCCGTGCTCAAGCTGGCGACCTTGGGGTCTCAAACCTGGGTCTTCCACATCCCAGTCCGACACTCTATCCACTGCACCACTGCCTGGTCAGGCAATAACACTTTTCTTAAGTAGAAGTATGACTCAGGTATTGCATGGGACCTACACCAAAAACATAAACGCATTCTCTGGTAATCTGGTTCAAATTCACTAGAGGCATCATTCTGTATTTTTATCTGCTAATCTGGCAATGCTATTCAACCCGGCATAGCTGTCACAGAGTGAATGAACCCCAGCTCTTGTCTGGTTTGTAGTAAGCACTTAGTAGAGTGGTGTTTTAAGTTCTCTTAAAACAATAGGGCTCTGGCCAGTTGGTTCAGCTGTAGAGCATCAGCCCAGTGTACAGATGTGCTGTGTTTGATTCCCAGTTAGGGCACATAGGAGAAGCGACCATCTGCTTCTCCATCCCTCCCCTTCTCCCTTCTCTCTACCTCTCTCTTCCCCTTCTGCAGCCATGGCTCAGTTAGAGCAAGTTGGCCTTGGGCACTGAGGACAGCTCCATGGCTTCACCTGAGGTGATAAAAATAGCTCGGTTGCCCAGCAAGGGATCAATGCCCCAGATGGGCAGAGCATCGCCCCCTAGTGGCCTTGCTGGGTGGATCCCGGTCAGCTGCATGTGAGATTCTGTCACTCTGACTTCATGCTTCTCACTTAAGAAAAAAAAAAATTCTATAGGGCCATCTGAACCATGTGTCAGGCTCTCACTATTGAGTCTGCACACTGATTCAGTCAACAAGGTTTTACAGGGGCTAGGAAACCAGACAAGAGGCCTTGCCTTGGGGACAGATAGTTGACAGCTGAGATCCCACTGCCCACTTCCTGGAATGTTCCCCCTTCCCTCCTCTCCAATGTCCCACTTGCTGAGTCCAGGTTCTGGGTGAGACATCACTTCTGGGGGAGAACCAGCCTCCCTCCACCCACACCTGAGCCTTGCCCCCTCTAGAGCAAGCTCTAGAACCTCCTAGTCACTGTCTTGGTGGTCACTGCTCCCTCAGTGGGTACTGGGTCTGCTCACGAGGGCACAATACACATTGTGCAATAAATAGATACCCAGTCGAGCCCACGTTCATCCTTCATCCCCCCACACCCTGCCCATCTCTGCATGTGCCCAGCCCCAACCAGCCCACCGACCGTGAAATGCAGTCGGCTCTCAGTCTCCAGCAACACGTCCAGCCTTAAGGTCAGGATGTCCTTGGGGAAGAAGGTTGGGGTGGTACGGGTCAGGCTGGCTGTGTAGCCCATGTCTGTGGGGGTCAGATTCCCCAGCATGTAGCTCGGGTAGCTGGGTGGGAAGAAGCACCATGGCTGCCCCATCTGGGAGCCCCGGGGCCAGCCTACAGGCATGTAGCAGCAGCCCCGAGCCTCGCACTGCTCCTGTGTGATGGCCCTATCGGGGGCACAGTCAAAGCGGCTGTTGGGGGGCACATTGCACTGTGTGGATGCTGTTCCTGGACAGGACTGAGGCCCTGGGCCGCTGGCTCGCTGCTGGTGAGCTCGGTAAGTCTCTTTGGGTACTTGGGAGAAGCCATGCAGCTTTCGGGGGACCACTGCCAAATTGTGGAGCAGGACATGCCCCAGGAATGCAGCTGTGGCCAAGAAGAAGAAAGTGCAGACCCCCAGTAGGGGGCGGGAACAGGACAGCCACCTCATGTCCATGGTCTCAGTGCCTGTGGGACTGGTCCTGGAGACCTGTGAAGAGAGGAAGCAGGCTCAACAGGGAAGTGAGGAATAGCTGGGGCTTCAGAAACACTCCAAGCAGCTTCCAGATGTGATCCTGTGTAGGCCAGCCATGGAAGTGAGGTCTGCCGGGGAGGCAGGCAGGCAAAAATAGATAAGCTTACCTAATACTGTTCAGACATGTGGGGGAGGGGAGAAAGGGAAATGAGAGAAATGTCTCAAATAGGGGTTGCAGAGTACTGGGAAATGTTACAAATTAAACCCATTTAGAAGGTCTGTAAAAAATTTCACGACGTAAAAAGATTCCCATGATAGAGTGACAACTGGAATGGGCAAGTTTCAACAGCAGACAAAGTGAGCCCTTTTCTTCATAAAGACTGTTATTAGGTTGTGACTAGTGGGGTGGAAGTGGGAGTGCTCTTAGGGGTAGCTGCCACCTTCCCTTTGCTCCCCTCCTGCATACCTGTATATGGATACAGCCCGGGCAGAAGGCTTGGGCACTGCAGCTGAGGGCAACTCGGAGGGGTGGCAACACCGAGGGATGGCAGATCCACAGGAGAAAGACGTGGCCCCCAGAAGCAAAAGACCACAGACTCTCCTGGCCAGAGGTCAGGTTCAGGGGAAACCAGATTCAGCTGAGGGAGCCTCAATGGTCCTGAGTCTGTCTCTGTCATAGCAACTGCACCTGAGCCTCCCTTTGGTAACTCCAGAAGTAAGGCTGTTACTACTTTTGTCTTACTTATCTGTTATGTTCTAAATATTTTCTAAGAAACATTGTTGCTCTGGCTCCTCCTACAAGCAGAGGCACATCATGGGACTAAGCATGCAGAGATCCTATTAGAGAAAGCCTTTCTGTCTGAGGGAAAATGGGAGAGCCATCACACTCCACGCAAGCCTGACCCTCCTGTGGGGATGGTGGCTGGATCCATGTGTCCCAGAATGCCATGCAGGCTGAAGAAGGTTCAGCAAGGCCTCAGGGTTAGAGGGGATCCTGAAGCCAGGGCTTCTGGAAGCAGCTGCTCTAGTGTCACGGGCCAGAAACAGCCTGGTTTAAGGACAGGGGTGGATTTCAGAGCACAGAGGCTGAGCTGAGTGTGAACTCCATCCCATTCTGACACCAAGTCCTGGAGTTAGCACAGACTCCACAGGTTAAGGGTTCAGTCCCACAAGACTGCCCCCACAAGGACACCAATCCTAAGTCCCTGGTTGTCACATTTCTGACCAACCAGCTATACATTTGAGCATTCACAAGCCCCCAACCTCCTTGGGTTCAATATTGGCTAGAACAAGTCACAGTTTACTACCTCCAGTTTATTATAAAGGATGCAACTCAAGAACCACCAGATGGTGAGGTATGGGAAAAGGGCCACCAAGCTTCCATGCCCTCGTGGAGCCTGCCACCCTCTCAGCATAAAAAACAAACCCCAAGTAGTTTAGGGTTTAATTACGTAGGCACAATTGATCACCAGCCCCTTTCAGCTCCCCAGAAGTTGGGGGTGGAGTCCTGTTTGTTGTTTTGGGTACCAAGCCCCAAGCCACACGTCACCTCATTAGCATATAAAAGGCACTCATCACTCTCAAGATACGGGGCTTTAGGAGTGGGGGACAAAGACTGAATATTTTTTTATATCACAGGGTATCCTGGTTCCATCTGACCCTTCCAGACACATTTGATACCTTGTGATCATGACGGCTCAGAAACCGGGGAACTCAGGAGTGCCAAGCAGGGTCCTCGGTGGGGAGCCCTTGGGCAGTGCCCACCTATCCCCACCCAGAGTACAGAAACTGCAGAGGCGCCGGGGCACAGGCGAGACGAGCACCAAATTCCCTCCCGCGGCTTGCATTCTACAGTCTGGGAAGAGATCCCAGAAATAGGGCAAGTCTCGGGGTAGGGCGACAACGTAGAAAAAATGAGGAACAACTGAAGATTAGGCGGTCAAGTGGTGCTGATCCTCACTAGAGGCCTGTCACAGTTCTTAGGGAGGTAGCTCAGGCCCTGCTCCCAGGCCAGGGTAGTGGTGTAGACCAGCCAACCAGGTTCAAAGCCCAGCTCCACCACTGGGAGGCACGGGTTCGTCTGTGCCTCAAGTTTCCTCCCGGTGAAACTGGCTAGAGCAGCCTTCCCGGCGCGGCACTGCGGGGCTGAATGAACACCGTGAAGTTTCCCGAGTACCTGTCGTGGCTGCTAACCTGCCGCGCGCGCGGACCATGGCACGACCCGACCAGCTTCTCCCATAGCAAATCACTGACCGCCGGTAGGTCAATTGATCCAGCGACCCCGCCCCCTTCTGGGTGTCACGACTGCCCCAACTAGCAAGCCTCTCGCCGGAAAGACTGCAGCGGACCGCCCCAGCCCCTCGCTGAGACCGCAAGCTAACCTCGGCCCACTTACCGCGGCCTGGTCCCGCCTGCTTCAACCCTGCGCACGCGCGCTCAGCGTCGGGCCTTAGCCTTTTGCGCACGCGCTTCCGGCCCGCAGCTGTGACTGGGGGTTAGGTGCTAGAAGGCGCGTGTTTAGGCGTGTCTAGGCGGGTGGGAGTGGTGGGAGGGAGGGAGTGTGCGTGACACACACACATACACACACACACACACGAGTGTGTGTGGACCTCGTGATCAGCTGCCGCGCAGGCGCCTTGGGTGAGAATGTGCTCCTTTTATCGTGCGACGGGCGGTGGAGAGCCGAGCCCGGCCTCATGGGCCATCCTCGCCCTCCTCCAACCGCGCATCTGCAATGTGGGCGGGGTCAGGAGCACGCACTTTGCAGGGCACAACCGCTGGGGGACAAATGCTCGGAGTTCCGGTTCGGGGATGGGCCGACACCACCATATCAGCACGCCCCCGCGCTGTGGGGCTTGCCAAACTGCCCTGCTCCTCTGCTGCCAGTCTATCCTGAAAGGCGAGCACAGGTGTTCAACCTCGAAATGGCAGAGACAAAGTGCTGTTGGAAATAATTTTAGCTTAAACTTATTTATTGAGTAAAGGAAAAGGAAAACACTGTCAACCCATAAAATCAACTATTGTGAAAACATAAAATGAGAAAACACTTATGTTTAGATTGGCCAACGTTTTTGTGTGTGACAGAGACAGAGAGGGACAGACAGGAAGGGAGATGAGAAGCATCCATTCTTCCTTGTGGCCTGACCAGGCGGTGGCGCAGGGAATAGAGCATCAAGCACGCCAGCTTGAGCGCGGGCCCATCTGGCTTGAGCAAAAGCTCGCCAGCTTGGACCCAAGGTCGCTGGCTCCAGCAAGGGGTGGCTCGGTCTGCTGCAGGCCCGAGGTCAAGGCACATGTGAGAAAGCAATCAATGAACAACTATGGTGTCGCAATGACAACAAAAAACTAATGATTGATGCTTCCCATCTCTCTCTCCCTATTCCTGTCTGTCTGCCCCCCCCCTCTGTCCCTGTAAAAAAACAAACAAACAAAAACTCTTCGTTGTGGCATCTTAGTTGTTCACAGATTGCTTTCTCATATGTGCCCCAGGGGCCTACAGCAGACCAAGTGACCCCTTGGTCAAGCCAGCGACCTTGGGTTCAAACTGATGAGCTGTGCTCCGGCTGGTGACCTCAGGATTTTGAACCTGGGTCCTTTGCATCCCAGTACGACGCTCTATCCCCTGCACCACTGCTTGCCTGGTCAGGCTTCTTCTTCCTTTTTTCTCATTCTTTCTCTCCTTTTTTCCCTTCCCTCCTCCCTCCCTCCCTTCCTCCTTCTTCCTTTTTCTTCTTCTTAGCAGGGAGGAGGAGAGACAGAATCTGGCAAGCGGATGGGGATCCAGCTGGCAAGCCTTCTACCAGCAGAATGCTCTGAAGATCTGGGGCTGCTGCTCCGTTGCTTAGCAACCCAGCTAGTTTTAGCACCTGAGGCAAGGCCCTATCCTCAATGTCTAGGGCCAACTTTGCTCAAGCCATTGGAGCCATGGTGGGGGGAGGGGAACAGGGAGAGGGAAGGGTGGAAAAGCAGATGGTCCCTTCTCTTGTGTGCCCTGACCAGGAATTGAACCCGGGACTTGCACAATCTGAGCAGATGCTCTACTGCTAAGCCAACTGGCCAGGGCTTAGCCAACTTCTCAAAGTGAAACCCAGAAGCCGAACACAACATGATCTTGCCAAGTGGCGTTCTCAGTATGAAAACAAGGGGCACAGGCAGTGGTGTCTCTGGGCCTGCGACAGAGGGTGTCCCTGCTTCTTTCTTAATGGTTTTTGAGTTTTTCAAAAATTTTAGAAAGAATATGCCTTTCTCCATATTCAGAAAAAAATTTTTTTTCTGTTCAGAAGCTTGTAAGTGAAATTACTTTGTATGATACTCTTTTTATTGCAGGGAAGCCACAGATAACAGGTACTCAGGAACGGGGTGTGGGAGAAGGACACAAGCGACAATTAAGGCAGGAGCCTGCTCAGTCTTAGTTCAGCTGTTAGGTCTTGTAAACATCCCCGTGGGGTCACTGACCCTGCACTTTCTCAGGTGAGCTGAGAATCTGGATTTAGCCTGGGCTGGGAATGGGTCAGGAGAAGGGACCCAAGTTTTCCTGTGGGGAGTAGGGGAGGGACAGGAATGAGGCCAGCTGTGGATGAGAAGGTGGGGAGGTTTTCAGATGTGTTCTACCAGAGTCGTTGAGACCTTTGGGCCACCACACTCCCACTTTCCATGGGGTCCCTTCTTTGCTCACCCATAAGACTGCACAGGTACCTGCACGTGGTGAGGTAGAAGCACAGGTCCCTCTGAGCACTCGCACGTTTGGAAATGGGACCCTCCACAAACCCAGGTTTTACAAAGATGAGCATGTCCTCCGTGGAGGCACAGGGTTTGCATTCACAGGCGCTGCCTTTGCAAATGGGAGACTTGCCTAAATGCAACTGGGAACATTGGGATTTGACTTGGTTTAAACTTGTGGGTGGCTAGAAAAGAATTCCTACGGTGCTACCATAATTCAGTGCCATTCTCTGAGGGTAGGCATGGCTTTCAGTGACACAAAAGGATACTAAGTTCCTGGTAATACACAAAATCCTGGTCTCTACCCAGGGGGCCAATCTGGGGAGGTGCGGGCCAGGCTGCTCTCTAAGAGGGCCCAGGCAAGTCTGGCTTGTTGGCGGTGATTGTCTGTCTGAGCTTGAACAGGGCTTCCTGGAATTGGGGGTACTCGTCCTTCACATGGTGAAGGATGGTGCTGATGGCGGCCAGCCGGTCGTCTAGGCGGCTGCGCTCCCCCAGCAGCGACTGTTTGGAACGAGACAGGAGCACGTACCTGCCATCCTTCGCCGCCTCAAGGTGCTTGAGGCGCGTCTGCAGGGCCACAAGTTCGAAGAGTTTCTTAGGTGGGACAAGAGACCCTATGTCAGGCTGTGCAAACTGAAAGAGGACAGCCACTGACCCATCCCCGACACAAACCCAAACTCAAAGAAACGACAAAGAGTAGAGCTATGCAGGAATGGGACAGCTGGAGGCACTGAGTCCCCACATCTAGGGGATGAGGATGGGTGGAGCCTTCCTCCATCATCTAAGAGGCAGGCGACCGGCCATGTGCCAGATGCCTGTTGCCTGATACTTCCTTCTGTTCTCTCCCCATCTCAGCTGGCCAGGCCCAAACCCTGCAGCCCTGCCCGACCTCACTCTTCTGCTCATACCACACCCAGGCTCGCAGGAAACCCCATTGGGATGACTGATATTCTGTGAAAATTGGAAGACTGCTCACGAGTCCTGCGGCAGGCTGTGGCCCTGTCTGTGCATCACCATCTTCCTTATGTGTGGCCATGCTTCAAACAGGCCTCCCATGTTCACCCTTCACCTTCTACTCCTCACTTATCCTCAGAGCCAGTGAGCCTGCTTGCTAATATGTCACCCTCAGCCCCAAACGCCTCCAATGTCTTCCCACCTCCCTTAGGGAAAAGCCCAAAGTCATGATCGTGGACCCAAAGGAGGGCCCTCTTTGCCCTGTAGTCCAGCCTGTGGGCCTCTGGTGGCCCTGGGGCAGTCTTAAGCTCCAGCTTTACCCACTGTCCCTTCTTCCTGGGGGGGTTCCCTCCCTCGCCTTCTTCAAGTCTGACTTAGATGTCATTTCCTCCGACACCCACCACCACCACCATCTAAAAGTGTGATTCCACCCCACAGTGTTTCTCTGTACTTTTCTTGGAAATATTTGTCTAACAAACAATGTCCTCCTGACTGTTGTCTGTCCTCTTGCCACCAGAACATAACCTCAGGAAGGGCAGGAGTTGTCTTTTCTATCTCACTCAGCATCCATGAGTGAAATAGGTTGTGCCTGGACCACAGAGGAAGCTCAATGCATGTGAGATGGACAGACAGAGGGTCACCAAGAACCAGTTGGGCTCGACCAGTCAGGAGGAGGCCATGCCCATGGCTGCGTGGACTGCTGCTCTGCAGGCAGACCCCACGGCCTGGGCTCTCACAGCCCTAGTGGCCCTGGGGCCTACCTACCTGCCGCTTGAGGGCCCTGAGCTGCTCGAGGTTGGTTCCAAGCTCCTCAGTATATCTCTGCATGGTTGAAAGCTGTGTCTGCTTCTCCAGGAGGGAATTCGCCAGGGCTTTTTGTCTTTCTTCCAGCTCCAGGACAGAGTTGTTGCTCTCCTCAGTGGCCTATGGGATAGACGGGATCATCCTGGGGCCCTGTGTCCTGGTTTTCCTGCAGGTTTCCCTGCTGAGCCTTCTAGGTACATAAAGTGGGAGATCCGTAGAGGGGACAAAGACAGGCCCTGCTTCTTGGGAGTTGTGACCCAGGTGGTGCAGGGCGTGAGTCCCAGCTAAGCCCACACTGCCTCCCCAGAGGCAGTCACGGCTTGGGCAGCCCTGGCCAGTGACGCCTGCCAGCGAGGCTGGTGTCACATGGTGATCACGAATGAGGAAGACATGTGGACGCCAGCTTGTGGACAGGGTTCCCTGGCCAGTTCCCTACTTTGTGAAGGTCGCTGATCTTCCGTCGCAGCTCTGTCTGCATGTGGTAAAAGTCTGTCCGGGTGAGCAACTTCTTGTCCATTTTGCTCTGCTCCTCAGCATGGGTGGAGATGGTCTCTCTGTGGACGATGGCCAGCTCCATGTCCCGCATCAACCTCTCTTGCCATTTCAGCAGCTGCTCATGCTTGACCTTGGTACACAGGGCAGGTGGTTGGGTGGGGGCCAGTCTGCCCCCACTATACCCGACCAAACCGGCCGGGAGACGATGAGGGTGATACCACCAGAGGTCAAGAAATCTGGAGTCCTTGTCAACAGGTAAGAATAATTTTAAGGTCCTCATGGAGAATGAAAGGCAAATGCAATCACTGAGAAGTGGTAAGAGGCCCGGGGAGGTCTGGACATAGGACCCTCAGTCATTTTTGGAAAAATAATCTGTCAGACTCTAGTATGGTCAAAAAATTACAAACTCTGTGACCCTGTAATCCTACTTTTGGGAATCTAGCCTACAGAAAACAAACAAAGAAAAACCACTAACATACAGCATGCCTCCTTATCTGAGGTTTCAGTTAGTCATGGACGGCCAACCAAGGTCCAACAATATCAAATGGAGAATTCCAGAAATAAATAATTCATATATTTTACATAGACACCATTCTGAGTAGCCCGATGAAATCTCCCGCATCCTGCCCCATCCTGTCTGGGATGTGAATCATCCCTTTGTCCCAAGTGTCCCACACTGTAGACGCTCCCTGCCTATTGGTCACGTGGTAGCCATCTGGGTTATCAGGTCAACTGTTGAGTCAGGTGCTTGTATTCTAGTCACCTTTCCTTTACTTAATAATAAGGGCCCCAAAGTGCAAGAGGAGTCATGCTGGCAACTGAGATATGCCAAAGAGAAGGCAGAAAGTGCTTCCACGAAGTGAAAAGGTCTGTCTGTCTATGAAAAAAGAACTGTATATTTAGGGTTTGTTCCTATCAGTCATTTTAGGCACCCATGCTGAGTCTTGGAATGGGGGCTACTGTAACAATAGTGTTGTAACATTGTTTACAGTGACCAAACAGCAAACCAGAAACAACCTGAATTTCCATTAACCTGGGCTACTTTCAATAAACTATGATATGTGCATAGTACATTTGTAACTGTTGAAGAATAATTAATGTCCATATTGCTTTTTTTTTTTCTCGTTGTGCCTTGACCACAGGCCATCAGCAGACCGAGCCACCCCTTGCTGGAGCTCGTGACCTTGGGTCCAAGCTGACGAGCTTTTTGCTCAAGCCAGATGGGCCCGCACTCAAGTTGGCAACCTCGGGGTCTTGAACCTGGGTCTTCCGCATCCCAGTCCGATGCTCTATCCACTGCGCCACTGCCTGGTCAGGCTGTCCATATTGCTTTTTAAAAATACGTTGTCAAGGCCTGACCTGTGGTGGTGCAGTGGATAAAGCATCAGCCTGGAATGCTGAAGTCGCCAGTTCAAAACCCTGGGCTTGCCCGGTCAAGGCACATATGGGAGTTGATGCTTCCTGCTCTTCCCCTTTCTCTCTCTCTCTCTCTCTCTCTTCCTCTCTCTCATCTCTAAAATGAATAAAGTCTTTAAAAAATATTTTTAAAAGAATATTTTAAAAATAAATAAATAAATAAAAATAAAAATACGTTGTAAATTCCTATGTACAAAGCCCATTTTCTTGTTAAGGGAAAAAAAGGAACAAGCAGTAGAAGAGAGGGAGGCGGCACCCTCTGTCTGTGTGCTTGTGTGAACTGTGCTGGGAGGGGCGGGTCTGCTGTGGCAACCATCGTGGCTGCTGTGGTTCAAAAGTTAAGTAAATGTTTTGTTTTTTTAAATTTTCCCATTGATTAGAGAGAGAGATAGAGGGAGGGAGGGAGGAAGAGAGAGAGAAAAAAACATCAGCTCCTTGTTTCACTTAGTTCCATTTAGTTGTGCACTCATTGATCGCTTCTTATATATGTCCATACTAGGGGGTCAAACCTGCGACCTCTGGCCCACCAGGTTGATGCTTTATCTGCAGAGCCACCCGGCCAGTACAACGGGGTGTGTTTTTAAAGCATTAGACGCATATAGATTTGATCAGAATTCCTCTGCCCTCAGCAGCTGGAGGGGTTTAGTATTAGAAACAGCCTTGGGCAAGTGATGTCACATTTACTCTTATTACTTGGCCTTATTTGTGTCCTTAAAGCCTTGGACCTTTGGCTCAATGACAGCCTTTGGTTTAATTACCAGCCTTTCTAAGGTCATGAAATCCAGGGAAAGGTGACATCGAAGAGAAAGCCACCGGGGAAATGGTGGGTGTGCTCTTTGAACCCTTTTATCAAGTGGGACTCTGGTCACACCTTGCTAGTGGGTTGTGAGATCCAGGGTCATAATCAGCATCTTAAGACACCAAAGTGCACGGGTTGATAAACTAGCAGTTCATGAAATGTGATGCACATGACTGTGTGTGTCCATGTTGCTCTGTAATTATTTCAGTGTAGGAAGGACAAACCCTGATGTAAGGTTGGCAAGGGGGACAGTGTGTTTCACTTGTGCTTGGAGTGCCAGTCTCTTTGTGCTGGGGCAGCTCACTCCTAGCATCCCCTGCATGGCCAGTGTCACAGGCCCCTCTACCCCCCATAAGCCTCCACCCACCTTCATCCTGTGGATCTCGGCCCTCATGGTGCACATCTCTGCCTGGCCCATCTCAGAATCCACCGAAGCACGCATCTCTTTTGCCAGCTGGATTTTCTTCTCCCAGAGCATGATCTGGTATCTGTGATGGCAGGAGAGGCCGTGTGAGAGCCAGAGAATCTCGGTAGCTTCCTTCCCAAAGCTTTCCTGAGCTCAAGCTCTAAGGGCTCCCTGCAGATTGAGAAGCCATGGTGGGCGTGGGGAGGTTGGAAGTCTGGTCCCAGCAGCAGTGCAGTGGGCTCAGTGCTCTGCACCGGGCGGGCCCTGGCATGATGGCCAACGTCTGCAACTGTGCGTGGTTGCTAGGAGAGACCTTGTCTTTTCTTTTTCTTTATTTTTCTGAAGTGAGAAGTGGGGAGGCAGACAGACAGACTCCTGCATGCACCCAACGAGGATCCACCCAGCATGCTCACTAGGGGGTGACGCTCTGCCCATCTGGGGTGTTGCTCCGTTGCAACCAGAGCCATTCTAGCACCTGAGGCAGAGGCCATGGAGCCATCCTCAGCACCCGGGCCAACTTTGCTCCAGTGGAGCCTTGGCTACAGGAGGGGAAGAGAGAGATAGAAAGAATGGAGAGGGGAAAGGGGGAAGAAGCAGATGGGTGCCTCTCCTATGTGCCCTGGCTGGGAATTGAACCCAGGACTTCCACATGCAGGGCCAATGCTCTACTGCTGAGCTAACTGGCCAAGGTCTTGCCTTTTTTTTCTATGAAGGGATTCCCTTAGGCGGCAGGTGGCATATTTCCATACGTAGGCACGAGTGAAAGGCATGACTGCTAAATAAGAACCAATATTCCCCATTCTGGGACTGGGAGGTCAACCTAAATCCCTGGGTCTGAATCCTCTCTCAAGTTCCTGCCAGCCCACCCTGGAGAGCAGTGTGGGGTCAGAGCCATGGAGGTCTCCATGGAGGTGGAGGGTACATTTACTATCCCACCATGCCTTGCCTTCCTCCTCCTCTCTCTCTGTGCCCCTGAAACCATGCTGCCCAGGTTCGGTGCTCAGGGACAACAGGCAGCCTGCCAGTGCCCACCCCTTTCTCCTGAAGGGCAGCCGACCAGAGGCTTCTCCCATCTACAGTACCCAGTGTAGGGTAGGGGGCAGGTGGGGCTCATATACTGGACCTCCAAGGCAACCAGCACTCAGAGGCCCATCTACTGGCATCCCAGGCAGGGGCAGAGGTGGGTGTCTGGTCTGCAGGTCTGAGGGAACCAAGCATGTGACAGGAAGGACCTGGGCCTATGACACTGTTGAAAGCACCAACCAGTTGCCAGTGTGGGCCTTTCCTGCTCAAATATGGTCCCTCAGCCACCTGTGGCCACGGTAGATCTGAACTTGAGATGCACCATAAGTGTAAAACAGCAGATTTCAAAGGCCAAGCACAGGAAAAAAGAATGTAAAATTCAAATTGCAGCGTCTATCAGTGAAGTTTGACTGGCACACAGCCAGCTCCTGGGTTTATGTTCTGTCCACAGCTGCACGTGAGCTGCAACGGCGGACTTGAGTGGCTTCCAGAGACTGGAAGGCTCAAAAAGCCAAAAATATTTACTACTTGGCTCTTTCCAGACAAAGGTTTGCCAGCCCTTGAAGTAGACAAACCTGTGGCATAAAGAGAGAGAGAAAGACAGAAACAGAGACAGAAGATAAATACAAAAACAGAGACAGAGAGACAGAAAGACAGAGAGTATGGAATATGTAACTTCAGGAGGAGCTGAGAACAGTAGATGCAGTAATACGAGTTGACATAAGAAGTCAAAAGCCTGGATAGAACAATATCCTGAAAGCTATTAAAATGTTAGCATGAACTGCTTTCATAATCAGGCATCATAAAAATAATACAGTTTTTTAAAAGTTTACCCCAACAAAAGCTGCTCTATGTCCAGTGATACTTGGTCTGGAGACAGGGCTGCCCTCAAGGGTGGGGGAACAGAACCACATAGTGACAGTCAGCTATGTCTGGAGTCAGCCAACCCCGGAGGGTATAAATGGGTACTGGATGCATCCAGGGGCCCTGCAGGGGGCAGGGACAGGAGGGCCAGGGTGCCTGGCACAGCACTCACTCAGTCTCTACCAGGTTGTTGAGGATGGATGCCTTCTCCTCGGTCAGTTGGTCCAGCTTCTCTTGCATCTCAATGGTCTCCCTCTCAGAGGCCTGTGTGGGGCAGGGGACGGGGATGGGGATAGCTGTGCGGTGGACACTGGAGGACATGTGTGCCCACAACTGTGCCCTCCCACTGGTTTGTGCTTTTAGGGACGGTGGGGCCTGACCTTGAGTGCGTGCACAAACTCATTCTCAGTCGCAAGGTTATCCTGCTGCAGGTCCTCGGAGCTGCTGCAGTTCCTGCTCAGCAGCACATTGAGTTTTTGCAGGTCATTGTCCAGGTGCTTCATATGGCGCTCGATGTCCCTCTGCTCCTTCCTTTCTTGGTCGATCTTCTCTGTGGCAGGGAGCGGGGACCCAGGGGGCAGCCGAAGGTCAGTCCCAGAGACTGGAGAGTGGGGTCCGTGTCCTCTCACAGCTCTCCCCACCCCAATCACATTCCCCCAGGGCCAGAGGAGAGGAAAAGGGTCTTTCTGCTGCTTAGTTTCCAAAGTCTGTCCCTTCAAAAACCTGGAAGGACCAATGCATGGAGGACAGTCAGGTGGGGATGTGATGAAGGATGACGTGCAGGCTCCAGATTTGGCAGGGCACTGATGTCTAGCAAACAGGGCCCTGACCTCCCTCACTGGCCCCACCAAGCTCAGTGGCAGGAGGTAGAAAACAACTACCATAGTCTCCAACAGGCGGGGTTGGGTGCCCCAAGGTCAGGGCAAGTGGGCGGCAGGACCACTGGGAATGAATGAGGCGCAGTGCCAACCACTGGGCAACATCCCAAGGAGCCTCCTGGCCGGGCTGACCTGTGTGGATCCTGAGTTCTGACTCAGTTGGAGCCAGAGGGACCAGGATGCCTCAGCAGATGACTGTGAGGTGGATGGCGACCAGGAAGGATGCCCGCCTCCCACTCCGGACACCCTGGCATGTGGGAAACCTCTAGGATTAGACACAACTTGGGGTGAGACAGGGACTGGGGGTGGGGAGTGGGACAGTTTTCTGAGTTCAATCTCAGAGGAAGGAAGGTTCTCTTCCTGAAGCCCTGAGTTTGGGGCTTGAGGAGTCACTAGCTCCCTGTGCAGGGGACAACAAGGACCGGCACCATAGCGGTGAGTTCAGCTGAGCTATCTTGTCGCAGACAGGAAGGAACCCTTGCATGCGACTCTCTGGCAGCATCCTGAAGTCAGCTACCATGACTGCGACCCCCCGCGGGCCTGGGCTTATATTCACAAGCTGTGCCATGGGCATTGTTGTGTCTGCCTTTAAGGCTTCAGGTGGCCCCTGGGTCTGCAGGAGTCACGGGGTGTCGAGTGCGGGGCACTTACTTTCGATACGCAGCTTCTTCTGCTCCAGGATATGCACCTTCTTGTGTGACAGGTTCAGGGAAGCCAGATGCTCCTCGTGCTCCTGCATGGCCTGGACCATTTCCTGCTGCAGGCGCAGCCAGCTCACTTGGCCCTGCGTCACTTTCGTGCTGTGCTCCTCCAGCTGCTTGCTCAGCCTCTTGTTCTCCAGCTCCAGGGGCCCCAGCTCCTCCCCCTAAGAGGAAATTCACCAAAGGCAATATGAACCACTCCTTGTGGGCAAAGGTCTGCTATCTGGGTGGGCTGCAGAGGGCTGGACCCCTGAGATCTTGCTCCCGCACAAGGATTAGGGGGGTATTTACTCAGAGGGCCTGCACCCAGTCCTTGTGGGCCTTCCCCTGAGGGCCCAGGCGCATGCCCTTGACCCGCTGTGGAAGATATGGGTCTCATGGGGTCTGTAGTCCCCGTGTCCCTGTGTCCCATGACTGACATGGCCCCACCATGCCACAGCCTTGTGGGGACAGGGACAGGGACAGGGTTGGCAATGCCTTCCTTACCCAAAGGAGCTTAACAAATTGTCTTTACAGCGGAATGTCACAGTCAGAGGCCTTATTCCCTCAGAATCCATTCGGGTGTGGCTTTGAGAGGGCCCTCAGATGCCCAGGGCTGACCTAAGAGCTTGCTGCTCATTCTACTCTGGGGCTGGTGCCTGTGTTGGGGTCCTCAGGTTAGGAGCACCTGGATCACCTATAGGACTTCAAACCTCAAACTCATGAGACCGTTTCACTTAGAGCTGCAGTCAGTGGGTCTAAGCCCTCCTCTGCCTGTCTCTGCATGGTCCATAGGCTGCACTGAACATCAAAGGAAGATTTCATGCTAGGTGAAAGTTACATGAAAGTCACATTTCAGTGGCTGCAAATAAAGTGCTATTGAACACAGCCACACCTATTCTTCCACCACAACACAAGAGCAAGTGGTCTGGTCCTCAGTGTCTGAAATATTGATTCTCTGGCCCTGGACAGCGGAAGGCTTGCTGGCCCCTGGCTTAGAGCATCCCAAACACCTGCTGTTTGACCTGTGAGATGGTCGGGGAAGGAGGAACTGTATTCAACATGGGTTCATTTTTAACCGTAAGACGTTCCTGACATGGCCAGGTGCATCTATCAGCCAGAGGTGCCCCCCACTGGCCCAGACTCATACCCCCAGCTCAGAGACCATCTGTTCCAACTGCTTGTTGAGGAAGTTGATGAGGCCTTGCTTCCTCTCAATGAGCGTTGTGCGCCTGCAGATCTCACTACTGCTGTTGCTGATGAGGTCATTGACTCTTTTCACTTCCTTGTCTAGCTCAGCCAGCGTCCTCTGATGCATGTTCAGACTGCAGTGGGTGATTGTGATGTCCAGCGTCGTCTGAGCAATGTCACCGTCAATTTTGGAAAGATGTGTCACCTGAGTCGGCAAAGGGAAACAACGTCAGAATGCTGGACTCTCCTGGGAAGATGTGGAGGGGCCGCTGACCTGCCATTTCGTTGGTCATCTGAAAAAATTTTATAGCCCTTCGGGAGAGCAGGAAGCCAGGTTGCTGTCCTTCTCCAGGACGCTGATGATTTCTCACAGCAAAGAAAGGGAACATCACTGTTTCTTTTTTTAAAACAACTTTATTTATTTTTTATTTTTTTTTACAGGGACAGAGAGAGAGAGAGTCAGAGAGAGGAATAGATAGGGACAGACAGACAGGAACAAAGAGAGATGAGAAGCATCAATCGTTAGTTTTTCGTTGCCGTTGTGACACCTTAGTTGTTCATTGATTGCTTTCTCACAAGTGCCTTGACCACGGGCCTTCAGCAGACCGACCAACCCCTTGCTGGAGCCAGCGACCTTGGGTCCAAGTTGGCGAGCTTTTGCTCAAGCCAGATGGACCTGCGCTCAAGCTGGCGAGCTCAGGGTCTCGACCCTGGGTCTTCAGCATCCCAATCCGACGCTCTATCCACTGCGCCACTGCCTGGTCAGGCACATAATTGTTTCTTGTTAAACAAATAGTAACACACTTTATGTGGAAATATATCAATACAGAGGAGGAAATCACCTGTAATCTTGCCACAGGATTGGCCACCGCCACCACCTAGAATCTGTCTCTCCTTCCAAGCCTTTCTATATAACCCCCCCCCCCAAATAAAAGTGGAGTCACACTCTACACATAGGTTTGTAAGCCACTTTCTAATTTGATAAGTCTTGTCTTATATTCTTGTCATATCATTGCTGATGGTTGTGCATGCCCTATTGTGTTTCTAATATATACTGCTCACAAAAATTAGGGATATTTCAAAATGAATATGAAGCGACTAAAAAGAGAAGCATTTGATTTTTTTTAAACAAGAACATCAGAAAAGCAAATGACAAGTCAAAGAAGGTTGTTCAATTAAGCAAATGAGATGCAAAACCAACTTTTATTTCATTGGTGAAAATGCACTCACTATACAAAACGCTGAAAGTACTGGAGTATCTGCATGTCCCTGATCCCCTAATTTCTGTGAGCACAGTAGTCTTGGGTGCGGGTCACAGCTGTTGCTGGGCACGCTTTCATCCATGCTCCAATATTAATGGGAGCCTCTCAGTGGTCGGTGTGCCTTGGTGAAGAAAACCAAGGTGTCGGCCCTCTCCAAGTCAGCAGTCTGTTATCAATGTTTCCACTCTAAATAAACCTGTAGCGCCTGACCAGGCAGTGGCGCAGTGGATAGAGCATCAGACTGGGATGCAGAAGACCCAGGTTCAAGACCCTGAGGTCGCCAGCTTGAGTGCGGGCCCATCTGGCTTGAGAAAAAGCTCACCAGCTTGGACCCAAGGTCACTGGATCCAGCAAGGGGTTGCTCGGTCTGCTGAAGGTCTCCAATCAAGGCACATGTGAGAAAGCAATCAATAAACAACTAAGGTGTCGCAATGGCAACGAAAAACTAATGATTGATGCTTTTCATCTCTCTCCATTCCTGTCTGTCTGTCCCTATCTATCCCTTTCTCTGACTCTCTCTCTGTCCCTATAAAAATAAAAACAAACAAAAAACCCTGTGTCAAACACTTAAATGGCTTCTATTTTGTGGGACAAATGTTCATCCATTTTACTAAAAAGCTGGACACAGTTCTGCAAAGAAAGGGTCCTATTGTGGTGTGTGTGACCCTGGGGCTCTTGCCCACCCTGGGTTCTGGGGCAGGGGCTACAAGCCATAGTACAGCAGCTGAGGGCATTGCAGGGCCCGCCCACTGTCCTAAGGTTCTGACCAGCCCCCCCCCTCCACCACCTTCTCCTTGGGCTTCTCCTCGGGTCCCCTCCTGTGACACAGGGTTTATCACAAAGGTATTTGTGAGTCAGGCAAGGAGGTAGCTCACTCTGGGAACAGGTCCTTTTCTGGGGTCCATGACTCTTCCTTGTTCTTACCAGCCAGTCACTTAGCCTTTGCTGCCCACATGAAGCCTCAGCTCTCTTACCACCCATGGCTCCCAACTCCCTGCCCCCCCCTCCCCCGCCGCCCTGGTCATCTGGGCTCCTCCCAATGACCTCAGCTGGCTCTTGGCACTTAATTACATGCACCCTCTCTGACTGGTCACCAGGGGTGACTTTCCAGGACACCCAGCATTTCTAGGTTTTAAAGCCAGATCGTGCCCACCCGGAGCAGAAGCTCCCAGGATCTCAAGGCACCAGTATCCTGCAGTAACACCTCTTAACCTGTCCCTTTCATTAACAAGATCATCGGAGATCACCAGGCCACTCTGAGGTCTTCACAATGCCCCTGCCTTCCTCTCTACCCTGGCACTGAGCACCCAGTCACCAACCAGAACACCCAGGCCTCCCACCTGCTCTACTCCCAGGTTGTTGTTCTTGAGATAGCCTGGCCTCCCAGAATATCAGTACTGCTCCTGAATGAACTGTCTAGACTTCACCACTGGCCAGTGCCCACCTTTTCTCTGTACCCCAGCTCCTCATCCCAGACACGCCCCACCCTGCCTGCCAGTAGCCTAGCCCCAGGGTTTCAGAGCAGATTCTTTGCTACCCTCTTCTGGAAATTGATGGTACTACATGCATGAACTTTGTGGGCCCCTGGGACAGTGTAAGGCTGGAGGCCTGGGATCTGGAGACTGGCCTTGGAGGTGCCAAAGCAGGGCCAGATTGATTACTTCACACCCACCACACTCCTTAGCTTCTCCAGTGTACCCAGCGCCACCACTTTTACTCCCAGCTGGTGATCTTGCCTCCAATTCCCAGAGAATGGACTGGCAGGACCCCCAATATCAACCAGGACATCTCAAGGAGCTCCAGTTATGTGTAGGCTTGGCTCCAGCCTCGTGTCCCCCACTTCCTTGGCACAGCCAGAACAGCTGCTTTCCTTCTAGGTGCTTGGGAGTGGTGAGGCAGCTACTGGTGGCCACCAAGTAAATAGCAGCCCTGCCCTTCCAGGAGGACAGGTGAACCCCACCAGCTGGCCTGGGTGGGGCAGAAAAGCAAGGGCACATGTTCATGTGGTGGCTGTTCCATAGATCCGGGAGGCTGGATGGGACTTGCTTGTCCTACTGAGATCTAAGTGGGGGTTGGAGGAAGCCCTGCCTATGCAGGATGCAGTGGCCTCTGTGGGGTCCTCTGGGGGGCCCGCAGTGGCAGGGGACTCCAGGGGGGACACTCCCCCCAGGCAAAGGAGAAACAATTCAAGCAAACAACTGCTTTTCCAAGGACACAGAGACCTGGGACCACAGTGCAGAGGGAAGCAAGACCCCAGGAAATGAAGAGAGAGTTCACAGGATGGGAGGTAGGTCACACCCTATTCAGGACTTCTAGGCCAAACCTCAGCAAGGCAGAGGCTTGGAAGTTCTGAAATCCGTTTAAAATGCTCCTACTCTGTGACCCAGGGTTTCCGCCACTGTGATTCACCTTCAGATGCAGTTGAGGACCTAGAGCACACATGTTCATTGCTGGGTTGTTAATAGTATCTAAGACCTAGAAACACCCTGTGTCTAACCAGAGAACTGTTGCCACAGTGCATATAGTCGATGATGAAAGGTGCTATAAAAATAAAAAATGTAAGTTTTCCACTTCTGTGTTGTACTTAAGTAAAATGAATAAAAAATGGACTAAAAGGGACTTAAACACTGATACATAATGAGTCCCAGATTAAGGTATCAGTACCTGTGTGTGCTCACGGGCTCATGTGTGTTCATGTCTGTGTTTGCTCCCATGTGCATGGCGGTATGAACATGTACATGTCCACGTGTCCTTCCATGTGGGCATTTATTTGGTGGAACGTGGAAGAGCGCCTGTGTTTAGCAACCTTTCCAGAGGAAACATACCAACATCTTAGAAGGACTACCCCTGGATGGTGGGATTATGGCTGCCTTGTTTTCCCCTCACTGCTTTTCTGCATGTCCAGGTTTTCTATAGTAAAAACGGAAAGCAGACAGACACATCGTTTCTGCAGCGAGTGCCTGCACCAGAACAGGTGCTGTGCCTCTGCCTTCTGTGGCCGTCTCTTTCAGCTAGAAAAAATGAAAAGCAGACAGACACATCGAGACCTCAACCATGAGGGTTCTGCGGTGTGTGCTCTGGGAGCCATGCCCCAATTCTGCTGTCCCAGGGTGCCCCTCATGGCTGTGGTGGGAGAAGGGCGTACCAGATTGGTCTTCTCCTTCTGCAGCTTCAGGATGAGCTGGTGGAAGTACTTGGTCATCTTGTTGGAGGTCGTGTGCTCCTGCAGCTTCTCCAGGATGGAGGCATCCAGCCTCCTCCTCAGGTCCAGCTCGTGCCCGATGGCCTGGTGGACCGTCTGCAATTCGCCTATGACTGCCATATACTCCTGGAAAGGAAGAGTCACGGGGTGAGCCCTGCTAAGGGGGTCAAGGAGGCTACCCTGCCATGGGGGAGCAGGGGGTAGGGTGGGGGGAGCAGGGCCATACCACATTAGCCTTGACCAGTGCGTCCTCTGTGTCCTGCAGGGCCAGCCGGTAAGTGTTGAACTGGTTCTGCAGTGCCTCCTGTTTGGCCAGGCACTGTGTGGTCAGCTTCTGCATCAGGCTGGTCTCCGTCTTCACCCGGTTCAGGATGCTTGCCAGCTTCTCGTTCTTCTCTTCCTCCCTCACAATGGACTTCTTGTAGGTTTCAATCTCGCTGTCAAGGGACCTCAGCTGGTGCTGGCACTCGCTGCCAAAATGAGAGCAAAGCCGGGCATTAGGGCCCAGGACATACTCGCTGAGTGGAGAGGTGTAAACCAGGAAACCCACACTTAATAGTAGCCAAGTCTTGACTATCACTTTCTGACACATTGATAGAACTATCACCCAAGTCAAGTCCAAGTTCTAAAATTGTTTTAAGATTATGAGGATGGGGGAACAAGGGGAAGGAAGCTGACACACAGAGTTGGTCATCTGCCTATCTCCTGTAGTCACAGTCTAGAAAGGGACATCTGTCCCAGTTTAAAGATGTGAATACTGAGGCTAACAGCATTTGAGATGCGTGTGCCTCTGCCTTCTGTGGCTGTCTCTTCGACTTTTACTGTTTCCCCCCTCAGCACACTGGCTATAGAAATACCTGTAAACAGATGTCACGTTAGGAAGCACATATCTGGATAATGGAATTTGGCTCTTTCTTTGTGGATGAGACTTGTTTTTCCTTTTCACCCTCAGTTGTCCTTCCTGCTGGACTCACACCTGCCTTCCTCCACATGCCTCCGAGTGCCCCAAAGGTTGATAAAGTGGCATTGTCCCAAAAGGAGACAGTGGCATTTTAAAGGCCTTTCCTTGTTTTTTCAATTTGCCTGTAATGTGATCACTTATCCTTGATTAAAAAATTATTTTTTAAAAAAAGCACACACTTAAAAACTCCCTTGATTGGCAGCTACGGACAGAAAATTATTGAAACAGAGAGAACTGGTGAGGTCAGGACAGTGTCCTGAGTGGCTGGGCCATCTGAGGATGAAGGAGGGCTGCTCTGGAAGTCAGACAGGCAGGGAACAGGGCACAGGTGGGTGGGTCTTGTGGTGCCCTATCTGTGAGAGGACGTAATTTAGAGGATGCCCCCCAAGTAAAGCACAGCAGTCTTTGTGTTTTCTGGTTGGTTTTGAAAAGTTTCATGTAAAAATGACCTGTTTTCTTTGAATGCACGGCTTTCCCCATTCCCTGTAGTTCCCATCATAACTATTACCATGGCTGGAACCCAATCTGATGTGACTTTGTTCTTGACATTGTGAAGATTCCCTGGGTAGCCAAGCCCACCAACCTCAGGAGCCTGGTGGAGGGATGGTCATTTGGTCTCCCCAAGGGTGGAAGGAGGGATGAGACATGTGTTATTAGGGCAATCCCAGCCTCCTCACCCACATCCCTTTGTCTGAGGACATGTTTCTAATGGGTGCTCTCTCTAGGAACAGCCTGGGACTAGGCTAGGAGGAGGGTTGTGGGGAACACTCGAGTTAAGTCCTAGGGGCACTGAACGTTGGACAACGTGGAGGGCCACAGAGGTGCTGTCCGAACCCTGAAGTTTGTTTCTTTGTTAGCAACAGGCTCTGTGCTGGCGCCAGAAGCAGAGACCTAGTTAAAGCTGAGTGAGTGATTGGCGTGTCACTAGGTTATCACATCTGGGTCCCCATCACCTGGACAGTTTGGGAAATAAAGGCAGTGCTGGACCTGGAGCCCCCATCTCCAACATCTGGAGTCCACCCCAGTGAGAAATGACAGAGGGGCTTCTTTATTCCCCCTCAAGGTACAGAGATTAAACAGGATTTTGGCTGGAACACAGCCCAGGGCAGAACAATCATGGAGGAAGGAGTTTCTGCACCCAGGTGGTAAGACTTCAAATCAGAGGGACACCTTATCTCCTGAGGATAAACACTTCTTTCTTTCTCCCTGTTTCTCCTTAATCCTCCCAGGAAATCTGAGCATGAAAGACTGGCTGCTCCCATGCCATAGAAGTTAAGAAATGCTGACATCTTGGTGAACAATACGGGAGATTTCAGGATGGAAGTAGGGGCGGCAGTTGCCTCCTTTGTCCCAGGAGGCCTGCTCACCTGGGATGAGGTGGGCCACCCCCCACCTCCACAGTCCATACTTCTCATGGTGCCTGCTGCTCTATGACCATTCACTCTGGTCCTGCCAGGTGCCCCAAGCCCTGTTCCCTCCACTATGGGCTGTAGAAGCACATTCGGAGGCCTTCCTGGGCGGCCATACCTGAGCGTGTCCTGGATGGTCCTGTGAGCCTCGTCCCGATGCTTCATGCCCACCAGGCTGGTGGCCCACTGCTGAAGGATCCGCTTTTTCTCCATGTTGATGGCATCTATTTCTGTACATGCCTGCGGCGGGGACAGATTCCAGTCTCATTTCGTTAGGTCAGATCCCCAGAGAGAATGTTGGAGAGCCCTGACCTCCCCGAGACATCTTCCTTCCCTGTCACCCTGCCTTTTTTGTGTTGTGCTCCAGCTAAAGGACAAACATGAAATTCAACGTGGCTCTAAAGTCTTGCTGAACCTCCATTTGAGCCCTGGACAGTTAGCTTGATGGGTTAGAGCGTCCTCCCAAAACACCAAGGTTGGGGGTTTGATCCCAGGTCAGGGTATATACAGGGAGAGACCAATGAATGCACAACTAAGGGAAACAATAAATGAATGCTTCCCTCTCTCTCTCTCTAAAATCAATCAATTAAAAAAAAAAAGAAGGTTTGTCAAATCTCTATGTGAGCCTTTACTCAGGGCCTCCTGGGCTCAATGGCAGGGAAGAGGAGGCTGAGGGCTGACATTGATAGACACCTGTCTCACCCTGACCCCAGGTGTGGGGGTGAGCCACGATGACCAAGGAACAGGCTGAGATGTACAGACCTTGGCTGAAATTAGTCTTTAAATATTATAAACACCCTGCTTGTTGAAAAAAAAAGTGTTTATGCAAATTTGAATATGCAAGTAAGGAAAAAGGTAATATAAAATTATCTATAATTATATAAAATTATATGATTATAATAAAAATATAAAATTACCCTTTTAGAGTTTACCATTTCTAATACCCTGGCGCTATCTTCCTCTGTGTGTGTGTGTATCTGATCATGTTACCTGTTGTTGTGTAACTTAGTATTAATAATTAGCAGATTGTGAATGGGTGTCCATGTCAGCAAATATTTATAAGTGACCCTTGAATAACTTGGGGACTCGGGGCACCAACCCCTCATGCAGGTATTGCCTGGCACGTCTAGGTCTTCTGCTTAGTTGGTGCCATTCCCAACCCACAGAAGCTAGGCTCATCCTCCTCATTTTTTCCTTTAAAGTTTCTGTTTAGGAAGACCACTCCAGTCCAAGATTTATAAATATTTTTCTTTTATTTTCTTCTGGTACATTTCCCTCATTTAAATTCTTGATCCATCTGGAATTTATTTTAGTGTCTGGTATGAGGAAAAAGTCTAACTGCCCCCTCCCAAGTGATTAACTACAGGTCCCAACCCAACCAGGTGTATAAGTCACTCATTTCCCAGGATTTACAATCTACTACATTTTTGCAAAAACGTTTGCTTGCTGCTGGACTTGCATGGGTTTCCATGGCCTACTCGTCTGCCTCTGACCCAGTAACACATTATTTCAGCCTCTTGGGCACTGCTGGGATGACCTACCATCTCAGTTTGTCCAGAACTCTCAGGTTTTAACACAGAAAGTTCTGTGTCTCAGGAAACCCCTCAGTGGGAATCAGTCTGGGCTGGTCAGTCACCCTTCATGAACCTTCCCTTCCAGAACAAGTTTTGGCTGGTCGTCTGAATTCATTTATCAGATAAACTAAAGAATTGCTTTGCTAACTAAAATGTTTTTTTCCTAAGGGCCTGAATGGAAAACAACTAGATTAAGTATATTTCTGGATGGGAGAGGGCTGTGGACCCAGGTGTGGACCCAGGTGTGTCTGTGGACTTAGGTATGCTTGTCCAAGCCCTTTTCTACTCCTTCCTGTGTCCCTGCACAGAGAGATGCCAATGGTAATTCACAGATTAAAATAGAAAAGTCACAGCAACTTCAGTGTCCAATGTTGGCCACCAAATTTGATGTTGCATTGGGTGCATCCCACCCTTCCTCCACACGGAGTGGAGATATGGGCACTGCCCAGGGTTGAGGAATTTACAGAGGTCTCAGCCCTCCCCAGAGAGTTGCACTATGCCTAAGGAGCTGGCTAAGGGTCTGCCCAGTCAGCAGAACATGGTGTCTCAGTTCCTGGGAGGCCCCTCAGTCTGTCTAGCTATAGGAGGAATAACCATGCTGGCTATTGGTACCTATTTCATCCCCACACGGGTCAGCCAGAGGCTCTGAGATGCTGACGGGGACCCACAGCAAAATCATTCATTCAACAGGCATGTGGACACGGTGGGCACCACGTGGAGGGCGCTAAGTGGGTGCTTCTGTAGCCAAGCACTGTGGGGGCCACTTTTACCTCACTCACGACTTTCCTGAGCATCCGGGTGTCCTCAGCCTGGGCACAGGACTGAGCCTCATACAGGGCAATCTGTTCTTCCAGCTGGTTGGCTCGGGTGGTGAGCCGGTCTACGTGCAGGTCCTGGGAAATGAGATCACATGTCGGCCTCTCAGGGACCCAATGCTTAACCTGACTGGGTAGCACCAAGACTGGCCATGGCCTCTCCGGGTTGTGGTGTTCACACAAGAGGCATATCTGGGTGCCCTCAGGAAAACCTATGGTTTAGGGAAGGGGAAGTCCCCATGCCTCAGATTTGCAGAGTACCTGCTTCTTCTTGTCCAGCTCGGCCTGTACCCACTCCACCTCTGACTTCTTCGCGACCTGCTTCATTACGCAGATGTCGTCCCGCATGTCCTGGTCTATGTTCTGCATGTAGAAGAGGTTCAGAGCCAGGTTCTCCATCTCAGTTTGCAAAGCTGCCACTGGGGAGAAAGCAGGACGCCAAGTCAGCATTGTTAAGATGAGCTGCCCCTGTTCCTCTCTGAACGGCCTGCTCATATCCTCGGCCGTTCTTCTGCTGGGATATTTGTTTTCCACTGATCGGTTTCTAACGTCTCTGTGTGGAGGAGGGGGTGGGGAGGCAGAATTTTTAAGTGGCTCCCATAATCTTTGCCCTTGGTGTTACTCCTGTGATTATGTTCCCTTGTGTAGCAGAAGGGAAATTATCAGGTGGGCCTGACCTAAGCAGGTGAGTCTTTAAATGTGGAAAGTTTTCTCTAGCCGGTGGCAGAAGAGGATGTGAGAAAGATTCTCAGAGTGAATGGGATACAAAGAGGTACAATACTTCTCCATTGCTGGTTTGAAAGTGGAGGGGGCCACATGGTGAGGGGTATGGGTTGAGAGCAGCTCCCCACTGACAGCCAGTGAGGAAGCAGGACCTCAGTCTTATAGCCACAAGGAGCTGAATTTCACCAAGAATGTGAACAAGTCTGCAGGTAGATTTTCCCCAGCTTGCCCCACAAGAACACTTGGGTTAGACTTTGCACTGCTCCAAGCAGAGACCTGGCCTGCCACGCTGGGCTTCTGACCCACAAACTGGAGCAGATGTACCAGTGGGTAGGTTTGTGGCAATTTGTTACATGGCAACAGAAAACCAAAACAGAAAATGTAGATGTGGTCATAAACGTGTTTATCTTTTAATTTTACACATTTCCTGAAAAGTAGGTTTTATATTTTTGTGTTCTTAAACCAGTCAAACTCCTCCTGTCCAGCCTCCATGCCTTGTGTGCTGCTTACAAAGACCTTTCTCACCTTGAGAATATGCAAAGTATTATCTGACGCACCCTCCCAATGGCACTGTAATTTCCCTAAGTCTCCACAGTACCTGGAACTTATTTTTTGTATAGTGTGTCACAGGGGGCCTAAACATTTATTTTCAGGTGGCCAAATGATCAAACATTTTCAGTGATTTAAAATTCAACCTGTTTATGTCATTTGTAATAATCACATTGCCAGTGGTGTTTTCCCAGGACTCTCTGCTTGTCACCATCAATCTGTCTGTTTGTTATTGCAATAGGTTAGTACTGTTTCGATACCTGATAGAACAATTGTCCTTCATTAGCCTTCCTTTTCACACATTTCCTTGAATGTTCATATGCATTTAGTTTTCCAAGTGAACTTTCAAGTCAATTTGCCAAGAATGGGGAGCTCTTTCTGTGTGGCTACGGAGTAATCTCCCCCACATGTTAATAAGTGAAAAAAAAAAAAGCAAAGAATAGAGCATGGGTATAGTGCAAAGCTGCTGTGTAAAAATTAGAGGGGAAAAAGATACGCCCTTGGAACTTTGCTTTCATGTGCAAAAATACCTTTAAAAGAATACATGAGAAACAATAATACTGGGTGCCCTATGGAGGAGAGAGGGGGAGAGGCCAGGAGACTTCTCACTCCAGAGTTCTTGCATTTTTAATGATTATTTCTTGAACATAAATAAATAAATAACTATGTTAATTAATCTGAGTTCACCCAGAACCGTCTCACCACAGATTTTAACTGGAAATTTGGAGAGAAATGACACTGTGTATGGTGTGTCTTCCTGTCCAGTGAGGTGGGTGCTCCTTTTTTGTTTCATGTTCTTTAGTAAAATTGTGCTGCTCTTCAGACAGGCTCACTTGTGAGATTTATTCCCAAACATTTTAGGATGGTTAAGCTGTTGTGGATGAGTTGTTCACAAAACCATAATCCCTAACTAGATATTATGGGATAGAAGGAGACTAGACACCTGGTTAATTGTCTACTTTACTGATTTCTTGCTGTTCCCATTAGTTCCCCGACCCCATCAGCAGTGATCTTGAATCTTCTCGGCAAACAATCATGTCATTGGTAGAGAATGAGAATTTTATCACTGCATTTCCCAACGATCCCTTCTTTCTCCTGTTTCTCCCATTGTCAAAAGGGTCGCTGGCAGGCACCCTCCCCTCTCCTGGTTCTAATTTCTCCAGTGCTCTCCTTGGAGTTCAGCTTCCTTGCTAGTTCCTGATAAATACTTATCGAGACCTTTCCTTCTATCCCAATTCAGAGTGCACAATGTTGTTGTTGTTGTTTTTTAATCAAACACCCTCTTGGCATCCACCCAGAAAACATTTCTCTCTCCATTAATTAATTAATGTAATCTATTAAATTCGGTTTCTGAATTTCAAATATTCCCAGAATAAGCTCTTCCTGATGAAGGGGTGTTTTTTTTTTCTCAGATATTCCTGAACTTAAATCTTTTGCTGCTGAACAAGTATTTAATATTTGCTACATTTTATTATTTTATATTTTTGCTAACATTTTTTTTTTTTTTACAGGGACAGAGAGAGAGTCAGAGAGAGGGACAGACAGAGACAGGAATGGAGAGAAGTGAGAAGGATCAATCATTAGTTTTTCGTTGCTGTCGCAACACCTCAGTTGTTCATTGATGGCTTTCTCACATGTGCCTTGACCGCGGGCTTTCAGCAGACTGAGCAACCCTTGCTGGAGCCAGTGACCTTGGGTCCAAGCTGACGAGCTTTTGCTCAAGCCAGATGGGCCCGCGCTCAAGCTGACGAGCTCAGGGTCTCGAACCTGGGTTCTTCCACATCCCAGTCTGATGCTCTATCCACTGCGCAACTACCTGGTTAGGCTATTTTTGCTGACATTTTAGTTAGGACTTGTGGACCTCCTCTACATGAGACTGTTTTATAGTTTTCTATGTTTGTATGTGGCCAGCTTTTGCACTGGACTATTCTAGGTATTGTAAAATAAGCTTGAGAAGCGCTTCCCAAATTTTCCACCCACAGAGGGCAAAATTATATAGAAAGTTTTGTCCTGCCTATGATCCTATAGCATTTCTCTCCTTTACCTGGGCACACTTGTTATTTCTGCCACCTGTGTGGCCCTCCAAGTATCTTTCCATTTGAAGTCTCGTCTTCCTTGAACTCTCAAGAACGATGTCCTCCGATGGCGTTAGTTAGTGCCCTAATCTCCTGGAATGTCTAGCTGATGAATATCGACGTTCTTAGATCTGCTGACCACATCTTTTATCTCTCTCTCAAAATGTTCATCACTTGGGGTGTTGCCCTGGATTCTGGGGAGAATTCTTCAAACTGGCGTTTTAGTTTACATGTTCAGTTTTTAGCATTGTTGGTTTGACTATTCAGTGCCTTTTTCTCAGTTGATGATTATTTTTTAAATTCCAAGTTGTCCTTTACCCCAACCCTTTGGTCTCATTTGACGGATGAGTTGCCCTCTAAAATCTTTTGTGGGTAGCCAACTGGTGCACACTTGGGCTCTGCTGTTTTCAGAATCTGGTCCATCTGTGGAGGTGTCTGCTTTGTCTGAACCGTCCCACCTCCTCTTGTCTGTGGGGACTGCCACTGATGACTCACATTTTGATGTGAAGGTTTAGTTACTGGTGGGCTTCAGCTCCTTCCTAGGTGAGGGAGGCAACCATGGACATTGTCCAGTGTCACAGCCTTCTGTTGACCTGAGGGATAGAGTAGTGACCACACCAGTGGATAGGGCTGGGGAAGGAGAAACAGTGCTCTTAGCTGGAACCCTCACTTGGTCGGGCAGCTTCTGCTCCTGCTTCCTGGTGACCTCCAGAAAGGACACAAAGTCGCAAAGGTGCTTGGACCTTTCCAGAAGCCCATCCACACTCTGCAGGGCACAGGTGGGCACTCCCTGGGGTACATGGAGGCTGGGGCAGGGGCTGTGCCATTTTTCAGGTTGTTCTAGAATCTGTTACATCTGGAGGACGCGGCTCTATTGGTTTAGCGTGAACATCCTGTGTTTCTCTCTTTGGTATTCTCAGTCAAGAGAGAGGTGCCTGGTAAGTGAGCACGGGCCTCAACATCATCAGTGGGGAAAACTCCTGCAGTTCCCAGGGTTCAAAACATTTCTTCCCAGCCATTGGCTGGGACAGATGTACCTCCCTTCTCTTCTGGATTCTGTTAGGCCATCTCCCCCATTATAATAGAAATACAGAGCTGATAACGTTGGAAACATAAAAAAGCACAAAAACTAGAATAATCTGCGGGTCTAAGGAAGTCACTGTTCACTGAAACTCACTGCTCTGGGCAGAGTGTCACTTTAGCAGCAACAGTGCGTGCAGGGAGGCATAGTCCTGCTGCCTCCTCTGGGCTGAAGCCACCCGGTTTCCCTAAATCTGCGGCGGACTCCCAGCCATGGCCCTGTGCGGTGTATTGGATTCACCTAAGCATTCCCACCTGCTTTTGCCCTGGTTCCTGCTCTTCCCCTCCTGGACACGCCCACCTTGGTAGCTCCTTGTCCACTCGCCTTATTTGCTTCTGACTCTGTGCCCCCGATGCAGGAGCTAAGTAGGTGTCTTTTCTGATACGCGTGCATTCCTTTTCTAAAAAGTCTGGGAACCCCTCCGGGATGCGCTTTTCTACATGCCCTTGGGGTCGTAATGGTACACGGGGACGCAATGATGTGTGAGGAGGACCCCGTCGGAGACGCAATGGCACAGGATGGGGGCACACCACGGTGGGATTCAAAGCCACTCACGCTTTCTGTGCTCTTCCTTGGCGGCCTCACAGGTCTCGTTGTATAGCACGCGCACGGCCTGCAGCTCCTCCTCCTTCTGCTGCCTAGCGCACGCCGCACTGGAGTGCCGGTCGTGGTTCTTCTCCAGCTGCCTCTGCAGGCGGGCCAGGTGCTGCTGGACCCCATAGAGACCCACCCCCAGCTCCTGACGCTGGACTTGGCTTTGCTTGGTGGCCACACCCTGTGCAGAGAGAGACACATCAGAGGCCGCGGGTACACAGCTGGCGGGCAGGACAGGCAGGCCCACGCACCAGCTCCTGGATCTCCAGCTTCAGCTTCTCTATCTGCCGGTTCAGGTAGCTCTTCAGGGCAGCCTGGAACCTTAGCATCAGGGGCTGAAACGAGGGCAATGCACCGGGTTAGTCTTCTGTCCCATCCTGGCTTCACCTAAATTGTTCTCCCTGGGGGTGGGGAAGTAGGAGGAACTGGAATGACTTCGTCTGGGTGCTCACCACTTTCTGCCCCAGACTCTTACTCTGGAAGCCACAAAATAACAGCATGAGAGGTTTCTTCCTCAGTACTGGAGACCCGACTGGTATTTTGGCCGAAGGACAGGGCAAGCTGGGGTGGTGGTCCTGGTTTTGCGGCAGGGCTCAGAGGGGGTACTGGTACCAAAGCACTCAGCCCCTTCCTCAGAGCCACTGCCATCCTTCCTGCAGGACCTGAGCACAGGCTTTCCAGGTGGCTTCATCCCATCAAGACCTGCCTTCCCTGCCTGCTCAAGATGCCCCCAACACAACCAACGACCTGGTTCCAAGTGTCAGCAAAGTCCAGGCCAAGAAAGGCTGATTTGGGGTATATGAACCCAAAAGGAGGATATGCTTTACAAAGCATATGCAGGCCAGAACCACGCAGAATAACTGTTCCATGAACAGGTAATGTGGGGACACAGTGTTTGGGTGATGGGAGTGGCTCGTGGAGGCACAGGGCAGAGCCTAAATGGCAGGTGAAGGACTATCTCTGAGTCGTTCTTCATCTGAGCAGAAGTGGGAGGACTTCCTTACATGGTTTGGATCCAAGACCACCAGCTGGGACACGTCTTCTGCTTCGTCACTGCCCTCAGACTTCACTCTCTCTGTGACCCCTTCCTCGGAGACGTTCAACTGCTGGATCCCACCCAGGAGGGAGGGCAGGGACTCCTCTAGGGGGACCCCTGAGGGGACAAGAAATGTCACTGAGGTGTTAGTAGAGCTAGTTGGAAGGCAAAGCCAATGCCCAGCCTCATGCCACGTGAGGGAAATTAGAAAAAGAGCTCCCCAGTGGGTTGAGGGTCAGAGTGCTATTTACAGTCTCTTCTGTTCATGAACCTTCTATTCACCAATTCAACATGCCCTGTAGAAAGGATCACGTACATAAATAGTGAAGAGAAAGTTGTCTTTTTACTGATGGGCTAGATGGATTTATTTTTTTAAACAGGAAACAGCTGATAAGATGGAAAAGAAATGAAATATCAGTGAGGCTCTGGTTCCAGCTTCTCCACCTTCCTGAGCTGGAGGCAGCCTGTTTTGAGTTTAGCTCATCTAGATGCATGTGCCTTCATGTCACTCATGAGTGACACGCTTGTGTCATGTTCAGTCATTAGGGTGCTCATCTGCTTTCTTGGGTCGCAGTGTTGTGGACCAAGTAAAAAGACAGGGGCAGAGGGGAAGGCCTTTGAAACAGCAAACACACCCACATTCAGGGGGTCCCTGCTGAGTTCCAGTCTGAGACTGGTGACTGTGAGAGATGGTGCTCAGGGCTTGGGGTTGGGGCATTGCTGGGTCTTCTGTTCTGCCACGCACTCATTGAAGTTATTTAATGACTCAGGGTCTTTGTAAAATGGAGGGCAGTTCCCACCTCACTGGTTATTGTAAAGATGAAATGAGACAAGGGAGTCAATGCTCCATAAATGTTATCCTTATCTGTTAATAATGTTTTTATCTTCAGGGTCAGAGCCAAGCAGGAAATGTGGTAATGGGTGTGGTGTCCCTGGCGCAGAAGGGGCTGAGGAGTGGCTTCTCCTATTGGCAAGGGCCATGGTACCTGGCTCCATGGTTGGGGACAACTCATCCAAGGTTGTGACAGAGCTCCTCGGGCTTGGGCTCAGGGGCTGCTGTGCCCTCAGAAGAGAGGCCTTCTCCTGGAGGTCTTCACCAGATGTTTTCTAGAGCAAGAACAACCAAGCCTGAATCCATGAGCGTTCCACCAGGACAGAGAAGGCATTGGATCCAATTCATTACAGTGCTCAATGTAATTGTTAAAGGAATAGAAAAGCGTTCGGATAGAGAGATTATGTGGCTTTTGCAAATGGTCACAATAAAAAGCATCTACTCCCAACTCTGACAGGGGACTCAAGAGCAGTCTCCACCTGTCGAGATCTGCAAATGCTGAGGAATGGCAGTGTTGGGTTTGAGTTTCCTTCCTCTGAATGCTGATTCCCCTGAGGACAGTAAACAGCCTCTCTGAGCATCCTCTTTCCAAAAGCATACTGGAAAGCCTCAGCCTCAGCAGTGGTCTCCCAAGAGGGCTGTTTCTTTTCTTTCAAATCATTCACATTAGGGACATTTTGATAAGAAAATATTGTCTCTCAATAAAAACACCTGGCTCTCTTTTAGTTGTAAAAGAAACTCCTGCATATATTATTGTTGACAATAGTTATTGTTGATTATAAACTGGCTAATACTAGTAACAACAGTGAACCTGCACAACCAACGTGGGAGGGTGTTTCTCTAACCTGGAAGGGAAGCAGCCCCACAGAAGCTAAAGACCTTGCCTGAATTTGCACAGCCAGCCAAGAGCAAGTTCAAAGTTGGGCTGTCTCAGTCCCCAGTGAATGCACTTCCTAACTGTACTTCTTTGGATGATGTTGACTCTAGAAATGATATCTGAGGCACCCAGAGGCTCAGAGACATCAAAGGGGACCTGGAGTCAAACATCCACCTCTGGGGTGTCCAGAAAGGGGTTCTCATGATGAGAAGTCAGTGAGGTGCCCATGCACACCGCTGGACAGAGCAGCTTGCACTGCACAATTCCCATTTCTTCTACAGATCTGGCACCAGCTGGCAGAGGGTGGGGGGTCAAAGAAATAGGGCTCCCTCTTCAGGTCTGTCTGTGCTTTTCTGGTTGATTATTTTTGAAAACTCTTTTCCAAAAATTTTCTAGAAACTAGGCCCAAGATGGAAATTGGGTTTAGGGCTTCAAATCATCTTAGAAGGTGAAGACACTGTTTTGATGTTGTCAATTTTTTAAAATTTATTCATTGATTTTAGAGAGGGGGAGAGAGAGAAAAAAACATAGATTTGTTGTTTCATTTATTTATAAATTCCTTGGTTGATTCCTGTATGTGCTCTGAATGGGGATTAATCCTGGCAACCTTGGTGTATTGGAATGATGCTCTAACCAGCTGAGCTAACCAGTCAGGGCTGTTGTCAAATTCTTTTTTTTTTTACAGGGACAAAGAGAGAGTCAGAGAGAAGGATAGATAGGGACAGACAGACAGGAACGGAGACAGGTGAGAAGAATCAATCATTAGTTTTTTGTTGCCATTGCAACACCTTAGTTGTTCATTGATTGCTTTCTCACATGTGCCTTGACCACGGGCCTTCAGCAGACCAAGCAACCCCTTGCTGGAGCCAGCGACCTTGGGTCCAAGCTGACTAGCTTTTGCTCAAGCCAGACGGGCCTGTGCTCAAGTTGGCGAGCTCGGGGTTTCGAACCTGGGTCTTCCGCATCCCAGTCTGATGCTCTATCCACTGCGCCACCGCCTGGTCAGGCTATTGTCAAATTCTTAAAAGTGGTCTTGATCATGTATTTGCCACTTATAATCATAAAGCCTAATTAGGGCCCATTAAATATCAAATTGTGTTATTCTCCAAAGTTATGAACTCTTTTAAGTTCCACGAGAGAGGGAGATATCATTGCTTCGTGGTTCAGAACGGTAGCTTTGGAGCAAGAACGACCATCTGCCACCACAGCTGCATGACACTGGGCTAAGAAGTCCCTTTACCCTTGTTTCTTCATCTGTGCAATGGGAATAATGCTAGTTCCCACTTCACAGAGTTGTTGTCAGAATTCCCTGAGATAGTACATGACAAGGGCATAGCGGTGCTCATCCCAGAGTTGATGATGGGGAAGTGCAGTGTGCTCTCTTCTTGCCCCACCCTGCCCCTTGCTTCCCTTTCAGAACAATTTAAACATGAAGCCAGCAGGTGAGCTCACCTAATGTGGGGTGAAGGGCTTGAACAGGGTGAGGAGGCATGTGGCACAAACTATCCGTGTGTGGGTAAGGGCACCACAGTAATTCCTCTGTCTCCCTGGACACGTTTTGAGTGCTCTGTAGGCTGCACATGATGAATGGCTATCACATTGGACAGAGTAAATAAAGGGACTTCCATCATCATGGAGAGTCTCAAAGAATGAGCTGCTCTGAGACTAGAAACCGAGAGCCCTCACACGGAGTGTTTCCAACCTTGGCATTCTGAGACCAATGTTTGCTAAGCAATTTCTAACAGGGATTGCAATGGGTATTTGAGGTGTACCCTAAGTTCCTCACATGGGAGTAACACAATTGCATAAGACAGACCTCAGGGCTACTCACCAAGCCAACCATGCCCAGAGGCATCTTGGCCCACTTGCTCAGGTGAGCCTGATGCCTGCTGGGAGGACTTTTTGGAGATGCCACCCACCTCTCTGGATGCTGATGGATGGAGGAGCTCTCTGTCCCTAAGACTGGCTCTTTCATAAGGGGATGTGAAGTCACCTTCCTCTTGAGCCACTTCCACAGGACTGATGTCTGAATAAGTCACATCTATAGAACTGACTTTCCCTTCAGGGGACATGATTTCCATATCAGATTCCCATTCATCTCCAAATTCCGATTCCTCTTCTTCCATTTTTGCTTCCTCCTCATTTTCAGTCTCCCCAAGGGTTTCAATTCCCTCTTCAGGTGCAATCTCCCCATTGGGTGCGACTTCCACATCAGGTGCTACTTCCCCTTCCAGTGCAACTTTCCCTTCCAGTGTGACTTCCCCTTCCAGTGCGACTTCCCCTTCCGGTGTGACTTCCTCAAGGGTTGTGACCTCCCTCTCTGAATGCTCTGTAGCATCAACAGCTTCTTCATTTTTCTGGTCGCTACCCTTCTCTGTTGTTGTTACCTGTGGCCATGTGGCAGGAAAATAAAATTAGGAAACAAAGTGTGAGGGGTCTGGTTAGTGTAGTTAGTTATACCCATGGAGAAACTACACCTGCACAATTCTGAGTGTCGCTAAGAAAGTGTTCTGTGCTTTAATGTATCTGTGCTCTATTTTTTTTGTTGTTGTTGTCATTACTTTTCATCCTACATCACAGAAAATGAATTCTGAACAACTCAGGGAAATCAAAGGGCAGGGAGTCCCTGGCATTTCTGTTTGGCCACCACCACTTTACAATGGGTAGAAGGAAACTGAGGTTCTTTGCAATTGAATGGAATCTGTTCTCAGGCAATGTACACTTTTGTGGAGCATGTCCTAACTCTCTGTAGTTCCTAGGAAACACAAGCCCAGAACAATTCACTCCACAGGGAAGGTTACCCTGTCGCCTCTGGTATTCTGGTCCTCCTCCCCGTTGGAAGTTGCGTTTTCTTCCACATGAGACCTGGTTGCAGAGAAACAATGTAATGGCTTCATGTAATAGCATTCTTTCCCCTGGCATTGATCAACTCTCTGATGTCTTTATATCTATTTATTGACTTGTTCATCATCATGTCTGTCACTAACCCCAGCACTAGATTGTGCCCGTCTTTTGTTGGGAGTGCCCTGAAAGAGTGGCTCCATGAATAAATGAATGAAAAATGCAATTATTGAAACATTAGAGGCCCTGGATGGTTGGCTCAGTGGTAGAGCATTGGCCTAGTGTGTGGGTGTCCCAGGTTCAATTCTCAGTCTGGCCACAGAGGAGAAGCTACCATCTGTTTCTCCACCCCTCACCCTCTCCCTTCTTCTTCTTCTTCTTTTTTACAGGGACAGGGAGAGAGTCAGAGAGAGGGACAGACAGATAGGAACGAAGAGAGATGAGAAGCATCAGTCATTAGTTTTTTGTTGCCATTGCGACACCATAGTTGTTCATTGATTGCTTTCTCACACGTGCCTTGACCATGGGTCTTCAGCAGACCGAGCCACCACTTGCTGGAGCCAGGGGACTTGGGTCCAAGCTGGTGAGCTTTTGCTCAAGCCAGATGGGCCCGCGCTCAAACTGGCGACCTCGGGGTCTCGAACTGGGGTCTTCCGCATCCCAGTCTGACACTCTATCCACTGCACCACCGCCTGGTCAGGCACCCTCTCCCTTCTTTCTCTCTTTCCCTCCCTCTCTCTTCTCCTCTTGTAGCCATGGCTCAATTTGTTTCATCACATTGGCCCCAGGTGCTGAAGATGGTTTCGTGGAGTCTTGGCCTGAGGCAACAAAAATAGCTCAGTTACGAGCCTGAGCCTGGCCCCAGCCAGGCAGAGCACCGGCCCCAGGCAGGGCTTGCCCGGTGGATCCTGGTTGGGGCGCATGTAGGAGCCTGTCTTTCTATTTCCCTTCCTCTCACTTGGAAAAGAAGAAGAAGAAAAGAAACATCAGAGGAACAGCACAAGCCGGGATACACCAAGAAAGTCACCTTAAATATGCTTGTGTCTGCTATGGAACTGGGAGACAGCAATACAAAGTATGAAAATTGCAGAGAAAAGGACAAATGCTCTGGCAACTCTGGGTTGGCTAGTATGAGGAGGTCCTGATTTACAGCCTTCAAATTGTTTTGTTTTTTCTTCTCTCATTAACAGAAGTGTGTGTCACAGACAAAAATCCCTGGTGACTTGTCCTCTCCTTCTCAAGGTCCACAGTGTGTGCATTTAAACACTCCAGCATGCACCCTAACTTGGATACAGTTCTGAATACTGTTTGACATTTAGACTTTCACTTAATGTAACCTGGACTATTTTCTGTGTCAGTACTCCCAGATCAGATCCACCTTTAAAGAAAATAAGACAATACAGAAGTGTCTCGGGTGAAGGGCACATTCTTTGAAACACTGTTCATGCTTTTAAGTGATGGTGGAATACTGCCGGCTACCTGTGCTCAGGACACCAGCCCAGGTGCTGCCTGACCGCGGGGACTTCCCAGGTTGGGAGGGGAAGGGAATCGACCTTCTAAGAGAGAGGGAGAGCAGGGTTGGTTTCCCGCTCTCGGGGTCACCTCAGGGGCAGCACGGAGGACCCCGGCCTCGCAGAGACGCTTGTGCGGGCTCCACAGAAGAGGCTGCCAAGCGTAATGGTTGCTATGGTTACTCCGGGCGAGTGGTCCCGGGTTTTCGGGAACCGAGCGCCTGGAGCCCGGGGAAAGAGGGAGGGTACGGGAGCAGAAAAAGGGACGGTGAGTAGGAAGAAGGGGCGCGCAGGGGGTCGGATGGCCGGGGAGGCCGGAACCTGCCAGAGAGCGGGGATAGAAGGGGCTGAGGCGGGAGGAGAGGAGCGAGAGGGAAAGGGGGGTCTTGAGGGATACGGGGGGCATGGGAAAGGGAACAGTGGGGGTCGCTCCGGATGTACGGCCCCTGCGCCCCGCTTACCTGCCAACCCCATCACCCGGCTCCGCCATCTCTCGTTGCTAGGCGACACTGTCAACATCCGGTGGGCGGGACCCCGGCGAGCTGCCTGCCCCGGAGGCTATTGTATCATCTATGCCAGGGGTCCCCAAACTTTTTACACTGGGGCCAGTTCACTGTCCCTCAGGCCGTTGGAGGGCCAGACTACAAAAAAAAAACTATAAACAAATCTCTATGCACATATCTTATTTTAAAGTAAAACAAAATGGGAACACATACAATATTTAAAATAAAGAACAAGTAAATTTAAATCAACAAACTGACCAATATTTCAATGGGAACTATGGGTGCGGATGCATCCTGTGCTCCTCTCACTGACCGCCAATGAAAGAGGTGCCCCTTCCGGAAGTGCGGCCGCCACCGGATAAATGGCGGGCCCGCGGCGGTAGTTTGGAGACCCCTGATCTATGCGCACTAGAAACAAACTATGTAATATATAGATATATTAAAGCATAAATACGGATTCTTCATCGCTATCTACCCTACCTGGCCTTGTCTCTGTCAAGCGACAATCATGTCAACGTGCGCCGAGCCGGGCAACTCCGATGCCCCAAGGGACCGCGCGAGGCACCCCGGGACCTGGGATCGCTAAGTGCCCAGGGGTGGCAGGCGGAGATGGGGACGCAAGGAGGCCGGGAGCCGGTTGCATCTTCGGGGAACCGGGGACCCCAGCCTGCCAACCCACCTTCAGACCAGGGGAGCTCACGGTGTCCTGGCAAAGGACCTCGGCGGAGGCGGGATGCCCAGTAGCCTGTTGCGGGGTGTCGTTCCCCAAGATAGTAAAAACACTCACAGGGCGGGATGGAGAGGGCTAGCGCGCACGTGGAATGTCCCAGGGGCCCAGCCTGCACTCAGGAAGGTGGGGGCGCGGAGCTCGCGTTGGGGGCAGAGTTTGCGGCGGAGGACTCGTACCGGCGGCAAAGCCTGGAATTGGGGTGACCGGGCTCAGAAACTTGGGGTCAGAGGGCAGGTGCCAACTGCGGCAGTGCCGGGGTTTGCGCCGGGTCAGGCTGGGGTCGAGGTTGGGGGCGGGTTGGGAGCCAGGTTGGGTCCGAAGGCGGAGACCGGGTTGGGCCGGGGGCGGGTCCGGGCCTTGTCGAGTGTCCCCGCCCCGCCGCGCCTCACTGGCGGCGGTGGCGGCGGCGGTGGCGGCGGCGGCGGCGGCTCCTGGAGCCGGCGCGAATCCGGCCCCGGTGTGGGATCGGGTGGGTATTGGGGTCCGACCTGGGGCTACTGGGGCGGGATCTGAAGGGCCCGCGGGGGCCCCTGTGGCGCCCTCTTGACAGGGACTGGGTGGGCGCACGGGGCGCGTGGGCCTGCAGCCGCGGGACCCGGGAGGGGCCAGGGTCTGGCCGCAGCCTCGAGAGGTGCGGTGCGGGAGCAGGGCCCTGGCAGCAAGCAAGTACTCTGGACCACGGGGAGAGCATAGTGGGAACCCCTTCCGCGGGCCGTGAGTGAGCCTAATTCGGGGAGATTGTCCTCGCCTGGATGGAGCTCTGGAATGGAGAACTTGTGGTCTTTGTTTGGCTGGATGGTACGAGCACGCGGGTGAGAAGTTGTGGGGGGCCGCTGTTTGCAGACACAGCCCCCCAAACTATCCTGTTCACCCCACAACACGCGCTCTATACATTGGGGGGGGTGTCTGGCCTAGAACCTCTTGTCAGGAAACTCACTTCCTTTAGGCCCAGGCTCTTCCCCCTTGTTCTTTACTTTAAAAAAATAAAGAAGAAAGAATAGAAAAAAAGGAGAAAGAGAAAAATAGGCAATTTAAGATAGCTAAATATAGTTTAGGGAACCTTGCCAGAAGTCAGCGGATCTTGAAATTCTGATATTCCCACCTGGGAAGTTGGTGTCATACATCCGCCACATCTAGTGCAGATTCTATTCAGAAATAGAAAGGGAAAGAATTGATGCTCTTTTTCCTGCCTCCTTGACTTTGCAGAAGGTGGGGTGTGTGTGCTGGGGGACTGGTCCTTTGCACTTTTCCTTACCACCTAAAGGCACAATTCTTTTATGTGGAAATAAGAGGTCAGTGGTTCTCCAAAAAGGCCATGTGATGGACACACTACCAGAGGCCCGGACCAAATGCCTGGATTCGAGAATTCCGTTCCAAGTCCGTCATCCATCCAGTAGAGAAGTTTTAGTATATGTGCTGCTGAACAAGCACTGGTAGAGAAGTTTTAAATACCTGCATGTTAGCAAATTATTCTGCTAAAAAATATGCTATAAATAGGTAAAAGAAAAAATCTGGGTGTTAGTTGTAGAAATTCCTCATTATCAACATTAACATTTAATTGATTCTCGAGTATTAAACGTGAACGCTTTTGCAAAAGAGGAGTTACTTATGTGAGGAGTCCATTACCATAGTAAGTGCAAAGCTCACTAATGTTTTGGGCATGGTGTGTGTGTCAAGGGCAGTTCCTGCGCTTCCTCCAGCCCTTGTTGGCTTCTGAGTGTTCATGGGAAGCAGAACCTCAGAATATGGCTAAGGAGAGTTCTTATCAATGGAAATTTTAAATCCTCCAATACTGATGGCTTTTGTGTAACTAACTTCTGATATTCATGCATAAATTTACTTAACCCACCAAATAAACCCGCAAAGTTGGAACGAAGATTATCTCCATTTTACTGATGGAGACACCAAGGCTTAGAATAGTAACTTCCTCTTGTTCATGTAGCTAGGAGTGACAGAACTCGAGCCTTGGGCACAGGATTCTCTAAGTCCAGAAAAACCCCACTGTACCACATGATCTCCCTTCTTGTCACTGGCCCCCATCATTCACATGTATGCTTTCCTTGTCCCCCTTATGCAGAGAAGATGGTTTGGTTAACTCTGCCAGGTGATTTATTAAAATGCAAGGGAATGGACACTAATCTCGTGTTATCATTGTGGCTTCGCATCTGAGAAGACAGCCGTGGGGTTTGCACAGCCTGCCTCCAGCTGTGCTGGTCTCAGCCTGGGTTCTTGGTGGCTCAGTGCAGTGATGACAAACACGGCCTCCAAAGCAGATAGCTGGGTTCAAATAGCAACACTGGCACATAGTACTGACTTAATTCCTCTGTATCTTAGTTTCTCCTGTAAAATGGAGATAATACCACCTATGTCAAAGGTCTTTTGCAATAATTATCTAGTATCTGGCACATGCTAAGGACTCGTTACTACTTATTATTGTTATTATTAGTGCCCATCTTGGATTTTTCACATGTAACTAGACAGGTAGAAACATTTTAGCTTTGTTTTTTGATTCTTTGTATGTGTGGCCCATCAGGTGGAAAGCTGATTTTAAGTAGAAGTGGAAATCACCGCTTAGAAATAAGAATATTTGCACTCATCTTTGTAACTTTTCAGGGGACAGGGGGCTGGGTCCCTGCTGGCTGTTCTAGGGAACAGGGCCACCAGATTGCCTGGCAACACAAATCTTTTTTTCAACACTTAAAACAATATTAAAATTTTTTACTTATTGATTTTAGAAAGAGAGGAAGGGGGTGGAAAGAGAGACAAAAACATTGATCTATTTCTGTGTGTGCCCTGACCCAGTAGCGAACCAGCAACCTTTGTATACTAGGACAACGCTCCAACTGACTGAGCTACCTGGTCAGGTGCCACACAAATCTCAAGTAGAGATTTCACCTCATCTCCCCATAGCCAGTTGAGAAACCCAGAATTTTTCACAAGCCTAAATCCTCTTTTGTAAGATTAGCTACTTAGTTTCATATGTTAGGAAGATGGTTCTTGAAGGTGAAACAATTGTAGCAGCAGAGGTGTGTGGGGGGGGATTACTGGTGTTCATTTTATTGGTGTTCATTGTTCTATTGTATAGCAGGTCCTCAGTTACAGTTGGGGGTCCTCAAATAACATTGTTTCATTCAAAACCGTGTCATTGTAACATTGATTAGATACTGTTAGAATTTAACTCTTGTTTACATCAATTAATTAGTTTTTGGTAATATGAGTTTTGTTGCAGGTCATTTTGCTTCAAATTGCAGAACCTAGTATGATGTTCAGTGAGGATTACTGTACATATCTGTAGTCTGTAGATGGATGTTGATGAGTCCAGTGCACAGGAAAGAGCACAAGTCTGCACTTTCTTTCCCACCCCGAAATTTGGGGAAATGGTGTAGGAAATCTTTCCCCATTCGTTTCATTGGTGATTTTTTAATGCTGTTGGCCACCTGTGCATCCTTCGGTCACCTGATCTTTGCATCTCTAATAAATCTACTTTGATGAGCTGTTTGATAGCTGATATCTGATCTGAAGCACATCCTTTGTCTTCTGAACTTGCATAGCCATCCTCAAAGGAAGAGAGGCCGGGCTGCTGGAGGAATGAGTTTAATATCTGATCACAGAAGTTTGGTCCAATTGATAGCACAGGAAAGGAATGTAGAGATCTCAAATCCATTGTTCCATATGAGCGACTACCCTTCTCTGGCAGAGCCACAAGTGGCGAGTCCATCCAGGTGTTTCAAGTGGACATATGGAATGAGTGCTCTTATGGACCCACTTGACTGCCGACACTGAGATTCAGCTTATTTTTCCTGTGCTCTTTCTAGATTGGCCACTGTAGAAACCATCATAACATAGGTGTTCTCAGAGCCTGGTCCACACATACTGGCACACTTTTTCACACTGAGCAACCCTGAATTCAGTAGTCTGATAAGTTGGTCATTATACTCCCACATTCTGGAATCAGGGCAAAAGGCATGGTTTGATGTGATTGAATGCCTGTGGGTTTTCCATTTCTTTAACTAAAATGCTTTCCTTAGGAGAGATCAAGTGTGTGTCTTTTCAGGGGTGCTCTCAACACGTTAAACCCCAATTACAGTTTTTGTTTTGTGGTGTGTCAGCCACTCCTTCACCATGGACAGCGAGAACCTCTCCATACTAAAGTCTATAGGTGCAATATAGAAGTCAGATGCACCCAGTCCATTTTGGAGTCAGCTGTTATTTTCTGGCTGGATTGGTGCTTTTCCTTGCCTTTAGGGTTCAGTCATCTCTTGGTCCCCAGTCCTGGTTCTTCTTTAAGGTTGGTTTTGTCTCCCAGACCTTACTCCCTTGGCTCGTTGAGGAGAGAATAGTATTTCAATTGAAGCAACACCTAAGTCAGGTCACCCTGTCTCCCCTCACCCTCTTTTCTTTTAATCATCTTGTCTGGTTACAGCTTCTCAGAGGTTCTGTTCTTAGGGCAGCTGGTCCAAGGCTCCAGCACTATCATTTATGCCCTAAACTTTGTTTCTTCATTTTAATGCCAGTTGTCTTGCCCTCACTTCTACATGTAGGCTGTGCCCACACTGCCCTGTCTTCTCCGTATTTCTCTTCTGCAGTGATCGCATAACTTAAAGCCAAATACAATTGAGGGTAGGGGGTTACCTCAGCCTGCAGGTGTGAGGGAGACCCAGCTTTCCCAAACCATGCATCCTAGAACAGGGTTCCTGACCTGGGCCACTGGCAGGATTTATATCACCCTACCCTTTGAACATGATGATACTGGGTCTTTCCCAAAGACCACGCTGTGTGTGGCCAGTTTGCCTGGTCTCGGGAAGGAAGAAGCAGATGGTTTCTCACCGAGGTGTGTTTGCAGCAGGTGTTTAGTGGGAAGAAAAAGATTCTGTTTCTGGCTGGCTTGTGTTTAACATGGCATTACCTTATCACCACTCTTTGTTGACTGGTGATCGGGCAAAGCAAATGAACCAATTTCTGCTGCCACATGCTTGGAGCCACATGTCAGGGAAGCAGCCTGATAGTGACATGGCCAGGGGGATAATCATCTGTGGGCTTCATCCTATGACATGTCCCCCTAAATGTCCAGAGTCACCCCCTCACTGCCTCTCCACCTCCCCATACCAGAGTAAGCAGCTGTCATGATGGGTATGGGCTGCATCCCTCAGGTGTATGGTAAATGCTGGGTCCACATCTGTCCTGCTGACCTCAGCATCCCAGCACCTGACCCAAGGTGGCCCTGAGGCCCAGAGCAGTGGATGAAAGAAGTCGAGGCTTCTAGTAGCTCCAGGTTATCATGTCTTTGGTCTTCCTAGGAAGATTCCAGAAGAAACGTTTACACCTCATCTCCTATTGGCTTTTCCTTTGGGAGTTTATGGGGCTCTTTCTTCCAGGACAGAAAACCAAGGCTTTGGGCCAACAGAGCACCCACAACAGGCATTGGTCTGTGAGCATGTAGTTTTCCTCGGTCCTGTCCCCCTGCCCCCATGGGTTGTGGACCCTGGCTCTTTCCTCCTGGTTCTGGGCTGGGTCATTGCGCAGAGGGCAATGGTTCCAATGGCCAGTGGGAGAGAGAATGAAAAACCTCCCCAAGTTAGAGTCAGCTTCTGATGGTGCTCTTGGCATGGTGTGTGCAGCAGAAAAATGGTCCCCAAAGTTGTCCATGTCCTAATCCTGGGAACCTGCAAATATATTAGGTTATGCAGCAAAGGGGTTAAAGTTGCAGATGGAGTTAAGGTTGTTAATCAATGGACCAAGAGCTGGGAAAGGATCCTGGAGTCCCCATGGGCCTGTGTCATCACAGCACCCTTTGAGAGGATGAGGGGGCAGACACTTGGTGTCAGAGTGACACCACATAAGGGAGACAGGGCTGTCACTGCTGGCTCTGAAGGAGGAGGCGCGCGGGTGATTCTGGAAGCTAGAAAGGGAGTGAAAGCCTGCATGCTCGGAACCTCCAGAAGGGACCATCTTCTGCTGCCAGACACACTGCGATTTCAGCATACTGAGATCCGAATGGGCTTCTGGCCTCCAGAACTGTGAGATGGTAGTATTTGTGTTGTTTCTAGCGGCTGAGTGTGTGATTGGTCATAGCGGCTACAGGCACCCATGACATGAGGATGGGGAGTGCTTTCTGAAGGCAGCAGCACAGCAGCTTATGTCTTTTCTAAAGGGCGTCACTTTATAACCTGTCTTGTGTTCATCTCCGGCTTTTCCATGACTGTGTCTCTCTATCTGAGAGGGTTCTCTTTCCTTCGGCATAAATCACCAAACCTGGGGGAATGAGATTTGGGTGATAGATGTTTGAGCTTCACTGCTGAGTTACAAAAGCCTCAGTTGCCTCTGGGCCAAGCGTCAGTGGCTCTTGGCTCCTCCGAGACAGTGAGGGGAACGAGTGTGGTTCACAGCAGGCCCGCTGTCCACTGGCTCCAGCACAACCGCAGTGCCTGTTCTGAACAGGAATGCCGAATCGAGAATCTGCTCCCCTTTCCAGCCCCTCCCTCTCCTTCCCTGCTTGGGCTTCTGTGGTTCCTGCCCTCTTTCCTCTCCAAGCAGCTGCCCATACTCCAGCCACCTCAAAATGCCTCTCCTCCTGGAACCAGACACGCTACCTTCACCACAGTTGGACTTACAAGCATGTGGCCAAGAATTCACAGTTTTCAGAGGCACTCTAATTCTTCGGGAGGTTCAGGTCAATAGGGAAAGAGCATTCCCCTAGTCAAGCAGTCTCTGTGGGGAGTTTGTTTTCTCTGAGAGGAGGACAAGTTGCTCTTTCCTTTCCAATTACTCAAGAGCCTATTTTGCAAAATCCTAGCCCCTAGCTAATGCTCCCTCACAGCTCCAGAGAAGCTCAAAGTTCAGCTGGCAACCCCACTGCCATGGGGAGGGGGTGTTAAAACTGGCACTGAAATTTTTTACTGTGTACCTTTTAAGTCATGACCTGTTTGTTTTGTGTCCATGCTGAGGCTCATTCTCTGTGCCAGCTGCCCAGTTGGCATCATCATCCTTTCCATACACAACAACGGCCATTTGGACTTGATTGAAGATAGCATTCTGGTGGGCTCCTTCTAAAGGGAACTTTCAGAGGTGCCTGGGACTCGGGAGCTGATAATCTAAAATGAACAAAACTGAGATGGGCATGTCCATTTAAAAATAACAATATTGCCTGACCAGGCGGTGACACAGTAGATAAAGCATCGGACTGGAATGCGGAAGACCCAGGTTCGAGACCCCAAGCTCACCAGCTTGAGCGCGGGGCCCAGCTGGCTTAAGCAAAAAGCTCGCCAGCTTGGATCCAAGGTCGCTGGCTCCAGCAAGGGGTTGCTCAGTCTGCTGAAGGCCCACAGTCAAGGCACATGTGAGAAAGCAATCAATGAACAACTATGGTGTTGCAACGGCAACGAAAAACTAATGATTGATGCTTCTCATCAATCTCCATTCCTGGCTGTCTGTCTCTATCTATCCCTCTCTCTGTCCCTGTAAAATAAAAAAATAAAAAATAAATAAAAATAACAATATTAAGTGCAGGCATGTGAGGAGAGTGAGTTTATTTTTTAGTTATTGTCAGAGATCTACTTTGAGCTGTTTCTCTATCCGCCTTGATGGTGCAGGATTTGGAGGGAGGATTTGTTATATTGGCACAAAGTGCTCTGAGCATCTCGAGCTGCTACTTTGAATGTCAGTTGATTCTAAGTCCTGACGAAAGATGGGAGGAGTTGCACCACTCTTTCCAACTCCAGGCTTCTTTCTTCCACTCCCTATTGAGCATTAGCTGATTAGCATGTCTTGGGAGCTCTGCTAATGGTATGTAAAGACTGTGCAACATGGGCCTGTGCCCTCAACTCCATTCATATAATTAGGAGAATAGTCTGCTTGGCCTGTAGAAAGACTCCAAACCCATGGGAGGGACCTGGGTGTCAAATTTGCCCTGAGTTCTGTACCTAGGAGCATGGCTTTCTGGTCCACCAGGAGGGTGGTTATCTTTGCTCCTGCCAACCCTGTAGGACCCCAGGTTCCCTAAAGTCAGAAACAGCTCTGCCTGTGCTGAGCAAGAACCACTCAAGGTGGTGTGTCTAGTGCTTCCAAGAACACTAGGAAGATTTCCCATCAGATTGCAGTCTTTGCACGCCCCTCATTGCCACTGCTGTCTTCCCTCTGCCAGGAACTGGGCTCTGCTTCCTGCCATCAGTCCTGCCCTGTGCCAGCTCCCTGCCCACTTCCTCCCATTCACCCTCAGAATTGTACCCTCAGCCGCTTCTTTGGGTGCCAGCTTCTTGACCCTTTTAAAAAAAACTAATAGCTATTATTATTATTATTATTTACAGAGACAGAGAGAGAATCAGAGAGAGGGACAGCTAGGGACAGACAGACAGAAGGTAGAGAGATGAGAAGCATCAATTCTTTGTTGCGACACCTTAGTTGTTCATAGATTGATTTCTCATATGTGTCCTGACTGGGAGGCTACAACAGACTGAGTGACCCCTTGCTCAAGCCAGCAACCTTGGGCTCAAGCCAACAACCTTTGGGCTCAAGCCAGCGACCATGAAGTCATGTCTATGATCTCATGCTCAAGCCAGTGACCCTGCGCTCAAGCTGGGTGAAACCACACTCAAGCTGGTGGCCTTGGGGTTTCAAACCTGGACCCTCCGCATCCCAGTCCGATGCTCTATCCACTGCGCCACCACCTGGTCAGGCAATAGCTATTATTTTATAGAGCAGCTTTAGGTTCACCAAAAGAAATGAGCAAAAGTACAGTGTCCACTCACCCCTCCAGGTTCCACTGTTATTCATTGTGGTTAAAGCATAGCACATGCCACATGTTAACTGCTCTGAGTAAGGAGGTCAGTTCCAAGACATTAAGTGCATCCTGTGCCACCGTCACACTGTCTACCATACAAACCTTTCACCCTTTTCACCAAGTCTTCTCAGGCTTGGAGTTTCTCTGCACACCTGTCCTTCCTTTGGGGCGGGTGTCAGTCCCTGATTAGACAAGCCTATGCCAGACTAGGGAGACTGAAGCCCAGGAGGCCAGGCTTTCCTTTCAGGACCTCTCCATTGGTCGGCTCCTGGCCGCTCCTTTGACTCCATGTCCTGGGACACCTGGGTTGTGTACTTCCCGTGACACGTGGGTCCAGCTGGGTTTATTAGCTCAGTGACAGGTTGGCTGACAAGCAGTGACATGCTTCTGTAGTCTTGGATCCATCCAGCGGCTGCCCCTGAATCCTAACATCTGACTGGTGACATGGTTGCGGGAGGAGGAGGCACCTCCTGACAGAGCCCTACCCCCCACTGCCTTCCTCTAACAGTGAGGGGAGATTAGTTCCCAATCTGGGGCTGGAGTCACCTGGGAGGACCTTCTCCAAGACCTAGTGGGTCAGAAGTCCAGGCTATGCCCTCTGAGTTCCTTAAAGCTCCTGGTTTGGAGAAGCAGTGTGTCATGACCCTCAGCTAAAGTCTGTCCCAAGGCTGGGCCACTATGGGGCCTCTTAGTCACTGTGGTCACTGGGTGTACATCCTTAACTGGGGGTGAAGCCTTGTGCTCACCTGGGAGGGGCCTGGCCTACTTGGCCCTTTGGGATCCTATTTCTACCCTCTCTTCTGACAGCATGGGGGTTAAACTCAGGTTCACATTCACCAGCTGGTGGAGAGAGCCACCAAGGTAGAATGCTGCCAACTTGGATTGTGGGGCCTGAATGTAAATTCACACTGAGTGAGGAGCCCACAGTCACACTGGTTTGCCAGTTCCCTCAGCCCTTCCCACTGTGGCATCAACAATCACAGGACAGGAGGCTGCAATTGTGGGGCCGGGGGCGGTGGGAGGGGCCCCCACTGTGCAGCTCAGTGGCTGTGGTCCCATGAGGTCAAGTAGATGAGAGGTAGTTGTCACTCCTGGCCTGAATGGACTTTTGGAAGACTGGCAGGGCCGCATGGGGTGACTGGTGTTGTGGGTCTTGCATCTGCATAGCAGGAAGCGAGCTCTTTAAACAGATGCAAACTAAGGCAGGAAGGGGATTCCAGAGGAACATGGCCCCAGGGTTGGGGACAGGGCAGGAAACCTGCATTTGGAAAGCTTGCTCAGGGTGCCTTCCATTGGCCCTAATGAGGAGCCTGTGGCTGGTGGGTGCACCAAACAACCAGGTTCTAAGGAGGGCAGCGACTGGTTGGGCATGATCACCATTTCACCTGCCAAGGAGCAGAGCCCGGCACACCCAGGAGGGCTCCTGCCTGCTCTTATCAGCGGCCTAGGGGCTGCCTGGGGAGGAGGTTAAAAAGACCTCATTTCCTACTTCTTGTCGGAACATGCCTGAGACAAGTTGTTCTCATCAGAGCATGCCGACAGTGTAAGACCATGGGTTAACACATGTGTCCATCGTGTATGCAAAGAAGGAAAAGCTGGAGGGTGTGGCCAGAACTTGGGCCAGGCCATAAAGGTCTCTGGGTCACAACTGAGGAACCCCCTCTTTTTAAATTTCCATAAACTTTTCTATAACAAGCCTCCAGCTTTGTCATTCTATAATTCATGTCTGATTTCTTTCAGACAAATAGCTGGGTACACAATAAAAACAACATAAAACACTCACTCAATACACTGGTCAGTACTTTAGTTAACAAAGGTGGCCTTTGCTCCATTGAAAATTGAAATGACAAGAAAATATAAGTCAACAATGAACGAACAGATCTTTGGCTTGGGAAGAATGATATAAAGTATAAAAGTGATAAAAATAAATCATTAGGGAAAAGTCACCATCAAATTGACTTCCTAGACATGCCAGGCATACTGCACATAGATAATGCAATTAAAAGGCAAACAATGAATTAGGAAAACATGTGGCAATTCTAGCAAAGGATAAAGGTTGTTGCTACATAAAGAGTTCTTGTGTATCACCAACACAGCTGTGGCCCCAGCTGAAATATTGGCAATGCTTGCCCCAAAACAAGTCCCAAGATGATGACAGGTGTCTGGTAAGCACAGGACCTGTTCATGTGAGTCGATCATCGGGAAACCATTCTCAGTGACCCAAATTGGCAAAGATTCAAACCTCTGATAGTGCTGGGACCATCTGGAAGTCCACAGGGTGCTATGTATCCAGGGCCCAGTTTAGTTAGGAATTCCAGGAGTAATCCTACAGAAATAGATGGAATACAGGTGGAGATTTGTGTATAAAAATATAGAGGTCATTATGTAAATAGACACTCTTTGAAAACCAGACGTCAGGCTATGGTGGCTGGTGGGAAGATTGTACACCCCTGTAACATAAACAGCCATGAAGATGGAGGGTCAGCATGTTGAAATTTTAATTTGCTAACAGCATGGTGTATTCATGTTTTATGGCTGCAGTAGTAAAGCCCTATGGACTGGTAGGCTTAATTGATAGACTCACTGTTGACAGTCTGAGATCCAGGTTTTGGAGAGTTTGTTCCTTCTGAGGCTTTGAGGAAGGTTCTGTGCCAGGCCCCTCTCCTTGTTTTATAGATAGCCGTATTCATGTCCTTTTATACAGGTGCCTGTATCCAAATGTCTTCTTTCAAAAGGACACCAGTCACATTGGATGAGGACCCAACCTCATAACCTTGTTCTAACTTGATCACCTCTATGAAGACCTGTCTCCAAATAAGGCCACACTCTGAGGTCCTAGAGGTTAGGACTTCTACCTGTGAATTTGGGGGAGGGACACACTTCAACCCTAACATCTGTGTAATATATTTTTGAGGTGACTAAAAGCAGGTATGACATAATCCCCGTGAGTGCTGTTATTTTTAAGAAAGGCACAGAAGTGAGCAGAAAATACACAGAATACTTTTGGATTGTGTGATTTCAGGGATATGTGGTCTTTTTTATACTTCTAAGCAAATTTCATTTAAAAAACTTTAAAATAATAGGTAAAGGAATCTCCACTTCTAGAGGTCAAAGGTTGGGAAATCAGTTTCAATTTGAATGGACCAGATTCCCAAATAAAAAAATACATTTAAACAATAGATGAGAATTGTCAGAAGAGAGTACATATTTGTGGCTGGCATTTGACAGATGTGCCCTGACTTCCCCAAAGGCACGCTGTCTCCCCAGAACCATCTGGGCTGGGGCTGGGTGGGGCTGTCCGGCTCACCATGGTGGCCAGGGTGGGGTAGGAGCCGGAACTCTGCTCTCGCAGGACAAAGGTCTTCTGTCCTGGGGTCTAGCTATCACTGAGTGACTTTGGGGGCTCTGACCATGTTTTCTGATTTGCATAACAGCACTCTGGGACGTAATTTACAGAGTTGATGTGAGGTTCACATCCGATGACATATGTGGGGATGCCGTATTGCAGACCCTCGTACTGTATTTTGGAACCTCTGTCCAGCCTTCTGGTAAATTCTTCTAATGATTCTCAAGGGTAGTAAACCATCCTCATGGAAAGATGCTTTGGTTTGGGAAGCCAGCGGAGACTTCTTTGCAGCCTGTCTGGTAGTTCTGGAGACTGAATTGGGTAATACCTGAGGCTCCAAGGTGGTGGGTGCTGCCTCCCCAGTTCCACTTGGTCAAGGCCACAGGCCACAGGAGGCCACTGAGCCCCAGGAACATGGCTGCTCTGCACTGAGAGTTGCTTACGTGTAAAATACATGTCAGACTTCCGAGACTTCTAGAATGTGAACTAGTAGTCCATCAGTGATTTTTTTTCATATTTGCTTATATGCCACAATGGCACTCTTTGGGGTGTATTGAGCAAACAAGTTTGTAACAGGTTTGTTCGTTTACACATTTTTTGCCTAATTGCTGCATTGGTGTGGGGCAGCCACATGTGTGTGGTCTGTGGAAGGCTGAGGGTGCTTGCCCTCAGGGCAGCAGATTGCAAATTGCAGATGGCCTGCCTCCGTGGAGAGGGGCTATTGTTTGCTGGAGAAGGGGTTTTTGCCCTCAGTTTATTTTGCTGGAGAGTGTAGAGCAGGGGTCGGGAACCTATGGCTCGCAGACAAATCTTTAATAAAAAAAATAATAACGTTAAAAATATAAAACATTCTCATGTATTACAATCCATTCATTTTCTACCGCTCGTGTTCATGGTTGCGGGTGGCTGGAGCCAATCCCAGCTGTCCTCCAGGACAACACCAATTTTTATTGGATAATGTGTAAAGTACACGGGTCAGTGTGAGGTCAGGAAGTAAACTTCCCTCCTTTTAATCAAGTAGTCAGCTAGCTAATTGCAGAAACTTTTTTGACGAAGAAGATGGCTAAAAGAAAAAAAGATGAGGAGTATCGTACTTTTCAGCAGGAATGGACAGAGGAATTCGCCTTTGTGGAGAGAGCAGGTTTTGCAGTGTGTCTAATATGCAATGATAAAATTGCATCGATGAAATGGTCATATATAAAGCGGCACTTTGACACATGCCATACTACATTTGCATCGAAATATCCAGCAGGGACAGCAGGAAGAAAGCATGTCAAGAGCTACTGTGCAGAGAATCCTGGGTCAAAATGGCGAGCAGGCCTGCTGTTGCAGCATCAAGCCGGTGGCTGGAGGGTATTCGAAAATGGTATTATAATGCTGCAGGATTCAATAAATTGGGGTTAATGCGAGATGATACAATACATATGAATGACGATGTAGCAGAAGCCATAAGAAGGCTTCCCGAGAATGTCTATAACGACAGGATGTTTTGCATTAAGAGAGCACTGGACCTGTCCATGAGGCAACAGATCTTGCCTAAAGAGCAGTGGACAAAATATGAGGAGGATAAATTCTACCTTGAACCATATCTGAAAGAGGTGATTCAAGAAAGAAAAGAAAGAGAGGACTGGGCAAAGAAATAATCATGTAATCAAAATCTGTGGATGCATCAGTCCCTAGTATTTTAATGATGTTTAAGCATGAAATGTATAATTTAGAACATCTGAGTTGCAGATACTTTAAATAAATGTCTATTATAAAAAAAAAAAAAAGAGCTACTGTGCAGAGTGCAAGCTAGTCAGCAGCAACTCCATGTTTGAACCCAACAAGGTGACTGGAATTTGGCCAGCTTTGCTGGTGCTTTAGCAATTGTGAGAAACGGAAAGCCATTCACAGATGGGGAGTATGACAAAACATTCATGCTTGATGTTGCCAATGAACTTTTTGACGACTTTTTGGATAAAGACAAGATAATCAAACGAATAAAAGACATGCCTCTGTCGGCAAGAACTGTTCACATCGTACCATCATGATGGCAAATCAAATTGAGGCAACACAAGTGAAGGACATAAATGCAGCACCATTTTTTTCTCTTGCTTTGGATGAGTCAACAGATTTAAGTCATTTATCCCAGTTCAGCGTGATTGCAAGGTATGCTGTCGGTGACACACTACGTGAGGAATGTCTTGCTGTTTTTCCTATGAAGGAGACAACAAGAGGGGAAGATTTATTCAAGTCTTTCACTGAGTTTGCTAAAAAAAAAATCTACTGATGGATAAACTTATTTCGGTGTGTACTGATGGTGCTTCGTGCATGTTGGGGAAAAGCAGAGGATTTGTTGCGCTTCTTCATGAACATGAAAAGAGACCCATCCTAAGTTTTCACTGCGTCCTACATCAGGAGGCGCTTTGTGCTCATATATGTGGCGAGCAGGCATTGGTGAGGTGATGTCGCTGGTTATTCGGGTCGTCAACTTTATTGTTGCTTAGCTTTAAATGATCGCCAGTTTGAAACACTGCTGGATGAAGTTGGGAATAATTATCCTGGTCTGCTTCTGCACAGCAATGTGCGTTGGTTGTCAAGAGAGAAGGTGCTCAGCCATTTCTCGGCTTGTCTGAGTGAAATCCAGACTTTTCTTTTTATTTTTAATTTTTTAAAATTTCTTTTTATTGTATTCATTTTGGAGAGGACACAGAGTGAGAGAGAGAAAGAGAGAAAGGGGGGAGGAGCTGGAAGCATCAACTCCCATATGTGCCTTGACCAGACCAGTGCAGGGTTTTGAACTTGTGACCTCAGTGTTCCCAGGTCGACGCTTTTATCCACTGCGCCACCACAGGTCAGGCAAATCCAGACTTTTCTTAAAATGAAAAACGTCGAGCATCCTGAGTTAGCTAACACTGAGTGGCTCCTGAAGTTCTACTATCTCGTGGACATGACTGAACATCTGAACCAGCTCAATGTGAAATGCAAGGCATTAGAAATACAGTTTTATCCCTTCAACAAGCAGAGTTTGCATTTGAAAACAAGCTGGAACTCTTCATCGCCTACATTGAAACAGGTCATTTACTACACTTTTGTTGGTAGAGTGTAGAGCATTTACCTGGCAGCTGTGGCTGATGCTATGCTGTGAGAACACTCCAGCAGGTTAAAAACCCTCCCCGGCACACCCTGGAGGGAGTTCGCCCACTGTAAGGAAGTGATTCAGTGCTGGCCAGGAAGCTCCCTGACCTTTTCAGCCATTGGACACACTGTAACACCCTATAGACTGAACCTGCGTATATAAGCTAGCTTACTTCCTCAATAAAATGGATCTGCATTACTGAACATTGTCTTCAGAGTCGGGTCTCTGCATCTCCGTCGTCCTCACCCCCGGTGGGCCATGTTCACACACTTTGAAAAACTGAGAGAGTTTAAAGATGCATGCACAGCAAGTGACCCTGCTCAACATCTTGATCTCCAGCAGCTAGCGGGCTTCACATCTAATCTCCTGCAGTCATTCAAAGCATGCTTTGGAGAATTTTATGAGCACACTTGTCTTTTTAAGTTCATCACACATCCACATGAGTGTGCAGTGGGCAGCGCCAACCTGAGTTACATCCCCGGTGTCTCCTTAAGAAATTTTGACCTACAAGCTGCTGACCTGAAGGCCTCAGACATGTGAGTGAATAAGTTCAAGTCACTGAATGAAGACTTGGAAAGACTTGCACGACAGCAAGTAGTTGGCGAGCAAACACAAGAGGGGAGAAATGAAAAAACTTCAACCTGTGGACCAGCTGATTGTCAAAACTTGGAACGTGCTTCCCATCACATACCACACATTGCAGCGTGTGAGTATTGCTGTACTGACAATGTTTGGCTCTACGTATGCATGTGAGCAGTCTTTCTCACATCTAAAGAATGTTAAGACCAACCTACGATCACATTTAACGGATGGAAGTCTCAACGCCTGCATGAAGCTTAACCTCGCCACGTATCAACCAGACTACAAAGCCATCAGCAAAACCATGCAGCACCAGAAGTCGCATTAATGGTAAGAAGTATTTTATTCATCATTGGTTAGCAACAGCATAACAATGTTATTAAAAAGAATTCAGAGACTTATTATATTTTAAAAGTGTTAGTTTTGCCTGACCTGTGGTGGCGCAGTGGATAAAGCGTCGACCTGGGAACACTGAGGTCGCCTGTTCAAAACCTTGCACTGGTCTGGTCAAGGCACATATGGGAGTTGATGCTTCTAGCTCCTCCCCCCTTTTTCTCTCTCTCTCTCTCCCTCTCTCTCACTCTGTGTCTCCTCTCTAAAATAAATAAATAAAAAGAAATAATAAAAGTGTTAGTCTTATATAAAATGCACACATTTACCTGTATTTAGTGTTAAACATATTGTATGGCTCTCATGGAATTACATTTTAAAATATGTGGCATTCATGGCTCTCTCAGCCAAAAAGGTTCCCCACCCCTGTGCTAGAGAAAGAGAAGGAGTGCTGAGGGGTTTGGGAGTCCTGAGTGAAAGGAAAGCCCTGCCTCTGCTCATCAGCCATTAGGAGACCTTAATAAATGGAGTGGCCCACCATTTTCTGGCTCCATATTTACTTTTACTGTCTGCCCAAACCCAATGGGAACCTGCATGGCCACAGCAGGTGGGTTAAGAAAAATATAAAATCCACGTCCTTATTTCGCCTAACTTTTCATAACCATGGCTGGTAGGATATTTGAAATTGCTCATGTGGCCCACATGGTACTTCCACGGGGCAGCACCGGCCTAGAAAAGAGGGGCTCATGGCTCATTAACTGACCTTGTCATTCTCAAAGAATTCTTTAATTTTACAAATAGTCCATGGAAATTATTACTAGAATAAAGATATAGCTCTGGCTGGCTGGCGCAGTGGATAGAGCATCGACCTGGTATGTGGACTTCCTAGGTTCAATACCTGGTCAGGGCACAGGAGAAGCAACCATTTGCATCTCTCCCCCATTCTCTCCCCCTTCTCTCTCTCTTCTCCTCCTGCAGCCAGTGGCTCCATTGGTTCAAGCATTAGTCCAGGCACTAATAATAGTTCAGCTGGTCAGATTGTCTGTCTCAGGCACTGAGGACAGCTTGGTTGATTTCAGCATCGGCCCCATATGGGCTTGCCAGGTGGATCCTGGTCGGGCGCATGCGGGAGCCTGTCTCTATCATGCCTCCTCTCACTGAAAAAGAAAAGCCTTCATAATATGGTTGTCATCTGCCATAGCACGGCTTGAAGTGCTCAGAGAGTAGAACGCACAGTGGTCATGATGCACCATGGAGCTTAGCTCCCCATGCAGGGAGAGAACCAGTGACACTGGTATAACTTTGCACAGGGACAGACAGTTACTGGACTTAGTGCGGTGATCACATCATAAGGTATATATATGTTGAATCACTGCGTTATACACCAAAACATTAAAAAAATATATTAAAAAAAATAAAAAGAACAGAGGAGGAAGAGATACCTCTCAACCTGGAGCTGCCAGAGTGGCTCCCCAGGAAGGATTGGTCCTGCCCCAAGTGCCTGGAAAGTGGTTAAGCCAGGGGGCAGCTGTTTTGGAGATATTTGCAATGTCTGGAGACATTTTCAGTAGTCCTACTGGCAGCAGGGATGGGGGGCTGGAGCTAGTGGCTTCTAGGGGGTAGAGGCCAGGGGTGCTGCTTACCATTCTACAAGGCACAGGATAACACCACACACACACACACACTAGGAATGACCCGGCCGCAAACATCAATCATGCCTGGGCTGAGAACCTGGTATGTGGCCTGGGCTGGCAGGACCTATGTGACTGGTAATCAGCATCAATTTGGTCTGATGAGTGTGAGGCAGAATGCAGCTTTGGGGTCACTGGCCACATCCACGACTTTGGCTCCAATGCATGTCCTCTCTTTCCCTCCCCCAGGCAGGTGTGGACAAGCCCCACCTGGGCCAAGGTGTGCAGAGGATGGGAACACTCCCCTGGCAATGTTGCTGGGCCGCCTTCTTCGCCGGGCCTCCTCCAAAACCTCAGACTTCCTGACCCTCACCCCGGGTGGTGGTGGTGGGGCCCCCTCTGTCCTCGATGGGGAGATCATCTACTCCAAGAACAATGTCTGCGTGCACCTGCCAGAGGGGCTGCAGGGACTAGGGGAGCACCACCCAGGTGAGCCTGGGAGAAGGAAGGGCCTGGAGTCACAGGTTGGGGAGGGAGGGACTGGGGTCCCAGCCCTGAGGTGAGCTCTAACCAGCTGGCTTCAGCTTCAGAGGCTCCTGTCCCACTTCCCCATTTGTCTCACCTTGACCTTGTGGACAACTGACCAATGATGGGCCAGCTCTGCAGTCGTGTGTGTTGGGGGGAAGGAGGTTCTAGGTCAAGGTCTGAGGGTGCTCCATGTTCTGGGTACAAAACAAAAGGAAGAGTGTGACCCTTGGAGAGCTTTGTGGTTTAGTCCTGCTGTGATGGAAGGCTGGAAAGAGAGGGACAGGCAAAGGTCTGAGGCTCTCTTCCCCATCCCAAAGCCACGTGATCTGAGTGTGAAAACACTTGGCCTCCCAGACATTAACCTGATGCACAGCTGGCTGATAGCCCTGAGCTCTGCTGTAACAGGAGCCATGCATTAGGCCTGAGCCCTGCGGAATGTAAGAAGCTCAGCTTCTGCCCTAGACCACTTTTCAGATCAGAGACCAGGAGGCCGGGGGACCTGTGTGATAGGCCTGGGAATTAGGCCACCCCAAAATGGCAGATACTGCCATGGGAAATGCTACCGTCTCCCCCAAACTGAGCCTTCAGGAGCCCAGGGAGCCCACCCACTTCCTGCTGGCCTTGGAAAAAATGCCCTTTGTCACTGTCGGCAACCCTAGTGCATCCTTTGGAAAGATGACCTCTTCCTCCAAAAAGCTGCATCAGAGAAAAAAGGCCAAGCAAGGGGCCACGGCTGACGGGACAGCACTCACACGCCAGCCGCCCACCTCAGAATTTTTCTTATGAGCTAGAGTTTGCAGCCTGCGCCCCTTCTGACAGAGTGTGATACTGTGAGCTAGGCTCCTGGCCTGCCAGACTGAGATGCTGACTGACCACAGGCAGGAAAGCTCTGGGGCAACCAGGCAGTGGACAGGGTAGGGCTCTGAGTGCCAGGAGGTCTCCTGTGCTTAGAAAAGCACAAAACAATGGTTCACTGCTCAGGGGTGCCGGGGCCCCCAGGTCTCTAAGTGTGCATGCTTGGCCAATGTCCACAGCTTACCTTCATCCCAAGCCCCACTGCCCCCAGGCGTGTTTCATGTAGGGCCAGGCCGCGTCTGAAGCTCGTCCAGTCTGCGCAGCCCCAGGACGCTACTAACCGCGGTGTGGCCCCTGTAAGACACAGGACCTGCATGCGTGGCCCTTCCTCACCACAGTTCTTCATCCTCACAGGCTACCTGTGCTTGTACACGGAGAAGGATGAGCTGCTGGGGGCCACCCTCATTCTCGCATGGGTCCCCAACTCTCGGATTCAGAGGCAGGATGAGGAGGCGCTTCGTTACATCACCCCTGAGAGCTCCCCTGTGCGCAAGGTGCCCCGTTTGCGGGGCCAGTGCACCCAGAGCTTGGGTGCCTCCCAGCAGACCTTCCCCACAGAGCCAAGGCCCACCCTGATCCCCAGAGATGAGGACATCCTTGTTGTGGCCCAGAGCCTCCAGGACGCCATGCACGTCAGCCCTTCTCCTGAGGACGGGGAGAAGCTGGCCCAGGGACTGGGGGTGGACAGTCCCCTACCGGCCACACAGCCGGCCCACAGCGATTCTGGGATCTTGTCCATGGTCAGTTTGCAGGATGGAACTGAGGAGGGGCGGAAGCCACAGCCTGAGGCCGGCGAGGAGGAGGGCTCCCTGGAGCTATTGGCTGATGGTGTGAGCAGGGACAGCTCCTTTGACTGGGACTCGGATACCTTCTCCTCCCCCTTCTGCCTGTCGCCCGTCAGCACTGCGCTGGCTGAGAGCAGCAGCTCCATGTTCCTGGAGGGTGAGAGCAGGTGAGTCCCTGAGCCAGTCCCAGGTCCTCTGAATGGGCATGTTGGGACAGTTGCTTGTGTCACTAGCTCTGCTCACTGAGTGCTGAGGATGGCCTGCATCCCCTCCCGCATCTGCTTCAGGTGCCCGCTGTCCCCATGCCAGGGCCGCAGCACCAAGGTGCCACTGGAAGGGTTGTGCTTGTGGGTGAGCCTGATGAGGGTTTGGTGGTCACGGCTACCACGCAGCCCCTAGGGGTCCTCAAGGCTCCAAAGAGGTGGCTGTGTACAAGGCTTCTATAACCCTGTGCAGCAAGGGCCAGCGCAGGACGGGTCAGCTCCCTGTGGCCTGCCTGTGGTCTTCACTCTCATTAGGTTGCTAGGCAAACAGCATTGACACTGACAGTGAGCACTGATGACAGTGAGGGAGTCTGGCGAGTAGTAGATATGGATGAAGCCCAGCATAGCGGGTGTGTGCTCACAATCAGCCAAAACCCTGTGAGGGAGGTCCTTACCTCACCCCTGTGTGCAAAAAGTGGAAGTAAGCCTCAGAGAGGATAAGGAACTTGCCAGAGGTCACCCAGCCAGTACACCAGCCAAGTCGGATTCGAGCCCAGCTGGGTCTATACCAGACTCGGGGCATGTAAGATTACCCAGGACCCCTGTAAGCCCAGTAGCCAATTAGCAGGTATAGGGACGCCGAATGCTTCTCTGGCCTTCGCGGGAAGGAATTTGAGATGGAATCTTTCTGATATTGTAGCCTCAATAAACTGTGGTCCATTAAAGCCCAAGGGTGAATAGATAACATTTGTTTCAAGTACTGGAGAGTTCATATAAAAGGAGCAGTCGACTGTGACCCAGGGCTCCGGGTACCAATGAGGTTCACTGAGCTGTGTGGTGTTTTCAATCTGAGAACTAGGTTGGGGAGGAAAAAAACCTTTGTCTGGGTCTTGCAGGTGGGCCTTATTGCGCCCCCTGGTGGTGCCACATTGCCAGTGTGGCGATACTTTTGAGTGTCCGGTGCCCCCAGAGTCCAGGTGGAGGGCAAGGTGTCCTAGCCCTTGTCTGCACTGTGCCCTAGAGAGATGGCAGGCCTAGCTTATGGTCCCATAGCCTTCGTCTTAGTGGCCGGACCAGAATCAGGGCCTGGCCTTCTCAACTCTGTTCAGCAGCCTGATTGCGAGGTCCTATGCCATAGGAGCTTTGATTTGGGACTTGGGGGAACCTGATTGGCATAAGGCTGGGCAAGCTCCTTGCCATCTTGCAGCTGCTGTTTCCTTGTTTGTAAGATGGGGGTAGTGATATTCATTTTACAGGGTTATGCTGAGAATTCACTCCCAGCCCCTCCTTCCTGTCTTCCTTGGTGGTTGGTTCTTCACCCTGGCTGCTATGGAAATCCCTCAGGAAAACTTCTATATAATCATGATGCCCAGCTGATTCCGTGAGCAGTAATTCTCACCTGGGGCTGATTCTGCCTCTAGGGGACGTATGGCAATGTTAGGAGATATTTTTGTCACAAGTAAGAGTGGCGGTGCTATTAGCTTTTAGTAGGTATAGGTCAGGGCTGCTGCTAAATACCCCACAACACACAGGAAGGCCCTGTGATGGAGCAATGGGGCCCAAATGTCTGCAGTGCTGAGGCTGAGGGCTTCCTGGAGGTTTTGTTTGCCATGGACAGATGTGGGGCCCTCGAGTAGGGAGATCATTTTGTTTTTTCAATTGTCGTAAAATATACATGACACAAATTTGCTAATGTGACCATTTTAAAGTGTATGGCAGTGATTAGTGCATTTGTGCTGTTAGGCACCACCACCTCTATCTAGTTCCAGAACTTTCTCATCCCTGCAAAAGGAAAGCCTGTGCCCATTCACGGCCACTCCCCACCCTCTTCCCCAGGACCTGGCCACCACCAATCTGCTTTCTGCCTCTGTGGGTTTGCCTTTTCTGGCCATTTTATTGTAATTGGGGTTGTACAGTAGGTGGCCTTTCTTTAAATTCAGCACAATGCCATTGAGATCCATCCATATTGTCATGTGTGTCAGGACTTCCTTTTAATGGCTGGCTATTGTCCCAGGTGATTCTGACCAGCAGCTGAATTTGAGCCCCACTCGGTACCACATGCAGACGCCTGAGCTGCAGCTGAGGGGTGTCTTTCCGGTGCAGGGTTCACCCTGTTCTGAACCCATCCTGCAGATCAGGAACCACCTCTGCCTTCCAGACACTGCCCCACCCAGGTTAGTTTAGGGGTCACCTGCTCAGAGCTGCTTACCCAACAGTGCTCTGATTCCTGGGTGAGCTTGCAGACTGGTGGTCAGGGAGCTCCTTCCCTCACACGGGGTTCCAGGAACACCACCTGGCTGTTCTTCTGGCCAGTCTGGCACACTGGTTCTTGACCCAGTCATGCATGCTAGGTTGCTGGAGCTCAAAGAAAGTGCAGATTTGGATTCCAAAAGGGGCTGCAGAAGAGTGTGTGTGTGTGTGTGTGTGTGTGTGTGTGTGTTTTCCATAGGTGATTTTAGTGTGAGCCAGATTTAGGCACTGGGTGGTCCCCATACCTCATAGTTTTTGTTTACCCCATCACCTTGGAGACCCTCTGCTCTCTCCTATCCCTGCAGCACCCACATGGTGATGGGACTAGAAATCCCAGCCTCAATAACCACAGGACAAATGTTCCTGATCCCCGCTGTTCATGGGGTACCCTGGGCAGCTTATAAACTCTGATGCCCAAACCTCATCTAGACCAATGAAACCAGGGTTTTTGAGAGTGGGGCCCAAGGAAGGGAAATGTCTGAGCTCCCCAGGGGTTCCCAGTGTGCAGATGGGGTAAGAACCCTTCTGGGAGGGGTACCAAAAGAGGGAGGCTGTTGTGCTCCTCTGGCAGTGGGTGTCTGGGCCAAGGTCCTGGAGTGCAGGCATCTGACTGGACTAGACACTCCCCAGGGGGCTTGGAGGACATGCATGCGCCCATAATTGCTCCTTGAACAAGTCCAATTAAATTGGGAATTGGGTCCCCAAGAGGGGAAAAAGCAGGCTAGCTCATGGATCTCCCTAGTGGCAGAACCAAAGAACTACACATGGAGGCTGAGCATGTTGCCTGGTAGGGGCTGGTAGGGAGGAAGAGCAGCACTCTCATCAAGATTCCCCCCCCACACACACATTTTGTCATGTGGCAGGTAGTTCACAGAGGGCCAAGTGGTTAAAGATGGCGTTGTCCATCCCTGTGCCAACTGTGGAGTACAGCCGGCAGGCCTGGTCTCTAGGTGGCGAAGCTACCTACTGTACCTTCCCAGCCCCCCAGCACAGCAATGGCCAAAAATTCTTGACTTAGCAAGTGCCCTGGGGCCTCATCATCGGAGTCCTGCCAGCAGGGTTATCAGCTGTGGCTCCTATTCCCGCATCCTCAGTAGTCAGAAATCAAGGCTTTGTGCTGGAGTGAAGGTGAGCATGACCGCCAGGCCAGACCAGTGGCCTGCCAGCCATTTGTTTCTGTCCCAAAAGTCACCCAGTCTAACCTCAAGGGCTTGTGGGTGAGTGTGTAATACAACAGGACCTGCGCCCCCCAATCCCCAGTGTTGACCTCCATGTGGCATGTTGGTTGGCTATGCTTGTCAGAAGTGCGATGTGTATGAACTGACATGCCGCTCCTCCCCCTAAATCAAAGTGTCTCCTCTGGAACCTGTCCTAAAAAGTTGTCTAAGTTATAGAAATCAAACTCATGTGCGTGGAGATGTTAGTGATCTTCTTTATAATGGAGGGAAGCAAAGGCCTAAATGTCCAACAAAGGAGAAGGAGATAAATCAGTTTCAGTTGAACTCTCAGACCAAGGCTTTAACCGGGGCCCACATGCCCCTGAATCTTATGCTATGTTTTTATGTGTGCTCATGGGTGCGCACTTTTCTGAGGAGGGGGCACCATCCGAATTCCCAAAGGGCTTGTGATGTCCCCCACCAAAGATTCAGAACCTTGGTGCTGCCCGATGAAAGAGTGGAGATATTTGTAGGCTGTGTAGCAACATGGAAATTCATAATGTATCAGGAACAGAGCAGCTAGCAAATTACACGCACATTCTGATTAAAATCTGTGAAGAGGTTTGGTGCACACGTGGGGCAGTCCAGCAGCACTGCCCAGCAGAACTTGGTGCCCAGGTGGCTGTTCCAGGTCTCTAGCCTCGTGCCGCTTGGGGGCCCTGACGAGTGTGACTGAGATGCTGAATTTTACAGGATAGTGACTAATACAGATTTAAATAGTATATCCGGCCACCATATTACTAGATGGCATGGGCTGAGAGGAATATATGCCAAAAGATTGGGATCACATGATTTTGAGTAATTTTTTTTTCTTTTCTCAATTTTCAAAAATGTTCTGCGGTCACTGTATAAATCCTACAATGAGACCACGTTTTTAAAATAGTTAGCCAGTTAATTCCTGCATGGAGGACACTGACTCCCACCCCCCAACTGTTTTGCATACTTGTTAATAAAAAAGCCCTCTAGGGCTATGCGATGTCCTTTCAAGGAAACGGATGCTAATGACTTGCCACCCTCTCCCCAGAGACTGGTGCCCCAACCCCCAGGGACAATGTGTGATTAATTTCCTCTCTCATAGGATCCTCTTGTTGCTATTGCGGCAAGTGAAGGGTGGTGCATATGGGCTGCAGAGCCAGCTGGGCAGCCTGGCCACACAAGGTGTCTGTGGCTTCACTGGGGCAGTGGCTTAATCCACTCAGATGCAGGGGCAGGGGAGCCAGGCACACACAGCCCACCTGCCCTAGGCATCCTGCTCAGATGCCTGCCTGCCCAGCCTTTTCTCTTGCCTTCCCCGCACACACTGGGAACCCTGCCTTGCTCCCTCCTCAACTGGCTGGCTCTCCCCTCTGCTGCAGAAGCCCCAGCCAGCCTGTGGAGACCCTTGCTCGCATCTACGTCTCCCCTTGCAGAGCTCCTGCCCCTCCCTGGGCGTGTGGTTGGGGTGACATTTAAAGTACTGCCCTGTACACATGCATGTTGGTGAGACTCACTGTCTGTCATTCTGCAGGGATGGATTGTCCAGTGTGGCAGCCACCAACCACAGGTGCCATCGAGCCCTGGGAATGTGGCTGTGGCGACTATGCAAATGGATTTTGAATTGTATTCATCTTGAAAAAATTTAAATTTCTCATGTGAGAAAGGGCTTCTGGGTGGACCAGTCCTGGGAGGCAGGTGAAAGTGTTGTCATCTCCTGGTACAGGGCAGGCCCCCAAAATGGTCTGTCCAAAAGAAAGGAAAAGGACAAGCAAATAGGTACCCCTCACCCTACTCCAGGTGGCAGGTTTTGTAGGGGCATTGGAGGGTTCAGGCTACCCTAAAGCCATGGGCAGAAGCCAGTGCAGAGGGAGCAACAGTTTGGGAGTGACAGTTTCTGCCCTCAAGGTCCAGCCAGGCTCAGCCTGCCACAGGACAAGTGAGGCAGATATAGATGGTATGTTAAGTGCTTTTGCTGGTAGGAGGAAAGGTCCCTGTGACACCAGGTATCGGCTGCAAAGCTGAATTATTAATATGTGTCATGTTCATTGGTGTAACTGCTCTGTCCCTTCCACTTGAAGGAACAGAAATGAGGTGCTCTGGGGAGAACCCCAGCCTCCAAGAAGGATCTGGAACCCGTGAGCGTGGTGTGTGAGATCCGAGCACCTGAAAGTGTCATTGTCAAGAGCTGCCATGAGAATCCCTGGAAGGTATCATCAGGGTCACCAAAAAAACCTGTGGAGGGCTGTGACAGAGTGAGAACACTAGATTTATAGTTGCTTCCAGCATTTTTTATAGTCTTGCTGCTCCTTTTCCATCCAACCATCTCTGGCAGCAGACTGAGGTGGGAGGGTGGGTGGGTGAGGAAATTCTCTCAGAAATGGGGTGGGTTCCTGGGGGCTGCCCACCCAGGAGAGGAGGGGGATGGTCTGTGTGAACAGGGTGCTGAGGTATGAGCAGGTCCTGAAGAGAGGAGAGAGACGGCAAGGGCGGTGGAGTAGCCAGGAATTGGGGTGGGGTGGACTGAGGTGGGTGCCTCCCCGCCCTCCCAGCTTCAGGAGGGCACCTCTGAGCAGTTGAGGGCCGGCCTCCCTCACTCATTAGAGCCCTTGGCAGCAGCCCGGCAACTGGCAAGCTGGCAGTTTCCAAAGATCTGTTGTTTGGGTTTGTTTGTGTGTCTGTAACCTAGAGCTGAGATTTATTTCTTTAAAACAGCTCATCTCTGACACCCTACAATCTGTTCTGTGCTTCGTTAGGATTCATCTTGTTGTATGTTTTTGTAGTACTTGGCAATGCTCTGCACCTGCATCTCTTCTTCCTCTCCAGGTCCCCCCAAGTCAAGGTGACAGTCACCAGCCACTCCCCACACCACCCCTGTCCCTGGGGGAGAGTGGCTAAGACCAGGGGTCCAAAGGAAGCTGCACCAGGAAGGGAAGCCAGCAGGTCTGAGCCCTGTGGACTGGCCTGCAGCCTCTGGCAGTTTGTCTGAAAATGGCCCAGAACCTCACTGCTAGTCCAGGAAGCCTGGTGGTGCCCAGAGCCAGGACAGTCCTTCACTGTCCCCCATCAGCACAGGGAGCTCATTGGCAGGTGGTGGCTGCCCCAGCACCAGGAACTTGGAGGGGCTGCTAAAGAATATGGCTGGATTTCGACAGTGCCCAGTCTCCTTTGATGTATGACTCAGGGTGGCTGTTTGGCTCACACTTTCTGTCTGGGGAGGGGAGGGCAGGCCCATGGGTCCCATAGGGCTGGAAGCCTGGTGAGCTCTGTAATTGGACACCTCCATGGGAATGTGATCCCTAGGCCATGACCTTGGCCAGACGTTTACCTCCTGTTCCTCAGTTTCCTCATCTGTGAAATGAGACTGTTGTGAGGGATAAGTGAAAATACTCCATACCAGTGTTTTTCAACTGCCTGTCCTATGGGTCTGTAATCTTCCTGCAAACTCAGGGTGGTTGGCACTTTCACAGACCGTCATGAAATTTCTGGTAGACTGACAGCTGAGAAACACTGCTCTGTCCAATACAGCAACAGTGGCTATATGTTGTCATGTCACATTTATCCAAACCCTTAGAATGTATGACAGAGTGGACCCTGACATACATGATGGGCTTCGGTTATTAATAATATATTGACATTGGTTCATCAATTATAATAAATGTACTAGGCTAAAGCAGATGTTTTTATACTAGTGAAAGCCGTGTGTGTGTGTGTGTGTGTGTGTGTGTGTGTGTGTGTGTGTAGGGGGTTGTCTAGGAACTCTGTACCTTCTACTCAGTTTTTTTGTAAACCAAAAACCACTAAAAAAATAAATTCTTAAGAAATACCAATGATAGACAGAAGTCAGGATTGTGCTGACTCCTGGTCCAAACCAGCACTGACCCATAGAAATGTAATGTGAGTCATGTTATGTGATTTAAAATTGTCTAATAGTGATGTCTTCAAAAACTTTATTTCTAAATAACTATAGTGTCATGGGAAGTTGCAAAAAAAACAGAAAGAGGTCCCACTCACCCTTCACCCAGCCTTCCCCATTGGCAACATCCTGCATAAAACCATGGGACACATTTCAAACCAACACCTCCAGCCAGGCACAGTCTACAGGTCTCGCCCATTTTATGATCTTCCTTTCATGTGTGTAGTCAGCTCACTGTATCCACAGGCTCCACACCTGCCAATTCAGCCATCCATGGATCAAAAATATTTGAAGAAGTTTCTATTAGTATATTGTTGCGGATCTGTCCTGTGTGGCTAGGCCTACTCTGTTACTGAACATGCAAAGACGTTTTTCTTGTCATTGTTCCCTGAACAACACAATGTAACAACTACTTACACAGTATTTACATTGTATCAGGTACTGTGAGCAATCTAGAGACCATGGAAAGTAGATGGGAGGGTGTGTGCAGGCACTATGCAGATACTACAGCACGTAGATGAGGGACTTGAGCACCCGTGGATTTTGGAATCCAAGGCACCCTGGAACTGACGCCCTGTGGATACTGAGGGACTCTGTACACACATATCACACACACTGTGTGTGACTCCTGGACAGTTGTGCCACACTATAGCTTTGTGTGACCACCGCCACAAAAGAGAGACAGATTGTTTTATCACCACACAGCTCCTGAGAGCTATCCCTTATAGTCATATCTAAGTCCTTGTCCCCATCCCTAGACCCTGGCACCCCCTTCTGTATTCTCCATCTATCTAAGAACTTTATAAATGGGATCGGACACTGAGTAACCTTTGAGATTGGTTCTTCTCATTCAGCGTTATTCCCTTGCATTCCACCCACGTGGTTGTGCGCCAGCAGTTCACCCCTTTTTATTGCTGTGTAGTATTCCACAGAAGTGTGTACCATGATGTTTAACTGTCTGCCCATCCAAGGGCATTCATTCCAGTATGGGGTTTACAACCAAAACTACTGTGAACATTTCTGTACAGGTTTTTGTCTGAGCGTAGTAGTGTTCACTTCTCTGGGATAAATTCCCAGGAGTGCAGCTCCTTGGTCATGTGTATGGTGATCGCGTGTTTAGTTTTAGAAGAAATTGCCAACCTGTTTTCCAGAGCAGCTGTGCCGTCCTCCAGTGTCACCAGCAATACATGAGTGACCCACTTTCTCCGCATCTTGCCAACATTTGGTGTGGTCACTTTGGGGGGGGGCATTCTGATATGTGTGTAGTATAGCTTGTTGTGGCTTTATTTTCCTAGTGTTGTTGAGCATATTTTCATGTGTTTATCTGCACCTTCCCCCCACTTATCCTCTTTGGTGAAATGTATCCTCATGTTTTTCACCTATATTCAAATTGAGTTTTTCTTTGTGATTGCTTTATTTTTCAGGGTTTTTTTATTCTAGACGCTGTTCCTTAGTCAGATACATGATGGTACAAGTATTTCTCCCAGTCTGTAGTTTTTTTTTTTTTTTCATGATCCTCACTGGGTCTTTCACAAAGCAACAGATTATAATTTTGATGATGTCCAACTTATCAATTTTTTTCCTCTTATGGGTCATGGATTTTGGTGGTGTTAGGAACTCCTAGCCTGGCCCTGGACTCCCAAAGATAATCTATGTAATTTTCCTGAAACCTTTGTAAGTTCACATTGAAGCCCAGGGTCTGTTGTGAGGTAGTTTTCAGAGGGGGGCAGTTTTGGGTCATGAGTCATCTTTTTGCCTGTGGTGTCTGACTGCCCTACCCCCAGCACCGTCTGCTGAGAAGCCATTCCTCCTTTGAGCTGCTTTTGCACCTTTGCCAAAAGTCAGTTGAGTTTATTTCTGTGGGTCTAATACCCACATTTTAAAAAATAAAACGAGAGAGACATGTAAAATTAATTTTAATAATTACCCACAATAAAATATTGCCATTTTTATCATGCAGTAGATATAACAAGTCATTGATGAAAAATGCTTCATGTTTTATGTTTGAACTAAGTCTCGGGAATCTGTGCGAACCTTTTCCTTAGAACTCACTGCATATCAGGTGTTCCCGGCCACATGTGGCTCGGAGCCACTTGCCCAGCCAGCTTGGGTCTTTGCAGGTTGGTGTCCAGCTCTGTTTTTTTTTGTTTTTTTTTTAAGAATTTATTTTTATTTTATTCATTTTAGAGAGGAGACACAGAGTGAGAGAGAGAGAGAGAGAGAGAAAGGGCGGAGGAGCTAGAAGCGTCAACTCCCATATGTGCCTTGACCAGACCAGTGCAGGGTTTTGAACTGGCGGCCTCAGGGTTCCCAGGTCGACGCTTTATCCACTGCGCCACCACAGGTCAGGCTGTCCAGCTCTGTTTTAAACATTCTCTGGTCACCCCTTTTCTCCTGGTCCCCCTCTTCCTTGTCCTCGATGGGTGGGTGACTTCTAGGAGAAGGTGGAGAGGCTGTTCTGTTGCCCTGACCTATGCCTGGCTCTGAGCAGAGACTCCCAAAGCCATCAGCCACATTTGACAAGGAAGCAAGATTCCAAAGAGGTGACTCGTAGGTCTTCTTGAAACCATGCTGTTGTTGACTGCCCTCCAAAGGTCTGACAGCCCTTTATAGCTGCCTCTTGCTATTATGGCTGTCAGGATGGGGAGGAAATAGTGCATTGGCCCTCCTGAAAGGGAGAGAAGGAAGTTCAGCTGCCCAGAGAGGCAGCGCTCCCTGGGGACTGGTGCTCAAGGACAGGGGAACAAAACTGCTTGCAAACCATGGCAGCCTCTCTGGGGCGTCCTTGATGTAACCCACAGCAACTGTTGCATGGGGCTTTGGGGATGTTCTCCAATGGCTTAGAGCCCTGGGGAACAGGAAGCCCTGTACCCCAGGGGCCCCACTCTTGTGTCAGCAACCTTGCAGAGTCCCACGTGATCTTCTGTGAGCATGAGGTCACAGGCAGTGAGACAAGAGCTTGCGCTATGGCTTTGGAGACCCATGCCTGGCTGTCACAATATAACCCAATACCTGATGAAATCACCCTAGATGGAGGGTGGTGGGCAGGTAACCTCTGTTTTGATCTGACCGTTCTGTATCCCCCTCTGCTTGTCTCAGAGTTCATGCCCAGCAAAGTAAAGAGAACAAGCATTTCCAACCCATTGAACTCTATTCATGTTCTTTATTTACCTGGGATGTATAGGGGACAGAGGGCTCCTGGTGGCCCCTCCAGAACTGCTTCTTTGCTTTGGGGAACCTGAAAATGTGGTTTCCATGATGACCTGGGGCCGCTGAAGATCCAGCCACCCAGGTCATTCCTAACTGACTGCCATTTGACAGCTGAGATGTCGGGAAGCAGGCCTGGACTCTGGTGTACAGCAGGTGACCTAAAACAAGTCCCTGACTTCCTTAGCTGCAGGTGGTGACACAAGGTCCCTGAGTGTGGCAACCCTGGAGCTCAGACCTTGGTCGCATCCCAGCTCTGCCTGCTGATGGCCGCAGTGAGTCATTACCTTCATTTCCTCACTTTCTCCTCCGTGAGGCGAGAAAGGGACCACACATGCCCGTGAGACTGTCATGAGGAGTGGCTCTGAGTGCACCAGAGGTCTTGAGACCATGACCAGGTGCCATCCCAACCCATCTTATCCTCGAGTGCCCAGGGGAGGAGACATTGAGACCAGCCCGAGGGGTCCAGTGGGCACACCCTACTATCAGTTTATTTTCTGGCTTCCAAAATGGGATGCAGACCCTCTAGAGAAAGGAGGTCTTTCCCAAGGGGCTTTTGGGCCAGAAAATGCTACAAGAGGGCAGTGCCTGACAGGATTGGGGTAACAAAGTAGTAAGAAGTTGGAGTGGAAATGTTCTGAAAGGAGAAAGAGTGGCTCCTTTGTGGGACCTACACATGTCATGGTGAAGGAAAAGGAACAGGGACCTGGAAGGTGGTGGTGGCCTCTTACAGGAGCCCCAGTGGAGGCATCAGGATCTGTCTGCTTCTGTAAATATTTAAACACCAGGAAGATTATTTTTGGTAGCTACGGTCTCTCCGAGCCTGGCAGGCTGCAGTGCAGGGTGTCAGGTGACAGATGGCTCACTGCATGCTGCCTGTGCTTTGTGTGGGCACTGTTACAACGGCCACATCATAGTTGAGGTCATGGTCTCCCAGCCCCGTTTGGGAGAGCATGGTCAGAGGCTTCTTCTAGGCTGTTGTGCTTCAGGGAAAGAACAACGTGACGAGTGTGGGTCTCACAACTCAGAAGTTTCCCTTATGGTAGTTGTAAGTGACAGTTTCTTGAGTTTCCAAACTGCATGCAGCAGAGTGGAGGGCAAGGGCTTGCGGGCACCCCAGGGAGGTATTGGTGCTCCAGCAGCCCCACCTGGGGTGAAAGGATGCATTATGTGTCCCCAGCACAGGGAGCCAGCAGACAGGCGTCTTTGTCGGGCCCACCGTGCAGATGTGTGGAGGCACGTGCCGACACAGGGCACCAAAGTCTACCTGGGCCTTGCTCTCTGTGAAGAGATGGCTCTTTTTCTCCACCTCCATAGTTGGGTCCTGCCACTTCCCCAGTGAAGGACAAGGCTGCAGTTAGTTACCTCCACTGAGCTCCATTTTCCTGGTGGTGGCACTTCCTAAGGGGGAATCTCCATGTGCCCAGCAGGTGGCAGGCATCCCCCAATCAGCCAGGGGTGCCATCTGCCACCCCGCTTCCTCAGGGCCCCCACCAAGCTGTTAAGGGCTAATGGATGACCCAGGGAAGGAAGTTCCACCTGCTTTTGGTGCCCACCTGTCCTCCTCCCTCATCTGTCACCACCTTCTCCCAAGCTGGGTTTCTTCTTTTAGCAGGGACAGTTAAAGGCTGGCTGGCTGTGTGCTGTCAGGGAGGAGGATGCAAGCTCAGACCCCAGCTAGCCTCCCAGGGCTGTGGGGCCACCAGCCGCTTCTTCCCTGTGTTCTGTCTCTATTTTGAGCTTACCACGGTCTCTCCAGACCTTCCCTCTCCTCTGCAGGTGTCCAGTGGAGTGCTGGCAGCAAGCCCGCCCCCCACCTCATCTGCTACCAACCACAGCCTCCCCAGGGACCAAACAAGTCCTCTATAGTCTTGGCCTCTGGCCTCAGAGCAGAGTCACTCAGCTGATGTTAGACCCAGGGTGGGGTAGGGGTCAGCCTGGGCCATCCGGACACAGGATGCAGCCTGGTTACTGTCCTTCTCACTCCTCTGTGTTGGCATGCTGACTCTCAAGGGTGGTCTTATCTAGAATGCACTTTGCTGGACCCCCTGCTCTTTAAAAAATTATTATGATTATTATATAGATAATATGTGGTCAATGTAAACACGTTAGAAATAAGGAGAAGCCATCCCAAAGGGACCAGACGCAAGGACTTGAAAAGCTATGTGCACACCGTGTTCAAAGCAGCCAAAGGTGGGAGCAACCACAGACCTGTGGGTGGATGACGATAATCGCAGGGGAGTATGACTCAGCCTTGAACGGGAAGGAAATCCCGACACATGCTATAGCATGGGTGGACTGGAGGACGCTATGCCAAGTGAAACAGGTCAATCACAGAAGGCTAATACTGTGGGATTCCACCTGCGTGAGGTCTCTAGAAGAGTCCCTTCCCAGAGACAGGAAGTGGGAGGGAGGGTGCCAGAGCATGGGGGAGGGGGAATTAGTGTTTAATGGGGATGGAGCTTCAGTTTAGGATGATGAAAGAGTTCTAGAGTGGATGGTGAGGTGGTTATCCAACAATGTGAATGTGCTCAACACCACAGAACTGTACCTTTACAAAGGGCTAACACGGTAAATTTTATCTTATGCGTTTTCACCACAACAGAAAAAAGAGAGGAGGAAGGGGAAGTTGAGGCACCAAGATAATGGGGACTGTGAGAAGCCACCTTGGGCTTCCTTCTAGCCTGAGGACCAGCTTTTCTGGGTTAGGTCCAGTAAGCCTGCCCCCACTGTCCCTGCTCCAGCCACAGACGCTGGGGAAGCTTGCCGGTGCAGTCCAGATCTGCGGACTGTGGGCAGCCCTCAGCCATCACCTCTACCCAAGCTGGAGGGAAAGGCTTGAGAATCCAGCTTTGGCACCATAGGCTGGGACTGACCATGGTGGTTGTGGTCCTCTTGCTGGCTGGAGCAGCGGGACTGGTCAGGTACACATCTTCCTACAAGATGGCTGTCCATGTTCCCATCTGACTCGAAATCAGCTGCAAGCAGACTCTGGAGCTGGGCCTGGAACCTTGTTCTTCCCATGTGGGGGGAGCTCTTATAGCCTTTTCCAGAACTTAGAAAAAGAGACTGTATTGTCTTCTGGGAATGGGGAAATGTGAGCATGTCTGTTTGGTGGGGGCGGTGCTGGGCCTGCCACTAAAGGCAGGGCACCCACGGGCCTGGGCTTTCTAAGCACCATCCCCGAACCCCTGGCCACCCCAGCAGGATATGTGTCAGCCAGTGCTGGGATCCAGGAGGATGTCATGGAGGGGGTGGCTGGTTACACCGCTTTGAGGGCACAGAGGGACCCCTCTGTAACCCCAGAAATATTTTTTAATGACTGTGTGATGAGATTGGCCAGGGACCAGTGTCTTCTTGTAGCATAAGGACTGGTTTTTCTAATTTTAATGAGGGTTCTAGAGTCTTCCTAGCATGTGACAAGGCGAGCAAAGGGCGCCTGGCTTGTAGAATCTGGGCTAGCAGCCTGTTTCCTACTTTTCACCTCCCGTTAGCGTGCTGGATATGCCATGCAGCCACACTCTGGCCATGGTCCCAGACCCAGAGCATGCTCCCTGTTGTCTTGGAGCAAAGCAGTGGGGGCTGGGGTACAACTGAAGGCTGAGGTTCTGGGCCAGAGCCTGTCTTCTCGCAGGGACACTGATGCAAAGTCCAGGGGTCCAGAAACAGCTAATAAGCACATGACCTTTGAATTTGCCGGTGCTCGAGCAAACATCAGACTGAAAATTGCTTTTGAAGGCCAGCATCCCTGAGGGTGCAAGGTTCCCCCAGTGAAGACCTCAGTTTGCCTGGGGCCCACACCTTGGGTCATTTTTCCCAGGATGACCCAGCTGGATCCTAATTCCCAATGATTCAGCACCCGTCACTGCTGCGACAGGGCCGTTCAGAGTCTGTGGAGGCCTGCCTGTGCCCTGGAGATGCAGGCAGCCTGTGCACATGCGAAGAAGCCTTTAGAACAATCTTGAACCCTGTAAAGGCCTGCGTCACACATGTGGTGGGGAGAAGAGGCCACCAGCCCTTTTCAGGGCTCTCTGCGTGGCACACCAAAATCACATTGGCATCATCCTCACAATAACCCAGCACCGGGTATATTTTGAGGCCTCTCTGCCACTCAGATAAGGCTCCGAGTGGAAAGGTGACCTGCCAGCTCAGCCTGCTCACGGAGCTTACGCATGTAGGTGACCGGGTAAAGGTGGTATGGGTGGTTAACCCATCTGAGGAGTGAGAACCCAGGAGCGGCTTGGCTGGAGGACTCTACTCTGGGTATTAAATGGGTAAAATTTGGCCCTGGGCTCGAAGTGGCTTTTTATCAAGGAAAGCAGAACTGCTTAGGTGGGTCTATGCAGTCCCCCACATTTGGGGCAGTGTGGGGCTCCCCAGAATTCTGTGAGTGGGGCTCCTAGGTCACTGCTTCCTGACCATGAATACATTGCATTGGCCCAGAATTCAGGCCTGTATAATGGACAAGTGGGAAATGTACCCACTCAACTCCTCTGCTATTTTTTTTTTTTTTCTAATTTAAAGATTGTCTCCTTTGGGAGAATCTTTTTCTCTCTTATTGATTGAAAGGCTTTTCCTCGGCAGGACTGGGGGCACTAGGTCTCCAGAAATGTCCTGGGGTGGGAGAGCAGGTTTGGGTGAGGATATGGGTGACACCGTCCAGCCTGACACCGTCCAGCCTGGTCAGAACCCAGGAGATGTGGCCATGTAGAGGACAGGTCAGGACAGACTTCGCTGTACTCATCAGAATTAGGTTTCAATTTTGCAAGGCTGTAACTGACAAAGCAAGCAAGGACCACTGAGATTTGCTTGGGACTGATTTGCAATTAAAGGACCAACATTCCACCCATAGAACCTTCCGGAAAAACTGCCTTCATCCCTAGAGGTCTTGATTTGACCCCACCTCCCCTTTGTGTTCTGATTGGTTTGCTGAGCTGACAGAATTTTTTGGAAATTGAAGATTTAAATTCACCAGGAGAATTTAAATCTGCTGGTTCAGCAGGGTGCAGGTGGGCTGTGCACCTGGGCAGCTCCATGGCTGGAGCCCCATCAGGTTGTGCACACTGCACCCCTGGGAAGCATGCCCGATGGAGCTGTATGTGCGCGGTTTGGACTTAACACCCAGCTCTTTACAGTGGATGAGGAGAAACTTTTTACAATTTGGGCAAATTGACCTCAACCACCCCTGAAACTGGGGAAAGAGGCTCATCGGTCAGTGTGACTCTTCCAGCTGGTATTGTTTTTGTTTTTGTGACTTTTGAAAGAATGTCAAAGGCTGGGCAGATGCCCACTTGCCAAGGAGTCCCAGGCTGATAGCCAGGCCAGCACCTCCCTAGTAGACATCAGGAAAACATGAAAAGCAAATAAATACAGTGATTTCTGGGTGTGCATGAGATCTTCCTTGCGCCCCAAGCCTGACACCAAGATTGCAACCACAGGGATACGTTCGTCCTTTCATAACTCAACACTGGCCTGGGTCTGGACGGGAATGGGGGTACTGGCTCAAGACACACTCATTTACATACATACACATATCATACACACAACATGCACAGAAACACATGCACACTCACACATGCACACGTGCATGAGTCAGAAGAGAATGTTCACTACTCTCTCACTCTCTGTTGCGTGTTTAGTTTTTCCCTCATGTTTCTGCATTAAATCTCTTTTGGAATTGCTGGGCTGCCTAATTCCTGCAAGCATGTGTTATTCCCCTCGGGACTGCACTTGGGCATATCATCCAAGACCCTCAGGGAGCCCCAGGCCGGTGTATCCCCCACACTTTCTCAGCTGCACACAGATTAAAGGCTCCAGAAAGGACAGGTCCTGTCTGCCTGTAACCAGTCATGGTGTGAAGAGCCCCTGCACCCTCTAATCAAGATCTCCTTGCTCTCATGTAACACTCTTTGCCCTGAAAACTGTCTGGGACAGAGCCCAGGGCTCTCCAGGAGGAGTGAGGTCCCTGTCACAAAGCTGGGAACAACTGTGCTTCCTGGGTCTCCTTCCCCACCCCAGCCTCACTCTCTGAGAGTAGTGGTTCCTGGTCACCAGGAGCCTCTTTATTCTGGGGTTTTTTAAATTTATTTTTTATTCATTTTAGAGAGGAGACACAGAGTGAGAGAGAGAGAGAAAGGGGGGAGGAGCTGGAAGCATCAACTCCCATATGTGCCTTGACCAGGCCAGTGCAGGGTTTCGAACTGGTGACCTCAGTGTTCCCAGGTCGACACCTTATCCACTGCGCCACCACAGGTCAGGCTCTTTATTCTGTTTTTAAAATAGCCATCCTCAAAAAAGCACTCGCCACCCTGCCAAGCTGTGCAGGGATACTTCCCCCTATTGCAGGGTTGGGACCATGGCCCGAAAAGATGCTCCCTTGTGTTTGCTCCTGGCTGGAAGTTCAATTCTGCCTTGGGCAATGATGTTGGCTGCAGCCCCAGGGTCGATCTTAGTCCTGACCCTCTGCTGCCCACAGGGGAAGTGCCTGGGCCCCACCTCCCATGTGGGGGCCTTTCAGGGACACAAGCTATATCTCAGATAGCTTTGCAACCAGGCTGCTGCCAGGAGGGAGCCGGGGAAACAAAGCAGCAGGGGCCATAGGATGAGAGGGGACATTTATCCTCAAGTCTAGCTCCTCGCAGCGGTCATGACATATTCAGCCCAGGCTGTGCCTTGAAAGCCCCATTTAGCAGCCCTGTCCAGCCCGCCCAGGGAAGGGTCTCAGACATTGGAGTGGCTCTAGGCTTCTCACTCAACCAGAGCTTCCTGTTGACCTGACGGGTGACACGTCCCACTAAGGACATTGGTTTCAGCACAGCTTCCTGCAGGGTCCAGTTTGCAGGCCTTTGCTGGTGCATGGAAAGCCCAGCAGGGACATTGGTTTCCAAGATCAAACCAATTCATTCACCATAGTGGCTCCGCCCTTTTTTGAGTAGTATGAACGTTCATTGACGTCCTCATGCCTCCTGACCGTCCAGAGTACGATCTACATGTGTAAGGCAACATTAAAAAAAGGCAAATGTATGTTCTTCTTGTTTCCATAAATTGGTTATCAAACAAACATGATTTTAAGTTAATAAAACTGTAACTGTAACTAATTTTAATTTTTGAAAAAAAAACTCACTCCCCGGGGTCAGCAAGCATGAAAAGAACTCACTATCCAAAGGGTTAATAAAAAGTGATGAATTGGGCGTGTGTGTGCCCAGTCGACACGCCCCTCATCATTCATCCTTCAGAACCCGGTGTCACCACCCTGTGCCTCTGCTTTCCAAGGTGGTAAACACCTCGGGCTGGTGTGGCCCATTCTGTTTGTCTTGTCTGATGAGGTTCTTGGGGGGAAGATGTCATCCAGATGCTCTGCAGACAGGACTTCTCCAAAAACGGGGGCTGCGTAACCACTGTGGTGGCACCAGGGTGCAGGGTGGACGGCTTTGCTCTTGAACTCTGACCCCATGCCCCAGCTTGGGTTGACTTCTGTCTTGGAATACAGTCAGAAATATCCTTGCATTTCCCAAGGGAATGTAGACCTGTGACGTGGAGCTTGTGCCCAATGAATCCTAAAAATGCAAGGTCTGGGTCCAGGGCATAGATGGAGCAATGGCTTTGGCCCAGGTGGGGAGATGGGGACCAAACTCACACCTCCCACACCTGGGCACCGTGCAGTCATCGGCACTGTGCTGATCACGCAAGTGCTCAGCAATTGCTTCTGTTTTCTGACTACCTCTCCGTTTGATGGATAGCAGATGCCAGCGTCCTCAAAATATAAACCAATCCCAGCCATAACATTTGAAAGAAAAAAATACAGCCATTCCAGAAAGCAAAGACTTTCATGGGTGGGGGGATTATTTTCTGTAACCTTTTTGCTTTTAAATTAAGCTTCACTGAGCAAGTTTGGCAGTGATATGGGGTGGTCCTAATTTGGTCTCCCTTGACTGCTGTAGCCTTGATTGGCAGTTTGTTGTCAGGCTGGAAGGTATGCCTTTGAGTGAAGGGGGGCAGGACAAATGCCTGAGGACAGCTCTGTTTCCCCGAGGGTCAGAAATGGTGGGGGTGAGGGTGGGGGGGAGTGCAATTAGGTCTTCAGACAGAAAGTTAATTAGCTACTAAATAGCATTTAACACATTTTACGATGGGGGATGGAAGTGGGGACTGTTGCAAAACGGTTGCCAAAGGAGAGGATAGTTCTGGCTGACTGGTGTCCAACCCTCCTGTCTACTCAGACCTGTGGTCTCAGGGTGTGGGTGGGAATCCCCTAGTGGGGTGAATGGAAGGACCATGGCCCATGAGACCCAGGGGCTATCCCCTTTGAGAGTGGGGGACAGCCACTCCAGGACAGTGGGAGGTGCCCCATGAGAGATCTGCCTGGCCTTGGAGCAGCCATCCTTCCTCACACACGCTGCCTAGCTAGCTTCCCCGTCGCAAAAATTAGGTATGTCTTCATCTGTGTCTGTACTGGGCTGAATAGTGTGCCCTAAATCCATGTGCCTCCACCACAGAGCCTCAGAGTGGGACCTTAATGGGAAGGTAAGGGTCAGGATGAGATCATTCTGAATAACGGTGAGCCCCAAATCCAGTGAGCATTCTTACAAGTAAGGTGACCAACTTTTTTACAATGAAAAGGAGGACAAAAATAAATTGTAGAAAACAATATCATAAATAAAAGAAACATTTTATTCATTGCAACAATAATACACTATAATATGATAAATGCATAATAAAAACATTTGTAACACTTTATATTGTAATTATGCTTACATACCTGTTAATTTTTAATAATAATTGTAAGGAAAAAGTACTCATTTAGATACAAATACATCATATCACCTGCAATGGATCAACTCTGCATTGATCGAATACAGACATTTATAGATTAGTCTTCCAATATCAAAAAGGAGGACATTTAGGAGGACACTTTTCGAGGGAGGACGGAACTTACAAAAGGAGAACTGTCCTCCCAAAAGGATAACGATTGGTCACCTTATTATAAGATACTGAAAAGGGCATATGACATGCCGAAGGCCACGTGACAAGGAAGCTGAGCTTGGAGTGATGTGTCTACAAGCCAAGGGCACCCAGGAAGCCAGCAGTCACCAAATGTTGGGAAATGAGGGAGGATTCCCCTCTGGCCCTTCAGAGGGACCACAACCCCATAGAGACCTTGTTTTGGACTCCTGGCCTCCATAATTATGGCAGAATAAATTTATGTGGTTTTAAGGCCTTTGGTTCATGGCAATTTGTTGTGGCAGCCCTGGGAAACGTTGTCACTTTGTTAAAGACCTTACCTCGGTCCATGGGGAGTAGGAGGCTCAGAGTGGGGGGCTGATGCCTGAAGCCAGAGAAGGGCTAGTGGGGGGAGGAAGCCAGGAAGGTGAGGACGGTGCAAGAACAGCCTTTGTCTTCTTACCGCCTAAGGCGGGATCCCCAAACTTTTTACACAGGGGCCAGTTCACTGTCCCTCAGACCGTTGGAGGGCCGGACTATAAAAAACAACTATGAACAAATCCCTACGCACACTGCACATATCTTATTTTAAAGTAAAAAAACAAAATGGGAACAAATACAATATTTAAAATAAAGGACAAGTAAATTTAAATCAACAAACTGACCAGTATTTCAATGGGAACTATGGGTGCGGATGCATCCTGTGCTCCTCTCACTGACCACCAATGAAAGAGGTGCCCCTTCCGGAAGTGCGGCGGGGGGCCCGGAGAAATGGCCTCAGGGGGCCGCATGCGGGCCGTAGTTTGGGGACCCCTGGTCTAAGGACTGACTCAGGAGTGGCCATTTGACCTACTTGTTTCATTTCCCTGCTGAAACTGGTTTGCTCAGGGTAATTTTTTGTTTATAGAGGTTAGCTTTTCACTCTTACTGGTTTTTGCCTCTGATGCTTTTTTTTAGGGGGATATCTTTTTCTTTTTAATTATGAAAGTAACATCTACTTACTAAAGAAGTTTTAAAAATAGGGAAAAGACAGATAAGAGAAGGGGGTGAGACCCTACCAGCGCTCTGCTTCTGACAGCTGTTGTTAGCATCTGGGCATGCTTCCTCCGGCCTTGTGTGTGTGTATTTTTGTTTTATTTTGTTTCTGAGGCCTGAGTTATTTCACAGAAGTTTAGGCTTGCTATTTGGTAGCTCAACTGGTTGGAGCATCATCCTGACATTCTAGGGTTGTGGGTTTGATCCCCAGTCGGGGCACATTCAAGGCTCAGCCATGAATGCATGAATAAGTGGAACAGCAGATCAATGTTTCTCTCTCTCTCAAAAATCAATCACTAGAAAATTTTTTTAAACCATAATTTTAAATTTTGTTATATTTGATATGTGCAAAATATATGTAGGATGTGTAAACCACGCCACACACCAACAGCAGTGCCACAAACGGGCCGCCCACCACGGCTCTTTCCTCCCTTCTCAGCCCCAGAAACCCGTCTCTGGAAGGCATCCTTTCTGGAAGGCCGTATGCATCACTTCCTTGCTCTTTTAAAGCAGGTTGTCCACATATGTGCATACTTCCCAACAATGCATCTATTAGCTTTGTCTAATTGTGCACATTGTAAAAATGTCCTTGTCCTTTGCCACTTGTTGTGATCCAGCTGTGTGTTTCAAAGGCTCAGTGCTTCCTTTCTCTTGACCGCCAGGCACTATGCCCATGTTCTTGTTGCTCACCCTTTGTTTTCGGGATCTTTTTCTGTGAGCAGTGCCACTGTGACAGCTCCCTGGTGCAGGGGAGCAGATCCCTCTGGGGGCACACCTGGGTGTGTGTGAGCTCAACTTCATAAGATGCACCCACTGTTTTCTGCAGGTGTTGGGCCAGCGTACACACCTACTACCAGGACCATGTGGGCTCCGTCCTGCTATATCCCATTCATGTCCAATCATAAATTCTTCCCAAGCTGTTGTGCCTCCTGAGTGGCCATCATTTTTAACGCCTACAGGATATCTTACTGGGTGAATATATGATGTTGCACTTGACCATACACCATACACCCCTCAAGGATATTTCATTGTTTCTGATTTTCAGCTCTTCCTAGGAGGAACACATCTGTGCTTGGCACTTGTGTAAGAAGGGAATAGTTTGTCATTCTGGGGATGTGTTGCCCATTGCTGCTTTAAAGGTTTGAGCCTCTGTTGTGGACAAATTCACAAGTGTGTACAAAAGCATAAATACATGTATACACACATGTACACACAGGTTCCATCATACATGTGTAAAAAGGTCCAATGTATAAATGTGTGCATGCATAGAGATTTGATACCTACCCCTGTGTGCATACATGCACACACACTAAAGTTCAATGTGGTGCTATTTAGTTTACAGAAAGATTAAAATGAGAAGCATTCTAAGTCTTTGTGTATAGTGGATGTTTAAATAAACCAAGGAACCTGAAGCAGCCCTTAAAAAAAGAGGTGTGGCCAACCCAATTGTATGGACCAAAGACCCCAAATATGGTGTGAAAAAACTCAGCCATAACAGAGTATTGAGTGGGACTGAGTCTGGGCTGATGCTGAAGGAGGAACAGGGGACTGCAGTTTTGTAAATGTACACACTTTCGAGTGTCTGGGTGTGTTAACAGGTGAGTGGATGGGGAGGGTGGAGACCCAATAGTTCAGGTCGCCTTGGGTGTTTGGAAATAAACCACTGCTGATATAGCTGCTGAAAATCCATATTCATTTGCTTTTCTTTATGACTGACAATTTTTAATATGTTTCTGTTTATTCATGCTGTTTCTTCTTCTTCCCCTTCTTCTTCTTCTTCTTCTAGAGGCAGATAGAGAGTCAGAGAGAGGGATAGATAGGGACGGACAGACAGGAACGGAGACAGGTGAGAAGCATCAATCATTAATTTTTCGTTGCTGTCGCAACACCCTAGTTGTTCATTGATTGCTTTCTCACATGTGCCTTGACCGCGGGCCTTCAGCAGACCGAGCAACCCCTTGCTAGAGCCAGCGACCTTGGGTCAAAGCTGGAGAACTTTTGTTCAAGCCAGATGGGCCTGCGCTCAAGCTGGCGAGCTCGGGGTCTCGAACCTGGGTCTTCCGCATCCCAGTCTCTATCCACTGCGCCACCGCCTGGTCAGGCTGTTTCTTCTTCTTTTAAATAAATTTTTATTTGTTGATTTTAGCAAGAGAGGGATGAAAACATGGATGTGTTGCTCCACTTAGTTGTGCACTCAGTGGTTGATTCCTGTATGTGCACTGACTGGGGATCCAGCCCACAACCTCTGGGCATCAGGAGGATGCTCCAACCAACTGAGCTACCTGGCCAGGGCCCCTTTGTTTCTCCTTTTGTGAAGTATGCATCATTGGTCTCTGTGATGTTTTAGAAGAGTGAATCAAAGAGAAAAAGGTGTCAGCCCTCCTCGGAGGGTTCCCAAAACCCCCTTCAGTGCCACCCTGCTGGAACCATGTTCATGGAGACCATGATTCATGCAGGAGATGCACCATCTCCCTGGGATCTGCCATGTGTGATGCCCAGGGGTCTCCTTTCCTTCTACCAGCTCTGAGGACGGACAGTTGATTGGCAGTCTAGGCAGTCAATAAGCTCCAGTGTGGGGTGCGGAGTCTGGCTGACAGAGGGGATGGCTGGGCAGCCCCGAGAAGAGCCTTTCTAAGCCCACCCTCCCAGATGTGTGAACAGCTATTTTGCTACCCTTACTAAGTCCTGGGTGTGAGTTCCACATCATTCACGGTGACCCGCCCAGCCTGCAGGGACTGAGTAATGGACAAGCGCAGGTTTGGGCAGTAGGTCCCAGGAAGTCACTGTGAGCATCCCAGACAGCGTGTTCACAAGGATCCATTCAGGACTGTCCATCTGCCACAGGGGCTCCCGAGGTGGTTCATGGGACCTGGACTGGCTGAGTGGAACTGGGGCCCAAGTGCGTGGAGTAGTACCAGTCTCAGAGCTCAGAATTGGAAAGTTCTGGCTTCCGGCTCCACCCTTCCTTCCATGGTGTGTTTCTCAGCTGGTCCCCTCCCTCTCTGCACCTCTTGTGTTCTTGTTAGGACAATGTCTTGACTGTTCCTTTCATCTTTATGGTGCTTCAGTGACCACATGCCCTCCTCTGCACACACCTTGGTTACTCCACCCCTGTAAGCCTCTTCCCATTTTCTTCTCCCTCTGGGAAGGGACTCCCAGCCTGTCCGAGAGTTCACGGGCCCACAGGCTGGTCAAGGAGTTCTCGTGTGAAGCCAAAAGGGAGAAGGAGCATTTGTGCTGCAAGCCTGAAAAAGAGTTCATGAAATTTAATCAGCTGCCTAAGGGGAACACCTAAATTTAGTCAAATTATTATTAGTATTCATTCCATTTTTAAATAGCCTAAGGGAACATCATTGGAAAACTTGGGAAACAACCAGCCTGGGTGGTGACAATTCTGTTTCTGCAGCACCAAGGGACATGCCAGGACCACTGGGGTCCTGACAACCATGTACCTGCCACCGGTGGTACCCATACCAGCAGCCAGAGGGTCCAGGCAGAGCAGCTGCCCACAGTGGAGTCAGGCACATCTGAGGGTTTTCAGTCTTTGGCCCTAAGGAACCTTCAGGGAACCACACGTGACCTAGGCCTCATCCACCCAGGCTCTGGAATGGGCGCCCATCACCCACAGCAAGACCCGGAGTCAGTGATGCTCTCCACCAAGCCCACTCCTTGTTGCTCATTCACTGTGTTTCTTAGTTACCTAGTCTGGCCTCAAACTCTGCTGGTCTTGTAGTCTGGGACTGATTTTTGGTAGCTGTGATGTTCCCAAAAAGTGTGGAGGTGGAGGACAGGGTCCCTTCCTGCTTCTGGTAGCCCTGTGGGACTGGGATCCAACAGGATTCAGGTGTTTTTGCAAAAAAACCACACAGGGGCACTGTGACACCTGTTTAGTGCACAAATACCCTGTCCTGTGAGGGGCCGAGTTTTTTCCTAATAAAGGGTACTCGGGTCTTGGCTCTCCTGCCCTTCCCACCCTGGCCCGTCTTCCTCGAGTATCTCAGTGTTGGTTTGGGTGGGGGTGAATACTTCATGTTGGAAAGGGTCACACGACTGGCCAGAGCACTGGGTTAAGCCTGATCCTGAGGATCTCTGAGTTCATAATGTCAGGTGGGCATTGGGAGCAGGTATGAACCCAGCACAAGCGTGCGGGCTCTAGCTTTCTCTGCCAGCTGGGGAGTTGCCAGGGTGGCTCCTGGGGAGCTTGCCTCTGTCAGGGACTGGATCTTGCCAGAACTGGGGTTGCTCCTCATTTTGTCTCAGTCCCAGGAAACCTCCCAGGTTCCACCACAAACGGGCTGAACACATATAGCTAACAAGAGTGCCTTGGTTTAGAAATACCCTATTTCTTGCCTGACCAGGTGGTGGCGCAGTGGATAGAGTGTCAGAGTGGGACTAGGAGAACCAAGGTTGGAAACCCTGAGGTCGCTTGAGTGCGGGGTCGTTGGCTTGAGCATGGGATTATAGACATGACCCCATGGTCACTAGCTTGAACAAGGAGTCACTCGCTCTGCTGGAAACACCCCCTGCCCCCAGTCAAGACACATATGAGAAAGCAATCAAGGAATAACTAAGGTGCCGCAATGAAGAACTGATGCTTCTCATCTCTCTCCCTTCCTGTCTGTCTGTCTGTCCCTATCTGTCCCTCTCTCTGTTTCTGTCAAAAAAGAAAAAAGAAAGAAAAGAGAAATACCCTATTTCTTATTCTCTCAAAGTTCCTGTGAAATCTGGGAAGAAATGCGTAGCTCTGCTTTTGTCTTTTGTTCTTTCTGAGTTCGGAAAGATCTCTCGGCTGCTGTCTTCCTGGCGAAGTGTCACAAGGACACAGTCAGTGAGGAATGGAGCGGAGCAGTGTGTTCTCAGCAGCCTGGTTCCGGAGCAGCTAGGCATAGTCTCTAGGCTGCTGGGGCTATTAATTATTTTGATTTATTTATTAATGTACCCTGCATTACTTAGCCTCCAAGCATATTTGCAAATGCCTTCAGGGAAAAAGAAAAACAAATGATTCCTGCCATGAGAGTCTCCTACCCACAATGAATGGTGCCGAATAATCATGTTAAGTGGGGAAAGCCCTAGTAGCCTCCGTGGCCAGCCGACATCTACCTGCTTAGCAATTATAAATGCATCTGATGCAGGAAGCTCAAACTCGTGAATGCAGTTGGGTTGGGTAAATAAAAATTGTTCCTATTTTTACTTAGAACTCTGACAGTGTTTTTCTATTTCAACTCAGGAAAAAAAAATTAACAATAAAAATAGCACCCAAAGGTTGGTGCGTCCTCTCCCTGGGTCTGGCCAGCCCAGTGCCGTTCCCCAGGCGGCAGAGGTGTTCAGCCTGGTTATCTTTTGCTAAATTGTATTGGCAATAAATCTGAGAAATGTGTCCACTCGTCTCCTCCCCGTGATTTACACTTTTCATAATTAGCCCTAGGCGAGCTCACGTGGTATCAGGATGACAGGGCTGGCTGATCACTGGTGAGGCACTGTCCTCCCACTAGGCATGCTGGGCTGCAGGCTCCGAGAGCTGTGCTTTATACCCTGCTCAGCCTGTCTGCCCCAGCCCGCAGCTGTTGGTTCCAGGTGTGGGCTGATGACACCTGTCCTCCCCAGCTCAGCCACCACAGGTTTTAAGGGCTGGAATAACGGAATCTTCGGGGCCTTTGTCTGACCACTGTATTCGAGGTCTCCGAAGCCTATTATGCGCACACTGGCGGCAAAAGTGGCCACAATCACCCAGGTGGCATGCTCTGGCCAGCATTGATTGACTGTGCCCCTGGTGCTGCGAGAGCCAGCCCCCGGTGCTGCGAGAGCCCTCATTGATTGACTGTGCCCTGGACAGGCCTCGTGGTCCGTGGGAGCCAGGCAGCATCTAGCCCAGTGGGTGGATTGATTCCACACTGCTGTGTACACGTGTGATGTTCATTAGGGTAGCGCCTCTGGTTTTGCTTGGACTGGTCAGCTTAGTATGCGTTTGGGAAACTGCATTTGGGAATTTGAAAGCCTAATGGGGTTTCAGAGATAAGAGTCCAGCCACTGTCACCTCCATGGCATATTGCACAGACAGAAATTGAGGTGCAGAGAGTGAGACTTCCCTTGTCAACCATTTGCATCCCTGTAGGGTGAGGGTGCAAAGACTGCAGGGACACCATCTTTGCAGGGGGTTGTGGCTAAGTAAGGCAGCAGCAAAGATGCTGCGGAAGGGCTCAGGTTGTGTGAGGAGCCAGGGAAGGGGGACTCGCTCTCAATGGGAGTCAGAGACTCAGAGGTGGAGGCTGCAACCCCAGTCAACCCCTTACCACCCCATCCTTTCCTCCTGCTTAACAAAGCCCCAGTGAGGTCCCCAGGTCAGGCTGCAGGGAACATGGGATGGAACAGCCTCTCCCTGAAGTCCCATGTCCTCCCACATTTCACTCACAAAGTGCTCGGTGGGCTCCAGAGATAAGAAGAGGAGAGAGGACAGGGGAAGTGACATGTGCAAAGGCTGAGGCCAAAGGTGGCTAGGGTTGGGACGGCAGGCTCTCTGGAGTGTGAATGTATGAGGAGATGCTGCAGGGCGAGTGGGATGTCCCACCTGGTACTGACCAGGAACCAAGGACAGTTTCTAGGCTGGCAAGCTGTGCCTCACAGGCAGGTTGGTCCCACTCAGCTGGGTCTCTGCCCATGTCCCTCCCCTTACCCCTTTGTATGGATGAAGAGACTGAAGCCCAGCAGAGGTAGGGAACCAACCTGAGGCCACACAGGTTGGAGGGGCCAGCAGTGGTTAGAGACAGCACTTCCTGTTTCCACACCAGTGTGGGAACATTTCCTACCACACTTATCTTCAGTGAGAGGGATGTAGACACACTCCATACAGGCTCAGTGTGGTCATCCCTGTTTCAGGTATTTAAATAACCTGTCTTCCCATGGCCTTTCTCTTCCTACATTTTTAGCTGGCTATTTGTTGGCCGGCCAGTGCTTAAAAGCCCAGTATGAGACAATGCCTCATGCCTGGAACATGACAGTAGGTGGATGCAAAGAAAATTACTTAGCATCGTGGTCATGACATGGTGTGGCCTCCAGCCAGGACCGGGCCTCTCTGGGGCTCAGTTTCCACATGTGAAAAGTGGGCATGCTGATATGGCAGTGGAGATCCTGCATAAACCATTAGAAGCTCCACTGCTCTGGGAATGTTGGTTCATGTTTCATCTAGTCCTCTCTGCTTTGTCTGGGCAAGGCACATTTATGCCACAACAAAGAATTGATGCTTCTCATCTCTCCCTTCCTGTCTGTCTGTTCCTATCTGTCCCTCTCTCTGTCTCTGCCACACAGCAGTGTGGGAGAGTTCTCATTCCTCCCTGTCCTAATCGGCACTGGGTATGGTCAGTCTTTGAGTTTAGCCTTCCAACAGGTGTGTAGGAGGAACTCATGGTGGTTTTATTTGCATTTCCCTGGTTGCTAATGATGCTGAGTAGCATTTCACATGGCCTTTCTTTTTTAAAAAAAATTTTATTTATTTATTTGAGAGAGGGGAGAGAGAAAGAGAGAGAAGGGAGGGCAGAGCAAGAAGCATCAACTCCCATATGTGCCTTGACCAGGCAAGCCTTGGGTTTTGAACTGGGGACCTCACCATTCCAGGTCAACGCTTTATCCACTGCACCCCCACAGGTCAGGCCTCATGTGGCCTTTTGAGTTTGGCTTCCTTCAGGTTCCCAGTCTGTTGTGTGTATCCACAGTTTGCTCCTTTGTATTGCTGAGTGCTGTTCCATTGTACCGATGTCCCACTGTCTGTTTCTGTATCCAGCAGCAGGAAGAGTGCTCATTCCTGTTTTTGCAACTGTGGAGGCAACTGCTGTAACATTCACACACAGTTTTGTGTGAACACTTTTCATATCTCTTGGATATACACCTAGGCGTGGGATGTTTGACCTCAGACACTGACAAACTGTTTCCTGTGTTTTATGTTACATTCATTGTTCATTTCACATTCCCACCAGCAGTGTATGAGATTCCAGCTGCACTGCATTCGCCAGCACTCTGTGCTGTCTGTTTTCATTTACTGGCTTCATAGTTATGACAGGTGCACAATGTCCCCTGTTGTTCCTCTATATCAGTGGTTCTTAACTTGGGATCTATCGAACCCTAGGGGTTCGATGAGTCGGTCTCAGGGGTTCGGAGAAGCCTCTGCTGCAGAGGTAAAGACACATTTGTGTAAAGTCGTGATGACACGCCCCGCTTGGCCATCACTTGCTGCAGAGGATCACGTTACATTGCTTGGCCAACCAGTGCTGCAGGGAATTTAGTGCGCTCAGTAGTCAACGGCTGTCATAGTTGTACGTCGTGTGGTTTCTTAATATTTTAATCCATACTAAATATGTCAAGCAAAAAAAGAAAGTGGTCGGACGAATATGTACAACATGGATTGACATGTATCACGGAACGGGATGGGAGTCAGCGTCCTATCTGCATGATATGCAATGCCAAGTTGAGCAATTCTAGTCTCGCACCAGCAAAACTAAATTTGGGGAAAAAATCATATTTTATTTATCACTAAAGAAGGGTTCGATGAATGTGCATATGAAACTGGTGGGTTCGGTACCTCAATATCATATCATGGCTCCATTACATGTCTCTCATAACCCATGATGTCATAGGCTTCTTTGCCAACTTGTTTGGTGAAGTGTCTTTTCAAATCTTTTGCCAATTTTTAAAATCATGTTATGTTGTTCTTTTACTTTTTTTGTGACAGAGACAGAGAGAGAGACAGAGGGATAGCTAGGAACAGACAGGAAGGGAGATAGATGAGAAGCATCAATTCTTCATTGTGGCTCCTTAGTTATTCATTGATTGCTTTCTTATACATGCCTTGACCAAGGCGCTCCAGCAGACCAAGTGACCTCTTGCTCAAGCCAGCGATCTTGGGCTTCAAACCAGCTACCCCGTGCTCAAGCTGGTGAGCCCGCACTCAAGCCGGAGACCTTAGGGTTTCGAACTTAAGTCTTCTGTGTCCCAGTCCGATGCTCTATCCACTGCACCATCACCTTGTCAGGCTCGTGTTTTCTTATTTAGATATATATATATATTTTTTACAGGGACAGAGAGAGAGTCAGAGAGAGGGATAGATAGGGACAGACAGGAATGGAGACAGGTGAGAAGCATCAATCATTAGTTTTTCGTTGCCATTGAGACACCATAGTTGTTCATTGATTGCTTTCTCACAAGTACCTTGACTGCGGGCCTTCAGCAGACCGACCAACCCTTGCTGGAGCCAGCGACCTTGGGTCCAAGCTGGAGAGCTTTTGCTCAAGCCAGATGGGCCCGCTAAAGCTGGCAAGCTCGGGGTCTCGAACCTGGGTCTTCCGCATGCCAGTCCAACGCTCTATCCACTGTGCCACTGCCTGGTTAGGCTCGTGTTGTTTTCTTATAGCTGATTTATTTTTAAAAATAAAGTCTATTTATTTATTTACAGGGACAGAGAGAGAGTCTATTTATTTATTTACAGGGACAGACAGACAGAAACGGAAAGAGATGAGAAGCATCAATCATTAGTTTTTCGTTGCCATTGCAACACCTTAGTTGTTCATTGACTGCTTTCTCACATGTGCCTTGACCGGAGACCTTCAGCAGACCGAGCAACCCCTTACTGGAGCCAGCGACCTTGGGTCCAAGCTGGTGAGCTTTTGCTCAATCCAGATGAGCCCGCGCTCAAGCTGGTGACCTTGGGGTCTCAAACCTGGGTCCTTACGCATCCCAATGCAATGCTCTATCCACTGCGCCACCGCTTGGTCAGGCTCTTATAGCTGAGTTTTGAGGGTTCTGCATGCAAATCCTTTTACTAGTCTGTAGTAAATATCTTGTGTCCTGCAAATATCTTTTACCAGTCTGTGGCTTGTCTTTTTCTTTTCTTAACAGTGTCTTTCAACAAGCAGAAGTTTTTCATTTTAACTTAGTCCAGTTTATCAGTTTTTTTCCTTTCTTTCTTTTATGGCTCATGCTTTTGGGTCATAGCTAAGAAATCTTTGTCTAGCAATGCCATCAAGTTTTAAGAGTTGCTCATATGTATTCTGGGTACAAGTCTTTTATGGGATGTGTGTTGTGAATATTTTCTCCCAGGTTGTGGCTTGTTTATTTTTGCCATATTTTGAAGAAAATGAGTTTTAATTTCTACTTACTTAATTTTTTGTGGTTTGTGTACTTTATGTTCTGAGAAACCTTGGCCTCTTCCAAAGTCACAACAGTGTTTTCTCATGGATCCTGTTAGAATTTTCAGTTTTAGGTACCACATCAAGGTTTGTGATAGATCTTGAGTTAGTTTTTGTGTATGACATAAGGAAAGCTTGATGTTTCCACACAGATATCCAGTTGCACTAACACCATTTGTGGAAAACTATCTTTTGTCCATTGCATCTTTGTCAATAATCAGTTGTTCATATCTGTCTATTTCTGGACCCTCGATTCTGTTTCATTGATTTGAAAGTCGACCTTTACACCAATACCAAAGCAGTCTTGATTACTGTAGATTTAGAACAACTTTCAAAGTCAGATAACTCCTCCAACTTTCTTCATATATTTATAATTGCTTTGTTTATTCGAGGTATTTTGCATTTCCATATGAGTTTTAGAGTCAGCTGGTCAATATTTACCCTCAGATAATCCTGCTAGAGTTTTGGTCAGGATTGGGTTGAATAAACACGTAGATACATTTGGTCAGATTACTGCCTTCCCAATGTTGACTGTTGGACCCGTGGATGTGGTCTTTCTCTCCATTTATTTAGGCTTCCTTTCATTTCTCTGAGCAAGCTACTTTGTCTTTCAGGACAGAGGTCTTGGATGTCACATATTAGACTTATTTCTAAGGATTGTATGTAGGTTATATAGTAGCACTTTTGCTATTATAATGGAATTTTCAAATTTTATTATGGCCCTGGCCGGTTGGCTCAGCAGTAGAGCGTCAGCCTGGTGTGTGGAAGTCCTGGGTTCAAATATCCGGTCAAGGCACACAGGAGAAGCCATTTCCTGTGCTTCTCCATCCCTCCCCTTTCCCCCTTCTGATTCTCCACCCTTCTCCCCCCCCCCCCCCTGCAGCCATGGCTTGAATGATTGAATGATTGAGTAAGTTGGCTCCAGGCACTGAGGATGGCTCCATGGCCTCGCCTAAGGTGCTAAAATAAAATAGCTTGTTTGCTTGAGCAACAGAGCAGCAGCCCCAGATGGGCAGAGCATCTCCCCAGAGGAGGCTTGACGGGTAGATCCCAGTTAGGCTGCATGCAGGAGTGTCTGCATCCCCACCTCTCACTTAATAAAAAAATAATAAAATAAAATTTATTATATTCCCCAATTATCTGCTGTTAGTGTTTATTATTATTATTATTAATTATTTTTGGTCTTTTGCTAGCCTTTAAAAATACAATTAATTTTTGTGCATCAACCTTTTATCCTGCAATCATGCTAAATTCATTTATTAGTTCCAATAGTTGTCTTGTAAATTCTGTGGGGTTTCTTTCCTGTATATGATATCCTCCTCACAGAGGGACAGTTTTGCTTCTCCTGTTCCAGTCCTGATGCAATTTATTTCCTTTTCTTTTCTTACCCAGAGGCTAGAACCTCCAGTGCAGCATGGCATAGTTGTGGGGACAGCAGCCACCCCGCCTTATCCTGTTTAGAGGGAATCTATTCAGCCTCTTACTACTGACTATGATGTTAACCAGAGAAGGTTTGTGGGTGACCTCTAACCATGCGAGGAGGTTCCTTTTTCCTCGTTGTTGGCTGACAGTTTTTATCACGAATGCTAGATTTTTGTCATGTACTTTATTTCCCCTTGCATTGATTCATGTATGTATTTTTCATGGGTGTCTCCAGTTATTTTGTTAGGATCAATACCTAGAAATGAAAGAATGGCCATTCATAGAATTGTGACCAGGAAAGGTCCCCTTCTCTGTGTAAGAGTGTCTGCTTTCCCCCAAAACCCTCACCTACAGGAGGTTTTGTCATTTTTAAAATCACTGCCAATTTCACAGACCTTCCCCAAAGTGGTATCTTGTTCGCATTTCTTTTGATTTAATTTCTCTCAGACACGAATGTTTTATTAAATACAAATTTAGTAATTTGTATTTAGTTCCAAGTGATTTGTTGTTTCTTGTCCTTTTGACATTTTTCTGTTGGGCATTCATTTTATTCATTTTGAATTACATACCTTTTTGTATTAAAGATATTAATCCTTGTCATATATATGTTTATTCTTTCATTTTAAAAAAATACTTTATTTTTTAAAGAACAGTTTGAGGTTCATAGCAAGATTGAGCAGAAGGTGCAGAGAGGATTCCCGTGTATCCCCTGCCCTGCACCTGCACCTGCACAGCCTCTCCCTCACTATCACCATCTCTACCAGACGAAGCATTTGTTAAAGTTAGTGAACCTACATGGATCTGTCATCGTCACCCAGAGTCCACAGTACGCACTGGGGTCACTCTTGGTGTTGTACAATGTGTGGGTCTGGACAAATGGATCATGACATCAATCTACCAATGTAGTGTCCTACAGAGCAGTTTCACTCTGCTTCCGTGCTCCACCTGTTCATCCCTCCCTCCCCCACCCTCTCAGCAACCACTGGCCTTTCACTGTCTCCATAGCTTTGCCTTTTAAAGAACATCAGATAGCAGGAATCATAGAGTGTGTACCCTTTTCAGACTGGCTTCTTTCTCTTAGTAATGTGCATTTTACATTTCTCCTGGGTCTTCTCATGGCATGACAATGTGTTTTGTTTTGTTTTTTCTAACACCAATCTGCTGTTCCACTTATTTATGCATTAATTGGTTCCTTCTTTTTTTTAATTAAAAAAAATTGTTTTAAGACTTTCTTTATTCATTTTAGAGGAGAGAGAGAGAGAGACGGGAGGAACAGGAAGCTTCAACTCCCATATGTGCCTTGACCAGGCAAGCCCAGGGTTTTGATCTGGCGACCTCAGCATTCCAGGTCCATGCTTTATCCACTGCGCCACCACAGGTCAGGATGACAGTGTGTCTTTTTTAGTGATGAATAATACCGTTATCCAGACGTGCCCTGATTTATCCATTCACCTACTGAAGGGGATCGTTAGCTTCCAAATTCTGGGCCGTCAAAGGGTGGCATTACTTCTAGCCCCTCTCCCCAATCCTCCCACCCCCACTCCACACACACTCCACACCACCCTCCAAAACCTGCACGCCCCTCCCAACACTCGGTGTCTTGCTCACCCCATGGGGTAGGCCAAGGTTTTCAGACACCAGATGTAGGGTAGAGCCTCATTGGACAGTCATGGCCAGGAGAGCCCTTCTCTACTGCTGTGGCCCAGAGGACTGGTCCTTGGTAGGAAAGGAGCCCAGAGAGACAACCTTCCCACCTCCTTGCAGCAGCTTGCCTCTAGGCACAAGTCTGCTTAAGCCCTTTCTAACTCCTTAGGGAGAAATCATTTGCATGAATTAATTGATTGATGAATTAATTCAGGACACTATGCTTGGGACTTACCACTGGAGTTCTAGCAACTTAATATTTAGTGGACTTAACAAGTCTTAGACGGGCTCTGGTCGGTTGGCTCAGTGGTAGAGCGTCGGCCCAGCGTGTGGTTGTCCCGGGTTCAATTCCCGGTCAGGGCACACAGGAGAAGCAACCATGTGCTTCTCCACCCTTCCCCCTCTCCTTTCTCTCTCTCTCTCTTCTCCCACAGCCAAGGCTCCATTGGAGCAAAGTTGGTCCGGGCACTGAGGATGGCTCCATGGCCTTGGCCTCAAGTGCTAGAATGGCTCTGGTTGCAATGGAGCAACAGCCCAGATGGGCAAAGCATTGCCCCCTAGTGGGCTTTCTGGGTGAATCCCAGTTCCGCGCATGTGGGAGTCTCTCTCTGTCTTCTCCCCGCTTTTCACTTAAGAAAATAAAGTCTCAGAACAAAGAAAAATAAGAGCCAATTTATACATTCAGTTATTTGAAAATGTTAAAATCTGGCCTGAAGGTCTCTTTGACCTTGAGAACCACAACTCAAGTCATTTTGGAGGTTTCTTCATCCCTGCTCAAGCTTTTTCTGAAAGCTGACACTTCCTGTATTCATCAGTTATCAACTGCTGTGTAACAAATGACTTCAAGTGTGGCAACTTAAAAACAAATTTTTATTTGCTAGCCATTGTCCTGGTTGGGCTTGGTTAAATCAGGGTGTTTTGCTGGGGCTTGCACAGACTACTATAGCCATCTGGGGTCAGGATGCGGCAGAGAATCTGAGATGGCCTCTGTCCAGGCTTTGGGGGCTCAGGTGCTGACTGACTGCCAGCAGAGTCTCTCTGTCTGTCTCTCTCTCTTCGTGGTCCCTTGATTCCAGACTTCTTGAGGCCAAGTCCTGAAACTCACAGTGTCACATTGCAGCCCATTAGCCAAAGCAACTTGCAAGGCCTGCCCAAATTCAGGGATGGACAAATGGGATGAGTTGCAAGGACTTTGAGGCCGTTCCTAATCTCCACCTCAGGGCCAGGGGCTGCATCAGTTACAAGGTAGTGAGAACTCACTTGCTCCATTCACTCTGTCCATGCTGGCTTCTGTTTTCATTTCTGTTTCTGTGTTTTGATGACCCTCAGAAAAGGAAAAATACTGAGAAACACAACATTTTTTAACATTTAGCATCTTCTGGCTACAAAGCATTTTAACTTACGGCACATTGAAAGTTACTACCTAAATAAACCATCCTTTTAACTTTAATGCACCACACATAATAATTTTATGAACAAGCAAAATTATATGCAGCACATATGACTATTTCTAAAACCAAATTGCTCCACATGCATAACATGGTAAAAAATCGAAACTGCATATATTTCAGTTTTCTCGAGGTTTTATTTCCTTATGATTTTTTTCTATAACCTCAAGCTTCTCAGACATTTACGTTTCCAGTTCAGGCACAAGTAGTAAATGTCTCGTGCTCTGTGCTCAGCAGGTGCTGGGGCCGGGCTTGCAGAGGCTACCATGATCTGGCCCCTAACACCGTGGCAATTGGTTTTTAGGGGGAGACACAGCTGTCGTACTAGGGAACCAGGTGACCACACAGTCATCTGCTGTGACAGGTCCTAAGGAATAAAGAACTGAGGCTGCCATCAGCTTTGCCCCAGATGAACCCGTGAAACCCAGCTATAGGTCCCACGCATAGTATCTTGAACTAATTCATCAATCAATTAATTTACGCAAATAATTTCACCCTAAGGAGCTTAAGGGCTTAAGCAGACTTCTGCCTGGGAGGCAAGTTACTGTAGGGAGTTGTGTGTGGGGGGGGAGTGGAGGCGGGGGGGGGGGGGGTAGGGGTAGTGACTCTCCAGGGCTCCTTCCCTGACAGGAACCAGTGCTCTGGACCACTTGCTTATCCGAGTCTCTGTCCTACGTCTGGTTTCTGGAGCCCTTGGCCAGCTCCTCGGGGTCAGCATGGCTCGGTGTGTTGGGAGGGATATGCGGGTTTTGGAGGGAGGTGCTGGCTGTGTGCTGAGTGGGGGTGGGGAGAAGTAAGGAGAGGGGCTTGGAATAAAGGAACTCTTTGATGGTCCCTGGCCCCTCCCGGGCTGGATTTGGAAGTCAGCCGGGAAGGCCAGCCAGCAGGGGAGATAGGCTGAGAGCAGGCTTTCCTGACGTTGCCTCACTGTTCAATAAGGAGATTATGAAGCACTGCATAAGTGGCCTCCTGGGGGGCTGTCTTCAGACCTGCAACTTGCCTTGTTTTGCCAACAACGATCACACAGTATAGCCAGGGTCCTTGCGAACAAGCAAACCTCTCAGCCTTTTTGGGTCTGAGTTTGCCCTCTGGCCACAGTGATTCAGTTTACCCGCTGACCCCGGGCTGTTTTCACCTGGGTCTGTTTCCTTGGCCAGCCCAGGTGCTCCTGGCTCAGCACATTCGTTTAGGCAGGTAGGGAGGAAAAGCCACCTGGACCCGCACAGCAGGTCTGGTGTTGTTCCAGAAGCTGCTATGATCAGTGGTGGGATTCAAATAATTTAACAACGTTTCTCTGTCCTATGACTGTTTTTTGTTTTGTTTTGTTTTAATTTTAGTGAGAGGAGGGGAGGCAGAAATAGACTCCTGCATGCGCCTGGACCAGGATCCACCTGGCAAGCCTGTCAGGGGGCAATGCTCTGCCCAACTGGGGCCCTTGCAACTGGAGTCATCTTTTAGCGCCTGAAGTGGAGACCATGGAGCCATCCTCAGGGCCTGGGGCCAACTTGCTCTAATCGAGCCATGGCTGCAGGAGGAGAGGAAAAGAGAGAGAGAGAGAGAGAGAAGTGAGAAGGGGAGGGGTGGAGAAGCAGATGGGTGCTTCTCCTGTGTGCCCTGGCCAGGAATTGAACCCGGGACTCCACACGCCAGGCAGACACTCTACCACTGAGCCAACTGGTCAGGGCACCTAATGACTGGTTTTTTTTATAATTTTTTTTAATTTTTAATTTTATTCATTTTAGAGAGGAGACACAGAGTGAGAGAGAGAGAGAGAAAAGGGGGAGGAGCTGGAAGCATCAACTCCCATATGTGCCTTGACCAGACCAGTGCAGGGTTTTGAACTGGCGACCTCAGTGTTCCCAAGTCGACGCTTTATCCACTGCGCCACCACAGGCTAGGCCCTAATGACTGTTTTAAGTATAAAAAAGTGATATACCAAAAGGTAGTTTATTATTTCATGCATTTAATACTTAAATAAGAACAATAAAAGAGGTGCACAAAACTAGATTATAAGAGCCTGACCAGGCAGTGGCGCAGTGGATGGAGCGTCGGACTGGGATGCAGAGGACCTAGGTTCAAGACCCCAAGCTCGCCAGCTTGAGTGCGGGCCCATCTGGCTTAAGCAAGAGCTCTTCAGCTTGGACCCAGGGTCGCTGGCTCCAGCAAGGGGTTGCTCGGTCTGCTGAAGGCCCACGGTCAAGGCACATGTGAGAGGGCAGTCAATGAACAACTAAGGTGTTACGAAGGCAATGAAAAACTAATGATTGATGCTTCTCACCTCTCTCCGTTCCTGTCTGTCTGTCCCTATCTATCCCTCTCTCTGACTCTCTCTGTCCCTGTAAAAAAAACAAAAAACTAGATTATAAGAGTTTTAAAATATTAGTGAAAAAATATTAACTAATACCTGTCCAAAAAAACAATAAAACTACTATTTGATCCTTTGAGTAGTGAGTTATTTTCATGCTTGCTGACCCTGGGGAGTGCGTTTTTATTAAAAAAATGAAATTAGTTCCAGTTCCAGTTTTATTAACTTAATATTATGTTTGTTTGATAACCAATTTATGGAAACAAGAAGAACATACATTTGCCTTTTTTTAATGTTGCCTTACACATTTTTAAAATAAAAATTTTTGTATGATTGTACCCTGGATGGTCAGGAGGCACAAGGACGTACATGAATGTTCCTACTACTCAAAGGGTTAAGATATTTCTATATTGCTTTTTAAATTTATTTAATTTATTGTGTTTACATAGATTCTAGTGTCGTCCCTAATGCATCCCCCCTCCTCTGTATTCCCCTCAACATCTCCCTCCCCCCTTCCCTTCAGGTTTATCCCATCCTATCATCCCCTTTCCCTCTGTCCTCTTTTCCTCTGTTCCCCTTGATCCCTCCTGTCTCAATTCCATTCCTCAGTTCTCATTGTTTCTTGGATTCTTCAAATGAGTGAGGTCATATATTTTTCTTTCTCAGCCTGGCTTCTTGATTGACATCCTCACTTGCAACTTTTTTCACCGATGGACAGACTGAACATTACTACGGGCACTTAGAACACGCTGTTGCATAGATGAGCGTTAAAAAAGAGTAAGGAATGTAAATTTGCGATTTCCACATTGGGCGGCTGCCTAGGCGCCCACCTTAGAGAGAACCCTGATCATAGTGCCACTTTAACAATCAGTTGGCCAAACTCAACAAAAAATTAGGTAATGGTTCTGTTAAACTGGTATGAACTGGCTATGACCCTAAAAAGTCAAGTTTTTGTCTTCTGTGAAGTTCCCCGTTCTGAGGGATTATGCTCAGTCAATCCAGAGTAGCTTCCATAGACACATGTGCCCACCTGAAGAGAGGATGCTTGGGGGTTCATCACCTCCCCAGGCACTGACGTTCTGGGCTGAAACAGGGAAGCAGGATACAATGATTGCAGCTGCACCTGGTTGGATGCTGGGGCTGTGGTCCAGAGCCAAACTGGCCTTTACTCTGCTTGTATTTTAGCCAGCATTTGGCAGATATAACTGTTAAATCCCAAGAGACTGCATTTAACCTGTAGTGTGGCTGAATCCATGTGATAAAACATTTTACACCTGGGGTTCTAAACAAATTCCTGAATTTTTTTTCTTAAAGCAGAATAAATCGGTTTGTATTGTTAAATTTCTGACATAGAAGCAGTAAAAATAAGCTGGTGAGGGCATGGGCTACAGAGCTTGGGTTCAAATGCCAGCTCCACCACGTGCTAGCTGTGTAACCTCTGGAAAATTACTCAACCTCTCTGGGCCTCAGTTCCTCCTCTATGCAATGCGGGTAATAACATTCCTCGTTTCATAAGATTACTGTGAGGGTGGTAATAGCACACAAGAAGTGGTTAAACCAGAGCCAGGCCCAAACTGAGTGTTTAATAAATGTTCACTGTTAGTATTAATAATATTAATAACCCAAATGTTTCCTAACTGAATTAATATTTTTTTCAGGAAAATAGTGAACCAGTTTGAACCCTAACAGAAGCCCCATGCTGTCTAAAATGGTCAGCCCCAAGGACCTGAGTGCCCAGTACTGAGCACTCTACAATCCTTTATCCTACACAAAGTCCTGTTATTATCCTCACTTTGCAAATAAGAAAACAAAGGTTCAGAGAGGCTTGGTAACTTGCCCAGGGTCACAGAGCAAGGGCTTGTCAATATGACCTCATCTGCCATTATAAAGTGGAATGGAATTTGATCAAGAAAATGCTTTCCCATCCACATGTAAATGTCACTGGGTGTGACTTGTATTGGATTCATTCACTCATTCTTTCATGGGTGTCTGGAGAGCTGCTACCTGCATGCGTGTTTGGCCATCTGTGAGTTTCTAAGCCTGGTGCACATGTTTAAATGGTTCCCCCACACCCTCCCTGTCCTTCCCTGTCGACTACAAGGACCGAGAGACGTGTGACCATCATACTACATGCTCCCCCAGCTCCCCCTCCAGTGTGGATGCTCACCTGCAGACCCCACGCTGGGACGAACCGCAGAGGGCACGAGCCCTGGAGCAGATCTGTGGTGTGTTCCGCGTGGACCTGGGACACATGCTCTCCCTGCGACTTTTCTTCAGGTGAGAGCTGGCTCTCTGCAGAAGGTAGGCATGTGTGCAGTGTCCTTGTGGGTGGCGCTTAGGGCCAGGGCCCTGGCATCACTGTTGTCAGCAATGGGAAGGAGAAGGAGAGGTGCCCCATAAGAAGTGAGTTAGGATAGCCCTCAAACTCATTCACCACCTTTAGGGTGGTGGTGGCCAGCTGTTGCCTGGGGCTCTGGCTTGAGGGAGGGGGGCAAAGCCAAACTGGTAGTTGAAGACTGCTCCTCGTTACCCAGCAAGTGGCTCTTGGAATGGGAGGGGGCTTTCTGGAGGGAGGCACCCTTTCTTTTGTGATGGGCGGACCATTCCTATTAGTGTCCAGCCCAATAGCCACATCAAATCCCTCCTGAAAGGCAGGGTAGCCCAGCCATAAAATGGTACCAACCAAAGACTTGTGCTAAGAAAGGCGGGAGTGTCACCCAAGGGGTTTCCCAGACCCAGAGCCACATTCCAGCCTTTTCTGGAAGGGCACCAAAGTTTGGGCTGGTGGCCCTGATGGATTGGATACGTGGTGCTTTCCCAGGAGGGTTCTCCAGAGTGCCACCCACGCCTGCTGGAGAAGACTGTGGAGGTGGTTCTCTGACCACTGTCACCTCTGGGCTCAAAATCCGATTCTTCTAACAGCATCTTCCCCCACACGCACACCGCCCCCAATCTCCTGGAGAAAGGGGATTATACTGCCTGGCAGTCCACAGTGGGAACTGAAGGCCTCTCTGGCAAGTCTCCTGGGAAGTTTATGGGGACAATCCCATGTGCCTGCCTCCCTAGAAGGGAGCTAGCTCTTGCCTTCTTCAGCAAATGGGGTGCTGGCTTCTGCTGGGATGTAACTCTGTCCCTGTCTTGGGCTAGCAGCTAAACTCCACAGGGACTTCCCGTTTCCTGCCTCCAGGTCAGTGATAGCTGCCTCTGATTATACTTGGAAATAAAAACCTTGTTTACATATTCATCCCCTTCTTCCCCCTGCTGTGGTGGCCACTCAGCGATGAGGCCTGCACCAGCGGCCAGCTGGTCGTCGCCAGCCGGGAGAGCCAGTACAAGGTTTTCCACTTCCACCACGGTGGCCTGGACAAGCTGGTGGATGTGTTTCAGCAGTGGAAGTACTGTGCGGAGACCCATCTCAAAGACCAGGTAGTAGCCGAGTGGAGAAGCCCCTAGGAGACACCTGGTTGCTGAGCCTCCTGCCGGCCTCCATCAGGGTCCAGGACTCCCCTGCACATCTCTCCTCCCCGCACCCAGGGCCACGGTGGGCTGTGATCATGGTTGCTGGTGGCTGATAGGGCAGCAACTCTGGCTTGGAAACAAGTGCCCAGGGCTTCTGTAAAGTCTCTGCTCTGCACTCGAAAAGTCATGTTTTGAAAAGGCCTTCTTGCCATATTTTGCTCAATCTACATACAAATGTAATGAGCGCTCTTTAGTTATCTGCTTAAGATACTGTATATGCTTATTAGAAATGGGGCTGACTTTAAAACCCCCTTCCTTCCCACGGAGCCTCCTGCTGGCTTGCCTTATTTACAGTAGCGTGGCTCCCCACCCCCACCCCCACCCCCACACATTGAACAACCTTTGATTTTTGAATTAAATGTCAGCTGCAGTTTTGCCCTGGATTTGTGACTGCCTATGACAGGCGGGCTCCCCGCTCGCTAAACAGCGATCCCTTTGTATTTGGCCAATCACATGTAATTTATTGCAGGCCCTTCTGGCAGAGGCAGAGGAAAGTTAGGCCCAACCAGGCATTAATTCCATTTGGCGGCTGGGGGTCCGAGGGAGAGCCGGGATGGAGCCGTGGGGGATGGGGAGGATGGAGGGTGGCGGCGGGGTGGGGGGCGCCGCAGGTGGTAGGTCGGGTGGGCGCCAGCCACAGAGCCCAGGCCAGGAAAACCGACGTGAAGATTAAGGTATTTTCATTTAAATTGCATCTCATTACAGTTGCCACTTCGGTGTGTGTACACAGAGGTGAAGCGACCCTCTCTTCGGAAGAGAGGGAGAGGCTTTTCCATTTCCCAGAAAAGCATCTTTGGCTTCGACCCCCGCGGATGGACACTGACCTTTCCACTTCTCTCCTGTCCAGCAGGTCGCCGACGAGAAGACGTGCATGAAATTCTCCATCCGGCGTCCCAAACTGCCCTCCTGCGAGACGCACCCCGAGGAGAGCATGTACCGCAGGCTGGACGTGTCCGCCTGGCTGGGCCACTTGAACGAGCTGGGCCAGGTGGAAGAAGAGTACAAGCTTCGCAAGGTGAGGCTGCCGCGGGGAGGAGCCAGGGCCGGGGTGGCCTCCCCTCATCGCGGGAGGAGCCGCGCGAACACGCGGGGCGCCGCAATCAGAGTCGCTCTCGTGGGGTTTGGGAGTCCCGCGCCCGCTCGTCTGAAAGAGCGCGTGGTGCCCTGCAGCCCGTCCACACCCGGGGATTAGGCCGTGACGTGAGAACCACATGCTCCTCCGAGCGCCGCCCCGGGGCGGGGTAGGGGGCATTGACATTTTAATGAACCCGGAATAGAGGGCCAGCACTTTCCCCTTCCAAACAAGTGCAAATTGCGCCCGCAGAATCAAGGAATCAGTTGTCAGACGGCGCAGCCATCCACCGAAACACAAGCCCCTGGGGACCTGGGATTGGGGGGACCTGGATGTGCTCGGTGCGGCCCTGCGTCGGCCCCACCCCAACTGCTCCCTCTTTCTACAGGCCATTTTCTTCGGCGGCATTGACGTGTCGATCCGGGGGGAGGTTTGGCCCTTCCTGCTGCGCTACTACAGCCACGAGTCCACGTCCGGCGAGAGGGAGGCGCTGCGCGCACACAAGCGCAAGGAATACGCCGAGATCCAGCAGCGGAGGTAGCTTCCTGAGCCCGGAGGGAGGGCTCTGGAAAGGGCGGTGGGAGGTGTGCCTTGGCGTTAGTCATCTGTTCTGTAACCCACCTCTTCCAAGAATGGCCTTCCCCGGCAGAGTGAGGTCATCGTCTCAGGCGCCCTTTAGCTCACATGTTTTAGAATTCTTTTCCAACAGACTTAACTAGGCGCTGGGGTGGCCGCGGGGCCTCAGTGGCTGATGGGAGCCAGGGCGGCAGATGTCCACCTAGGCCTGGTGGATCCCAGGGCTGTAGACAGCTCTCCTCCAGTTAGGCTGGGTGTAGCTGGGGGACATCTTAGGGACGCCCATTCCCTAAGTTAGTGGGGAGCTGAAGGGTCCCCACTTACCACCCAGGGTCAGGGTTTGGGAGGGATAAAATGTGCATGGCTCTCCCTGACCTCTGCTGGGCTCTCTGCTCTGCACCAGGCTCTCCATGAACCCTGAGGAGCAGAGAGCATTCTGGCGAAACGTGCAGTTCACCGTGGACAAGGATGTGGTCCGGACAGATAGAAGCAACCAGTTTTTCCGAGGCGAAGGCAATCCGAATGTGGAGAGCATGAGGTACCTACCCCCCTTGCCCCTCTGGCCTCAGGTGACCTTCTGGGAAGTGGAGGAGCAGCTGTACCTCCTAGAAGGTGGGGGGCCTGACCAGGCAGTGGTGCAGTGGATAGAGTGTCGGACTGGGATGCAGAAGATCCAGGTTCGAGACCCTGAGCTGGCCAGCTTGAGCGCGGGCCCATCTGGTTTGAGCAAAAGCTCACCAGCTTGGACCCAAGATCATTGGCTCCAGCAAGTGGTTGCTTGGTCTGCTGAAGGCCCGTGGTCAAGGCATATGTGAGAGAACAATCAATGAACAACTAAGGTGTCGTTCAATGGAAAACTAATGATTGATGCTTCTCATCTCTCTCCATCCCTGTCTGTCTGTCCCTATCTATCCCTCTCTCTGACTCTCTCTCTGTACCTGTAAAAAAAAAAAAAAAGTTTAGAAGGTGGGGGGTCTTTCTTCCAGATTCATACAATAATTCCATTAGTTATTTTAGCCAACTGCACTCAGCCCTTATAGTCACAGTGTCCCTGGGAAGCCTGTAGGTCTCTCCCAAGGGTGCCAACAAAACCATCATCCCCTGGGTGTCTACCCAGGCCTTGATTGGCCTTGCTTGGCTCACACGAACCATGGCTGAGCCTCCTGGAGTGTATCCCATGGATGGCCCTCCAGGTGATGAAGCCATGCCCAGCCATGGGGCTGGCATCTTTGACATTCTGCTGCTGCCTGGCAAATAATTGCACAAAATTAGCAGCTCATAAAAATGTCCCTGCCAAATAGCCCTTTGTCACAGGCAGCCTACCATTAAGAAAATCAGACCCACATTCTTCCTTCCCCCACACTCAAGGCCTGGTGAATCTCTAACTGCAGGCCATTACCTTTTCCAAGGCTCTGGGGATGGTCCCCACACTGCCTACCTTCCCCTGGCATTGAGGTGAAGGACAGTGCTTCAGGCAGCCTGAGGTCTCCAGCCTGGGCTTCTACTGGCCCCAGGTGGCATGTCACTGTTAGGGTAGCAAGGGTGGGTATGTCCAGTGGGCCACCCTCACTGACCTGCCTGCTCTCTGGGCCGCATCGCCAGGAGGATCCTGTTGAACTACGCTGTGTACAACCCCGCCATCAGCTACTCCCAGGGCATGTCGGACCTGGTGGCGCCCATCCTGGCCGAGGTCTTAGATGAATCAGATACCTTCTGGTGCTTTGTGGGTTTGATGCAGAATACAATCTTCGTCAGCTTTCCTCGGGATGAGGACATGGAGAAGCAGCTGGTGAGGCTTGGGGATGTGTGTGGAGAGGTCTTGGTGGCTGGGTATAGGAGGCATAGCCTGGGGCCTCTGGGGCAGAGCCACATGCTGCTCCTGGGTCCCAGGATGCATTCTTCCATCCCCACTCTATAATCACTGCAGGTACAGAGGCTGGGATGCACAGGGTCCTCCCTGTGGCCTCACCTCCTGCATGCAGGTGGTCTCCCAGCCTAGTCTCCCCAGCTGGGCAGGGAAGGCAGGGCCACACCACACCTGACCCTGAGCTTTATAGAATGAGTGCTCAAGTGCTCCCTGCCGGGGTCCAACACAGCCAGCGTTCTTGAGTGGGGACAGGGAGTGAGGGACTCCTGAAGCCACCCTGAGGCCCACTAGGCAGTAGTCACAGTCCCCCAAGAGCATCCATGCTTTCCCTGTAGTACCCAGCCAGCACTCCTCCTTCTACATTCTCCTATAACCTACATCTAGGCCAGGCAGCACTAAATGTGGGGGACAGGGAGGTGGGCAAAGCTGGATAGGGCACCTGGGGGTTTCAAGTACCTACCAGGTGCTGGGCTCTGGGATGTGGTCTGGACTCCTCAGTCCTGGAAAGAGCTGATGGAGAGAAGGATGCTGAGGGGTGGGGGGACGATATGGAGGGGAAGTAAGGAAGTAAGAACAGACAGACTCCACTGCACAGGGTCAGGCCCTGTACACTGCCAAGACTTGGCTGACCAGTGTGTTCTGGGAAGTGACCCTGCACAGCCCAGTCATGTTGGATCACATGTGTCGTGTTCAATAAAGGCCTTGAATGCCACAGCAAGGAGCATGTCCTTTAGAGCAACCATTAGGGGGCTGCTGAATTCTGCAGATGAGAGAGGAGAACACAGCAGAGGATTTGTAAAAAAGGCAGCTGGAAAAAAGGGAGGTGTGGATCAGATGGTGAGGGGCACCTGCACAGAGGGGCTAGGGGACATCTGTGAGGGAGGGGTCAGCCACATGCACGGACTTGACCCTGCTGTGGGCCACAGGATGGTGGGGAAGGACCTGCAGAATCAATTCCTACAAGGGGCCCATGTGCCCCATTCCTGTCTCAAGCAGGAACAAAGGGCTGCTTGTATGGGAAGGGGCCTGTGAGTCACTGAGCCCCTGCCCCAGAATCCCCCAGCTGTGATCTTGGGAGTGTGTGATCCCGGCCGAGCCTGCCTCACTCTCCACTTCTGTGTGATGTCAGGTTTCTGTGGTACCTGGGGAGGCAATTACAGGGTCTGATACCACTCGCCCCTGATGTGCTTGCAAAGCATGTGACCATGTGACTCGTTAGCTGCTGGAGATTGATTTTTTCAATGGTGCTGATGAAGTCAGCAGCCTGAGCCAAGGGCTGCCAGAAATAGCCTCAATTTTGTCCCACGTCACTGGGTGGTGACTTTAAGTGCAGGAAGCGAGCGTCCTGTGGTTCAGAACCGCACCCTCCCTGCTCAGTGTCAGCTCCGGAAAATGATGGGTTTCCAAATCTGAACAGAAGGTGGACTCAGGGTTCCCAGGACGGAGGGGGTGTCAGAAAAAGCCCCCATCTGGTTACTGAGGCCCAGGGAGTTTTCTCAACACAGAGCTGCCTTTGGACTCCCATCCACAGCGGGGTACTATGTTCTACCTGCCTTGGGCCACACCATGGCCTCCGGAATAGTCTTAAGTCAGGGATAAACTGGCAAAGACAGGTGTGGGTCAGAGTCCAGCAGCAGAATTAAATAAGAGGTACAGACACATAGCACAGAGTGACCTTGTGTGCGGAACGTGTATGTTTCAGGGCCCTGGTAGTAGTGGGCTTCCTGGGCCAGGTGGCAGGCCAGCATGGGCTGGGGAACTAACTGGTGCTGCCTCACCCCAGCTGTACCTACGGGAGCTGCTGCGGCTGATGCACCTGCCGTTCTACCAGCACCTGACCTTGCTGGGCGAGGACGGCCTGCAGATGCTCTTCTGCCACCGCTGGCTGCTGCTCTGCTTCAAGCGGGAGTTCCCCGATGCAGAGGCTCTGCGAATCTGGGAGGCCTGCTGGGCCCACTACCAGGTGAGCCGGGGGACTGGTCAGCACTTGTCCTGGAGTAATGGTCACGGTGCTTGCACCCTGCCTTCCAGGAGGGTGGGGTGCAGCATAACCATGCACTTCCTCTGGGAGTCCCCTCCTCTGAAACCTCCGACCCCTCACTAGCCTCAGGTCATCACCTCACGCTACCACCGCCTTCTATCCCACGTGGCTGGCTTCAGACCTGCAACTCACTTCCCAAGGAACTGAAATCGATGGAAATGCCCACTGACGCCGTTCATTACCACCTTCTGAGGCTGAGCTCACTCCTGTCACAACCAATCAGTGTGAAAGACATTTCCAGGGCCAGGCAGGCCCATTGCAGCATGGGAGGCTGGTGCCCACATGAACCAGTGTCCACCCATCTTCTCCCCTTGGGATGGCTCAGGGAACAGGCCAAGACCCACGCCTCCTCCAGAGAGCCCAGGACCAGCCCGCCATCCCTTCCCAGTCCTGTCAATCTCCCCTTGCGGTACACTGTGATCAGCAGCTCTCCCTGAGACAGCAGTGCTGACTGTCACATGGCTTTTACACCCAAATGAGCCCCAAGCTGGTGATACTAAAGGAGAGGCAAGTCTCTTTGACTCCACAAGCTTTAAAAAACAAACAAAACAGGATTGCCCTGGCCAGGTGGATCAGTGGATAAAGCGTCATTCCAGCATGCCAAGGTTGCGGGTATCCCAGTTAACACATATACGAGAAGCAGTCGATGAGTGAACAAGTAACTGGAACAAAGAGTTGGTGCTTCTCTCTCCGCTCTATTTCCCTTCCCCCTTTTCTCTCCCTCTCTCTCAAATTAATGGGAAGGAGTTTTTTTTGTTTTTTTAACATTTTTTAAAATTCATTTTAGAGAGGAGACGAGAGAGAGAGAGAGAGAGAGAGAGAGAGAAAGGGGGGAGGAGCTGGAAGCATCAACTCCCATATGTGCCTTGACCAGACCGGTGCAGGGTCCTGAACTGGCGACCTCAGTGTTCCCGGGTCGACGTTTCATCCACTGCGCCACCACAGGTCAGGCAGAAGGAGTTTTTTTTTAAATAACAGTAATAAAATAAATGTTGGGGAAAAAAAAAACGAAACAAAACAGGATTGACACATTGGGAGGTGGTCAGGACCCTTTCCACAAGACCCATTCTCGCTGCAATGACCCAAACAGCTTCTGTCCCACAAACCACGCAGCTAGGCAGGAGCGTCCCTGAGCTCCACGTGCATGCTTGGGGGGAAGTGTCTGCCCATGAGGACGAGCACTGGCGTGCAGATTCCGAAACACTGCAACATATGTTTTCTGACAGCATCTGCTTTGCAAGGCCTCATGGCATGTGTGTCCCGAGCAGTAACGTTGCCACCCTCAGTGCACCATGTGTAGGCTAATGTTCAAAGTGCACCCTGAGCATCACCCAACAGATGGGGCCTTTTCTCATGGTGACTTCGCTACTGTGATCTCTTTAAAAAAATTCTCGGGAGCAGCCCGTTTGGACATCTCTCTTGGCTTGAGGTCCACAAATCAAGTTCATGTCATTTCCCGACTTCAGGCTAAATTTAGCCACATTCAGCTTCCCCTTGGTCAAATAACAGGTGTGTGTGTTTGTTGGGGGGATGATGGTAGTTTGGGGATGCAAGTTTATCAGCAGTGATCTCTGGGTGGAGGGCACTACCAGGTGGTATCTTTAACTTTTAAGGTGACTCCTGAGTGAGAAAGGCTCTGTTCTATCCATTTAATACTAGTTTGCCTGCGGTGTCTGGACTACCCTGGGCCAAGTCCCAGGAACTGAAATTAGTCCTGTACTCCTGTCCAGCCCGATTTAGGATGTGTGACTCCCTTTCCTTCCCACTGTCCTCTGAGAGGAGCTGGATATCCACCTTCCTAGAACCCCCTTGCTGCCTTCCTACCCCAGCCAGAGTTGCCATGGAAGGCGTGTCCTAAGCCCAAACAAGACCATTCCAGGGTAGCTCGAGGGAAGGGGCCGGCAGTTTGGAGCCCTGCAGTATGGGGGTTTCCTTTCTAGGGCAGGTGGGGCATGGGGCGTTTGCTTCCCTCACTTCTGTGCACACTGAGCTGCACCCAGCCCAGTGTGGAAACACGGTTCCATCAGGCTGGGTGGTCAACATCAGGAGACTAAACATGGACTTCCTGGTGCTCCCTGTCCTTCCTCTGCTGCCGGAAATGCGTTTGGATCAAAGTCCACGTGCCTTCAGAGCATCTAGGCAGGAGAGTGAACAGGATGTACCAAGGTCAGAACCAAGTGCTGGCTTCCTACTGCGGGCCAGGCATTGCCACTCCATGGGGACCATTGGGGGGCTGCCATGCTTATACCGTCACGCTTTTCTTCCCACCTTCTCAGCAGCAAACCTAAGAGTCATCTCTAGGACTGGAGTTGGGATGTTCTGCCTGGAGGTAGAGGGGCACTGACCAGTGGGCAGCTACCAGGAGGTTCATTCTCACTGGTATGTGCCACAAGTTGCCGGTGTGTGTTCTGACCCAGCCTTTTGTACCTACTGTATCCCAAGACTTTTGCCAACAAGGCTTCAGAAGGAGCACTGGCCAGTCTTCAGGTGAAGTGTGCTGTTTGCCTCCCAGACAGAGAGCACCTCAAGGGCTTCCCTAAAGAGTAGCAGCAGCTGTGGCGGCTAGGATCAACGTCCTTCCTCCCTTTGGGTGTCATAGCAGCCTGTGGAGACTATTATAGGCGCTGACATTGGTTGGCCCTTGCAGGTGGGCAAACTGAGGACAAAGAGGTGGAGTGGCTTGCCCAGGGCCACTTAACCCGCCCAGGCATCCGCACCTGTCCCTCTGCTCTCAGCCTCCAACTGCAGGCTGGGTCAGGGCCTTGTCTGAACCCCACTCTCCACACTCCCCAGACAGATTATTTCCACCTTTTCATCTGTGTGGCCATCGTGGCCATCTATGGGGATGATGTCATTGAGCAGCAGCTGGCCACCGACCAGATGCTCCTGCACTTTGGAAACTTGGCCATGCACATGAATGGGGAACTGGTACTCAGAAAGGTGAGTGCCTCGCCCTGCACTTACACAGCCCTGCCCACCATGTATAGAGCCCCACCCATGTGCAAAGCTCCTCCCCTGGGTGCAGAGCCCTGCCCTTGCATGCAGAGCTCCTCCCCTGCATGCAGAGACCCCTCCTCAACTCAGGCCCCACCCCCTATAATAGTGCTGGGAATTCCCCACCAAGGCCAGATGGTTAGTAGCTATGGCCACTGCCTGAACCAGGCTGCAGGCTCCTCAGGCCCCATCGCCCATGAGGCCGTGACACAAGAGCCTCTCACCATGTGGACTGAACAAATCACCGCGGTTGTTAGACAAGTTCCCCACCTTGGGGTATCTCACTCACAGCCCAAGCCAGGAAAATAGGAGGAGGCTTGTGGGGAGAGTGGTTACTTCTCACCCAGGCTCAGTGGGATAAAGGTGGATTGTGAGCTTTGCCACTCCACTTCCCAGACTCCTGCTTCTTAGAAAGTTTTCTAGAAGTCTTCCCCTGGGGTCGGTGGTCAGGGCATAGGAAGAGGGCTTGAACATGGAAATAGACTGGGGCTGCAAGGTGGAGCAGTGGGGCAGGGCAGAGCCCCAGAGCATTGTGTGGGGCCGAGTGAGAGGGCTCAGAAAATGAAGGCCATTTGGGGAGCCTTCTTTGTCTGGAGCCACGTATGAAGATGGGCCCAAGGGTCCCTCCATGCTAGTGTTGAATGGGATACTGCAGGCAGAGCCCTCAACTCTGAGCCTGGCACATGGTCAGCCCCAGGTGTTAGTCATTGCTGCTGGTGCTCTTTGGCCACTGCTGTCCCCCTGCCCCTCCTCACCTCCCACCTTTTCTCTGCAGGCGAGGAGTTTGCTGTATCAGTTCCACCTCCTGCCACGGATCCCCTGCAGCCTGCATGACCTGTGTAAGCTGTGTGGGACTGGCATGTGGGACAGTGGTTACATACCTGCAGTGGAGTGCACAGGCCACCACCCAGGGTGGGAGAGCTGTCCCTATGGGGGCATGGTGGAGATGCCTTCGCCCAAGCCCCCCAGAGAATGCAAGAAGGGCCCAAAGACACCTCGGGAAGGCTTTGGTTTCCGCAGATAGGTCGGGCTCCCTCCACTGGATGAAGGTTAAGGGTACCTCACCAGGTCATGAGGGCATGGGAGGGGGTGGGGATGGGCATGGACAGGACAGAGGGTGGTTGAAACATAAGGAAAATACCTTTAGGCGTCATGAGGGAACATTTTCATATTAACCATGAAAGCAGAGTCTGGAAGTAAGAGAAGTAAGTTTTGCCAGTCGCCCAGAGGAAAGTCAGCTCCCCAAACAACAGGACCAAAACACACAGCCCCTACACCTAGAGCCTCAGGCTTGCTGGCTTCTCGTGTCTTGTCGCCTTGCTCTGATGCATCTCAATGAGGCCCAGGATTTCCTCCAGCTGTGTTTGCAAACTCAGGGCATTGCCAGGCAATGGAGAGGGCGGGGTCAGGAAAAGAAGGTCTAGTTCACCCACCATCGCCTGGGGATGCAGAACAGAAGGGGGGTCCCCTGCAGAGACTTCTTTGCAAGCAGGACACTCCTTTACCAGGCAGCACTCTGAGCAAGCCAACTACCCCTTGCAGCTTCTCCGACCATAGTGGCAACTCTGACGTAAAGACATCTGTCACACACCCCCCTCCAAAAATAATATCCCACTGATTTCAGGATAGAGAGGTGTAATCATTGGGGTGGAGATTGAGAAGTTGGGGGCTTTCCCAGTGTCTGTATAAACATTTTACACCCCTGATATGTGAAGGAAACTGCCTGCCCACGAGCCTGAGACATGAGGTGTTGGAGACATGCTGGCTTTCTCCCTGAGTTGGGGGATTTCTGCATGAAATCCTTTGGCATTAAGGTCAATGTCACCAAATGCATCAACTAGTGTCGTGTGTGCATGCGTGCACATGCACACAAAACCCTCTGGACAGAGTTGACAATGTCTGAGGGAAATGATAGTTACATTAACTTACCCAGCAAGACAAAAGCACTTGAAAATAGCTAGGTGGTTGGATGCAAGAGCAACCGCAAGAAAGGAGCCAGCACTCAGGGTACCTCTGCTTTCTGGGAAGGAATCAGGCCTTCCCAACACCTTCTCCCTCTTCCAAAACATTTTAAATCGCTTGCTCCTTGGAATTTAGAGGTGGACAGACCATGGTAGGTGGAATCCTCCCAGCAATTTGCACAGTAAGCCACTTGGACTAGTGGAAGTGAGGATGCTTCAATTCTCCAACATGTCTTTCAGGGGAGAAGACCCCCATGAAATGTGAGAGTTGAGACACAGCCCCAATTGACGATTTCATCCTACTCAGCATTTCTCCCTAGATGGAGCTGACAACCACTGGGGGTGCTATCCATTTAAACATTTAGAAAGATGTTTATCAACAGGAAAGAGGAAGTGAGCAGCCTCCTCTTCTCAGATTCTCTTTGCTCCTTGAGCCCAAGTCCTCCAACAGGCAAGGTGACTGAGACTGGCAAGTCCAAGTTCCTGGTCCTCCTGTCCAAGAGCCTCTTGGGGAGATCATCGTGGAGGCCCACCTATGCCCAGATCTTGGGGTTGCTGACCATGACGGTCCAGTGGCATGGGTCCCAGCTGAGTGGGGGTAGTCTTCACATCCACTTTGGGAAAAGAGGATTGCTTTTCTGTTGGTTCCTGGCCCATTATAAAATTGTCTCAAGTTAACCACATTCTACACTGACCCTCCTCCAGAAACCAGGTCCCCATGAATAGGTGTATCAGTTATCCATTGTCGCTGTGATGCTGCATAACAACCCCAAAACTTGGTGGCCTCAAACTGCATGCACTTGTCCCGCATGCGAGCCTGGGGGTCAGCAATTTAAACTTGGTAGTTGTGGCCTTGGTTGGCCTTGCTCCCATGTCAGAGGGGTCAAACTGCTATTAAGTCCCAGGGGGGTGTTCACCTGTGTGGAGGTTGGAATTGGCACTGCTTCATGTCCCTGCACTTCTCCTGCAGGCTAACCCCAGTCAGGGAAAGGGTCTGAAGCAGAAAGGCTCAGACATCTGTTCAAACCTTGGCAGATGTCACCACACCTGCAGACATCCTGCTGGCCAAAGCAAGTAACATGACCGGACTCTGCATCAAGAGTTGGGAAGAGACTGTCTGTCTCTGTAGTGAGATGAGCTGTATGGTGACTGGGCAGGGCTGGGAATTTGGGGAGGAGTGAGGAACTGGGCAGTTAGAACAGTCTCATCACCACCAGGAAGTCTTGGTCCAAATAACAGTGTTTCGGAACACGCCTTCCCCAGCAGGGGCATGACTTCCCCTGGTGAGGCAGGGAGTGCCCAAGAGTGGAAGAGTAACCCCCACCCCAGGCTGTAGCAGCAGTCATGCATTGTTCTGCAATACTTTGGGCCGCTGGGGGGCTGTCCAAGATCCCCTCATTTGGAGGATCCTGGTGCAAAGCATTTATCCTGAATCTCCTGGCTCCCGCAGCTCCCCAAGACCCTGAACCAAGTGCTATCCCACCCTCAGTGCTCACCCCACATCCCTTGGGGCTGGCCTGCGCCCTGTGAGACCGCCTCCTGGAACAACCAGGAGCCCAAAGCCCTGGATGTGTGGGCTCGGGGGTGGGGATGGGTAGGGGGGAAACACCCTGCTCTGAGGGATGGAGAAGCCCCCCTCCTTTGTCTGAAACGCTTAAACTGGATGCAATTAGAGGAAACCAGCCAGAAACCCCGAGGCAGCTGTTGCCTGGGATTATTCCCAGCAGAAGACATTAGGGTGATATTTCAGTCATTAGACTTCCAGCCTTCCCACCACCAGAATGTGCAAATAGGGGGCGATCAGCCCACACTACGGTCCTCATTGCTGCTTATTTAACTTATTTTTTTTAATGACACATAATGCTACTGGCCAGTGTGTGTGCACACGCATACCTGAGTTTCCCCACACAAATGTGCCAACCTTACAAGATGTCGCCTGGCCACTGGAAAGCGAAGGAAGCTTTGATGCACACGTGCTGGCTTGGAAGGGGAACATGGTGGGGCTCCTACCCTAGGAGGGTGGGAGAGACACACAGGTGCTTGGGTTGGGGTCTTAACTGGCACTCAGTGATCTGGGCTGGAACGGGGAGCCTAGTATGTTCATTCAAGGCATAGAGGGGAACAGGGCTATTTCATAAGATTCTGGACACAAGTGTAGCCAGGGTGACTTGGAACTCACAATCATGGAAATCAGTGTCCCTGAGCCATTTGGGGAAGGGGGGATGGTCAGCAGTCCAGAAGGAGCAGCCCCATATTGTCCCGATTGGACAAGTATCAGAATGGAGGTTATTGAATCCAGGACTTCACCCATATGTCCTCTTGAGTTTTCCGTAAGAGCCCTGCCTGCTGCCCTTTGGGGGACAGGCAGCTAGCTGGACAGTATTAACATCCTGGACCTGGATTGTGGGCTTTCTCAGGGCTAAGTGGGAATGACTGGCAGAGGTCACCCAATTCCAACCTTTGACAGGTGGACATAGGAAACGGGGCAATGACTGTGGACCATGGTAGGCAGGAAGGATTCTCCCCATGATTTTGTGAAGTTCTTCTGGGTTCTCTTGTTGATTCTAGTTTAGTAGAAATAACTTGGAGGGGGCAGCCTCCTGGGTGATAGGAATCTGCTCATGGCTATGCCCTGAGAAGCCTCCATCCTCCATCTCCCCTCCCCTCCTCCTGCAGGGAGGCTGGAGGGTTTTATGGGTGCAACCTGGGCCAGGGGCTGGCCAGGACTGGCCTTTGTGCTATGTCATGGCCACAGGAAGTGAGGGAACCTACAGGCCCAGCCTGAGGCTGGGCACTTCTGGAGACCCTAGAGAACCAGGCAGCTCATGACCATTAGCCTGTGCTTCTCATCCAGGCTGCAGGGCGTCTCTTGGAGTGAGAGCATTCTGTCCCTGGCTAAGAGGTAACCACCCCAAACTAAATAGCTCATTTCCCCCAGAGTTGTGAGGCTGCAGGATGGTTTCTCTGTAGGGGTTGAGCAGCCCTGCATTTTAGGAAGACACTTACCAAGGGGTCAGGTACCTGGTGGTTGTACTGCCTCCAACCCTTCCCATGCCTGGCCTTCCACCACCCTGATCCTCAGTTTTCTTACCTATGGAATGAATGGTGATCCCTACTTCACAAAACAGACATGAGGACTCCATGTGAAAGCTGTTATGAAGAGGTTTAACTAGTTCTTGGGACCTCACCTGCTACTCACGGAAGAGACCACTGACCTTGGCCTTCGACGACCTTGACTGAGAAGTGTCCTGCTCGGGACTCAAGGAGTCCCTTCAACGCAGTACCTCTCTGTGCCTCTTTTCTCTAAAATTCACCTCACACCACTTCACTTCTTGCCATGGAAAAAAACCAACGATGACCTAGAACCTCGGCAACCCTATAAAGTGTGTGTCTGTGTAGATGTGGGCTGCAAGGCTCTTGAGGAGGGATGTGTGTGTGATCAAGGTCTCAACCCTCAACTTTGAAAACCGTGTTAGCTTAGACCCTGGCCTCCTGGGTCCCTGGGCCTCCAAGGAGCAGAATGGGTGGGGTGTGGGGCTACAAATAACCTGCAGACATCTGTCCAAATTTCTAAGTAAGAAGGTAACATTTCAAATTTGAAGGGAGATTAAATCACATGGCCATCTTCTCTCCAGCATCTTGGGCTTAAAGAGGACAGGTTTTTGTTGTTTAAGGGAGTTTCATAACATTTCCACCAGTGCCAAGAGATGACTGAGATCCATAGCAAGTGATTCCTTCTCTGTATTTTGTTTTGTTTTTTAAACATGATCGCCAGTGGTCAGGCCTGGACTGGTCACTGTGGCCCCTGCTTCTGCCCAACAATGCTTCTGGCTCTCACAGATTCCAATGTGAAGTAAATAAAAATTGTTGGCAACAAACCTGTGCACTTGGGCGCCTCCAGGAGACTGGATGGTGGGTTTGTTAGGCCAAAATGTAGCAGGTTCTGGGTTCTGGTGCCGGGCAAAGAGGACCCCACAGAAGAGCAAGGGCTGGCCCAGGGTGGGGCAGGGAGGGAGCAAATGGGTTGGGGGAGCCAGCAGGGCTGGCTGGTAGCAGGCAGGCTCCTCCCGGGAAGCCCATGGTGCTAACAGGTACTTGGGCTGCAGTGGGAGGGCCAGGAGGCAGAAGGCTCTGCTTCCATCATGCGGCTCATGGAGAATTTATGGAACAAAGGAAAGAACCTTTGGCTCTGAGACTGGAGCACACAGGGTAGCACCAAAGCTTAGACACCAGCACCCCCACTTTAGGGAAAGCTGAGTCGTGCGTGTGTGGTTTTGTCAAGGGGCCAACAAGGTGCCTTTGGCCTTGTCAGGGGTGGGGGTTAGAGGAAGCATTCAGGCTCCCTGGGCCTTTGCACACCTTTGCCTGCAAGGGGAGGAGGGTGCGTTGCACATCTACGCCCCTGGGGTTTCACCTCTACATAGTCCTTACCTTCCGCCTACCTGGCCATGGCTGAGACATCCAAGAGACTCATCACCCCTCTGTGGTGCACGGGGTGGAGGCTAGCTGGGGTGGTGCCAAAGGGCAGGATGGGCCCTTGGCCCAGGTGACATCAGTTACCCAGCATGACTGGTGGCTCCACTTAGAGCAAAGTTTGTCATTTTGGGGTGGGAGAGGCTGCTTCCCCAGCGTGCCTAGACACCAAGCCCCAGCCCTGACCTGGGATCTGAAGCTCTGGCCATGGCCGATGGAGACGAAGGCTGGCGTTCAGGGACAGGAACCCCACCTTCAGCCCCTTCCACAGCAGGCTGCTTTGGGCACTGTGAATAGCAGGTGAACCAAGGGTGAACCCTGAAAAGCAGTCCCACAGGAGAATGAGGCCCATTCTGACCCCCACCTAGGGCCACAGACTAGCCCCTGCCCCTCTCAAAAGGGCCTTTCCAACCTGTGAAGCAGCTGGTTCCTTGGGTGGGGCCCAAGTCAGGATCTTTGCTTTTGCTCTGGTTCTCATAAACAACAACCATGCAGGCCTAAGAGCCAGGCTTCAGGGTGGGGCCTGGAAAGGGCCTGCCCTCTGCTGTTCTGTGGTCCTAAAGGTCTGGGAATGGCTCATCTGTGGCAGTGTAGACGGCCGACCATCTGTACCACTTACAGTCTGGGGTTCCCCTAAGGAGGTTTTAGGGGCCTTGTTCACTTCAAAGACTGAATGTCCTGTGTACAGCCCAATTCCACATCATTCACTTGTGCATTCATTCAGTAAGCATTTAGCAAGCCCTAATGGGGAGGCCTGGTACCATTGTACTGTGGACCCACTGCAGGGTACTGAGGCCAGAGCATGCTGGGTCACTGGGGTCTCTGAGGCAGGTCTACATACACCCTGCAAACCCTTCAATGAGCAAAGCCACCAGGAAATGTCAGTTGGGCATCCACAACCTTGGGACCAAAAGGGCGCGCGCGCGCGCGCACACACACACACACACACACACACACACACACACACACACACACACGAAAAGCCTCAAACAGACCACTCCTCTCCCCAGTCACTTGTGCCCCCTCGCCCTCTCCCTTGTCTCACAAGCAACAGCTCTTAGAACAGAGCCCACAGCAAACTGGCAGCAGGCTCGACCCACCCTGTGGCATTTGCCTCCTGGACAGAGAGGAGCACAGGGCTTGAGAAGATCTGGGAAACACTTGGCAGGAACAACAGTGAAGACAGATCATGGTCGTCTTCAAGTGGCTGGGGCACAAGGGCGACCTCAGTGCAGACCAGAGGTCCTGCCAGTGGCCTCATGGCCCACACTCAGATTTGGGCATTGGGACACTTTGCAAGTCCCACTTAATAATCCAATCCTTCCCCCACCCTCCCTACATGTCATGAGAGAAACTAGTTCCCTGGGCGTGTACTATAATTTAAACAAAGTGGTTTGCAAATATGCCATTCAGTCTCTGTGACAGGTCAGATGCCACTGCTCTTCCATCAGCAATCTGAACAAAAGAGGGCACTTGTTTGTTCTGAGTCATTACAGAGAATGGTTTGCCTTTCTAAATCCATGTTTGGATGCGGAAATAAGGGTGCAGCAGTGGTCTGGTGCGCTGGGCCTGGAGGAGCAGACAGAAGCAGGTTCTAAATCCCCTCAACTAACAATAGATATGCACGGTTCCACAAAATGGGAAGGCTTTACCAAGGACCAGACATGAAGGTTACTAATAAAATTCATTGATTCCTGGCCATGAATAAACACAATAGAAAGAGACACCGAGGGTCCTAATGGCTACAACAAGTTAACGATGAGTGAGCACAGTCCTCTGGCAGTTTGTAAATCTAACAGTAGCACACCAGTCCTTCTGGGGTGGAAGGTCAGAGCTTTGAGTTGGGCTCACTGGAGAATGGTGGCCAGTGTCTGCTGGACACCAACTCTAGGGGGAGCAGATAGAGGATTCTGAGAGGGATACCCAAAATGACTAAAAGACTGAAGGATAACAAATGTTATCAAGGGTTTATAAATTAGTGAAGAGAGCACCAAGTAGCTATTCCCAAAGGCATTGCCAAGGGGCTGAGCATTGAGAGAGACACTCTTCAAGCAATGACCTCGAATCCTGTCCACGTTGCCTGCTAGAACCCTGTAGACTCTGGTGTGGCACTCAACCTGTCCCTCAGGGCCCCTCACTCTGTCCAAGCAAACGTTATGGGAGTTTTGGCTTTTTGTCTTAGCTCAGTTTCCTTCCATAAAAGGAAATCCAAGTGTGCCTGGTGACAACTGAGACAGAAACCAACCAGAACGGGGGGGGGGGGGGGGGTTGGATAGAAGATGGGTTTACCCAAAGCCGGTTCCAGGTATCCAGCACCCCTCCATTCCACCCACCTATTGCCCTATTGGCAAACTTTAGAGAAAAACTACCTTTTACCCTGAGATATCTGGGCAGGTGTCGGGGGAGGAGGGGGTCAGTTCCACTTCCAGAAATGTCTTTCTCCAAAGCCCAGGCATTCTCTCGGTTTTCTGATAAATCTCTAGGTTCTGTCAAATGATTAATTTAGATGGGAATTTCCCCCAGTGTTTGGCTTCACTGCTCAGTTGGGCTACATGACCACCTGAGCTGGGCAGATAAAGAGAAGTGAACTTCTATGTCTCAGAATTGGCCAGCCTGAAATGAAGTGGTGAAGGGTGTTGATTACACAGGGAGTAGGGGTAAGGGTGTTTCATGGGCAGTGGACAGTTGGCTTTGTGGGGATGTGGGATTGAGACAAAGAACCTTACTCTTTCAGATTTTACCTGGAATGCACACCTCACAGCTATTTCTTCAGGTGCCCACTGGTGGGACAGTGCAATAAGGCTGGGAGTAAGTACCCCTCACTTCTAGCCTGCAGCACCCCCACCCCGAACTTCTGCACCTCCCCTCCCCCACCCAGGGGTCAAGGATTCTGCAGATTTGAGAGGCTTACTGATGGGACCATCCCGGGTCCAGAGTAGGACTGCTCACCATGACCCTTCCCCTTGGTCCTCTGGGCTGGAGTGTTGCTTCAGGGCAACCCCAAAGTGGGCCCAGAGTCAAACGCAGCTGCTGGTTCACCAGACTGGCCTGGGCTTCTGGGTTTCTACACAAACCCCACCCTCATCACATGCCTGACACTGACCCACAGACCAGATCTGCTTTAGAATGGGCTGGTGGGCCCCCAACATCTGGTTAATGATGGCTTCAGTCAGAGGGGACAGCCCACCAGAAATGGTCCCAGTGATGGCTCTAGACTTCTGTGGCTTCCAATCAAGCCATAAAAGAGACCCAAGACTGCTGAATTTCTGTCAGGACCAGGACCCCATAGGATATTTTCCTTTCTAGAAAGCAAGTTCCAAAGCCTGGATGGGGGTCTGCTCGGCATGCCCTGGCCCCAGGTCTTGGGAGATCAGGTAGCTTTGCTGAGGCTGGAGGCAGGCTGCCTGGTGCCCTCACTCCGAGCTGTCCTATCCCTGGCAGTCCTAATGAATCCTGCAGGAAGGCAGGGCTGTTGAGACTGACTGTAGCACTGGTTGGTCGGTTGTGTTGGGCTTCTCACTAGGAACTGGCCTCCTAGGAGGGAGGGAGGGAAGGAAGGAAGGAGGTGGGTACTCATACCTTAGCCCTAGCCCACAGCCTCCCCAAGCTGCTCCACAGGTGCCTGGGCAGAAGGAGTTGTCAATGGGGTCCATGTCGCCAATAATCCTGCTCCTTGCTAATTCCCATTGGAGCAGGAGAAGGCTAGTACAGCTCAGATCCCTCCTGTCTTCTGCAGAAGGGTGCTGTTGCTGCTCTTCCTGCTTCCATACCCCGTGGGCCTTTCCTCTGAGTGGGAGCCCACCTAATGCCCAGCACACTCCTCAGATCTGCTGTGTGTGTAGGTTCTCACTGAGGGGGGAGCAGGGAGGGATACCCACAGGGAGGGACACATGGGCCAGAGAGGGGCTTGAGCCTGGACAGGGACTTGGGGTCTTCTGGAGGGAAGGGAGGGGAGGGGAGGGGAGGGGCAGAGGAGGCACAGGTGAAAGAGGGGGCTGAGCTAGGAATGTAGAAGAGGTAGAGCCCACGATCTAATCATAGCAGGTGCACTCCAGATAATATTAATAAGCCAGTGACAGAGGGGAATTTGGGAGAATCTAATTATAAGGACACCATACAAGCTGGCAGCTTTGCCGAGGAAACACTCGGTGAGACCCAAGGGCTGGGAGAGGAAGCTACACAGAACCCCTAAGAGGAAGATGAAACTGCCCCCACCCCACAGACACCCCTGCTGGAGAGTTCTGCTGGCTGACCCCCCTTCAGCTCCCCTACCCAGGCAGCACACTTAGGACGTGACCAAGCCTCTGGCTCCAGTGCCCTCTGAGCCCCATACCCACCTCACCTCTGCCCAGCCCCACTACTCCCAAGCACTACTCTGGGAGCCAGCCAGAGGCTGGGGTATCTTGCCACCCACCCTCTGTCCCAGGGCCTTCACCCCTCAGCTTGGTCAGCCTCCCCCTTTGTCTGTCTGGCTGACACTCTCTCTCCTGAGCATACACACCAGCCCCTTCCCCCAGGAGGCAAAGAAAAGGGAACCTCAGGCCTCAGAAGAGCTCCTGGGTGCCTAGGGTTCTCTAGGGGGGCAGTGGGGCCTGTTAGCAATGCCAACTGACCTGTCTGCCTGAGCAGGGCCAGGCCCCAGCCCCCAAGAGCAGCCCATGCTGGCCGTGGGGAGAGGCCTCACTCTGAATCCAGAGCCCGGCCCCCTCAGTGTATCCATCTGCCTGGTGGATCCCTGGCGCAGGTTCTCGGGGCTCATTTTCTCTTGAAATCAAGATTAATATGGGTCCCTTGTGTGAGTTAATGGTGCTCTTCAGGTTTTCGTTGACGTGGAAAACCACTTCCAGTGAGCAGGAGGAGCTGGGGCCGGGCAGCATGGATGAGGACAAGCCCAGAGTGCAGTGGAGGGCCCACCTGGCTCTCCCACCAGGCAGCCCAGACACCCTCACTCATCCTGGCTCTGGCCCTAGGGGGGATGCCTAGACCTCGCCCCAGACCCTGATGCCTAGACCAACAGACAGCCTGTCGGGGCAGGCTACTGGGCTCCTGGGCCTGAGCAGCAGCAGAGGCGGTTCTTTCTTCTGTGCTTGGCTAAACAGGCCCCTCTGGCTGGTGCCCACTTGCCCCAAGACTGTCTGCAGGAGAAACTCCAAGGAGGGCCGTGCCGCTGATCCTCCCCCCCCCCCCCCCCCCCGCTGTGCCTCTGAGGCCTTCTTGGAGAAGTCTGTGAAGACTCTGTTCCCTCTCCAGGCTGGGGCTTGAGCCGCCCAGCCACATCCTGCCATCTGGAATACCCCCTGTGATAGAGAACTCACCACCTGCGATCAGGAGCTGTGCTTTGGCCAGGAGCACGAAAGACCAATATACAGATGAGGCAGGCCAGAGGGTGGGGCGGGGGACTACCAGGCTCTGGGCATTTGAAACACTCAATTCTCACCATAGCCAGATGGGGGCAGTGCTAGTTTCACCCCACTTTATAGAGGAGGAAACAGAGAGATTAAGTAATTGCCCAAGGTCACCCAGCTAGCTGGGAGGCGCAGAGCCAAGACCCACACAGGTCTTTCTGATGCTCCTTTCCCTGTGCTTGGGCAGTTTCCCAACAAGGGCGTTGGGTCATCCTTCCTTAATGGAGGGGACACTTTGAGCACTGTCTAGCTGGCACCTTGAGTCTCAATTTACCTGACTCTGAATGGAGCTGCTCATCCTCCCTGGATCCTCCTTCATGCTCACCCCAGGGTGAGGGGCTGTGTGGGCTGGACTTGCTGTGTGACCTCGGACTACTGCCCGCCCTCTTTAGGCCTCTGTCTGTGGGGCAGGAGGTTGGGGTATGATACCCAGCCTGAGGACAGAAGCCTCGCTTCCCAGCAGGGAGAAGCCAAGGACCATTTATAAGGTCACCCAGGCTGAGGGTTCCAGGGACTGCACCCAGGAAGAAGGCTGGCAGGAAACCATACAGATTCTCCGACCTTTTAGGCTGGGAGCCCGTGGGACAGTGGGGTAACCTGGAATTGGCTGTACCCCTAGGCTTGGTCCTAGGGGTGGAAGGCAGGACCATTAGCTTCAGGGACCCCCAAGGCAGAGAAGGCAGCCCCTGAGAAAGGGGGAGCAAGGACAGACCCACCTGGTGCCCCACAGGGCTCAAGGGCAGAAATGGGGAAATGGTGGAGCTGTGGGAACTCCATCTGCTCATGTCATGGGCCCAGCCTGGACTTGCCATGGAGGTGCAGTGGGACACCAGAAGTGAGGGAGAGGGAGCTCTGGGCTCTGTCCCAGGCCCTCCAGGTTAACTCCCCACCTACAAAACAGGGTTCTTAGCTCCCTCTTCTCAGGGAGAATAGGAGCAGCCATGCATTGAGCACCTCTTGTACGCCTAGGCCATAAACAGGCTGGGGGAGGGGACCCGCAAAAATCACACTGAGAATACGTGGGAAGTTTGACATGTTCCTGATGGCATGAGGGCCCTGAGGAGTGAATGATGGGGGCTGGAGACTGGTGGCAGTGATGGAGGGTGCAGCTTCTGAACCCTGGAAGCCATCCTGCCCCCAACGTGGCTCAGCTGCCAGGAGTCACCTCTCTCAACCATCTGCTAGTAGAGGCTGTACATCTGCCTTAAAGGGGTCCAGCACCACAGGTGCCAGGAGTCAGTTCAGGTTCAGGACACAGAATGGGTGGTGATGCTCACGTGTCTCTGGCTCTTCCGAGTCCCCACTCTGACCAGAAACTGGGGATGCCTAGACCCCGCCCCAGATGTGTGAGGGGATTGGCTAGGGCCCTGTGTGAAGGTCCCCTGAAACCTCAGAGTAGATGGCCCTACGCTGCGCGCTAAAGGGGCTGCTCTTCACTGCAGGCTGGAGCCCCTCCCTGCCCCTTCCTTCTCCTTTCTTACCAACTTCTGAGGCTACAGGGGTGCTTGGGGAAGGGTTTCTAGCACCCAGTATCTGGGTGCTCAAGGGGTGCAGGGAGGTGCCCACCCTCTTCCCAGGGGAAGCACTGGGACCCAGGTGGAGGTGCTGGGAGGTCCCCGGCCGGGGGGGCTGTTCACCTCACCCCACCCCTTCTTTTATATTCTGGAAATCACAGAAGTAGAACCTTCCTGTTTCTTTAAGCTTAGACCTTGGCAAGTACACAGACTGGCTGATTTTCCAGAGTACTGAGCTGGGGTGGCCACGAGGTGTCCCACATCCCTTGTAAGAGAAGAACCAGCCCCAGAAATCCTTGGTGGTCCTCTGCCAGACCTGCCCTGCCCGCCAGACACCTGCCACCTTCTCTGGGGCCACTGCTGCAGTGCCCCTGGGTTGGCACCCTTGGGGGGGGCGTCACACTGCTCCCACCTCCACTCAGCTGGACCCAGCTGGCCTCAAGGCCTAGCCCAGCTGTCACCAAGTGCCCCCAATGGGAGGGGCCCCTCTCCTCCCCTATCCCCCCACAGTACCTTACAGTTTCAGACCCTGGTCTGCAGAAGGAGCATTGCAGAGATTGGGTCTCCCAGGGTCCCCCCCCCCCTCCCACAACTGCTCCCAGAGCAGGCCATTTATTCCTAGACAACAGGGGACTCTCTTAATGTGGACTTTGACTCAAGGACTCCCCAAAGCAGGGGTTGGAGATGGGGGAGGGGTGCGGTATGGGGGAGGGGGGTGCTATGGTTGAATCCCAAATTCCTTTATCCACTCTGGGACTTTCAGCACATCCTGTGATCTCTGAACTAGAGTCCTGGAAACTAGGACGGTTTCTACCCCCAGAGCTGGCTTCTTCACCCACACCCACCACACCTGGGACCTCCCACAGGGAACCTTTCCCGGCAGTGTGTCACAGTCTCTGCCCACTACCCCCACGCCCCATGGTGCTGGCCTGCAGTGGCCTCATGGTGCTTCTTAGATGATAAATTAATACACAAGGGCCCCTCCCTGGTGCTCAGCAAATATTGTCGGAATGAAGGCACGTCACTACCAACACAGACCATGTCAGAGTACACAGACCATAAAAGCAGCTCTGACAAGTGCTGATGGACTGATAAGATTAGAGCTTGGGGTCCAGAGGCTGGCTCAGCAAGTCACTAAGGGATGCATGTGTGTGTGTGGGGGGGGGGTACAGGAGGGGGGTGATGAGTTTTCTGCTTAGAGCAGAGTTTGAGAATGTTCTTGTTGCTTTCTGGAATCTTCTGTGCACTGTGGGTCTTTTGGTTCTACCCCCGGACTCTCTTTCACTGTGTGACCATGGGCAAGTCACTCAGCTTCTCTGAGCCTTGCTCACCTGCAAAATGTAACAGTACTCACCTCTAACACTCATTTCAGGAATTAAAAGAACATAAAACATGTCACACGCATCTGGCCTGGGTCATGAGGTTGCCTCATGTGGAACAAGGCTTCACCTGCCTCGTCATATCCCCAGCTCAGCTGCCCTGCACTGCCCTGTCACACAGGCCCCATCTCAGGGCCTCACCAAGGGCACAGTGCCTACCCTGTGGCAGGTGCAAGAGGCAAAGACCAGGGGACAGAGGAGGTTCCACCTCGAGAAGGTTTTATGTCCTTGGGAGAGAGCCAGGGAAATGGGGCCAGGGCTCCTGCCCTGGGAGAGGGACTTGGAGACACTACTGTGATGGGCCTGCTGGCCAGGAACCACCTGCTGGGGGCGGGGCATTGGGGAGCTTAGCTGAGAAGGCTGGAGAGCTCAGTGGTGACTTCACAAGGCTTAACTGGCAGTGCAATCCTGCACCTACAAGAGCCTCACCTGCAGTGACTCATCTGGGACATCCCCCAGTCCTGTGGCTGTGGCCCAAGGACCCCATTTACCACCCACTCCCACGTTTGTGCCTGTTGGGGAAAAGCCAGGAGTCTGGCACGATGCAGTGATCACAGCCTCAAGTTCAGTGCAAGGGAAGCCCTGAGTTTCTGGCCCCATGCTTGGTCTACATGGCGAGGGACTTGGGACCCTAAACATGGCAGAGACCCAACCAAGCACTGTCAGATCTTCCTCCTGGGGGCCATACAAGGTAGGGTTATTATTATCCCCGTTTTCTCGATTGGAAAGCTGAAGCACGGGGAGATTAAGTAACCTGTCCAAAGTCACACAGCTGCTCAGTGGCCACTGGATTCAAACCTCGCATCTTGTCCCCAAAGCCCCCACTCTGACCGTGTCACTGCAGTCCCTCCTGCCCTCACCATCTGCCCTCTATGTTGCTAATGCTGATGACCAATGAGGACTACAGCTCAAGGACAGTGTCGCCAGGAAAGACTGGCCCAAGTCAGGTCCCAGATACAGGGGCAGGGCTGTTCCTACCAGAGGGCACTAAGCAGTGAGCTGGTTGATAGCATGGGTCCCTATAACCTGGTCTGGGACCTCAGCTAATGTCTCAAGGGAGAGAATGCAGGAATGGACAACAGGAAGTAACCCAGGAAGCTCAAGGCTGGTGTTTGTCCTCCCCACAAACAGAACATCCAAAAGGACAGTCTTATGAGATAATCAAGAGGCAGCGTGGCATGGTGAGTGTAAAGCCAGTAGTCGCAGCCACCATCACAGCAGCCTGACCCACGCAGGTTCGCATTGGATTCGAACAGTTGGTAATGAAACACAGGAGCCGCGAACTGGTGAGCCATCAGCTTTAATTCTAGCTTGCACCCGGCAGGCAAGCAAAAACACACACTGGGCTCCAAAACCCACACATTCAGTGCTCACAAAGCTACTGACTTATCCGAGTTTCCTAAAATCAAAGTTTCTAGCTCACCAGACTTATTCACCTCTGTTTCCCATCTCCTCCTGCACAAACTCTTAACAAACTGGCTTCTTCCTCAGCACTCCGCCATCTTGGCTGCTTCTCCTGGCCTTCACGTGGCCTTACTCTGCTCTCCTCTCTAATACTAATCTCAGGAACCCAGGAACCGAGAGAGAGATCAAGCTACTGTTCTCTCCCACTTTATAGCAGACTCAAAACCTTTAATCCAATTATACATAAAGAAAGTCTCAGACACAAAGCCACCCATCTGAGGCATAATGGGATTCCTCCCTACATCACCACCCTACATCATCTAATCAGTCAAGGGTGTGGAGAAGAGCTTACTCTTAAAACAAAGCCTTAAGCTATAATGACTTGGCCTGCCTACATTACAGCTTTTCCCGCTCAACCATCCCAAGCATAAGGGCAAATAATATCACCTGGATGACGGGCTTCCATGTGGGCAGCGCCATCTTTTAACAAAGTGAGCATATCATATTTTATCTGCCGAACAGTGAGAAAGCAGGGACACACAGATTCATGCATTTTGTCCCCATCTGTGTGCTTTGGTTTCCCTGCCTGTCCAGTTGGGAGGCATGAACACC